>JAIVEN010000010.1:37500000-38750000 GCA_026686845.1 Adenanthera pavonina
GTTGATGTGATATTTAAGGGGTCCATTTTCACTATGATTATCAACTAAAAACTGAGATCCTTGATATATTAAAACAAAACAAAAAAGAGAGAGAGAGAATCCTTGATATAAAAAGAGGGAGTCTTTGATATAATTTTTTTTTTTACGAAAATAAAAGTTTTTACATCACATTATTATTATTAATGTTGTTAGCTATTGCAAGATAAAGGTTGTATCTATAGTAACGCATTAGGAATCCTATCAAATACAATAGCCTTGCCTATAATAATTCCGTCATTTTAATATCTAATACCATGATATATTTTTTTGGACCAGATAATACCATGATATTCACTAAATCATTTATGAGATACTAACTATCAAAAACGTCCTACGCGTTAATGTTAGATAACACTTGCATTGTTAAGAGATAAATCCATTGACTCTAAATCGTAATCATTACAAAATATCAAATGTTTGACGATCTGAATTCTGAACTTCAAACTATGCTTTTTCATTTTTGAATCCCGAAAAAATTCATTCTATTATGTTTATTATAAATGGAAAATATAAATTAAATTCTTTTACCAAAAAAAATATAAATTAAATTGAAATTTCAAGTTTTAAGCTAGTAAAATTTGAGGGCAATGCAGCTTGTTCAGAGGCAATGTATGCCCTGCTAGAAAAGGAGTCTGAAACTTAAATATATAGAATGCTTTAAAGAAGGATTCCTCAGAAAAGATGAAGCAAACTCATGCCAAAAATCAAAACTATTAAATTGATAATACAACTTAGACAGCACATGTAAATACACACACACACACACACAGAGATATATATATATATATATACACATTACAGACAGGATGTAGTCGAGAAGATTACAGCATTATAAACCAAAAATGCAATATGTGTCAATCAAATTTAAATATAACAGGTTTGGTTCAAATATTTCGTCTATATTGATCTATAACAATTGAACCTTGAATGAATAACCAAGGGGTTTTGTACATGCTCAATGATTAAATTCTCCACATAAGCTTTCAGGAAACAGAGAAAGACCAATTTCTGAGCTAATCAAACTGCTCAATATCTTGAGTTACTTTGTGGTGGAGCATTCAAGCTTCCCATTCCAGAACCAAAGTTCTCCCATTTGGTTGTTACTGAGACTGCATTGCCATTGTTGCTACAAGGCCTGGAGTTTCTCTCCTTTAGAGAATCTAGTGTATCAACAAAGTCCTGCACACGACGTACCTGAGGAAAGGTCATAAAGCTGATGTTCAGGCCTTCAAAGGCAACAATAAAAGTGTAATCCTTGTATTAGCACTACTCAAACCCTATTTTGGGTCCTCCAGATAAACCAATTTTCAAGTTGATCCTTAAATTTTCATTTTCATTTTGATATCTCACAGTTTAAAATACATTTAAACGAGTCACATTATTACTGAATTGCTAACTACGGTGACGCATCCAGTGACCTAACACTTCTTTGTGATGTGATGTCAGTTAAATACCATCCAAAACCTACTCAATTTGGCCGGAACTGAGGGCACTGTTCACTACTATTAAACTAGTTGGATGGATTTTAAATCATCAAGGACCAAAATGAGAAAATAGCTTAGAAACCAACTTGAAAAGTGGTTTATATATGAAGACCAAAATAGAATTTGTCATATCCATAAGAAACCAAATACACTTTTGAGAAATCAATGTGTTAAAGGTAATGCAATTAACTCAGGAAAATAGAAGTATATGAAGACCCCACCCACTTACAATATTCTAACAGTAAATAAATGCATCCCTTTATTCCACGGCCATGCGTGCAGGATCAATAGCTACTCTTACTACTCAGGCTAGCCTACTCAAAGCATCAAATCTTTCCAGTACCCCCTAAACGAGCCACCAGTCTTCATGTTTCCAAGCAGCTTATGGATGTAAAGTCAAAAGCAAACCTTCACAACCAATAAATAGTTCACCATTCTACATTATTACCTGAATTTTCTAGACTATAGAGGTTTAAATGTATCATTTTGCTTTCACTCAATCTCGCATATTGTGACTCAGTCTTATCTATTATAGGCTAAATGACTATGTTTTTTCAATTTTTTTAATAGAATCCTGTTTGCTTCAATTCATCGAACCATGCAGCTAAATTGAAGGGGTATGAGGGCAAGAAAATCTAATATGTCAGATTCAAATAACATAAGCTTGGTTCCAAAGTTAACATGCATATCCTTTCTAAATTATCATTCACTCCCAGCTCTCTAATCTAGTCCATCAATTTCCAGAAAACAAAAAACTTGTAGATGCATACACTGTTACGTTCAAAAAGTAAAATTTTCATCTACAAGCTGTTACACCATTAACCATACCGCATCAGTCTAAACTGATCTAAACTAACACTTAGAAGCTAGATGCATCATAACAAGAATCAGTTCACAAAATCATATCACAGGATTCCACTCAGCTTCATAATTCAAATTCAAATTACCATATACCAAAATAAAGGATTGCGTGAATAAGAAAAAGGCATCAATAACAAACAAATAGTTCAAACTTCAGAATAGGAATCGTAACACCAAAAATACTACCTCAGCTTTTCTCTGCAGCTTTGCTTCACCTTCAGCTTCAATAGAATCCAGTTTCAGCAATTGTCTCATAAGCAACTCAGTTGATGTAAGAAACTCTTTCTCTGAAACCCTGGTTCCACCATTCACAGCCACTTCCAAGGCAGCCACCTGCAAAGTTAAAATACACCTAATGATCATTCTCTATCTAATATGATTTTTCAATAACTAGTTATATAGGAAACAAGGGCTCACCCTCTCAGAAAGCTTGTCCACCTCTACCCTGACTCCAGCAACTGCTTGAGAGGCTTTTAACATCTCATTTTGTTTTCTGATTTCCTCAAGTTTCCTCTCTTTGCTAGCAGCGTCCTCCAAAAGCAACATCTTTGACTTGTCCTTCACACCTCCAAAGTGCAAATGCTCTTCATCTTGTTTCTCTTTTCCTCTGAAGAAAAGCCGCTGTTCTTTAGGCTCCAAACCTGTTTTGTGTGCTAGCAGTTTCTTGATGTCCACTGTCATTGAAGATTGAATTAGGGTAAATAGGTATAGAAAGAAATCAATAAGAACATAAAATATTCCATAGTTCAAGGTTCAAGATTCTCCTATGACATGTTCCAGTTTCCTCAAACAGACTCCAGAATCCAGATAAAGAAACAATCAATATTATGATGCAGATTGAACCTTTCATATGCTGAATTTTAAAATATATATATAAGGGAATGAGAAGAAATTAGCTGGATGGCACATACATTTTCAGGATTTTCACATCAAAATATAAATCATTAGGCAACATGTTTAGTTAATTCCTTTTTATACAAAAAAAAACATGTGACCAAATTAACAGTATAGTGTGGGGTCCATTTATCTATGTAAAGTAATTTATTAATAATCATTTACACTATTTAAAAGTTATTACCGTGCCTTTTTCTTATAAATCGAATGAATGTTGAGCATGTCTAAGAATTAGAGAAATGCATATAAAGTCCACAGTTTTGGTAAATATAATCCATCTAGCATCTGAAGGCTGATTTTTCCAGTAAACTTCTAGAAACACAATTTTATTATTAAGTATCTACTTTTCCCAAAACTATTGATATTAAAATTCGGTACATAGATTATTATAACTAGAGTAGTTTTACCCTTGATCATCTTTTAAGAAAGAATAGAATATAAGTCCAGTTAGAACATTATGGTCAGATGGTAGTTTCACAAAGTTCATAGTGAGAAGATTATGCAGATCCTATCATTAACATGGTTCTAAGGTCCCAAAGAAATAACCAATGCACTTATGCTATGTTTGGTAGGAAGGAGTTATTTTGAGGGAAATGGAAAGGGAGAAGGAAAAGGAGAGATGAGTTCCATAAAAGGACTATTTTATACTTATAGAAAGTTTAAATGATGTGTACCAAACAAATTTTATAGAAATTCCTCTTTCATTTTCCCTTTCATGAGACTTCTTTCATGTGTACCAAACTTAGCATTATTTCTTCTTGATTCATTTTTTTCTCTCCAAAGTCTTTGGCCACTAAATAAGCATCTCTGACTCAGTATCAATTGTGTGGGTATGAAAAGACCCAAAAAGGATCCACCAGCATGTGCATATTTTCATAATACGTAATGTTAAAGTCATAATCTTTCCTTTTCTCCCTTCTACATTTTCAACGTTGTTATTCCAAATCCATCACTCCTTAAGACATATAATGACAACCTTTCCCCCCATAGTTTGTAGAACTTATGATCCTTGATGTGGTAATACAATTTGAATCCATTTTAGGTAGAATTTTTAATAAATATTTGTTTTTATCCATGATGTAAGAGAATACGATGCAGGTGTACGGGAGGAAAATAGAACAATATTTGCAAGATGATTTGTTGGGGAAAAAAAGCGAACAACCTTTCCCCCCATAGTTTGTAGAACTTATGATCCTTGATGTGGTAATACAATTTGAATCCATTTTAGGTAGAATTTTTAATAAATATTTGTTTTTATCCATGATGTAAGAGAATACGATGCAGGTGTACGGGAGGAAAATAGAACAATATTTGCAAGATGATTTGTTGGGGAAAAAAAGCGAACAACCTTTCCCCCCATAGTTTGTAGAACTTATGATCCTTGATGTGGTAATACAATTTGAATCCATTTTAGGTAGAATTTTTAATAAATATTTGTTTTTATCCATGATGTAAGAGAATACGATGCAGGTGTACGGGAGGAAAATAGAACAATATTTGCAAGATGATTTGTTGGGGAAAAAAAGCGAAAGTTTGGTTGACCGTCTTATGTGTATCTGTAACTATAGTTGAGTTAATGAATTTTAAGCGTACTGAATGAATCACCAGAAGCTTCATGGCCTATCTTGGTAAGCAATACTAACCCATTTAGCTAATATCAATTTGCAGTAAATTTCAGTATTTACACGCAAATATGATATTTTAGTTAAGTTTAGTTATCAAAAAGCTATGTGGATCTCTATAAAGCAAACTCGATGTTCAAAACGGTATATAAATTGAACTTCTTAATGAAAAACAGGTTATGTCACATGATTCACATCAAACATTCTCCAAACAACAACAATCCCAATTCCTGGACTTTCCAAACCCTTTGGACACAACATACGCGACCGGTCTGGTACACTACTTCATAGCAAAGCTTCAAATAACAGTCCCCGAACTAATCACTATACAAGTCAAGTAAGCAAGTTCAATTGAAACCCATGCTTCAAATTCTCGCACAATCTAAGAGGCATCGTAAACAGAAGAGAAGATACTCACGGAAAGTAGATTCAGCTGGGAGATAAACCTCGTGCTGAGAGGAACCATAGGAGACATTGATCTTGATCATAGGCCCACCACGAGGAGAAGAACCAGCTCCATCGTTGACGTCGTCAACACCGACATCGCGTCTCTGGACGAACATTCCACCAGGCCTCATCTCCCACTCGATCTCGTCGTTCTGCTTCGGTGGCGGAGTGCCATAGAAATTTGAGCCGTTCATCATCAAAATTGGGTTTCGCTAAACGCAAACAAATGCGTAAAACTAAAGTTTCAGAGGTTGGGATGGAAAAAGTCCTACAAAGACAGACGCTAAGCACGAAGGGGAACAGAGAAACGAAGAGGAGGAGGAGGGTTCGGAAGAGGAGACAGAGATCGAAGAACGCGATATCCAGTCTAGGTTTATTGAGAACAGTTGGTCGCCGTCATCTCTGTCTTTCTCTTCGTTAAAATTATTAATAATAAGAAATAAGAAAGTCAAATAGTTATATTAAATAATTTGACTTATTATCATTTAATGTTGAAGGGAATACTGCAGAAAGATTTTTATTTTTGGCTCAAAAATATAAGAAATTTTTAAATACCCTATATATATTAAGATAAAGTAGTTATATTTTTAAATTTTTTAAATAAAAATTTAATATCTCATTTTTATCTTTATTAATTACTAATAATTAAAGTTATTTTCACTCTTTTTCATTACAAATTATGATACTAGTCATCAATGAATAGGAATAAATAAGGTAAACTATTACTAAACATTACACAACATTTTACATTATGAACCAAAAAAAGATTTTAAAAAATTTCTTATATTTTGGATCGGAGAGAGTATTAAAGACTCCATATTGAATAATAAATATTATAATTTTATTTTCTATGCATCAAAAATAAATTCAGTTTTATTACGCCATTTTTTCACCCCAAAAAATAACCATTGTAACATTACTGAGCAATGAAAAAAAGTGATGATTGAAATTTTATTTTATAAATTGAAAGCATACATTTTAAAATATAGCAAACTATCTCATATAAGAAAAAGGTGTTAAATTTTTACTAGAATTATAAATTAAAATTAGAAGTAATTCTTTATATTTCTATCGTCACACTCTTCAATTAAAATGCACAAGTATATAATTTAAATATAATTATTTATAGAAATTATGTACTTATCATATTTTAATTAATGCCCAAATCGGTGTATTTTACTACTTTATTTTGTTTCTTCTATCCAAATATCTTTAATAACAATGGAAAAAATTGTTAAAATAGCTACTTCAATTGATCCAATAATGTTCAAATTTGATTTAATAGTACAAGATACATACCACCATATAAAAAATCAAATAAGATATCCTTAATAGGAAGGGGGGGACCTATTTGTAAATGTTCAGGCTTAACACATCCCAAATCTTTTTATATAAACAAAGCTCAAACATTAGATATGGGTTTCTATGTACATGAAACTAAATACCTACCGTACGACCAATCCCTTAATCTTATTTAATCCATTTAAATATAGAAGTGCGATTCTCCTCTACAAATTCGCACAAAGTGCTTATCCTATTTTCAACTTGGGCAGCCTCAGCTTTGGCTGCTGCTAGCCTACGCTCCATGCTAGCAATCTCGTGGTCAAGATCTTCTGACTTAATGCACAATGTCTTCAACTCTGAGGTGGCATTGTCTATAGCTAACCGAGAATCCCAAGCCTCACTCACCTGCAAGCGTACCTCATCAATAAAGCCAGCATCAAAGCCAAAGGTCTCAAGTTCTCCAAGCACAACTTCGATCTCGCTCATCTTTGGTCCGTCCAAGGTGCTGGCAGACACAGTTGAAAGAAGCTGAAGGAGATTGGACAAAGAGCAAAACATCCAACGGATGAAGGTCTTCCTCCTATCAGACCTAGTGATCATCAGGTTGGGATATTTGTTAAAGGCTATCTCCATTAATTTGGTGGATCTATCGTCTAGTTCACACAACATGGCTACACTCTTTGCCATGCTTGTGGCAGCACTTGAAGCTCCTGTAGCAGCTGAGGAAGGTGAGATAGGCCATAGGATATCCCCGACATTGACATAGGTGTCTTCCTCTGAAGAGTCTTCAGAGATTGAGGCACGGACAGGAACAAATTGCGTTCGTGAAAAGAGAAAACTACCATCATCTAGGGACTCACCAATCCCTGTTTCAATCTGCCTAGGGAGTTGAGATATCTCAGGGCTGACTTCCTTTACTAGATCTCCCTCAATTTGAGGTTGGAAATCTGCACGCACGCAAGAGAAGTATATTGTTAGCAGAGGAAAAATCCAGCATGGCACTTTAAACGAGCATACATACCTTCAGTAGTGGAAGAAGAGTTAATATTAAAGTCAGGTTGAGTAAGAGCTACGGGATCTTCCAGTTCGCTAGCTCCTGAGGTAGCCCCTCTCTCAGTCCCCTCCTGAACTTGAGCACCTAAGTCTGAAGTAAGTGAAAAATTCCTTAGCATAAGAATGAAGTCATGGAAACAAGAGTAGAGATCGCCTCTTCTCCACTGAAGGGATAATACTGCCTAGATTCCTTAGTATAGTAAATACCATAGTTAACCAAACCAAATAAGGTATTCTAAATGCCATGAAATTGAATTGTAGCAATTAAAATTCCTAGCGATTAAAATTGCATGTTATTTTTCAAATACCAAAATCCACATGCGACTTTGTGAGGTGCCCAATTAATTCATGCTTTGGGTCTTACTCTTCCTAAGTGACTGTAAAAGTTAAGATGTGGGCTTATGTTAGGCTTACTTGTCTTACCTAAGAGCTCCTTCATGCGCTTCCCTCTTTTCCTAGTCAAAGACTCACCAGCTCTTGGATCCATAGCCTGATCTGAACCTCGAAGTTCAAACTCCCTATTCCCAGAACAAGTAAACTGCTCCAAATCTTGAATTACTTTTCCTAAAGATGACATTGGGGTTGGAGAATTCATGCTTCCCATTTCAGGGTCAAAGGTCTCCTCAATTCTGCCTGGGAATGCTTTGCCATTGTTTCCAGAAGGCATGGAGTTGATCTCCTTTAGAGAATCTAATCTATCAACAATACTCTGCACCCGACATACCTGAAGAAAGTAGTAAAGCTGACGTTCAGGCCTTCAAAGCCAATAAGTGTAATCGTGATGCAAGATGAAAGCCTCAAAAAGAAACCTACTACACTTTTATGAAGCATTATGTGAAAGGTAACGAGCATTATGCAAAAGGTAATGCACTTACCACCAGTAATTAAAAAAATATGAAGTTAACATCCATTCACAATATTATAAGAAAAGATCCACCCCTGTATTCCATGCATACAGGTAATAATAAATAAAATGGGGATAAATAATCTAAGGAAGATGCCTACAGGCTGTCTATGCATCTCAACACTCAACACATGCCGTAACCACAAACAAGTAAATTTATGGCAAAATTGATATCTATTAGTGAGATCTATATTAGGAAAAGAGTGTGAGCAGATGGGGGCCGGTGAGAACACTTCATTTGGATGGAAAGTAGTAAAAACATGATAATATGACAAGGATTTTATGGCATTGGAAAGATGCATTTAATGAAGAAAGACCCAAATTTTCACATGGTATATTAATTAATACTCACACAGTAGAGTACCCTGGAGTGGCAAGTCTGAAAGAGAAGGTACATATATTGAAAGAAACCTCATTTGATAAAAAAATTGACTAGAAAATTGACATAGAGTTAAAGCCAAGTCATACAAGACAATGATTGGTTGATGCAATATGTAATGGAAAAAGAATTTTTAATTAATTCTCTAGACCATTCTAATTGGTCGATGCAATGTACAAAAATATCAGACATGCAAGGAATTTTCAATCCAGAACTGTAGAGCCAGAAATGAAAAATGAATGCAATTGGTAATGTTCAAGAAGTTCATAAGCTTCATCCTGAGAACATTATAATTTTTCAAGACCATTATGATAACATGTGAAACCCACCAGTTGTCTCTCTGGCGAAAAACCCGAAAAAGTAGGCTGCTTACAAACAGTTATTTGGTAGATGAGGAATCTAGATCCTCTACAAGTCTCAAAGATGAATATGACGTGAATACCCATCAATAGCTAGCTTATGTGTAATATGGGATACATTATGAAATATTTAAATGGACTGGTTCTCCTACCTCAGCAACTAGCTTTTGGAGGAGGATTCTCATCCCACTTTAATACGCATCATTTGGATTGGTGGTTGACGGTTCCAAAAAGGACCACCTATGAATAGTTATGACTGGTGAAGGATTCTAACTAATGAGGAAATCGATTGAAGTGTCACAGAGTGAAATATTACAGGGTGTTGCTGCCAAGATGTTAGCTATCAAAAGGGAGGCCAATTAATGAAGATTGAGGTAGTAAGGAATACCTAAGCCCATATTGAGTAGTATAGGATGTTCTGTGGAGCACTTAAGTAAGTTGATTCTCCAATCTCAATAGCTAATTTTTGGGGGAAAATTCTCCATCCTACTTAAATATCCACCATGGACCATTCAATTTTGATTAAGATGGCCCAAATTTGAGATTAGCATCCTCTAGTCATCCTTGAAATTATTATAGGATTTGGATTTGGTATATGTGCCGAAGTTCATGAGGCTTAATCTGAGCTAAATAAAATTAAAAATAAATGAATATTTCAATGTCATTCAAGCAATAATACCTTCATAAATAGTGAATCTTCATGAAGCATGCAAACTATTAAAACAAAAAAAAAATCCAGTGATGTTGCACCCGATAAAACTTTGAAATCAATCAACAATTGAGGCAATTAAATTCTTAAAACAAGGAAAAGAGAGGAACAAGGTACTATTAACTTAAAATCCTAGTTCAAATGAAACTTTCAAACTATGTGAGAATAAATGCCTCCAAGTTACTCCTAAACAACCACATGGTCAATTCTATCACAAACAAGAAAAATGAAAGAAATGGTCATCCATGATTACAATTACTAACAACTCTTTTATTTGCAATATCTTTGGGGGAGAAAAAAGGACCGGATAATCATTAGCAGGAAAAAAAATCTTACGCATACAGAAATTATGAGGTTCCAAAAAGGAAATGCATCTACAAGCTGGCACAATAATGAGCCCTAAAGCATCAATCTGAATTGGTCTAAAAGACACATAGAAGTATTGCGCATCATAGTGGAAATTACTTCATAAAAGACAAAGCATATGATTCCCTTCTGCTTTATAATTTTGAACAGTAATATTGACACATGTCATCAATCATGATCCGTTACTTACAATTTGCCAAAATAAAGGACTGCAAGAAAATGACATCAATAAAAGACAAATAATTAGAACTTCATACTACAAGTCTTGACACATAAATATTACCTCAGCTTTTCTCTGTAGCCTTGCTTCACCTTCAGCCTCAATAGCATCCAGTTTCAGCAATTGCCTCATAAGCAACTCAGACAAGGCTAGAAATTCATTCTCCGCAACATTGGTTCCCCCACTCAC
The DNA here is from genome assembly GCA_026686845.1 of Adenanthera pavonina. NCBI lineage: Eukaryota > Viridiplantae > Streptophyta > Magnoliopsida > Fabales > Fabaceae > Adenanthera > Adenanthera pavonina. The sequence goes on from JAIVEN010000010.1 coordinate 37,510,811, forward strand.
AGCCACTTCCAAGGCAGCCATCTGCAAGGTTGAAATCAGCCTAATGATCATTCTTTGTCTGACATGATTTTACTTCTTCTAATCTAATATGCTTCATCAGCTAGCAGGTAAACAGGTGAAAGGACTCACCATCTCAGAAAGCTGGTCCACCTCTGCTCGGACATCAGCAACAGCTTTAGAAGCTTTTGTCATGTCAAACTTTTTCCTGATTTCCTCAAGTTTCTTCTCTTTGCTAGCAGAGTCCTCAAAAAGAAACATCCCTGAATTGTCCTTAACACCTTCCAAGTGCAAATGCTCTTCATCTTGTTTTTCTTTTCCTCGGAAGATGAGTATTTGCTCTTTAGGCTCTAAAGCAGTTTTGTGCACAAGTAATCTCTTAACATCCCCTGTTATTGAAGATCTGATTAAGGATACCATGTAAACCAATAAGACCATAATATATTCAATATTTCAAGCTTCCTCTACCATATATTCCAGTTTTCTTGATAGACTCCAGATAAAGAAATTGTCAATATCATAATGAAACTTTAATATGCTCTAAATAGTAAAAAAATATATATATTCTGAAAAGAAATCAGGCTATATAGCTGAACAACTACTTCATTCCATGTATTTTGCATGAACTTCCAATCCTATCAACTTTGTCCTTGTATTTTCTCACAATATGAAATATTCTACAACCTGAAATGTCCAAAATTAGCATCCTGACACATATTTTACAGATTTTTCACCTTAAAATATAAGTCAATGAACATCATCTACCAAATTGCTTGGGTATATCAACTATTATAGTAAATCCACTGCCCTATATATGATCAGAAAATATGTATTCACCAAACAATAGCATAACCAATCCCGCTGGATGTTCCAACCTGTACCTGTTAAGCACATGATAAGTATCCAATTTTAGACCCAACCTAACAGCAGAGCACAGATGCTAGCTTGCGTAAGGACTCACCAAAACTAGAGGTGTAAAATAACCAAACTGTTCGTGAACTAATCAGTTTCAACTTCTCCTTGTTAACAGCTTTAATTTGGCTTAGCTCATTTATTAAACGAACAAGCTAGATAAACAGATTATTAAGCTCATTCAATTGAGTTTAAGCTCCAGCTCGTCAAGTTTAGAAACAGCTTGGCTTGTAAAGTATAACTTTTTTTAATAGTGCTATATTAAAACATTGATTTTATTAAAGATCATTAATAAACATAAACGTTTATGCAACCATGCATATATACAGTACAAATTCATAATTTTTTTAGTTAATATTTTTTGGTGCGGATATTTTTTAAAATAAGTATAAATTATATTTACAGCCATTGTTAGTATAGCTTTGGGGTTCAACTCCATTAAAGGAACCAAGAATGATGGCCATTGGTAGTTTGATTAAATCTCTGGGGCTCGAATTTCGCCTCAGTCGGTTTTTTTGGCCAAGCCTCACTCTTATTTTTAAAATAAACAAGTATGATGATAATTCGCCTCGACCTGATTGGTCTACACTCTACAGCCCTAACATAATGAAGTCAAATTGAGGCACAAGCGAAGAGGCATAGTAAAGGGAGGAGAAAAAAACAAACCAAAAGTCGATTCAGCAGGGAGACAGAGCTCGTGCTGTGAGGAATCATGGGAGATAGTGATCTTGATCATGCGCCCGCTGGTACTCATCCTACTGGCTCTCGTAGTTCTGCAGCGTCAGTCAGCGAGGTGCCGATGGGAATAAATCGAACTGTAAAACATCAAACTCGGGGTTCCTCAGAGTTTCCTCACACACACATCAAGCATGGATGGAAGTGGATTGGACGAGTTTCCATGAATACTTATTTATATCCAAGTGAAATTTCGTTTAAAGAAAAAAAAAAAAGGAACAAAGGCTGATTTATCTTTTTATCTAAAAAATCGAATAGTTTAATATCATTCAATATTCAATTATAAAATTAATTTTAAAAATCTACAATTTTAAAATTATGTAAACAAAAAATATTAAATACAAATTAAACTAGGATAAAGAAATAGTTATGCGCAAACATAATAGAATTTCAATTTGGGTATTCCAAATTTTATATTTTATATTTATCATTCAAACAATTAGTAAAATAGTTTTATTTATTTTTTATTTACAAATATTAAAATATCAAAAGGAAAATGTGCAAAAGTGCAACAGTTCAGATATTTTGCACCACAATAATGAAAAGAGAACTTGAGAAAGAACGCGGAAACTACCATCCTTAGCGTCGAAGTTGCTTCGTTGCTTAAAAAAAAAAAAAAATCCCCATTCCCAGAAGCTGTAACCAAATTACCAAACTCCATCCGAAAAAGCTATAAAGGTGAAGCAACTTGAAAATTCCTTCTTTCAACTGAGGGTGTGGTTGAGTGAGAGGGACTCATTTACCCTTAACCAAATATCAGGAGTTTGAATCTTGACTTTAGGTATGAAACAGTCTTAAATCTCTGGGTCAGCTGTTTCATCCTTTGAGGTCAGTGAGGGAATTAGTCACCATGTTCAACGGTGGATACCTTGATTTCGACCAAAAAAAAATTCTTCTTTCATTGGGGCCGTTTGATTCCCAAAATGGGTGACAATAAAATGGAACATAGTTGTGGCTTTTTAAGGTAATTGACACTACAGGCAGCGGCCTTGGGCCGTGACTCCTTATACCACTCTTTTTCTTCCCTTTGGTACATATACCACTCTTTTGATATAAGTACTATTGTGACTTGTGAGTATAATTGTGTAAAGTTAAATTTGCTCACACTTGGTGATTTGATGAGATCACTCATTCAACTGAAAATTCTCTTGGTCAAAAAAAAATTCAGCTAAAAATTCTTTGCGTGTTGAATTTTTTTATACTTATTATGTCAATCTATTTCTTTCATTGAGAGTTGATTCAAACAATTTTTACAATATGAAATCAATTTTTTACTTGAGTTTCAAAAATTTAATACTTTAGATGAGGATGAATTAAAAGAAAAATATTAAATTAATACTTAAAATGTATTAAATTAATATTGAAAATGTTTTTAAGTTCTAGTAAACATTATAATATTGATCATGATTTGTTTTCAGAATTAAGGTATTGAAAAAATATTAACAGAAAAAGTTGATATTCCAATAAAAGTACTAATTATATTATTTTCACTTCTTATCAAAAGATTATATTATTTTTCACAATGTATGTATTATTTATTGAATATCATTGAAAATGCCTGTTAATGGTTGTTACTATTAAAAGAAATTTTTTAAAATTAAAATTACTTAAATCACATATGAGATCAACTATGTTACAAAATAATTAATTAACTATTTAAAGTTCAAATCCAAAATTCTCAATTTAAATTTAAAAGAAAAATTCAACATTATCATGTTACCCTAAAATTGTTATTTTTGAGTAATAACTCTCTTCTAAACGTGGGTATCTCAAGCAGCTTAGCCTATTTAGTGCCCGTTTGGTTTATCTTTTTATAAAATGTCGTTTAGAATAATCATAGTTTACAAAAATGAAATTTAGATAAAAGTAGAGAAGTTTATCAGAAACCTGTTTGAATAACTTTGGGAAAAATGATAGTTAGAAACTATGGTTTAGTTTGTCAAAAGGCAAACCAAACAGGCCCTTAGTTTATTATTAACTTGGGTAAACTTACGTTTGTAAATATAGTCTGTGCAAACTTTGTATTTAATTCATTTTAAAATGTTGTTCTATAAACTTATTTTTACATCTAAATTTACGTTTAGCTAATAGACTGAATAAATTATTTTTGGATTTACAAATATATTTTTATTTTATAATTATTTTGTTAAACTTATTTTTATAATAAAAATATCTAAATATAAATTATATTATAACAAACTTATTTTGTATAAAGTTTATTTTGATAAATTTTAATTTATTCTATCTTAAATTTGCAAACAGCTGAAAACCAAATGCATCTAAAAGTAGTTTATGCTTTGGAGTCCTTATAAATGGGAATAAAAATTCCATGACAGTATACTATTATGTCTCAGTGCTTAGACTCTTCTATTAATTAAAATCAATCATAGTCGTTAATTTTTTATAAATATAATATTTATGTAATTAAACATAAAAAATAATTAATAAATATATCATCAAATATATGAACGGCAAAACAAATATTAACTTTAAAATGTTCATACATATATAAAATTAAAAATTTCTCATAAAATACTATTATAAAATGGTGATAAAAGAGGGTTAGGGTGTTAAATATTTTAGTTATAAACTCATTAATATATCTCACCCTTAGAGATTAGTCTTTACTATCAAAGAAAACACTCCTAATCACAAAGTGTGTATATATATATATATCATATTTCTTTTTTTTCCATTAATATATATCATATTTCTTAACAAACGAGTTCATTAATAATTTACAGAATTATTATAAATCTAAATTTTATTTTATGGTTCTATGATTATTATTAGCGCCAACATGATATTTTTAATTAAATTTAATTCACAATTAAAAATATAAACCGTTACAATAGTGAGAAATATAACAGGTGAAAATAATTTACATTTAATAAATGCATTATGTGAATGTGAAAAGAGATAAAGAATTGTGGCCAAATAAAAGAGATAAAGAATATAAATGAAAAAAATGAATTTTATGTTATGGGGAAAATAGGGAGGGAAGTTGCTTCCCCAAATGTAGATTGACCATTATTTTTTAGTTTTGAAAAGAGATATAAATTCATGAGAGATTAGCGATTTGAATGAAAAAAAATATCAAAAAAATCTGAACGACACAAACTTCCCAAATTATTTATCATATTTTTTTTAAAAAAATACCCCTAACATCTTAAGTTCTTCTCTTAATAAAAATAATAAAAATAGTACTTTTAAAACATAATATATTTATTAAAAAATAATTTAAATTTTTTAGAAGGTAAAGAAAAAGAAATGAGCATATTGAACTTTTGAAAAATTAACTTATCGAGAAATTACGTCCAACAAGTATAAAAAACCACTTTTAAATTATCATTATCTATGTTAAAAAAACGGTCACCATCATTACTCCATTTGTTTTAATTTTAATTTTTAGTCATTAAATTAAATTCAATGAATCAAACGGATCATTAAAAAATATTATATAATTAAAACTCATAGTTTAATGTAATTAATCAATTTGACATTAATTTAATGGCTAAAAAATAAAATAAAGATAAAATAAAAGAAATAAATTCGAGAGATCCAAATTAATCAATCATCGGCCAGTACAGCCAGTATACCGCATTGTTTTGAGCAAATTCTCAATATACATATATATGTTCTTCATATACTGAAAAAAAAAATACACTAAACATATAAGTACCGTAGGTACATACTTATGTACATTTGTGGAAGTTAATATTACAGTATTAACCATCAATGAATATCAGAAAGTGGCTATCAATACGGCTTCGCCCACCACATGTCCTGCTATTGCCTCCAGCAGGTTTTCCTTCGTTACCTGCGATCCCTCCAACCAAACAATTAATCAACTATTAATATTAATTCCTTTCACAAAGAATTGATCTAGTTTAATCATCACAAAACAAATCTCTCATTTTTCTTAAAAAAACCATTAATTACATATAGTTAATTTCATCTATATATGGTACGAAAAATGGAATTAGATTTAAAAAGCAACGTTTCTAAATATTTTTTTTTAATATGCTGTTTACCTGGTCATCAAAGTGGATCTCAGAATCCAAAGCATAGAGCTTGAATTCAAACTTATCGCCATAATTTGGCATCTTAGGTCCACTCCACAGCTTCACTTTCCAATCATTAACCCCTTCTTCAATGCCACCATACTCATCTCCCAACGCCTCTTCCTTGCCGGAAAACCCTTCCGGCAGCCCTTTAAGCGACGGCGGAATGTTCACCACCACCCAGTGGGTGACCGGAACCTGGTGGCCTCCAGCGTCGACGTTCTGCATGACGAGGGCCAAGCTCTTGGCTTTGTCAGGCACGTTGTGCCACTCCAGAGGTGGGGATATGTTCCACTTGGTGTCTACGCCTTCTTGAGTGCAGTAACATGGTAATCTTCCTCTTCTTCCTTAGTTTTCCATTGCAGGTGAAACTAACTTGAATTCTTTGCTCACCATTTCGATATAGAATAGTACTGTAATCTACTCCTTCTTCTTCTCTTCTTGTTTTTTTTTTTTCGTGGGGTTCTTCTTCTTCTGGTTCGGAGATCTACTAATTTGAAGAAAGTTAAGAGCTGTGTTTATTGAATACAGAGGTTGAGGAACATGTGTCGTTGCAGCGTACAACAGAGAGTACACTTTGGCACGTATGATAACAGGCACCGAATGCTCATCAGGAAATATGGTGCAGATCAAAATTAGATGATTTAGATTTAATATAATTTTAATATTATATTTTTTATATATTTTTATTTTATTAGATGTAAAATGTAAAATAAAAATAATTTTATAATTATTATTTTTAAAAAAAATATTATTATCATTAAAAAAATTAAAATAAAAATTTTAAATTTTAATCTTCCAATTTTAATTTGGATGGCCCTGATTTAGTTTCCCTAATGAGTATTTGGTATTTATCACACTAATGAGCACCGAATGCATAACACTTGTAGGGTAGTCAAGTGTTGCATGGTTCATTTTATTTATTTGTCCTTCCTTTAGCGAGGAGCCTAGGATTTTTTTTTTTAATAAACTAGTGTCCAAAGTAAATGAATTAGTAACTATTATGAGGCGAATAGCAAAAATGATTTGTTGTAGATACTCACGCACGCACACATACACACAAATTATATATCATTAAAATAAAAATGACTCTTTTTATGGTTGATTTTAGTGTTTCTTTGTGGTTATTAACCATAAAAGATTTGAATACCAAGAAAAATTCGTTTACGATTAAGAACTGCAAAAAAAAGTCATTAATTTTTTAAAATAATTTACACTTTCTTTGACAGTTCTATAAAACAACCATCAAACGATCATTAAAAAAAAAAAAGCTCCTATTTTCTTATTTCTTCAAGCAACCAATGAAGAAAAATCAAACTAAAGGAGAAGAATGAAGACAATGAGAAAAACAAAATTGCCAAACTTAAAGCTTCAGTCACACAACAAACAAGCATGGTAGAGACGGATTTAAGTTACAAATTTGACTCAAAAAAATACTAACAATAATAATCACAATAAACAAAATTCATTATTACTCATCTAGTTCAATAGAGCCCAACCCACAGATCTAAATGACTGGCCGGCGACCTTCCTTGACGTATTAATGCACCGTTGGTTCAGTGGGGTCGAGTTCGGCACGAACTGTAATATGCAATAACTGCCTCGATGATGATCCTCTGCTTTTCGCTCCAAGTGCAACCCAGCTGTTCTTAAACATACACACTCGACACTCAGCCATGGCCAAATCCAATGGCACAGAAATTTTGACCAATAATTTGGCGATACACAACGGCGTTCATCGACACTTATAAAAAGAAATCTTCATAACTGGATTCTTGGTTGCTCTAAGAAGTTTCTCCATCTGAAGCTTGCTCAGATTGAAGATAGCGACAACAGAGTGAGGATAAGTCTTTGTGTTTGGCAGGCAAATTTGGGATGATCTGGTTGACATCGCGTTCATACCTTGTAGAGATGACAAGTTCTGATGGTGGTAGTTGAAGGTGTCGTCAACAAATGGGTAGGAGCCAAGTTGATAAGGGTTTTTGCCAGTGAAAGAAGAAAGAAGAAAGTGAGTGGTGAGAGTGACGACGGAGTGAGGGAGTATACGGGAGTGAAAGTGGTCTTTAAAGAAAGAGGAGTATATGAGTGAAAGTGGAGTGAGGGAGCGGGTGGGGTTTAAGATCTTGGGAGACTTAATAGAATCTTAGCCATTTAAACTTTTTTAATCAACAATTATAAATAGTGATCAGTGTAGGGTGTTTTCTATGAAATAAAATAATAAAAGTATCTGTATTCTTTTTTTGCGGTTCTTTAAATAAATGTAAAAAAAAGACTTTTGCAATTATTTATGAAACGGCAAAGGAAAGTCTGTTTTTATCTTAGCATCCACAAAGGAAATATTTCCCATATCTCTGCCCCACTTTCTTGTCATTTGCGATTATAACAGTAAAAAAATATGCATCAAGAAAAATCATTTTTTTATGTAGTGTATAAAGGTGTGTCATAACTGTTATACTATATTTTTTCCCTTCCATTTTCTTAAAGTTAATTTAGTATATCTTGAGACTCTAAACTTCACCACTAAGATTTCATTGTACATGAAAGGCTTGTTAATTACTAGCTTTATGACAAGCATCACTAATTTCATCCAAGAAATAAATTTTAAAATAGATTTCACCCCCCAACTCCATTCTTCCTAGATTTTGGAGATTCAATCCAAAATAACATTAATTTCTTTAGTTTTAAATTAGTCACAATAAGATATTCTACAAGGGGAATAGAAGATTACAAAGTTTATTAAAAATCATATCAATTTACTCCCTATGATCCTTAATGTAAGTCACTTTTAAATACCTTATTAAAACCAAAAAATGTTAGTTACATTAATAAAATTGTCTAATATTTACTTTAATTTTCATCCTTATCCCTAATTAATACCATATATTTAAACTTTTTAAAGCAATTAATATTCTATAAAATAATTTTTAAGAAGGATATTTTTGGAATAAAATAATTAATATTTTACAAATTTTTGTAAAATGATTTATATTTAGATAATAAAATCTTTCTAAGTATTCTATATCAAGAATGTGCTTTTTAGAGCATTGAGAGATACTTGAAAAACTCACATATGTAGAATATTAATCGCATCATCCCAAATTAGACCAAGTTTAATTGACTTCAGAAATAGCCATTCTTTTATAACCATTCAATATGTAAAATAAATAAAGAGTAACTTTATAAATATTTAATTATACTGAAATTTTTTAATACTAAAGATATGGCCAAAAATTTTTATGGGCCAGATCCATTGGATTATAAACAGCTAGATTTGTAGAATGGGACGCAAAGTTGAGTCTCACTTAGAAGAAGACCAAAACTCGAGACTTGAAAGAGATATGGATCATTTGAGCCAGATCTAACATAATAAAACAATCCAACCCACAAGTGGGCCCAGAACATGAGAGCTTGGAGGGAAATTGGAGTGGCCATAGATTTGAAAGGTGCAATTACGAGAAAAGTGGGATGTGGGGTGTGAGATATAGAATGCCAAAGTGGAAGTTTGAGATCATGGAATCCCGAGAGCAATTGATAATCTCAAATTAGCACGACTTATTTGTATGACACTGCTCTAGAATCCCATGATTTTATATAAAGGAATGCTCCGACAATTGCCAAAGCAAGCAATGCCTCTCAAATGAGAACCAAACCAAATTAATTACCTCTTTCTAATGGCTTCAAGTCTCAACTTAATTCCTAAACACTTTCATCCTTTCCAGGGCAAATTTTTGGTGTCACAAGCTAAGCATCTCTAAAAGGCATTCATCATTGAGATCAACATTGTCAAACCGCGAAGTGTATACTTCTCAAGCTACCTATTGCCGAGATTCTTTGTGAAGTGTTACTACTATAATAAATTCTTTTCAATAAATTAATATAATAAATGTTATATATATATATATATGTTTTTACACCAATAAAGAAATTCTTCTCGCTTAGAGAAAAAAGAATCTTTTTAATTTCTGTTTATGTCTAATATATCTAGTTAACAATATAGCACGTCTCAAATTAGATACATGAGATTTAAGATGACACCTCAAACTTTTAAACATGCGTATCTAATAAATGAACTCTGTTAAAAGCAACCTACGGCAAACAATACTATTAAAGAAACAAAGAAATGATGTTCGAAACCACCAGCCTCATGAACATATGGAGTGGAATTAGGTGCAGTCTATCATTCAAGTGGTCGAAATCCAAATCGGTAGTTGAATAACTTTTCCCATCAAACCAATCTTCTATGAAATGCATTCTTTTCTTTTTCGCACACATCAATACACATGATCAATAATAACAACATTAATATTTTGAGATCAATCAAACTTGAAACACACACATGCACATTAAACTTGTTTGGCCAATAAAAATAATTATTTTACTTCTATTTTATAAAAAATCATAAAATTAGATAATATCAGATAGGACACAGCAACAATTCACAAAATTTTCATCCCATGCAACCTTGATATATTCATACTTCCTGCATCAAGTTGGTGTCTTCTCGTTATTTGTTTATTGAAATTTCGGTAGATAACAAAAACCTTACCTAGTAAAGCTTCTAGTTGGCTTACTATATATTAGAAAATATTTCTTTAAGGTAATACTCCATCCGATCCGTCAATTTTTGAACTTTTTTTAATCTCATAATATGAAATAATATTTGAAAATTTTGACAACTTTACTCTTTAGTAATGTAATAAATAATATTATAAATTGTGTTAGAATAATAACAAAGAGAATATTTAATTATGTATAATAGGAGTCAAATAAGAATATTTAAAAAAATTTTAAAAATTTAAGAATATTTTTTTCATTTCTTCATTTGTTTGAAATCCCAAATATTGGCTTATGGGATGAAGGGAGTATATATCTTGCTAACACGGCCAATTTTGATGCCATTGTGCATCAGTTATGCACGGCAGAATAGCAATAATTAAGGATTTATTTCCAACACGGTGGCTATATATAACCAATCAATTACTAAAATATATAATAATTCGTCAAGAAACAGGTAACTTGGATATATTCAGAAGAGGTGATGATTTAATAAATTTGTTATCTCGCTAATGTCAGATTTCAAAATAAGTACAAAACTCTAATTTCTGAATTCATCCAACACAATATTATTGATTTTTTACAATAAGTATCAGAATTTAGCCACCAACACCGCTTCTCCTAGCACATGCCCCTCTATCGCCTCCATAAGCTTGTCCTTCGTCACCTATGTAACTCACATCCAATCCCACAAACCACATCAGAAAATCAACTCTCAAACATCCCTTTTTTCAGAAGATCACGCAAGAAGAATCACAAGAAGCTCCTTATCTAACAGTTTTTCAAACATGTTTTTTTTTCCCTTAAGTATTTAGCAAATTAAATAAATAAATTTTAATAGATATATAGATTATCTTGAAAAATATATATGTACAAGCTGGTTATAATTACCTTGTTACCCAGATGAAGCTCATCGTCCAAAGCATAGAGCCTGAACTCGAATCTATGTCCATGATTAGGCAACCTGGGGCCACGCCACCCCGGGACCTTCCAGTCATTATTGCCTTCTTTGATCCCGGCGTAGTCTCCGCCGACCTCGTCCTTCTTGCCGGAGAATCCCTCCGGCAGCCCCTTGACCGTGGGCGGAATGTTCACGACCACCCAGTGCACCCAGGGCACGATGGGGCCCTCCGGATCGGGAGCATCCACATCCTCCACTACGAGAGCCAGGGTTTTGGTGCCCTGCGGGAGGTTGTACCACTCCAATGGTGGGGACACGTTCTTCTTGGCGCCTTGCCCTTCGTCCGTGTAATGCCTCGGAATCTTGCCTTCGTTGCTTATGGACGGAGACACCAGCCTGAACTCCTCGCTTCCGTCGCTAGCCATTGATGAGTTCGTCGATCGGCTTCTCGATGGGTTGTTCGTGGATTGATTTCCCTTGTGCACGCGTGTGTTTATACGTAGGAGCAGAATTTTCGGGAGGGTGGGTGATACGTGGCAAGGGCGAGGGGAGTCTCGTGGCGTCGAGAGAAGACGTAGTGGGACACGTGGAGGATGGTGGAAGGTTGTGGAAAAAATTAAAGAATCGAGACGAGTGCGTCTGTGTCATCGCCCTTGTTTTCTTTTGTTCTGTTTTTTTTTTTTCTTTTTGCTTTTTGTTATTTTGGGGTCATATAGGAAGCCCTGGCTCCGATCACGTGCTGGGCATATTTATTTCTCTAGTTTTTCTTTTGCTTTTTTGTGAGCATTTATTTCTCTTCTCTTGAGAGTGCAAGAGCCGTAAACCTTTTTTGTCTTTGCAGTTTGCAGAACGTAATAAAATAAAATAAAGAATAAAATTTTAAATATTTTTATAAATAAAATATATTTTGCAATTTTACTAAATATTTTTTGTGCAGAAAAGACAACGAATTATGTTTTAATATAATATGTACCTTGTTTAAATTTTGATGAGAATAGTTTAAATTTATTTAATTTTATTTATATTTATTATTATAATTTAAATAAAAATAAAAAATAAAAATATTTTTTAAATAATATATTATAAATCTATGATACAATGGTATTTAACCTTACTAACAAATTTTTAAAAATTTAAAAAAGGTTTTAATAAAATTAAAATAATTATTTTATTCACTTTAGTCTATTGTTAATATTAATTCTTTATATCATATGACAACATTGGGAATAAAGACTAATATTCTTCCATATCTTACCACTCATGGTCTCATGCCAATATAAGTAAATATTAAAGTTTCAAACTTAATGACCTAATGATTCAGGAAATAAATTCTAATTTTTTAACCTTGGTTTCTTCAAATCTGTAAACCAAAACATTTTTTAAGTATTTGTTTCAATTTAAAGACAAAATCATGATAAAAAGAAAACCTTTTTTTCTTTTTTGCGAAAAAAAGAGGGCATGTATTAATAACGAAAGAAATATGGTTTAGGACATAGAGCTAAGCCCTGGCCATAACAAACATTACAATCATTAGATAAAATAACACTTAAGGGAGATAGAGATTCCGATTAAATAAACACATTCCACCACTGTTATAGTAATTGGCAAGTTGAAAGCCAGTCAGTTGCCTCGTTTGGATCTGGAGGAACTCAAATTTAGAGAGATAAAAAAAAGGTTAAAATCTATTGATTAACAAATTGTATACAATTTTTTCTTCTCAAATGAGCCGGATCAACAACTAAAAAAATAATTAGCTAGTAGTAAGAATTAAGAACCAAAGACAAAAGAATGAAAAAAACGTTTCGCCAACAAAAAGAATTTAAAAAAGTAAAACAGTTGAACAAAATCACTTCCGTCTCTATATTCTTATGGTACATTTGGGAGTTTATGATGAAATAAAATGAAATAATCATTGATAAAATGATGTGGAATGAAATGGGGTGGAGTGGAACAGAACATGATATTTTATTGTATGAAAGTTTCATAAAGGGAAGGAATGTTGTTGTTTGACCACTGTTTGAGAATTAATATAAAATGGATGAAACGAAATGAATTATAACTTTTTTGTTCTAATATTACCCCTATGAATTAATTTAAATAAAATAATTAGTAGCTATTAATTTAATAAAAAATAAGTTTATTTTTAAGTTATAATCAAATATTTATAAAAAAAAATCAGCTATTACGTAAATTTTTAAACACACATCACTTAAATGATTAAGTAACTTGGACTGAAAAGAGAAACAATATTATACATAAAATAGATATTAGAAAAAAAAATTCAACATAGTATGGAAAATAAGAAATAAGTATGATATAATAAAGAGAGTGAAATGTACTATACATGTTTATATAAGAATGATGATAATTTTGTAATTATAATATTAATATTAGTTCATTCCATCATTGACCCCTAATTCGGGGGATTGGAAAAATTGAATTTATGATAGTTAAGGATGGTTTGAGATGCCATCATTTGCCATCCCATTCCTTTATAAAAAATTTTCCCAAATAATGGATTAGATCCATTAGCCATCCGACTCCACTCCATTCCATCCAAAATAAAACTTCTAAATATACATTTAGAGTTCTCATGAAATTTTTAATGAAAAATCTGAGATAATTCTATTCTTACAAAAAAATATTCATGAGAAGTATGTGAGAATTGCATAATTTGGGCACAGATTCTCTTCTCCCTTATCATTTCCATTTTTACACATAACACTTGTAAAGCAAAATTCAACCCATCAGTAGCAAGTTCATAAAAATAGTTTTATCATAATATTAATAACATTAAAATTTACATTATATTTCCTCTCTTCCTTAATATAAAAAAACATCTGAGAAATCTATTTTATTTTAAAATATAAAGAATAAATAAAAGTTGTCTAGTGTATTTAATATATATATTTTTTAAAAATGTCCCTAATTACATTATCATTAATTACATAATAAAAGTTATTAATATTAAATAAGGGTATTTTTTTAAACTATTTTATATTTTTGATAAATTTAATGATTTCAATTGCTTTATTTTTCTATATAATTTAATTATTTATCACTTATATTAAAAAATGAAGGCCCAAAAAGGGTTGGACTAGTGATACGGGAGTTGGTACTCAAGGCAGACTTTACCTGCAATGTCAGTGGTTCGAACCTTGAAGATAACCTTCTAGAGAAAGGTTTAGTCTGAATACTCACCTTGCTTCGAATCCAGATTAATTATGGGTTCTCGTGGCCCATGGATACTAGATATTCAAAGAGCTATAAAAAAAAAAATGAAGGTAGTAACTTGGATATCTGGCAATTTGCTAACATTCACGTACATACCCTTTTAAAATAAGGTTCATAAAATTAATAACATGAAGTTCAACCATAGCTCTCTATCAATGATTAAATACAAGAGGAACAATGCTTCTATCTTCCTAAATAATCCCACTAGGTGACATTGTTGTTCAATGTTGTCCTTGTGTTGGTTCTTCTTACATTACAGTATGTGCCTTTTGAGATGAGATGTAGTGCCATGCTTGTTAGGATCACAGTCATAAGTTGGGTTATAGACTTTACAAGTTGCTCTAATTTCTCCATTAGGAACTCAATTAGTGCTCTTCGACAACGCTTCAGATTAAATCCTTGAGGAACCAAGCTACTACCTTCTCCAATAATCTCCCTAGACATTGATTGCTTTTGTTCTGTGCTTATCTGGGTTTTTCTTACATTACAGCAGTGCCCAAAAAGATAGATTGGTCAGTTTAACCAGTTGAATCGAAAATCAGTAGCAAATCCAATCTGGTCATAGATAGTAACCGGCCATTTTCAGAATCAATAGAAAACTAATCAAATTAGTCACAAACCGGTGTTAAACTGATACATAATTAATTGAATCGGTCTATTTTTTATTTTTTAAAATTTTTTTTAATTTTTAAGATAAAATAATATTATTTTTAGTAGTAAATAATATTATTTTTTATATATTTTTTTTATATTATAATATTATATAAGTATTATTGTGATATATAATTATTAATAATGATACATTTATTTAAAAAATAATATAAAAATAAAATATTAATTAACTATTTTGAATTCAATATATGATTATAAATAAATATTAACTTGTTTAGATTTTAATATTAAGTTGTGAAACTTATTAATAATATTTTTAATTTTCTATATAATATATAAAATTAAAAAATTATTAAATTTATTATCATCAATTTAATTTTAATCCAAATATCATTGAATTATTGAACCTTTAACTAATATTTGAATCAATTTAGTGCCTGCTCCAACTTTCCGAAGCTTACACTACGGTATGTGACTTCGGAGAGATATACGAGCATAAGTTTGGTTATAGTATTTGCAAGTTGCTCTAATTTTTCCGCTGGTTTCTTGCATGGATAGTTTGATAAAATGATCCTACACCTCTAATTATTTGGATTTATGTAATGATGATTGTGCTTGCAGTTTGTTTTCGGATTTATTATCAGTAAGCTTCCGTTGGGAGTGAAACATCGCCACGGCTCTATTATCGATGAGGAAAAAAAAAACTTAATATAAGCAAAATTTTGATTTAGCCCGGAAAAATATACAAAAAAAATGCAGAAAATAAACGATTATTCTTAATATATACTCTACATTGCGGTGACTAATTGTGGATATTGATGGGGTCGCCAAATGTTTGATGAAAGTCCAGAATGAGCATTGGTGTGTTCATTCTCATTGTAGGTTGAAATCCTGCAGAGCGTGATTACATTCTTGTTAGATCGAGAATGACACTTAAATAATGGAATGACAGTCTAAAGTCTTAATTTTACTTCCTCTGGATTATGATTAAAATAAAGAAATAGGTCAATAAAAAAATATTAATTAATCAAAGGTCCAACTGATCACCATGTTAGTATTGTAAATATGCAGTTTCGACAATTAAGCAGATTCGTTATGTGTGTGTTTTGTACATCATCATATACAAGTAAAGTATGCGGAAGAAAACATGGAGGAAAGGAACAAGACATAAAAAGGAGACCAAGCTTTCATCGCGGATGTAGCTAAGAGGAATCTGAGTCTGAATAACAAGTAGAAGTTGAAATGGATGGTGAGTGATGGCATGTACACCTTGGGTCATGAATGACCTTCTTCATACTGATGTCAAGCTTGGTACAGAAAACACAGTACTGCCCTAGAAAGTTTAGATAATCAAAATTGCAATCTTCTTCATTGTAACGATCACACTCCTCTTCCAGGTCTGATTCTTCTTCTTCAGTATCATCCTCTGCCTCGTCATCTCTCATGGGTGTATAAACCAAGCCAACCATAGGAAGAATCAGTAGAAGAATTTTGTCAATGTTGTGGTTACTCCAGCTTCTTCCTTTATCCCAAAACATCAAGAGAGCAACGACCAATCCTGATCCAACCCCATGACCCACTCCAGTGAATACAAACTGCCAATCAAATTCAACTCCTGAATCCGCATATACAACTTTTGTCGAACCATTTATTTTTTTTGAACCGTTCTCATCACTGCTACACTTGTTAGGTACAGGAAGCCCACATAATCCTTCATTACCAACGAAAGAAGATGCGTCAAATGATTGGAGTTGAGTACCTATTGGGATTTCCCCACTCAAACTATTATATGAGAGGTTCAAAACTGAAAGGAAAGACAAACTTGCAAGCTGCGACGGAATCCTTCCAATAAAAGAGTTGTCTGAAAGGTCCAAGGATTCAAGCTGTTTCAGTTTCCATATGGATGATGGGATGTTGCCTGAGAAATGATTATTTGATAGGTTGAGCCCGTAGAGTGCTTTGAAATCCATCATCTGTTCTGGTATTGGCCCTTCAATGCGGTTGGATGACAAGTCAATGGAAGTGAAGACAGTAAGAATTTTAGTCAAGGTCATTTCTCGACCTTTGCTGGTAATTATGACTTGATCTTGATAATTCACTTGACTAAATTTAAAGAAATCAAAGTGGAGGCGATTTAGCTTTGGTGGCGTTTGAGTTTCATCAAGCATCATTGCCTTCCAGGTCGGAAAGCATTTTCCTGGTAGCGTTCCATTAAAATTGTTGAAAGCTAGATCGACAATTTGAAGCATTTTCCAAGTTGCATTCATCTTTGGACACCCAATAGGACCATGGAAATTGTTGTTTCGCAAAACCAGGACCAGGAGTGTAGATATTTTCTTCTTCAACAAGCATGGAAACTGATCATCTATCTTGTTATTTCCAAGGTCTAAAACCTCTAATGTGGTGCAATTGGACAGAGACGTTGGAATTGGCCCTTGTATATTATTGCTACTTAGGTCGAGAGTCTTTAGAGCACATGAAGCTTGAAAAGTATCAGGAATATTTCCACTGAGATTGTTCTTTCCTAAATTCAAAACTCCAAGAGTCTCACTTTTTGCTAGACAGCAGGGAATCATCCCACTAAAGTTGTTAAGGGAAAGATCAAGCACTTGAAGATATGAAGCATTGCAGATGGAATCAGGGATTCTTCCATGAAGAGAATTTTGCGAAAGAGAAAGAAAAATTGTGTAAGACAGATAATTACCAATGTCGGGGGGAATAACAGAGTTGAACTTATTCACAGAATAGTCCAGATAAGAGGCACGTTTAGGAAAGGCTGGAATTGTACCTTGAAGGTTGTTGTCATGTAGGTCAAGCACAAACAAATTATTAGAGCTAAGATTATGTGTGGTTCTTTCTATCTCCTTTAGCGAATTGTGAGAAAGATTTAATTGTCCAAGATACCCAAGCTCCCAAATCCAGTTGGGTATTTTTTCTGCAATTTCGTTGTTTGAGAGGTCTAGATTGATTAATCTGGACAGATTTCTCAAGAAAGCCGGGAATTGGCTTAAATTGCAAGATGACAACATTAAACTAGTCATATTGGGAAAGGATAACGGGTGAGCATTCTCAACATTCGCATCAATTGTCAGGTTGTTGTTTGAAAGATCCAATGTAGTTAGATTGGGAAGTCTCCCAAACATGTCTAGCTGTATTGTGCCACTGAGCTTGTTTGAAGACAGTTGGAGGATCTTTAGCCGTTTGAGATGAAAAATAAATTGAGGAATGGGCCCTTCTAAATAGTTACTGCTCAAGTCAAGAGCTTGTAACATGGAGGAAGAGGCATTTGAAATTGCACCCAGCTGACCTTGAAAGTGGTTGTTGGAAAACTGGATACTTTGTAGCAATGGAAGAAAAAACACAGTGAAAGGAATGGTCCCGTTGAGGAAATTGTAACCTAAATCGATGCTCACTAGCTTTACGAGACCTTTGAAATGACCTGAAGAAATTCCACCACTTAATTTATTTTGAGATAGGTCTATGTGAGTAAGCTTCTTGGCCATACCAAATGGTGGGATTAGACCAGTGAAGTTGTTAAATGACAAGTCTAGGTAGGTGAGTTCAGTGAGATTCGACATTGAATCTGGTAGTGTTCCATTGAACTGGCATTGGAAAAACTCTAATCTGGACAGCTGCCGTAAGTTGCTTATGGAATCTGGTAATGCTCCAAAGAAACTTGTCATACTTAGAATCAATGTCCGAAGAGACCCATTCTGTGGGAAGTGTGGCAGAGAACCTTTAAGATCAAAATTGTTTGACAGATCAAGAGAAGTGAGTGACTGTAACTGGAAGATCTTATTTGGAAGCGTACCATTCAAGCCACAAGACCTGAGATCCAGATTGGTCAGATTTGAGAATTTAGCAAAGAAATCTGGCACTGGGGCCGACAAATTGTTCTGATCCAGATGAATTATGGAGAGATTTTGAAGCATTTCTAGTGAAGGATCGATGGGACCTGATAGATTGCAGTTTGACATGCTTAATACCTGTAGATTAGGTAGACAAGATGATAAAGCACGGCACCATTCATTTCCCTTGAGCGATATGTTAATACCATCTAGATATAGTTCTCTAACTTCATTGAGGTTCTGAACAAGCTTCACCAGATTGGGGTTCTCAAGTTTCAATGTAGATTCCTCTAAATAAGAGGAAGTAGAAATATCAAGAATGACTAACCTTGTAAGCTGAGAAATCTCTAGTGGTATCTGCTTCACAAAGCCGGCATTTGATAAATTCAGAGAAGTTAATTTCTTCAAATTTTTAATTCTGGATGGAATCACTGAGCTGAAGTTATTGTAAGCCAAATCCAAACTCTTGAGATATTGAAGATTGAAAAGAGTACTAGAATTGTCAATTCCACCATATATTGATTCCCCACTCAGGTCTAGACCAACAACATGTCCCTCCTCATCCCAAGTTACGCCACTCCACTGACTGCAAAGATGGCTTTCATTCCAGAAAACCAGTTTTCTGGAATCTGTAGGGTTGAATCTGAGGACTTTCTTCAATTGAATTAACAAAAATTTCTGGTCCTCAAGACACAGGCCAGAAACCAGAGAGACGTGAAAACTGAGAGATACCCAGTAGAAGAAAATGAAGGAAGGCCATAAGACAAATGAAATTCTCATTGAAGTATACAGTGAGAGAGAGTCTTACAACTAAAGACTGAAGAAGTAGTGAAGAAACTAGTAGTGGCTTCAGGGGGCTCTAGACCATGAACATAACCTGTAAGGCCTACGCTTCCAGCTTTTAGCAATCCAAAAAGTGAGTTGGGTTTGACCGGTAAGGATGTATAAAAGCGGAGAAGAGAGGCACCTAGAAGAAAAGGCAAGAGAGATGGAGGCGGAGTAGGTGGCTTAGCAATACCAGAATGGGAAGATCATATTCCATTCAGTAGTGAGAAGTGACGCAGCGTCAAAGTAAACTCAAAAAGTCCTACTCATTGTTTGTTGGTAAATGAAGCTAATGAATTTCGCAGAAAATAAATGAAAAAACAATGGGGTCTTACTTGAAGACTATTGACTACTGCATTCTACGCGCCTGTGTGTCGACATTTTCATGTGACCTTTTGGGCGGCTTCTTTGACAAGTGTTCCTACAATGTTAGAATATTCAAAGCTTCAAAAGTCTCTAACGTTTCGAAAATGCAAGTCATCATAGAGAGTGCCATGAACGATTTGAATGGAGGAGCGGACCTAACGTTGAATATTTGAGCACTGCATTGCATCCGCCGTTGAAATAAAGGCAGAGCATAAATGCCTCTTTTCCTCTTCATTCTGTTCATGGAACATAGAAATCTTTCATTATTTAACAATTCTTTCTTTTGGACAAAAAACATTGGCAATTTTAGAACACACTTCGGTGCTGTATGTGCATCAGATTCTGACACATTATATTTTTATAATAGGATGCAGGGTTTAAAGAGAGAATTGCATCTGGTTATTTACATTCTTGGATTTTGAAGAGCAATAATAATTATGTCCCTCTGAGTTATGTGGGTTTGTTTTTCAACATCGAATCTTCATGCTGGCTAAGAAATTTCTTCAAGAATTTCATCTTCTTTTAATGACTTATTAAAATCTTTATCCATTTTAATTAATTTTAACTCTTGACTAAAATTTCAACCCAGCTTTAGGTATGATTTCACTTAAGCAAATGTCATTAGTGGTATACCTTTATCCTAACATCTATTATTTTTCTTTTGATTCAAAATTGATGTTTACTATTTAAAGTACTGTTGAAGAAACAAACAAAATAGTTTTTTTGGCACATTCCGAGGGAGTACAATCTAATTTAAATTTTATGTAAGAATTGATTTGAAAAAATTACAAGAATTATATAAAAGATATATTATCTTTGTAAATTAAGATATATGTATGTGATATAATCCTACTCAATATTAGGAAAATATTAATTTGAAACACTAACAATAATTTTTTTTCTTTTTGGTCGATAATAAATAATATTTCAACTATTACTACGTAATTAAATCCCTCAATGAAATAAAATTTTCACTTCATTCAATTATTAAATTTAAATAATCTATATCTAATTTGAATATTTTTTTGCCAACATTTAATTTGAATAGTTTAAATTTTAAATTTAATTATTTAAGAATTTAATTTATTTTATATTATATTAATTTTAAAATAAAATTATTTAAAACTTAAATAATTTAAATTTAAAACTAAAATAAAGTGAGAATTAAAAAAATCCAAATCATCTCTACTACGTTTTTTTAAAAAAACAAAAAACAGATATTTCGGCCCATTCAGAGGGAGCCATGTCCAACTCTCCGAAGATCTAAACAGAGATAAGGTTGAAAGCCTCTTTACAATTTGGTCCATTTTCAAAGTTGCAATAATCCCAGCCCGTAGGGTAGTCCATTATGATTACATTGGACTCTTCAGGTTTATGACATCTCCTTGCCCTGGTAATCTTTTCACTCTTATAAATGTTTATTTAGCTCACAGCCTGGCACAAAATATAAAAAAAAAATAAATGAATTGCTAATTATTAGTGAGTGTAATTTGCTATAGATTATATATTTTATATTAATACTGATATTGATGTTCTTTTACCATGATTTTGATATTTTATATATATTGTTTTGATTAAAATAGACATTATTTGAGGGCATATGTAATGAACAAAAGTGAAAATAACTCAATAATTAAATAAATAGTTTTAGAAGAAACCAAAAAGTCAAGCTACAATCTATTGTACATATGAAAGTAGATTAGTTATATAGACATTTTCACCATGATTCTCGTGCAATTCTATGCTTTGATGTACAATTTGTTACAATTTTGTGCTTTGAAGATAGATATGAGATTTGGAATTAAATTAAAATATGAGACTTATGTTTTAATTTTGTAATTTATAAAAATCATTCCAAAATCGTCTCAAAAATATGATCATAATCAACCATATTATTATATATGGTTGTTATTAAATATTTTACTTTTTGTATATATATGTGTGTTTGCTGTTATAATATTAACCTATGTCTACTTTTTTTTAATTAGTAAATTAGATTTCACAATATTATTCCAAAATTTTTATTTTTTTTCACTAGTTGTTACTTGTGATCCCAAACCTTCCTATAATCTGGCATTTATTTGAGAATTTGTTAATAATGCCAAATATTCTTATCATCCAACGTTTATTTGAAATAATTTTGATAATAAAATCAACCAAAACATTTATTGCGACTTGCCATGATTTCTGCTCAACAATATTATCGGTGTCAATATATGTTTTACTACATTTACAAATATAGACAATATTTTAATAAATTATTGTTATAAATTTAACACGTTACCAATTTAGAACTTAAATATTGCCATATGTAATTAATTTAGAACTTTATTTATTACAAATTTAGAACTTTACTTATAACATTATAACAAGATTATCTATTCTATAAATAAAATTAAAGATGATTCATATCTAAAAATGTACTGCTAATTTAGAATTTTAATATATGTCTCAAAAGTATAGTAAATATTTTTTTACATTAAATATATTCGTGCATTATACATGTGTGTTGCTTGTTTCATTGTAGGTATATTATTATAGTTCATTTCAAGAAAGGAAAACATAAGATCAGCCCACTAAAATATTAGAAAACATACAGATCCATGGACGAGTACCCTTATTACATCACACCAAATTATTAAATACATCAATCATATCAAATTCAAATGATTACAACTTAAAATCACATTTCACCTTCATTTGTTTCTCTTACTCCAGCCGCATATTTAAATATGCCACTTCAACTTCTACATTTGAAATTTACAACACTAAAACAATTAGATCATTAATACCATTAAAAAAATACATCAGTAAATACATTAATAGAATGAGTACAAATAATTGTAAAAAAGTTTAGAAACCTGCCACTATTAAGATTTAACTACTATTATATACTTACACCATATTTGGTAGGAATGAGTTATTTTTATATAAATAAAAAAAATGAGAGAAAAATTTCATAAAAAAGATTATATTTTATTTATAGAAAATTTGAATGGTGTGTACTAAACAAATTTTATAAAGAGTTCTCTTTTATTTTTCCTCTCATATGTATATGTACTAAATTTAGATTTAGTTTTAGTTATAGGAAAAGTTTTCTTTATTCCCTAAAGTAAACTAAAATTACAATTATATTAATACAATTTAGGGTTTATATATAACTTTTCTTTTTCTTACACATCAAGTTTTTTTTTAACAATTTATATGAAGATTCAATTCTTGCATATAACAACGAGAGCGAACCAAAGAAGTAATCATTCATTAAATATATGACACCTTCACAACTTCCTCTTAAAAATGCATACATAATTCTAAATTTTTTAATCTAAATAGAATTTTCTTTTAAAAGTAAGAAAAAAAATCTTTTGAGATCTTCAATAATTAATACAACCTAGTTTGCTCAAAACTCAAAATGATATGATATCATCTCATCATCATCGTCATTCTTAACACAAATGTAAAACTATATATTGAAGATAACAATTTTATTATGCGAGACGATAATGAAGACTTTAAGACTCGTCTAAATCAATCAGAAAGGATTTGAAAAAAAATAAAAAATTATATATATATAATATTAACAAAAAAAAAATTTCCTGTGCGTGTGAATATATTATAAAACATGACATTCACAAACAATTCGAATAACCAAAAAGAATACTAAGGTGCAATCAGTGTTATCGAAACACCAGATTCAAAACACCAGAAAATGTAACAGCTTTCATAAATGATTTTACCTCATGCCTCATAATAGCTCCAACGAATAACTGAATACCATTGTCCTTCATGCCTCTGATAATCAAGATAAAGCACATTTCCAGTACCTTCTCTTCCATTGATTCCAAAGGAAAAGGGGGGCAATGACAATTCCTAAACGGAAAACCACTCCAAATTCTAAACCTCCAATAAAGTTGAAATCAATTGCATGATCACTTCTTGATGTTGGAGATGGCAACAACCCTTGCTTTGTATATGTTGGATTTTTGGTCAAAGGAAAGCCATAAAGCCCATCATTGCATTGGAAGGAAGATGCATCAAATGAGTGAAGTTGTGTTCCCATTGGAATTTTCCCTACAAGATGATTGCAGGAGAGGTTCAAGGATTCAAGAAAAGAAAACTTGCCAGCTATGGTGGAATCTCTCCAGTGAAATTGTTGTTTGACAAGTCTAAAGATTCAAGCTTTTTCGAGTTCTCTATGGATGGTGGAATTCGGCCTGAGAACGCATTATGCGACAAATTGAGAACACATAGCACTTTCAAGTTCATTAACTCTCTTGGTGCTGGCCGATCAAAGGTGTTGCCAGGCAAATCAATGGAACATGATTCACTTATTTTTGTCAACTTCAACTCTAAACCTTTGCTGATAATTGTCACCGAGTCTTGATAACTTTTATACCCTGCATCTCAAGTAGAAGATATTCCTTCATAGATGTAACGACCAGATTCTGATACAATGTGATCTTCAACATGCATCATAGCTTCCCAAGTTGTGAAGGCTTTGGTTGGAAGCAAACCTCTAATCTTGTTAAAAGCCAAATAAAAAATTTGAAGTTGTGGCCAAGTACCATCATGATCAAGACATCCAATTGAGCCATGCAATTTGTTCTTCCACAAAACCATGACACGGAGTGTGGATATCTTCTTCAAGAAGCATGGAAAGTGACCATCAATCTGATTATTCCCAAGATTTAGCATCTTTAGTTCCTTGCAGTTGCTAATAGAATGAGGAATTAAACCACTCAATTGATTTCCATGGATATCTAAAGTCTTCAAAGCACAAAATTTGGGAAATGCATCAGGGATAGTGCCATTGAGCTTGTACGTTGTTTCCTAATTTTAATAACGCAAGAGTCTTAATATATATCAAACATGTTGGAATTGTCCCTTCAAGGCTATTGTCACACCCGGAGATGCGACGCGGATGGCGTGGAAAATGGAATAAAAAGAAAACAGGAGAAACCGGCCCGCCCGACGAAGGCCCGGTTTCGGAGGAGTTGCTACCAAAATTTTAAGGGAAATTTTAAAAAACCGAAATAAAAACAAAAAAAGAATAAGGATGGTCTGCGAATCAGAATTAAGTTCGGGAGTACGATTGTGAGTGGGAAAGGTGTTAGGCACCCCCACAACACCCGTTCATAAGAACGGTTACTTTAGGTTGATCATACAATTTTTATGGCTTTTAAAGATTATTTTAGTTACCCTTTAATTATTCACATGCGAAAATAAATATAAAAATAATTAGAATTGAGGATATTTAAGCAAATTGAGGAAAATGAATTGAGAAACATTTATTGAATTAAGGGAAAAAAACACAAATAAATTAGAAAATATTTATTTATTTACAAAGGCGAACTTGACCCAGAATTAGAGTTTGGGGCTTACGTATCCTACGATAGGGATCAAAGTCGATATAGTTCGGATTAGAAATGTGTGTCACCGGGTTGGTATTTTTATTTTATATATCCCTTGAAAAGAAATGTTTATAGAAAATAATTTGTCTTTCCACAAAGAAAACAATTTTTAGAATTGGTTGGTGTGTTTTAATTTGTAAAAGATAGATTAATTCCCATTATTTTCTCTTTTCATTTATTTATTTTTGATTTAATCAACTTCTAAAAGAGAATATATTTTTTTTTCTAATTTAGAAAATAAGATTAAAATTATGTGTGATTTTGAATATTTATTTTGACTTGAAAAGGAAATATTTTAAAACAATTTTATTTTTACAAAATAAGATCAATTGGCTCATGTGGTGACTTTATCACTCACAATATACCAATTGATACCTAAATATCTACGGTGGTGCCACTCGAGACAAAAGGCATAAAAAATTCGAAAGAAGACAATTAAAAATTTTTTTGTACAAATTATTTTTTATTTTTCTTTTTATTATAAAAATCCTTTTAACCCCTAGAAAAAGATTAAAAAAATGTGATTATTACATATATTTTTAAAGAAATAATAATCAGCATATATGGTGACTTTATCACTCACAAGTTACTGATTGTCGCTTGCATGCTCATGGTGTTACCAGTCGGAGTAGAAAAAAATTGGCTTAAGGGATAGAATTGAAAAAAAATAAAATAAAATAAATAAATAAAATAAAATAGAATTTACATAAATCATTTTTATTTTCTCAAACGCAATTAGAGAATCCCCTTTATACCAATACCTTTTGTTTAAATTGTTTATATTCTCTTATTTCGAATCATAAAAATGCGGTCAAGAAGCCCCTTTTTTATTATTATCATATTTTATGATTTTAGGACCATATGAACGAAACAAATGTATCCCTCGTTTAATCTATATAAAGTATTGTCTATGGTTCGGAATCAATTGTTTCCCCAGTAAACATGAAAACTATATATCAATTGGGAATATGATACATACTCGTCTCATGCCAGGCCATCAATGGGTCAAAAAAAAAGACAAAAAACCACAGAGGAGAAATACATTGCAAAAACCATCCCACGATCAGGATTCAGAACACAAAGGGTATTTCCTATGAACTGCAAGAACTTCACATCAAAATTGATAATAGGATTCTATCCAGAAATCATTAACATCAGACGAGTTCACGACACTAATGACCATCATGCGAGGCATTTTCCAGATTAAGACTCAAATCCTCTTCTAAGGATCAATCTTTAAACCAACAACCTCTTTTAGTGAACCATTACTAAAATAACATTAGGCTTAAGATCAACGCCAGAATCATTAATCATTTTATCATACTTTTGAATGACCAGATTGCATAAGACAGTCTTAATAACCTTAACCAGAATGGATTTCCTCCCTGAGTGTATCAAACCTAGGCAAATACAAAACAAGCTCCATTGGGAAACAAGATGAGAAAAAAAACACACTAACAATCCACTCAGAACAGTCTACGGTTTGCAGAATGTGAAGGCAAGGAAAAAGAAACACCACTAATCATTCATTTTATAGAAGAGGCAGAGGTGTCACAATTCAGAGATGGAATATCAATCAATGTAGTACCTAGTGAACCGCAAAACGAAATTTGCATTGAAACAGAAAATTACCAAACAGAATAATATTTCTCAGTAACAAACATCAATAAGTGAGGATTCAGACAGGATTCGTAGAAGGTAGAACTTTGGCATACAAGAATAATCTACAATTCAATGAACAACTAATGTGTTCAATCTTTCAGCTAGCAACACAGATCAAATCCCAAAATACAGAATGCT
Source organism: Adenanthera pavonina (assembly GCA_026686845.1). Taxonomy (NCBI): domain Eukaryota; kingdom Viridiplantae; phylum Streptophyta; class Magnoliopsida; order Fabales; family Fabaceae; genus Adenanthera; species Adenanthera pavonina. The sequence goes on from JAIVEN010000010.1 coordinate 37,538,070, forward strand.
ACAAGACACCGTACGAAGATAGCATGAGAAGACCAAACTACAATAGGAAAATCAAACTGACCGACACGGCACCGGCACAGGAAGGCTCCTGTCCTCAGTTCACGTCCCCTCAAAAATTTCCTCTGCCTCTTTATGCCATCCCTTCTCCCCTGTGCTCACGGCTATGCCCTTTTTATAGCATTTTGCGAGTGGAAAGGAAGGTGCCTCCGAGCACGTGGCTACCTTTCTTGCCTTGCTTCCATGCGCCGGTGGCATTGCTTCTCTGACAAAACAGGGGTGGCTCTCTCTATTTCCTTCCTGTTTTCAGCTTTTTTCCTAAGCCCTCTGCCTTTCTCTGCTTCTTGCTCTTCGCGTGCACGGCCTCCTCTGGCTTTTTCATCGGTCAACACCTCTGCTCCCCCTGCTTTGCTTGTACTCTCTTGATCTTTGGTTAGCCTCTTCTCAGATCTCGTAGCTCCCCTCTTCCTTTTTTCTCTGGCGTGCTCCTCCTTTTTTCTCTGCTCTATCTCTCGTGACCATCCCTCGATTTCTTGCTCCCTTGGTTCCTTTCCTCCTAGCCTCCCTAGCTCCCTCTGTGTCTTGTTCCCTCGGTCGCCTGCTCCCTCTGCCTTGCTCCCTCGTGTCTCTACTCCCGCGGCTGTCCTCGTGTCTCTACTCCCTCTCTTTCTTTTTCTCTCGGCCACGCCTTGAGCCCTAACTAAGGCTCAAGGTGATGATGGGGCTTGAGGTGTTGGGCTTTAACACCTCAAGCCCAAGACTGTAAACCAACCCTCAATCCCTTTTTTTTTTTGGTTTTGCTTTTTTTTTAATCTTTTTTTTTTTACATTTTCTATTATTTTATTCATTATTATATTTTTACTATTATTATTTTTTATTATTATCATTATATTTATATATTTTTAAAATTACCCGGACAAAATACGGTGTTCACAGCTATTATTGGAAAGATCAATCCCTATTGGATTTGAAACATTGCAAAAGGAATGAAGAATGCCTCCATGAAGTTTATATTATTGGAAAGAAAGAGGAAAATAAAGGAAGAAATTTGAGTACTATTATATGGAATAACAAAAGTAAAGTAACTGCTTACGCAGTCCAAATACCACAAACTAGAGCATAATGGAATTTGCCTCAGGAGTTCATTGGAATGAAGATCAAGAACTTTCAAATCCATGGAGAGATTTAGCACATATCCCTCAAAACCCGTCAAAGAATTAATAGAAAGATTTAGATTAGTTAGTTCACTAGGATTCCAAATCCAATGAGGTATCAATCCTTGAATCTAGTTGTTTGAGAGCTCAAGATCAAACATTACTGATTGGTTTCTCAAGAACATTGGAAATTCTCTAAATTTATAGGAAGCCAATCCTGGATGTAACACCTCTGGAAAAGAAGATAGGTTCGATGCATCCACTGTATTGACACAAGTAGTCAAAAGGAATCCTAGTCATTTGTTGACTGCACCATGTCATCATCTTATATGTTATGTCAGCTTATTCTTTTATTTGTTTAATCTTTTACAGGATAATTTTGTTGATCTTATCCACTAGACCTTCTGGAACATTTCAAAAATACCCTTTCACCAAGTATGGTCATGTATATAAAAGGTCCACAGTGTTTGTTTTGTAATCAAGCACAAATTCCAATAAATATATTTTATTTCTTCAAAATGGTATTAAATCATCATTGACAAACGTCCAAAGATGACTCAACCACCTTCCACACAACCACCCTCCTTTAGCACACAAACCTCAACCTTTTCTACCTCTAACCAACCCTAATCCGAAGCTGTCATCGTTATCCTCTCAAACCCAACCAAAACTACTCTATGTTTCTTCTTTACCATACCTCGTCACTGTAAAACTCAACCACGACAACCATCTGATATGGAAGACTTAAATGCTTCCATATTTACATGGCCAGCACTACTTTGAACATATAGACGGCACTACTCCTAAACCAGATTCTCTACTTCACAACAACACACCCAATCATAATTACATAAAATGGTTCCAACAAGACCAACTAGTTTTATCCATTATCATTTCTTCTATTTCCGAAACTCTTATTCCTAATGTTGTGAAGCATAAGATAGCTCGATCACTTTGGGAAGCTCTTGAAATTTTGTTCACCCAAATATCTCAAGCGATCTCAGGCATGTTTTGTTCAACTTCACCATCAACTAATCACCACCTAAAAGGCAGACGACATGGTGACCAACTATTTCCATAAGATGAATATGCTAGCTGATTCGATAGCCACAGTTGGAAAACCTCTATCAGATATTGAACTGAATACATATCTTCTTGTTGGACTTGAATATGAGTTTGGTCCCATTATCGCCTCACTCACCACTTGTCCCGATTCTCTCTTATAGGAAGAGCTTCTAAGTCACCTCCTTGTATTTGAATCTTGATTGAATCAACATCACATGATTCTACTTTCATCAATTGAAATCTCAGCAAATATTGCAATAAAGCCATCACCACCTCAAACTCATGAAGGATGCTTTGGGTTCTTTTCTAGTTTCCGAGGTCGAGGCAATAGGTTTACAAGAGGAAGCAAAGTTCCTCAAGGTGGACGATTCGAATCTGGGCCCGGATCCAACTCCTTTAACACTGAACCACAGTCTACTTCTTTTGGGTCAAGATCAGGCCCTCTCGTCAAGTTTGTCTTCGTTCTGGACATACTACCTTGACTTGTTATCACAGGTTCAATCAAGCATATCAGGTATCACCTCCTCCATCTATTCAAGCTCATTACTCAACCATGGGTTTTTCTGATGACAATTTATGGTATTCTAATAGTAGTGCCTCTCATCACATGACACCTAATTTGTCAAAATTGAATCTTTATGCTGAGCCAGATCAAGGTCCAAAAACGGTTAAAATTGCTGATGGTACTTCTCTTCCAATCAAACATTAAGGCGTAGGCATTCTACTCACACCTCATGGAAATTTTCTTCTTACCCAACTTCTTCATGCACCTCTTATACCTAAAAGTTTACTCTCAGTAAAACATTTTTATAGATATAATTATGTCTTCTTTGAGTTTCACTCTGATTTCTTTTTCTTGAAGGACAAACGAACCAAGAAGCTTCTTCTTTAGGCATCCACCACTAATGATCTCTATCTTCTTTTGTCTTCTGGCTCACACAAGCATATCTTGGTGAAAATACATCTCTTCTATAATGGCATAATCATCTAGGACACCCTACTTTTTAGGTTGTTCAACACATAGTCTCCTATCATCATCTCCCTATCACCAACAAAACTCTCTCTGGTCTCTGCTCTGCTTGTTGTTTATCTAAGACACATACTCTTCCATTCTCCTCTTCATCTAATCGTTATGTTGCTCCTTTAGACTTAATTTTCAGTGATGTATAGGGTCCCTCCCCAATCATTTCCATTAATGATTTTAGATATTATGTCATTTTTATAGATGATTTTAGTCGGTACATCTGGTTGTTTCCTATCAAAACTAAGAATGAAGTATTATCAGTCTTCTTATCTTTTTGTCCTTTATTGAAAAAAATTTCAATTCTAAAATAAAATCTGTACAATCTAACTGGGGGTGAATACAGATCGCTTAATCATGAGTTACAAAAATTACGTATTCATCATTGTCGCATATGCCCTCATATCCACTCGTAAAATGACACTGTTGAACATTGTCATAGCACTATGGTTGAAGCAGGCCTTGCTTTTCTTACACATGCCTCCATGCCCAAAATGTTCTGGTCCTATGCGTTCAAATTATATTTCCATTTATTAATTTACTTAACCGCATTCCCACACCATCCCCCAATAATTCCAACCTTATGAGTTATTTTATGAATCCTCACCTGATTATAAATTTCTGAAGGTCTTTGTTGCAGCTTGCTAGCCTAATTTAAGGCCCTATGTCAAAAACAAATTGGAACCTCGTTCTCAACTATGTAGCTTCATTGGCTTCAACACTCATCATGTAAGCTATCTATGCTATAACATGTCTACTGGACAAATCTACATTTCAAGGGACGTGGTATTTGATGAAACATATTTTCCCTTTTCAGCCCATACCTCTTTGGCTTATCACCCAACTTCCACCACTACTCCTTCACCTACCTTTTTTTTACACTTGTCCTCAAGTCCACCTTCCCCAAGCCCAACTCCAACTATTCCTTCCTCTCAACCAACTAATTCAACCTTGACATCTTTCTCTCATAATTCCTCTTCTTACCATCTCGATAAAGCCCAAATCCTTACCTCCCCTTCTTTACCGTCTAACCTTACTAACTCTCCCTCCTCCTCTCCCTCTCCTACCTCCACCACCCTCTTATCCCATGATCACTTGATCTTGCCACAACATCTTTCTTCCCAAAATTTATACCTATAGAAACATTCCCTAGCCTTCTCCCCGTGTCAATCTCACCACTCTTTCTTCTCCTTCTGAGTATCCTTCCTCTATCTCTAAAGCTTTACAATACTCTGCTTGGCGTCAAGCTCTCATCGATGAATTTCAAACTCTTCTCTCCACCAATACTTGGACACCGGTCCCTTACTCTGCTATACAAAATATCGTTGGCTGCAAGTAGATCTTTTGTACTAAATATAAACCAGATGGTACCATTTCCCTTTACAAAGCTTGCTTAGTTGCCAAAGGCTTCCACCAACAATAGGGTGTCAATTACTCCGATATGTTATCTTCCATTGTCAAGCTTGTCACAGTAGACTTCTCCTCTCCTCTGCTATTTCTAATGATTGGCCAATACACCAAATTGACATCCAAAATGCTTTCCTCTTTAGTGATCTTGATGAGACTGTATATATGTCTCAGCCACCTAGTTTTATTCATCCTGATTTTCCTAATCATATATGCAAATTAAATAAAGCAATCCATGGCTTAAAACAGACCCCTAAGACTTGGTTTGCTAAACTTCACTCTATTCTCACCTCTCTTGGCTTTCACCAATCCAAAACAGATGCTTCTCTTTTTCTCTATCATTCCTCTAATTTATCTCTTCACATTCTCATATATGTTGATGACATCATAATCACTAACTCTTCTTTTCGAGTTATCTTTAATCTCATTCACCAACTATCTTTATTCTTTCTTGTTAAAGATCTTTGTCCCCTCCATTATTTTCTCGATCTTGAAGTCTTTCAAACCACTTCTAGCCCTCTTCTTACCAAACGCAAATACATCTTTGACCTACTCACCAAAGCTAACATCGAATGCTAAACACATCTCTACTCCTATGGCTATCACCAACAACCTCTCTGCTTATCACGACACCTCCTTCTTTGATCATGTTTTCTATAGAAGATTGTTGGTAGTCTTCAATATCTTTCTTTCACCTGACCTAATCTTGTCTTTGCCATTACCAAAGTTTGTCAATATATGCATTCTCCCATTGATCTTCATTGGCAAACAATTAAATGCATCCTTCACTGCCTCAAACACACTGTTGATTATGGTCTTTTCCTTTGTAAATCACCTTCTACCTCAAACACACATCCTTCATTACCTCAAACACACTGTTGATTATGGTCTTTTCCTTTGTAAATCACCTTTTACCCAGCTTTCTACCTTTTCTGTTGCTGATTGGGCTAGCTCTCTAAATTATCGTCGCTCCACTACTGGTTTCACCATTTTCTTTGGACCAAATCTCATCAGCTAGAGTTCCAAAAAGCAACCCACAGTTGCCCACTCTAGCATTGAAGCCAAGTACAAAGTTCTCGCTACTGCCACCTATGATCTCATCTAGATCCAAAATCTACTTGGAGAACTTGGCATTTTCCTCTCACAGCTTTCAACATTATCCTATGACAACCTCGGTGCCACCTATGTTGCAGTACATCCTGTCATGCACAACTATACCAAGCATATCGCCATTAACTTCCACTTGTTCATGAAAGACTTGCTTCCAAACTTCTACAAGTCTCCATTATTTCATCCAATGATCAAGTTGTTGGTATTCTCACCAAACCTCTTCCAACCACTCACTTCAGCATATTGCAATCGAGCTTAACTGTCTACCCTACACAATTCAGCTCGTGAGGGAGTATTGACATAAGTATTAGTCAAAAGGAATCCTAGACATTAGTTGTCTGCACCATGTCATCATCTCTTATGTTATGTTAGCTTATTCTTTTATTTGTTTAATCTTTTATAGGATAATTTCGTTGATCTTATCCACTGGACCTTCTGGAATATTTCACGAATACCCTTTCACCAAGTATAGTCGTGTATATATAAGGCCCACAGTGTTTGTTTTATAATCAAGCACAAATTCCAATGAATATATTTTATTTCTTCAAAACATTACACCAATTGACAGGTTGTTGCATGGAAGGAATAGTGTATCCAAGTATTGAAGGCTTCGAAGCATATCAGGCTGATTTCACCATGAAAATGGTTAAAGGAAAGATCAACTTGTTCCAAAAATGAAAGTGTAAAGTTAGAAGAAGGGATTGAACCACTAAATCTATTATATGACAAATTTAGAAACCTAAGTCTCTTGAGGTTACTCATTGAATTTGGAAATACTCCAGAGAAATTTGTATAACTTACATGTAAGATCTCTAGAGATGCATTGAGTGGAAAGTCTGGCAAGGAACCATGAAGATTGCCATTGTATGAAATATCTATAGAAGCCAATGTTGCCAGTTGCAAGATCTTTGATGGAAATGTTCCTTGCAAGCTGCAATTCACAAGACTCAAGACAGTCAATTTCGTAACATTGGCAAAGCCTTTTGGCGCCATGAATGATAGATTGTTGTCATCAAGATAAACTTTTGAGAGATTCTCTAGTCTTATCAATGAAGAATCAATGGGTCCTAAGAGATTGCAGTTTCTCATGTTTACTTCTTCAAGACTAGGCATTGATAACAAACCATTCCTCCATTCTTGTCCTTGAGCACATATCTATACATGATCCAAGTACAATTGCCTGACTTTGGTGAGATTTTGGACAAGCTTTGGTAAACTTGGAATCTTTGTCATTTCTAATCTCAAGGACCATGGATTATCACAAGATAAATAAAGAGTTTCCAACCTTGTCAACTGAGAAATCTACATTAATATTTGCCCTTCAAAATAATTATATGACAAATCCAGATAAACCAAGTTCTTTAAATTTTTTATTTCAGGTGGAATCAAAGAACTAAAAGCATTCCATCTCAAATCCAAATACTGGTGATTTTGGAGATTAAAAAGAGAACTTGAATCATTTAACTGTTGAAATCTATTTTCTGATAAATTCAAATAAGACAAGTGCGTCAAATTTTTTATTATATGTGGAATAGAAGAATTGAAATTATTCTGACTCAAATTCAAATTTTGAAGATATTGAAGGCGGAAAAGAGCACTTGAATTGTTCAATTCTCCAATTGTGTACTCCTCGCTCAAGTCTAGACCAGTAATATGCCCTTCGTTATCACAAGTTACACCGTACGAATCACAGTAAGGAAGACTGTGATTCCAGAAATCCATTTTGAGAGAACTTGTACGGGATTTGAAATCAGTTTTCTTAAATTGGAGTAACAATGATTGTTGATCGTCAATACATAAACTGGACGCCACAAACACATGGCTACAAAGGCACAGGTAGAGAAACTGTGTAGGGAGAAGAAATAAAAAAGGAAGGATTTTCATGGTAAATGACTGTGAAGGATGCTGTCTTGTTCGACCAGAAGAAGAAGCAATTGCCTGGAGATTCAAATGGTGGTTGCGAATGGAAGATGAGTTCTTTATTTTGGAGAAAGGTATGCTCTTCAATCCGTGAGTAAACTTGCCCACAAAATAGAGGGTAGTCAAACTTCAATTTCTTCAATAATAATTACAATTATGTGGGGCATCTGTCAAGGAGAAAACAACTGTAAAATCAGTGTGATAAGTTTCTTTTTTGCTCTAATAAATTAAAATATATTTTGAAAGAACAAGAAGTCAATTATTTTCTCTTAAAACTGCTTACAGTAGCTTGTGTGCGAAGGTTACTGTTTAAGACAGAGGTACATGGCGTAGTTTGTGGAAGCTTAAGGTTGCACAGAGACGTAAAACCTTTTTGTGGCTTTGTATGAGAGATAATAAGAATGTTTTCTTAATATATATTAATTGATGCAAAAGCTTCTCTGTGTGCTTTGTAAAAGGAGCTGTGAGGATGGTTTGAACGTGGATGCCTGTGTTATTTTCTTTAACTCCACTTCTGATTTTATTTCCTCTGTTTCAGTTTCTGACGTTAATTCTCTAGAGGTTAGGCTGTAGTGGTGTTATATTTCTTTGTTGCTTCACATTAAAAAAAAAAAGTCAATAATTTGAGTAAAATGCTGTTTATGAGAAACGATAAAAAATGTCTTATTTGAAAATTGACTTTCTTTTCTAGTGAGAATTGTTCGATTAACTTTATTTTTGTTCTCTTATATTTCTTCTTACTGTGATCACTGATTAAGCTTTCTTTCCAGAGTTGGTTGCAACATATAATAAAACTCACCAGGTTAAAACGTACATGACAGTTCTAATAGATCATATTAATTTTTTTTTGGTATAAAATGCCGTATCAATATATTCAATTAAAGTCCTAGTTGTTTGTTGGAAACTTAAAAGTGGATGTTTGGAAAAGGACGCAATTAAAGTTCGGAGAAAATAAAAAAAGTAATGGTATCCTTTTTTTCTCAAAAATAATGACATCTTAGTTAAAGATACAGTTAAAGTTATTGAGCCTTTCATTGTCCGAAAGACTCCAAAAAAATAAATCGAGTCTGCTAGTAGTTTCCTTAACACTTTTTTGAATATTAAAAAACAATGACCCGACAAATTGCAAGATTTGATTGATTATAAATTCAATATATATAAATATGTATATGTGGATATATATAGTATATTACAGACTTTAGGAAATGGTAACCGCAAGATGCATCTGGTCAACAGACATACTCTGTTTCTTCCTACAGATAAGGGTGGTTTGGGACCAAGATCTTCTCAAATAATCAACCAAGCTCTACTAGCAAAGTAGAGATATGGAGGGTCTTGTGTGCAGGTTCGAATTCTCTTTTGAGTAAAACTCAAAAGATTAAATATTTGCACCCAAATGAGATGCAGATAGTGAAAGGCTGAAAGCCACCTCTGATTCTTCTTGGATGTGCAAAGGAATTGTCAAAGCTAGTTCGCTCATCACTTCTAATCTTAAATGGAGTATTGAAAATGGTAACCAAATTTCTTTGAACCACCGTCTATGGTGGCTTGTGTGGTCAGATCCTCATCCATCTCAAATGGGTATTAGCCCACCAAGGCAGTGGATCTTATTACACATAATTTACTCATATACTATGGAGTGGTTTTTGGCATACTCTATTTCAGCTGTTAAAAAAATTTTTTTTTATACACAGGAAAGAAAAAAAATCTTTCTTTTTTGGGCTCAATTCATAGAGGGGGTAACGGTGAGAAATATTCCTCAATTGACGTGTTTACTAGTTTTATACTTTACTTATCTAAAGTGCATCAACATTGCAATTACATTATACATAGTTCAAAGGGGTTTTATATATATAATCATTATTTTTAGGATTAAAAAGTAATCATTGATTGAACATTTACTGAAAAGAAGACAAAATTTTAAAATACAATTATATGCAAATCTTTTTTTACACATATAATTTGAAGTTCTTAAATTAAATATATCGAATTTTACCAAGTGAAGCTCTAAGAAGTGCATTTATATATTGCTTGAAATATATTATTAATATTTGTTCTTGCCTAATGACTCCAACGTAGAACTGTGTACCACTGTTCCTCATGTCTTTGATAATCAATGTAAAGCTGTGGAGAGATGCAACAAAGAATATTGTCGACACATTTCCAATATCTTACCTTCCATTGCTTCCAAAAGAAAAGGGGCCCGATAATAATTCCTAAGCCGAAAACCACTCCATATTCCAAACCTTTGATAAACCTGAAATCAACTGTATGGTCGTTTCCAGATGATGGCGGTGGCATTGGCCCTCGTGTCCCCCTGTTCGGACTTTGGGTCGAAGGAGGTCCATAAAGACCACCGTTGCCTTGGAAGGAAGAGGCTTGAAATGATTGAAGTTGTGTGCCTGTAGGGATCCTTCCCACCAGAAGATTAAAGGAAAGATTCAAAAATGAAAGAAAAGACAAACTTGCAAGCTCTGTTGGAATCTCTCCTGTCAAAGAGTTGTTTGACTGGTCCAAGGACTTAAGCTGTTTCAATTTCCATATGGATGATGGGATGCGGCCAAAGAGATTATTATGTGAAAGGTTGATCCCGTGGAGTGCTCTAAATTCCATCATCTCTTCTGGTATTGGCCCTTCAAAGAGGTTAGATGAGAAGTCAATGGAAGTGAAGACAGTTAGAATTTTAGTGAAGGTCAATTGCAGACCTTTGCTGCTAATTATGACTTGATCTTGGTAATTCACTTGACTAAAGTTAAAGAAATCAAAGTGGAGGCGATTTAGCTTCGGTGGTGTTTGAGTTTCATCCAACATCATTGCCTTCCATGTCGGAAACCATTTTCCTGGTAGCGTTCCGTTAAAATTGTTGAAAGCTAGATCGACAATTTGAAGCATTTTCCGTTGCATTCATCTTTGGACACCCAATAGGACCATGGAAATTGTTGTTTGGCAAAACCAGGACCAGCAGTGTAGATATTTTCTTCATCAACAAGCATGGAAACTGATCATCTATCTTGTTATTTCCAAGGTCTAAAACCTCTAATGTGGTGCAATTGCACAGAGACCTTGGAATTGGCCCTTGTAATATATTACTACTAAGATCGAGAGTCTTTAGAGGACATGAAGCTCGAAAAGTATCAGGAATATTGCCAGTGAGATTGTTTTTCCCTAAATTCAATACCCCAAGAATCTCACCTTTTGCTCGACAGCGGGGAATCATCCCACTAAAGTTGTTAAGGGAAAGATCAAGCACTTGAAGATATGAAGCATTGCAGATGGAATCAGGGATTCTTCCATGAAGAGCATTTTGCGAAAGAGAAAGAAAAATTGTGAAAGACAGATAGTTACCAATGTCAGGGGGAATAACAGAGTTAAACTCATTCAAAGAATAGTCCAAATAAGCGGCACGTTTAGGAAAAGCGGGAAGCATAACTTGGAGGTTGTTGTCATGTACGTCAAGCATAAACAAATTATTAGGGCTAAGACTAAGTGGGGTTCTTTCTATCCCGGGAAGATAAATGTGAGAAAGATTTAATTGATCAAGGGCCCGTTTGGTTTTTGGTTGGCTAAAAATAAATTTTGTTAGAATTGGTTTTGTAATGTAAGTTATGATAAAAATTAGTTTTGGACTACCGTGTTTATATTTGAATGATTTATTTGAAAATTAACTTTAACAAAATTCATAATTTTCCTCTAAATTGAGGTTAAACTCTATTTCATGATTAATTTAATTTACTTGAACTAAAATTTAATCTGTATTTATTTAATTGAGAACATAATATAGCTGATATAACATTTTTTTTACATGTCATGATCTATAAAAATTAAAATTTTGAAGGAACATTTTAGTCAATAAATAGGAGATATTTTATGAAAATTTTATTTTTCTAATTTTTATATTTTTTCTTATTTTTATTAGTTTATTTTTATTTAACTTTAAAATAAATATAGATAAAAATAAAGAAGTAAACGAAAAAATATGTATACAACTAATTCTTCCAAAACTGGAGAAAAAAGGAGTTTCAAATGGAAAAGTGAAGACTTGTCAAACACACCTAATATTATATTAAACTTGGTTTTGACCCAAAACCATGATTACTCTAGTAATACCCCCAAGATAGCCAAGCTCGCAAATCCAGTTTGGTATTTTTTCTGCAATTTCATTGTTTGAGATGTCTAGATGGGTTAATCTGGACAGATTTCTCAAGAAAGCTGGGAAACGTCTCAACTTGCAAGATGCCAACTTGACACTAGTCATCTTGGGAAAGAAAAGCAGGTGAGCATGCGCGTCAACATTTGTATCAATTGACAACTCGTTGTTTGAAAGATCTAAAGTTAGATTTCCAAGTCTCCAAATCATATCTAGTTGTATCGTGCCATTGAACTTATTTGAAGACGGTTGGAGGATGTCAAGCTGTCTGAGATGAAAAATAAATTGAGGAATAGGCCCTTCAATATAGTTACTGCTTAAATCAAGAGCTTGTAACATGGAGGAAGAGACATTTGGAATTGCATCCAGCTTACCTTGAAATCGATTGTCAGAAAGCCTTATACTCCGTAGCAATGGGAGTGAAAACAGGGACAAAGGAATGGCCCAATTTAGTAAACTGTCCTGTAAATCAATGCTGATTAGCTTTACGAGGCCTTTCAAGTGAACTGATGAAATTCCACCACTTAATTCATTATGAGATAGGTGATGCAGCACCGGTGATGGGTAAGGGGAGAGACAAGGGGAAGAGAGAGAATTGAGAGAGTGCGACGAGAAAGGAAGGGAGCTGAAAACAAAGGGAGAGAGAGGTAGCACGAGAGGAAGAAATGAGAGGGAGAGACAGAAGCTGAACATCTGAAAACAAAATACCATTCATTCATAAGCTGCCTTTCGTACATGAATAGTATACATATATATATAGAAGGAAGGTGTCCTTCCCATGAAGAAAGCCTTACCACTTGCATATTAAAATAGCAAAAAAAAAAAAAACAAAGCTAGAAGAAAACCTTACTGCTAAGAAACTTAATAAAATGTTAACTTAAAACATAGAAGCTAAATTCTTTTTAGAATTGTATTTTCCAAATCTTCTATAAATAAGTCTATAAGAGTAAGCTTCTTGGCCATACCAAATGATGGGATTGGACCTGTGAAGGAGTTAAATGACAAGTTCAGGTAAGTAAGCTCAGTGAGGTTTGACATTGAATCTGGTAGTGTTCCATTGAATTGGCAAGCGGATATTTCTAATCTAGACAGTTGCCGTAAGTTGCCAATGGAATCTGGTAATGCTCCTGAGAAACTTGTCATACTTAGAATCAATGTCCGAAGAGACCCATTCTGTGGGAAGTATGGCAGAGAACCTTTAAGATCAAAATTGTTTGACAGATCAAGAGAAGAGAGTGACTCTACCTGGAAGATCTCGTTTGGAAACCTACCACTCAAACCACATTGAACTGAGATGCAGATTGGTCAGATTTGAGAATTTAGCAAGGAAGTCTGGAACTGGGGCTGACAAATTGTTCTGTTCCAGACGAATTATGGATAGATTTGTAAGAATTTCAAGTGAGGAGTCAATGGGTCCAGATAGGTTGCAACTTGACATGCTTAGTACCTGTAGATGAGGTAGAGGAGACGATACAGCACGGCCTCATTCATTTCCCTTTACGATATATTAATGCCATCTAGATATAGTTCTCTAACTTTAATGAGGTTCTGAACTAGCTTCACTAGATTGGGGTTCTCAAGTTTCAGTGAAGGATAAGAGTAGAAAGATCAAATATGGCTAACCTGGTGAGTTGAGCAATCTCCATTGGTATCTGCCCACAAAGCCAGCATTTGACAAATTCAGAAAAGTTAAGCTCTTTAAATTTTTAATTCCGGATGGAATCACAGAATTGAAGTTATTGTAAGCCAAATTCAAATTTTTGAGATATTGGAGACCCAACAGAGTATTAGAACTGTCAAATCCACCAGATATTGATTCCCCACTCAGGTCTAGACCAACAACATGTCCCTCCTCATCCCAAGTTACCCCATTCCACTGACTGCAAGGAAGGCTTTCATTCCAGAACACCAGTTTGCTGGAATCTGTGGGGTTGAATTTGAGGCTTTTCTTCAATTGAAGCAACAAAAACTTCTGGTCGCCAAGACAGTGGCCAGAAACCAGAGAGACCTAGAAATTAAACTGAGACATACCCAGCTGTAGAAAATGAAGGAAAGCCATGAAACTAATGAAATTCTCATTGCAGTATACTGTGAGAGAGACTCATACAATAGTGGTGGCTTCCGGGGGTTGAAGACCATGAACACGAGCTGTCAGGCCTATGCTTACAGTTTTTACCGACTATATAAAAAATGAGTTGGGTTTGGCTGGTAAAGATGTATTATGTTAAAGATGTATTAGAGCATAGAAGAAAGACACACGCAGGAGTAAAAACAAGAGAGGGAATTCGATGGCTTAGCAATAATGTCAGAATGGGAAGGTCATATTCCATTTTTCAATAGTGAAGCACCGTTAAAGTAAACTCAAATAGTCATTGTGTGAAATGTTTAGATAACTAAAAATGCATAGAAAATTTGTAAAAAAAGACAGACATTATTTTGCATGAAATAGGATAAAAAAGTTATTTTTTCTGATTAAATGAAAAAATAAGATAGAGGGGAGTGGCCCCGAAGACAAGAAAAGAAGAGAGGGAGAATGGAGAATGTGAAGAAGAGGAGTAGACGGACTACTTAATACATACTAATATATGCAAATCATTAAATAAATATGCGAAGGGGATGGTTCTAGAAGAACTATAGGCGGTAGAACCAGCCAATTCAGTTCATCAGAACAAGGTAAGGATATGATGAACAAGAATTGAAAGAGAAATTTTATTGAAATGAAGTAAAAACTTACAAACAAAGAGGAAGAAGGGAGAAGGGTTTCTCTCTCTGAAGGAATGGGGAACTTCTCAGGAAACTCAGTATGATGTTTTCAAGTGATGATCTTCCTTTGAGGCTTCGAGTCCTTATATAAAGAGGAAAAGCAAAGTTTGAACCGGGAAACTGTTAGTGACTGGTACTGTTTGAATAGTTCCGGTTAGTACTTTTGATTCCTTTTGGTACTGTATTTGCCGACACTACAGTGTTTACTAGTGACTTGCAAATACATCGTCGTTTTAACTTAATTCTATTGGATTACTGACACCACAATGTTTTTAGTGATTAGTAATCAGTTTTAATCTTCATTAAGGTCAATCAAATCTTCTTCCTCTTCAATTTGGTTTTCTGAGATAGATGAAGAGGCTTCTTGATCTTCAGGATTTGACCCTTGCTGTTGGAGTAATTGTAATATAGTGGTTAATTGGTTAACCAGACTAGTTTTATCGGTTGATGTTGCTAGCATGGCTTGTACCCTACTCCTCTGATTCAGAAATTTACTTTGTTCAGTCATACAGAGATATTTAGGGTTTTCTTTAAACCATCTGTCCACTGCTTTACTATCCACTCTTTTTGTGTCGAACTTAGCCCAACATCTTACTGAGGGTAATCTTTGTAGAATTGGTAGGATATTTGTCTCTGGGACTGGTGCCGAAAATCTATATTTCCAAGCAAAAATCCATGACACTGATAGTTTAGAAAAATAATGAAGATCTAAAGGAAATGGATCTTCATTGAGATTAAATTTTTCTTTAAATCGATCAAAGGCTCGTTCTACTGGAGGAGGTAGAATTTGAGGAACTGGTCCTACAAAACTCCACTAATGAATAAACTATTGAGGAAATTCATATCTGGTTTTAGTTTTGAAATATATAAACCAGGTATGTGAATTTAATTCATTTTGAAAATACAATACATGGTACCATGCATCTACATAGTCCCAATAATTGTACCCTTGTGGTTCATAAAGAATCCCAAAATGTTTTGGTTTTTCAAGAGGTTGTCCCCATTGGGATGGAGTGAGGACTTTGAGAATTTGCATTGTACTATGGGTTATCATTGGTCCATTTCTTTTATCAGTTTTTTGTTCAAGGTTTACTGACTCCGAATGGACTAATATTAACTCATAGAATTCCCTTGTTTTTCTTAAATAAGTGGGCTTATAATGAAATCCAGAAGGGAAAGCATTAATAGCCACTTGATTTGGGTTTGGATGATAGAATTCAAGTTCTATCTGGACTAGATTCCTTACTTGGTTTTCTTTTGAGATGTAAGGAGTAGTCATGACTGAAGGAGTTTGAGGAATGATTGCTTTAGAAGTTTGAGAGGTAGATGTCATTGCCTTTTGGGGTTGGTTTTTTGAAATTAATGGCTGTTGGTTTGCTCTATCATAATCTTGTTTTGAAATGATAGCTTGTTGTCAAGTAGTTTCAGGCAATTGTTTTTGTGAATATGCTTTGGCATAATTTTCAATAGTCTTTTTTGATGAGGTTTTGGGTTGTTGGGCTGAAGGCCCAGTTTGAGTTTGCTGGATTGATGATCCAGATGGAGTGGATGACTCCTGTTTAACTTCTGGGTTGGACCCTTGTGTTTGGGATCCACTTTGCTGAAGTAAGTTCCTTATCACAGTCTCAAGTTCTTGACTAGAGACTGCTGGTTGAGCATCCTGAAAGATGCTTAATTCTTTATTGGGCTCCTTTTTCTTTTTTGGTGGCATTGACTCACTTTTGATCTTTTCCCTGTAAGAACTCTCGGGTAAGAAAGTCTGGAAGAGAATTTGAAGAACCTTTTATAAATTCAATTTCAAAATCAAAGATGCTTAAAATAGTTTGCCATCTAGCAAAAATTTGTTTAGAAGCTATATTTTTAACATCCTTTTGTAAAACATCTTTGGCCGATTTACAATCAATTCTCAGTAAGAATTTTTTATTTAATAAATCAGATTGAAATTTTGAAATGCAAAGAACTATTGCAGGAATTTCCTTGTTGATTGTGGAATAATTCTGCTGAGTATTATTCCAATGTTTTGAGGTAAAAGATATAATTTGTTCTTTACCATCAATTCTTTGTTTAAGAATGCCGCCATAACCAATATCAGAAGCATCGGTCTCGATGACTTTTTGAGCAGAGGGATTTGGAAGGCTAAGGCAAGGAAGTTGCTTAACCTGAGATTTAATTTGTTTGACAACGTTTGTATGAACATCTGTCCAAGGAGGAGGATTAATTTTTAGACGTTCATGGAGTGGTTTGATAAAATTGCTCAAATGAGGAATAAAATCTGAAACATAGTTTAAACAACCCAAAAATCTTTGAAGTTGTGTTTTGTCAATAATATGATCTGGAAATTTGTCAGCGAATTCTATAGACCTTTCAATAGGTACAATAGATCCTTGAGATATCCAGTGTCCCAGAAATCTAATTTTTGTTTGAAAAAGACTTATCTTCCTTTTTGAAATTGCTAAACCATTGGTTTTGGCAATTCTAATAAATTTATAAATATGTTTGAAATGTTGATCTATTGAATGAGAATAAATCAAAACATCATCTATGTATACAATGATGAATTGATCATTATCATTAAATATATCGTTCATAATTCTCTGAAATTCAGAGGGAGCGTTTTTTAAACCAAAGGGCATAACATTCCACTTATACTGACCAAATGGTACAGTAAAAGCAGTTTTATACCTATCCTTTTCATCAATTTGGATTTGCCAAAATCCGGATTTCATGTCAAATTTTGAAAATAATTTTGCAGAGTAAAATCTTTTCAACAAATTAGATTTGTCTGGGATAGGATATCTGATCCATTGCAAAACCTTGTTTAAAGGTTTATAATTGATTACTAACCTAAGAATTCCTCTTTCTTGCTCTGCACTATTATTGACATAAAATGCAGCACATGACCAAGGACTCCTGGATTTCCTGATCAAATTCTTTTCTAATAAACCATTGATTTCATTTCTGCAAATTTGCAAATGCTCTGAACTCATTTGAATTGGACGAGCTTTAGTTGGAATTTGCTTTTCATTAAAATCCTTTTCGTAAGGCAGATCTACTATATGTTTTTTCCTGTTCCAAAAAGCATTAGGTAAATCTGAACAAATAGTTTGAACAATTTCTTTCAAACATTTCAAAATTTGATTTTGAATGGGTTTCAAAATTAATTGCTCTTCAATTTTCTTAAAAGATATTTCTTGTTTAAGAAAATTAATTTGCTTTTGTTTGGAATATATAATGTTTAACTCTTTTATTTTAGGGGTATGAATAAATGGAAACAGGATTGTTTTTCCCAAATGCTGTTTAGAAATTCCATTTTCATCTGTTAAATAAGGTTTAAGTAAATGAGCAAATGGGGCTCCAAGAATAATCCTAGATCCCATTCCTTTTATCAAAATAAAAGGAGTTTTTACTTTGAAACCTTCGTTTTCAATAATAACATTTGAAATTTTATACTGAACTTGTAAAAGAGTTCTTTCAACTCCTCTAAATCATTCAGTTGTTTTCTCAAAATACTTCGTTGGGATGATGCCTTCTCTGAAACAGTTAGCTTCTGCTCCTGTATCAAATAAAACATCTTCCTCCAAAGTAAATTCATTGTTTATAATGATTTTAGCTTTAATATAAAATTTTTGTGTTAAAACCTTTGTAATCAAGTTTAAAAAGGGTTATGGAAGATTAGGCTTATTGGAAATACTATCTTCATCAGTTTGATGGTTTAAGTTTGAAAAAGAGATTTCCTGTGAGAAAATCTTTTTGTTTGGTGATTTTAATTCCTCGTTTGGAGGAGGGTTTGAAGAGGAAGCAGAAGAAGAAGATCTTCTTGAAGAAAATGAAAAGGAATGTAATAAAGACATAACGAAGAAGATGTCAAGCAGTAAATAAGCAGAATTTAAATTAACGCTGAAAGATTATAAGAATTCTCTCATATCTAAGCATCATTACCATCTGGATCCATAGTGGTATAAGAATTAAAACTTTATCTAACTCTAAGGTTCAGAATAATTTATTAAAATTCTAGCAGAATTATTTTAGAACTTACTCTAGCCAGATTTGAACATAATATCTCATATATCATACACTACTGTAAGGACCAATCACTTGCCTCTCCTGGGACTTACAGCCTTACCATCCCTAGAAAGACTCATGTATGATACACAAGAATCATATCCATTAGGACAAAGTCCCATCACTATCGAGCTTAGTTCCTCAAATTCATTTCTAGAATTCTAACAAGAATTCTGAAGACATAGAGGTAGATCCAGATCTAATTAATACATCTCTACTTCACCTTCCGGCTCTGATACCAGATAGAGGGGAGTGGCCCTGAAGGCAAGAAAAGAAGAGAGGGAGAATGGAGAATGTGAAGAAGAGGAGTAGACAGAATACTTAATACATACTAATATTGGTCCGACCTGCCGGATTTCTATAAAAAATTATATTTTTATCCCTAAGAATTATGAAAATAATGATTTTGTCCCTAAGAGAAGGAAAAAAAAAAAGTTAAGGTGCTGGAGGTAGGGTGAGATTGGAGAAAAGTTTATAAATTTTGGGGTAAATTACACCTAATGAACTGAAAGTTATAAAAATTATAAATTTATCCTAATTTAAGGGTATTTTTGTAAATATGAAAAATTATAGTCAAAATAAAGCTTTCAATGAGCTAAGACCATTGGAATATAGTATGGAATTTATTAAAATCAAAATAATATTTATTGGGTAATTATGATTTAATATTAATATCTTACCCAATAAATGTCAGTCTGGACTGCAGGAAGAGGCAGTATTCATTCAAGAAAATATGTGGGCCCTATATTTGGACCAATTGGAATAAGGATATTGTGGTAATTTTATATCCTAATATAGTTAAAATAGATGTCCCAATAATAGTAAAATATACTACTAAAATAGCTTTATTTGTTCAGATCGGTTCAGGATACATCTGGATAAGTAATTATCTAAAATTTTTGGACCAAAGTACCCTTAATTTCGTGGCCAACAAGCTGCACATGGGAAAATATATTATTTAAGTAGTTTATGTCATTTTCCTAAGAATTTTCAAGAGACAAAGTTGGCAAAAAATTGATTGGCTCACATCCTTTATAAATACTCCCTCATATTGTGTTGAATCAAGAGTTTTGATGATTCCAAACTAACATCCAAGAGCTTGGATTGAAGATATCAAAGGAGCTCAAAGTATTTCAGAGTGAAGAAATTCTAAGTAATCTATGCTAGAATTGTTGTTTGATCTTTAGCTATGTTCAGGAATGGGTAAAAGACTTTGATTTGATGAAAAGATGTTTTAAAACGTTGATTTTATATTTAAATCATGAACTATTTGAAAAATACCCACCAACAGACAAAATTTGAAAAGTTTATGTTGAACTGTCATGTTAGAAATTTGAACTTTACCTTTGGAAATTTGAATTTCGAGATGAAACTGAATAAGTCTGAAGAGATTCTTCTCTGACAGACGAATTTTGATTTACCAAAATTCAAATTTTCATATGAGCCTGAAAGAAGCTTCTTAAAGACAGACGAACTTTAAGTCTTCAAAATTCAAATTTCAGACAAAATGCAATTTGTGAAAACCAAAAAAATTCGTCTGTAATAATGTTAAAGTTCATCTGAAATCAAGAATATCTTGAGCTTCAAAATTGCTCTCTGACAGATGAACTTTGAACATTAAAATTCGAATTTTAGAAGCTTAGGCTGTGAGTCTGTTAAAATGAAATGTTGACATACGAATAACAAAGTTTTGAAACTTCGAATGTTGAAGTAAGTCTGAAGAGAGGACTCTCTGACAGACAAACTTCACTTTTTCAAAATTCGAATTTCAAATAAAGTAAACTACTGTGTCTTTTGAACGTACTACGGACAGATGAACTTTGGGGTTCCAAAATTCAAATTTCGAGGGCACTGTAGAAAATTGAAAACACTGTTCACACTTAACAGAAAAACTTTCTTCTTGAAAATTCGTATGTCACAACATGGAGACATTTTCTAAGTTTCAAAATTCGAATTTCACTTCATGAACAGACGAACTTTAGTATTTCAAAGTTGGAAGCTTTAACCTTCGGTTCCTTCGAAATTCGTCTGTTGACCAACCAAAATTCGAATTTCAGTATGTCAGTAGCATTAAATGCGGTTGGTTAACGAATAGTTTTTCAGAGTAACGTTGGATAACTTCTCCAATGGATAGATTTTATCTCTAACGGACATTTGAGACCTAAATCTATAAATACAACATCATTTGAAGTTGTGGGTAACGAATCAAACTTGTATATACTGAAATTCTGCCAAATCTTCTTCTCAAAAAGCTTTTACCCTCTCAACTTCAATATCTGTACTTTAACCTTCATATTTACTCTATTCAAAAGAGTTATATCTTTGTAAACAATCTAATCTTCATCTGAAAGATAGATTTACTTGTGAGGGGATACCATAAGGGGATTGGGAAGCACATTGTGGAAGTGCTTAGAGAGATTGAGAAAGTTCTAGAAAACAGAGCACAAGCTGTGTACTGTAGCATTTACAAGAAGCCCATTAAATTCTTGCACCATAGTGAAAAATCTCAAGAGGTGTCTTGGGGACTGGACGTAGGTCAAGTGGATAGACCGAACCAGGATAAATTTCTGAGTGTTATTCTCCCTATCATTACTTTTTCAGTTTGCTCTGCTTATACGCTACTTTCATTATACCTTGCTTTCTTCACCTATTTCACTTTGTGCAGAAAATTTTTAATCTTCCCAATTCACCCCCCTCTTGGGAAGTCAGCCTAACTAACATATTGAACATCCAAGGCACTTGAAAAAGAAGGGAGAAGCAGCTGCAAGCAATGGAGAAAGGAGGGAGTACGTGAGGAGCAAAGGAGAAGGAAAAATAGATAAAAATCTTCTCTCAACTTCTAATGATTTTTTCTTCAAGTTTTGAATGGTTTAAGGTTAGTTTTCTTGAGTTTCTCTTCTCCTCCTTTGCTGTAAATTTTGTCCAAGATAAGGGAGTTAGGAAAGAAAGTGAGTTTTTGCCATGAATTAAAGAGAAAACATAAGATTAAGTGAAAGGAACAAGGTTTGGTATGTTTGGAAGTAAGAAAATGAAAGTCACTTCTTTCCTCCTCCAATCCTTGTTTAGATCAGTTTAATATGATGGGAAAGAGTTTGATTTTCATTAATTTGATGCTTAAAATGGATTCCCAATGGTCCAAAACCTTAAGAGCAAGTATGGGGTTAAATAAAAAGCTTAAGGTGAAGAAAATGAAATTCTAGGGTTTTGTGAGTCTTTAAGAAGTAACTCATGAAACCAGTGAATAAAGTGAGTGTCTGATGGTGTATTAGGAATTGATAAAGCCCAAGTAAGTTCTTGAAGGAGGTGGAACCAAGTGGTGAAGCATTAGATTCAAGAGGAAAAGCTAAAGGAATGCTTCAAGGTAGCTAAATTTCATGTTCTTGCTTTATGTTCTTTCATTGTCTTTCTATGATTAAATTATGTTGCCATATTGCAATTGTGATTTCTTTGATTGGTATTGGCTGTAAAATGAGGGGTTTTATTCCCCGAGATGTCCATTTTCTAAGCCGTTATGCTGCCGAATTTTTTATGACCAATGTGGCAATTTATTGTTTAAATATGATTGATGTGATTAGATGTGATCAAATGTGAGTTATTTGACATGATTGACATAATTGCATGAAATGTAACTTGCTACTGAGATTGCCCCCAATCTCATCCCCTCAAGTATCCCAATGATAGGCACATGCTATGGCAAAGGAGTCCAAAGAAAAGGCAAGGAGAATGAAGAAGAGAATGATACTTGATGGTGTTTTCAAGCTATGAGTGTATATTTTGAAATTATGTATAAAACCATGTATATGCTTTTAGATCTATGCCATTGTACTATTATGTCCTTATGAGCATTATGAAATGTTTGGCATGGATTTGAAACATGGAATGATCATGTGAATTTGTTATGAAGTTTACTTTGCCATGTTATATTGCTAGAAGTTTATTTTATAGCAATGAAAGTAAAGTCAACACTGTTTGACTGAAACAGAGAAATTAAGTCAAGTGTTATATATTCTCTGAAAGTAGAGAGAATAAGCTTTCCAATGAGCTTTAGAATACTTAATTTGGATATGTGTACAATTTATAGTGAAATTTTAAAGTTCAAGATCAAAACTGGACAGTGATGTGAAGGCTATGAATTTTACTGAATATATTACTTCTTTTTGAAAAATGATATAAAATCATACAGAGCTCCAAAAATTCAGTGACTTAAATTTATGAAAATATTTATATTTTGAGGTTAATATGCCACTGGTTTGAGTTCAATTGGAGCTGTACAATGGGAGATATATAAGTTTTCCCAAGACTGTTCTAGAAAAAGTGATGTTCTTATTTCTAGTGATTCAAATTAATGTTGTGCCCTGTTTAAACAAAATGAATATATAAGAAAAATATGAAGGTAAGTAGACATATATATCTTTCGAATGGCATATAGAATACATGATTTGGCTTAGTATAAAATTAGATATAAATTTTTAAAGTTACGGCCAAAATCCTGAAAAAGAGATAAATGACCATTTGTATAGTGTAAGTTTGACCAATAAACTGTACTAATTGGTTAGATTAAAGGAAAGTTTCATATTTTTATCTTGTACATCATGTTTCTAGATTCATTTAAAGACTTGAACCACATTGATACGATTTTTCTGGATTAAATTATGATTTTTCAAAATTCGTCTAGAAAACTTGAAAATCAAATAAATAGTACCACGTTTTTTTATTCAAATATTTTAGTTCTATTAATGGTTCAAACTCTTAATATAAGCTATTTGGATATTATACATACTATAATATATGAAAAAATATAAATAAAAGTAAAGTGTTACAATATGACGGTGAATGAAGCTATAAATTTCCAAGAAAAGATGGAAAGAAATGGTGTCCTAGTTGAAGACTACGACTGCTGCATTCTATGCGCTTTTCTATGTAGTACTTTTCAGGACTAGACACACACACACAACTTATAAAACACAATATGTCACGATTTTTTGTTTCTTTATTTATTGCTAAGATGTGATTATATATTAGTGAAATGTGAAATGCATTTAGAAAGATTCACTATACATGGATAAATGCATCAGGTTACTTACAGAATTTAAAAATACACCAGAGAATTCAATGTTAAGTGATATGATCATAGACGACAATGTTGCTATTTGGAAGATTTTTTTGTGTGGAAATATTTCTCTTAAGATGAGTTGCATGTATTGATATTGCTATATTTTTATATTGATATTAATGATATTGATATAGCTTACTAGTATATTTTATATTTTAACAAAATGGAAATATCATATTTAATTTGATTGTGAAGCAACGTCAAAATAAACACTGTCCATTATCCACATTAGTTCAGTATCACACAAAAATCATTTAATTTTTCCCTTTTTTATGTAATTTTTAATAAAATGTTTGAGAAGTCAAGAAATATTTTGTGAGTCGTATACATGTTGCAGCATGCACTTCGTGAATGTTAACATTAACAAGGAACAACAATTTCATGCGCGAGTAGATAAATGACGTGACAGGAGATAATAATTAATTTGTACTTGCAAAAAGCCAAAAACATTACAAAAAGGGGGATATTGACAGCTCTCCTTGACCTCTTAAAGTCACAACTTTCTCCGTACGACAAGTTCTTTTATATATCATTTCTAAAATGAAAAATCTGTTTCAGCATACAAAGCAATACAAGTTGACACCACCCTTGATAAAGAGAGGCATTCAAGGGGACTCAAGAATGGAGCCATGCACCCACCAGTACGAGAAGACTGAGGAAGAATGTTTACCACCTAAACCCCCAGATCCAATTCATGCAACAGGGATCAAATTAGCTACTGGGCTTAGAGTTAAGAGCATTAAGTCTCGACCCAAGGATCGCTTTGTTGTCTCACCTAATGCAACACGCACTGCAATAGCAAAGTCTCTCATGGGGAAGCGTTATGATATTGGAGAAGATGATTATGAAGATTTGTTTGAAGAGGACGACATTGCGAATTGCTCGGACTCATAGCGCTCGTTTAGCTGGTTTTCCAATCACGTCACGGTGCTACTTTTGGTATTACGTGCTAGAAAACTCTGCAAGTTAGAAACAAGGACATGGGGCCTATTATCTTACACTACTTTGTTTTAGTTTGACTCTGTTTGGTTTGGCCTTTGCCTATGGCTCGTAGATGTTTTTGTATCTATTAATTTTTAATGATATTATCCCTTTCCATAAAAAAAAAAAAAAATCTGTTTCAGCATATGTAGGGGACCCGGTCTTCGCGTAAAGAAGGAAGTTTAACAAAAAGAGTCTCTACGAATGCTAGGATACTGTGGAAAAAAATAGAGGATAATATCTTTATTGTTGACGAGACTAGTTGCAGTGATTATCATTTGAAATTAAATGAAAACGAAATATGAATAAAACTTATGGATTATTATTTTGTAATTATTACTATTTTGTGGTGAGCATTTACAATTGGTAGATATCATAAGAAATCCGAAAGCTTTATCTTTCATCTTTATATTGTTGATTGTCATCCACACACACACATTTATATCACTGTCAGATTAATTCGTATCATACAAAATGATCGATTTTCAATCTTGTGAGGCAATTTTCAATCCGGTGTTCGAAATGTCAAGAAATTTTTTTCTTGGAGAGTAGTTTACACGTCCAAAATGATGATTCCCTTCTGAAAGTTATTGGAATACTTTGCGTTAGTTTCAATGGCATCTTGGAAGGGCATTCAATAATGAAGCACCGCGCCCAATGGAAAGCAAATATATCGAAGAAAAAAAGAAAAAGCTTTCTAAGAGGGAAAAAAAATGAAGAAGAAGAAGAAAGAATGGAACACATTGGAATAGGCTTCAAATGATTGACCACCGTGCTTTTGAAAATATAGGCCAGTTAAGCTATCCCCTTAAAATCATGATTTAGCTTGGTGTTATATAATTTAAAGACCTGTGCAGGTTTCAATGATTCCCTTGTGTTGATTTTATGTGCATAATTGGTTTCTCATCTTGGCGTATGTAGTCCTTAAATAAATCATCGTAGTATCCCGCTCATTTCAGTGGATAGCTTAAGACCATATTTTTGGTGATTTTTAACTATTCTATTTGCCTTCTCGATTATATTTGTTATGTATCATTGCAGACTGATTGTGTTCCAACTTTTTATGTGCCATGGGACTTTATTTTGCTTTGTGTTTCCTAAAGTGTTTCTAGTCTTTCTTCATTCACATATTGTCTCCTAATTTCCAATTTTATTCTTGGTGAAATTGCAGAAGGATCTTTCAATACTGCATCATTTCTCACAAGATTAACTATTATCTAATGTTATGTGTGATACCCTACTATAATATTTACCCTTAGTAAGTGGCCCTACATTGGGACTGTCAGATGAATGAAGCTGTTACTATGGAAATACCAAATGTTTTTAAGAATAAATATATTTATATATATTGGTAATTGGGCTAAATCAGTACATCACATCTTCAGCCCAATGGAACTAATGGTAACCCATTTAGTTTGATATCTTCATGGCAAACATATCTTTTTTGTCATAAATCTCATTTCGGTAACCTTTACGTTTTTAAGAGATTAATCTTTGGCAATCAGATGAGAAATACCCTTGGTGCTCACTAAAAAAGAAAAATCCCTTTTGTCATAAAGATATGTAAAAAAGAAAATATTGGAACGAATTAATTTGCAAAAGACACACAGAAACTCAAAATCTCTTGTTTTGTTTTTTGGTAAATTATCTTTACTGCTTTTATTTCCGTCTTTAAGAAAATTTTCTTGGCCCAATCATTGGGAGCCCAGTGTCCAACTGTCCTAAGATTATAAGATGGAGAAAGTGTCCACTTGCAAGACCATTTATCATTTGGTCCATTTTCAAAGCTGCGAACATCCAAGCATGTATGGCAGTCCATTATGACTACACATTGGATTTTTTTTTTTTTTTAAAGAAGAGATTGGACAGCGCCTAGGAAGTTAATACAAAACGACTGGAAGAAAGACTCTGCTCCCCTTTGTCAAGGTCTAACAATTGCTTGCGGCTGGCTGGCTGTTGCCGAGAAAAGATAAAATCATTATTAATTACATGTGTTTGAGTTAACCAGTTAGCACATTTATTTGCTTCTCTAAACTTATCATTGATCCTAATAGTTCAATATCTTATAATGAGTTCCCTGATATTATTGATAGTATTTTTCAATAGATGATCATTACAATTTATAATATTAATGACTTCAATAGAGTCATGATAGATTATAATTTTTTTAAAACTTTTGTCCCAACAATTATTAATATCATGGAAGATAGCCATAAGTTTTGCCGTCGTACCGGACACAACACCCAGCTTGCCCTATAAAGCCCAGGATCCAATTACCGTTATGGTCTCTAATGATTCCACCACAAGTGGCCTTCCCACTGATATTCATTGAACCATCTATATCGACTCTCACCCACAATCTCTCTAGTGGTCTCCATCTTGAGTGAACCTCCTTGAGATTTGCTCTCATGGTATATTCTTCATAGACTCTATTTCCATATCTTCAAGTTTGAGTACTCAAAAAGGCTATGTCTCACTCTTTATATGATCTTCACCAACATAAACTCCGCTGCCTCTCTTGCTTTCTAAAGCAACTAGCATGCATGGCCAAAAATTCTTTTCCAATGAACCTTCCTTGTGCAATTACTTCCCACCTCCTTGCTTGCATTAATTCCACAAAATCCAATCCTATGTAGACAGAGAAAACGTAATTAGCCATCCTAGGAGAAACTTAATCCATACCTTTTTGGCTTGGTAGCAATCATAAACAATATGGATGGTAGATTTGAGAATACTGCATCCCAACGGACATAATCTATGCATATATAATAGTATTGTCATCCCTCATGGTAAAATCTGTTCGAAGACTATGAGCATCTTCCATAAGAAATACTTGTGATCTTTTTCATAAAATAAGCTATCTCTATATCTTGGTCCAAAGTTTCGGCCTAGACATTGATATATCAATGTTCTTCTCGATATCCTGATAAGCTACTTTCATGGTGAAAGTACCATTAGAAGCAGACCTCCAGACCAGTGACGGATGTGGGGCCGGAGTGCCCCATTCTAGAGTATATGCCTTTGGATGAAATTTTACATTTTGCTTGTAAAAATTTTTCAATTAAATTTGAGCCCCCCATTCCATGTTTGCCTTTCAATCCCTCCCCCTATCAAGTTTTGGATATCCGTCCCTGCTCTAGACAACGGAATCTTCAATCCCATTTTTATTCAGATTGGACTCTTTTGTGACGTATATGTTTCCCTCATCCTTCCCCTGGTAATGGTATATCTTTCACTCTTCTCTTCTGTTGTTACTTATAGCCTGTTTGGATTGTCAAAAATAAGTACTTATGGGTTCCATAAGTGCTTACATGGTGGAGTTGCCAAACAGAAACAGTTTTTCAATAAGCACTTATGCCTCAAATAAGTGCTTATGGAAAAAGCTGATTTTTTCAGCTTATGATAATTATTTATTCTCTCATAATCACTTATTTCATTTTTTCTTCTCACTATCAACTCAATAATCACTTAAACCCCAATATCCAAACATATTTCTTTTCTCAAAATCACTTATGAGGTAAAAATATCCAAACACAAATCACTTTTAACATAATCACTTATTCTCATAATCACTTATGAATAATCACTTATCCTCATAATCACTTATACATAATCTAATCCAAACACACCCTTATTTTATATTGTGTTATTAATTATTATAATGAGTTGTATGAAATAGTATTATTTACAAATTATGAATATTGAATCATGTGATTTTTTTAAGTTTTATGTAATTATTTTTATTCCCTTAATTAGATATATATTTTATGCATTTTGCATGGAGTTTAGAATGAATCCTGCTTTTTATAATTCGTAAATAGTGAATTTTTTTATAAATTTTATATTTTATATTGATATACTGATATTGATGATTTTTCTTTACATTTTTTATTGGGTTGATAGAATTTGTATTTTTGTTTCTTTAATATTTCTTCACATATTTTAATGGAGTATGAATGCGAGAAAAATGAGTATAATTTTTTAAGAACTTTTAAATTATCATTTTTTATGTATTGCACAGAAAAAAGTCCAGTTATGATTATATATTAATATATTGATGTTGATATATCTTCTCTTCTATCAATTATCCATTAAAAATATACATATAATATTTACTTTTTATTATTATTTAGCATTATTTCTTAAATAAAAGTATGAATGTTATTTTCTCTTTCACTTTTTTCTTTTATCCTATCATTGTTCTATGATGGGTTCATGCAATTTTAGAATATTCAAAATTAACGTGGCCATATGAAGATAAGTCAAGTGTTAGAAGTAGGATGGAATATGATTAATTAGTGCTTAAGAGTTTCAAACACTCCTAATGTAAGTTCAATATAAAAATGATTTGGACTGACGACAAGATTAAAGGCTAGGCATTATTTTTATTTTCTAAATATACAATTTATTATGTTTGATGGATAAAAAATTCATTCATAAATTGGGTAGTCTTGTTTTCAGTTCTAATGTTACTAATAAAATAGATGAATACCAATACATTCTGATTTAGGAAAAAACAAAGAAGTTTCGTGAATTCAAATTATTTGTCACTTATCGAGTTGGCAAACTGGTTTCCAAACATTGTTAAAGTCAGTATCTCCGTCAGACAAGTTCTTAAATAATTTCTAAAATTTGTTTCAGCATAGGGGTCACTGGCCTTCACTGAGAAGGAAGATTAACAGAAAGTCTCCACGAAAGGACACTATATGGGGGGAAATAACAAGTATCAAAGTCAAGTATAATATCTATATTGTTGACGAGACTAATTATATCGATTATCAATTTTGTAACGAACGAAAACGAAACTATATGAATAAAATTTCTGAATTATTGTTTAGTAATTATTATTGTTGCATGTGGGTGTGATAGATTGGTAGGAATCATCATATCAATGGTAAAGATGGTAAAGAAATCCGAAAAGCTGTTTCTTTCAGCTTCATGTATTGTTGATTCTCATTATCCGTATCACTATCAGATCAGTATCATGCAAAAATTTTCGATTTTCAATCTTTTGAAGCAATTTCCAATCAAGTGTTTGAAAAGTCAAGAAATTTTTTTTCTTGCTGAGTAGTTTACACGTCCAAAATGATAATTCTTTCCTGAAAGTTTCATTCAATGGCGTCTTGGAAGTGTATTCAATAATGAAGCAGCCCCTATAGAAAGCAAATATATCGAAGAAAGAAAAAGAAAAAGTTTTCGAAGCAATGCGTGATACACCACGAAAACTTGTCCATCAAACCCCACCTCCCCAGAAGGCGTAATTTAATTATTTTATTTATTACAAAGTAGTAAGTCTATTTATCTAAATTTTATTATATGAATAATGAAATTTATTTAGTTATAAAAAAATATTCTAAATCAGTTTTACTATGATAATTTATTTTATTGAATAAGGTTTGGTTTTAATAACTGTGCATGAAATCAATTTCTTGACAATGCCTTCCACAGCCATGTGCATGCATGTTGTTATTAATCTTCTATGTCACGGCTATATTTTTGTTTTCTTTATAAATGACAAGTAGACGAAGACATTGAAATTTTATCAAACGACAAATTAAAAGTGGGATAGACGTCTAATCTTAATTTATAAAGTTTTAATGAATTTTAATATAAAATTAATATATGCATTTTTTTATACAAAAATTCATTTGATATAATCTTATATATAGTGAAAATTTTGATTATTCAAAATATTTAAAACACATGCCATCATTTATTTGTTTATTTGTTATTTATTTATTATAAGATTTCACAATTTAATATTAGTTTAATTCCTCACAAAATTAAGCAACTCCAATTTTTATTTTAATAAATATGAAACTTCAATCCTTTTTTATCCCTAATATTATAATTACCGAACAATATTGGAGGGAGGATCAGATCAAACGGCTGATTGGCATCGTTCTGCTATCCATAAATATTCAAATTACTATCGCTGGTCTATATAAAGTATAAACAGCCTTCTTAGATTGGTTAACGTTTTCCATATCTAGAAAATGGGTGAACAATGATGTTATAAATAAAATATATATATATATATATATATATACTACTAGAGGAGTTGGCAAAATATTAATTTTATTTAATTCAATATTAGAAACTCTATTAAAAAAGAGCAATTGAAAAAAAGGGCTTACCAAGAGAGTTGAAACTGTAACTTGCTTATCGGCATCTCTCATACATGCATCAATCTTATCCAAGAAATTTTTAGCTAGCGGAGAAATTTTTCGTGATCCGTATTTTTTTTTTTTTTGCCAAAATCGTGATACGTACTTCATTTTTTTTTTCTTTTTACTCCTTTACAATTATTTTCTCTTGTCCATAATATATGGTGTGGAATCCATTTTTCTTTAGTCCATGATATAAGATGTAGAGATATAAATTAACAATTTTATCTTTATTATATTTAATTGTGTGAGTTGATTACTTTTCTCTCTCCAACACTTGTAAAACTCATAAAAAATTATTTGATTTAATTATTTTAATATTTACTCAATAAATATGGATAAATTTGGAGTTTTTTGTATGTTTAAGGATATTTTTTAATTTTTTTAATGGGTATGAAAATAGATCTCACACCCTATAATATGGACCAGAGGTAGTATTTACTTTGAATCTTCGATATTCGGTGGTATCGCTTAATTCAAATTTAAATATTGTCAACTTTTATTTTTCCACTAATATTGTCAGGTTCACACGATAGTAATTCTCCTAACATGCATGATTTTTTACATTGTACTTGATGCAAGCAAATAAAAACAAAATTAAAAGAAGGCAGACTTCTTCAATTTAATTAATTAAAGGTAGATATATTATAAGTTAATTTTCAACCTATCTACTTAATTGAAATAGTTGACCAATAACAAATACCTACGTGAACTATATATATATATATATATATATATTGCCATGAAGGGAAACATACGAGATAATCCTCAATATAAAATATCAAAAAACATATTGTTAACACCAACTTTATAAATTTAAAGTAATTGGCGAAAAAAACTTGATTCAAGTATAAATTCAAGTATAATACCATTTATCACACCAAAGTGTCAAACATATCATCAACTGTATCTTCAAATGATTACAGCATAAAATCACACTTCATCTTCTTTTGTATCTCTTACTCATGGCGGCACCAATGCCACTCCAGATTATTTCCTTCGTCTAATTAAAATTTACTAAAATAAGATCATTAATACCGTTGAATAAATCAGTAAAGACAAAAGAATGAATACAAACAACAACAAAAAATTAGCAACCTACCATTATTAAGTTTTGACTGCTATTGCATACTTTGTTTTATACAAAAAAATTTCTTGGTTCAACTGTAAAGGGGTAATTAATGTTGAGAAATATCTCCTAAATTACATTAAAATTGCAATTAGGTTATATATACATTAGAGGGGTTAATTACATAAAGCTTTTTTCTTACATGAAGATTCAATTCTTGCACATGACAACGAGATCCTACACCAAAAGAACATATTTCTCACGAACAAAATCTATAAGAAAACATGAAAAAATTTTGTGAGAAACAAAATTTTCACAGAATTTCTAGCGCTTAAGCATTCTTGAGAAATATGTCCGTGAGAAAAAGAATCTTCTCACAGATGGTAGCCATGAGAATTTTTCTCATGAAATATATTATGAAAAAAATTCTTATGGAAACTATATTGTAAGAATTACTCATGAATTTTGTTTCCATGAGAATTTCTCATTAAACATATTCTATGAGACATTCTCATGGATTAATTCTATGAAAAATGCATGGAAAACTGGTTAGTCTTTCTTTTCTTATGAATTTTCTTATAGAGCTAGCCAAAGAAGTTATGATTGATTAAATATTTATTAAATAAAAAGACAATTTTTGAAAAACATCTTCACACTTTCTGTTAGAATTACATACATATACAATTCAGAGTTCTTAAGATAAATAGAGTTTCACCGTGTTAAGCTTCAATAAGTGCGTTTATATGTTAACAAACTATAAATATTCTTGTGAGATCTTCAATTGCACAAAACTCAAAATGATATCACAACATGTCATCGTTACTATCATTCCTAAAATATATTATTAATATTTGTTCTTGTGAGATCTTAAATAATTAATACATTCTAGCTTGCACAAAACTCAATCGTATATGATATCGTCTTATCAAAATCAATTTGTAAGGATTAAAAAATATCAACACACTTAATTAGACAAGACTCTACAAAGTTGTTGATCACCGTTCGTACAATAACCATCTGGAAAGCAGTCAATGAATATTAAGTATTAACAAGGAAATTTTTCATATATCAATTGTGAGTGTGCGTGTGCGTGTTATAAACAAAGCATACATAGACACTTCGAGGGGGAAAAAAAGAACAAAGAAAAACAAAGTTGTAAGTATAACCTATTTATCATAACACCAGAAAATATACAGTTTTCATGTATGGTTTTACCTCATAGATGAACACTGGTTATATATGGTGCTCAGGAAAGCCCATTGTTTAATGACTCAAGCGCAGAACTGTGCACCATTGTCTTCATGCCTGTGATAATCAAGACAAAGTTGTGGAAAGATCCTACAATGAACGTTGTCCACACATTTCCAATATCTTATCTTCCATTGCTTGCAAAAGAAAAGGGGGCCAACAATAATTCCCAAGCCGCGCGAATACCACTCCAAATTCCAAACCTACGATGAACTTAAAATCAATTCCATAATTGTTTCTGGATGTTGCAGGTGGCAACAACACTTGCTTCGTATTTATTGGACTTTCGACCAAATTAAGGAGGTTCATAAGGCCCATCATTGCCTTCAAAGGAAGATGCTTCAAATGATTGAAGTTGTGTTCCCGTTGGAATTTTCCCACAAGAGGATTGTAGGAGAGGTTCAAGAACTCAAGGAAAGACAAACTTGCGAGTTGTGTTGGAATCTCTCCAGTGAAATTGTTGTTTGACAAGTCTAAAGGTTCAAGACTTTTCAAGTTTTCTATGGATGGTGGAATCTGGCCAGAAA
This sequence comes from Adenanthera pavonina, assembly GCA_026686845.1. NCBI lineage: Eukaryota > Viridiplantae > Streptophyta > Magnoliopsida > Fabales > Fabaceae > Adenanthera > Adenanthera pavonina. The sequence continues at coordinate 37,571,821 of JAIVEN010000010.1, forward strand.
AACCATTATGTGACAAATTGAGAACACGAAGCCCTCTCAAGTTCATTAGCTCTCTCCTGGTATTGGCCCTTCAAAATTGTTGCCTGCAGACAAGTTAATGGAACATAATTCATTCATGATTTTAACCAACTTCATCTTTTAATACTTTGCTCATAATTGTCATCGAATCTTGATAATGTTGTTGCCATATATATATATATATATATATCTTCATCAAAAACCACTCCTTCATAGTCTGATCCAGTTTCACATTCAACGTCCATCACTACTTCCCAAGTTGCGAAAGCTTTAGCTGGAAGCAAACCACTAAAGTTGTTAATAGCCAAATCAACAATTTGAAGAGATGACCAAGTATCATTAGTTTCAAGACATCCAATGGGACCTTGCAATTTGTTATTCCGCAAAACCACGACACGAAGTGTGGATATGCTCCTCAACAAGCATGGAATGCGACCACTAATATGATTATTCACAAGATTTAGAAACTCTAATTCCTTGCAGTTGACAATCGAATCGGAAATTAAGCCACTCAATTGATTTTCATGGATATCTAAAGTATTTAAGGCACACGATTCTGGAAACGCATCATGGATTGTGCCATTGAGCATGTTGTTTCCAAGATTTAATATCAAGAGAGACTCACTCTGTATTAAACAAGCTGCAATTGACCCTTCAAGGCTATTATTGGAAAGATCAAGCCACGTACCTCATATAAGAAACATTGCACGAGGATTGAGGAATGTGTCCATGGAATTTATTTCCGCAAAGAGAGAGGAAACAATTGGGAGATAATTGAGTACCAATATTGTGTGGAATAGCAGAGCTAAAGTTATTGCTCGAACAGTCTAGAAATCTCAAGTAAATGAGTGGAATTTGCCCATGGAGTTGGCTGAAGTAGAAGATCAAGAACATCTAGATTAAGAGTGAGATTTAGCATAGATCCTTCAAAACCAGTTAAAGAATTGATAGAAAGATTTAGCCCATGTAATCCTTCAAGTTTCCAAATCCAATGAGGTACCAATCCTTGAATCTGGTTGTTTGAAAGGTCAAGATAACTAAGCATTCTTGAATTGGTTTCTCAAGAACATTGGAAATTTTTGCAAATTACAGGAAGCCAATCCTAGAAAATCTAATTGTGGAAAAGTAGATAAATTGGCATCCAATATTGCATCAATTGACAGGTCATTGTCAGAAAGGTCTAGTGTCTCTAGACGTTGGAGGTTCCCGAGTATATTCAACTTTATTCCACTATCAAAATGGTTGAAGGAAAGCCGAATTGTTTCTAGAAATGGGAGTCCAAAGAAAGAACAAGGGATTGGACCACTGAAATTGTAATGTGAAAAATCTAAAAACCTAGGTTTGGTGAAATTTAACAGTGAATTGGGAAATGTTCCAGTAAATTGAGATTTAGAAAGATCCAACATAGACAAGTGCATGAGGTTACCTATAGAATTTGGAAGTACTCCAAAGAATTTTGTGTTGCATACTTTTAAGGTCTCAAGAGATCCATTAAGTGGGAAGTATGGCAAGGAACGATAAAGATTGTCATTGAATGATATGCTTATAGAGGACAATATTGCTATTTGAAATATCTTTTGTAGAAATATTCCTTTCAAGTTGCAATCCTCAAGATTCAAGATGGACAACTTATTAAAATTGGCAAGGCTTTTTGGCACTGTGGATGATAGATCATTATTATCGAGATAAATTTTTTAGAGATTCTCTAGTCTTATCAATGAAGAATCAATAGGTCATGAGAGATCACATCTTTGCATACCCAGTTCTTCAAGACCAGGTATTGCTAACAAAGCATTACTCCATTCTTGTCCCTGAGCTGATTTCCATACCCCTTCCAAGTACACTTGCCTAATATTGGTGAGATTTCGGACGAACTTTGGAAAACTTGCAATCTCTAATCCCGAGGCTCATTGATAAGATAAATCAAGAGTAACCAACCTTGTCAATTAAGAAATCTCCATTGGTATTTGCCCCTAAAAAAAATTCAATGACAAATTCAAAGAAGTCAAGTGCTTCAAATTTTTGATTGCAAGTGGAATTGAAGAATCGAACTGGTTAAAACTCAAATTCAAATTCTGAAGATACCGAAGACAATAAAGAGCACTTGAATTATTCATTTCTCCAAAGATGGATTCCAAACTCAAATCTAAACCAATAACATGCGCCTCCTTATTACAAGTACACCACTCCAATCACAATAAGAAAGGCTTTGATTTCATGACACTAGTTTCCTAAACTGTGTAGAATCAAATTGAAGATTGTTGTTCTTCAGTTGGAGCAACAATGATTGTTGATCTTCTATACAAAAACTAGACATCACAAAAATGTGATTGCAAAGGCAAATGAAGTAAAACAAAATGGGGAGAAGAAATTAAAAAAGAAAAGATTCTCGTAGTGGATGACTATGAAGGATGCTCCCTTTTACATTAACAAGAGAAGAAGCAGTTTTCCCAAGATTCAAATGTTGCTTGCCAGATTTTCTTTATTTTGAAGAAACGTTCATTGTTATCAATTGGTAAGGGTAGACTTCCACGTAAAACACGCGCAGTCAAATTTCTTTTCTTAAAATAATAATAATTATTATTATTTGGGCCCATGTTCCATTGAGCGAAATCAAAGTATAAATTTTTATTGATAAATTTCTTTTGGCTCTTTTACATGTTATTGACAGAATAAAGTATGCTGCCCAAATTGCGTACAGTAAAGCTCCTAATAGTGTCCCAGAATCTGCAATGAAGTATCAAACTTTCTTGATGCGGAAAAAAAAAAGAATGGAACACATTGGAAAGGGCTTCAAATGATTGATCACCCTGCTTTTGAAAATATAGGTCAGTTAAGCTATCCCCTTAAAATCATGATTTAGCTTGGTGTTATATAATTTAAAGACCTGTGCTGGTTCCAATGAATCCTTTTTGCTGATTTTATTTGCATAATTGATTTCTCATCTAGAAGTATGGAGTCCTTAAATAAAACATCGTAGTATTCCGCTCATTGGACAGCTTAAGACCGTATTTTGGTGAGTTTTAATTATTCTATTTGACTTCTCTATTATGTTTATGTATCAGTGCAGACTGTTTGTGTTGTAACTGTTTATGTGCCATAGCACTTTATTTTGCTTTGTGTTTCCTAAATTGTTCTAGTCTGTCTTCATTCACATATTGTCTTGTAATTTCCCACTTTATTCTTGGTGAAATTGTAGAAGGATCTTTCGATACTGCTTTTCTCAAAAGATTAACTATTATATAATGTTACTTGTGTTACCCTATATACTATAATGTTTATCCTTAATAAGTGGTGAATGAAGCTGTCATTATGGAAATACCAAACGTTTTTAAGCATATATATATATATATATTGCTAATTGGGCTGAATCAGTACATCCAAATCTCTTTTCTTTTTTTTTTGGCCACACATCCAAATCTCTTTTCAGCCCACTGGCAAAAATGAATTCCTTTGACCCGTTTGGTTTGATATGTTCATGGGCAACATTTTTGTCATAAAAGAAATGTAGAAAAAGGAAATAATTTTCAAAATTGATTGGAACGAATTAATTTGCAAAAGGCACAAAGAAACTCAAAATCTCTAACTAAATGGCCTAAGATTTGAGTCCACCTCAACGTATAATATTGAATATCTTATCAAATTGGGAGTAACAAATATTATAATCGAAAGAAAATTCCGTAACATAAACATCCAGGGGAATAAATCTCATCTTGATCTCTTCATGTAGACAATGAAATAGCATTCTTGTAATGCAGCAATGGTTTCAATTTACTGGGGATTGGGAGGACGGCTGTTAGCAGCACAGACCCTGGAGCCCCATTCAAGCAACTCTTTGCTGGTATCGTCCTTGTGCACTATCACCTCAATAAAGCATAAGCTATCCTTCCTGGGACCTGTTGCTGTCTCAATTGCTTCAATCAGCTCCTCTTCACAAAATACCTACAATATATATTGACATGTAGTATTCATTAGTAGACATAAATTAGCAGTTTCCCATGTTCCCAATGGTGAAATATCTTTGAAAGTAGGAACAATATTGAATTAATGTACTATGATGTTGAGAGATTCACCTTGGTGGTCCAGCATTTGCCTTCACCATTGTGAATTGCATCAACCAATGCAGTGTAGTCCCAGTTCTTAATCACATTGTATGGCCCGTCATGGATTTCAACTTCAATTGTGTATCCACCATTGTTTATCAGGAAGATTATGTTCTTCTGCCCCCATCTCAGCATTGTAGATACCTCTTGTGCTGTCACCTACAAAGCATTTTGAACCACACAAAGAAACACTTAAATCAGTTCCAAGCAGTGCTTTCTTTTGATTGCAATCTTGCTTTCTTATGGGACTTCAGTGGCATAAAGATTCTTGTATGAGATTTTGTCAGTTTAACTTGATATTGGTGACTCCATGACACAAACGAAATTCTAACAAGATAAGCTTTTATGTTTTTGATACTTCAAATAAAGGTTTTCCTGTTACGATGAAGTAATCATAATCATCGCTTAAAAACTTGAGCTGTTAAATATTTGGTGATAAAGTTTTGTCACCTTTGTGGTCCAGTCTAACTCGATTTGGATTAATCTGGACCCCAATAAATCCTCTAATTGAAGTAAGGTAGATCTAGAATACTAGATAGTTTGTCACAAAAAAAAAAAAAAGCAAGCTTTTAGGTTGAATTGGTTTGTGACAGTGTACAATGATAGAATAGGCATAAGACCAACCTGAAAGCTTCCATCACCGATGAAAGCAATGACTCTTTTGTCGGGAATAGCTTGTGCATAGCCAAGAGTAGCGCCAACAGACCATCCTATGGATCCATATTGCATTTGGAACTCGTACCTGTGGATTTTTTTCAAAAGATTCTCATTATTATCATTCCAACATTAAAAAAATATATAATTTAAAACACAGCTCAGAAAAGAAGTCGTCCCCTACAAAGCTTACCCGCAGCCCTTCGGTAGTTTCAGCTTTTGGCAGTTAAACCATGAGTCCCCTGTTTCAGCAATAACAGCTGTTTCACCGGACAGCATCTTTTGAATATGTTGAAAGAGAATATTCACCCTTAAAGGTTCCTTAGGTTCACCCCTCACGGCTTGTCCTTCAGGGACAAATATCCTGTGATAGTTTTCATAGGAAGCATTATTGTGTTTGATCCGCCTTGCAAGTTCTCTTAGGAAATCCTTCATCAGCACACACCCAAACGCAGGCCCATTTCCAATGATAACCCGATCCGGCTGAAGAATGATGGCCTTCTCCTTCTTGAGAAGAAGAGAGTACCCAACAGAGCTGTAATCATTGAAAATGGGTCCAGCAAACAAGTATGCATCAGCAGACTCCACAATCTCGGAACAGAAAGAAGTGCTCACAGCACCCCAGTAAGTTCCAATGAAATGTGGGTGGTGTTCTGGAACTAATCCTTTTGCTGATGGCATTACAGCAAGTGCATAACCACACGCATCGGCTAGTTCAACAAAGGCTTCATTTGCATTAGCCACCCTCAGTTTAGGCCCTCCTACTAGAACTGGTTTCACTGACTTGTTGAGGAATTCTGCAGCTGCTTCCACTGCTGCTACCAAGCCCATCTTATTACTCAATCTGTCACAACCCGAAGGAAAAATTGCATAATCTATAATGTATAATACTAGTATTTGAAATGTGTTGAACAAGGCCATTTTTTAATATGTAGATGACTGATAAGAAACAACAAAAGAGAGAATGAAATAGGACAGATAAATTACTTTGGAGACAGAGAGAACGGGACGGGCTCACGACTGAAAGTGGGGTGAGGTATTGCGGGCAAGTTACAGCTTATGCTTATATATACAGGTTTGCATTCTTTCAAACAAGTTGAGATCGCCGTATCAATCTGCTCATGAGCGTCTTCCAAGTGAGTGACCACAGCCTATAACATGAAGCACCAGAACTTTTTAGCCTAATATATGAAAAGATCACAAAACAAACAGAGAAATTCACCAAAGCAAACCACAAGTAGCAACAAATTACACAGATTCATATCAAATGTTTCATCACAAGCATCATGCTTACCCTCTGATTTGAAAGCATGGATACTTCAAATACAGAGCCATATCGTGTCTAATATTTATGGACATGATTCATATCATATGCTTCTGAGGAAGACACTTGATGGCCTAGGGAAAAAAAATGAAGGAGGTTGATTTATACCTGGTAGCAAGTAAGAGCCTGGAAGCACCTAAGCTCCTGGCTGAAATCGGGTAGCCCAATAGTGTGGTGGAGGATCCGATTGGTACCATAGTCATTAGAGTTGGGACCCCCGACGATGCAAATGAGCGGCAAGTTCTCACTATAAGCACCGGCAATTGCGTTGAGAACACTAAGGCCACCGACGGAGAAAGTAACGACGCAAGCACCGACCCCGCGGGAGCGAGCATAGCCGTCGGCCGCGTAGCCAGCGTTGAGCTCGTTGCAGCATCCAATAAGGTTAAGCCTGGGCTCGGCAATCAGATGGTCGAGCAGTGTGAGGTTGAAGTCACCGGGAACGGAGAAGACATCAGTGACACCAACCTGCACGAGCCGGCGAGCCAGGTGGCGGCCCAGCGTGGCCTCACAGGGGGTGATGGGAGAAGCAGAGCTCTGGATGGCAGAAACAGTGCCGTTTGGCAGGCAGCCCACGTCGTTGCAGGCAGGCTTGCATGCGTCCAGAGATCCAATCCTGGTGTCCATGGTTGTTGTATGGAAGGCTTCTGAGTTGTTAGAGATTTTGGAAGAGTGTGGATGAGAGGAATGGGAAAGGAAGATGAGCGTGAAAGATGAAAGAATTTGTCTTTATGTGGTAGTGATGAATGGGAAAGTAGAGAAGAAGAGGATTTATAAGGCATATTGTGAGGCTGGCAGAGGAAGAAGTGAAAAACTGGAAAGCTTGAGAAGCAAGAACACAAATACAAGGTGCGGTTTTTGGTTTTGTTGTTGGAATTGGAATTCAGCTTTTGGCGGTAGGGTATGCTCAGGCCTGTCTTCCCTTCTGCGTACGTAATTGTTGCAAAAATTGACAGTTTGATTCAATTGATTATAATCATAAATGTAAATTTACCGTCGTTAAAAAATTAGAGAAAATGTTAATTAAATATAAAAATTCTGTATTTTTAAGGTTCCATAAAAAAGGAAATAAATCTTTTTTCTTGTTTTGTTATGTTTATTGTAATTCTATAATTAGTTATGAAATATTTTTATTTTTACGTACGTAATGATATTTTTAGTTTTTTACTTTGTAAGTTATTTTTTATTCTGTATATCAAATTGGCAGTTATTTTTATTTTATTTATAAGTTAACATAATTTTATGACAAAGAATCCAATTTCAGAATTATACCAATTTATTGGCTTGGATTTTTTTTTCTGCTGCTTTCTTGAAATGTCATACAAATGGAATGGGTTTATAGAAGGAAATAAGTGTTGAGCAAGAAACTTGAGAAAAAAAGGGAAAGAAAATACAGTTGTAAAATAGACCAGAAAGTTTAGTTGCATGTGCAAATTATTGACATTGAATGGGAAATTAGATTATTTTATATTTGGTTAAATTATATTTCATATTTTATTTGTATTCAAAATTTCATCGAACTCTCTAAAATTCAATATGGATTATAATTTTTATTCTGACAGTGAAGTTATTTTTCTGACACCAAATTTAACTATGATTTTATTTTTTACATTAAATATAGTAAATTAATGTCAATTTTCAAATTTTCAAATTGTATATTGCATATAAAAACAAACTGAATATTGCATGAGAAATAAATAATCCATTACTTTTGTTTCAAAAGATATAATTCTTTTTTGGCCAATAATTTCACGAGATATGATTGAGATTGAATCTTTGATATAAATAAACATTAATTTTTGATTGTATTGAACTATTTACAGTACTCAACCAGGTGCATGTATAATTGTTTTTTCCTTTTGGCCGCCACTTAAATGAGTTATGAACAGCAATGTGATTTATGAAGAAGAAGCAACAAAAATGAAGTTGTGCTTTTGCAACTGGCATGCTGTTTCCAGGTAATATCTCCGACTACTCTGTTCAAGAAATATTTTATTTTTCTTATATATAGTAGAACTTCTAGAAATTTTGATCGGTGGAGCATTAAAGCTTCATACAGACATATGTGAAATTGTTTTGTCTTCAAGTACTTTACCTAAAACTAGAACGATGTGACCCACGGTGTACTGATTAAATTTAAATTCAAAACACTCAGTCACTTAAGTAATTAAATAAAAAATAGACAAATCATGTAGCCCTAAAAATAATATTCACAAATTAAGCCACATAATTTGGCTTCCTACATAAAATTTATAGATTATATAATAGGTTAGTATATTGTAGACTGTTTGTATTTGAAGGAAAATCAATATATCTAAAAACTTAAGTCTTAAAAATTTAAGTTAAAGAATTTTAAAATGAGGAGTTTGGAATTCATCATGATCTTTGAATAATAATGTTCTAATTACATTGTAAAGATTGAGTTCTATTTTTGACGAATAGAACTGTAACTTTAAAAATGCAAATTATATAGGGTCAAAATAATTTATTGTTTAAACCCAATGTTTGGTTGAAAACTCAACTTATATCTTTTAAACAACATCGTGAGTTAATTTAGGTCTAAACCAAAACAAATTAATATACAACATCGTGAGTTAATTTAGGTCTAAACCAAAACAAATTAATATTGCATAATCAATTGGGAAAGTAGGAATATTAATAAAAAAAAATAAAGTGATACTCTCTTCGATCCTGTTTATAATGGACCTTCCATAAGTTTTTTTTAGTCTTTTTTATAAGAGATTTTATAATATTTTGTAATATTTTTTTTATTTTACTATCATCATTTATTTCTTCTCGTAAATTGTTATTGGACTTTTTGGATGAAAAATGCATTCTCAGTTGGTCAAATAATATTTAATGTGAATTGTATTGTTATATTAAATATAGATTAAAAAAATGTTTGATTTTTTTTTAAGATTTTAAGAAGATAACTAACTTTTTTTAATTTATATAAAATAATTAAAAATCTCTTATGGGAGGAAATAATTATTATAAGTAGTGGTTTAGAGTTTAAATCAGCTTGATGTTAAGAAAATACAATATAAAAAACAAAAATGATACTACAAGGAAGTGGCCGAAAAAAAGTGGTTTTACAAACATTTTCTGGATCCATAACCGAAAAAGTATAGGCAATAAATTTATGAAGTAGGGGTAATAATTTTGAAAGTACAAGTATATATTATCTTTGATCATATATAAACGAATATTCCAATGTTCGAGAATACTTTACGTACGGGGTCTTTGATTTTTAATCTCATTTTCCCTTTGTGGAACGGAATGTGAGTGTCACCAACTTGTTCCGAGGTGTAAGGAACCGAAAGTAGGTGGAGTGGGACATGACTGTCATGCAGAGGAAGGAAAGTGAAGGTGATGAGTCAATTTATTAGTCAAAAATTTTGGCCAAAACAATTCATTAGTCAGAAAGAATTTGGCTCCCCCATTATTTAATGCCTAAAATTCTATGGTCGCATGCCCCCCTAATAACTTGGCCCTTCGTCGTTTGAATATTTAAACCACAGGCGTTTTCATGATTTTGCCACCGGTTTTTATGCATTTTCATAACACAAAGCATAAATCAGAATCCAAATGTGATTTTCCCTCAAAAATAGAGTTATTTATTTTTCTGCTTCTTAAAACGTTATGATTGCATGTCTTCCAATCACTCTTCCATTTTGCCTCTTGTTCTAAATATTTCTCTTATTTACGAACAAGAAGACAGACAAGAACATGCAAACACATGCGTAGCTAAAACTATGAGCTAGCGAGCGAGGGGCGGTCTGAAACGTACGGAAAAAGATCCCACAGGTTTTGTAGTGAGGTTCTCAGTAACCAAAGAAACCGCCGTAATTGATTCCAATGAATCGGAAACAAGTGTCCCGCTACTTCTCGTGTTTCATGTGCGTGTATGATTCAGCTGAGATGTATCGCTTTTCATGTTTAGGTCATTCTCATTATAAATTCAAACATGTTAGTGCAGCATACATGAAGTCTTTCATGTTTGCCGAGAACTATATTGGTCAAATTCAATGTACGCAAAAGTGATAAACTTCACTATAGTTTTTATAATATTCAAGGTTAATTTCTGGCCGAAAAAAGTAATACTCTATTCAAGGTTTTTTTTTTTGGCCAAATAATATTATTAAAGGTTTGGTATAGATATTTTTAAATTAAAATCGTCTTCTTCTCGGTCTGCCACCACTTTTTTTTTGGCTAAACATCACTAAAATCTTGTATTACTCTCATTCGTTAATATAAGGTTTTTTTTTTTAAGAAGATCTTTGTGATTCTTTATACTCCTGTAAGAGTTTTTGTAAAATTCCATAAAATATTAATATGTAATAAATTTTATTAAGAACATTTTAAAAAAAAATTAAAACTTCTAACTAATTTTAATTAAAAAACATTATAAAAAGAATTCGAGGAAGTATATAACTTTTATGATAATATATTTCTACGGGGTCGTTTAGCAACTTGCAAGTCATAACGGATCAGTCTTCATGACATAAATTCAGATGATGTCACGAGTAGCACCACTCAGAAACAAAAGCTGACCCAATCTGACTTCTGTTATAAAGGTCGAACATGCAATGCGTCACATTCTACGAGGTGCTCTTCTATGTTCATTTATTTCTTTTATATGTAAACGTCCAATCGTCTAAACTCTTCCGATCAATACATTGTCTCCGTTTTGCTTTATAATACATATATTTTTTAAAAAATTATATTTAATAATATAAAATATTTTATCAATTATGTAGCATATTTAATTTAATTTTATTTAAAATGTCCATTAAAAAGGATATATTTTAACTAATGTTAAAAAATTTAATTCATAATTCTATTACATTCAATAATATTAAATAGAAATAACTTGAAAAAAATAAATTTTTTCACTATTAACTATCATTATTAATTCATGTGCAATAATTAAAAGTTCCTTATAAATTAAAACGGATATAATACTCTCCAAGAGAAAAAGTAAAAGGCCAGAGAGGTGTATGGGGAGAGCTAAAAGGAGATTCAAATTATGTTTGATATGCACTAAATAAAAAGAGAAATAACCTTTTTTTTAATTTGGTATCAATATACAGTCAAAGGAGACATAAAGAAAAAAAATACAAAAGGCCATAATTCCCTCAATTAAAATAACAAATTTAAGAAGCACAGCCGAAGTCAAGCTATGATTTGTGATTACGCCGAAGGGAACGTTGATAATTTGTAGCTTTTTTCCATTTGTACTGTAACTCCATAAGAGGAATGAATTCTAACATTTGGATGCTGAAATTGCAATGAATGTCATTAGGAGTAAGTATATATAGCTAGTTGCTGTTATTTTTTTTTCTTGTTCATGAAGATGATGTTAAAAATAAATACAAGAAAGCAAAAAGAAATTAATTTTACTTGCAAAAGCTGGAAGCATGTGTGTTACATGAAGTAAATGCAAATCATCCAGACTTGAAAATGAGATCTGAAAATAATAAAAAATCGTTGTTTAAAATAAAATTTCTGGAGTAGAGCAGCATATAAAAAGGTTTCTCAGCTTCACACGTTTTGGGTCAAACGATTTTTTCTAGGTAGGAATGAGATTGTGATAGTGCCGGCTTAGTTTGTCTTTTTGTAAAAAGTTATTTAAAATAATTATAATTTATAAAAATAAAATTTAGATAAAAGTAAAAAAGTTTATCATAAACTTGTTTCGATAATTTAAAAAAGAATGATAGTTAAAAACCATGATTTAATTTATTAAAAGGTAAACTAAATAGGCCCTAAGTGTAATATACTTGATCAAGGCCAAGGACAATTCAGGAATGTGGCATATTTTACAAGGACAGTCTTGTCAAGGAAAAGATGTTTTCCAATGGAAGATTAGACCTTTCCTCAACCTTTTTTTTTTGAAAAAGGATTAAACAATCTACTATTCAGTAGTCATGGCAATAGAGCCACTTGTTAGCAGGTCCTTTTTTTTTTTACCCCTTTAACATAATTTATGCCATTTTGACCCATGATAAATGGAAGTTTCAATCGACACCCTACTTTGAACCTTCCCATTCTTTAATCATCAGCATTTCAACATCGAGAGAAAATATTGGCCCATAACCTTAACTATATGATAGTTCAAAATATAGGTCCACTTTGTTGACACCGAATAAAATATAATTTGCTTTTTCAACTATTTTGCATATCCCAATTGAAACACAGTAATGTTTTAAAAAAAACACACACACACACCAAAACAACATTGGACTGAAAATATCTATTGTATGTTAATTTATCTTAAATTGGGGGATTATTCAGTTAAAGTATTTGATTAGATGAAAAATTTTATCATATGTGATATTTTTCTGGAATATAAAATTTTGCTTATTATTTTTTAAATAAAAATTATTTTATGTTTTTTTTAAAAAGAATATCATAACTTCACAGCTTGATAAGCCATCAACTTAGATAAGAAATTTTGTTTATTTTGATTTAGTCTCCCCAAGATTTAATGCTGTCTCCGCCCTAATTACATTAGATTTGAGTGGGGTATTTCTCAAATTTTCTTATGAAAACCCTTTCCCACAATTGAGAGAGAATTGGGCTCCTTTAAAAAGCCACTTACCATATACCAAACAATGGATTTTTTTCCTTATCCTCCCCATTTCCATTTCCCAACCCATCTTTTTGTTATACCAAACATGGCTATATTGTTGTCTACTCTTATTATCTAAAGTTGCCTCAATTGTTGGTTGTAATAAAAGTAATTTTAAATGCAAACTCCCTTAACTGGGAATCTCATCGTGAGGGGTTACTGGCCACCTTCGTCAACAGAGTTGTTTGGGATTTGTCCCTTTCTATTCAGAATGTATAAGATTAATTACTAAAATTTTTAATATCTAAAATTAAAAGTTCAGCTATTTTAAAAATGTTCAAATATATTTTTTGGGAAAATGTATAAAATAATTGTGAGAACATCGGTTAAATATACAATTATAAAGTTCAGGGATATTGAATAATTAATTTACATATCTATATCATCTTTTGCTAAAAATATTTTCAATTAAAAGGTTTTGGTGAGTCAAGTGAAAATTTGGATAGATGTATTCAAAAATTCTTTTCATGTAAATGTAGATTAGAGTAACAATTTTGGCTGATCTTGCAAATTTAGCGCCATCAAAGGCAAATAGATGTTAAATGTGCAAATTAATACAAACAAAAAAAATTTTGTGTCTGTGATATTAAATTTTTTAATTAATTGAAATATAATAAACGTATAATCTTTGATGATAACATAAGTACATAATTATTATAAAGAAGCACCTAATTTTTTTTTGGGCCAGAGAAAAGTATATAATTCTTTTTAGTACCTATTATTTTAATAATTTATTAAATTAAATATAAAAAATGTAGCTTCAAAGGAAATGATATGGGTTTTGAGTTAGAGCATCTTCTACTTGGGAATAAGTGAGTAATAGGAAGCCTATAAATTTACTTGGTACCTCTCATTTATGGAAAATTTAATTTAAATTGAAACGATCCAAAATTCTCCATTTCTTTTTAGAATAAAAGGTTTTGGTATAATCATACATGAGCAATTATCCAACTCCATTAATTCCCTTGTGGCAAAAAACAAAAAAAAAACTCCATCAATTCCCAGTAACATAAAGGAGGATGAATGAAAGACAAAAAATGGTACATCCAGATTGTGAGTCAATCTAACGAGTCAGTTAGCATATTGGTTTCCTTCCCAATAAACACGATAAAAAATGATTTTACAATCCCTTGTAAGTAAATGTCTGATATCATTAATGGGGTTGAGATTAATACGAACATTATCTAACGCAATTGAGGTAGTTCTTTTAATATCATTTATTTTTTATTTACAATGTTCAAATTCTCAACCTTACTTAATGAGAATTAAGTCTCTTCTAATCAATCTAACCAATTAACCATCACTAGTTACAAGACATATATGATGGCTCAGTAACTTATCTGTCGCCGATCAGGCCCAAGGTGTTATCGAATGGAAAAGGGCTGGCTTTGGGAACTTGTCTGTCCGCAGTAGAACTGTCAATTCGGGCCGGACCAAAAAGCCCAAATTGAAAAACGGGCTTGATTTTCCAAGCCCGACCCGCGGGGACGGGCCTACGGACTGGCCCGTGGGTTTTTTTTTAATATTTTTTTTATATTTTTTAATAAATTTTTTTATACAATTATTTAAATTGATACAACTAATTATCATCATAATTTAAATTAATATAACTAATTATCATCATAATTCATTAAAAATTAACATAATATTTAAATTTTATAATTTATATATCACTAATTGATAAAATAATATGTATTTTTTAATATTTTAAACTAAAAAAAAAAAGTCTCGGGCTTTCGGGCCGACCCACCACGGGCCGGGCCTAAACGGGCCGGGCTCAAAAAGCCCAGATTATATATTTACTACCAAAATTGAGGCCCGAGCCCGCTCATTTTTCGGGCTTTTCGGGCCGGCCCGCCGGGTTTGGTCCATTTTGACGGCTCTAGTCCGCAGATGACTTTGGGGTTTGTCAGCTTCGACTCTTATAGTTATTTTTCATTTTATTTTATTTTTATATTAAGAACTCACTTGTGAATTTTGAGATCTATAATAATGTTTTGACTACTTAAATAAAAATAAATAAAATTATAATTATAAATTTTCAAAGGGAGTTAAGAAATATGTTAATTTTCTTTGAATGCTTTTAATTTTTTCTATTCCCATATTATTTAAGTTGCATTATTGGTAAAAAGTAAAAGCTAAGGACTATAGAGTACTGTTTAAGTTTTATTATTACAAGTGTGTGGTATCTTGGTTGTATAAGGAAGCTGTATAGTTTAAAATAACAATTTAAAAAAAAATGTTAAAAATTATATATTTTTTATTAAGTTTATAATAATAATAATCCACTAATAAATTAAAAAATTTGAAATAGTTTGAAATGAGTAATGTTCCTGGTAACTAATCCTTACACCAACACAATCATTTTAGAGTGAACTAATAAATTTATTTCTTAATTTATATTCTATCAGACTTCAATCATTTTAGCACTCAATTTAATTTTTCAAATTATTCAATTAACTACAAGTTAATTCTTTTGTTAAATATCTCATAAATATTTACCAAATTTTATTGTCCAAATCTAATTGTTAAATTGATCTATTAAATTGTTACAAAAAAAACTTTAATAACTTAATGAGTGTTTCTAAAAAAGATAATGAACTTAAAAGTTCTTATCTTTTTCAACAAATATCTATTAATTAATACTTTAAAAAAATCCATAAGGATGATCTACATGCACAAATAGGAAAATCTTCCCCCTGCCCCAACACAAAAAATATTCTAGGATCCAAAACTTCCATGATGATATGGGCTTTATTAGTAGAGTATGCTTCTATTTTGACAATAAGTTAATAACTAGAATTATTTTTTTATTCAGTTCACTTTAAACTCCAACTAATTTATTTTGTTTGGAGTCGTATTGGGCCCTAGAATGGGAGAAACTTTTTCAAAGACATCTTATACATTTACATGATATCAAACAAGAGTCATTATGCTTAAGTAACCCCAATCCTTTCTATGAAGACCATTGGTTGAGTAAGTGGAAGTTTGTAATGGCTGGTATGTCTCACTCAAGGGATATGCCTTCTTCCCCAATGTAAAGTTCAGATTTATTCTGTCCATGATCAGGCCCAATATTTTCTGGGCAAAAAAAAACCACACACACAAAAAAGAATAGGGGGGCCATTGGCCACAGTCCACGGACAACTTTGGTTTGTGACTTGTGAGCTTCAACTCTAACAGTTATTTCTTATTTTATTTTTTATTTTTTATATTAAGAACTCATTTTTCATATCTATACTTATTTTTTTGAATGTTTAAATGAAAATAAATAAAATTCCAAATTATCAAACGGAGTTAAGAAATACATTGATTTTCTTAGAATACTTTTAATTTTTCTGTTCTCATTTTTTTTAAAGTTTCACTATTGGTAAAAATTAGAGAGTGCCTTTTTTTACCAGAAAAAATGTTAGAATAATATATTTTTATTGAAATAAAGAGTACTGTTTAGGTTTTATTATTACAAGGGTGTTATCTGTTGGTTGTATCAAAGAGGCTCTCTATAGTTTGAATAGTTTAATATAACAATTTAAAAAAATGTTACAAATCATATATTTTTATTAAAATTTTAATAATAATAACAATTCGCTAATAAATACAAAAATTGAAATATAGTTTTAAATGAATGATGTCCCTGGTGACTAATCCCTAACATTAACACAATCATTTTAAAGTGAACTAATAAAATTTATTTCCTAATTTATATGCCATTAGACTTCAAACCATTTTAGAACACAATTTAATTTTTCAAATGATTCAATTAATTACAAGTTAATTCTTTTTGTCAAATATCTTATAAATATTTACCAAATTTTATTATCCTATATTGTACTAATCTAATCGTTAAATTGATCTATTAAAATTTTAATAACTTGTTACCAAAGAAAATTTTAATAACTTAATGAGTGTTTCATAAAAGAGATAATAAACTTAAAAATTTCTCATCACAAATATTTATTATTAAATTCACGTTGAAATATTGTCAAATCTTGAATATTTGAGATAATATTTACAACATAATTTTTTTATTGATAATATTCAAGCTTAAAATCTTATTAAAAAGCATCAAACTACTTTCACTTCTCTCCATAATTTTTTTAAATATCTAAGAGCATATAAAAAAAAAATCAAATTTTTTAGGTTGGCCAAAAAAAAAATATTTTAGGATTTTGAAATGTAAAATATAATGAATTTAAAAGATATTTAACTTTTTTCATTTTATATATGAGTTGTCCAAAAACCATTTTTCTTTTTCAAGTTAGATCAGAAAAATCAAACGCTGAACACTATATTACAGCCTAACTCACATCTCACATTTGCCAAACTCTATATATATCTTTTGAATAGCAATCTTAAACACTGATAAAATATCAGCCCAAAAAAACACTGAAAAAAATGCTAACTTATAGATGCAACAAATTAAATATTTTTAATAATGAATTCGTATTCATATGTTCATATACTTTATTACAGACACATTGTTTCACCAAAAAAAAAATATTCAGGGACACCGCGACTCTGCGAGGCTGCTCTGCATGGTGAATTTTATTTTACAATCGGCAAGTAATCATTTTTTTTTTTAAATTTTATTTGGTCACCCTAATCGACATGTTCACAGCCCACTGAGCTAAGTATAATGATCAAACAGTGAAATTGCTCAAACACTCAAAACGACGACGACAATCCAGCTCCCATTTTACTCCCAGTGGCCTGGGAGAAGCCTTGAATGACAGACACGCGTTCTCCGGTCGCCAAAACCTCTGTGTCTTTATCTCTCCCGGCCACCACTTGGGCACTTCCTACTTCTCAATCACAGGCACCACCGTCAATCATCACCAACACTCTCTTCAACAAGCTCATTTGTAACCTCCACTATCCTTAGAGATTTGCTCTCACTGCTTTCGTAGCTCACGCAATCTGAGAGCTCAGATAGAAATCAAATCCGAGACTGAGAGAGAGATAAGCTTTGCTTAGCAATGGCACTGTCAGCCTCCGACGTTCCAGCCATGTACTCCTTGCTTACCAATTCTATGAGCAGCGATCATTTAATCCGCAAACCTGCCGAAGAGGCGCTCTCTCAATCGGAGAGTAGGCCTGGTTTCTGTTCCTGTCTCATGGTACCGTCTTTGAATCATTTCTTGTTAGGGTTTTTTGTGTGTTTTTTGTTTGATTCTGGTGCAGTCATTGTTCTGCTTAACCGCGTGTTTTTAAGTGTCTGGAATCTGAGTTTGTTCTGAGCATTTTTTGAACGGAACTGTAGGAAGTTATTACTACAACGGATTTAGCATCTCATGTGGATGTGCGGTTGATGGCTTCGGTGTATTTTAAAAATAGTATAAATCGCTACTGGAGGCACCGGCGTGATTCCTCGTAAGCTTTCTGTTGCTTGATAGTTCTTGCTTTCAGTTTAAGCTACTTTTTCTTACTCTGTGTAGAACGGAAGGGAGGGAAGGGAAATATAATGCATGTTTTGGTTGTTAAGCTGTGGATAGTAATGTCGCATTCTCTGTTCAGGGGAATCACCAACGAGGAGAAAACACATATCAGGCAAAAGTTGTTGCTGTACTTGAGCGAGGAGAATGATCAGGTGCTTCCCTAAACATTCTGTTGCTCTTCTTTTTTAATATTCCTTTTCCCTTTGGTTGGTGAGACTCTGAACATGCGGAAATGTTCGGGAAGGGGGCCTTTGGGAAAATTTATATATGTCACTCTCGTTTTTAATTGATGGAGCCTGCTTGTGAATTTTTTGTTGTGTTTCCCTATTACCATTGAATGTTAAGTTCATTAGTTGTTGCAATCTTAGTGATGGTCGCATGAAATGATAGATTAATTCATATCCTCTTATATTTTGTAAAAAACCAGTGTTATTCAATTTTTAGGGTTTTTTAGGCTCTTCTATCATGAATAAACTTACCAACGTGTGATTTTAGACATATTGTAGTATATCACAGTCGGTGTTAGATTAAAGGTTAATGGCAGCCTTCCTGAATCCCGTTAGTAGTCTTATGTATTTTGATAGAAAATAATTTCCATGATATGACAGTGATCTGTGTGCATTAAGCTTCAGATATTTATATCCTCTACTTTTTCATTTTCTAAATGCAGATAGCTCAGATGCTGGCTGTGCTCATCTCCAAAATTGCTCGCATTGATTATCCCAAAGAATGGTACATTTCATATTTGGTAGTTCTTTGGTGTCCAAGATTGTTAACAGAGCCTGCAATACTGCCATTACGATTTCTTTTTTTTTTTCTTTTTAAACAACAATTCAAGAATTCGAATTTAAAATAAATAAATAATTGCAACAAATCTGACCTTGTGCAAGTACAAGATTGCATATACATGTGAGCTATTTCTACTAACTTTTATTAACCATTTAGAATAAAATTTCTTTCCCTAATGTTCATTTTGAGGAGGGAAAAATAGTAACTGTTGAGTAAATATTCATCTCTTCTCTTAGAGGCATATGGCTGTTGTAGTTGGAACCTCTAGGCATTTATGGACATAAAAATGGATTTCTGAATCGTCACGAAAATGGGCTAGAGGGAAGGAATCCCCAGTCTCCGTTCTCTAAGCTAGGTTAGAAACTAAAATGAAAATAGTGGTGGGTTCTCTTATGGTACTTATCAATGTATGAGGGTTTCTCAAGGTTATCCTCAATTGAGTAAATGGACTAGAAGGATTTGAAGCTTAATAAGGAAGTAGATATTAAAAATTGATGACAATAGAATTATTCCAGTGGCCAACTCAAAGATTGACTCGTGCTGAAAGTTTCTTAGACTACTCTATAATCCAGATGAGCCTAAGCCCTAAGGATAATGACAACAACAATGATACTGCCCTAATACTTAAGTAATGGATTCTAATGCCTCTACTGAATACTCCTTAAGCCAGTTGTTGTTCTTCTGGGTTTAAGCATGATGGAGATGGAGCCTAAAATTCACGAAAATGGGTAGAGCTAAGTGTTACGTTGATTTGCATACCCAACAATGGATGAGCTCTGCTAGACATGCAGTGGCTGAGGTAATTAATTGTGGTTGAATTGAACATCAGATATATAGACTTCTGGGATTTTCCCTTTCCATTCTCAGAACCTGTTGGCTTGTGCGTACAACATGGTTGGATGGCATAAAGGATGGAATGAGTTTGATATTGAATTCAGTTTCCCGTTATGTCATGTGATGTGACTTTGTAAGCATGATATAAATGAAAAGATGTTAGAAAGTACTTGTAGAAGAGGCTTCTTGAATTCAGTTACGTTTTCTGTTCACTCCACACAGATAGGTGTTGATTTCTTTTCAGGTTGATTTTTTTACTAATTTTTTGGGAGTTTATGCCTATGTCATGATGTATTGCAGCTCCTGTCCCCCAGGCGTTATTTCACTGTTTATCCCCTAATTTGGGCCCTTTTATTTAATAGGTTTACTCACCTAAGGATGTCAGTTATATCCTAAATAAATAAGGAAGGAGACAAGAGAAAGGAATATGGTGTATATTTTTGTTTATCATGGGTGATCTTTCAAAATGATCCCCAATTTTTTTATTTTGATTTTCCTTAAGCTGAGCTTTATCAATGTGAAAATGAATATTTGCTCCATGAATGTTATGTAGGTTCTGACTGGTTGGCTTCTTTGCAATCTTATTGTCTCTGATTTGAATGCTTTACATACGAATAGAACCATATATATTGATATGCTGACTCCATGACATATCAGGCCAGACATCTTCTCTGTTTTAGCAAATCAGCTTCGATTAGCTGATGTTCTTGCATCCCATCGAATCTTTATGATATTATTTAGGACCTTAAAGGAACTGTCCACAAAGCGCCTAACTTCAGACCAAAGAAACTTTGCAGAGGTACAGTTCATTGTTTAAATTTTTATTGTATATAGTTTCTTTTACCCTTATCTCTTTTAAAACATTTCACATAATCTGTCTTAGCTTTATCTTATCATGCATTTTACAGACCGGAGTAATTCCAAATTGAATATTGTAACAAACATCGTTTTCTCTACTTTTTGTGATAAAATTCAGGCAGATAGGTTCCAATTAGTCAGTAACTTTATTTTTTGAAGAATGGCAACCTTTTCTATTGATAATAGTCATAACTTCTCTAGCCTGTCTTATTTCCTTTGTGAGAATAAATGGTACTTCGTATCGTATTCTTTGTTTCTTGAAATTATGTAGTTAGTGTATCTTCTCTTTACTTTGGTAAGCCATGCTGAACATTAAAAATGACATGGCAGGCAAAACACTATTGATAGTCATAATCCTTTTGTATTATCAATAGAAGAACTTACAGTCAGTGTGAGTGAATTAGATCCAATTTGAGCAATTTGATGCTACCTTCGGTTCTAAATATAGGGGGCAAATAACTAATTCACATAGACTAAGAAACATAGTTAAAAGCAGTTGAAATTATTAAATTTGTCAAAAATTCAAAATAGTTTCCAAAAATGTCCTTATTTAATGTTTAAAACTTTTATCATGTAATTAATGAAATTAATTCTTAATAAGGGGCATTATTGGAAAAAAATTAAATGTACCAAACAACTCTTATTTGTCCCTTATATTTTGAACCAAGGAAAGTCTCTCAAATGTTCGTTATATTTAACACTAGAGGGAGTATTTTAATAAACCCTGAATTTTCACATTATGAAGGATCAAATCAATGTGCATTTATCCATTTAAAATTTTGATTGGTATATCTATCAAAGATTTAGGTATGATAGGCATTGGATTGGTTAAGATTATTCCAGATAGTGATCCTATTATTCATAGATTTTGGGGAAGGTATTTTTAATTTCATAATCCAAAGTCACAAGCTCTTAGTATAATGTGAAGACTGTGAATACAGATGAAGATCTGAACTCACAAAAATGCATGACTTATGGTTTTAGTGGCCTGATTTATATTTTATGTTGCTCTTTCAAGAGAAGGGAAGCTATCACCCATTAAAAAAAAAAAAAAGAGGAGGGAAGTGGTGCTATTGTTGAGAGGTTAGAAACTTCAATGTAGGTGTTTGGGCTCTTAGGTCTCAGGTCTTAGCACTTGGCTATATGGCTCATGACAATATGAACTATTTGAGGAGTCTATGCTCCACTCTATCTCCTTTATCAACCTTAAGAGGTGGTGCCCTGGTGTTTTTAGATGGCTCTTAAGTTTTTTGGGGTGTTCAGATTTCATAATTTACTATGGAAAGGATGATTATCTCTCATTCTAGTGCACTTATTCTGTTATTTCTCTCTTTCTTTCTTTTTTTCCAATAATTCTAGTCTAGGCATTTCTGTATGGTAGTATAAGCCACTTCTTCCTAAGGGGATCTCTTGAATTTCTCAAGTATTGAATGGGAAGGTTTATACTGATTATGAGAGAATAACATTTGACCTTTTATCACTCTGATAAAATCCAGACAAGGAGACGAGAAAACAAACTATAGAAGAATTCCTCTGCCAGTATGGTATAGATCGGAGGGATTTTGTGTGTATGTAAAAGCAAAAACTATTTATGAGTAGTCTTTTCTATCTTATGAACCCTATATATTACATTGCAGCTACGCTCTAATAGTGTTAATAATTGCACTCCTTGCACTCTTTCAATCTTTCATTCACCTGTTCTTTTGCATCTTTCCCTTCTACATTGAAATTCTTTCCTTTGGTACTGACATGGATTTTCTGAGATAACTGTTCTGTAACTTGTCACTTTTTGACACAACAAAATATGAATGACGGTTTTTTGGCAGATATCATCCCATTTCTTTGATTATTGCTGGCGCCTTTGGCAAATTGATGTGCAAACAATATTACATAGTTTCTCTACTCTTTCTCAAAGCTATAATTCAGATGCTGGGGAGCAGCATCATGTACTTTACCTTATTTGTGAGAGATGGTTGTTATGTTCAAAGATAATACGTCAATTAATTATTTCAGGATTTCAAAGTGATTCAAAGTGTTTTCAGGTAACAATCTATTTGTCTTATGTCTATCCTCTACTGTATTTACTGTGTCTCAGAGTTTGGCATGTATTCCTTTTCCCTTTTATTATTGATTTTCATAAACAAAGCTAACCAGTGGAAATTTTAGGGTATTTGATGCCTGATATTACTATTTTGTAGGAGGTTCAGCACGTCAAGGAAGTTTCTCCTGTTCTTTTAAGTGCCATTCAATCATTCCTTCCATACTGTGAGACCACTCTTTCTTGGGCATACGTGTTACTTCTCTGTGTTTATGTTTTCATGAATAAGTACCCAATTATATAAAAAAGAAAACATTAATAAACATAAACAAATGAAGATTCCTTCTACCATTTTAAGCTTCATTAATGTCTATCATCTCAAGCACCAGTTATTGTGGAATCATCATTTTGATTTAAGTTTTCATACTAGTTACACAATTATGTGGTTGACTAATTTTGCATAATTGGTATATTTTTGGAGTCAATGATTAGAACTGCAGCGAAAGTAGAGAACGGCTGAAGATATTTTCGGCATCCTTAAAATGATGTTCTTATAAATTAAAATGATGTTCTTGGCTCCCCTCTCCCCCTGTCCTATGTGAGTAATTAGTAATGTATGATGCTGATAGATGTCATCCTAAAATTCGAAACAAGAGTTGCTGCTGTTTCCCTTCTCACCCTGCTAGCATTCCAGTCTTCCTTTTTCTTACGAAAGAAAAAGTTAACTTATCCTTACTTTCTGTATTTTTGTTTTTCATTTTTGTAAAGTATAACTTTGTCCTTCATGCTCACGGGACCTTTTTCTGGTTTGCAGATTCATCTTTTCAAAAGGAATACCCTAAATTTTGGGACTTTGCAAAAAGGGCTTGTACCAAATTGATGAAAATCTTGGTTGCCTTTCAGGGCAGACATCCTTATTCATTTGGCGACAAATTTGTGCTTTCATCTGTTTTGGATTTCTGTCTAAATAAGATAACAGATCCTGAGCCCTATCTATTATCATTTGAACCATTTCTTATTCAGTGTATGGTGATGGTGAAGAATACTCTGGAATGTAAAGAATACAAGCCAAATCTTACTGGTCGGGTTATGGATGAAAATGTAGTTACCCTAGAACAAATGAAGAAAAATATTTCCAGTATGGTTGGTGGTGTTTTGACTTCCCTTCTACCCAATGAGCGGATAGTCCTCCTTTGTAATGTATTGATAAGAAGGTACTATTCACTTCTTTGCTTTGTCTTGGGTTGATTATTTTACCAGTGGTTGCCTGATTTTCTGACTGACTGAGGTGTAAAGTGTGCCACACTTCACCTAATAATACATGATAGTTCAATGCAATTAGAATCAACTGAAAGAACTTTGTTATCATCCTTTTTGATTCAGCAAATCAGTGAAAGGCAGTTCTTTTTCTAACTAACATTTTAGAGCTTCAAGTTGGCTAGAGTGTGTAAAAATTGTTCTATGATGGGGCTAAACATACATGAGAAATTATTTGTACTTCCTGTGAATGGTTATATATGGATTTTTTGGTTTGTGTAAAGATTGATTGCTATTCTGCTCCTGATTAGATTGAGATAAAAAGGGGTACTCAAGACATTAGATTGAAGCAATCATTACAGGGACATGTAGTATAACGCTGTTACCTCCCTCTCTAAATATCTGATGGAAAATAAGATATGCAAAGTCTAATAAAATTGTAGACCTTATCCATTGCTCCCATGATGTTGTTGTGATGAAAGTGATGTTGCCAGTTTGCTTTGCTAAATAAAAGTCCCAAGAAAATAAAGTTATGAAAAATCTGTCATAGAAGGAGGGTTCAAGGACTCAGCAGTTCATGGATTGTTCATTGTTTGTAGACTGGTTGATTGCCTATATTCAGTTTTAAAAGTGGAATTTGATTAGACATTGCTTCAGTGATATTTTGCCTCTTTACACTCCTTTATGCTTGGTTAACAGAGCTTTTGTAATCCAACAGGTATTTTGTCCTCACACCAAGTGATTTGGAGGAATGGTACCATAATCCTGAGTCTTTTCATCACGAACAGGATATGGTCCAGTGGACAGAAAAATTGAGGCCATGTGCTGAAGCTTTATACATCGTATTATTTGAAAATAATAGCCAAGTAGGTGCATTCAACGTCACATGTTATTTTGTATTATTTCTTTTGATCAGATGCCTCAGTGTGACTAGATTATTAATTGTGGATGTGAATGTTACTGTTACTTTAGCTGCTAGGTCCTATTGTAGTTTCTCTTCTTCAAGAGGCTATGAATAGTTGCCCAACTACAGTAACAGAAATTACTCCAGGGTTGCTTCTTAAAGATGCTGCTTATGGTGCTGCTGCTTATGTTTATTATGAGCTCTCAAACTACCTGAGCTTCAAAGACTGGTACTTCCTATGTTATCGTGCTATCTATATTAACTAATTAATCCCATGTTTTAGGTAAGTTAATAAAATTGGGGCTCTCTGATTCCTAAAAACTGTTCAAAATGATGACAATTTTCTAGCATTGTCAGCTGTTACTGCAGAATCTTTGAGATTTACTGTTATAAATAATCTACTTATTGGGAGCACTGCTGGTGTTTTCAAACAACTTTCATACGTCAATGTCCTGGATAAAGAAACTTGATCATGCTCTTCCTTTATTATTCATTGTCAGGAGATATAGTAATACTCTATTAATCTCTGAATTGTAACTTCGTATGTAATAGAATTATATTTTGGTTCAGGAGCTTATTTTGGTGATGGTTGTTAACTTTTTTTATGTTTAGATTTATTTCTGATGATCAGATTGTTCAGCATCATAGTTTATTACTGATATTTTATTTTTCTCTATTATTCTTTCACTAGAGTACAATTTTTTATATCCTTAAAAAAAATATTTGCAGGTTTAATGGTGCATTATCTCTTGAACTCTCAAATGACCATCCTAACATGCGGATCATCCATCGTAAAGTTGCTCTCATTTTAGGACAGTGGGTTTCTGAGGTAAATACCATTTTGAGCAGTCCATCAGCAAAAGAAAAAAGGGGAAAGAAAGAAATCCATTTTGAGCACTTGAGTTGCATAATGAATGAGCTTTTAAATTTTTACAACAGCTTTGCTCTCTTTCATGTTTTAAGGATAGGGATATTTAAAACCTAAACATGTTACATGATTTTAATGGAGATGCAGTATGTTCAATAACAGTGTAATTATCACTATATTGCTATGTTATTTATCCAGTTAAAATCTTCCAGTGATCAATGGGCTTAATTTGTTATGCCTATACAATTGTGTATACTTTGATTTTAGACTCACTATATTGTGACTCTTATGTTCTTCTCAGATTAAAGATGATACGAAAAGGCCTGTCTACTGTGCTCTAATCAGATTATTGCAGGCCAAAGATTTATCTGTCAGGGTATGTCAGCATAATGCATAGTTTTGCATTCCAATTAAAAATACTCGTTAGCCTTGTTTTTTTTCTGGCCTGAAAAAATACTAATGAGCCTTGAGTCTTAACATATTTGCATCTTGTTTTTATGTTCTAACCAATCACCTGCATAATTTGCTTTAGCTTGCAGCATGCCGCTCCCTGTGCTTACATGTGGAAGATGCTAACTTTACAGAAAGGGAGTTTGTTGATCTACTTCCAATATGTTGGGACTCATGTTTTAAGCTGTTTGATGAAGTTCAGGAATTTGACTCCAAGGTAAAATCTTCCTTTCTGCAGAATAAAAGCATATACTGGCTGGGTGGTTGGGAACACTTACTTTCCGTGAAGAAAAAGAAATGGCTTTATGTTGTGCCTCTTTTATGCTTCAGACAGCTGCAGCTGTGAAATGGCTTTAGGAATGAAAAAATAATCTCTCTAAAATTGACAATTTTCTTCCAATTTTGATATCTTCTGCATGATTTTTAAACTGCAAAATATGGACGGCTTCAATATGCATTACTTATTCTGTTGTAAAGAAGCCTATCTGCTTCCTGCAACCAGCCCTTGCCCCCCCCCCCCTCCACCAACAAACAAAACAACAAAAACACACACACACACACAACAAAAAAAAAGTTTTTAATAGTTATTTAGATTTAAGGGAAGGTTGACAACACCAAACTATTTGATTTTAAATATCCTTTAATTTTTTTTAATGGTCAATTGTAGTTCTCATTATTCTTCTATTATTTCTTCAGGTTCAAGTTTTGAATTTGATCTCTATCCTCATTGGACATGTTAGTGAAGTTATTCCATTTGCAAACAATTTGGTGCAATTTTTTCAGAAGGTAACACATCAGTAATTACTCTTTACGTCTAATAAACAACCAAAATGGAGCTAATCATTAGTTGTTTTATATATATGTAAACTTGTATCTTGGATAATATCTATTATTATTTTTTTTAAATATAATTCCACGAGTTTTGTGCTCTGATTGTTGTGATAATAGTCAAACTATTTATTTATAAGAGTATCTTTCATTGAAGATGATAATCTTGTGATGCTAGGTCATGTGTGATAAGGCTAAGTTCTTCATAGCTACAATAACTTACACAGGAAAAGTTTACTAAGCAATACAAAAAAATTCAGAGATTATTTCAAAATGCATGCTTATCTGACTCTGGCTAATCAGAGGTCACGCCATTCCCAAGGAGGTAGAATTCTAGAGTTTGAATTTGCCTTTCGCCCTATATAAGCTTTTGTGTTAACAACAACAAGCTTTCTGATTCAGCTTATTCTGGTCACTTAGAGTTACTCAAGGAGGAGATAGAATAATAGTGAATGGTAGAGTAAGCATTAATCAAAAGTAGTTCAGCACATTAGACTTCAGTATTCACACTGTAATTGTGCTAATGACAACAGAGCAACCGTAATTAAGCTTCAGTCAAGATTGAAGTGCATTTAATCCATTGCTCTTTTGCTTCTGTTTCGACAAGGTCTGGGAGCAATCTTTGGGTGAAAGCTTACTCCAGATTCAGCTTCTTATTGCTCTGCGCAACTTTGTGATTGCACTTGGCTACCAGTCGCCCATTTGCTATAACATATTACTGCCTATTCTGGATAATGGAATTGATATTAATAGCCCAGATGAACTCAATCTTCTAGAGGATAGCATGCTGGTAATCCTGCTGTCTCTTTTGTTGCTTTAATGGATACTGTTTTGTGGGAGCTATTCAGTGAGAGTACATCTTTATAATCTTTCAGTTATGGGAGGCCACACTTTCTCATGCCCCTTCAATGGTTCCTCAACTGTTATCATATTTTTCACGCCTGGTGGACATCTTGGAAAGAAGCTTTGACCATTTGCAGGTTAGACTTATCTCCATCATTGTATTGATCTTGTTTAGCTCATAGTCAGTGTTTGGTATAGGATTAGTATGAGCTGGAATCACTAGGTTGAAGTGATCATTTGAATGTTTCATTTTGCATAATTGGATTCGTATGGTGAGTTATATAGTATTCTTGCACTTAGCCCATATAATGTTCAATTTGTGACATCTTAACTTTCTTCTATTTATCCTTTCTTTGCTTACCTCTTCTGTAGCTTACACTACTAGATCATAGATTCATTTTGCTGCAAAATGGATATTATAATTGAGTCTTGCATGTGGAACTGGTTTGTGTGGTTAAGGACACTATTATGTGAAATATTTCTGTATGAGTTCTTGTCAGAAATTGAAAGAACTCAATGTTAGCTGCCATATATGGAAGCCACTACTGCCATCTTTCTTCCAGTCTTAAAAAATTTGACTGTTATCAGGTGGTGATGCACTATGCGGATAAATATTATCATTTGATGCATTGTTTTCTGGAGAAGTATCAAAGCTTAAGTTACCGACGACTCAGCAGGATCTTTGTGATTTATCTGGACTTGATTTATGACCATTCAGTTACTAAATTCCCTTATTATTATATTTTCTTTCTTTGAATTGCAGCTTAATTTACCCCTAATGGCCTGTTGGTTGTTGCCATCTTTTCATATCTTTGGGATATATTTTATATTTTATTTATTTGAATTGCAGGTTTCTGTAAACATAATTGAAGATTACATTATTTTGGGCGGAAATGAATTTCTGAGTGTTCATGCTTCAAATATTGCTAAAATTCTTGATCTAGTTGCCGGGAATGTTAACGACAGAGGCCTACTTTCAATCCTTCCTGTAATTGACCTTTTAATACAGGTATTTTGTTTTTAAACCTTATAAAAGTTAGTGACTGCATAAACTACTGGATTTTTGGTATATTTGGAATTTGGAGAAATTGCTTCATCATTGCTTGCCTATATGACAGTGATGACTGCGTGCTTATTTTATTTTAAAGATGTATGTGGAAAAAGCTTAAGAACCTGATAGAACTGAATATCTTTAGAAGTATGTGTTCTAAAGACTTGGAACTACTTGAGAATTTTATGCCATGTCTGCTTTCCGGTGAAACTGCTAGATATGTTTCTTTTGCTCCACTGGCTTGAACCAGAAAATTGAAAATTGAATGTAAAATGTGAAGCAGCCAAAACAAAAACAAAAATTATGGTTTCTGCATCTCCAATACTTGGAGTAGCGGCTGAATATTCATAGAGATTCAAATTGAAAGAAGGTAAATGGGCTGAAAAATGAAAAATAATACAAAAGAAAAGACTTTGCAACCCATGATTAGCCAAACTAGAGAGACTGTAGATGTTTCTTTGAGTTTGGCTTTCTGGTTTCTTTCAGTCTTGAGGGCAGTATCCATTCTTCTTGTCCCTGTGGTCCAATTTCTGAAATTCAAAAGCTTCAATGATGAGGGACTGATTCAGATTAAGTAGCTGGGCTCTAAAATGACTTCTGAGTTGCTAGATTATTTGATAATGCCGGAAGCATCTGGCGTGTTTGGGGTAAAATGAAAGAAATAACAACGAGGCATATTGATATAGGACAGGGTAGAGAAAAGTTAGAAGCTAGATGAGAAGAGGAGAAAATTAAAGAGAGAAAATTCACTCACAAAATCTCAAATAATATTCAATCAATAAGGAAAGAGTTGAGATACAATGAGGGATTCTAAAGCTTATTTATAGATTCTTAAATCTTAATCTAACTAGAATTCTAAAAGGATAAAATAATTTAAATCTAAATAAAAGATAAATATAAACTAAACTATATCCTAAAATATAAGTTAAAGATAAATCTAAACAAAATAATCAAATTCTAAAAGATAAAATAAATTCTAAATAAATAAAATCTAAATAACCTAATAATCATTTAAAATCCTAATTATTTTATGATAATCTAATTATCTCTTATACATTATTTTCCCCAGCTTAAAAGAACTCTCCTTCAGAGAGTTAATACTCCATGTAGATCTAGGAAACCTTTTCAGCAAGTAAGATAGAGAAGGATGAGACCTGAGCAAAGGACCCTTTCTTCAACAACCAAAGTATTATTCAACTTAGGAAATTCTTTCCACCAAACATGATAATGATGAATGGGATCTAGACAGAGGCTTCCCATCAAAACTCCACGAGGCAGCTAAATTTGGGAAAACTTTCCAAGTAACAATGGAGAGGACTCTTGATTGGAAAAAACTTTGATCTTCTAAGTTACAACAATCTTTGTACTTGTTGTAACAAAAAGGGAGGTAGAGCAGTAGCATGATGAATATCATCAATAACCTTGGGAAGCACAACTTTCAATTGTTTCTGTGCTTGTCCCTTTTTCAGGCTTTTGTCCTCTTCAACAACTATAATATCAAGATCCTCATTGGATTCTGAGGAATTGTCTACGATGGTGTTGCTTTAATTTGGTCCACAACTTTAATCTTCTGGTACGCTTGCTCTTCTTTCATCTAACATTTGCACTCTTCCTCTTAAGTCTCAGGAGTTATTTCTATACCCTTATTTAGCAATCTGAAGGCATATAGGATGGCTTTGGACAATCTTTTTAATTCACTAAGTTTACGGTTCATTTCATCCATGCGCCGATCAAACGAACGCTCGAAGCACGATAAGGCAGCCATAACAAGGATATTAATTCAAATATACCTCCAAATAAACTTCTAGATGATGATTCTTGTAGCTAGGATAGACTGAGAGGGAAAGAACTTCGCAAAACAACTCAAAACTTGCAAAAAAAGTGCATCTTGAGCGATTGTACGGACGACGCTTGCAGGAGCGTGAAGCCCACACACAGGGAGGGTTGTCAGCGCGTGGGAAGGCCGCCGGCGATGGCTCTTGGTGGACGGGCTGGGTTTCCTTCAACAAAATGAACGGCATTGGTCGTTTGTTGATTGGACATCGGTAACTAGGGTTTTTAGCTCTGACAGCAAAGGGGTTAGGGTTCCGACGAGTTTCTGGTGGGTTTTCCGGTGAGGGAAGTGTAGAAAGGAGTGTGGGAACCTGCTTTGATACCAAATTGATATTGGACAGGGTAGAAAAAAGGTAGAAGGTAGATGAGAAAATGAGAAAATTATAGAGAGAAAATCCACTCATAAAATCTCAAATAATATTCAATCAATAAGAAAAGAGTTAAAATACAATGAGGGATCCTAAGACTTATTTATAGGGTTTCAAATCCTAGTCTAAGTAGAATCTTAAAAGGATAAAATAATTTAAATCTAAATAAAAGATAAATAATAAAATAAAATATATCCTAAAGTATAAGATAAAGATAAATCTAAACAAAATAATCAAATTCTAAAAGATAAAATAAATTTAAAATAAATTAAATCTAAATAATCTAATAATCATTTAAAATCCTAATTATTTTATGATAATCGAATTATCTCTTTTGCATCACATATCATAATAACTCTAGCTGTTTTTTTAAGCTTTGGATTTGAATTTGGCTTTTACATGCCTTGGTTTAATGGCTATCTTGCGGTCAAATTTCTTAGTTTCTAAGTCATTGGGTATTTTTACTTTTGGACAATTAAGATCAATTGGGACGTTACAAAAATTAATGTCTTTTTTTTTTGTGTTAGAACTAGGCTCTCTGAAAGGCCTAACTAAATTTATTATGTGTAGTTTTAACTTAAATTGGAGCGTAAATCTACGTCATCAAGAATCCTTTAATTTCCTTGGTCTTATAAGTTGGATGATAGTTATTTAGCATCTTTACTGTATTTTTATATGTATATTTATAAAAATCCTCATATATTAATTTCGCTTTTCGATTTACAGTGTTTCCCCATGGAAGTACCGCCACTTATTAGCAGTACTTTACAAGTGAGTCTAGTTCCATGCTTCTGACGTTAAGCTATTTAGTATGTCAATCACTGAGCACACGTTCAATAATTGTTTCATATTTTGTATTTGGGAGACTTAAAATTTTGTATCTCCTTTTTGTTTCTAGAAATTAATTGTCGTATGTTTGACTGGCGGAGATGACCATGATCCTTCTAAAGCATCTGTTAAAGCATCTTCTGCTGCCATCCTGGCAAGGATTTTGATAATGAATACGAATTCGCTTGCCCAGTTAACATCAGATCCATCAACCTTATTGCTCCTCCAGACAACGGGTGTCCAAGTCCAAGAAAATATACTTCTTTGCCTTGTTGACGTATGGCTTGACAAGGTTGGTAAAGTTTGCATCTCATGGGTATGCTTGGGATGTTTGGTGTCTGAGAATATTTTTTTATAATATTGTCCAGTCTGTGCTTGGAGAGACTCAAAACTGCATTTAATACACAGCAATTATAAAATGGTTCGTATTTACATGTGAGTTTTGATATGTGTCAATTTGCTTGAATTATACTTAACGTGGAAAGCTTACTCTAAAAGTGTTATTTTTTAATTTTATTATCTTATGATTTAGTCTAGGTTTTCTTTGCCTCAATTTTATTCCTAGTGGATTTTGACATCATCTTAAGCACCACTATGAAAAGGCCTAGCTAAATAACTGCTCTGGGCTGGAGGATGTTATCATTGAGATCCTCTTATTCATATATTGAGGTTATTGCAATATTTGTTCAAACCGATACCTGGCTACATTTTTTAGTAGGTCTTAACTCTTTACTCAAGAGAGTCTGATGTTGTTGGCTGTTTTTTTTTTTTTTAAATATATTAAGTCTTGGTTGTTTATGGTTGTGCATATTTGTTGCAGGTTGATAATGTTTCGTCTATTCAGAGGAAGACATTTGGCTTAGCCCTCTCGATAATTCTGACATTAAGATTGCCTCAAGTCCTTGACAAACTTGATCAAATATTGAGGTATTACACCATTTTTCTATAGATATTATGGTCAAGGATATCCTTAGGTTTTGCCCCAAGTTTCCTCCTTGGGTGATCTTACAGCATTGGCATGATGTATTTAGGATTTTATCTGATGTCCTTTGTGTGTATTACCACACCTTTGGACATCCTACATTTCTTTTCTAAATGAGCATCAAATGACGCCTTTATATGTTGTCTCATGCAGTGTTTGCACTAGTGTAATTTTGGGTGGAAATGATGACTTGACTGCGGAAGAGTCGAGGTTAGATCCTTGCAATTCAAATTTAATGTGTATTTTGCATTTTATCCTAATGGTTGAGACTTGGACTCTGGTTTCCCTTGTGTTTTATCCAGTTTTGGATAAATTTATCTTAATCCCATTTGACCTTAAGTTTGAAAGTTACTCACCGCTTTAGAAACTAGTTTAAGGAAAATGGCCGGAGGTTAAATGTGGAACTATAAATTGATAGATCACCTGAATAAATGAAGTTATTCATTTGTGTTGTTGTTACAGTGGTGACATTAGCTCTAACGCATCTCCTCATGAGGGCAGTATACCTAGTAAAGAAATCAGAAAGAGACAGGTAAGAGATTTTTCAGAACCATTAAAAATTCCTAGATGGAATGAATAACTAATTTTGTTTGTGTGTTTTTGGCTGGAATTTCTAGATTAAAATTTCAGACCCTGTAAATCACCTTTCGCTGGAGAACTCTGTGAGAGAAAATCTGCAAACTTGTGCCAGTATTCATGGAGAATCATTTAATACTGCGATGAATAGTATCCATCCATCTGCGTTTGCACAATTGAAGCTGGCATTAAAGATGCCATAGCCGGGTGTGAATTTTAGTAGTTATCATCCAGCGGTTGCGTGTTGAGGCGCACAATCTCTGCTAGTTCATCGAGTGATACTTTTATAGGTATTCCTTCTTGCTATGATATTGTGGTTTATATTTCTTTCTTCTTTTCTGTCCTTTCCCCATCTTCACTCAAAGGGCAGATGATAAGCATGCAGGCGTTGGCCCTATTTTACAAATCCAACCCACTCCAATAATAATAGTATGGCTTCCAAATAATGGGGAGTTATCATAAAGCCGTAATTCTATGATGCCTAAGACTCTAATAAGAGGTTCATTGAGGCACTCAAAGGTTCAATGACAGCCCCTTCCACAATTTTCAAATTCTTCCAAATTGGAGAGTTTAGGACGTTTGAGATCCTTTTTCTTTTATATTTACTCTTTCACCCTTTTTATTTTCTTGTTCATATTAAAAGAAATTATACTGTAGAGTGATTTTGGAAGTTTCACACTATAAATCCAACCTGCTCTAATGATATTATAGTTTCTAAACAATGGGCTGTTATAAGGCACTGATTTGATGATGCTTAAGGTTCAATGACAGATCAATTTGAAAAATATGGAACTAAATTAATGTGGTGATAATTTTTGCGGAAGTTCTATTTTTGGATAAATCTTAGGTAGCTGGCAACTAGCAACTTAACACATTAGTAATATATGGTTATTTCAGGGTGATATTGAAGCTTTTGATACTTCGCCTTGGTGGCTTTCACGCTATTGTGTTCAACAGCTTCCGGGTCAAGTTTTTTTTTTTCCCGTGATGTTTCATATTCATTTGTGTATGCCAATTGGCTGCGTGACATTCTGTAAATAGCATGCTGTTCCTTTATTATATACGAGGCAGAAGGGACAGCTTTGAGTCAGAATTCTTGTTTGTTTTTTTTTTTGTTAAATACAAATAGGGAAGGTGAAATGCCCAGCTCTCGTCTTTTAGCTGCATAAACCGTGGTTATTTTTTTTTATTCTTCGTCTCATTAATTTTGAATTATGAAAATTATTAAGTTTGAAACTAATTGCCAATTGGTAAAGCATTCACGCAAATACATGCACCTTTACGTATACACACTCAGCCATCCGGATTCTTGGTGCTATCGCTGCGATGATATCTAAATCATTTTAAATAGATTTGAATGATTTAGATTTAAATTTTTTTTATTGACTTTTTAAAAATGATTTCATCATTTTTTGAAAAAGTAACAATTAAAAAATGATATAAAATAAAGATTTATTTAAAATATAATAATGAAATAAAATTAAACAGTTTAAATTTGGATGGTTTTCATATATTCAGTACTCAGCACTGCAATGAGTATCGAATCCAATTTCCGTGCGGGCTACACTTTTGAGTTCTCATATCCTAGCGTGTAGGAATAAATGGAAGGAGTGGTATTTATTGGGTTGCATTTCTTTTGATCCTCTCGATGTAGAATTTAGTTTCTTCTGTATCATTTGCATTGACTGTTCTATAGGATAGCTAGCGCAAA
The DNA here is from genome assembly GCA_026686845.1 of Adenanthera pavonina. Classification (NCBI taxonomy): domain Eukaryota; kingdom Viridiplantae; phylum Streptophyta; class Magnoliopsida; order Fabales; family Fabaceae; genus Adenanthera; species Adenanthera pavonina. The sequence goes on from JAIVEN010000010.1 coordinate 37,607,007, forward strand.
ATCCTTAACCGCTAATAGGTATCCATAGCCATATCATATATCATAAACTAATTGTTAACAGCCTTAACCTCTAATATTCGTAGATGCACAAATCATAAGCCCATTAATTTTCCACAGGTATGTGTAAATTATCTTACTTGCCATTCCGTTTGTTCAAGAGTTCTATCTTAAGTGATCTCACAAAATTTTGTTAATTGAGATAATATTAAAATTATGTTCCTGACAGTGGATAAATAGATGAAATTGATGTAGGTTTAACGAAAGAAATGGAACTTGGTCAGTCTGGGTGGATTTTGAGGTACTTCATTTAAGACAGGATAATTAACTGCGTTGAATCAAAGGCTTGAACATATTCTAATTGTCTTGGGCTTAAAATCATCATTATTATTACTAGATATAGACCTATGCAATTTGTAGAATTTTGAGAAGTTATGAGTACCTTATTATAAAATGTTGAAAAAATAATTGAAGAAAAGTATGAATGACGAAGTTCACAAGAAGTCAAATTTGTCAAACGTTAATATTATTTGTAAGTTGTTACTTCTTACGAGATTATTACATATGTATAATATATATTGTTAAATTATTAAAATAGGTTGACTAAACTTCTAATGCAATAGAAGCCAAAATTGTTTGATTAATGTTTATTTAAGAAAATTAGACATGCCTCGTATGGTGTAGTGTGTAACAAGTAACCTGTATTGCTTACTATTTATGAATAATATAACTTGCTATAGAATTTTTCATTGAAATTGATTGGGGTCAAAGTCATTATTGAGTTGAAACATAATACAAGAAGAGTATATATTGGACTGACTGAATTCTAATATGTAATTGGGCATGTTTTTTCATGTATTACATTTAGTTGAAACATAAATCATATTCTTCATGATTTATAAATAATATATTGTGACACCCAAAAAATACATATTTATATTGGCGTGGTCCAAAATCTTATTGTAATTTGAACTAATGTGGAAGAGCACATATGATCTCAAAGACGTCAAGAAATTTTCCCGAGCAAAGTACATCAAGAATTTACTTTTACCTCGTGAGGTCGTGATGAAATGAGTGCTGACCAAACCTACTACCCGCAAAGTCAGACAAGACGAAGAGAAATGCGCATCAACCTCCACCCATTCAACAAGTAACCAAATTTACCAAGCGGAAGAAATGTCAACAAAAATTTAAATTTACAAATTTTCTAGAATTTCCGTTTAATACATGGGATAAATAGTAATATTATAAAAACTTTTTAATTTAAAGATATATTAATTTAAATAAAATTGTCAATGAATTCAAAATTCAAAGTCCAAACAGTAAAAATTAAATGATAATTAAATGAAAAATGGCATGAAACCAATGCAAACCACATTGTTAAACTTGTAATTAACAAATAATTAGGCAAAAGCATCACTATTCATAACTTATCATTACTAAGTAGCTTTTTTAGCGTCAATTATTTTTCCCCACGAGAGCTTTCCGTCTGATATTAAATGATCTTCACGGGGATGGCAATAAATGATAGTGTTTTTTTACTAATAATAAATGCACTGATTTGCACAATCATAGGGCTGATCCATTGGGTATTGATAAAAAAATTGATCCAAATTCGCTTCTCATTATTCTCAAAACAACCCACTGACAGCCAAAAAAATAAAAAACTGATCGAAAATAGGCCTCAGATTAGCATATTGGCACATTCTGCATCGCAACGACAACCCATGTCTAAAAACATGGTGCGCAGATCGTTGTCGCAGCTCATGCCAGAATATTATCATCACCGGCCAATATCTCCAAAAAAATTAAAAAGATACATTTGATAAATGGAACTTAGTTACAAATAAAAGTATATATACTATAGTTAAATGAATTATACCTCCCCACAAATTACCGAGTATACAAATCACTGCGAATTAAACAATCAAAATTTACATCTGTCGGGATTATTTTAAGAACAAAACTAATTTCCAAACATGATTTTAGGAAAAAAAAAATTGGTATATTTCTAATGCAGCAATCAAACAACCTCTTTGCTTCACATGCAACTAGATTTTTATGCTCCTCAAGCAGACAGCATACAGGTGCAATTGGAATGTGCATATGAAAATTACTATCGGAGTCTATGTCTGACCACTATATTAAAATCACATCTAAACAAATACATTTCAGTATGCACCAAAATTGAAAGGGGCCAAGAAGGAACAAAGTAAGGGTTTCAAGTGACTCATTCTTGGGCAGTGGCACCATTTGATGTCTCCATCGGCTCAGCATCAGCTGACTCATCTGGCCTGTCACCCTTTTTGCCTGAGAACAGCCAAGAATTGAGATATATATAGCCTCCGGAAACAGGTGTATAGTTAATGGAACACACACAGATGCAATATGTATACAAGCATATGATGCAATACGGCATGTTAGATTTGGATTTCCAGTCTACCTTTCTTCTTCTTTCCACCACCTTTCTTCTTTGTCTTTGTGCCCAAGGACAGCCATGCCTTAATTTCAGGATCATCTATTGTCTTTGTGGGCTGCAATTCCTGGAGAGGATGAGATGTGATCCGATCTGACCCATTTGGCATTAGCAAGACTGTGAATTTAATGTGAGCAACATAATCGCCTGTAAAACCACAAAAATAATATTACACATAAGCATGGCATAAGCCATCAACAAATCAAACAACCATGGGATATCTAATATTGCCACCAGCCACAAATAATTTTACCAGGTTTTTCATGAAGAACTGGATATGGCTGCAAGAGCTCATGGTTCACACATTCCACGAGACCCAAACGTGCCCTTTTCTCTTCCAAAGCCCTGATAAAAGGGGGAAAATTTAAGTGAATTGGAGAAAATTCATAATTTCATATAAAGACCCACACCAATTCAAACATATTGGAAACACAATATGTGCAAGTTACCTAGCAGTGAATGGCATGATTGGAAACTTCTGACTTATTTCACTGAAAATGAACCTAGATGTTTTCATCTTTAAATGATAATTCTTATCCACAGCTCTCTTATAAATGGTTGTCTGCTTCTCATCCAACAGCTTAGGCTGCAAATGATTAAATTTTCACTTCATGATTCATAAGAAACCACACCATACTGGTAAATAAAATATGACAATTAACCTACTTTGCCTTCTCCTGTGCTTGTTACTATATCAATTGCATAAATTTCATTCTCCTCAAACTCTGCATCATCAACCCTTGTTTCTGGATTAGACACACTCAGGACAACCTTGTTCCCATCTATCACAAATTGCTTCATTTGGTGGCTAAGAACCCCCTCAACAATTTTACAATCATAGGCAGCAGCAACCTTTTGAATTGCTTCAGTTACATCCTTGTTCTGTCAGAGAAAAAAATTGACGAGTCTGTTATCAACATTGAAATTCAAATCCCTCTGTAGAGAACGGTATTATTTTAAGATTGAACTATCTTGGCTGCAACAGACAAGTTTACTGACAAATGAGTAATGACAAAATACAAGTCAGTACAGCCATGAATACTATTCAGCCAATTCTCATCCAAGCAACAGGGAATTGTGGAAACCAATAAAGTATCAATCACCTAGGAAAAGCTGCCACCAAGACAGTTTTGACATAGACACTCTAAACACTCTAAGAATCTACATATGCATGAGCAACACAAATTATTGTACAACTAATGACTAAATGTATGAAGTAGTTTGACTGCCAAAAAGAGCACCACAAAACAAAAGCTTCAGATACACATGCTTTGTGAAGCAGGTAAGTTGGACTTCACAAGAGGCATGAATAAATTGTTAGGCCATGGCAACCACAAAAAAAAATTTCTGGAGTGGTAGACTGCATTTGGCAGAATAAAAGCCCTATCAGAGTAACTATGACATAAGCCTCACTTGGACAATCGTCCATAGCTTTTCATAAGAGTTCATCATCAAGGGTCAAATATAATGTTGATTAAGATTCTAATTCATCCTGCACATATCCTCAGCCATTGTTCCATAGGGCATGAAACTAGACCCAAAAAAAAAAGAAAAGAAAAGAAAATAATATACCAATTTGGTATGCATAAACACAAATTTGTGCAAGGTACATGGACCTTTAGAACAACATTGGACACAGGAAGCATTAAGGACAGCACTTAATACAATAGCTAACTTAAAATGAATAATACAGCTCTATCATACTAGTATTACCACAAGCCTGTTAAGGATCTGATCAGCAGATCAGGATTATATATCAAGATAAATGATTCTCAATCAGCATAACTATGACCAAAATAAGCTACACTGGAGAGAGGATGTTAAGCTAAACTGATATACTGAACAAGAATATGATGGGAAATAACAGAGATCAGCTGAGAGAGAGAATGTTAGACTAGACTAACATGAAGCACCTGGAAATTTTCAGTAATGCTGAAATCAAAAGGAGGAAAAGATTCTAATCTCTATCAGTGTAACTATGACAATGAAGCTTCATTGGTGTTTAACCATAGCTCATAAAAGATTTCATCATTTAGAGATCAAAATCAGTAAGAAAAGGGGAGGATGGGGATCCCTCCAGACAGTACAAATGAAGTAAAATTAACCCCATGCACCTATAGAAAAGTGAATTGGTGCAACGGCATGCCACAGAATTAAACAAGACATTAAAAATCAAGGCCATTTGTAATTAAACTAGCAAGTCAACAGAATACAAGCAACAATCAATCAAGGGCATTGGTGACTTTGAGAAAGATAACAGTAAAAAATTTCTGCGACAGTAAGAAAATCTAAGTATGTGACCAAGCATATTAATCACAAAATATGGATTGGAAATATTGCTTTAAATTTAAATACAGTGAATTGCTACAGATGCTTCTGCAAGATCCACAACTAGCACTCATAAGAATGACTGTGATCATAAACTAGAGGCGAGAAACAAAAGGGAAATATGTAATAGGATATAAACCAATTCATATCATACAAATGAAGATACACGATCAAACGCATACATATAATTACCTTCTTTCCCGGCCTCAAAAGTCTCAAGGCTACTTCAGCAGCAGTGTTAGCAGCTGCTAGTACATCAGCTTGCCTTCCTGTAACTGGCCCTTCCTGAAGAACATGAGTATGTGCCACAACCACAATAAACCCATCTATATGACAACCCAAATCACTGCAATTAACCAAAGAAACAATCACCATCTCTTTTCCAGTATTAGCCAAATGCAGCACGCCCGTTCTTTCAGTATTTCTAATAGAAATATGCTTCAAAAATCTTACATTTTCAAAATATCACCTTCTTCCAAGACAGTCTCATCACTGGCAAGGGGAGAGAAATGACAAACTGTGTTGTTTACAGATATGCATGTTGGGAAGGCAACACCTCTCTCAATCTTCCTTTTCACATTCTTGTACATGTTACCCGTTTGCCTGGATATTAAAAGCTAAAGTCATTATAAAAACAATTATATTGTAGAATTACAACAAACATAATAGACATGTTCCTCATCGCATTAAACAGAGATGCATCTAATGAGCAAAAGATAAGCTTACTCTCTTATATACGCATCTCCCTTCTCGCAAATGTCTACAATCTTTGCCTTCGGTTTGCATTCTGAAATAACTAATTGCAGAGCCTCTGAAAATAAAAAAAATCCGGTTATTCATCAATATAAATATCCAAATAAACCCAGACACGAGCAACGAAAGCGCAGAGAATTCGAGAAAAAGTGAACATTAACTTGAACCCCGAGAATGTATCCAACGTGTAATAACACCACCATATATACTTTTTGTGAAAATAGAAACTGGTGGAGACAGCCAGAGAGATTGAACATACTGTTAGCGATCTCAGCTGCACTCTTGTATTTGGTAACGACTTCAGGAGTAGTTAGATCCAACTCCTTCTCCTCCCTCTCATCATCCGACATGGTATCTCAGCAGTTGAATTCCGATAAGTTCTTAGAACCTAAAATGAGGGAGAAAGTAGAAAAGAAAAGAAAAATAGGCAACAGAAATATCTTAAGCAATTGAATTCGGAAACCCGAAAACCAAATGAAATTCTTCTGAAATTGATGGGAAGCCCACCCAAACGAGTTTGCTTGACGACGATTTGAGTGCAGAAAATCAATGAAAAATAAGGGTTTAGAAGAAGTAGAGAATGTGATGTAGAGATGAGCAAGACGGTGGCTCACTACAACTAGGGTTACAGCCACTGAGGCAGTCATGGCTTATATAGTATTTTTCCTCGTTACAAACTCGGTGTAGGGTCTACTTCCACCATTCCTTTCCCTTGTTGTTTTTGTTTTTTAATTATTTATTATTTATTTAAGTTTTTTTTAAATGTTGTTACAAAGAGTATTTTAGAAATAAGCTGTGAACTTGATCAAAGATTTAAATTGTAAATTATATAATATTAAAATATAAAATGAATTATTAGTTTCAATTCAAATTCTAAATTCAAAAAATTCTCATCACTTAAGTTAAATATATTTTCTATCCATTTACTCATTTAGTTTTTTAATGCAGAACTTAATTTGATATTTTTATTTTAAAATCTATATATCTCTTTGTATATTTAATATAAACTTATATGAAATCTCATTTTGAGGTGTTGGGAAATGCACGTTAAATAATATTATCTTTTTCAGGCGAGCCAACTTGTTTTTTCGCATGGAAGGGGGAATATTATTAAACCAATGAGGGTACAAAAAACCCAGTTCAACAAATGAGCATATTACTGAAATGGAAAATCAGCAAAGCAGGAGGAATACAGCAATAGAAATTACATAACATTTGCCTTACTTCTTTCACACAACTATTTAGCATATGGTACTGTTAGATTATTTCAGAAAAAAAAATCAAATTATATTTGAAAGTATATGATTTTTTTTTATTTACAATGTTTAAACACATTATTTTACCTGAGGGGAATTCGGTCACTTCTACTTAACCAAGTATCACATAATTGATCTAAAGTCCAATATCAAAATACACAATATGCTAACTTGGAGGTATAAATAATAATATGAAGTAAATAAATGATGTTTATATTAATAAATTATTAATTTTAACTTAAAATTTTATATGATTATTGTAGGAAAAGAAACTTTAAATTATATTTTGAAATAAAAAGATAGCGTTGTTTTTTTGAACCAAAAATATCAAATAAAAAATTTTGCACAATAAAAAGTCAAATTAATCTTCTAATTTTTACCTATATATTTCTACTCCATTCTTAATTAATGCTTATAACTTATACACTTATAATTAAAGTACTATTACTATACTTTTTTAACTTTAGTCCAGGCACTGTAAACAAACTTAAGTTATATTTTGGTTTAAGCTGGCTAGCCTGAACATAAATTGTCATGTTATCAAACTAATCAGCAAGCCCAGTCTCCACTCACAAAAAGAAAGAATGTTTTAAAATAATAATTATAATATTTATTGCACAAAAAAAGATAAATAAAGAATATCTTTTCATCTATAATGCAATATTTTAAAAAACAGACTAAACAATGAATCAGAAATATCATCAGATCATGATTTTTATGGTTCAACCGGTTAAACTGACGGTCGAACCGGTGACATAATAATTAAATAAAAATAATATTATATATGATAATATATGTAAAAAAATCAAATTGTTAAAAAAATAAATTTAAGTAGTTCAAATTTATAATAAATTAAGAAACTCACATAGTAATAATATATATTAAATTATTAAAAATAATATTAAAATATTTCAATATAATAACACTATATGACTACAACATTATAAAATAATTATACTCTCTTCCTTCCCAACTATAAGAAACAAATAACTACTTTATCACTACCAATAAAAAAAATAATTTTGGTAATTAAACTCATTAATTGTACTACAATTTCAATTTTTTTCCAAAATTATCTATATTAAAAGTTTAAAGTGAGACTAATTAGTTATTATTAATTGTCAATACAGTCTTAAGGGTATAAAAGAAAAATGATATTAATTACTTCACAAATTTTATCTATATCTCTTATATTTTGAGACGAATGAAGAGTCTCAAAATTCTCTTATAATTGAGAATAGAGGGAGTATAATACAATGAACATTTTTATTTTTATAATTAGTAATTTTAAAATAGAAAGGGAAATATTGTTTTTATTCTTTAATAATTTTTATAATTTATAATTTTGGCAAAAAAAAAAATAAATTTAGGTTAAATTTTACACAATTTAAAAAACTATCCAGTTTTCTGAAAACCAATTCCCAACTTAATTCCGATTCCCGACTCAAAAGCTAATTCAAAGCTATCCAATTTGATCTAACCCCTAAAATGGTTTAAAACTGAAAACCGAAATATTCTTATCTCGGTGATGGTTAGACCGTCTGGTTCGATCCGATTCTCAAAACATTACCAAAAAGTTTGGATTTGACGCCAATGACACCAGCTTCTAAGTTGAAAAGCAGGGAAAGTGGTTCTTATTTCAAAAATTTTATTCTCTTCCTCCAATCCTATATAGTTTTTCTGCTTGCTCTCAACTTGATTCAAGGGAAAAAAAGAGTTTGTGAATCAATCACAAAGCTTCAATTTTAAGAAACTGAAGTTGAAGAAATTGTTTACGTTACTATTTGGGTTGAATTAAATTAAGATTGAACTATATTAGAAAAATATATCTGGTCAAGTAGTAAAATGCTTGACCAGCATTCCTCAGGGTCAAGGTTTCAATTTCTAAGGAGTACAGCAGTCTTAAAAAAATTAAGGCCCTAAAGAAATCTTCCTATCAGTACCCCTAATACCTCAGGATATCAAGAAATAAAGTTTAAAAAAAAAAAAGAAAGGTATAAGTATAGTTTAATATGAGTATAGTTTAACTAATTTTTAGAGAGGTTAAAGTTTAATAAAATTTAAAAAAATAAATAAATAAATTTGGAAGATATGAAATGACCCTTGTACTTTTACTTTAAAAAAAATAAAAATAAAAAAGACTAGACATCATTAAATAATAATTATAAAAACATAATAAATATCATTACAGAGTATAGAAAGAAAAAAACTTTCCACCCTTACAACCAAACGGGACACTAGTTTATGAGTGGTAAGAGAAGAAACTGCCCAACACACTAAGCTTTCGTCTTGCTTCAATGCATCCGTGGCACTTGGTAATTTTTGTAGTAGAAGATCAGTGGTCAGTTGCAAAAGCAGTAACCAACAAACCAAGCACAAAAAATGGCAATGTACTTGTCTGAAAACAAGCAATAAAACCATTAAGATCATGTTTAGAAACCTAACATTGGGGGATAAAAAGGTGGGGACAAAATAAAAGAAAAACTCAAAATGAAAATAACAATGATGAAAATGAGATTATGCTATCATCAAAGCATCCACTTATGCATCGTCCAGAGGCTATACTGCTTAACGCATCAAGTAACATACAAATCTGGACCTGTATAGTCAAAGATTGATTGTATATAACATAGTGGAAGAAGACATCAAGAGGAAAAAAATGGTGTAAAAAGAAAAAGTAACACCATACACAATCCTATTCCCTTGTGTTTCTCCGAACACATGATTATAAAGAATCTAATTTAATGACATACTAAGGGCTCGATTGGTGTGCTGGAAGGGTTTGTACGAAAAGGGAAATGACAATGGACATGGATTTTAAAAGTATGTTTAATATAGAAGAAAATTTTAATGGAATGTTGTTAAGAATTTTGTTTAGTATGTGGTTTTTTTACATGGAAGGGGAGGGATAATATATTGAAAGACTATAATATCTCTAAATAAAAAATAAATTAATAAAATCAATTTAATCTTAGATAACCCAAAAGCCTTATCTCGTCCTTGTCATTAGACTGCATTGGACCTCAATGGAGGATAGGGAGAACCAACGATTGTTCTTGTCATTAGACTGCCTTGGACCTCAATGGAGGATAAGGAGAACCAACAATGGCAATGGATCTGTGATAGAAGGAGACAAGAGAACCAACGATGGCGATGGATCTATGATAGAAGGAGACAAAGTCTAAGGAGATCTGAGAAGGGAGGGAGGAAGTGATCGAGGATGAGGAAGAAGCTATAGTGGGAGGTGAAGCAGGAAGTGAGGGAGTCAACAAAGATCTCTAGCGAGAGACGATGAACGGGAATGGTGAACACTAGCAGAAGAACAGTGAAGACGAATACTGCTCCTCCAAACATGACGGGATGGTAACTCTCCCTAAAAGCTAGCTGTTGATGTAGGAGAACCAGCCCACTTAAATATCCCATTAATTATCTTATACTACTTAATATGGGACTTGGGTATCTCCTGCTACCCAAGTCCACATCACATACCCTAAGCTAACATGTTATAGAGTACTCAATGATCTTGTCCTCTAGGCTATCATGTTTGTATTATATATACAAGCTTAGAAGCTGAAGTTCCAATGAGGCATACCTCATAGTCAACGTCGTATTTATAGGGTCCTTGAGGAAGTACTGAAACTGAAAGGCATAAGATGATAAGAAACAGTAAAGATGCTACCATAAAATTTAGAAGGATAGGAAGGACAGCTTAACGTGTAGTATTAGCTGCCAAATGGTTACAAAAAATTTTTGTTTTAATCATCATGTGAAAGAAAATGTCAATTGTGCTTTACCTGAAAATAGATTTGTGGAACTATTAAGGCAATTAAAGCCAAAGCATAATATGGTTTGTCTGCCCAAAGAAGAAATCCTGCAACCATTTGTGTCAGTAAATTCTTTGCTCAACAAATAATCAGATTTTCATTTCTAGTCCATCAAAATTAAGTCTTGGTGACTATTGAGAAAGACTGCTTTAACATCATTCGAACCACACTAAATTATCTGAATCATGAATATTAGCTCCAAAATGATCAAAGAGAATGATAGTGTCTGTTCAAATGATAAAAGATTACAAGCTCTTTCTGATGATATTCTATAACCATCTATTATTAATAGTTCAGAGACCTTGACTATGAAACCTCCCAACAATTATTATATTGATAAACATGTGCCCATTTGACAACAATTCTATAAATAATTCCATGAGGAGGGTTCTTGTACAAATTGAAACTGTAAGGGGCATGAGTGTAAGTATTAATAACCTTAGGAGTGGTGAATGTAATTTACTCAATAAAAAATTGTCAGAGGTGAAATTAATATCGTGACATATTTTTAACCCTTTTTGTTGTAATACCTAGTAGAAAGTAAAAAAATGAAGGAACTATTTAAGGGATGTAAATGTACCAATAACAGATAATTGTGCAATGTCAATAGCACCATCACATATCCATTTGGCAGTTTCAGTACCAAAAGCAACTGGAAGAGACTGTTCCATTGAATAGAGAGATCAGCAGCAACTACTTCAATGAGCATGCTTGATTAAAATTTCCAAAACATCAGAGGTTCAGATTAAAGTAATTGAAAGGCAAAGTATAAAAAGGAGAGACCTGAAGCCCTAAAGCTCTATCCCCCTCAATTCTTTTGAAGTCTTTGACAATGGCAATGCCCAACTACAGTGTGAAATAGCAACAATATTATTGACCAGTCTGAGTACATTAGAAGACTTAATATCATACCTAACAAAATGACATGTTGCAGATACTGCATACTCCTGATATGCTGTATAAAAGGGTAAGAATAACTACATTTAGTGTAAGAGTCCCAAATAAAGCCTAACCGGTCCACTTGTCAACAAGACATTGATCAACAGCTTACAAAACAAGGCGTAACACCAAAAAAGTAGACCCCAAAAGTAGACCAATAAGATCAGATTATAAGACTAATTTTTTGTAAATGAGATGAAATTATGACCTGATTTACACAGTTAATTTTTAATTGCGATTATATTATTTTTAATGCAAATTGTATCCAGAAATAATAAATTTATAATATTGTTCAACCAAAAAATTAAAAACATGTCTTGATAAAAAAAAATCCATCTCTTGGCCTCTAATGCGAATCTTGTGAATAAAAGTTAAACACCATTCATATTCAGCAACTCATTTGTCTAAAGAGGTAAGCCAATGGAATATCTAGTAATCAATCGGTGACAACCAGGACAACACTTCTGTTGCTATTAAAGTTATCAAGGCAAAAGGTATGACACCATGGCAAACTGATGTAACTAGCTCCTAAGGCAAAATTTCCAATCCATCCATTTTGTTTTAGCTGCAAAAACATGAAGTTAGTCAATAATCAGACAAAGGTAGAGTAGAAAGCATAGAGAAAGGAAAAGGAGGAATTTTGCTTTTAAAAATTTACCTTTAAAGGAGGAGCAAAATATATATGGGACGGCAAGGATTTACCAACAGCAAGGTAGAAAACTATAGGGGAATTATGCCCTGCCTATAAAGGAGACAATTTTAGAATTGTAAGAGCAGAAAGTGAGCACGGGGCTATCGTGTAGAGTACCCAGTACCCACCCATATGTCTAATATACCAGCCAAGGTGAGACCTCCTGCTAGCAGCACCAATATCTGAGTGATAACCTGCAGAATTTTGACAAATAATTATTTAAAGCGATATTAGGATAAATCATAATGGGAACCAGTCTCAGTTTTACGACATACCTTATGAACACCCAATTTTGTCCGGGCACTTTTAAAATATATATAAGTATAATAGTAAAAATAAATAAATAATAATAATAAAATAAATAAATAATAATAATAATAATAAAAGAGACAAAAAAATGAAAAACAAAATAAAAAAAAGTTTTAACCTTGGGCTGAAATCAGCCCAAGGTCATCTGAGCCCAAGCCCACCCTGAGCTAGGGCTCAGATGTGAGTAAATAAACGAAGCGGAGGGAGACCAAAGGGGGGGAGAGCCACGTAAGGAAAAAGAGAAAGGAGAGATCGAGAGAGGGAGGAGGGAGCCACGAGAAAAGAAAAGGGGAAGAGGGAGCTAGGGTTCAGTGGAGGAGAAGGGGACCTCAGGCGTGAGGGAGAAACAGAGGAATCAGGCCGCGGAGATGTAGAGGAGGAACTGGAGGGAGCTCAGGTAACAGAGCTCTGAGCTGGCCCCGCGAAAGAGACCGAGAGAAAAGAGAAAGAGAGGACAGAGAGAGACCGAGGGGGTGAGACAGAAACAGAGGGAGCAACCGTGGAGCCACAGAAACTGAGTGAGACAGAAACAGAGGGAGCCGAGGAGGAGACCGAGGGGGTGAGACAGAAACAGAGGGAGCCACCATAGAGCCGCAAAAACTGAGGGAGATCTGAAACAGAGGGAGCCGCAAGTGAGAGAGGAGCTGAGACCAAAGACAAAGGGAGTCTGTGAAGCCAAATGAAGGAGAGGCAGAGCAGCGAAAAGGAGACTGAGAGAAAAGCAAAGTGAGTGAGGGTGTGAAACAGAGGAAAGGAAGGGAGGCAAAGCACAATGGAGATTGAGGGAGCGAACATGAGAGACAGAAAGCTCGGGCACGAGACTCAAACATGAGGCAAAGGGAGCCATGTGAGCAAGAGATAGGGACTCAACCACAATCCACGCGAGAGAGGGCTGAGGCAAATCTGAAGAACAAAACGAGAAGGAAGACAAAGCATAGAGTTTGAAAGAGAAGGAGAATTTGAGAAGGGGGCGAGTGTCGATGAAAAGAATCCAGAGATCCAGAGAATACCCACACAGGTAATGACTTCACACTCACCTTTCTTTACTATTGGCTGCAGTCTTGAGATGAATGGCTGAGCATGCCACCTCTTGGTTGGCACTATATGTGTGTACAAAAAACTATGCTTTGCTTCCTGCACACATCCTGGCTTTTTCCTGAATCGTTTCAGCATTTGGTTCTTCATAGATTGCATAGTGTCCTATTCTACGCTTGCATGGCAAATGTTTGACAAAATGCTTGAAAGGCGATTCATTTTTGGGTTCAAGGATTTAGTTGGAACTTTAGTTGCTTTCTAACTCAGTCATCATTGCAAGTTTGTAAGCATAACTTCAAAGGCGTCCTGGCTTTACACTATGATTTTTTTGAAAGCTTAATTTTGGTGCCTATGTTTATCTGACCAAGAGTTCGACATACCATTTGATAAAATATAGGGTTATTGCTAATGGTTTGAGAAAACAATTCTTATTGCTACTTGTGTTGGGATGGTGTGTGATGTTTACTTCAGTAAGGGTTTTCTCTCGGATCCTATTTTGACTATCTTTTAGGAGTAGTGATTATCAACTAAAATCTTTTACTTTTATATGAATTTATTTTAATGAAGCTTAATGTTTGAGATGAAGTCAGATTGCTCACATTCCTGCACTGTAGAAAATGAATATAGTCTCATATTGATGGGAAAACATGTCTAACCCATAAGCTTATGACTCAATCCTTGTATTTACTATGCCGTGTTGCTATATGACCATGAGTACTGATTTAGGTTATCCCTAAAAAAGGAAGAAAACCCCCATACCCCATTTAAAAAGAAAAAAAAAAGAAAATGCCCGCAGAATGTCCAATGCAATGCTTGGAAAAGATGTGCTTCAACTAGTATAGATGTTTTTCTGGACATAAAGTTTAACCAGGGTCTTCATTGTTAAAGGGCCTTGCATTTTTGTTTGTGTAGCACCTGCCACTTGGAAGGAACTCATTGTCTGCCATATTAGTATATGTGTGTGTATAAGCTATTTGACTTAGGCTCTTACTATAAAAGTTAGACCTTGCATCTGGTACAAACCTGAACATATGAGTTTCGATTCAGTGCATGATTGGAGTTATTGGGCTAGGGGCGTATTTCGTAGATTTGATGTCCTCATCCCGTCTTAGGAAGCTTTCTACTAGGTTAATCTTCATTCTCAGAACCACTCAATGCCTTTCTTATACAAGATCTTGTTGCCTTATACTTCAGACTTTTGTGGAGTTCGATTTCTAGTTTGAACATCATTCCGTATATTATTAAATCATTCATGTTTTGTGTGTGATTGTGCAAGAATATGGGGACTAATATTAATCAAACTTGTTTACTGAACCTTATCAAGACTTAATGATACAAGGAGTTCTTTATCTGGCTTTTTTTTAATGCATTAAGAAGTTGTTAAATTAAGTTGGCTCCCAGGGGAATTATCATCACAACAACTAATGTTTTCTTTGCTCTTTCATTGGCATTCATGTACATGTAAGCCATATGGATGGGTGAGCTAGAATTCAGGAAGAGCGAAACCGAGGAAAAGGAAAGGAGATTTGAAAGAAAGGTTGAGCTGCAAGGTACTGAGATCGCCACTGGAAAAGAATGAATCATCTTCATCAAAGCAATGGGCAATCAAAAGGAGAAAACAGTTTGATTTTTCACTCTTTATTTCTTGTAATTTTATGTTGAAATAAATTATTATTTAAGCATGCACACACACACATTGATAAATTGTATTTGATTTTTGTTTTTATTTCTGATTTTGATTTTTATTTGATCATGGATTTTTCTTCTTTTCGCCTTTAGAGTTTGCCACGAGGGATCAAGTCTTCGTGTGCCTATAGAGTGTCAATCAATTATACCATGAGTGAGGAGTTGCCATGGTATAAACGTTGGCTAAATCTTGTTCTTTTTTAATATTTATGAGTACCAATGGTTTTTTTATTTATTAAAAGTAAAAATAAATGATTCAAGATGAGCCATTTTATTTCAAATTTTTTATTTTTCCCTTTATGTTCCGAGTGGTAACACCGTGGGTATTTAAGTGTTAATTAGCGAGCTGTGAGTAATAAAGTCACCACAGATCCTGATTGATTTTTTTTCTTAAAAACAAATAAATAAATGAAAATAAATAATATATCAATATATACATAAAAGTCATATTTTTAAATTTCTTTTACCGGCTTTCTTTTTATAAAACAACCATAATCGTATTTATTTTTATAATTTAATATAAAAATGATTTCATTTTTTTCAATTTTATCCTTTAAATCTTTTTTGCCTTTTGCCTCAAGTGGCATCATCGTGAGCATATAAGCGGAAATTAGTAAATTATGAGTGATTAAGTCACCATATGCTGTTTGATTTTGTTTAAAATTTTTCTTACTGGTATTTTCTACTCCGAGTGGTAACACCATGAGCATGTAAGCGTAAATCAGTAACTTGTGAGTGATAAAATCACCACATATGCTGATTATTTTTCTTCAAAAATATATGTAATAATCACATTTTTTAATTCTTATTTAATAAATAAATATGTGTTAAAAGGATCTTATTTGTTTTTATTTTTATAATAAAAAAAATTATTTGTACAAAAATTATTTGTTTTCTTTCGAACCCTTTTTTTTTTTACCTTTTTGTCTCGAGTAACACTACCGTGGACATTTTGGTATCAATGGGTATATTATGAGTGATAAAGTCGCCACATAAGCCAATTGGTTTTATTTCGTAAAAATAAGATTGTTTTCAAATATTTCCTTTTCAAATCAAAATAAAGTTTTCAAAATTACACATAATTTTAATCATATTTTTTAAATTGAGGAAAAACATATATTTTTTTTAGGAATTGATTAAACAAAATAATAATAATAATAAATGAAAAGAGCAAATAAAGGAAATTAATTTGACTTTTACAAATTAAAACACACTAATCAATTCTAAAGATTGTTTCCTTTATGGAAAAAATTATTTTTTATAAACCTCTCTTTTCAAAAAAATATATATAATAAAAATACCAACCCAGTGACACGTATTTATAGTACGAATTACGTCAACTTTGATTCTTATCGCAGGGTACGTAGGCCCAGACTCTAATTCTGGATCAAGTCCGCTTTTGTAAATAAATAACATTTTTTCTCTTATTTTATTTTTTCTAACTTCTCATATTTTCATTTTATTCATTATATGTTCCCAATCTCCCATATTTTCATTTATTTCCTTATTTCCGTTTTTACATTTTTCTTATTTTTTACATTTATCTTTGCGTGTGAATACTTAAAGAGTAACCAAAATAATTTTTTTAAAAGTCATAAAAATTATATGATCAACTTAAGATAACTGTTCTTTGGAACGGGTGTTGTAGGGGTGTCTAACACCTTCCCCACTCACAATCGTACTTCCGAACCTGACTCTGATTCGCAGATCATCCTTATCCTTTTTGTTTCGGTTTTCTAAAATTTTCCTTAAAATTTTGATTGTGACTCCTCCGAAACCGGCCCCGCCGTATGGGCCGGTTTCCTCTCTTTTCCTTTTCTTTATTCTCCGCACCATCCGCGTCACATTTTCGGGTGTGACATACCTCATTTTCAGATATAGCCCCTGAAGAAATTGGCTGATATGGTTTATTGATTGCATCAATTTCTCGGTCAGACCAATCATTTAGAGTCTAAAACATTAAACAATCATAGAATTCAAGGTTAAGTCACCTTGACACCCTCATTCAACAGCAGCTAGTAAAATTATATATCAATAAGAATATTACCTGTGCATAACCAGTAAGGAATGGGCCAAACATCATCATACACACAAATGATTTGGAAACATCTTTAAGATTCCAGTGGAAATGTCCTACCAAGTGAACAATACAGCGTCAGAAAATTGAGAAGTTGTATCAGATACATGAATGTATCCATATAGGTTGAAGTATAAAATATAGAAGTCTAAAATTCTTGAAGAACTAATGTCATGAAGCCTTATTATGGAACACAATAAGCTGACATGATAAATGTAACACAAAGGGCAAGAAAATGTGCAAAATATACAGTCAGCTTCTGCAACAAAAAGCGCAAAAACAATCTATTTTTAATGGAAATTTCAAGCAGTGGCCCTAAGGGTGTTACTTTTGTGCAATATGATGCCCTCTTGTTCTGCTCAGTGGTCATCCTCATAACACTCTAAATGGATAGCTCAATTTATATTAGCAGTGACACATACGATGGACATCCGCTTCTGTACATAAAAGGCCTGGAATATATGGCATTCTTCTCTTGCTAAATGTTGGCTCTTATCAAATACTTCAAAACTAAAGATAATAAGCAACAATTAATCATTCTTTTGGTTCTAGCAATCCTTGAATAAGAACTCTTCCTCCGAATAGTTCAATTTACCAAGGGCCAACAAAGTCAATTATGAATAAGGTAACTACTAACAACCAGATTACCTTTTAATTTCAATAATACAGTATGAATCATAATAGGATTAGACTATTATCATAATAAAAAATACAGGACCAGAATATTTTTGACCAGGCATATTTCTGTTTTAAACTTTTAATATAGTACTAAAATAGAGTACCAGAAGCAGCAGCACCACAAACTACACCCAAAACCAATAGAGGCCAACTGACAGGCTATGTAAGTTGAACACGAATCTTCCATTTATCCTGCATGATATATTACAGAACGAATTATAAGTACATACATTTTGCATTATACTAATAAACATTTAGAAAGTGGTATGTATTTTTTTTTTCTGGTGGACAGTGGTATACACTATTAATTATTAAAGTTTAGTAGCATATTCTAACAAAATTGCAATTTTTTAACCATACATAATGGAATTCAGTGGCCTTTAGTCAACTTCAACAAAATACCCGCTGTCAAGTGAACCACGGCATAATGGGGCATAGGAACATAAATAGCCAATGGCCAATAAAATACAATAAAATTCCTCTTAGACAGCATATCCAGATATTACCAAACCATGCAGTTCAGTATTATTATCTAAATCTTACTATGGCCATTCCGCACACCTACTATTCAAATTTGAACCAAATTTTCTAATCGTGATTGATTTGAAAGAAGTGAGAGGGGGGGTGTGGTTGGGCGGGGCGCGGGGTGATGGGATAAGAAACGTTTGACTCATAGTTTCTAGGGAAACTCCTTTGGTACCGGGAATTTGATTGAAACCTGAACCAGTTTTGGCTGGCGCTTTTTCTGATGCTTGAGATTTAACTGCCCAAAGCCACCAAGAAAATATCAAAACACCATAAAGGCAATAACATGCAAAAAAAGTAAAACATAAAAGCTCAGAACACCTTCATTTGCGTCAATCTCCGCAGCCCTGATCGTTAATCTCCGCCCCCGCCCTGCATTGTTCATGCAATATCAGAGCCAATGGAACAACACTCATCAACAGCTTAAAAAACTCAAACTGTGGTTAGCATTTTAAAAGCTGAGAAACTACACAGAGTATAGTTACCGCAATGGATAAGAGAATACTAAAGAGAGCGAAAAAGAGTGCTTAAAGTATTTCATAGTTCACTCTCTAAGCATCCAAAAAGGAGCTAATAGTCGACCTACTAGTGAATGCGAAAGAGATTGGTACGAGAATAGATTGAGTGTGAACTGGAAGGGTTATGGTGCTCGAAAATTTCTACGGTGAAACCGACACCGTGCTGAGTATAGAAGCCATTGAATTGAATAAATGAGCTTGTGAGTGGAGATGCCACAAACAGAGAAGAAACACACGAGGACGAAAAGACGTTATCAAGCATTTGGTTGTGTGCAGACAGTGAAAAAGAAGCAAAGGACAATGGAAATCTAATTTATATGGATAACTCCAGTGATAAATGTAATTCAAATTTCATTCATATATAAACAAATCATAGCTTAATAAACATAGTTTAGTATA
Organism: Adenanthera pavonina; assembly: GCA_026686845.1. Classification (NCBI taxonomy): domain Eukaryota; kingdom Viridiplantae; phylum Streptophyta; class Magnoliopsida; order Fabales; family Fabaceae; genus Adenanthera; species Adenanthera pavonina. The sequence goes on from JAIVEN010000010.1 coordinate 37,626,498, forward strand.
AATTTGTCATATCCACTAAAAGCTGGCTTACTAAAATTGCATATCTCAACCTTCAGGTGTTGGATTCTTCAAGAGCATGTCTTTGAAGATTTTGTTCTGTGTAACTTTACTTCTGTTAAATTTATTCCCTTCTGCACTTTTCCCCAGCAAGGAAACGTACACAAAAAGCATACCTCTTGGAATTTTATCTAGTTATGAATTTTTACTCACAAAGGATTTAGTTAGGGTATTATATTTCATACCTAGGATTCTCCAAAACACAGCAAGATCCTGACACAGCCCTTTCATGGAAGTTCTTAAACTAATCATTGATTAATTCCACTTGAAAGGTCATTTACCTAATCCTTTTACTAAAAGACTGTTAACACCGTATTTTATCTAATTTTTTCATATAAATTAAGAAAAAAAAACAAAATAAAAAATATGCAAATTTCCTTTTAATTTTAAGTTAAATACAAATTTTGTAAGATTAAAGAAAAATGTAAAAATACTCCCCAAATCTATTCCTTTTTTATCAGAATCTTCGAAATAAGTGAACAATTCTCAATTGATTTAATTTTCTTTTTAAATGGTTTTAGTAAAAAAAAAACGTTCATTTCTTCTTCAAATTTTAAAGCTCATTTTGGATCATGGAAAAATTTCTTTTCTTTTCTAAGAAAGAAAAAAAGTTTTCACAAAATAAAAAATAATAAAAAGAAAGATAATAAAAAATATAAATGCAAAATAATATTTAAAATGACAAAAGAAAAGGGACTAATTGCTGCAGCTTAGGCTCCTTACTCAAAAAAAAAAAAAACCTAATCATCCTAATAAAAGCCTACTCCTCTCTTTCTTTCCCTTTTCATGTTTAAGAGTTCGAACGAGGAAGAAAGGTAGGCAAGAAGAAAGGTGAAAAATGCATGGGGAGATAGCAGCGTATATGGAGTTGCAAGAGCCCGTTGAACAACCGCTCTCTCAAATCGCTTTCCCACATCAGTTCTTGCAAGCGAAGGATAATACAAAAGTGTGGAAAAGTAAGGTAGAAAGTAAGAGGGTAGAGACATCATGACTATTAATCATAAAAATGAAGAGCAAGCCAAAAGTGGGAGAACCCAATAGGTAAATGTTAAGTTAGAAAATATGGAGTAGTCCTAATCACCCTCTTCCACAAGGTCAACGATTTGGGGGCTATAAAAAGGAAGAGAAGAGTGTCTGAGAGGGAGCGTTCGAGGTGGTGGAGAAAGGAAGAGCATTTGAAGAAAGAAGAGAGCAAGAGAGAGTAGGAGGGAAAGAGAGTTCAGTGGGGAGAGAGTAAGCATTGAGTGTAGTAGGAAAGGAGAAGACCCGAGGAGCAAGTGGAGATTGGGTGATGTAAAGGTAAATCATACTTGTCTCTGTTTTTCCTTTAATTTCTCTCATTCCTTTGTTGCTGAGTATTCATCATGCTTTTAGCTTGGTTAATCTATTTGGTGTATGATGTGAGTTTGGGTTACCTCTAGACTTAGATTTAACACTTACAGACTGTTATTACCTTCCTCTCTATTCATGGAGAGGGCCCCGGTTCTTAGGTAAAGTTACTTGAATGTTATGTTTAGCACCTAGCTTGCAAACCGTGCATCTTTTAAGCTATCGTAATTGTTCTTTTGGCTTTCCCTACCTCAAGATGGTAATGATAATCTAGCTTGGCAGCCGGTGCATGTTGTGTGTATTTGCTGATATATACTTGCCAAGATGGTAGTGAATGACACGTTAACAAATTTCACATTGGGTCATAAGGTTCTCTGTTATGCACTTAACTAGTTTTTACAAAGGGGGGAGTTTTCCTTTTTAATGATGACTTTGATTTTGAATAATGAAGTGAGGTATTCGGGTGTTGTTATTCATGTACATGGTCATGCTTTTTCTGTTGGTTTCATTGTTACAAACATGATGACGATGCAACTCCCCTGCCTTCAAGTTGTGATTTTTTTGCGGTGACTATGCTTGAGTTGGGATGTCACGTGAAGAAAGAGAAGCACAAGGAGGTACCTTCACTGGATGAAGAGAATAAGATCCCCTGGTGCATCTAGCTTCTCGTAATTTTTGTGCCATTAATGTTGATTTGCTCTTCATAAATATAACACGTGTTGATTCATGGCTTAAATAATTATTATAATGTGTAATTGGTGAAGGTGATTTTATGAGCATACAAATATATTGTGGACACCTTAGAATTAACGTGAAAGATATATTGTGCAATGTACAAGTGGCTTCCTTGCTAATTGTAAGTTGCTCCCATTCGATTATTTCTCTTGGATGTATGGGTCATGCAAGACCATGATTGTGACCGAATGTCTCTTAAAAGAAAAAAGAATTTATAAGCTTGAAAAGATAATTTGCATTAAAAAAAAAAAAGAAGAGAGAGAGAGTTTTAGAGTCTGTCGCGAGAGACTAAATCTCCATGTGCACATTGAGTGTCAGTCAATTGTATTATGAACGAGGAGTTGCCATGATATTTGCATTGACTAGGTGCTAATTTTCTTAATATTTTGGGTTCAAATGACTTCTTTTATTTTTATTTTATTTATTTTATTTGTTAAAAATAAAATAACTGATAAATAATTAAAATAAAAATCCTCTATTGCAAATTTTTCTTTTTACCTTTATGCTCTGAGTAGTAATACCGTGGGCATTTAGGTATCAATGAGCCGATTGTAAGTGATGAAGTCACCACATGAGTTAATGGACTTTATTTTGTAAAAATAAAATTCTTTTCAAATTTTTCTTCTCAAATTAATAATAAAAATATTTGAAGTCACATATAATTTTAATCATATATTATACATTGAGGAAAAACACATGTTTTTTTTAAGAATTGATTTTCTTTTAAAAAAAATGAAAATAAAAAAGTGAAAAATGAAAGAAATGAGTGATAAGGGAAGATAATCAAAATTAATCTATCTTTTACAAATTAAAACACACCAGCCAATTTTGAAAACTGTTTTCTTTACGGAAAGATAAATTATTTTTTATAAACTTCCCTTTTCAAAAAATATACATAATAAAAAATATCAACCTAGTGACACGCATTTATACTCTGAACTACATCAACTTTGATCTCTATCGCAGGATACGTAGGCCCCAGCTGGGTCAAGTCCATTCTTGTAAATAAATAATATTTTCTTTTTATTTTATTTTTCTCAATTCCTCATATTCTCATTCTATTATTTATTTTCATTTTTTTATTTTTTTATTTTTATATTTATTTTTGCATGTGAATGATTAAAAGGCAATCAAAATAATTTTTTAAAAGCCATAAAAATTGCATAATCAACTTAAGGTAACCGCTCTTTAGAACGGGTGTCGTGGGGGTGCCTAACACCTTCTCCACTCACAATCATACTCGCGAACCCAACTCTGATTTGTAGACCATCCTTTTTCTTTTTATTTGGTTTTCCAAAGTTTTCCTTAAAATTTTAGTTGCGACTCCTCCAAAATTGGCCTCCATCATGAGGGCTGATTTCTCTCTCTCTCTCTTTTTTTTTTATTTTCACGCCATCCGTGTCGCATTTTCGGATGTGACAGTTTAGCGACTCCATTGGGAAATTTGAGAATCAAGCCTATTTGGGTTGATTATGCATAGTTTTATGGCTTCTTATTTATTTTTGGTAGCCTTTCTTAAATGTTGTTTGCCTCGCTTGATTAGGGTAGATAACATGATTTATAATCCATTCATATGCTTTTAAATTTACTTGTTAAGTGAATAATATGTGCTAGGATAGATAACATGTGGAATGAACCCTAGGGTAGACGACTGTTATCTATTATTATATGGTTTTATCCGCTGTTTTATTTGTAGATGGGGAATTTGGGTAATGTTTGGGTCATGAGGTTTGTATGCTCCTTTCACACACTGAGCACTTCCACATCCAACCTCACACACATGATGGGCCCTATACCCAGGTCTAAGTGTGTCCTAGGATAGTTGGAGTTTGTAATGGTGCCTTTGAGGGGCTATTAAGCTCCCAGAGACCATTGTGAAGACTTCGCCCAGTTGTTACCTATTTGCTAAGTTTAGTCCGGGAAGGGCTATTAAAGCTCTCAAAGGATTAAGTTTACTGGATAGGGTTTCTGTCTTGATGACAGGAACAGCTTAGGAATCTTTTGGAAAATAGAACCATCCCAAAACTTGCACACAATAATAGATGTTAACCTAATCAGTTAAAGGCAAGAATCCTACCCTAGGATACACCTAATGTAGGACATGAGGAGCATATCCTGTCTCATGCATTCTCTATTCATATAATTTAAATTGCATTAGTGGAATGATTATCATATTAATAGGTCCTCAATTATTTTTATACCTTATTCATGGAGAGACCCAGTACGGTTAAACGGGGACCTAATAATATTTTAACCAATCAAATTTATGGTTCTTTTCTACCCTATCTTTTCATTTTCTTTTTCGCTTAGGAAGCTAGTGAATTACCAGGAAAGTTAGCATAAGTTAAAGACACAAAGGTGACAATGGATTCAAGGCCAACAGGGTTAGTTTATCGTGGAAAAGGGTTTAGGCTAGAAGCAGTTATAGAGTCCGTTGATAGTCTGAAAGAATTTTCTCGTTGCATCAAGGGTAATCTTTTGTCGGACTTTAGAAAGAAATATGGTGACATACTAGAGTTGCTTAATGTACCTATTCAGACACAGGCGATTTCCGTACTGGGACAATATTAGGATGACACCTTGAGATGCTTCACATTTCCTAATTTCCTGATTGCACCGACCATAGAAGAGTATGGTGAACTTTTAAGCTTACTGCTAAAGAAGGGGAATCGTGTCTATAGATACCCTGAATATGTAGCATCAAACACAATGATAGCAAAGCTTTTGGAGATCAGCATAGACAAGGTGCAATTCGTCTCTACCAAGAGTATAGAAGGAGTCTCAAGGGAGTTTATGGAAACTCATCTAAAAGAGTTAACGGAACAAGAGAAGTAGATAGTCTATAACAGGGTACTCGCCATGATCATCTATGGGATTATTTTGTTTCCATTTGCAAAAGGGGTGATTAACAAGCATGCCATTAGTGTGTTTCATATGGTAGAGCATCATCAGGTGAATCCATTACCTGCAATATTGTTGGAGACCTATATCACCTTGAGCTTTTGTCATGCCAAGAAGGGAGGAAGAATTAGATGTTGTCTCCAGTTGCTGAATGTGTGGATTATGAATCATCTATACGGGAAGAGACTCCAAGAAGGAGAAAAGGATAATTCTTCTCCTTTGGCTTCGTTTAAAAACCAAGAAGGAAAAGCTAGATACGATCGTGAGAGATAGATTGAAGTTTTTGGCCAACTTAGGGCAGAAAATGTCTAATGGAGATTGGCGTGGTGGTGGGAGGATGAAATAATTTATTGTTACGGAGACTTTCCGAATGTGGTACTAATGGGTCCGTGAGGGGTGATAAATTATAACCCTATGTTGCTATTGGGACAGTATGCCTTTCCACAAAGGGTTCCTTCAAAAGCCATGGTTCACATGATGCAATTCCAACATGATGATTCCACAGTAAAGATAAGTCAAAATATGGTGAGTTCTTGGAGTAAAGTGATATATAAAGGACGGCTGGAATTGGGTGCACGCCGGATATATGCCACAGAGGAATATCAAGTCTGGTTGTTAGAGTGGATTAAGGGAGTCAACCCAACTTTTGCACCTCCTGATCCTTTGCTCAGTGGTAACAAGGCGGAAATTAACACGGAATTAGTCAAGCAACTTCAAAGGAAGGAACAAGAATTGAAAAAGCTGGTAAGAGTAGGTGATGAACAGAAAGAGGCTTGGATTCGTCTACAGAATGAATATGTGTCCCTACAAGAGATAGTAGAGGAAATGAAGAAATGGGAACCTTGTGGGGTAAATATGGAAGTAAAGAGATTGAAAGAGGAAAATCTAAAACTCAAGCGAACAATCAGGGATATGCACGTGCATATGGAAGAGAATGACTAGAGAATGAAGAACAATCGGAGGTGGTTAATGCAAGTTGTAAAAGAAAAAGATGCACTTGAGAGAGAAGTACAGGAGCTTCGGCTGTTAAGAAATTCGTCACAGGAATTAGAAATGGTTGCTAAACAGTTGGAGGATAAGGTGAATGAGTTAGCAACCATTATAGGGGATTCATCAGCTATAATCCAAAGGTTAATTGAACAAATGCAACGAGCTGATGCAGTGGAAAACTGGAGGACACTTTATTCAGAGAAGGCAATAAAGTCGGATAAATGGAAAGATCGCACTGAAAGATTAATCATGTTAGTGAATTCCAGCATCCCTAGATTCTCTAACGTTTATGTGCAAGCAGAGCAAAGATCTCATCCTTTTAATACTTCTGTAGAAATGTCAGACTTCCTTTTGTTATGTAAAGAACTTGTGGAAGAATTAAGGTTTCTAGCTCGAACTTGGTGATGTAATGGTGATCTATGATGATGTATCGAACCATATGAATTTGAGGCTTGGATTTCACTTATGTTCTCTATTTACAGACATCATTTATAAAGCAACTTGAGTTCTTATGAATCGATTGTCAACCTCATGACTCCCCGAATACAATATGCATCGGAAGGGACTTGAGGGAGTTTCACGGACAATTATAACACGTGTCGACATGGATCCAAAGTCACTATGTCAAAAAATTTATGCTAACTCCTGTTATAATTTGTTGATATCTAAATAATGGTAAGGTAAATAATTAAATTGCTTTCTTTCTTGAAAGTAGGTCAACATTGCTCCAGTTAAAAGGAATTCAGTCGAGCCCGCAAAGAATCCATTTAACACGTGCTAGAACAAAGGTAATGGCTTTAGAAGGTCATCTTTCCGATGTTGAGTAGAGATTGGAAGAGGAAGTAAGGGAGTTAAAGGGTCAGCTTAGTGGGCTACATGCTCAGATGGGAGAAATGATGAAAATGCTCCAAAGTATGAGCGCAAACAGGAGAAGGCAGGATGTTAATGCCAATAACGCCCAACCACATGATATGAATGCAGAAGTAATACCTGAGGTGACCGGCAATGATTAGAATAGGCTTCCACCTATCCCAACCCCAGGGATTGGTAGACAAGAATTCCAAGAATGGGATCCAAGGTGTGTATATACTCGTGATGTCAATAACCAGGAAAATGTCACAACGTTCATGACTCAAAATCCACCTAATAATGGGTATTCTCAAGGCAGGGAAGCTACGAGTAAAGCCAGCCTAAAGAAGGAGGTATCAGAAATAAGAAACCAGTTACAGGCTCTACAAGGAGTAGCAGAATATAAATCCCTCGACCTGAATGAATTGTGCCTAGCTACTGACGTGGTCATTCCCAAGGAGTTCAAGGTCCCATACTTTAACAAGTATAACGGAAATGGAGACCCGCATTATCATCTGAAGACGTATTGCACCAGGATGTGGTCTGGTCCAGGGATAAGAAATTTCTCATCCATTTCTTTCATGAAAGCCTCATCGGGGCAGCTCTGCATTGGTTCATAAAATTAGATCATTCTAAGTTAAGAAAGTGGAGAGATTTGATAGATGTTTTCATGAAACAATATCAATTCAATTTGAATTCTGCCCCTACTAGGGAATAACTGAAAGGATTGAGGAAGAAACTCGCTGAGTCCTTTAAGGAATATGCACAACGATGGTGAACCTTGGCTTCAGAAGTTCAGCAGCCTTTAATGGAGTTTTAGTTATATTCTTACTTCATTGATACATTAGGCGAGCCTTATTTCAAAATTATGTTGGGAACCTATGCTAAATACTTCACCGATCTCATCGAGGTAGGTGAAAGAATTGATACCAACATCAGGGATGGAAGATTGGAGAACACATACCCTAGGAATAAGAAAGGGCAAGGCATGAAGAAGAAGGACAGTGATGTAAATCATGTCCCAGACCCTTACCAACAGTCATTCAGATCTTCATATAACTCACAACCTCGATATCCATGACCTTTGGCATATGGGGCACGCATGCAACATGCTCTCTACCAACCTAGAGCTCCGTTTGCCTAACCTTTTTAGCATCCTCAACCAGATCCACAACCTCATCCCAATCCCAATCAGCAAGCTAGTGTCTTGCCCCTAAACAAGGATTCCAAAGCCATGTATCCCCCAAGGGATGATCGTCCTCTACCTAACTTCAACGTCACCAAGTTAGAGCTTTTTAAGGAATTGGTGGAGAAGAAACTCATGGGCCCTCATCCTACAAGGCCTTGGTAACCACCTTTTCCTTCATGGTATAATCTGAATGAAACTTGTGAATATCACATGGGAGCAGAAGGACATTCAATTGACCGATGTGACGCATTTCGGAGGCATGTGTTAAGTCTTTTAGATAATAATTATATCAGCGTACGGCGAGACAATAATCCAAATATTGTCTCCAATCCTCTTCCAAAGCATGATAAGGGGAAACAAGTCTGTGTGATTGAAGAAGACATTATGCTGATTAAAGACCTAGATGCACTCCAATTTACCATGAGAGGGATATTTGATCACCTTAAAGAAGCGAGACATGTCTTTTATGATGAGGGAAAGTTGAGTAGAATCGATAATTGCGGTTCCTACTCTTGTGAATATCACCGAGGGAATGCAGATCATGACATTGAGAGTTGTGAGGTGTTCAAGGAAGTTGTACAAAAGATGATGGTGTTTAGGATTATTAGAATTGAAAGGGGAATATCAAAGGATAAATCCATATGCATGATGGAGGAACAAAGTGAGCTACCACCTATCGAAAGATCAAAGGGATCATTCCTTATAATCAATGCACAGGCTCTAACTCCAGAAAGTAGTGAGCAATTGTCCCTCCTGGAGACAGTAAAACCTCCTTCTTCATTCATCGACGAGCCAACAGTTAAGCCAAGTTCGAAAGGATCCCTCCTGGTCATAAACTCAACCGCTCAGGTAGCAACAGGCAAGAAAGAGCCAATGGCGTTCATTCATGTGCCAGCACCATTCCCATATGATAGTAATCATGCGGTGCCTTGGAAATATGGCTTAAGAACCGAGCTTCTCGTAGTCCAAGGGGAAACTAGTTAACAACCGGTTGCAAAAGTTAATGACCAAGACCTAGTAAATGGGATTACAAGGAGTGGTCGCATCTATCCGAGGGAAAATGATAAGGCAGCAAGTAATGGTTAGGGAGAAGGGGAAAGTTCAGAATGAAAGTTGGTGATGGACAAGAGTGTTGATGCTGATGAATTCTTAAAGATCATGAAGCATAGTAAATATGATATTGCAGAGTAGCTCACAAAGACTCCAACTCGAATCTCCATTATATCCCTCATTATGAGCTCTAAAGTCCATCGCAAAGCACTCCAAAAGGTATTAGAAAGTGCATATGTGCGTCCAGACATAACATCTGAGAAAGTAGTTCACATGGTTAATGTTGTAAAGAATGCTACTCAAATCACTTTCTATGAAGATGAAATTGTTCAAACTCTGGCAGGGTGACCTAAAGCTCTTCATATTACGTTAAAGTGTCATGGGTACATAGTAGCAAAGGTCTTAATTGATAACGGATCTACTCTCAATGTCTTGCCACTAACAACTTTACAAGAGCTTCCAGTGGACATGTTCGCTATAGAGCGCAGTTATCTAATTATCAGAGCTTTTGATGGGGCAAGAAGGGAAGTATTTGGGGAGGTCCATCTTCCACTTGAGATTGGGCCAAACGTCTTTTCAGTACAATTCCATGTCATGAATATTGATGCTGCGTATACTATGCTCTTAGGACGGCCTTGGATTCATGATGCAGGGGTTATACCATCCACTCTACACCAGAGGATCAAATTTGTCAAGGACGGCCAACTTATTACTATTAAGGGGGAAGAGGAACTCATGATTAACAAGCGAAGTACCATACCTTATGTTGAAAATGTGGAGCAGACAGGTGGTAATTTTTATCACAGTTTTGAGATTGTAGAAAGTGACAAGCCAAGTAAAGATGTGCAACAAGTAGTTGCTAGGATAATGAAGCATGGTGGGTATAAGGAAGGACAAGGGCTTGGAGCTAAATTACAAGGGATAAAGGAGCCAATCAAACTCCCCAGGAATTAGGGATGTCAAGGGTTGGGATATGATCTCCTATTAGAGACTCTCTTGGCTGAACAAATGAAGTTAAGTTGAGGGAAATCACAAGAAAGATCAAAAGTTCCTCATATTAGATAGACATTCCCACAAGCTTCTGAGACAATCAACATGAATGACTCCATTGCTATGACGGAAGAAGAAGAGGGAAGTTATGGAAAAGGACCCTGGATTCATCATGATACCCTTGGGAAAGCACTAAAAAACTGGGAATCTGAGACAATCCCTGATGTCATGTCATTAGAGTAATATTTTAGAATTTTTATTATGTTTTCTTTTGAAAACCTTGTATTCATGGCTTCTGGAACCTTTTACATTTGAGGATTAAATGCAATGCAACATTTCATACTCTTTATTCCTCTCTTTCTCTCATGTCTATTCTTCTTATTGTCTTTTTATGTTGGTCCCTCCTCTAAATAATTCTCCGTACTACTTCATGCTTCATTGTTTACTTCTGTTGTATTTGTTACCTTCCAGGGAATTAGAATTCTCGGAACTCCTGTCTGACACAGAGGCTTTCGAGCCCCAATGGGATAACACTTGCATTACTATGGATAGGCTTGACTACAAGACAGAAGAAAATACTGTACTAGCTGAGTTACCCCACACATTTGCAAAGCTTATCAAACCCTCCGAAAATGGCTTCGTCCCACATGAAGAAGTCATAGAGATTATCAACATGGGAACTGAGGAAGATAAAAAAGAGTTAAAGATAGTTGATAATCCTGAGAAGAAAGAGATGATAGATTTATTTCGAGAATACCTGGATGTATTTGCTTGGTCGTACCAAGATATGCCAGGGCTTGATCCCAATATCGCTTCTCACAAACTTCCCTTGTTCCTTGACATTAAATCGAAGAAGCAGAAGCTAAGGAGAATGAGTCCCGAGATATCTCTTCAGATCAAAGAAGAAGTGAAGAAACAATGGGATGTTGGTTTCTTAGATGTTGCTAAGTACCCACAGTGGGTTGCAAATATAGTATCGGTACCTAAGAAGGATGGCCGCATTAGGATGTGTGTAGACTATCGGGATTTGAACAAAGCCAGTCCTAAGGATCATTTTCCTTTACCACATATTGATGTGCTTGTTGATAACACGACAAGGGGTTATAGGTACTCATTCATGGATGGGTATTCAGGATACAATCAAATCCCCATGAACCCAGATGATAAGGAGAAAACACTTTTACTACTCTATGGGGAACATTTTGTTACAAAGTGATGTCATTTGGTCTAAAAAACACAGGTGCAACTTACCAGCGAGCTATGGTAGTGTTATTCCATGATATGATGCATAAAAAGCTTGAGGTTTATGTGGATGATATGGTGGCAAAGTTAGCGCAAGAAGAAAGTCACGTGGCGGTCCTTCAGAAATTGTTTGAAAGATTGCGAAAATACAAGCTTCGATTGAATCCCAACAAGTACGTGTTTGGGGCTACATCTGGTAAGTTACTAGGCTTCATTGTCAGTAGTAGAGGAATAGAAGTGGATCCAGATAAAGTGAAGGCAATCCATGATATGCCTCCACCCCAAACAAAGAAAGATGCGTGAAGCTTCTTGGGTCATTTAAATTATATAGTTTGATTTATTGCAAATTTGACCGCCACCTGTGAGCCAATATTTAAACTGTTGAGAAAAGGAAATCCTGGGAAGTCGGATGAAGATTTCCAACAAGCATTTGAGAAGATAAAAGAATATTTGTCAAACCCTCCCATTTTGGCACCTCTTACATCATATGAGCCACTAATCCTCTATCTAACCATCCTGCCATCTTCCATGGGTGTAATGTTAGGACAATAAGATAAATTTGGCAGAAAGGAGCATGGCATTTATTATCTGAGCAAGAAATTCAATGTTTGTGAGTCACGATATCCAGTCATTGAAAAGACATGTTGTGGGTTAGTATGGGTTGCACGACGGTTAAGGCAATACATGTTATATCATGTCACCTGGTTGATCTCTCGATTGGATCGGATTAAATATATTTTTGAAAGTCCTTACATGTCAGGTAGGGTGTCAAAGTGGCAAGTAATACTCTCTAAATATGATGTAAAGTATGTGACTCGCAAGTCAATTAAAGGGAGTATTATTGCCGACCATTTAGCTGGAAACCCATTGAATGATAGTCCGCCACTAGACTTTCAATTTCCAGATGAAGATATCTTGACAGTTGAGGAGGAGTTAGAGGATGCCAAGTGGACAAGTACTTTGATGGTGCTGCCAATATGCATGGATGTGGGGTGGCAGCAGTAATAGTATCCCCGAAAGGGAAACAATTTCCGTTGCCATTAAGCTCAATTTTGAATGTACAAATAATGTAGTAGAGTATGAAGCTTGTGTTAGTGGTTTGCAAGCCGCCTTAGCTTTGGGTGTCAAAGATCTCAAAGTCTTTGGAGATTCAGCGCTAATAATCTATCGAGTAATAGGAGCATGGCAAACAAAGGACTCAAAATTAATCCCCTACCAAAATTATTTGACCGAATTGATTAAGAAGTTTGAAGAAATCAAGTTTGCTCACATGACTCGTGATAAAAATCAATTTGCAGATGCTTTAGCAACACTTGCTATCATGATTAAGCTAGATTGTGGGATTTACATTCAACCAATTCGTGTTAAAGCCAAAAATACTCCCGCTCATTACTTGAGTATAGAAGAAGAAGTTGACAGGCAACCTTGGTTCCACGATATCAATTCCTGTATCAAACATAGACAATATCCAACTGGGGTAACGGATAATGATAAGAAGACTCTCTAGCATCTCGCAATGAACTTCTTCCTTAGTGGAGAAGTTCTGTATAAGCGAGCCCACGATGGAGCATTGCTTAGATGTATAGAGTCGCCTGAGACAAAAAGGGTAATGGCTGAAATTCATGATGGAATATGTGGAACTCATGCTAATGACCATACTATGACTAGACAAATACAAAGGTGTGGATATTTTTGGTTGACCCTAAAGAAAGATTGCATCGAATATGTGAAAAAATGTCACAAATGTCAAATCTATGCTGATCTTATTAATGCTCCACCGCACCCCTTACATAACCTTGTGGCTCCATGGCCTTTCTCTATGTAGGGAATTAATGTGATTGGTCCTATTAATCCCAAAGCCACAAATGGTCATCGCTTCATACTTGTAGCTATTGACTATTTCACTAAGTGGGTGGAAGCAATCTCTTTGGCCAGTGTCACCCAGAAGACTTTTGTTCACTTCTTGTGGTCAAACATCAATTGTCGATATGGTTTACCAGAGAAGATCATTACAGATAATGCTCTTAATCTGAATGGTGCCGAAGTAAGAAAGTTTTGTGAGCAATTCAAGATCCAGCATCATAACTCTGCACCTTATCGACCATAAATGAATGGGGCAATAGAGGCTGCTAACAAGAATGTTAAAAAGATCATTACTAAGATGACCATTACCTACAAGGATTAGCATGAAATGCTCCCGTATGCTCTCCATGGGTATCGTACCACAACTCGTACATCAACAGGAGCTACACCATATTCTCTAGTATATGGAATGGAGGCAGTGACACTGATTGAGGTGGAAATCCCATCACTACGGGTTGTGGTAGAATCAACTGTTGGGGAAGATGATTGGATCAAAACCCGATATGAACAGTTGAATATGATTGAAGAAAAGAGATTGGTCGCCATGTGTCATGGATAGCTTTATCAACAAAGAATGGCTAGGGCATTCAACAAAAAGCTTTGCCTTAGGGGATTTGAGCCAGGGGAGTTAGTCTTAAAGAAAATTCTTCCAAATCAAGAGGACAATCAAGTTGGTCAAAATGATATTTTGGGTCCTACCATCACATTCATTTTAGTCACTTCACCGCCTAATGCATCAATTTTAGTCTAGTTGACTTAGTTATTCATTTGTGTCACATCATTGTATGTTACATCAATTCAATCCTAATTGGAGTTAGCTGTTTATTTGTGCATCTATTAGAGTCAAGTTCAATTTATTTAGTCGGGTCTTAGTTCACATTTGCATTGTGTGCCTTGCATGAAAATATGTATTCACCGTTTCTTTTCAAACTAAATCATTCATACCTAAGATAGAGTCTCGTTTTCTAAGTTCATGTTGTATTGCATCTCTTGGTGTCAGGGGCAAATAAGCCTTTGTGTATTTCGCACGGACAATATTTGTGTTCTAATCTTTACTCGTTCCTTATGCAAGAATTCCAAAACTGTATTTTCCTCATTCTCACATAAGAAACCAGTAAAAATGGGCAATTGTGAACACCATATTTTGTCCAGTCTTTTCATATAAATTGAGAAAAAAAATGGAAAATATGCAAATTTCCTTTTAATTTTAAGTTAAATACAAATTTTGTAAAATTAAAGAAAAATGTAAAAATACTCCCCAAATCTATTCCTTTTTTACCAGAATCTTCGAAATAAGTGAACAATTCTCAATTGATTTAATTTCCTTTTTAAATGGTTTTAGTAAAAAAAAAAAATATTCATTTCTTCTTCAAATTTTAAAGGCCCGTTTTGGATCATGGAAAAATTTCTTTTCTTTTCTAAGAAAGAAAAAAGGATTTCAAAAAAATAATAATAATAAAAAGGAAGATAATAAAAAATATAAATGCAAAATAATATTTAAAATGACAAAAGAAAAGGGACTAATTGCTACAACTTAGGCTCCTTACTAAAAAAAAAAAAACCTAATCATCCTAACAAAAGCCTACTCCTCTCTTTCCACTAGTACAAAAAACACATTTTATATCTGAATTCTAGATCGGTTAAAAAATAACCGATCTAGAAAGTGTGACCGATGGCATTTTTGTAAATAAATTATTAAGTTTAAACTTTCTAGACCGGTTGTTTAAGAAACTGATCTAGTTTGTCATATTTTAGATAGGTTATTTAAACCACCGATCCAGAAAATTCAAGTGAAATTAAAAAAATATATATTTTCCCTTCATTTTGTATTCACAACTTGAAATGGCTCGTGAACCCTAAACACCATTTGGTCTCACATCCCTGAAGATCTCGAGCTCTATCTCCATCTGCATCTCATCTCGGCTCCCCCTGTATGCTCCGTCCTATCCTCTCATCTTGTGGGTCATCTTCCACTCTCCTCTATGCTTTGTGCTTCCATGGTCTGCGCCCTTCTTTCTTCTCGTGGCTTTGTCTCTTATATGCTTCTTATGCTAGTAGCTGCAACCTCGACTGGTAGCTCCTTCTCTAGGTAAAATCCTCTTGCAATCTACTCTCCGTATATACCTCTATGCTAGTTCTTATCATTGTTGACAACATTTGGGATCTTGAAATTGCTGAAACCTCAGCTTTTTTTTTTTGGAAAACACCCATTACTCTGTATATTATCGCAATTCCTATTTTCATTGCTTTTTTACAGCTCGATTTTATAATTTTTCTGATCATATGTTACTTGGATATGAGATAAATTTCTTACCCAATTCTTGCCACCTTAAATTGCTATAACATCATTAACATAGTCACCAACATTTAAAATCTAAACTAGAAAGCGGCTGTCTCAGATGAAATTGAAAACAACCCAAGAAACAGGGGATTGTATTTTGGGGTAGTGTCGTGAGTTTTATTCTTTGACTTGAAGCTGTTTTAGGACTAGTAAGTGGAGACAATGGGGTAGGAGCTTTCTGTATAATATGTTGCAGAAGCTACAGGAGATAGATAGATATGAAGTTTTGTCATATTGTTGAAGATGTGGAGAATTTAGGAACAGGCTTTTTCCCATGCTTATAAGCTTTATTTATTAACAACTAAGTGATAAGGAAGCATGTATGTCTATAAGTCTCTATTAGATAGTATATTAGCTTTTTATGAAGAAGCCCATTGTCACCATACAATCTGAGTGTATTAGGTAATATGTAGCTAGTTACAGTAATGCAAGGCCACAAAAACCACACCTACGTCTACTTCCTCTAGATGGTGCAAATCAATGTGTCATCTACCCCACAAAACATTAAAAAAGATACAAACTTTTTCAAGCATAGAAAATTTAACTGTTTTAGAGGCCAACTTAGTAGGCATGTCTTTGTTTGGCTTATACAGATAAGGTAGAGAAGCATGAGTGTGTGTGTATAATGTATTGAATTCTGAAATAAGCTTGAGCCACCCACTTAATTCCATGGCTTCTTTCTTGTATTTCTGCATTAGACATGGCTGATTTATTAGGTTACTAGGTACTTGGGCATGTGGGTGACCTTGTCTTTGTTGTTTGATGGGCCATAAGCTGTGATCTACTGTGAACATTGCAAATATGTGAGAGCATGTATGACCAGTTGTGATTGCTACAAATGTGTTCCACCTAGTACTTATGGTAACCGTGAAAAATGTGGCAAGTGCTACACTGATATGCTCACCCACGGCAACAGACCCAAGTGCCCTTGATTTAATTATACCTTTTTTATTTTATATTTTCCTAAGCTGTTTTGTCTGATCATTTATATCTGTTGTATTCATCAGTCATTTATCCAGTCTTTTTGTTCACCTTCAATAACTGAGAAAAAGTTATTTACGAGCTGTAGTCCAATACTCTCCATGTTGTTTATATCCCAATTGTTCCAACTCATCATCCACACAAAGACTAATAAATTATTTGAGGCCTAGCCTATTAATTACACTGAAACTTCTGCTGTCTTCTTTATACTAGTAGTCAATTTCTTTCTACAATTCTCTATTTGTCAAGTTGTTGACTTTGAGAAGCATCAGTGATATTTTTCTGCCTTCCTACATTTGTGTAAGATTTTTTTTGGGGGGGAAATCTTAGTATCTTTAACATTATGTTTTTGAAAGAAAAAAAAGAAAACAAGTGTGCAACTTAATTGAAAACCGATATAAATAATAAGGTATCTTAATTGAAAACTAATATAAATAATGGGGTATCTTAATTATTGACCAAAACGTATAGACGAAGAATACTTGTTCAGCTAGGTTGGAACTTTTGGGCTATATGGCTTTCCATGAACTTTATAGGCTGAAATATTATCTGGAAAGGTTTGAAATAGTTAAGTTGTGATTTTAATCTTAAGCTTGTCTATGGCATTGCTACTATATGGTGTCATTTTTTATCTGATTTCTCTCTTGATCTATGTAAATTTTTGCTGAATTATTTGGCCTAGTAAATGACTTTATGATGCACTAATTATTGATGACAAGTATATCTATTGCTATTAGGTCCAACTTGTAAAAGATGGAGCTAAAGATTTTCTTCTTAAAATACAAGAGGGATTGGTGTGTTTTCTATTCAAATATAGCAAAGCCAGCTTCTTAAAATATAAAAGGGACAGGTATGTTTTCCAAGTGGTTATTGGTTGTGGGTTTTAAGTTTGTCTCCCCTTTCTTCCATTTCCTTCCTCATTTGTTTTATTTCTTCTAAGCTTTTCCTTTGAGCTAACCACATAAAGAAAAGCATTCAAATATGGCCAACCCAGCTTCTTAGTTTTTGGTAAACAATTCGGCTAAAAGCAAAAAAAAAAAGACTGACATCAATAGTTAATTCTCACAACTAGATAGCTGTAAGTCTACAAAAAGACAAAGTAATGCTCCTAATAATTTGAGCTACATATCTCATATCGTAAATA
Source organism: Adenanthera pavonina (assembly GCA_026686845.1). Classification (NCBI taxonomy): domain Eukaryota; kingdom Viridiplantae; phylum Streptophyta; class Magnoliopsida; order Fabales; family Fabaceae; genus Adenanthera; species Adenanthera pavonina. The sequence continues at coordinate 37,644,159 of JAIVEN010000010.1, forward strand.
TGATATCAGACATGTTTGTGTAGCTATTTGCTTTATTAATGTCTTTTGTCATTTTCTTGATCTTTTCCACACAATTCTTTGACTATTGTTTTATGCTTATGACTTTTTTGTGAAAAATAATATATTTCCCCTCAAGCATTAAGACTATTATTTAAAGCAAATAACTAACTGACATCAATAGTTAATTCTCACAACTAGATAGCTGTAAGTCTACAAAAAGACAAAGTAATGCTCCTAATAATTTGAGCTACATATCTCATATCGTAAATATGATATCAGACATGTTTGTGTAGCTATTTGCTTTATTAATGTCTTTTGTCATTTTCTTGATCTCTTCCACACAATTCTTTGACTATTGTTTTATGCTTATGTCCTTTTTGTGACAAATAATATATTTCCCATCAAGCATTAAGACTATTATTTAAGCTCTCTCTCTCTCTCACACGCACACACAAAAACACATACATTTGCATATTTGCTTTGTATCCTTGGTGATTCTTCGTGTATAATTAAAAAATGATGTTTCTGTGCTTGGAAACTAGACATGTGACATTAATTTTGATAAAAATGAAGATGAACAAGTTGTGTGCTTTCTTTATTTATTGTTTATAAATTAATATTTAATAATAATTTTATTAATATTAAATCTCAATTGTTCAAATTTAATTAAAAATTTAGGAGGTGAAGTTGAAGTGGAAAACATAACGGGAAAAAAAAATTATATTTTGGTGCTTTTAGCATCTCTTGGAGGCATACTATATGTTAATGCCAAATGGGCCTTAAATAACTAGTATGCAATACTACTTAAAAAAATAATTTGTATTTTGGAAAACATAAAGGAAAAAAAATTATATTTTGATGCTTTTAGCATCTCTTGGAGGCATACTATATGTTAATGCCAAATGGGCCTTAAATAACTAGTATGCAATACTACTTAAAAAAATAATTTGTATTTTGGAAAACATAAAGGAAAAAAAATTATATTTTGGTGCTTTTAGCATCTCTTGGAGGCATACTATATGTTAATGCCAAATGGGCCTTAAATAACTAGTATGCAATACTACTTAAAAAAATAACTTGTATTTTGAAAAACATAACGGAAAAAAAATTATATTTGGGTGCTTTTAGCATCTTTTGGAGGCACACTATATGTTGATGCCAAATGGGCCTTAAATAACTAGTATGCAATACTACTTAAAAAAATTGTATTGGGTTAATGGGTTCTCTTTTTATTTTTTTTTATTGAATTTAACTATTAATAATGTGAATAATTTCTGAAACTCTATATAAATTGTTGGGCCAAAAAAGATTTTCTATGCAAATTGCAGCCCCCATCTAGTTAATAATAGAACTTCTATACGAACTAGCAATTATAAAATAAATAAATAGAGTCCTAATAGCATGTCTAAACAAAATGAACATATATAGTTTAGATGCATGAAAGCTGTATGTGACTACTCAAAATTGGGCTTGCAATGATAAAATAAATAAACAGAGTTCTAATAGCATGTCTAGACAAAATGAACATATATAGTTTAGCATCAACATATAAAGCTAGATTGTAGGAGAAAAGGATGTAACAAAATATATACTAGTAATATTTAATTAGTAGTTTCTTATGAATTTGATTACCTCTCAATTATGTTCTGCTTGCCACTATTCTTTACTTGCTTCCATTAATTAACAAGAAAAAGAAAACTAGCTATTTATAGTAGTGATGGAAATAAAGAGAGAGAGAGAGAAAAGAAAAGAGGAAAAATATTTTTGTTTATTTTTTCAAGTAATTCTGGTGAATCATTGATATAGCCATTTTGTTTGTGACTTTAGGTGTTGGAAGTTCTTGTGACTTTAGGTGTTGGAAGTTCTCTCGGCATTTCCATCAGCCTATTTTGCTAATCCAAAATTCAAAGTTGACAAGTCTCCCATCATTCATTGGATCTCCCATCTCTTTAGTTTCTGTTCTATAAGTGAGTCAATACTTTATTTTCTTTGTATTTATCTGGCTATTCTTAATACATATCTAGTTGCTATTGATAATTCCTTAGTAAAACTATTGGAGGGCTATGATTGATTTATGACTATTAGTTTTTCATTGTAAAATTATTAGGAGGTCCAACTTTTAGTAAAGACTTTGCAAAATTTATATGCAACTTATAGGATAAGAGTATTGTTTTAATGGTTTAAATGAGCATTATATATGTCTTTTTTATGAATTTTTCAACTTCTATTGTGAAATACTATATTCTTACTTTTTTTGCTGGTTCTAAATATAGATTTTCATGGATTTATTGTATGTTTTGTAAACTAGCAGACTTATACACACTTTTATGCATACTTGTTAGTTCATATATAATCACTTTAATCTTTGCTGTGGGAGGTGTAGAGTTATTTATAATATACTCCAATCTCCTCTAGGTGGTCATGGATCGTAGTTGGATGAACGCTAGACGAACAAGTGCTGAATATGAAAATGGGTTGGAAATGTTTCTGGAATTCGCTAGAAAAAATGTTCCTGACAATAATGGAAGGTTCTATTGTCCTTGTATCAAATGTTTGAACGAGAGGCGACTGAGTGTTGCGGAAATTAGAGATCATGTAATTTGTTACGGGTTCAACAAGAGATATACACGATGGACATGGCATGGTGAATTTGAAACATCAAGTGTCTGCCAAAAGGGGGAAGTTGATCTAGATATGGATGATCGACTAGAAGACATGATTCGTGATGTTGGAGTAGAAGCCTTTGAGCAAGCACATACATATGATAGCTTATATAGTGATGCAGAGAAACCTTTGTACCCAGGATGTGCTAAATTTACACGGTTGTCAGCTGTGTTAAGATTAGTTAACTTGAAAGCAAAAAATGGGTGGAGTGATAAGAGTTTCACGGATTTGCTTGAATTGTTGAAAATCATGCTTCCAGAAGGTAATGAACTACCTGATCGTAACTATGAGGCAAAGAAAATATTGTGTCCAATGGGTATGGAGTATAAAAAGATACATGCTTGCCCCAATGATTGTATATTGTATAGAAATGAGTATGAAGGGCTACATATGTGTCCAAAATATGGGGCATCACGCTACAAAGTGAAGGAGCATGGTGATTCTAATTGTGATATGAGCATTAAGGGGCCTCCTGCGAAGGTGTTATGGTATCTTCCAATAACACCAAGATCCAAGCGCTTGTTTGCTAATGTAAAGGATGCAAAGAACTTGAGATGGCATGCAGAAGAGAGGGTTTCTGATGGAAAGCTTCGACATCCAGCTGATTCCCCTCAATGGAAGGTAATTGATGAGTTGTTTCCTGACTTTGGTAGTGAGCCAAGAAACCTTCGACTTGGACTTTGTACAGATGGAATGAACCCTTATGGTAACATGAGCAGTAAACATAGTTCATGGCCTGTTCTTTTGGTGATTTACAACCTACCTCCTTGGTTGTGTATGAAACGCAAGTACATCATGTTGTCTATGATGATTTCAGGCCCAAAACAGCCAGGAAATGACATAGATGTTTACTTGGGACCTTTGATTGCAGACTTGAAAATGTTGTAGGAGGAAGGTATGGATGTGTTTGATGCATATTACAAGGAGATGTTTAAGATGCGTGCCATGATCTTTTGCACAATTAATGACTTTCCAGCATATGGAAACTTGTCTGGGTACAGTGTTAAGGGGCATAAGGCATGCCCTATTTGTCAAGAAGGCACACGTTGTAATCAACTTAAGTATGGAAAGAAGACAGTCTACCTTGCTCATCGGAGATTTCTTCAGCGAAACCACCCATATCGTAGATTGAAAAAAGCTTTCAATGGCTTACAAGAGTATGAAGATGCTCCTAAGGCATTAAATGCAGAGCAAGTTTATCAACGGGTGAAAGACATTAATGTTATCTTTGGAAAGACTCAGAAACTTGCAACCAAAAAAACTTTATGGAAAAAGAGGTCTATCTTCTATGATCTTCCATATTGGCAAAGTCTTGAGGTCAAGCATAGTATTGATGTGATGCATGTAGAGAAAAATGTGTGTGATAGTCTTATCGGAACGCTTCTCAATATACAAGGAAAGACCAAGGATTGTGCGAATACGAGAAATGATATGGTTGCAATGGGAATACGACAAGAGTTAGCTCCGCAACTAGTAGGTAAGAGGACTTATTTGCCCCCAGCTTGTCATACATTGTCCAAAAATGAGAAAAGAAGTTTTTGTGAGTGTTTACATGGTGTCAAAGTGCCCCAAGGGTATTCTTCAAATGTTAAAAGGCTTGTGTCAATGAAAGATTTGAAATTAATAGGTTTAAAGTCTCATGACTGCCATGTCTTGATACAACAACTTTTACCAGTGGCTATTCGCGATGTATTACCAAAAAAATTGAGACATACTATAACCAGGCTATGCTTTTTCTTCAATGCCATATGTAGCAAAGTCATTGACCCTCAGAAATTAGATGAATTGGAAAATGATGCTGCTACTATCTTATGCCAACTTGAGATGTACTTTCCACCTTCTTTTTTTGACATCATGGTACATTTAATGGTCCATTTAGTGGGGGAGATAAGATTGTGTGGCCCTATTTATTTACGGTGGATGTACCCATTCGAGCGATACATGAAAATCCTAAAGGGGTATGTTAAGAATCCACATCGACCTGAAGCATCAATTGTTGAAAGATATGTTGCTGAAGAAGCCATTGAGTTTTGTACTGAATACTTAGTAGAAGTAGAAGCTGTTGGACTTCCAAAGTCTTGCCATGAGGGAAGAGGTACTGGTAAGGGTACACGAGGGTTAAGAGTAAAAAACATGGGTCGTGAAGAAGTACTACAAGCACATCTATACATTTTAAATAACACTGATGAAGTTCAACCTTACTTGGCTACCCATAAAAGCATTATAAGAGAAAAAAACCCTCGAAAGAATGATAAATGGGTGGTGAATGAGCATAACAAGACTTTTAGATCATGGTTCAATGAACAGGTTATGAATGATGATAATGTATCTAATACAATAAGATGGTTAGCCGATGGGCCTCAGTTTGATGTTGTATGCTGGAGTGGCTATGACATCAATGGGTATTCCTTCTACACAAAGGCCCAGGATGACAAGAGTACTATGCAAAATAGTGGGGTTATGGTAGTAGCAGAGTCAATGCATTTTTCGAGTTCAAAAGATAAAAACCCAGTATTGGCAGCCATATCTTATTTTGGAGTTATTGAAGAGATTTGGGAGGTTGATTATACTAAATTTAAAGTACCTGTTTTCAAATGTAAGTGGGTTGATAGTAATAATGGTGTCCAAACAGATGAGTTAGGATTTACATTAGTGGATCTTAATAGGGTAGGATATAAGGATGAGCCCTTTATCATGGCATCCCAAGCGAAACAAGTGTTTTATGTCTCTGATCCAGTGGATAAAATGTGGTCTGTGGTTTTACAGGGGAAAAGGATGATTATTAGTGATGAGAATGATGAATCAAGTTTCAACATTTGTGAGACTCCTCCTTTCTCATCAAGGCTACCTGAACTAAGTGAAGAAGATGAAGTAGACGAAGCATATGCCGCAAGAGATGATCATAATGAAGGGATATGGGAGAATAACATTAAATAAAGTTTGAGTTAAGTTATTAGTTATCTTATTTCATTGTTCATATAATAGTTTATTAAACTTATTTGAATTTTGTTTGTTACTTTTCTTATTTCATACTTTAATTATCTTCAATATGCTTACCTTATTATCTTATTGTCTAAACAGGCACATGGAGAATCGTTCTAGTGACCAGTCTACTCATAATGATACTCAGAGTAGCCAAGCCCATCAATCTACACATAAACGGGGTAGACGTGGCACGCGGTTAAAGGAATTAACCCTCGGTCATGGTGGTGAACAGAGGATACATATTGAATTTGATGAGAGTTGGAATCCAATTGGGCCTAATAGGAAGAGATTTAAAAGTTTTGTTGCCCTTCTAGGACGTAGTAAGACAAGCATTTTAAAGAATGAGTGGGAAGATGTATCCAACAAGGTGAAGGATCAGATTTGGGAAACTATTACGGTATATCACTATATAAACTATTATATTTATCAATGTTATTATATCACTAACTTCCTTTTATATGTGTATATTGTAGCTCACCTACGATGTTCCTCCCAATGAATTGTTGAGGACAAAGTTGATTCAATATGCAGGGGAGCGATGGAAGGCCTTTAAGACCAGTCTTACTAGTAGATATGTGTTTGGTAAGCTGAAGGGAGTAAATCCTTGTGAGGATTATCAATTTCTTGAAGAAGAGATTTGGCATAAATTTGTTGAAAGTCGTCTAGATAAAAAATTTCAGGTTAGTAAACCAAGAATGTGTAAATGAAATGGTTTTATTCATTATTGATTTTATTCTCTTATTGTTAATAGGAGAAGAGACAAAAAGTTCAAGAGTTGCAAGCAAAAAATGTTTACCCCCACAGATTGTCACGTGGGGGTTATGACTTGCTTGAAGAAAAAATTATGAAACAAAAGTTGAAGGAGCGTGAAGATGCTCAAGGTGACTCATCCACTATTACTTCTCCTCCATATCCACTTACTCGCGCTAAGAAATGGAAGCTTGCACGGCAAACAAAGGAAGGAGAGTATGTCACCGAGGAGGCTCGTGCAGTTGCTGAGAAGATTGTAAGTAATTTAGGACTAATCAAATTTATTATTTGGCTTTAGTTATACATGTGTTAAATATGTTTGTTATTTGTATATTACAGGATTCTCTTCAAGAACAGTACTCCCAGGGAAGCTTTACTCCTGTTGGAAGGAATGATATCTTGGCCACTGCTTTAGGGAAAGCGGAGCACCCTGGCCGTGTTAGGGGAGTTGGAAGAGGAGTAGGTATCAAGCAGTATTTTGGATCAACTAAACTCCATGGCTCAAGAATCATGACTAGGGATGAGATGGAATTGATGGTGGCAGCGCAGGTGGCAACACAAGTGGCAGCTATAAAGGATGAGGTGATGTCCTTATTTGGCGCAGCAGGGATACCATCACGGATAGACACATCCGTCCAGGGAACTAATTCTCCCATAGTTCAAAGCACAAAAGATAGTTGTATTCCTGACCTTGCATCGGAGGGTGCTCCCATCGAAGATAGTAGACAACCATGTGAGCTATATTTGGAGGATCCTCAAAGGCGATTAGTGGCCTATGGTAAAGTCTACAACTTGGGCTCAATCATCCATCACCAAAAAATAAAGGATGATCAAGTGAGGGTAGTGGTTGATCGAGCTGAAGTTCCAGATGCACCGGTACCATTGCCTAGTGAAGAGGTGAACACAGTAGGGGAAGCCCTAAATACTTTTATTTTATGGCCAAAAAGACTAGTTCAGGTATTTCTGATATCACTATCTTGTGTTTTACTCATACTTCATATAGCATGTAGTGTTTTTAATAATTACTTCATTATTTAGGAAACTACTCCTTCAATCCCGCAGTCCCAACCCCAGATGGATCCACTAACACGTCTGTGTGTAGTGGCAATGAACATAAAAAATCCTATAAAGGTTCATATGGATTTAGGAATTATAGATGATATGAAGGATTATGACTTCTACATTTTCCAGAGGGATGTGATGGAGCTACTCATGACTGATAAGTTGAATATATCGATCCTGCAATTGTTTATGAAGTAAGTTTATTGTTATTTTTGAATGATATCTAAGCATTTAACTCTTAAAACTAACATATTTACAATATTGTAGGTACCTCAATCGCCTTTGCAACTTGTCAGGAAAAAGTGATAAGTATGGTTTCATGTGCCCACAACACATCCAAAGGCAAGGTAACAAGGCATCTGCAATATCAGCCTACATCAGAGCTAGGCTCAAAGAAGGCAACAAGCAATGTTTCCTTGCACCATATCGTCAAGGGTAAGAAAAATATTGTAATTGATATGATATTATGGTTGTGTAATTCATTCCCTATTTTGTAGGGACCATTGGCAGTTGATGGTTATTTCCCCTCAACAAAATGTTGTCACCTGGTTCTGCTCTGTATCGATGCTACCGAAAGATGATTTCAAGGATATGATTGACACGTAAGTGTGTTTGGGGAAATCTTTACTTTGTGATATTTATTATTATTACTTTATAATATAATTCTTTGCATGCATTTGAACTCAGCGCTCTGGGGTCGAGCAAAGTCTTGCAAGGTCAGCATGCACATCAGCTGAAGAAGACTTCGTGGTTTTACCCAAAGGTAAGTAGTTTGAACTTGAGCACTTTTTGTAACAAACTTTTACTCTTTTATGATGTTGGTCATTTTCTGTTCATCTGTAGTGTCAAAAACAAGTGGGAGACAAAGTGTGTGGATATTATGTGATGATATATATGTTCAATATCATTACTTCAGGAACTGTTGAATCATTTGAAAAGGTAATTATGATTTACAAAACTTGGTTTTGTTCCTTTGTGAGTTCATGTTTTGATGGGCTTTGAACTTATAGATATTTGACAATGAGGACTCCTTTTCTGAAGAGGAAATTAAAGGCATTCAAAGGCGTTGGGCAAGCTAATTTTTGGAAACCACTTCGTTTTGAAGGTTAGATTTGGTTGTGAAAACTTTCTAAATAAATTTCAAACTTGTGTGGGTGGAAACATACCCATGCAATTGTAAATCACGTACTTTAAGTTTATAAACCTTGTCTTGATGTATGTTGTTATACTTTTAGGTTAACTACAGTTGGCTAATTTGATCTTTATGCTAAGTAATTGGTTTAGGTGGAATGAGTGGTGTTTTAATTTTGCAAATTGTGCTATTGGCACTGCATAAAGTGGTAGATATATATATATATATATAATGGTGGCATCTTATTTTAGGGTATCTTATTACTTATTATAAATGAAAGAATGGGGATAAATTATTTTTGGGATCTCTTATTACTTATAATGGAAGAGTTTTATATAAACAAAAGAGGTGTTAGTAATGTTTAGATAAGTGGCAATTCAAAGTACAAATTTAATTCTTTTCCTTGAGAAATGGGAACTGTAGAGAAAGATGATTTTTTCATTGAAAAGAAGATATAACGTTGAGATTAAAACTCTGACTGATACAAATATTTCTTTATGATTTTGTTATAGGGTGGATGCTGAAATGAAAGCTGTTTTTGTTGGCCAACTATGTTCAAAAGAAAGCTAAAGATTGGTCATGATAAGTTTTTGTTGTATTGATAATTTTATGCTATTATACTTTTAAGTTGATTTTAGGCATTATAGCCCTTTAAATTTAAAAGACATTGGGCTATTTACTACATTTTTTGTTTGTACAGTGATGTTGTTTAATAGATTGTAACCTATGCGTAGAAAATACACATGGTTCAAATTAAAATGTGTTATTGGTACTGGCTAGTTGCATCTAACGTGGTATACCTGGTATACATTCTGCATGATTGCAATCATTGTAAATAGGAAGGATAAGTGTAAAATTCAGTAAATATATTTAAAAAAAATTGATAATGAGCACTTTCTAGATCGGTTATGGAGTCATAACCGATCTAGAAAGTGCTCATTATCATTTTTCTTAAGATGATTTTCTAGACCGGGTGTTTAAAACAACCGGTCTAGAAAATGACACTTTCTACATCGGTTAAATAACCGATCTAGAAAATGAAACTTTCTACATCAGTCACTTCTACACCTGCACCAGAACCGATTTAGAAAGCCTATTTTACCCGATCTAGAAAGTGTTCAGTGTAGTAGTGTTCTTTCCCTTTTCACGTTTAAATGTTCAAACGAGGAAGAAAGGTAGGCAAGAAGAAAGGTGAAAAATGCATGGGGAGCTAGCAGCGTAGATGGAGTTGCAAGAGCCCGTTGAACAACCACTCTCTCAAGTCACTTTCCCACATCAGTTCTTGCAAGCAAAGGATAATACAAAAGTATGGAAAAGCAAGGTAGAAAGTAGGAGGGCAAAGACATCATGAATATTAATCATAAAAATGAAGAGCAAGCCAAAAGTGGGAGAACCCAGTAGGAAAATATTAAGTTAGAAAATATGGAGTAGTCCTAATCACCCTCTTCCACAAGGTCAACGATTTGGGGGCTATAAAAAGGAACAGAAGAGTGTCTGAGAGGGAGCGTTCGGGGTGGTGGAGAAAGGAAGAGCATTTGAAGAAAGAAGGGAGCAAGAGAGAGTAGGAGGGAAAGAGAATTCAGTGGGGAGAGAGTAAGCATTGAGTGTAGGAGGAAAGGAGAAGACTCGAGGAGCAAGTGGAGATTAGGTGCTGTAAAGGTAAATCATACTTGTCTTTGTTTTTCCTTTAATTTCTCTCATTCCTTTATTGCTGAGTATTCATCATGCTTTTAGCTTGGTTAATCTATTTGGTGTATGATGTGAGTTTGGGTTACCTCTAGACTTAGATTTAACACTTACAGACTGTTATTACCTTCTTCTCTATTTGTGGAGAGGGCCCCTGTTCTTAGGTAAAGTTACTTGAATGTTATGTTTAGCACCTAGCTTGCAAACCGTGCATCTTTTAAGCTGTCATAATTGTTCTTTTGGCTTTCCCTACCTCAAGATGGTAATGATAATCTAGCTTGGCAGCCGGTGCATGTTGTGTGTATTTGCTGATATATACTAGCAAAGATGGTAGTGAATGACACGTTAACAAATTTCACGTTGGGTCATAAGGTTCTTTGAGTGTTATGCACTTAACTGGTTTTTACAAAGGGGGGAGTTTTCCTTTTTAATGATGACTTTGATTTTGAATAATGAAGTGAGGTATTCGGGTGTTGTTATTCACGTACATGGTCATGCTTTTTCTGTTGGTTTCACTGTTGCAAACATGATGACGATGCAACTCCCCTGCCTTCGAGTTGTGATTTTTTTGCGGTGACAATGCTTGAGTTGGGATGTCATGTGAAGAAAGAGAAGCACAACGAGGTACCTTCACTGGATGAAGAGAATAAGATCCCCTGGTGCATCTAGCTTCCTGTAATTTTTGTGCCATCAATGTTGATTTGCTCTTCATAAATATAACACGTGTTAACTCATGGCTTAAATAATTATTATAATGTGTAATTGGTGAAGGTGATTTTATGAGCATACAAATATATTGTGGACACCTTAGAATTAACGTGAAAGATATATTGTGCAATGTACAAGTGGCTTCCTTGCTAATTGTAAGTTGCTCCCATTCGATTATTTCTCTTGGATGTATGGGTCATGCAAGACCATGATTGTGACCGAATGTCTCTTAAAAGAAAAAAGAATTTATAAGCTTGAAAAGATAATTTGTATTAAAAAAAAAAGAAGAGAGAGAGTTTTAGAGTCTGTCGCGAGAGACTAAATCTTCGTGTGCACATTGAGTGTCAGTCAATTGTATCATGAACGAGGAGTTACCATGATATTTGCACTGGCTAGGTGCTAATTTTCTTAATATTTTGGGTTCAAATGACTTCTTTTATTTTTATTTTATTTATTTTATTTGTTAAAAATAAAATAACTGATAACTAATTAAAATAAAAATCCTCTATTGCAAATTTTTCTTTTTACCTTTATGCTTCGAGTAGTAATACCGTGAGCATTTAGGTATCAATGAGCTGATTGTAAGTGATGAAGTCACCACATGAGTTAATTAACTTTATTTTGTAAAAATAAAATTCTTTTCAAATTTTTCTTCTCAAATTAACAATAAAAATATTTGAAGTCACATATAATTTTAATCATATATTATACATTGAGGAAAAACACATGTTTTTTTTTAAGAATTGATTTTCTTTTAAAAAAATGAAAATAAAAAAGTGAAAAATGCAAGAAATGAGTGATAAGAGAAGATAATCAAAATTAATATATCTTTTACAAATTAAAACACACTAGCCAATTTTGAAAATTGTTTTCTTTGCGAAAAGATAAATTATTTTTTATAAACTTTCCTTTTCAAAAAATATACATAATAAAAAATATCAACCTAGTGACACACATTTATACTCCGAACTACATCGACTTTGATCTCTATCACAGGGTACGTAAGCCCCAGACTCTAATTTTGGGTCAAGTTCATTCTTATAAATAAATAATATGTTTCTTTTATTTTATTTTTCTCAATTCCTCATATTCTCAGTCTATTATTTATTTTCATTTTTACATTTTCTTTTATTTTTATATTTATTTTTGCATGTGAATGATTAAAGGGCAATCAAAATAATTTTTTAAAAGCCATAAAAATTGCATGATCAACTTAAGATAACCGTTATTTGAAACGGGTGTTGTGGGGTGCCTAACATCTTCCCCACTCACAATCGTACTCCTGAACCCAACTCTAATTTGTAGACCATCATTTTCCTTTTTATTTTGTTTTGCAAAGTTTTCCTTAAAATTTTGGTGGCGATTTCTCTGAAATCAGCCTCCATCGTGAGAGCTGATTTCTCTCTTTTTCTTCATTCCCACGTCATCTGGGTTGCATTTCCAGGTGTGACAAAGATAATATAATCTTCTTAATCCGCCTTTCCATTCATATTATTATTACTCTTACCTATAATACTGCTATATATGATATTTTTTTGGGAGGCAATTACAAACCACATTTATGATACTTTGATTTACTAGAATATCACATTTTTAACAATAGCCTTCAACCATTGTCTTCAAGAAAAGTAAGCTATTAATATTATTTCCTATTGAATATTTTAGAAAAGAAAGAAACAATATACAGGAACATAAGTGCCAGTTCCTTTATATTCTCCAAAGCTTTAACTGAAATGAAAATTGGAATCGTATTCAAGAATTTGCACTTTCTCTACCTTTTAGCATGAGGGGGTTGGTTTAGTGAATTTGTTAAATTCGACGGGCTTTCTGAAATGGAAGAAAGAAACACATTGATGAGTATTACAAGATTATTTCCTCTACGATTAAAAAAAAATTCAAGTATTCCAGAACTACCAAAGGATCTGTAATGTAGATGACTTTTTGGTGTTCTGCGTACTCATGACACATCTTTCCAATGAAGGCTTGAAACCATTCATTCAAGTACATATATATATATGACAGAACACACCCCAAGTCTTTCATATTATTAGCATCATTATATAGTGCCATGTTCAACGCAAAATATTATTCGTTACAACAAGGGGTATTATAAATCATAACATGGTAATATGATAAATTGAATTATCACAACATCAAGAATCCAAGAGTGGGTTAAGAACTGCTCCGAAGAAGAACACAGCCATGGAAGTCTCTTCCCTTGTCATGAACATGAAGGGGTGATCAGCCATAAAACTTGGCATGGGGAACAAGCACTGCTGCACAAAAACAATAACTGTGCTTGCTGATGCTTGCGTTCCTTCTTCATTGACTTCAATGAATGCCTTGTGAAAAATATTCCAAACAACAAGCTTTTGACTTGATTTAGAATCTGACACTTCAAGTAGCTCCCCAGGAAGGAAAGGTAACACTAGCCCCAATCCTGGCATGATCTCTTTAGCATCAAAGTCGGATGAGAATTTGAATAGTGGGATAAAAAATTCTGGAATTTTCATCTTCTGTAGTCCAAAATCTTGATTTAAGAATCTGGGATTTGAGTTTAAAGAGTGAATTAAATTTGGCAAGCCATCATTCTCGTGTGGAAGAAAGAAATACATGGTGAACTTCAGTGGTTTGTCACCATTCTTATATGGAAGGTTGAGTATTTTAACATTTTCAAGGGATCTGTAATAATATTCTTCAGGCACCACGTTGGTCATCAAGGGAACTTCCACAATCTGTCCATTGATAAGTTTAAAACTTCTGTTTCTAGTCATATATGGATCAAATATTTTATCCCATGCTCCTTTGAAATATAGTGCATTCGCAAGAATTAGCCTAGTATTCTCGGCTAAGGAATTTGACGGAAGAAGCTCCTTTATCAGTCCATTGGTTGCATTTTCAGCCCACACATGATGAGCGATGGTCAGGAAGTCAAGGAAATGGCTAGTTTTTCTAAGTCTAAAGATTAGTTAGAATAGTTTTAGTTAAGTGAATTAGTTTATTTTATTATTGTATATATACATGACAGATGTACAGAACTTAATCAAGTCAGAATTATCATTTACTACACTTCCGTTTCTATTTCGCTCTTCTCTTTCTCTGTTTCGTCTTCATCTTCTTCTCTCTTCCACTCTCTTTCTTTTTCTCTCTCTTCTCGATTGTTGTGTTACATGGTATCAGAGCAATCTCTACCATGTCGTCTTCTTCGCTTGAGATGAATATTCAGTCAAATGCCACTAATGGATTCATGACCTATGCCGATCCATCACAAAATCCAGCGAGTCTGTATTATATTCATCCGAATGAGAATTCAGCGCTGGTCCTGGTTTCTCCACTCTTCACCGGGCCCAGTTATCATTCGTGGGCACAGGCAATGAAGATTTTGCTGCTTTTAAAGAATAAACTCAAGTTCATAGATGGTACTATATTGGCGCCGTCTTTTTCCGATCCGATGCACTCTGCTTGGGAAAGGTGTAATAATCTAACTAAGGCGTAGATCACGAAGTCATTATCACCGACGATAGCGCAGAGTGTTTTATGGATTGACAGAGCTTGTGACATTTGAGAGGATCTCAAGTCTCGGTTTGTTCAGGGGGATTCTGTTAGGATTGTTGAATTACAAGAAGAAATCCATGCATTAAAGCAAGGTGACTCTACTGTTAATGAATATTTTACCAAATTCAAAATTCTTTGGGATGAATATGGCACACTTCGTTCGATCAAATCATGCGTATGTGATCCAATGTGCAAATGAGAGGCTAGCAAGCAAGCCAAAGTTTACAAAGAAGCTGATCAGGTTATTCGTTTTTTGAGAGGTCTTAACAATCGTTTCTCCACAGTGAAGTCACAGATTATGTTCATGGAGCCTCTGCCTTCATTGAACAAAGTTTTCTCACTTGTTATACAACAGGAGCGAGAATTTTCTAAGACATTAGATCCTAAAATCTTCTATTCAAAGGCAGCAGGTTTATCAAAAGCAATGTTGCCTCCTCCTGCCAAGAAGAATTCTGCTGGAAATAGTACCAAGATTTGTACGTACTGTGGCAAACCTCGCCACACCGTGGAGACATGCTATCGCAAACACGGATTCCCCCTTGGATTCAAGTTCATAAACTCAGTGAACATGGTACCCTTTGATTCAACCTCATCTGGTCAAGCACAAGGCATATTACCTACACCACAGCTTACTCAGGAACAATTCCAAAAATTACTCTCATTGGTTCAATCTACTTCTATTGCTCCCACTGTTCCCAATTCTTCTCTTTCAAATAACCCTTCTGTACATCATATTTCTGTTCGTCCTGATGATGTTACTGCACCAGGTATATTTCTTACATCTGTTAAATCTAATGTTGTCAATAGATGGGTCATCGACACAAGGGCTACAGTACATGTCTATTCTGACCGTTCTTTGTTTGATTCCTGCATACCTATTTCCCCAGTTCAGGTTTCATTACCAGATAATGCCAAAGTTACAGCACATTTTTCTGGCACTATTCGTTTCACCAATACTTTCATTCTCACTAATGTCCTTTTTATTCCAGAATTCACATTGAATTTGATTTCTATTACCAAACTTACCTTACATCATAATTACATTGCTATTTTTACTCACATTCAATGTATTATTCAGCAGTTGCACCCTTGGAGGACGATTGGTATAGCTGAGGTATGTGAGGTCTGTACATCTATCAACACGCAAGTCTTCCTTCCACAAATGTTGTCTCTTCTGTTTAATCATCATCAAATACTTCTGTACCTCCTGATTTTGACCTATGGCATTATCATTTAGGACACATTTCACCCACTGCTATGTCCACCATTCATAAATAGTTTCCCTCCATTCCCTGTAACAACAATTTTACTGCATGTGATATCTGTCATTTTTCAAAGCAAAAGAGATTACCATTTGCTACAAGTATTACATCATCTAATAAAGCTTTTGTTCTCATTCATATTGACATATGGGGTCCCTATTCTGTATCATCTATTTATGGTCACAAGTACTTTCTTACTATAGTGGATGATTTTACCCGTTTCACATGGATAAAATTGATGAAAAACAAATCTGAAACACGACAACTGATTCATTATTTTCTTACTTATGTCACAACTCAGTTTAATTCTCATGTTCAAGTAATACGGTCTGACAATGGAGCTGAATTTTCAATGCCTAATTTTTATGCTTCCCAAGGCATTCTCCATCAAATTATCCGTGTTGAAACTCCACAACAAAATGGTTTAGTGGAACGTAAACACCAACATATTCTTAATGTTGCTAGATCTTTACTTTTTCAAGCTAATCTTCCCAAACTTTATTGGTCATATGCAGTATCACATGCTGTACATATTATTAATAGGTTGCCTTCTCCAGTGATCCATAATCAAAGTCCTTTTTCTATGCTTTATCATCATGAATCATGTCTTAATGATCTTAGAGTATTTGGTTCTTTATGTTATGCCTCCACTTCATTCACTCATAGAACTAAATTTGATTCTCAAGCTATCAAATGTATTTTTTTTGGGATTCCCCGCAACTTCTAAAGGTTTTACACTTTTGGATATTTAGACCAATAATATTTTCATCTCTCGCCATGTCATCTTTTATGAACATATATTTCCTCTGACACTTAAACCAATTCTCTCACCTCCTGCTAATTCCACCCATCAAGACATCCCTCCACTTGATTTTCCTGTTTCTGATACTTTACCTGTCACTTATCCTCCACCTCATACTGATGTTTTATCTCCTTCTTATGTACCAAGCTTTCCTTCTTCACCACCCATTATTTCATCTTTTGATATTGTCTACACTTCTCCTCGTTCTTCTCCTTTTCTTCGTAAATCCACCAGGCAGCATAATCCTCCTCATTACTTGAGTGATTATTATTGTCCCTTCACTACCACATCATCTTCTATTACATCCTCTAAAGGTACTACTCCACATACTTTAGATAAGGTTTTTTCTTATGATCATTTGTCTCCTTCTCATCACACCTTTAGCATTTCAATCTCCACTGTTCCTGAACCTAAGACATATGCCTAAGCTGTTAAATATAAAGAATGGAGGGATGCCATGGCTGCTGAGATTGTTGCACTTGAACAAAATTAGACTTGGGTCTTAACTACTCTCCCCCCAGGTAAACGTCCCATTGGTTATCATTGGGTGTACAAGATTAAGTATAAATCTGATGGTTCACTTGAAAGATATAAGGCTCGCTTAGTTGCCAAAGGTTACACTCAACAGGAGGGTGTTGATTTTTTTGACACTTTCTTACCTGTGGCAAAACTTACTACTGTTTGCTTACTTCTTGCTTTAGTTGCTTCCTCTGGTTGGCATTTACATCAATTGGATGTTAACAATGCTTTTCTTCATGGAGACCTTCGTGAAGAAGTTTATATGGTATTGCCTCAAGGTTTCTCTACTGCTGATCCACACTTAGTTTGTAAACTTGAGAGATCCCTTTATGGGTTAAAACAAGCTAGTCGCCAATGGTACCAAAAATTGTCTTCTGCTTTGGTTGACTTTGGTTATTCTCAATCCAAGGCTGATTACTCTTTGTTCACTCAATCTCATGGTTCTTCTTTTACTGTCATTCTTGTGTACGTTGATGATATGGTTCTAGATGGGAATGATCTTAATGAAATTTAGCGAATGAAGAGTTTCCTAGATGTTGCTTTTAAGATTAAGGATCTTGGTCACTTGAAGTTAGGGTGAGCGAAACCGAACTGAAACCGATCACCAAACCAAACTAAATGTAATTCAGTTTTTTTGGTTCAGTTATTTCGGTTTTCGCTTTATTATCGGTTATTTTTTTTGTGTTGTTCGGTAATTTCGGTTCGGTTCGGTTTTTAAGTTGCAAAAACCAAATAAACCGAATTGAGCGAAATTTATATATATATATTTTTCTTTTTTGTTTTAAAAAACATGCTCTTCAAAGGTTCAGTTTTCAGACTCAAGCCCAATCTCTCGGCCCAATCTCTCGGCCCAATCCCACTTGGACACCACCCTCCCTCTGAAATATGAACTCACCTCATGCCTCCCTCGGATCACTCCCTTCCTCCTCCCACACGCAAAAGCATAGCAAACCCTAAAAAGTGTGTGTGGCCGCGTCTCCCTCCCTCCCGACTCCATCTCCTTTCCTTTCTAGTCTCACTAGTCACTCTCAAAGCTTTAACCGGTGCCCCCTCCCTCCTCCCTCTTCCTTTCCACTCCCGGCTTTCGTCTCGTTCTCAGATTCCCTTTCTTGTCTCACTCTCAGAGCTTCGATCGAACCTCTTAGGGCCCAAGCCATCATGCATGAGTAGATAAGCGGAGCACTCTATCCACACCCCCATCAACATCATCGTCACACATCGACACGAGCAGAGGCTTTTTGAAACGCTAAATCCCCTTTCGGCAAATTCATCGTTCGCGTGCCGCATTCCCTCCTAGACACTGCTCAATGTTGATGCTTGCTCCCTCCAGCCTTTGTGTCTCTACTCCTAGAATCCCAGTTCTTGACCTCCGTCTCACTCCCAAAATCGCATTCGTTCTGTGTCTTGGACTCTTGGTTCTATGTCTAACACCGTTCTTCTCTACAAGAGATAACATAATAGTGTCCACTTATTCTACTTTGATATAATATATTGATCTATTGACTTAGGAAGTTGCGTCTGCTGCTCTTGGAATGGTAATATTTTGCCCTAAAATCTAGTACCCTGGTTTCAAAGAGATACTACTCTATATCGTGTGTTATAACTAGGAGTCAATGTTGAGGTAGTTGGATTGTCTGGAATGAACTAGAGGTTTTCAATGTTGGAAAAAAGTTTAATTTGGTTGAATTCTTAGTTGCCGGCAATGCTAGGCTGATAAATTATGTTTGAACTTTTGCCTTGAGATTAGATTGCATCAAGTGCCTATTTTTTTAGATGTTAAGAATCTAGTTTATAAAATGCTGGGGGATCAATGATTTATGTAAGGTTAAGTATTGAAGGAAATGATAGTCCATGCATCTTCTTAGTGTTGATCTAATTATTTTATTTGATTAAGTAAGGGATCTAACTATTTTTTTCACTTAAATGTAAGTTGCAGGTTGGGAAGCTCCTTTGGCTTTGACTACCATGTATCCATGTTTATGTAAGTTTAATGTTATGCGCTGTTTGATTAATTTGTATGTTTTTGTACTGTTAATGTTGTAATTTGTTTTTAATTTTTCAGTTTCCTTCAAGTAAGTTTAGATTGGATTTGAACCATTTGGTGATTTAAAACTTTGGGCTGAATTTTTTATGTTTATTTACGATATATTTATAGATTGGATTTGCTGGGAAATAGAAAAAAACATTTGGGCTCCTGTATAGGCCCAAACCGAATTGAAATAACCGAACTAAACTGAAATAATTCGGTTCAATTCAGTTCGGTTTTTCCACATAATTCGGTTAGGTTCGGTTATGTAATATGTGTTATTTCGGTATTCGGTTATTTCGGTTTTCAGCTAAACCGAACCATATAAACCGAATGCTCACCCCTACTCGAAGTTTTTCTTGGGTCTTGAGGTTGCTCGGTCCAAACTTGGTATTTCCTTATGCCAACACAAGTTTGCTTTGGATCTCCTTACTGATGTTGGGTTCATTGTCTCTAAGCCTATTCGTACTCCCATGGACAGGCATTTAAAGCTTTCTCAATCTGATGGCACCTTACTTTTAGATGGTACTTCTTATCGCAGTCTCATTGGACGCCTTCTGTACCTTACTACTACCCGTCCAGATATCACCTTTGCTATGCAACAACTAAGTCAATATATGTCTCATCCCACTGATCATCACCTTAAGGCTGCACATCGTGTTCTACGGTATATTAAGAATGCTCCAGCTAAAGGTGTATTTTTTCGTGCTACCTCTAACTTCAAGTTGAAAGCTTTTAGTGATTCAAATTGGGCTGGGTGTATTGATTCTCGTCGCTCAATCACTGGTTATTGTGTATTCTTGGACAAGGCATTAATTTCCTGGAAATCCAAGAAGCAGAGTACTGTGTCTCGTTCCTCTTTAGAAGCATAATATCGAGCTGTTGCAACCACCACTTGTGAAATTCAATGGCTACTTTATTTGTTGCATGATTTTCACATTCTTCATTCATCTCCTGCCTTGTTGTTTTGTGATAGTCAATCTGCCCTACAAATTGCTGCCAATCCAACTTTTCATGAGAGAACCAGGCACATTGAAATAGACTGCCATATTGTACGGGAGAAGGCGTTATTTATCTCATGCCTATTCGTTCTGTAGATCAGTTGGCAAATATCTACACCAAACCCCTGGGTCGTGCTTCATTTTCTACCTTGATGTCCAAGCTGGGGATGATTAATATACATGCTCCAGCTTGCAGGGGGTGATGAGCGATGGTCAAGAAGTCAAGAAAATGGCTAGTTTTTCTAAGTCTAAAGATTAGTTAGAATAGTTTTAGTTAAGTTATCATTATATAATAGAATTAGTTTATTTTATTACTGTATATATACGTGTCAGATGTACAGAACTTAATCAAGTCAGAATTATCATTCACTACACTTCTGTTCCTATTTCGCTCCTCTCTTTGTTCATCTTCATCTTCTTCTCTCTTTCTTTTTCTCTCTCCTATCGATTGTTGTGTTACAACACATTCACTTCATCTCTTCCTTGATCTGGCTATGGAGTTATGTCCAAAAGAGGAAAATTTAAAAAAAGAAAAGAAAAAAAGTCAGCCTGTGGAGATAATTTGTCATTAGAAGCAAACCAAATTTCAGAGTCTGTTTTAAACCTTTACTCAGCTGGGTGAGAAAATATATATAAAAAAGTCATATCCTCTCAGAAAAATATCTAGCAATTCATGGGATCTAGCTACCTAGTAACGGAATAAGTCATAACTTTATTTTTTTGTTTTCTGCTAACTGGTATAAATTTCGTTGTACCTTGTTTATAAAGTCAACAACTTTGACATGGCTTTTGTAAACATGTTTAACAACCTCTTCAAATGAAGACTTCAAACCAAAGGTCTGCTCCATCCAAGCTTCATTAGGGGAGGACAATATAGGGCCTTGTGTGAGGTTTTGATTCCCCTCAAGATGGCGTATTGCAGACATAATTTGGGAAGGGAACAGATGTAAATCCTCACGACGTTGTAATCCTAGAACTGGAAGAAGCTGAAGCAAGGTCCTGCCGGTTGATCCAGCAGCGATAAGACTGAGTACGATATGAAGGGACAATGGAGAACACATCAAGTTTGAACTCGTTTCGAGTTGTCTAAGAAGAACTCTATAAGCAACCTGCAAGCAGAAATCAGTGTTGAGGGATGCAACGTATTTCTCGAGGAAACTCCATTCTAGGTTGCTTGCCTCTGCTGAAATGTTGCATTCTTCTTCAAGGTCCAAACTCTGGTATCTTCCCTTGCAAGAAAAGAGAAAACATGGGTCCCAACCTTTTGATTTTTCATATCAAAGTCAAACCATCGTATACCCGGAAGTTACATTGGTTTTTGTCCGGAAAGAGCTAGAAGAGATCAAATCTGAGACAATTTATTAAGTCACTACAAACCCACCCTATTAGTTGAGTTACGCGCTAGTTGGAGTTCCACACCTTTTATCATCTGACATACACATGAAATTGTATTAGACATTGAAAAAAAAAAAGGTTGTTTTAGACACTGCAATACAATCACTTTTATATTTAAATAATTAATTACTTAACAATTGGTTGTCCAACTACAGGTTGACCCAAAAAATTATATATTAACAACTATAGAAGTGCTCTGAAATGCGATTTGTTCCTCTTAGCCTTTGCCTTTCTTTTAAACAGGAAAAAAATCATTAATATTAATATATATTGCGAGATCAATATTACTTTACTGAATAATTGGTTGGGGAATATATTTAAATAATATAAAAAGCTATAATAAAGTTATTAAATAGTGAACAAATATGTGTTGATCTAGAAGAGGTTAAGGTTGTTTAAACACGATATCTTGAGTTCAAAATTGAGTTCAAAACCGTGTAAATATAGATAATGTTTTTGGAAGAGTTTCCCAAGCTACAAGTAAGACCTAATCGTATGAGGAATTTAATAATGGACTCTTTGAGATAAAAGTTTGTATGTGTTGTGATCCTTTTAGGCCCTCATTTGAGTTTTGGGTGTTTCCCTTTGCCCAGCCCAACATGCATTGACAGTTATTGATGCTTGATGCCTAAGCCAGATGCATGCAAATAAAAAATCAGGGAATTACAATCAAAGAGTAGTAGAGAATTAATGTTGAAAAAGGACTTATACCTAATAAAAGGTAGTAAAAAGGGGTAGATTGAGCTGTACAATAGGGAACAATAGGTCTTATCTTATAATAAATTAGAATTCGAAATCTATGAAATGCATGGGTGCTTCAAGTATATTTAATCAAATCATATGAATAAATATAACATAATGAATATAAATAGAATATGCTTTAACATTCTATAATTATATGATTATATTTTACTGAAAAAAATTATTATCACTTTGACGCTAATTCTCCCAATATAAAATAAAAGAATAACAAATTGCCAATATATATAACATGTATATGATGTCCAATAGAAACATCATCATCATTATTGTTATATATAATGTATCACAAATTGCTAAATCAAGTTCTTTCTTTCAAATTAATAAATTACTTGAAAACAAATGATAAGTTATATCAAGAATAACTCATCTTTAAGAACCTTCAAATCCAAAAGGAAATGGTAATTGTAATACTTAAAAAAAAAGATGAATTAAACACATGTATATCATTAAAAATATAAAAGAGAACAAATTGAGATTAAAATAATGATATAAAAATACTTTGCATCATAATTGCATATTTAAATATGGTAGAATAACTAAAATAATATTAAATTATAAGATATTTATATAATTTTAACATATAGTTCACAATTTTTTATACATCCATAGAATGTTTATTATCAATATCATATACGCAAGGATATAAAAAAAAAAACTTCATGAAGGCTAGGTTTTTTAATGTTTTGAAATATTAGACTAAATTTGCATTTCCAATAACATAAATAGGGAAAATAAGTAGAATCATAATATAAAAAACAAAATTAAGCATAACTAACAAATGAAAATAGTGTACAAAAAAGTGGAAAAAAATGACAGTAATGAGAAAACAAATTGCAACTGAAATAATAATATAAAAATACTTTATAACATGACCGCACGTTTAAACATAGTAGAATAACTAAAATAATATCAAATTACAAGATATTTACATGATTTTAACATATAGTTCATAATTTTTTGTACATCTACAAAATGCTTATTATTAGTATTATATACATTAAGATATAAAAGGATTTCATGAAGGCTATATTTTTTAGTGTTTTGAAATATTAGGCTAAATTTGCATTTCCATTAACATAAATAGGGAAAATAGATAGAATTATAATATAGAAAACAAAAATAGAAGTGAAGGAAGAAAATGATAGTAGAATGAAAGAACAAATTGTGACTGAAATAATAGTATAAAAATACTTTACAACATGACCGCATGTTTAAACATGATAGAATAATTAAAATAATATCAAATTACAAGGTATTTACATGATTTTAACATATAGTTTACAATTTTTTGTACATCTACATAATGCTTATTATTATCGGTATTATATATGCTAAGATATAAAAGAACTTCATGAAGGCTAAGTTTTTTTGTGTTTTGAAATATTAGGCTAAATTTACATTTTCATTAACATAAATAGGGAAAATAAGCAGAATCATAATATAGAAAATAAAAATTAAGCATAATCAAATAATGAAAATAACGTATAAAGAAGTGGAAGAAAAAAAATGATAGTAGAATGAGAGAATGAGTGATTACCTCCATGTTTGAACCATCATTTAATTTTTCTTTTGAAAGAACCATTCAACAATTGTGTACAATTTATCTAGAGAAAATAAAATATATGAGAAAAATATAAAAATTACCACAAGAAAATTACAAATAACAATGTGATGAAAAATCAATTTTGAAGATGTCTTCAGAACTACAAAGATCTCATAATAGTAGAAAAAACTCACATAATATGAATTTATATGGATCTCATTGACTAATAATTAATGTGACAAATCATGATTTTTCCACAAATATATATTTAGTTTTTATTTCCATATTTATCATCATATCAAATTTTATGAAAAAATGAAAAACATATATAAGTGAATAAATATTATTTAGACTACGTGGGTCATATCTTTTTCATAGTTAACATGATGATATAGATTTATATAGATATCACTAAATAATTACTGATGTAATCTAGATAATTAAATTGTGATTTTTTCACAAATATATATAATTTTCATTTTCATATTTATAATAATATTATATTTAAAAAATGAAAACATATAAAAAAATAAATATTATTTAGAATATGAGGGTCCAATTTTTTATAATCAATATGATAATATGAATGCCTGAAATTGTGATACATCGTGCTTTTAACTCCTACTTTATAATATATAATAATATATAGATAATAGACTCACTATTTTGATCCCAAGATCTTATTTTTCCAATCAAATAAAGTTGGATTTAGGTGAATCATCAATATTTTTTTTGGTGACATCATATGTCACCATTTATATTAATCACTGATAGTCCTCTCACAAACTTATTTTTTTGGATTATATACTCTTTTTATATTTCTTCAATATTTTTCATACTTTTTAATAAAGTTTAAACATTAAAGAAATAGGCAGGATCTTTGATAAAATATTTAATTTAATTTTATATATTATTACATCTTTGTTTAATTTATTATCCCTCTCTCGTTCACAAAAGCAATATCTAGTCGGGTGGCCAAAAAAAAAAAAGCAATATCTAGTTGTTTATATTTTTCCTATCGAGTTTTTCAATAAAATCAAAATTACATCACGAGTCCTTATTTTGTAAAATTTCTTGAAAGAATATATGGCAAACGAAATACCAAAATAGGATCAATTAAAGAAAAATAAATCATAACTTCTGAATAAGGAACTCTTGTTACGCTGCTATGATGGGTTGTTTTGCCCCACTCTCTCGACATTCTTGCTGGCTATTGCTCTCTTTCTGTGAACAAAGAAAAAGATTCTATTTGATTATTATATTGCTATGAAAACAAATTTGGTTAAACCACTAAGAAGGTGGAAAAAAATTAAACCATTAAGAAAATCACTCGTCTCTTTTTTTTTGGATTGCTAAAATCTTATGTAAAATGGTACTAATCGTATTTTTTATTAAAATTTTGAAAACAAAGATTGACAATTTAAACTTTTAGAGCAAATTACTTTTTTTTTTTCCAAAAAAGTTTATCCTTTCAATTTCATCATCCAAAATATAATATTTGTTTACTATTATAATAAATTAGAAATTCGTCTAGTGCATTGCATATGAAAGACATATTTGTAATAAAATCATCCATTCATATCCACTAATTTAAAATTTAAACATTATGTTTGAAATTATCCTATTTGACTTAATACAGATTATTCTGAATCATGATAAATTTTCTGGTTGAAATAAGGTGGGTTCAAGCATAAAAAAAACAACAAAATATGCAATAATACAACCTAATACTAGTCAAATAAACCATATCATTGAACTATTGATAACCCATTTTACATTCTATTCATAAAATAATTCTATTCATAAAATAATAATAGAATAGACATGTTTCCCCATATAGTATAATGAATGAGTCGCATTGTTTTTTTTTTGGCCCGAGAATGAGTTGCATAATTTATAACATACAAATAATACAACATTAATAATTGGGTGAAATTTAGAAAGTGTTTGAAGTCTTAGGCCTTGTTTGGTCTGTACAATTAATAAAAAAATGATTCCTTTTTAATTACATGATGATGGAGGTGTGAAATATTTATTATGCCCATATAATCATTACTAGATCGCACCTATTTCTTTTTATTATTAGTTTTTATTTAGAGACATATGTGACATTTTTACATTTAAAAAGTCATTTTTTATTTCATTTTCATTTTCTTTCCATTCTATTCTGCATGTCAAACCAATCCTTAAAAGAAAAAAAAAGTAATGATAAAGGTTTATAAAATATGGATGCGAATGAATGAATGCTGTGAGGAATATGATTCCAAACTCCACCAAGTGCACACTATTCTGCCTACCATTCAAGCCATCCTCCAAATCAGAATCCACAAAAACCACTTTCATTTGGGATCTTACCTTCTTAAGCTTTCCTAAAAGTAGTGGTCTTCATCCTCTCTTCATTTCTTGGTTTTGATTTTTTGAATTCTCAATACTAATAACTTGTTTGGTAGGCTTGCATAAAATGAAAATTACTTTTTATGTACAAACTTTGTTAGTTATAATTAATTTGAAGTGTGAATTATTAACTATCAATTTTGATTTAATTTAATTTTTTTATATATTTAAATTTTATGTACCAACAATTTTTGAACTCTAAGCAAAGATGAATAATCACTAATGTACCCCACTTGAGATATGCACATTTCATCACGTTGCATTAATAATGGAATTAGAACGCCATATCAAATCAAGATTATTTGTAATACCGATCTTTTTCTCTTTTCTGTTGATTCTAAGCATGTCATATAATTTAAATAATATGGACTTTTGTGTTGGTCAAGGAAAAAAAAAAGCATGTCATATGATCAAATGTATTCAGGAAATTAAATTGCAAATTATTTAAAAATATTTCAACCTCAACAAGAATTATTTGTGAGACTGGAATTTTATTTTAGTTGAATTGCATTTTGATTAATACATTCAAAACATAAAATTCCTCTAGGCTTTGAATTTTGAAACATATATATATTTGCAGAGAAAAATAAATGTCCACTGCACTTCAGTCATGAGAAAATAATAAGTGATACAAAACATTCCTCAACATTATTCGTCAACTTCATGCAAGATATGAGAAAAAGCATACAGACCGGTTTAGTCCAGTAGAATATGAAAGTTATACTCTTTTTATCTAATTTTATTTATTATTTTAAAAAATTTTAAATGTCATTTTATATTATAAATGAAATATTAATTATTTTTTATTATTTAGTTCTTCATTAAAAATAGTGGTAGGTGAATAAGTCATCTTTTATCATTTAAGTTAAGATATTTTGATAAAATATTGTTAAATTTTGTTATAATCTATATTATTTAATAATTTTATTAATTTGTATGAAAAACTTCAATGCATGAGATAACATGTATCACCGAGGGAGCAGTAAATACAAAGTGGCACTATTTAAATGCCATAAGCACAACTCATTTCTTTAACTTTTTGCAATGTAAAGGGACCCGAATTCAAAATTATGTACATTATAAATAAATGAATGATGTTTGTGTGCATGTGCGTGGAAATTTCGTAATTTATAAGTGAAGCTTGATAAACTTAGGAAGCAGATTAACAAATCATAATCAAAGGTGAAGTGCCGGCCAAACTGATAAGAATATAGTACTCCCCTTGTTTTCATATTTTTTTTAGGATCAAGGTATTTACGAAATTTATGCGGTATTTAATAGTTTTTTTCACATTTACCTTTATTAAAAATACTCAAAAGAGTTATAGTGGAGAGAAATTAAAAAATATACAATCAAGATAAGTTATACTCTCTCCAGTCTTTTTAATAAGATACTTTTAACCCACTTTACACATATTAATTAATTTAGTTAAAGGTAGTTAATTTCATTAAATTTATATAAAATTTCAATTATTTTTTAAAATTACCCATATTTAATGAAGTTCATTAATAATACTTTTTCCTTTCTTTAAAAGAATGATATTTAATATAGCACTAACAATTATGGACATTAATATCAATTGCTAACTTCAAGTAAAATGTATTTTTGGTAAACAATATTTAATGATTAAAATAATTCTAAAACTATCTTATATTAAAGACAAAAAAATTCAAAAAAACATCAAATTTTTTATAATTTTTTAAAATATTAAAATTTTCAACTAACTTTTTAAATATGTGTGAGGTAGATAAATATGACTTATAATAAAAAAAATAGATTGAGTATTTGTGAATGTCACATTTTCATATGTGTCCATTAAAAAATGATTCATCAACTTTATTCCAAATATTAATGATAAATTATTCATAAAAAAAGTATAAAATCACACATTTTTTAATTTCAAGTGGGAATTATATTTATTCTGGCGTGATGCGTGTACATTTAACCGGCTCGA
Source organism: Adenanthera pavonina (assembly GCA_026686845.1). Classification (NCBI taxonomy): domain Eukaryota; kingdom Viridiplantae; phylum Streptophyta; class Magnoliopsida; order Fabales; family Fabaceae; genus Adenanthera; species Adenanthera pavonina. Next base: position 37,672,359 of record JAIVEN010000010.1, read on the forward strand.
AAATATTCTTTATTAATATGCCTGCCTGCTTCACGGGAATGGTGTTTAATTATTAGGTCCAAATATTTCAGAATAAGGATACAGAACGAACCTGCGTTCTTTTTTCGGACCACATATATATGCAAACACGAGCACCTTCCCATGCATCTTTGTGAGGTTCTTATATTATATGCGAATATTTCTATATCCTCATGGGATCTATTTTAGAAAAATTACATCTAAAGACAGAAATTTTTGAAACAGTCTATATTAAATCAACTTAAATATTATAACTATTTTATAGGATAGAATCAATATACATAAAATTATTTTTTCCATGAGGCCTAATATATAATTTTATAATAAATCTTATAATAACTCAATCTTTATTCTTTAGTCAACTTAATTATTTTAACTTTGCTTTTAAATATCTCAGCAATAAAACCACCTTTGATCTGTCAAATTAAAATAGCATGCTTTGGACCCCAGAAATAATTTGGCGGGCATTTTACGCAGCAATCTTTGTCATTCCAAATGTTGTATTGATATTATTATCTCGATATCATTTTAAAAAAAAAATTATTTGTAACATAAAGTATATGTAGTCTACAAGGCATATTTCGTAGTTTATAAAAAAAAAAAGGCATATTTTGTAACCACCAGACATTTGATTCGACTGATATGAAATTATACTAGTTTAATAAAACATCTCAAGTTTAAGTTTGGAAATATAATATCTTTTAATACTTATTATAACTTGCCACTCGAAAGGTTATTACACAAACATATATTTATATATATATTATTGATCTAGTTAGTATAATTTTAATCAAACTTTCAATAGGTCTTTGTAACTTAAACAGCTCTTAACTAAACCTCATAGTTAGAATTTTTAATTTAGGTACTCGACATTAAATCTTTATCCTTGTAGCGCTAAAATATGCTAAAATTACACACTAATTGCACGCATGACACAATAACAAGCGACGAGGGAAAACTTTGCACACGCATGTCACGTGTTGAATGAGCAGACGTAGCTTCTAATTTGTTGTGTCAGCATATTGATACATAATCGTTAGATATATAATATATACGAATTTAATGTCGAGGACGTAATGTGAACATTTTATTGCAACAATCTGTTTAAAAAATAACTAAAATTTTACCTACATCGAAAGAGTAATTAAACTCATATTATATATATATATTGCATTTATGGAGTCTTATTAGTAAGTTTTAATGCTGATACCTTGTAAATACAATAATTCAATGGGTAATTAAATCTAAATACTGAAAAAATAGTTGAATATTTAAGATTAACTAAATTTTTTTTAGTGTTGATAGTGTATTTCGATTATTTTTTATAATTAATTATAAGTCTCAAAATCGATTATAAAAAAAATAAAAAACAATAATTTATTATTTCTCAGTAATCAATTATGGAAACTCCAATCTTGATTCCAAATAGGTAGTAAGTAATTCTATCAACATCCCAAAAAAAGGCAATTAAATCACAAATTTGAGGGTTCTGAGACGGATTTGTGTATCAGTTATAGTTTTCATCGTAGGTACACTGTAATATTATATTATCACACTGAAGAAGTTAAAAAAAGGACGAATGTTCCCAACAGAATATTAAATTATAATTATAAACTTATTATATTCAACATAAAATTCAAAAGGAAATGGACGTACAAGGTGAAAAGTGAAGGCTAAAAATATTCTAAAATTAGTGAAAGAAAATCATTTTATGGATAATGGATGTTTATGAATACTCTAAATACTTTAAGTATTCATTGTTCTATTAAGGTTTGAAAAGAAATTTACCATTACCACAAACCAATATTCAAAAAACCAAATTGGATAGATTGGTTTGATCGGTTCTCGGTGTCATGTTCGGTCTAGTTATAGATTTTGATTGACTTTTTCTAGAATTGATAAAAACCTGTGTACTGGTCAAACCGATCTCGAATCGTTTAAACCGGTTTATTTTTAAATTTTTTATTTTTAAAATAAAATAACATTATTTTTATTACTAAATATTATAATTTTTTTATATTATAATACTATATAAACATTATTATTATACATAATTATGAATAATGATAAATTTATTTAACAAATAATATAAATTAAATATTAATTGACTATTTTGAATTTAAAATATGTTTACAAATTAATATTAGCTTGTTTAGATTTTAATATTAGATTATGAAACTTATTAATAATATTTTTTATATATTGTATGAAAATAGAAAATTATTATATTAATTACCCTTGGATTAATTCCGGTTAAACTATTAAATTTTAAATCAATATTTTGAACAATTCAATACTCAATTCAATTGTTTTGAACCTTGCCACAAACTCTCCCAGGCAGTAAGTAGTATGCATAACTTGCAATGATTAGGCACAAACAAATTATTTTAAAAAATGATTTTATGAATTCAAAGAAGTTATTTTATGCAATTATTATTATCAATTTAAAATTAAGAAAAAAATTAGAATCCTTTAAAGTAAGACTAAGAAAAATACAACTCATGTGCTAAATAATATATATCATATCGTTATTACATATCATCAGGCTTCTTTTCCTGTATTATTATAATGTTCATAACAAATCAAATGTTTCTCATTTACCTTAGTGTTTCTCTTTTTGTTTTTGATAGATCTTATTCAAAATGAATTTATTAATTTATTAAATATACTAAAATCATTAAATTCTCTTTATCATTTAAAATTACTTCCTTCATTATTAAATATAAATTACTTTTAATCACTTTTCATATATTAAAAAAAATATTAAATCTATTAAATTCATTCTAAATTTAATTTAATTTTCAAATTTGTCCATAATTAAATATCATATCTTTTAAATCATAAGTTGCACTATTTTTTTAATATACATAATGATGGATATTTAGAAAAAAAATTAATTAATGATCCATATATAATTTATATTTTGGAACATAAAAACTATTTTATAAGTGATTTATATTAGAAATTAGGGAAATTGTATATTTATTTTTTTAAAAATTAGAATATGATTTACAAATGATATATAATTTTAATAAGGGAAATTCATTAATATTAATAATTAAATATAATAATATACAATGCAGCTTATATACAAGAAAATAATATATTTGTTAGAGAGAGAGAGAGAGTGAGAAAGGGAGGAGCGAGTAAGCGACGCAGCAAACCTCGTCATCTTATTGCTTCTCCTATAAATACCCGAGCTTGTCTCCGTCAAAACGAAACAGTGTTCACTCCTCCCTCCTCTTCTCGTCTCTCTTTTCCTTGGACTATTCAGTAAGGTTTATCTTCCTCACTATCTTCACTTTCTTCAGCTCCCTACATCTATTCCTGAGACTGTACAATCAATTATTCGAGACGGAGAGAGATAGAGAGAGTGTGTGATCATGGATACGTACGCGCTGCATTTGGCCGTTGCGGCTCTGGTTGGAGCTTCCGTGGTGGCTTTGTCGGCTTACTATATGCACCGGAAGACTCTGACTCAGCTTCTCGAGTTTGCCAAGACGGTGGATAAAGATAGGGAGAAAGACGATGTTTCCAGCGGTGATTCGCCGCAGCATTTCAAGAAGCGGCGTTCTCATGCACGGAGGAAGAGGAGCGGGTATTACCGGCGGAACCCGGCGTCATTGCCAGATGTTATGGCATTCTCCGGCGGGAAGGACGAAGAGGAGAAGCGCAACGGCCCGATAACGGTTAATGGGATTCCGGATTTGCATACGCTTCACGAAGGTATGGCTTTGTCGGAGTTCTCACCAGAGTGATGATAGCTGTGTAATCTGTGTTTTATTTATGTTTCTTATAAAAAATGTTGTATGGTCGACGTAGTTTATTCCAGGAGAAGCAATTTTAGGACTCACTACTTTGAGCTGTTACTTCAAGTTAATGTTAAAACAGGATTAGAATGACTCCTGCTTTAATCTTGGACATATGGGATTCACATGGTTGATCAATAATGGTATGAATCAGAACTGTAACGGCTAATATTAGTACACCAATTGAGATTGATGTACTGTGTATGCAGAAGGGATTCCTGTTTAAACTGTGTGCTAGAATTTTCTCCATTTCAGTGCTTATTGGAGAAAATGAATCTGATTTGAGAGAACTTGGAAGAATTGGACGTGATATTTATATTGTGTTTATCGTCAATCTTCCTTCTCTGCTTTGTCCTTTTGTTTCCATATTGGAGAGGTTACATGATAAAGAATTGGAAACACAGATCTGAGTTCGTGGGTTCCTCTGACATATGGATAGTAATTTAGGTGGGATAGAAAAAGAAGGATAGAGTAACTGGAAAAAGCATATTGTTGTATACGATTTTTAAGATTTCTTAGTGTCTGACTAAATGAGCTAGGATTATTAACTGGAAAAGATGTCATGTGGTATTGCAATTAGGAGGAATGTGTGGTGGAGCGGGTGTTAACCGATTAAATTGACAGGAATAGTGTGAAATATATAGTTTCACATGTAAAAGGTAATTTTTCAGAGAAATAAGACCTGCACCAACTCAGTTTTCAACTAGCTGTCTGTGACAAATCATGGTCTGCATGGACATGATTTGGACTGATGCAGTGATCCTTTTCTTCAACAATCTTCCCTTTGTTAGGAAGTGTATTAACATTCTTTTAGGCTATCCTTCCATTTTATTTTATTTTCTTAAAATCTGTGGTTTACTTAAAAGCTAATTTCCTTTTCCATGGATATTGCACATTCATTTTTCTTGGAATAAGCTTGTCTTCCATGTCAACCCTCCCTCCTCATCTGAAAAATAAACCAAGGGCTAGTAGTTTTGGTCGAGGTATTGATATCCTATGCGTGTGAAGTCAAAGTCTGGGAATCCAAATAATCAGTTTATGAATTCCATTGTTTGCCCTATTGAAATAAAAGTTTGTCTGTTCTGTTGAATTCTTACTTATTGACATTTGCAAAGTCTCCAGAATTAGGATGTGTTTGTATTTGACGGGCACTATGTCAAACATTTGAGTAGCATGAAGTAATGCGGTTAAAGTTAGGGGGGATGGGGTGTGTATAACACTTACTGCTTAGTGCTATATATATATATATTTGCATGTATGTATATGTATGTATGTATTTATCTTAGAGTACTGTAGTGCAATCATTCTACTGCATTTCCTCTTTTTGGCTCATGCGTCATCAACATAAACACATGAATACACTGGGTAAAGGGTCAATCTCAATACTTTTTACTTGCTAAAAAATTAAATGTACAATTACAGGAAAATCTGCACATGCTGTTGCTGCAAAGAAAAATCTTCTAAGGCCATCTTCTCCCAGGTCTCCTGTTGCTAGTGCTAGTGCTTTTGACAGTGGGGAGGAATCAGATGACGAAGATAATATGACTGACAATGCTAAAGTAGATACTACATATTTGCACATGAATGGAAATGCTGTAAGTCTTTTATGGGCATTGAGTATTCATTCATAGTAAAGCTCCCTCCCTCTCTCCTTCTTGCCCCCTTCCCTGGGCTTGGAAGTAAACCTACTGTTCTTCAATTACTCTTCAGCTGCATTTTGTTCTTTTCAGGATTTAGTGGTTTGTACCCAATAGAAGTTTGAATGGTCTCTGGGAATGAATTAGAATTTTACCTGTTTGCAGGTTGTTGAGGCCAAAAACCCATATGAGAGTTTACCTGATCATGTTAATGCTAATGGAGAGCAAATATCTGTTGTTGCTTCAAGTATGATCCGTTCTCATAGTGTTTCTGGTGACCTGCATGGTGTTCAGCCTCACCCAATTGCAGCTGACATTCTGAGAAAAGAGCCAGAGCATGAAAGTTTTACCGGACTTAATATTACTCCAATTGGTAGAACTTTGTTTCATTTTTTTAATGTAATAAATTGCTTTAAATGTGTTTTCTCTTGGCCTGTATAAAATTCAATTCCACTTCTTTTATGTATATTTGCTGAAAGCAATTGCAATTTTAGAGAGTCATATAGAAAATCATAATTCTAATGTTTGCTGTTTAGAGGCTCCATCACCTGATGAAGTAGAAGTATATGTGATTCTTCAAGAATGCCTTCAAATGCGAAAAAGATATGTGTTTAAAGAGGCAATTGCTCCATGGGAGAAAGAAGTTATATCTGAACCAGGTACTCCTGAGCCTAACCCAGATCCATTCTTCTTCAAGCCTGAAGGAAAGTCTGATGTGAGTTCCTTTTTACTTTTTAATTATTTCTTTAGTCAAGACTAAGGTCTATCAATTTAACTTATCTTTTGTCATTAATATATTCTGATATGCTGCAGCATTACTTTGAAATGCAAGATGGGGTTATTCATGTTTACTCCTGTAAAGACTGTAAGGAAGTTCTTTACGGTATCTTTTTATATTTTTATGGGAATACTTACTCCGGCTAAATCCTTAGGCACATTTGCTTACTATTTGCAGCAAAGGAAGAGCTTTTCCCTGTTGCTGATGCTACTACCTTTTTCACTGATCTCCATCACATACTCCGAGTCATTGCTGCAGGAAATGCTAGAACTTTATGCCATCATCGGCTTAATCTTCTAGAACAAGTAAATAAATGTCTAGACTGTAGATTGTTGTTTCAATAAAATGCAGCCTATACTGTTATTTTAATCACAAATAATAAATTGGTTGGTTGTGTGACTATTTTTTTTTTTAATATTTTTGTGCCTGTTCAGAAATTCAATCTTCATTTGATGCTAAATGCGGATAGGGAATTTCTTGCCCAGAAAAGTGCTCCACATCGAGACTTCTATAATGTCAGGAAAATTGATACACATGTACATCACTCAGCATGCATGAACCAGAAACATCTTTTAAGGTTTATCAAGTCAAAGCTGAGGAAAGAACCAGATGAGGTGACAGCTGGGATCTGTTTATTTCTGTGCTAAAATGTGATTTTAGAAATTTTTTGCTGTTTATGTTGCTTGAACTTTTCCATTCTTAAGATTTAATCATAGTTTTCTTGTAAGTTTCTGTGCTTGAAAATACTATCAAGCTAGTGGGTGCATGTATGTCTTTTAACTATGAGGGAATTAATCATACATTGGGCAGCTTCCATGAATGTCTTAAACTTCGAAGATTTATGAGAAATAAAAAATTAGGTTGTTTTGAAGAGAGCAACATACCTTTGAAGTGAATATAGCAATTTCATATCATGAGTTACAGGTATTTGAGTTTTAAGAATGGTTGTCTCTTGAGTTTGCCTTATGCATATGGAAATATGGATATGCTGTAATGAGTATTCAGTAAAGTTATATGACCAGGAATATAATCACTTAATGACTTTATTTCGTTTATTTTGTTATACATACACACACACACACACATGTCAATGCCAACCTCCACACTGTTGTTTGGAGCTTAGTGGGCTCCATCAAAAGGATTGTCATCAAATGCTGAAGTCTGATATGATAAGCATTATGTTATTCTCTTTTTATCACAAATATTACGGGAATTATCTTGTAGGTATTTGTTATGCATCGTGTACTCATTACAGTCTTATAAAATTCTAACTTCATTCAGGTTGTCATATTTCGAGATGGGACATATTTGACCTTGAAAGAAGTTTTTGAGAGTCTTGATTTGTCTGGGTAATGCTATGACTATAATGATCACTCACAACTTTTTTTTTTTTTGAGTTGGAGTATATGACCAAGTTTTATATTTGTCTGAGTAGGTATGACCTCAATGTGGACCTTTTGGATGTTCATGCAGACAAGAGTACATTTCATCGCTTTGACAAATTCAATCTTAAGTACAATCCTTGTGGTCAAAGTAGGCTCAGGGAGATATTCCTAAAGCAGGATAATCTGATTCAAGGTGATTTCTCTGCTGTAACAGACAGAATTTCTGTGTGTTTGCTTCTAACTACGTGGCAGAACAATCCTACAACTTTAGAGAATCTATTACTTGGTTAATTTTTATTTGGAGATTCTACTTCAAACTAGGGTTATAGAAAATCTCATTGCATCCTGGATTATGTTAACTTTCAAACTCTGCATAGTACCTACTACTGCAGCTTGATGTAAAATATATCATTATAAAATCTGAATGGAAAAGGCAAATTCTTTTTGGAGTCTATTCTTACCATTTTCTGCAATATTAGTATGTATTTTTCCAGGTTTGTCTGTCTTCTGTATGGTCCTCTATGTTAGATGGTATAATCTGGTTGTTGTTGAAGACTAGGGAAGTTGGAAGTTTATAGACTATTTTTGTAATATGCAGTCACTGATTATATAAGTAGAAAGCTATAATGATTTTTCGCTAGACGATGCCCCTTTTGTTAATATTATGTAGAATTGTAACATTCAATTTATAAACAAATAAAATGCCAGGGTTGACTAAGAGACAGTTTGGGGCTTGGATCAATGTGGATAGTTTGCTTTGGTGGGAGGGTTTGATTGCTTGAAAATAGTAGATATAAATAATAAGGGTTGTATCTTACATTTGCTAAAAAAAAAGAGAGAGAATTTTTTTTAAATAAAAAAAGAACCAATTTCTTCCTGTGGGTTAATGAAATAGTGGAAGATGGTTCAAAGACCTACGAATGAGTAACTTATGATAGGTGTTACTGTTATCAAATATTACAGCAGTCATTTGAGATGTTTATGATATTATTGATGTGAATTATGATTCATATTGTCTTCTTCAAAAAATAAAGGATCTCTTACTTTGATGTGGTCTTTTTATTCTGTTGCATTGAATAGGTCGTTTCCTTGCTGTGCTGACAAAGGAAGTGTTTTCTGACCTTGATGCTTGCAAATATCAGGTTCTTTCTTGAATCCTTGTATGCTATATATTTTGTTTTGAGAATGTAGACTTGATTCAGTTGATTGTTATTTGCTATTTTGATGTATTGCATAAGTAAACTCCTCAATTTTGACTTTGCTCATTCTGTACGCATGTTTAATCCTTGATTCTGACTTGTTATATGTAGGTAGATTTTTCTTTTTTCTTTTTGTTGTTTTTCTTGGTCATGATGGGGGTCCTAATTTCTCAATACACTTGTAGGTGCTCTATCCAAGAGATAGATCTAAATTTTCATTTTCAGTTAGTGCAGATGAAGCCATTTTAAAGCTTGAGCATTTCTGTTCGAGATTGATCTGTGTTTTCATATTGTCCTTTGGTTAGAAGTAGTTCAGATTATTGGGTGGATTACAGTCATAAGTATTCTTTATTCACACTTTCAAACCTATGAATAACTGATGGCAGAAGCTTGCTGGATAAGCATTCTTCCATTGTTTTTTCTGGCTGAAAAAACAGTAGACTTTGACTTTGATTTTGTGCTCACTTAAAATCATAACAGAATTTCATTACCTGATTGTGATTTTTGAATGCTTTGTTTCTTTTGACCTGGGTGTAGATGTTTGTTAATATATGTCTTTCTGCACCTAATTTTTCCACAGATGGCCGAGTATCGAATATCAATATATGGTAGGAAGCAAAGTGAGTGGGATCAACTGGCCAGTTGGATAGTGAATAACGAGTTGTACAGTGAAAATGTTGTTTGGTTAATTCAGGTATCCTCTTGTATAAATTCTTGGGTCACTGAGCAATTTAGTCTTTTAAAATGATGTGGTAGAATAGGTTCTCTTTGCTTGTATTCTCATGTTGTCTTTGTGCATAAACATTACTCCCTCTGTCCAGTTATAATGTCAACATCATGGGTTTCAACTTCTTATCATGTAATTCATATATGTAGACTGCAGTCTCATTTAGTGCGGAATTTTCAGGGTTAATGTTTTTCAATGTCTGAATATCTGGCCTTGTTGTTCCTGTCAGGAGTTCCATCTCCATCTCATTTTGCCCAAGAGATTGTATTTGCCATCGATTTAGTGAATTTTCAGGGTTAATGTTTCTCAATGTCTGAATATATGCCCATTTTGTTCCTCTTATGAGTTCCTTCTCCATCTCATTTTGCTCGTTGTGATTGATATTAATTCTTTTAAATATTTGTTCTGCAGCTTCCACGGTTGTACAATGTCTACAAAGAACTGGGAATAGTGACGTCATTCCAGAACATTCTTGATAATATTTTTATTCCACTATTTGAGGTTACTGTGGACCCAGATTCCCATCCTCAGTTGCATGTTTTCTTGAAGCAGGTATAGTGTTCGTCTACAATATAAATTACGTGTTGTATTCTGAAAGTTTCTGGTAGGTTTATTGACTGTGCTGACAGTAGGACTATGTTCATTGTTGAATGACATATGCACATATGAAACATCCTAAAAAGTGAATGCCTACTATTGTGGATTGGGACAAGTCGACTTCACAGCTAGCTTTGCAAAGTACATCTTAACGTGTAACATCCTAAGAGTGAATAATTACAACTATGGAAGTCAAATTTCTTCTTTGCTTTTGACTGTCCTCCACCTAGTCAGGACTCAGCATCCTTCGAAGGCCTAAAAGAAGGGTATTAATGTAATTTTGCACTTCTGACCTTGCGATATGATTGTGTTTTTGTTATGTATTATTCGTTGTGTTTTGTTCTTGTACAGTGCAGTATCGAAACTATCAATTATCTGACTATGTATTTATTTATTTATTTATTTATTTTTTATGCTTGTAGGTTGTTGGGTTGGATTTGGTTGATGATGAAAGTAAGCCTGAAAGACGGCCAACTAAACACATGCCTACACCTTCTCAATGGACCAATGTTTTTAATCCAGCATATTCGTACTATGTGTACTACTGTTATGCGAATCTTTACACCTTAAACAAGGTTTGTACTTCAACTTCAGAACAACATTCATTCCTATGGATCAAATCTTTGGGTGCTTAGCTACTCACTCTGACCTGACCATCACCTCCCAAAGTAAAAAAAAAAAAAGAGGTTAAAAATTATGAACAGAAAAATCAAAATGGATACCTCTCTTTCTAATATCTAATAATATATAATTGTAAGGCATAAATTGCATATTTCTCTATAATATCATTAATTTAGCAGTCGTTGTAATTGAATAGTTCTTGTTTGATGGTTTCCTTAAATTGTATTATATATTGCTTGCTTTCCTCAAGTGACCATAGTCTCCTTAATATATTTATTCCAAGATATCTTGTATGTGGATTTTCATAAATTGGTTTTGATATACACATGTTGATGTGATACACTTATTTCTCAGCTTCGTGAATCAAAAGGAATGACCACAATCAAATTCCGCCCTCATTCCGGAGAGGTAATTATCAGGGTATATTTTCTTTGTTGGGACATTGCTGTGTGGCTACATTATATGATGCATCATCATATTGTATCCAGGCCGGTGATATTGACCACCTCGCTGCAACCTTTCTCACTGCTCATAACATTGCACATGGAATCAATTTGAGGAAATCTCCTGTGCTTCAATATTTGTATTATCTAGCTCAGGTTTGGCCCTTTTTCAACTAATTACTTGCTTGGGATTTTTGCATTTGGGCAATAACTGATTGAGCCAACCCCACTTAGTGGGATAAGATTAATGTTATTATTGTTGTTGTTGGCAGTAATTGATTGGTTGTGGTGTCTTGTTTGTGACCAGATTGGGTTGTCTATGTCTCCTTTGAGTAACAACTCCCTGTTTTTGGACTACCATCGGAATCCCTTTCCAACGTTCTTCTCGCGGGGTTTGAATATGTCACTTTCTACTGATGATCCACTCCAAATTCACTTAACAAAAGAACCATTGGTTGAAGAATATAGCATAGCTGCTTCTGTGAGATACTCTGAGATTTCTTCCTCCCTTTCTGCATGGCATATAAACGAAAAATACTTACAATATGAACACTTTTTTACCCCTCCAGGTGTGGAAGTTGAGCTCTTGTGATTTATGTGAGATTGCCCGTAATTCAGTGTATCAATCTGGTTTCTCGCATGCCTTAAAGGTATCCGTTCTATTCTGTCTCTCCAGTGAATAAAAATCCTCTACCCCAAGGCACAACTGGTATTTTTTGTAATTAAAATCTGGGGTCGAGGTTCCAATATTTTTGAGAATATAACCTTTTTTGGTTGATTAAATTTGTGTGTGTGTGTGTGTGTTTTTTTTTTTTAATCTTGACTTTACAATTTAAATATTTGAATAACACAAAAAAACCTGAAGTAGTAATATTATTATCATGTGAACCAGTGGCGTCTATCCAGTTTCAATGCATATACGTATACACACACACACACATTATTAGAAGGCTGTAAGGTTGGGTTTATGGTTTCTGTTTCTCCTTGTTGAAGAGAATATGGTGTAGTGAACCAAACAAGCTGATAGCTGAACTGAAGTAATTGGAGTTGTACTTTTTTTGTTCATGACTGTAGAGATTTATAAAGACGCAAACCCTGTCATTATATTGTGTACTAAACTATTCATTTTATTATGTCAGTCACATTGGATTGGCAAGGAGTATTACAAAAAGAGGCCTCATGGAAACGACATTCACAAAACAAATGTTCCTCACATCCGGGTAGAATTCCGACACATGGTATGGATTTGATAAGGATTGACCATATCTAACGTATTATCTTTTTTGCCAATTTCTCACATTCCGACACTAGGGTAGATTCTTCTTCAAGCAAAGGTTGAAATAAGTTATCTAAAGAAAAAAGGGGTTAATATGTTACTTTCAAAACTTTCTTGCCTGGCCTTTTTGAACTATACATGGTACTTTAGTGTGAAGCAATTTAATGTGATTGCTGTTCTTACAGATTTGGAAAGAGGAGATGCGACAGATTTACTTGGGGAAAGCTATCACCTCCGAAATAGACACATAATACACCCAGAGGCATGTGCTTCATCCTTACTTTTAACAACCACAACTTTTGAACAGGTCATATATCCATATTTTCCTTTGAACAAACTTTAGATACCGTTTTATGGATTTTTTTTTTGGTTAAACCAGTTTTCAAATTTATGTAACTATCAAGTTATTCAATAAGGATATAACCTATTCAGTCAGTATTATATACTTGGATGTTTTAAAGACTTTTCATTACACGTCATGTTTGTATGAAAAATGTGATAATAAATGCGTAAAAACATTGTCCATATTAAGTATTCTTTTATCTGGGCATGTATGTATACCCGTATCGTTTAGCACTGACAATTTCCAAGTTGATCCAAAGTTGTTGACTGAATCTGTTCTGGTTGTTATAGGTCTAAATTAAGCTCCTGCTCGTCAGCATCGAAAGAGATGACAAACTTCTGGGAACCCCATCTAACAGTAGGGCCTGATACGTACATATATATACACAAAGGCTGAAGAATTTACAGCACTGCCTCGAGGACACGGCCACATACATAGCATACATAATATAACCAGCGACACAACAGCTACAAGGCAACATGACGTAGCGACTTACGAATTTGGCTTAGAGTTAAAATGAATTGATTTAGTAATATTTAATGCATCGAGTAAATTTATAGTTACAGGCAATGTATTATGATGATTACCCTTTAGCAGGATGAGAAGATAACTCCCGGAAAGATTTTTTTGCCTATTTGGCATTGTTTTCTGTATTTTTATTCTCAAATTTTGTAAAACTATTTTTGAGAATAAGTTTTGAAAACAAGAAAACAAAAAAATCTATTTGAATAATTATTTTCAAAATCATAACTAGTGAATAATAGATGAGTTATTCAAAATTTATAATTTTATCATTAATAAGATGAGTGTTTTTCACCTTTTCTTTTGTTTTCCAAAACAAAAATTATAAAACAACTTAAATTTGTTCTTAATTTTTTATTTTTTTATCTTTTTATTTTTCAGAACAGTTTATAAAAATAGATTTATCAAACAAAATTTTTTATTTTTCTATTTCCGAAAATAGAAAAACTGTTTCAGAAATACAAATCAAACAGACATTTTGATTCCACAATCATCACAACCAATGTAACTATTTGGATCAAACTAAGAAAGTTAATGATCTTTACAAGAGCAGTAATTTATTCTTTAGTTCAATTATGAGCACATTTATAATAATAGTAATGACAGAATGACTTCCCTAATTATTTGCTATAACTTTTCAATAAAAAAAAAGTGTGAATTAGCATTTTTAAAAGATTCGGCTAGCCATAAAATATAATAAATATCATTTAACATTTTTTATTGAAAAACCAAATAGCAACCATCCAATAAATGAACTGGTCAACTGACAGCCATATTGTACCATACAAACAGAACCGATGACATGGAATTAACAAAATAACGTATGAAGTACGTAACTTTTTTTTTGGCCAATAAAGTGTATTTTTGCAAAGAAAGGTATTGCATCTAATGGAAGAAGGCTAAAAAGCAAATCTAATTCAAAATGGAGGCTCTCACTATGTCCAATATCTACCGGTAAATTCATTAAAAGATCTCACTATAAAAACAATGCCAATGCATTGGTGAATAAGGCAACTGCGATACAAATGGATCTGCTGATTCACACAAGTAATAAGATCTTTACATTCAATCCATTATTAACCTCGAAATTTTGTCAAATCAACTTAAATGTATCTCAAAATTTTACAGTATAATAGCAACCAATAAAAACATTCTCATCAAGTAAGTTGCTTATTTGAAACTCTCAGTTCTCTAGAAGCACCTCAAAGGGAAAAGAAGCCAGAATTCATTCAGTCTCAATAGGATTCTCCTATCATGAAGCCACGAGATCAGAATAGTACGGTGTGGGGGCTACTTTTTGTACTTCTTTACCTCTTTAATAATACCATCAGTTAGTGAATCAACATCATTGTTCTTCCCAAAGAATTTTACAAACTGCATGTCAGGACCCATTAAGTACCTGAACAGAAACAACATTTTATAAGAGATTAATATTCAACAAAAAACTCCCTATTAAGAGACACACACTAATAGATCATGCAATAAAACATGGAGAAAAACAATAGAACACTAGGTCTAGAACCATCATCAGTAAAGGAATAAGTGATAAAGGAAAGACGCTTTCGTTTTTAATAATGAAAGTACTGAACTTGTAAAGATTTCTGATACACAGCATTTAATTACTAAAAACATAATGTAGCAAATGTTAAGGTTAAAAATAATACATACATAACTATGGAGTGATCAACGAGATAATCTGAGTCTTCCTCTGTTGTCTTCATGTAATAAACACGATAAGCACGTGCAACATTTCGTATTTCAACTGGGCTACCAGTTAATCCAATCAACTTTGGATGAAATTCTGACATAAACAAATTAGACAAGATATTAGAAAATGCATTACTCACCAATTTTACTTATTCTTCTTTTATCTACCTATATGTACACATTCATAAAATGCATTGGAAGAAGTACAATCCGTGCACCTTTGACATATTCGTGTACTTGTTCAACAGTGTCCCTCTCAGGGTCAACAGAAATAAAAACTGGGACAATTTCAATTCCAGCTTTCTCCTCTGCAGGCAACAAAGAGACACAATAGGATTATCATCAAGTCCCCATTACATGACCACAAGTGTAGCAATAGTGCATGTCAACAGAAAACTCACAAATCACTGCATCTGCCACACTTTGAGAAAGGAGTGCATGTGCATGCCTTCATGTGCACACATGCGCATGCACACCCACAAACACTACACACACACACACACACACACACACACACACATTATAAACCTCATTTTAGATGTCATGGTGCGAACAACATTTTCCAGTTTCTACATATCATAAAAGCTCAGACTTTTACCTCTTATCAATTTCAAATATCCATGGTATCTTAGTTGCATGGGAGTTTGTTGATTAGTAATAGTATAATAAAGTCAGAGTACATTGCTCTGACAAATTAGAAAGCAAGCTTGCTTCACAGTTGGGAACAGTAAAATCACCCAGTAATTCTAGATTTAACATGTCATTGTCATCAAATGGAAACATTGGCAAGTCGCATCTTACTTATTTTATCAACTGCAGCAGCTAGCTTTTGAAGTTCATCAGGGCAGATATCTGGGCAGTGAGTAAAGCCAAAATATATCAATGTCCACTTTCCCAAGAAGTTCTTTTCAGTTACAGGCTTCCCATCATGATTGATCAGATTGAATGGACCCCCAATGGCAGCTTTCCCAGCAGAAGGTCCTTCCTTAACTGCCTTTGAAGCATTGTTTATTTCTACATTAATGAATGTTAAATTTAAACAGTGAAGAATGGAAGAAATTATCCATGATGCTTCAAAAACTCATAGTATGACACCCAGGTAAACCAAGACAGTAAACAGATTATAAACCAAAAGATAGAAATTTTGAGAAAATGGAAAATGCAGTGATTTAATTATTTTTCAACCACTATGCTGTGTTCCAAGAAAGAAAGATGCATTTTGCACATAAAAAAAATCATCTGCAGTTGCATAGAGATGTGCATACTGTAGTGAAAAAAAAGGGGCAATCCAGGGTCAACTATGTCATATATGCTGTAGCTCCAACATTCAGCGCATCTCAAGGTTTAGCATCACAATGATCTTGTAAGTTAGAGAATGGAGTTTATCTTTGAGAAGGAGCAGAAATACAACTTAAAACCAACTTTGTAATTAATGGCATTTTGCATAATTTTCTCTCTCCCAAATCTATTGGAGTGCATCAACTGGTTGCATGCTATGTGTGAGCCCTGTCATGCACCTTGTTAAGTTTATATATCTTTTTGCCCCCTATTTCTTGGACATACTTGTATTAATTCCACTGCTGTATCAAAATCTCAGAGTTTAATAAAAACAATTCAAGCCAAGAAAAAGAAGGAATCTGAAGAAAAACCCAAGTTTGTGTTTAGTTTTTAAACAGGCAGGCTGCTTTTGAAAAACTTTCATGTTTGAATTGATACTGTACCATCACAGGAATCATTAAAGGGTAAGGGAATCCCCTTAATGATATTTTCAGTGTTTCTAGGTTCCATTGTTAGTCAAAAAATAAGTTTCCACTTTCCAGTAGGTGAATAGATGCAGGAAAAAACTAAACAGGATCTTACATTTGATATATTGGGAGTTATTCATTTTTTAAAAACCAAATTTGAAATGCAATAAAGATGGAGCTAATTTTAGATAATGCTACCAACTTACAACAAAATAAAATTATTTGATTCAGTGGCGAAAGAGAAAAGAACCGTAATGAACATCAGTGGAATAATTAAACAAGTCAGATTGCCAAGCAATAAAATGGATGAGAACTGAAGAGAGTTGCTCTAAATCAACGAGCCTATGGTGCTTTCTTTAAGCTCATTTACTTTTCCTAACCTTGATCATAGAGGGATCTGTTTAAGTAGGAAGCAGAACAAAATGCAAAACCCATAGCTTTTTCTTGTCCTTGTCTGTTTGTTGTTATAGAAAATCCATGGGTCAAACAGCATAAATATATCACATGGATAATGTAATTCTATTAGGAGCATGAAAAGAAATATGAATGTATGCTTGGGCAGTTGGAAGACACGCATTTCAAAAGTCATGACTAGTAATTAGGATATATACTTCATTGGTTCATAATATTCTAGGAAAATACAATCCACAACCCTCAGTTACTATTTATTAAATTCACCAAAAGTTGAGTGGCAAACTTTCATAGACTTCCAACAAAAACAAAGTCAAATGGCATTGATAATGAGAAGCGAGGACACTATCTATGCTGAATAACATGTTGCAGTTGTAATTAAACACACTTTTCAACTGAACTGGGAGAAAGCATGCATTTCCTAATGCAATATTTCTTTTCTAACTACTTGCATGTTACATCAGTATATTCTATATTTTATGAGGTGAGTCTCCTCATAAATTTAAGGCAGAGTTACTTGGGAAACATATGCATTGTATAGGGTACATGCATGCATTTTAAACTTTATCTATCAATCAAATGTGAATTTTGCAATCTAAGTTGCCACAGCCCACAAAAGACAAAAACCATAAAAGAAAGGAAAAGAAATTCAAGCTATCCATGAACCAAACATGCCCCATTAAAGTTTTATGAAATTTGATAGGACACGTATGTCAATATATAATTTACTTCCACAGTCATAACTCATAACTAGAAAACACTTAACTCACCATAGTAATCTACCTTCAATGTGGTGTTTTTTTTCCCGGTCATAGTAGTAGATCAACCCAACTCCAGTGGTCACCAGTAAAAGAAAACTCAACCACGACACAGGCTGCAAGTCTCAATGAAATCAGTTCATAAGTGCTGAACCAATTCATCCCGGAAGCATTAATTGTAAGTTGTTAAAAGTCTCGGAATGGATTTATTATCACATTAAAAATTATATAATCACCCAAATAACTATAACCTACAAAGGGAAGATGACGTGAAGGAGCCATACTCCTACACTAACACATTAGGATAGTGGTCAGAGAATCAAGATTCCTATAATACCCATATTAGAATCACATACTTTCAATGTAGAACTCAAGTCCCATGCTTTACAATTGGGTCATCACAGAAAAAGAGCATGAAGAACATTAGATACTCACCCCTCCACGAACGGGTTTTCCAGCATCAGCCTTCTGATTTGATTCCCCAGATTCTTTTCCTTGATTAGTATTATTTTTCGCAGAGCTATTTGATGCTAGGTTTTCTTGATTGGCATTACCAGCGGCAGTATTGGATAGAAATCTCTGACATAACGCCAAAGATCCATGACCATGACCTTGAGGTCCAACCTAGAATTATAAGATAAAGAGATATTTACAGTCAACAAATACAATTAAAATGAAACAATACACATAAAAGAAGAATAGCTAGAACAAGAACGAAAGCAAAGCACGTGGTATTCCTCCTAGCAATTAAAATAATGCTCTTTTGGCAGAAATTCTCCAAGGCAAAGGAATAGGAAACCAAACCAGCTGATGGAGTGGGAGATTTGAATGGTGAAGATGATTGGGAAGTGGGGGTGAAAGCGTCCTGGATCTGCTACGGCGAAGAATATGTGAGTAGAGAATGCGACCAACGTAGCCAAATTGGTGGGACTTGGTGGATATGATGGACGCCATTTAGTTGAACTCTGCGCGAAGCACAACTCAACCTTAAACCTCAGACCCAGAGACGGCAAAGGGTTTAACACAATTAAATGGGAGTCAGGTTGGGTGTTTTAGTAAATTACATCTATTTTATTTTATTTTATTGTTCTTACTACTACTTCCAATCTATTATGATCATATTATTATTAAAAAAAATTATATATTTATTATATTATTATTAAAGAATACCATAAATATATTTTTAAACAATTCTAAAAGCCCTCTTAATTTTAATTTTTTGATAAAAAAAGTATTTTAAAATGAAAATTTCTTGTTTAATCATTTGTTTTCCTTTTCTTTCTTCTATTTTTTGTAAACCCTTTCCTTCTGTTTCTACATACCTAACTTCAAATCAAATTGCATTCTCACCAAGTCCCTTCCCGAAAATTAAAAAAAGAATTTGATGAAGAAAAAGAAGTTGATGAAGATTGAGTTAACTTATTTGTAGAAAGTAACTTTTTAAAAAATATACTAGTTGTGAAACTAATTTTCTGAACGGTTGATGTTTAATATACTTATCATACATTTTTTAAGAAATTCAAATTATTTTTTAAAAATAATATATTCTGTCTTAATGTTAAAGGCATAACTACTTTTTTTTATTAATAAGCTAAGAATTTTTTTTAAAAATATTATAAATTATCTGAGAAGCAATGATGGGTCTAGAAATCATAAGTGGATTGGCTAAAATCTAAAACAAATTAAGTTTGGAGGCTGAAATCTGTTTCAAAATTTTTTTAGAAGTAAAATTTATTATTTTAGTAAAAGATACTTAAAGCATAGGGGTCAAGCACCCCCACTTGCCCCCTTAAATATACCAACTATAGAAATAGAACTTTTCTAGGGTTTTTATTTGGAAAATGGAATTTTTTAAGTTAAGTTCAATTTTTAAAAATTTGAGAATTTATATATATATATATATTTTTTTTTAAATTAAACAGTAACCAATGATTCATTTTGAGAAGTTCCACTAACTTCTTTTCCTATATCAATTTACCCCCTAAATTTCCATAATATCAAATTGTCAAATGGGGAAGAACTAGATAAGTATGTCACAAGATAGATACACAACACACTCCTGAGACTTTTGTCCATTAGATTGCCTGCTAAAATGAATCAGTTGGATTGCAAGAGCTGATGGAAAAAAACACCTGAGCCATGGAGGTTTTAAAACTTTAATTTTGGTTATTGACAAAATTGCCTTCAGTTAATTCAAATAAAATCACTAGCTTATCAAATGGACTGTGAGTTAGGGTCTCTTTCAAATACGTAAATTGGATATTTCAGCCTATTATAATTTATTCTATCAAACCCAAGCCATTTTAATAAAGGGTTAAACAAATACTTAATATCAACAGTTATAATTTGGTAATTAGTTTTAACCATTAATTAATGCTAATCCATAATAAATTTCAACACTCTCATGTTTGCTTTTCAAATTTTCACTATGACACCTTTTCTATCATATTCATGCGCAACTAGCTAGTGTTTTCTTTCTTTCTTTCTTCTTTTCTTTTTTTTTTTTTTAATGCAACTAGCTAGTGTTATCTATGAAGAAATGCTGTGAATATTGATTGGGCCCAGAAAATTCAACGACACTGTGTGGAGGCTAATAGCTGAGATTGATTTATCTGCACTTTCTGTAACGAAAAAATATATATATATATATATATATCTGTCATAATATATATTTTTTTTGTAAAAATTATCTGTTATAAAACTATCTATTGACATTGATTCAAAAATTGAGTTACGTTGAACACCAAATAAAAAAACACTGATTTCTTTTTTTAATTCACAAGATTTAAAATTGAGATTTTATTTCAGAAGTAATAAATTTCTTCACTTAACCTCCATTAGTTGTGAGGATGAATATTTTTGCATAAAAAAGTGTAATAAATATTCCTGAAATTTACTTAAAGAGTTTTTAGAAAAATCTTTTTAAAAAAGGAATCATTTATTATATATTCGAGGACCTGGGTGAGAAATTTGCTATCAAATGTTTAAAATCCAATGATTAAACGTCTTTAAAGATTGCAAAATCTTTTACAAACAACTCATTTAAACATATGTTCGAAATTCAAACATACGGGAGAGTCTCGCATTTATTTAGACCTGAGTTCCTGACCTCTTCTTTGATAATTGTAGTTATGAACAAGATAAACAGAGGAACTTCAAATGGAGTGAAAGTCTCTTACTCTCTTTTAATGTATTTCCAGGGTACTATTTAATATATAGAATGAAATAAAATAATTTTATAGATTGAAACTATTTTCTGTCTCTAAATAAAAAATTGTTATTATTACATGATAACATGGGTATAATGTTTATTATATACTATTTTTTGTAGGAGAAAAAATTAATCTGATTTGTTTATGAATATCTAAGTGCAAAAAATAATCACATAAGTATCCTTGTTCCCAATTATTACTAATATTATTATATTAATATATCTATCAAATCAAACTAACTCCTGTCTAGCTCACCAGAGGAGCTAGGAGGCATTCCTTCCTCTCCAAGTCTACGATCACAAGATGTGACCAACCAAAAAAAGAAAAAAAAATTATAGACAGTAAAGCTGGTTTCCATCAGCACAATCCATGCTTCATGGCAAAGAGGTTAAGGAACTTGTCATGTCATCTTCATCACTCACTGCTTCTTAAAGGACTGGCAGTAGAGAAAACAGACATGCATAAGTCAATACAAAACCATTTCATTTCCTTGCTACTAAAACATTTAACCACACAGTTCATAAAAAAAAAAAAAAAGATTTAACTACAAATTGTCGCACCTATTTAATTTTAAGGTAAAATAAACTACAACATTTTTCTCTTGAATTTTATTAAAAGTTACCTGCATTTTTATTCTATTTTCAAAGTTGATATCATTTTTTGCTAAATTTTGTTAACATTACATCATTTTCTTCTCTATTTTTAAATCTTACCCAAACTTTTTCCTATAAAACAAATAGTAAATTACACTTATCTATCCTAACTAAAATTTCACATACTTCCCTCTGCGTAATTTAACTTCTACTTTTAAAAGAATGTGCAAGGTTTGAGAATGAAATAAAGATCTGTATAATTTCAGCGAAACTCACCAAAACCTGTATTGTTTAATCTTAAATCTTAATTCTCCGAAATTAGTATATAGCTAGTTTTCAAAATAACAAGCTTGAACATCAATTGTAATTTGACAAAAGAACTATCATCCAATGAGTACGTGACTTCTGGAAACCAACTCATGCACTTAGTAATTTTCATCTACAAACTAAATCAGCATAAACATTATAGAGACGGAATAATTAGTCAATATTTAATATATAACCTACCTCCATATCTTTTGAGAGGTCCTTTAACTGCTCAGTTACATCCTGCTTCATCTGAGTTGCTGTCAAAATATATAGGATTTGGATCAAACTGATTTGCCAACACGACCAACAAAAAATACAAAGTATCAGTATTTTGCTATTACTACCACCTTTAGTTGCAATATCCTCGATTCTCTTTGATGTCCTCACAGCAAATCTCTGAAATGCAGGGCTAAGAAACCACAAGTAAACATCAAGATGAGAGATGGTAGTTGTCATAATGAAATACGTAGTTACAGTTGTACTCACATGCCTTTATAAATCAAGAACATCACATAGCACACAACTCAATCAAGCATAGATGCAGAATATTGCAGAAGCAGACAGGAACATGCAAGTGGACACAACACAACAAAACCCATGAAATACAGGTTCTATTTGAGGAACCATGTTGTGTATGTACAATAAGCAGACCTGTGTCACCAAACACAAACTAGGCCCATTTCTTGAAGTATATGTTTTTCATAGCAGAGTAGATAATAACATAATTCATCAAACTCAAATATTCACATAATGAATAAAGCCTTAACTCCTTATATACATGGATGGTCCAGACCTGCTTAGATACCATACATGTACTGTACAAAATATCTTATGCCAGTTCTTCTAATTGTCTTTTTTGACATTTATATAGTCAGAAATCAGCATCGTTACCAGCCAATAAGAGTCATCATTGGTGGAAACCAGCATACAGAAACAGATATGCACTTAGGATATGTTTGGTAGAAAAAAAATTGGAGGGAAAGGAAGGAAAGAGAAGGAAATAAGATAATCTCTCAATTGGATCCTCCACAGCTATGCAGGGGGCATTTGGAAAGGCAATGACACTGAGTGAGATTATGTATGAGGCTCACTTCTCATTAAATTCATCCTTATTTTTCTCCTAATTTCTCTCTGATTGTATCACATGAATTCAATTTATGATTACAAAGGATCCAGATTCAATAACCTTCCCCTTGTTTGAGAGCTTAGTTTTTGGAGGGGAAGGAAATCAAAGAATTTGGATTAACCTACCTTAACTTCCACCCTTCAATATTTTTAGCTCCGCCAGATTGAAAGATTTTGGAGTTTTTGTTTAACCACAATGATCAGTATACCCTTCTAAATTAAAAGCACAACACAAAAACAAATGCATGCATGCATATCAGGTGCAGGCATGCATGTATACTGTTAAGTGGTGTGAAGAAAGAGAGGAGAGTAGAAAAGAAGGAGAGACAGAGGGAGAGAAAGGAGAGAGAGAGAGAATTTCTGAAAACTGAATCAGCATTAACACAGAAGCCACCTAATAACATACATTACACTCCCTTATATAGCCACTGCCCCTTCCAACGGCTATATTTCACCAACCAACATTTAAATCATAAATAACTCTCTTTAACTAACTAACTAATTAACTGGACACCTAACATATTTATATAACTTTATAACATATACAAAAACAAGCACACATCCATGTAAAGATACAAACATGCACATACATATGTTGCACACACTCACGCACATATAATATAAATGTCTAAGACTGGCTTCGTGATTTAGCTATTGCAAACACCTGGAAATGCACACCAGCTTCAGCCCCTAAGAACTCACCATGAAGGAAAAAATATTCTCAAACTCTATATACTGCAGTAAATGAAGTTTACACCGCAGATGACTAGAGAATTTGAGACTCTTATGCTTCAGGGAGCAAGCTTGTCAGGTACAGTCAGTCCTGACAGCCTAAACGTGAAGCTTCAGTCAACAAGTTAATCTTAAAAACAAACTTTCCACTACAGTGCTTGGTGACAGTGAGCAACATGATCTCTGTGTGTGGTCGTGCAAGCCTCCAGAGTCATCATTGGTAAGTGGTAACATTTACAATAAGGTAAAAATAGGCAAGAGCTTGGAAAGAGGATAAAAATACAGTATATTTACAACATGATCTATTGATTGACCACTAAATTTTCAGAAGAAATCACCAACGTATATCATATCCATTTCAGAAGACTGGCTTCATGGCTTAGCTCTCCAACACATGGAAAGACATACTGACTTCAGTCGCTAAATATTATTCAACAACAATAATAACA
Source organism: Adenanthera pavonina (assembly GCA_026686845.1). NCBI lineage: Eukaryota > Viridiplantae > Streptophyta > Magnoliopsida > Fabales > Fabaceae > Adenanthera > Adenanthera pavonina. The sequence goes on from JAIVEN010000010.1 coordinate 37,696,755, forward strand.
ACAACTTTAACCTTATCCCACTATGTGAGATCGGCTATATGAATCATACGACGCCAATGGGCTCTATCAGACACTATTTACTCAGATAAATCATTCTCAAAAGGTCATTCCTTATAACTTCCTTTGGTGTCCTTTTTGCTTTTCCTCTACGCCTTTTGATAGGACTCCAAGTCATTCGATCAACTCTCCTCACTAAATATTCAACAAGGGAAAAAAACTCTCAAACTTCATACTTTCATGAATGAAGTAGTATATTGAAAGTGAAAACAAAGAAGCTGAGATTCTATCCCTTTAGGGAGCAAAGAGTGTCAGGTACAGTCAGTCCTGACAGCCTAAAAGTGAAGATTCACTTAACTAACTGATTGAGAAGACAAATTTCGTAAATAAGCCTTGTGTAGCCACACAGCCACAGAGAAAAATGAAAATACAACCATGTACTCACTTGCAAACTTGATAAAATTTTCAAAAACAATAAAAAAAAAAACACTAATATTCAAACAATTTTAAAAATTAAAATTGAGATCATTGTTTGTCTGAAAAACCAATACCAAGGTCAATGATCAAAGTGAACAAAGCTATCAGGTAATGGTCAGTCCTAACCTTCAGGCCTAAAAGTGAAGCTCCAACAAATTGAAACATCCAATGATTACATATAAAATATCAAAAAAGATACAAAAGGAACAGCCACCTTCTAGTAAAGGTTCTTTTTCTTCAGTATCTAAGCCTAAAGAAAAAGAATAAGAAAACCTATTTGACACAACATAAATTAAATCCATCTCTGCACCCCAAAAAAAAAAAACTCGAATCCATCTATTTTAACTATCTGGCAATCAACAATTGAGCATAAACAGACCTATATCACCCTTGAGATATGAGATGAAGACACAAAGCATCGATTACGATCATCTTACGGACAACTTATAATGGCAGCCGAATCTCTTAAACTTCCTTACTTTACAGAGCAATAATGATTCGGTTGACACAGCACAACTTGGAAGTTTGATGGCCGTTCGCTTAACGGGAACGGACCAATTGAGAAAGAAACTTCAAGCACAAGGGAAGTTAAAAAATGGTACTTACCAGGAGAAGAAATTAAAAAATGGTTAGAATAGGTACCTGTTAGCAAGACTGTTGACAACCAATTCATTTACCACGTAGGAGATGACCCTGTGCATAAAATTCCCACCACCGGCCATGTTTGCCGCGCTTCAATTTACAGCTGCAATTAAATCAGGGAAATAAGAGAACGACCCCATCAGGGAAATGCCGAAGACACAAACTTCGTACAAAGATAGCGATTTCTCCAGATAAAAATTTATTTTCCTTCATGGTTTCGTACATAGATAAAAAGGGATAGGAATCACAGTGATCAGATGAGAATCTCTAGCTAGCACGAATCGTAGAACCGATTGGTCTTAAAAATAGCGGAAGACACCGAAGGAACTGTCCAGAGATGGCAGTCACAGAGAGAGAACCCGAAGCTTCTCGAAACAACCACGCACAAGTGTGGGTTGATCGTTCACTCCGCAACCAGCTACTTCTCGCCGAGGAAGGAATCAATATGATTCGAGGAATCTACGGTCCATCGTGAGGTCGTATCTTAATACAATAAACGAGCGCGCGTGTTAGGCTCGAGGTAACATATTGTGTGTTCAACTGTTTTTTTCTGGCCAAAAAGTTTAGGCCCAGATGCACCGTCAATTGCAATAAGTCTTGGGCCAAACAATAAAAGTACAACAAGTCTAGCTTACATTTTTTTTAACCCAAAGCAGATTAATCAAATAAAAAAAAAGATGGGCATGTAAATAATACATTTAATAAGATTAAAAGTTTTTATCACAAAAAAAAGGGTTCAAATTTCGTGTTAATTTTTATTTACTGTTCATTTTCTTTATTTGTGTACATTCATTTTTAAAATTTTCAATGCCCGTACATTTGTGTAGGCTGCAACTTTTCTAATTATAAATAAGTACACACAAATATATATAATGAAATTTATAACAAGTTGTGATATTCACAAGACACTAACAATACAATTTATTTTTTAAACTTTCTTTGTGCAATACATAGCAAAACACGTCTAGTTATATATAAAGTATATCTAATTTTTTGGGAGAAAAGTATATCTAAGAATTTTGTTAATTACGAATAGGCCTTTTAATTGCAAATATTGCCATTAGTATACTGATACTGAAGCATACCTAAAAAATTGAGTAATCCATCCTTACAACAAGATGATGCTGGAGAGGAAGAATGCACAACTCACTTAGACCACTTGACAGAAAAAATGAGAAGGAGCAAGAGAGGCTAAGGTCCCAAGATGAGCCTCTACTAAAATAAAATGTGTTATTTGTTTTAAATGACAAAATTACTGTTAGTTCGCTTAAATAAGATCGTTACTCCAAAAGTGGTTTGTTAGTTGAAGTCAAAACTGAATATTCCAACCCATTATAATTTATTTAATTAAACCCAATCCATTTTAATAAAGCGCTAATCATAACTACTTAATATTAATAGCTGGGCTTGACAATTAATTTGACCATTGATAAATATTAGTCCACACATAATATTAAAATTATTCTAACAAATATGCCTATATTATACTTTCTCCGATCCTTAATTTAACTTTCCGTTCTCTTACGTTCTCCTAGAGGCGAAGACGGTTTAACTAGAATTGATAATGGAACTCGCTTGGTATGGGGGAAGTGAGAGAGGAAAGTTAAATTTCCCAGAAGTAGATTGAATGATGTTACTTGATTAAAAAAAGATCTAGAAGTTTATGAGAAGTTAAGCTTAACTTGGGAAGTAAAACTTTCTGAGCAAAACCCAAAAAAGTTCTATTTCCTGAGTATTTTATGATATTTTTTTAAAAAAACTTTTAATTTCTTAATTAATTTTTTGAATAGATAAGATATTTATGTCTTTAAAATTAAAATATTATCTATTTATTTAAAAGATTATTTAAACTTCTTGGAAAATAGAAAATAAAACAAGTAAATTATATATAAACTTCTCAAGAAATTAACTTCTTAGAAAATACATTTTTTGGGAAGCTATTTTTTTGGGAATTATACCAAACGAGTAAGTTTCTTTTAATTGAATTAGGAGGATTAATAACAGAAGTTGAAAATAGTTGACTACATTTAAAAAAAAAAATCACCGTAATTTTTCAAAATTACCTTTAATTTTTCAAAATTACCTTTATTTCTTTCTCTCATTTTCTCATTACCATCAGGGACAAAGCTCGAAATAACGGTTGGGGGGGGGGGAATTTTTTTTTAAATTAACATATTTTTATTTTAAATGTTTCTTTTATTAATAATTATAATTACACATGTATTGAAAATAATTATTTATAGTAATAAATCTAAAAAATAAAATTAATAAATTATATTTACAAATATAATTATTTTTTTTATTTAGTGATATAGTTACATACACTATGATTAATAATTGTTACTTTTAATGATTCTTTATATTAAAATCTACAAACATAATATTATTAGTAATTCCATATTGGTAGTTTCCTTATTGCCATTCTTTCAAATTATTCTATCTTGGGGAGGCGAGCTTTAAAAATCGATAAACTTTTTAGCCAAACATACATATATAATACAAGAATGACTCAACACATGGGGGGACCATGGCTCCCACTAGTCCCCCCTCCCTCCATCCTTGATTACCATCCCATTGAATGGGTGTTTTTGGTAACACATAATAAATACTACTTCATATTTTAAAAAAAATTTTTACATTTATGACTAAAATAAAAATTTCTATATTTAGGATGCGAGAGAAAGTATATGAACTAGTTGATTAAGTTTTCTAATTTGGCTTCATTAGTTTTTATAAGAGTTATGATTGTGTTGGTAAATAATAATTTCAAGAAAAATTAAAAAATTCCTTATTTATTCTTGAAAAATAAAATTCCTTCAAAAATTTGAAGAAAACTTTGGATCGTGTGAAATTGCCCCATTCAAGATTTGGTAATTTTAAGCTTTTGTTGATCAAGAGTGCAGCAATGTTCATTCATTCAGGTACTTAACTATCTTTGGGATATCTGTATATTAATGTGTTTAGATCTCTCGTATAACAATGCAATATGAATATTGACACACATGAATTACTGAAATTCTCCTTTTGTGTGTGTGTGTGTGTGTGAGAGAGAGAGAGAGAGAGAGAAATTCTCCTTTTGCGTGTGTGTGTGTGTGTGTGAGAGAGAGAGAGAGAGAGAGTGATCTTATTTACAATGCCATTTGTCATAACATTGCCAAAAATATTTGATTCCATGTATCAGGGACCCCAGGCAAGCACCAATGGATGCAATCTGCATTGTTGGGGTCAGCTTTTTCCTCATCTGTTAACACTTTTCCTCCAGTTTCAGTGTACACTGAGGAGTGACCATCATTCCTGTACTCTGATATCTGTGTGATGTTGATGATTTGTACTGGAACTTTCATTTTCCTCACCACTTTGGCCACTACACTCATCATGGTTTTATCAGATCCACTTCCCCAGTGCTTCTTCTTCCTTACTGGTTTTGTTTCATTAAAGCACTTTACTCCTTCCTTATTGCCCCAGTCTGCACTTCTGTAAACAAAAGGCACGCACATTTGGGTTAGTATGTCGTTAGGATCATAAGCTTTCATGGCAGTAGCCATTGTACTTCAAGGTGTTTGAAGAATTGTCTCAAAGAACTACTTTACTTAAAAAGACTTTTAACTCTTACATGAATCTAGTTGACTCAAAAAACCTGGTCAAATTGGTCCAAATGGATTCTATATTTAATGCTGAGATTCACTAAACTTATAGTTGTTCGAAGCATTGCCTTAGAGAGCTATTTGACCTTAAAAGACATGAGTTGTTAGAGAAAGTTGAAGCTATAGTTTTCTTTAGAGAGAGAGAGAGAGTGAGTGGGAAGAAACCTTGTGTGTGTAGGGGACATAGTTGTAAAGAACACCCTGGTTCTGTTTGGATCAATAGTTGAGTCCACCCAGTTAGCCCATGTCTTTAAAGCAATCTTGTAAGCCACTGGTGCATCCAATTCTTCATACCCTTCTTCTCTATTGGCAAATGAGCCCCATCTACAAATGTAAATATGTGTCAGACACTATTTTCTGCCTTTTGGTTGAGCATCAAATGCTAAAAGATAAATTTACAGAGACAAAGATTCTAAAAGAAAACTTACAGGGACTTAATCCTGAGACCACTCATCCACCAAACATAGGTATTGAAAACCAGGATATCCACTCCTGTCCAGTTTTTGGCACGCTCTGTGATTGAATCAACTTTTATTATCCTCTTCTTTGGATCTCCTATTATGTTGATATCTGTGTTAGAATCAACAAGATATGGGGCCCAGTAGAACTCAATAGTAGCATTATATTTCTGTATGGCAAAGACACAAGGGATCAAGTTAGTTCAGTCTATTCATATGCATTACTGATAGCTCTTCTTAAACTCATCGGTCAATTACATGATTCAAAACTGCTCCTTTCTCTCTTTTCTTAGTAAATTAACAGTTCAAAATATTGTATTCATACCTTGGCTGTGAAGACTGGATGCATACGGTTGAGTTTCATAGATTTCTGATTATAAGGAATGATCCATTCGACCATACACACAAAAGATTCCCATTGATTTCTCTGCAGTGAATCCCCTACAAATAGTAGCCTCTTTCCCCGAAGTTTCCTGAGCGCTAGCTTCGGATTAAATCTACCAAATATATTCATGTCAGGATGTGGATCATTTTAGAACTTGAAGTTTTTCAAGCTTGGGTTTCATATGATAGTATTATGTAATAAGGGAGACAGACACAGATTCACTAGAAACAAAGTCTAACGCAATCACATGCATGATTTATATGTGTGTGTGTGTGTGTGTGTGTGTGTGTTTGTGTGTATACACTCACCTAGGGAGAGTACAGTCCCCTGGCTGCCACTCCCAGTGGAGGTACCTAGAATCTGGCCTTCCATTCTTGGCACAAGAAAACTGTCTATCTACAAAAGGGCAGCTTCTGTCTGTGTATAAAGGTTTTATTGATCGGTTAAATACCCATTTCCCATTGGCAACATTGCACTCTTCTGGATCAAACTCGAATCTATCATCAGTTATCGAGGCATACCCAATCTCCTCTATTTTCTTATCATCTGCTGTACAATCACAATGTCTCAATTTCAGTACACTCATGCAGTACCCGAAGAGTAATTATTAATAATCTCTCTTGGAAACATATGTTGAATTCATTTTCAGGCAATTAATGAATGGTAAGTACTGCTATTATATCTATGATAGTTCAGAGACATACTAGATTTTGATGCGGTATTCCTTTTATGACAGCATTTGAACTTGAAGAAGGAACTGGAATTGAAAGAACTGAATCTTTCTGCGTAAAAGATGGCTATGAAGACAAGAGCACATGCTGCTGCAAAAATGATGGGCAGAGACGGTGTTCCTCTTGGAGGTTTTATTGTGCATGAAGGGATCATTGTGGGGAAGAGGACGAGAAAAACTTAGTTAAAGTATGGAAGAAAGGGAAAGAACATGTGAAAGTGAACAGAACAGAATGATAAGGAAATTGCATATAGGGTTTAAGGGGGAGGGAGGTTTTATGGGATATTGGAGTAGGAGTGAAGTTAAAGCATAATGTGATTTTGTTATTTTGATGAATAATGTAATGATAGAGTACTGGTGGAGGTTGAGCCATAAGTTAGAAGGCTAACATCTTGACCTCTCTCTCATATCATATTTAAGTAGTACAGTGGCTATGCAATTATACACCTGTCATCATGCTTTCTATAATGGGAAGGACATTCTGGTAATCAGCAGGTGGAAAACATGTAAAATTGAAGGCTTTTTAATAGGACAAATTATTCCATCAACCCAAATTTTTAAAAAAATTAAGTTAAAAAAATTTAAAATTCCAATTATTGTTAAGGATAAAAATTATACTATCAAGTTTTAAATGCTCACTTTTAAATTTTAGAAAAGTTTTAATTTTGGTTGCTTTGTAGTAACTTTTTTTCGAAGTTATAACTTTCAATATATGTTGGTTACACATTTAATTTTTTATTTAAAAAATTTTGAATCATCCAAATTTAATATGAATGATTTAGATGAAATGTGCAACCTCTACATATAATTAAAGATGTATAAAGATTGACTTTGTATGAAAAGAAAGGTGTTATGTTTTATCAAATCTATAGTTTTATATCATTAGATTGAATTTGGATGGTTCACATTTAATAATTTATAAATATATTATTAGAATATAAAAATAGTTTTGAACTGTTAAAATTTGATTAGAACAATTGAAAACTATGTTAAAGAGAAAATGGAGATAATTTCAAATGGAAAAACATCGAAATGAATATTTCAGATTGGATGTCTTGGCCAGAAGATTATCTCTGGATCCAAATACATCATAAAAAAAGTGAGACAAATACAAGAGTTTGATGGCCCCCGCTTATCAAACGGCCAACCAAACCCATTGACTCTGGCCATCTCTCTTTGCCCAAGACACAATTAAACCAATATTTTCTTCTCTCACTTTCTTGCATGGTAGAATTGGTGTGTAACTATAATAAAGTGAAGAGGTCTAAAGTTTTGTTGCTTGGATTTGCTTATATGGGTGAAAATTACTCCTTTGTCCTCTAAATTTATATATAGAAAATATTCATGCAAACTTTATATCATTTTAAAGAGAAAAGATTGAAAAAATAGAATAGAGTTGCAAAGAGAATAGAAACACCTAAATATAGTGAAGTTTCTCATAAAATTGAAAGTCAAAGGGTGAATTGAGTGAAAGGGAAGATGAGATATCAATACACGTCTTGAAATGAATGTACTTGAACTTCACATACAAGGGAAAGTAAAATCGAAATTAAAAAAAAAACAGAGAGAGAGAGAAGGATATAAATTTGAGAAACAAATACTAAAATAAAAGAGCTACAATCATTGTGAGCACTCTAAAGTGAGAAAAAAGTGCCAAAGAGGGAAAATTTCTCATAGAAGCAGCCATGCAGCAATCATGCACCAACTTATGAACTTTTTAATATAAGATAAAAAATAGTCATTTCAAATAAATTTACAACCTTCAATTAATTTGAATAATTTGGTTTTTACTAAAAATAAAAATTATTTCCAATAATTTGGACCGTTCTTCTTGACCAGAAATAATTTGGACTATTCTGATGAATTGAATGGTTAGAATTTGATTAAAATCATCTTTATTGTCTTACTCAAAATTGACAGAATTTAAACTCGTGTCGCTAACTAATTTTTATTGTTTGATAGAAAAAATGCATACCAATGAAAGCCACCCAAGATCTCGGGTTTGAAAAAACTTACAATTTGGATTTGGACATTACAACTCCAATATATAAAACCACAGTTGTTGCGCTAACCAAGTCACACCATTCAACTATAAATTGACGTTCCTAAATCAAACAACAACTAGATAATAATTAATATAAAATTGTTATGGTCTTAAAAAAATAGGAAATTATCATAATAAAAATCCTTAATCGCCAAAATGAACCTTACTGGGTGACACTAGCTAGAAGATTGAGGTTGAATAGATGCAAACCCATCATAAAGTGTTGCTAAACAACAAATAACCTCTTAGGTAATCCTGGGTCAACATCAACTGATCATACAAATGTTGGTTAATGAAAAAAGATTTAAAAAAGTTCAAAATTTGCATGCAAAGGTGATTATCCTGTAGCTTGAAAACTGGATTTAACCTAATTCCGTTGCATCCAATTTTCATTGTTGGCACTGTTTTTTTCCCTTCAATTTTCTTTGTTTTCACTCTTGTTCTAATTACGGTTGCAAAGCCAATTTTATATGCCAAAAAAGTTGAAATGAACTTTTTTTTTCTAGATATTTTAAGAAATTCAGAACATATTTTTTTAACAAAAATCTGAAAAACGAGAAACTCTTGCCACAAAAAGTTAATTAAAATTCCCCCATTTTCTTGAGAAAATAAAATCTTCTCTTCTCTTGCTTTAATCTAAATTATTTTTAATTATAATTTTTTATCTATGGTTAAAATGTAACTTCAATCAATTTTTCGACAAACTGATATAATTATTATCGTTCTGCTTGTCCATTCTATTAGTAATTTTTTTCTAGAACTCTCATTCATCAAAAACAAAAAACAAACTCTGAATAACAAAACGTCTTGCACTTCTTTCATTTCATTCCATCTGTAAATTTTTTTTCCCAAAAATAGACATTATTATTATACAAATAAAAGTAAAATCATTTACATTATCACATTACTGTTACCTTTTTTTTTAAGCCATCTGCTGTAGCTTGTTAATTTAAGTACGTAAATCATTTATCATTGCAAGAGAAACGGCTACTAGTTTAGGCCGTAATGGTTATTGCGTCTCTGGGCACTCGTCCAAACACACCCTTAACATAGCAATTCAGCTTTGTTCGGTTTCCCACTTTCATTGAAAGAGTCTTAAACTAGAAACGCAAGATTACCAAATTCACTCCCAGTAGCACTCATTTCCTATTCTCAATCTCACTACTCAAGCACTTGACCAAAATAAGAATTTTCCAATCTGTAAATATATATTTACAATATCGTAAGTGTATAACAGCCAGTTCAAGACTATGAACCTTCAGATAAGGAGAAATGCGGAAGAACGAAAAGGGAAATAAGTGGCAAAATCTGTCAAATTAACTTACTTTAACTCCTCAATTAAACATTTGCCCTTGGCTTTCGCTTTACTATTCAATCTTTCCCCCCTATTACCCCATTCAAACTCCATGACTGATGTCTTTTCTGCTCTTACAATGGCTGCTAAGGAAGACCAAGCTTCGTCATGCTGCTCATGCACCCAACACATAATGAAATAAACCTTCCTTTCTGCCATTTTAAGATTATTTCTAGTCTCATCCCTCCTTGGCTTTCTGGGTTTACTTGATCTGATCTCCTTTTCCCCTGACTGAATCAACCGATTCATATCGGAAAGTGCACACACCAAAGCAGAACTTCCCAATGAAAGTAAACTTATCACATCGTCGATCAGATTCAAACCAAATTGTAGCCCACCCATGTGTCTGTAAGCTGGAGAGCATACTTGCTCCAAGCAATGAGAGAGCACTTCAAGTACAGTCTCTGGTTGCTCCCCTTGACCCAAGACTGAGGAAACACTCAATGCAACCATGGATGACCCTAGGGCGTCTGACCTCCAGTCTCCATTGTACAGGCGAAGAGTGAAGCAGTAGCTATACAAAATATCTACCAGATGAACAGTTAAAAGGGGCGATGGCTCTCTTGCACTAAGACTGCTGACCGGAGGAAGTGGGGTTTCTGGACCAAGAGGGATGTCACTGCGTTCATTACCTTCAAGGACATCTTCCACTTCCTCCCCCTCTGGAAGGGGCTGAACAAGCTGAGTTCCTTCCTTACTCAGGGAGATGTTTCTGGCAGAAGGCTTATACCACCATGGATCCCATGGTTTAAACATCTTGCTCAGTTCCCCTGATGCAATGGCTCTTTGAAACCGCTTCTTCTCTTCCACAGATAAATCATCAAAACTGACTTCACCTCCTGTAGATATGGAAGAGAAATAAACCCATAACTGCCTTGGCCAACTCTGGGATGCATCAGAAAAGATAACAATGAGGAGTACAAACTATAAACGCTCCTACTACGGAATAGCATTTGCAGAAACATGTACCACTAGAAGTGTAAAGCCACAGCAGTGAGGAGATACACATGCGACTTATGAGCAAACAGAAACATAACAATTAAAAAGGATATAAAGGAACATACCAGACAAAGCCTTTTCTATTATCTCCTCAGACAGTGTTGAATCCACCAAATCTAAGAAAACAATCAGATATTAGTAGCATTCTTCATTAGCACCTTGGATAGATCAAAAAACCAATAATAACAGAACAACTCTTTAAAATAATCAACACAAAACTATAACTGTAAACTACTGCAATGATAATTCATGCAGACTCTTAGATTAAATGACCATACAACCAGGGGTTTAGTAACTCTAAAATCACACATGAAGTCAAATGCTGCAGTCCATCAATCAGCAACTATGAGGTGCCACCCTCCAATATCAATTAGTTAAAGAATGAAATCTGTATAACGTAAGCATTTGAATAACCAAATAAGCAACCACAAGAAAATATCAATACCTTTTTCTTAGTGATATTGGTAAAATATATTTCCTTTTACTATGAGATCAGAAGTATTCAATATTCCAACTTCACTGAGAAAAAGACTGTCAATAAAAGTAAATCAACCAGTCACACTAAAAGCACAAATCCTCAACCTGAAGGTCAATAAAGTACTGAACAATGAAAATATACTACCTAAAAAAAATAAAAAGCTTACTTAACATCTTTTTGCTACCATGGGATAGAAGCAACTAATTAATTCATTATTTAATACATATACAATGTAAAAACTATGATGTCCTGGCAAATCTCGGCAATTTGCATGCAAGGACAACTTATTAAACAACTAATCAGAATAGATCTTTATTGAATACCATTGAGGACAAATTTCAAAACAGAAAGACTGGAAAACAAACTCCAAAAGGACTGACAGAAAATTAAACATATGGATGACTTACAATCCTCATCCATACAATCTGATTCCTCTTCTGAATAATATCTTTTCAGTATGTCCAGCATTTTATGTTTGGTTTCATCATCAGGGTGCATTTGCTGAAGCTCCTGAACTACATTTTCTTGCATGAATGATTCAGTACAGCGAATGCTGTGAGACTGTCCAAATTACAAAAATCAAAGGATCACTAATCACAATAATTATACTTACAAGAAACAATGATGAAAATTCAAAGTATATATGTGTGTATACTGACCATTTTTCACATCACATGCATTCATTGAATGCATAACCAACTGCTAAAGCAAAAGCCTATTCAGGGGATTTGGACTCACAGACATTTACTAACCTAAAAGAAGCTGAAGACACAGAGACGCATGCACATATTAAATCAGTGACACTACCAGATTAATTCTCTAGTTTGATAGGCATCCTCAACATATAGCTTCAGGAAACCATATACTATTTCGGTGACACCATCTCTGGTACAATGAAGAAGCATTAAAATGGAATTCATTTTATAAACATCCTTGATGATGCTACACCTTATCAATCATTTAATCATATATCATATATAAACTAGCTTAAAGAAAGTTCTTCCACCTACAGTAGAAATTTTTTAAGGAAAAAATTTGGGAGGATATACTCTCCAGACATGCCACGTAACATGATAGGCCAAAATTGGTGAATGATGCAGGACCATTGAAAGAGCTTTCAAGACTCGATTTATCAACATAATATTGAACAAGCTCAAATAGTGCCTCGGCTCACTTTGTAGCATTGAAGGGAACAGTATCTTGAATTGCATCGAGGGCATGTGTACTGAGAAAACTGCCTCTGACATCTGTTTTGGAAAAAGGGAAGAAAGATGGAGAGAGGTTCAATCAGTATACCCACTAAGAAGAAACCTTTGCAAAGAAACCTAAGTGACAAAGATAAAATGTTATAGCAAATACGAACATGACAACTGACAAGGAACTTCAAATGAGTAAAATGAAGCTAAAAATTTAAATACTTCTGCATAAAAATGTCCACTCGTAGATTTTTTTTTTTCCCCAACACGTCCACCCATAGATGCAATCTCATAGGAAGTGAGTGAAAAAGCATGGGCAATATCAACTATCCTCATTAACAAACAGAATATTAAAAAGAAAAAAACTGATATTTTTAATTTTAACAGAGGTCGAATAACAATAAATAGCTACCAAAATCAGGCCAAGATTTACTATCATAATTCTTGATTAAAAGTAAGAAGAACATACATGTGACAGATAATCCGAGGAGGGTTGAGCGAAGAAGAAGTAGATGGTTTGTGAGCAACAACTGTTTTCTCCTCCATAATCAAACCTTCAGGGCACAGATAACTTGCTTTCCTTTATATGGGTTTTGAAAAGAGTAAGAAACAAATCACTTCCTAGTTAGCTTGGTCAAGTTGATAAGTTTCAATTTAGAATGCTGAAGCAAAACTGTGGAGAAATTATAATATTCTATTGCATGAAGTTCTGCTTCATGTCGGCCCCCCTATTTATGCTCAGAGAAGCGCCTTTTAGTCATTCGATTCAAACGAGAAGTCGCAGCCTGCTCCCGTGCTTTCTTTCTAGTGTTCAATTCATTCTCATCCTTCCTCTGCCTCGACTGCTGATCCTCTCTTCACCACTTCTTTCGAATTCGACAACGGATTGCACTGACTTTGGCCTTTCGTGGACGATGAAGCGAATGTATGGCGGCTCGGGAAGACGAAATAAGATGGAAACTGGAAGATTCAGCGACGGACGACTAAGATTACGCGAGAATATGGATGGTACAGATTTCGCCCACTTGACGAAAACGGTGACGTTCTGAGGGAAGTGGAGGTGACTCTCCCGGGCTGTTCTCTATTTTTTTCCTGAACTGTTCAAGGCTCCTGGGAGAGACAACAGGGGAACTGATGTCCTAGTTCTTTCACTATGTTTTTTTTGGCCACATTAGTTCTTTCACTATTGAACTGGGCTTAAAATATGGACCATGCCCTAAAATCATATTAGTCTGGGTCACTTTGTTTAGACGGGAGTCAATATTAAATTGTCATTTACAGTTACCAGGAAAAAATTTAATACTATCGAAATAAAAAAAAAATTAATACTAAAAAAAAATCTAGTGTTCATTATTATCATTCTACATACTGAAAATAAATTTGGAACTTTGAAACTACCCTAATGAAAAAGTCTTTCCGCTTAGAAAACTCTTTCATGGAATTCTTCCCACTGAAGAGAATTTTAAAAAATCATTACCCCTACATTATTATCCTTTTTGTTTATGGGAAAGGCTTATGAATTTAATCATATATACTTAATATATTTTTATCAAATTAAATTAAAACACGTGAATTTTAAATTTTGTTTCATGGAATTTGGATTCTCTATTTTTCTTTTTTTTTTCTTTTCTCTATTGCATTCAAAAAATCCCTTACCAAAATAGTTGAAATGAAATTTTTTTGTAGATTTTGAAAATTCCAAAAATTACTTTCATACTCTTTCTGGGAAAAAGACAAACTTTCACACTTGCATGTGTGTGTGTGTATATATATGAGAAAACTTAGATCATTTTTGTGTTATTGTTGTCTAATTAAAATCTAACATCTGAAATTTTTTGACAAAACATACGTTCTAAAAAGTAACCATTTACTAACAATGTTAATTTGTTAAACTTCAAAAAAATTTCTAAAATCCTTGTTCTAATTCTTAGTCTTCTTCTGCTTAGTCTTCTTCTGCAACGAAGCCAAACTGAACCGGCCTCACTCATCAAATTAGAATATATAGAAAATAGATGAAGCGGTCAACAGAAAATAGAAGTAATCATGAAACAAGACAAAAGCATACAAACATCAATCATTAGTAAAATTAGCCTGCGCCTTGCAAACTAGAGCCTCAACATCGATAATAGCCATAAAAATATTTGAATGGAGGCTTACCTAGCTTTTGGCCGAGTGTTGGTTCAAGAATTCACGCGTTACTTTAACATTTCGATAGACTATAGAGGTTATGTAAAAAATTCGATTAAGGCAAAGAAAATTGGAGTTAGGTTGGGAATATATGATTTTTTAAAAATTATTAATAATTTAACACTGTCAGTAAATATTTATTGACTAAACATATGATGTGTTAAAAAAATCTAGATGTCAACTAGTGATGGAAACAAAACCATAAACATACAAGAAAATGCATATAAGTTTTCTTCATATATATATGTGTGTGTGTGTGTGTGTATAAGCTTAATTTGACCATCTGACTTTTAAATTTAAAAAAGAGTTAGCAATATTAAGAAATAAAAGTTAGTTATAAAAAACCAATAAGGCACCGTTGGTATATAAAGAACCCGCACAAAGCTAACAAACCAAATAGCAAAATGCAGATAAATTTAGCTAGATTTTATTTGCTAGAACATCAAATTGAGGTACAAAGACCCATCTTAGCTACAGGAGCAGTTTAAGCAGAAAAGGAAATAATATCATAGAGAAGTACAGAAAAGGGAGAATACCCAGAGAGAATTCTAACAAATTCCACACCCCCCACTCAATGACCCAATCATTACTTATTTCTCTCTTGTTCCCTCACTTTCCACATGCTTCTATGCTTTCGATTACTACACCTGGGCCCACCAAATGCCAACTTAGCAGAATTCTCCGCAGCTTGTGGGTAGTGTGCCACCTGTCAATTACTCATATAAAAAGGGAGTATCACATTAGCCTCCCCATCAAGAGGAACCTTATCCCCAAGTTCAAAATTTTGAAAGGAAGTACGAATGACATCAATTGGCTCCCACATTTGTTTATTAGTGCCAGACCATTGAATTAGATGCTGTAGTTCACATGAGGATCCCTTACAAATATAACGAGCATCTAAAACAGCTTTAGGAGTAATCAATGGGTGATAATCATCAGATATCAATGGTAATGGCATGTAGCTATCAGCATATGGACCTTGGCATTTCTTGAGGGCAGAGACATGAAAAACGGGACGGATACCAGCCTTATCAGGTAATTCCAGGCAATAAGCAAACATCTCCAATGGAGAATGTGAAAAGGGCCAAAGTAACACATGCCCAATTTTTCATTCTTCTTTAAATAGACAGAATGTTGTCCGTATGGTAGCAGCTTGACAAAGACCCAATCATCAACATTGAAAGTAACATCAGTTTTGCATCAGCATATTTCATCCTGATTTAAGCACAAATGAGATTAGAGTTGAGTTGAGCCAAAATATTGTCACGAAGTTGAAGTTGCTTTTGTACATCTAATGGCACTCCCTCAGAGTGATTATGGCAAATAAGCTATGGAGGATCTCGACTATAAATGGCTTTAAAAGGAGTCATCACAATGGAGGTATGATAAGAGGTGTTATACCAAAGTTCAGCCCATGGTAAGAACTAAAACCATAACCTTGGAGTATCATGAACAAAGCACCTTAGATACATCTCAAGGCATTTGTTTAAAGCTTCTGATTGACCATCGGATTGTGGGTGGTAGGAAGAGGACATTTGAAGCATAGTGCCTTGCAACTTAATAAGATGTCTCCAAAATGAGCTAATAAAGGCCTTGTCTCTGTCAGAAACTATCGAGCATGAACCCTATGAAGTTTAACTACATTATGAACAAGCTTTCAGCTACAGTGATACTAGTAAAGTCTGTCTTAAGTAGAACAAAATGAGCATATTTAGGTAGTCGATCAATCACCACCATAATTACTGTGAAACCACTAGAGAATGGTAGACGAGTAATGAAATCCATAGCTACATCTTCCCATATTTGAGTTGGAATGGGAAGCGGACTAAGTAGCCTTGCAAGATGAAGTTGAGACTATTTAGCTCGTTGGCAAATAGAACAAGAAGCAATAAAAATTTTAATATCTTTCCTTATGTTGTGCCAAAAGAATGCAGCAATTCTTTGAAAGGTTCAAAGATAGCTTGCATGTCCACTCACTGGTGATGAGTGAAATTAAGTGAGGAGAAGCTTAATAATATCCTTGGCGTATGAGGAAATTATTATTCTTTGTTTCCAGAATAAGAGATTATTCCTAATAGAGAAATAGGGCATAGATGCTGGCTTTTGCTGGAATCGTTGTAGTAATTGTTGAAAGGAAGGATTATTGTGTAAACTCTTAATTAAGATATCCATGAAGGACGAGTGTACAGCTAATAGAGCAAAGAAACTCAAACATGACAAGGCATCGGCTGCAAGATTTGTTTTGCTGGGTTTATACTCAATAGTATAGTGGAAACCAAGCAACTTGGGTAAATTCTCTTCTTGCTCTGGAGTTTGAATCACTTGATTAGTCAAGTGTTGAAGGCTACGAACGTGAACCTGCGTGAGGCTCTTCCTCACATCCTTGAGCCAGCATATGGATTCATCAGTATTTCCAGGTATGCTTTGTTTCATTAAACTGATTTAAGTCATCAAATAGTATCTTAGCCTCTTGAAAGCTTTTGTAAATCAAAATCGTACTTGATCTCAGTTGTATGAGTTAGGGGTTTTTTTCTTTTAGGGAATAAAAGCTTCATTTTAATATACTGGTAGAAAAGTATTTGGATGTGAAAGTTGTCAATGGATCTTGAACTCTAAAATTAGGAATTTTTTTTTTCCCCTTAAATGATGCTTTTGGCTTCAGTTAAATGTTATCCTGGACAAGTTTGTTTTTGGTAATATTATGCCTTTAAATTTAAATTTAGTGCACAACCATTATCCTGATTTATTTTATCAATTTGGTCTATAAAAAGATGATTTTTTTAAGTGCATTTTGCACTTATTGAAAAAAAGTGAAATTGTAATGTGAACAGGTAGCTCATAGAAAAACAAAGCACGCCAAATATGGATGTCAGAGCCCCTAGATATTTCCAAAACTAGGTGGGAACAATTTCTGAATAAGATTTCTTCTATGTTGCAGGAATCCAAAGCGGGCTAAGTGTATCACTAGAGAGGTAAAAAAAAAGGCAGGCTAAGATATCTATGGTGTCCATTGCCTAGTTTCCAAAGAAAATTCGACTTCCCAAGGCTCACTAGAAAAAATGCATTTTGGTGCTCACCAATTTTATCACCACCAACTTGTATTCCAATCGCCTAGACAGTGTTTTGAATGGAAGAAAGCCAGATGCTTGGATCATTATGACGAATGGTTTATTTGCTTTGGCGATGCTGTCCATTTCAATGAAGCTCCAACGTCAATTCGAAACGGGTTTCTTCATGTTATCGCTAAGATTAATGTTTGTACTACTTACCAAGAACAACTGGATACTCTGTTTCCCTGGAGCAGTTATAAGCTATTTCCTCGTGTATGTTGACGAACTTTCAGTGTCTAAAGAAGATGCTGGCCAAAAAAAAAGAAAGATATTCTAGACGAGATAATGGTCCCACTAATTTAGATGATCCTGCAAATAATCAACAAGAGGAAACTCCTTCAAGTTCGTCTTCTGAAGCTGTAGGTGACCAAATCCAGTATAAATATTCTTTTTATTTTGATTCCCTAGTTTTATATATGTGAATGATTTTGATTTCTTGCAGCAGCCCTCAAACCAAGAAGATAATGTAATTATTAATGTTTATTCAGGAAATGACATGGTAACAGTCTAAAACAGTTTGGCGCACAACAATTATCATGAATCTGATGATCTAATCCGAGTAACCCAACCAGTGGAATTGCAAAGGTCAGACACTAAATTTTATATTATCCTTTTATTTGAAATTTTTAAATATTAGGTTGATGAGTTTTTTCTACTTTATCTCTTCTGTGCTACAATTCTATCTAACATGAGATTTGTTTGTAATTTTTTAATAACATTTATTTTTTTTTACCAAAATGACATTTGATTCAAACAATGGACAAGAATTTCTTCATTTATGATTTCTTTATTGGTAATTCAATAAAACAAAATAAAAAAATAAGTGCGATGTTGTGCAGGAGGAGGGGAACTGGAGTTCAAAACAATTCAAGCAGTTATGCCCCTGATGAAGATGGAAAAACTTCAGAGGAAAGGCTATTATCCAGTCAGCAAAATAAACTTGAGGGGAAATCTTTGTCTTCTGATGGAGTTGTATCGCTTCTCATTGAACATAGCCTTTGCATAATGCAGGTCCAATATAACTTTGCAAAGGAAAGATCCAAATTGATCGTACATTAATTAAGTACATAGAAAGTGATGATCGAGGTACAGAGCTCTTAGCCATAATAAACTCATCGTTGCTAATGAAGCAAGACCACATAACTCAGAACGTGCACGATTTCAGCACCTTCGCACGTACGCCTGATATTAATTTAATTAGCTTCTTCTCTATTGTGATTGTTTTCTAGGGATTATCTTTTCATAGTTTCAAAATATATGAATAAACTAGAAACTGTACCCGTGTTAACGCACGAGTCCCTGTGTATGTAGTGAAAGGTACAGGAAAAAGATATTATAGTGATGATTGTTGAGCTTCCTTTATTTCTTAGTTGTAATGAATATCTTTTTTTTTTGTCATCATGATATTTTGGGTATTTTCTGATTTTTTTATTGACGGATATAAATTTAGTTATAGTTATTATGATGGGAAGGACAAATTCTGTTGAGATGAAATTGCCTAGAATATAGATATCCTAAGCGAAATCTTCATTCGGGTGCTGTTAAGAATGTTACCTTCACACTCTTCGTCGCCAGTCAATGTTCATTGTTCTTTATGCTGCAGTGTTACCTGTATACTCTTTGTCGCCAGTCTTAATAGCTTACTTACCAAAGAAAAAAGGGCAGGATTTGATTCGGGCGGAAGCTGGCCTCAACTTAAGCGATTAGGGGGTAGGAAAGGAATAGACCAAATTCTAGAGCTTGAAGCTAGCTTTGAAATTAACAAACGAGGCAGATACACGAGTTAGATCAAAAGCTAGCGAGCAAGGTGGGCGGGAATAGATTGTAAGTTGTGCTAATTCTTTTCCATGAGAGGGGGGAGGTACAGCTCAGTCTGTCGCTTGTTGCATCCATTTTCTTGCTGGCATGGGTTGAAGAGTACTTTACCTTTTCTGTTGGCTTTCATGCCCTTGGTTTTTCTAGGGAGGATCTGAAGGGCAATGGGGATCGAAGAATAATATAAGTTATGAAAATTGCACTACAAAAGACTAATATAATATTAGTAATAATTCAATAAATTATTTTACAGCATTTCACAATGGCACAAAAGGATTCGAATTTCTTCCCTTGCCCAAGGTAAAACAGTATGTATCTGTGGTCATAAGTTCCTGGGTTATGTCGATATTGGGTTGATTAGTATGTAGCATTTTTACCCGTAGTAGAAAGGGTTTTCCAATAGTATAGCTGACACATGGTGATAAATATATAGAATGTTATATAAAATGTGATACATCACTCAACTTTTTATAAACACGTTGGTACAGTCACAACAAAATATGATAATAGCTTTTTTTATATATAATGAATATATGTCTCTCGAGTGGAAGCGATGTTAAGGTAATCACTGAAGAGACACATGTAATGCGAGCAATAACAGTGTCATCTTTGGATATGAGAATATTGACATGAAAGGATAAATTATTTTACTTAAGCTTACCAAATATGATCGATGTAGTATTCTAACTAAATATCGAACCGTTTAAGGATACAGTATAGGATCTAAAAGAAACTGAAATATTTTTTTTTTTTGGTTTTGCATGCATGGCTAGTATATATTAAATAAAGTTTCTAAGTGATGCGTAATTCATGGATGTGTGAGATTTAATGGAGTGTTTTTTATCCATGCTAAATGTAACAACCCCATGTTAAACTCATATTTTTGAACTCGACTAATTTAAAGAGTGAGTTTTAATCAAAATGTTTATACAATTTATGATCATGACAAGACTTCAAATGAGCAAATGAAACTGAAAATTTAAATATTTCTGCATAAAGATGTCCACCTATAGACTTTTTTCTCCCAACACGTCTACCCATAGATTTAACCTCAAAGGCATTAAGTGAAAAAGCATGGGCAATATCAACTGTATATCCTCATTAACAAACATAATATTTAAAGGAAAAAAACTGATATTTTTAATTTTAACAGATAAGATGATGAAAAACAATATATAGCTACCAAAATCAGACCAACATTTGTTTTCATAATTCTTGGTTAAAAGTAAAATAAACATGCTAGTAAGATTTTAGCACAGTTAATAGATACTAGCTATGGTTGTTCGAGGACGATAGAGATCGAGGTGGTTCAGGGGAGAGGAAAAAAAGATGGTGGCCTATAGATTCAGCCACGGACGACTCAGATTAAGCGAGAATATGGATGGTACAGGTTTCACCCACATACTAAATCGCTGACGTTTTGAGGGAAGTGGACGTGACTCCCTTCTCCTGCCTTCTGGGAGAGAGAACAGAGGAACTGGTGCTATTAGGTTTCTTGTTTTTGCCTGAGATGCTATTTGGGTTAGTTCTTTCACTATTGAACTGGGCTAAAATTCTGGACCATGCCCTAAAATCATTTGAGTTTGGGTCTTTTTATTTAGACTGCACTACGAAAAATTTTAATACGCCTCAAAATAAAATCAAATGCTCATTATTATCATTATACTTATATTTTGGCCAAGAAATTATTATCATTATACTTACCGAAAATCAATTTGGAACTTTGAAGCTACCCTAATGAATGAGTCTTTCCACTTAGAAAACTCTTCATGGAACCCTTCCCAATAAAGAGAATTTTAAGAAATTATCACCCTCATAAAAACCCTAGAACTAGATTATTACCCTTTTTGTTTCTTGGCTAGAGAATTAATAAATCACTTTTTTTAATCGATCTTATCCCTCTGTATAAGCTCTCTGATTTTGTTTCACGGGATTTGGATCCTCTATTTTTCTTGTTTTCCTTTTCTTTATTGTATTCGCAAAAATCCTAGCCAAAAAAGATGAAATGAATTTTTTTTTGTAGATTTTAAAAATTTTCAAAAATCATTTTTTATATTTTTTTCTTGAAAAATAGAAACTTTCGCACGCATGGACGTAGATATATATTGCAGAAAACTTGTATGATTTTTTCTTATGTATGCTTAATTGTGGTGTTGTTCAATTAAAACTTAACATGTGGACTTTTTTAATAAATCATGGGTCTAATCATTAACCATTTACTAACAGTACTAATTAATTTGTTCAACTTCAAAAATTTTTAAAAATCCTATGCCTAGTCTTCTTCTGCAGCGAAGCAAAACAAAAATCACCCTCACTCATCAAAATAGAAAACCGAAAATAGATGAAGCGTTAAAAGGAAAATAGAAGCAACCATGATATTAATAATAAAAATTAATATCACAAGCATACAAACAGTGAGTGATTGGAAAATAATATCACAAGCATATATGAAAATGCATATAAGTTTTCCCCATACGTATGTATGTATATATTTATGAGCTTAAAACATATGACTTTCAAATTCAAAAATAAGTTATCGATATTAATAATAAAAATTAGTTATATAATAAATAATACATGAAAAAAATTTAAAAATATAAATCTAAGTATCTAAATTTTTTTCTTTGAAAAATGTTAAAAGAATTCCTCCATTATCTTGAGAAAATAATAGTAATCTTTCTCCTTTTTTAATCACAAGAGGGGAATAAAAGTTCCGAAAGGGCTGACAGGAAAGTATTAAGAAACACGGATGGCTTATCCCATGGTGGTCCGACTTTCACCGTGTGGGCCCCGCGGTGACGGTGTTGCGAATGCCAGCGGCAGCGGGGTTTCTTTTCTTAATTTACGCGTGAACACCCCAAAAGTGAGAGTAAAGGGACGACGATTTCAGTCAAAAAGAAATCAGAAACCAATTTGCTAAATTTCCGCTGTATGGGATCTTTGGAATTTCAAAATCCTAGCCACCTCTACATTTAAAGATTCATTCTTCTGCGGATTCAGACGTGCTACAGGCATCTTTGCCCTCTCTCCCACTCTCCTTGTCTCTGGTGAGTTGTGAATCTCTCCCTCACATCCTCAAACCACCATGGACTACTCATCAGTATTTCCAGCTCCAGGTATGCTTTTCTTCCATTATTATGATCTATATTTCATTTATTGCTATCACTGACTTCTGTCAAACATCACGAAACAAAATCGTACTTGATCTTACTGAAATGAGTTCAGTAGAATGCTTGTTTATTAAGCTTTTAGTTTCATTTTGATAGTAAAATTTGGATTTGGAAATTTCATATCAATCTTGTTGAACATTAAAATTAGATATTTTTTATTGTTTGCTTAAATCATGCTTTTCTCTTAATTAGATTTTGTGTTTCATGAAATTAGATGCTTCTAGTACGTTCTATTGTCAATTAGTCGTTGTAGTTACAAACTTTTCAGGAAAAAAAAATTCCGAACTCGAGATTTTATGTTTTGGGTGTCATTTGTTTTCCCATAGATTTGTGGGATGTTTGGGCGCCGGCGGGGGGGGGGGGGGGGGGGTGGGTGGGGTGTGGTGTGTTTTGTTGGCACGAAATCGTAAAGTGTTTTTCTCGAGTTCAGTCATCCGCTAATTTTCTATGGGGTTTGGGCATTTTGTTTTGGGCAAACTTTGTTTTACTTTTATGGGCATTTGGGATTTAAAGGATGGCTTTCAGCTGTTTTAGTTCCGGTCAAACGCTGGACATTATTTCTGGACTTATGAGTCTATCTAGCCCAGTTTACATTTAATTATATATATTATAAAAAAAAAACCATAGAACAATGGCTCAAATTTTGCGTTATTGGTCTCATTTTGAGATTAATTAATTGGACTTTCTTGTTCTTTTTTTATTTATATTTACTATTTGGTCCACTGTTCTTTGGTAAATTTTGTTTTTGACCCATAAAATTTTAAATTTTGTTTTGGCCTCAATAGTTTCTAGAGTTCCATAAAAATACGGAGCAACAGTAAAATCCTAATATATCGTGATTTTCAAAATTTTACCTAAACAGCCTCTTGCAAAAGTAATTATAGATACACATGAGCATTTTTTTCAAGGCTACATCACTTATCCAAGTAGGCACTAAAGTGCATATTTGGATAGGACATTGAAGCTCCAAGAATCACTTTTGTGTAACTATAATCATATTTACAATACTATTGAGAGAATGTTTGGATAAACATGTAAAAAACACCATGTATTATGATTTTAACCGTTGAGAGAATTATGTTTGTCGATTTCAATTTCAAGTATTTAATTAAGGTTTATTTTTCCCCAAGGGTAATCTAATTCCAAGTATTTTAAATCTAAAAGTAATTTTGATGAACAATATTTAAACAAAATCAATTATCTTGAAATCAATTTTTCAAAAAACATTTTCAAAGAGTTAACCAAACTTGCTTCTAATTAAAATTAATGTTTAGAATCACTTTCATTCGAAATCACTTTTATCCAACTTGAATCCAAATTGACGCTATATATAATGTTTTTTGGTGTGATTAAAAAGTGAAATCGCGATATTGGAATTGTGATTATGTTATATATATATATATATATATATATATATAGATTGCTTGATTTTGTCTCTTGATTGTGTGAAAAACCTAACTCACCAAAAAAACATTTCGTTCAAATCCACATCTAAACACTGAAATGCCATATTTTGGAATGAGTGAGTGATTTTCTAATATTTTGAACCTATTAAGCCAATTAGCTTAAAACTAAACTCATTATGCTTAAATTATACTCTAGAAATATAAGAGTATTTTTGTCACGACTCAAAATCCAAGCCATGATCGGCGCATAGACTAAGTTAGCACATGCCTACTTAGCCTAGCAAGTCTAAAAGAAAAACTTATACAACTAGTCAATTTAAATAAAAACTAAACTGAACTACCAAAATACTTCCAACAATCACTCACAGTTCATAATTTATTCCATTCCTTATATTCAAGAACAAATAAAAGTAAAGAATCAACAAATATATAAGGTTATCTAAGTCAACAGGACTCGATCGTAACTCTACTATAGTAGTCACGTCACCACGGGATCTGCGTTATCATAAGACTAGAGATGTCCTACCTAATGTCCAAGAAGTCTAATTTTCCTAGAGTGCTTTATTTAACTACCTGCTGATCTGAAAACATGAAATTAGGAGGGGTGAGTCTACTACTGACTCTGAGAGTATAAACAACAAAGTGCACAGAAGGGAAGCAAAAGTCGCACAAGAGTTTTTGAAAACAACCTTATCAGTATATCTACCTTTTTTTGAACTAATCATCTATATACAAAACACTTTTATCCCAACAAGAGGTTCAACACAAAATACTATTTCACTCGTCCAATAGAAAGAAATGTTCACTTAGAATATTAAATGCTATCACACTAAGCACATCACAAAAATCCATTTTCCACATCCTATAACAAATGGTGGGGAATAACCGTCCCACATAGTATAATAATATAATAATATCTTATATACCACGGGAGAAATAGCTGTTTCACGCGATAATTTATATAATGCTATATCTCATATAAATAAATATGAGGAATAACCATCTCACATAGTATAATACTCATATTACAAATCAATTAAGCTCATACTCAAAATGAAGAAAATAGTAAAACAAAGAAAAAAATAGTAATAATAAACAAGACAATATATATATGTATAACAACATAGCAACATGTCCACAATATTAATTTTAGTGCTATTGACAATGATTTTCATCACTAAGACTCATCTCATTAAAATCATTATAAGATTACTAAGATTGAGGAACTAAAGGTAAGTTATGAAAAGAGAAAAAATATACTGTAACCGGAAATTAAACTCACCAAGCCTTAATATCTAGAAGTGTAAAAAAGAAAGGAAGGAAAACATATTTTGGATTTGCTTCCCAAACACGGGAGAATACACAAGGGGAATAAGTAAAAATTATTTGAGGTTAGGGAAAATAGAGAAGGTACAAAATGAATGGTGACACATTGCTATCTATACACTCACCAGTTGGGACCGATAGTATAGATCCCCTTTTCCCTTCCACTAAGATTCAATCACAGTTGTTCAAGTTTCACCAATACCACATAAAATTATTATCACATAAATACATTAATACATCTACTCAAATTTATCTTATCTTCTACCACCAATAGAATATATCCTTAGATATTAATTCTAACTCTCTTTACTCTAAGATTTTATGGTTCTCACTAAAATAAAATTTCTAAAATTCTTAATTGTCAATTGAGTATATAAATTATCTTATAGTGTCATCAAGTAAAAATAAATGAATAAATAAAATAATAATAATAATAGAATAAGTAAATTTCAGATTTATCATTTTATTTTATAAAATATAGAAGTTTGAGAAATAGTTGAAGTAAAGAAGCATTTACTGCAAATTAAATATAGCTATTTTTTGAAAAAGTTTGCATAGTTGTGCTATTTACTAGTTTCCAGGACCCATCCATCACCAAATAAATGTATTACCATCAATTTATATTTCCTATGGTTCAAAAAGAAAGAGAAAACAACAGAATTTGATATATAATTCAAAAAGGAGCAATCTGTAGGAACACTAATCACGATAAGGCTTTGAAGAACGAAACAAGAAAAATGACATTTACTAAGACATCCTACTTTGCATCAAAAATAAATATGGCATTATATTTGAAGGACCAAACAATAAACAAAAGGATGGGATCACTTTACCTATGATGGTTGATGATTGCATGAGCATGACTAAAATTCGATAATGAAATAATGAATAAAGGATGAAAGAATAGATCTTGAGAATGTATCTATGTATAAAACAGATGAAAGTTTTGACTAGAACAAGGAATGAGAGAAAAATTATGAAGAAAAGTTGAGAGCTTCCTTGATTAGAGTGGCACTGAGTCTTGCGGTAGAAAACGAACTAATGAGATAGCAATATTAGAGTTCTCTATCTATATTAGATTTAGAATAAAATTTTAAATCATTATCTTAAATACTTTAAAAAAATAATACTTAAAAGATTTACGATAAGATTTTAAATCATTATCTTAGATACTTTAAAAAAAATAATAATTAAAAGATTCACAATAAAATTTTAAATCATTATCTTAGATACTTTAAAAAAATAATAATTAAAAGATTTATATCAAAATTTAAACTCAATTTTTTTGAAAAATATATATAAATATATTAATCTACTAGATATCTAAATATCAAGAAAAAAAAATCCTAAGTATATCTCAAAATGACTCCATAAAATAATTGCTAAAAAAATAATATATATTTATTTATAACTATTTTTTTTTTTACTAAGGGTATCACAATTTTAGAGAAGAGGTTTAGTTCAAAATATAAGAAAAAATGTAGATTTTTAAAGAAATAAATGTGGTAGCCTAAAATTACCCTCAACAATTATAATTTTCAATGAGTATTAATTAATTTAATGTAAAGGAAAAAATCATTAATTGAGGACAATTTTAGAAAAAAAGTATATTTAATTACAAATTAATTAAGCTTAACTAACTTTACTAATATATTGAAAGTAATTTTTTTGTTCTCTTAAATGATTCTTATAAAAAAATATCATCACTTTTTTGTTTTATTTTTTAAAACACAAATCACACTAACTTATAATTTTTTTTAAACAAACTAAGCTAAATAAACTAGTAAATATGTGCAATGGCGTGAGATAGGGCCGCACTCTTTTTTTTCTTTCTTGAATGAAAGGCCACATTTTATTAGTCGCATGAGAGATGCATTGATGGATAAATATTTGATGATTTATATTAAAAGAGATGCTTTTAATTACATTGACAATAAGTTAATTGTTCAAAAATTTCAAAATATAAAATCAGAAAGAATAATTATAAGATGTGTAATATATTTAATTTTATATATAGAAATTTTATATGATTTTAACATATTTTTGTATGCTATTGTTATTTTTTTTTCCCTAAAGAAAAGGTTTGTCCCCATTGACTCAAAGTGTGTCCCACACTGGATAGAAGTTAGCTTCTGCCCAATGTTTATGAATAATAGCATGGGTTTGATTGCCTTATTTTGGTTTTAACGTTTTACATAAGCACATGCTCTTTTTTTTCTTTTCTTTTCTTTTCCTTTTTCCCATTTCGATTCTCCAATACACTTTAGCTAACCTTTGCCTTTTTTCTTGTCAGTGATAAACTTAGCCCGCTTCCGATACGTGCAAAATAGAAGAAATCTTATTAAGAAATTGTTGCCACCTGAGTTTTGGAAATATCTAGGGGCTCTGGCATCCATGTTTGGCGTGATTTGTTTTATTAGAAGCTACGTGTTCATGTTAGCCCGTGAAGATCAGGATCTTCTCCTCCTTATTCCTGTATTTTGTTGGGCTTTTCTATGGTGCCCATCGCCTGGTTTGCAGAGAAAATTCCACTTCCAAAGGCTCACTGGAAAAAAGGTATTTTGGTACTTACTGTTTTTATCACCACCAACTTGTACTCCAATCGCCTAGATGATGTTTTGAATGGAAGAAAGCCAGATGCTTGGATCATTATGACGAATGGTTTATTTGCTTTGGCGATGCTGTCCATTTCAATGAAGCTCCAACGTCGGTTCGAAACGGGTTTCTTCATGTTTTCCTTGGGACTAATGTTTGTACTACTTACCAAGAACAGCTGGATACTCTGTTTTCCTGGAGCAGTTATCAGCTATTTCCTCATGTATATTCACGACCTTTCAGTGTCTAAAGATGATGTTGGCCAGAAAAAGAAAAAAGATTCTAAAGGAGATAATGGTCCCAGCAATTCAGATAATGATCCTGCAAATAACCAACAAGGGGAAACTCCTTCAAGTTCGTCTTCTCATGCTGTAGGTGACCAAAAAAACCAATATAAATACTCTTTTTATTTTGATTATCTAGTCTTATGAAAATGATTTTGATTTCTTGCAGAAACCCTCAGGCCAAGAAGATAATGTTTCTTCGGGAAACAACATGATAACAATCCAAAACGGTTTGGCGCACACTTATCACGAATCTGATGATCCAATTCCTGGAACCCAACCAATGGAATTGCGAAGGTCAGACACTAAATTTGATATTATCTTTTGATTTAAAAGTCTTAAATATTAAGTTGATGACTTTTTTACCTCATCTCTCTTCTATACTATAATTTTATTCTATCAAACATGAAGTTTATTTTTAATTTTTTAGAATGACATTTAATTCAAACAGTAAACAAGAATTTATTATGGCAAAAAACAAGACAAGAATTTATTCATTTTATAATTTGTTATATTAGTAATTCAATACAAATAAGTAAATAAATAAGTACGGTGTTATGCAGGAGGAGGAAGGGAACTGGAATTCAAATCGATGCCTTTGATGAAGAGCGAGAAACTTCAGGGGAAAGTGATTCAGATTTGTCTTCTCAAACAGTAGGCAATCAAGTCCAACTTAAATATTCATTTTATTGATTTAATTCTCATTCTCTACATTTATTATGCTAGTATCACAAGATATTATTTTTAAAATTTTTTTTATTTCATGATATTTTATAGATTAGGAAGTACTATATTTAATTTTTTTTATCTAAAATACTCCTAAAATGGATGAAAATTAATTAATGTTGGATAATTTAATTCATGAATTACTCTTTCTTTCGCTACATAAGATATTATTTTTAAAAAAATTTATATTTCACAAGGTAAGATATTTTATAGATTAGGAGTTATATTTAATTTTTTTCATCTAAAATACTTTTAAAATGGATGAAAATTAATTAATATTGAATAATTTAATTCATGAATTAACTACATTAAATCAGGATAATTTATAAAAAAAAATAAAAAAAATTTATTTATCAATTATTATCTTTGACTAATGTGAAGTAGTTAATCATGTCTTGTAAACTGAAATGAATTCAATGTTTTTATTTCAATTTAAAAGGTGTTTTTAATTGTTACACATATATTAAAGGTAATAATTAATAATTAAAAAAATTCAGTCTCTTCATAAGTTATTTTCAATTAATATTATTTAATATAGTTAATTTATGAACTAAACTCCTTAATGGTAATTAAATTTTATTATTTTTTAGAAATATTTTAGGTAAAATAAAATTAAATAGACTATGTAATATGCAAAATATCTTATATTATAAAATATTAATTTATTATAAATAAGCCTTATAAACTAAAATGAAGAGGATATTATTTTGTTACTTTTAATTACTTTGTATATGTTAGAATGATCGAGTTAAAAGTAACTAAATTTTTTAAAAATTATCACAACTTTATAAGATTATTTTTAATTAAGTTCATTAATGAGGCTCTCCAGGACTTGAAGCAGCTCATCCAAGATGCTCTTAACAAGCACGAGTTCTCTGTCCCTCCCAACCAACCTTCGCCTCCCCAAGTAGAGAAGCTTGCGCCCGCTCTTCTTCACAAGGACGACGAGAAGAGGACTGAACCGGTTCAAGAGAAGCCTGCAGAACCGTCTGTCCCTGCAGAAACTGCCGACCCCACCAAAACAGAGGACCAGTCTTCCAAACGAGAGGAGCAACAAGCAGACAAGAAGGAAACCGCATCCGAGGAAGTAATAGAATCCACGGTGGTCGTTGAGGCAGTTGAGGAAAAAGCGGCTACGCCTGCTATCGATGAAGATGGAGCGAAAACCGTGGAAGGCATTGAAGAGACCGTCATGGCGGTGTCTTCCGCAGTTCCAGCAGAGGAGCCACAAGCAGCCAAAGAGTCGGAGGCCGCAGCCGTTCCTCCGCCACTACTCTCGCTAAATGCCATTTTTCCCTCGCTAAATTGAAAATAGCGAGGGATTTTATCCCTCGCTAATTTGATTGCTAAAAACCACGTCGCTAATTTTAGCGAGGAATTTAGCGAGGGATTTAATCCCTCTCTAAATTTAGCGAGGGATTTAATCCCTCTCTAAATTTAGCGAGGGATTTAATCCCTCGCTATTTCCTCGCTAAACTACAAAAAATTCAAAATTATTCAGACTTTTGCCAGTTGAACTGTATTATATTTGCAGTTTTTATATGAAATATTAAATATATATTATTTATTTACACACTAGTACACATATATTTATAAATTAATATATTGTTAAAAAATAAAAATATATTATAATTTTAGTTATTAATATCATAAAATATTTTATATTTTAAATTTTGTAATAAATGAATTTTCATTTTCATTTTTTTGCAACAAGTTATAAAAATTAATCTAACTATTTTTATTAATTTAAAATAATCAACTGATAAAAATAATTTTATAACATAATTATTAAAAAATTTTAATTCATTAAAATTAAATTTTTAATAAAATAATTTTAATCTATTAAAATTAATTTTAAAAAATTTAGCGAGGGACAAATCCCTCGCTAGATTCCTCGCTATTTATAATAATTTAGCGAGGAATTAAAAATTCCTCACTAATTCCTCGCTAGTTAGCGAGAGAAAGGATATTCCTCGCTAATTCCCTCGCTAAATTTAATTCGTCGCTAATTTCTCGCTATTTAGATTATTTAGTGAGGGATGAGTGATCCCTCGCTAAATTCCCTCGCTAAATTGTATTTTTCTAGTAGTGCGCCAGCGGAGGCAGAAGCCAAGGAAACCAAAGACGAAACTCCGGCGCCACCTCCGCCGGAAGAAGTATCCATTTGGGGGATACCACTGCTTGCTGATGAGAGGAGCGATGTGATTCTCTCGAAATTCCTTCAAGCAACAGATTTTAAGGTGAAAGATGCTTTCGCCATGATCAAGAACATAATTCCCTGGAGGAAAGAATTTGGGATCGATAAACTGATGGAGGAAAACTTGAGCGATGATTTCAAGAAGGTGGTATTATGCATGGATTCGATAAGGAAGGCCATCCCGTGTGTTACAACATCTATGGGGAATTCCAGAACAAGGAGCTATACAAGAAAGCATTTTTAGATGGGGAGGGGATGCTCAATTTCCTGAGATGGAGAATTCAGTTTCTGGAGAGGAGTATTCGCAAATTGGATTTCACTCCCAGTGGCGTATCCACCATCGTTCAGATTAGTGATCTGAAGAATTCTCCCGGACCTGGTAAGCGGGAACTTAGACAAGCCACCCAACAGGCCCTTCAAATGCTTCAAGATAACTATCCTGAATTCGTGGCCAAACATATTTTCATCAATGTGCCATGGTGGTACCTGGCATTCAACAGGCTGATAAGCCCTTTTCTCAGTCAGAGAACCAAGAGCAGGTTCGTATTTGCGGGGCCTTCCAAGTCTGTGGAGACCCTTTTGAGTTACATAGCACCAGAGCAACTTCCAGTGAAGTACGGAGGACTAAGCAATGATGGAGAATTCGACAATACTAATGCTGTCAATGAAATTATAGTTAAGCCAGCAGCGAAGCATACCGTAGAATTCCCTGTGAATGAGAAATGCCTTCTGTCATGGGAGCTGAGAGTGATAAGGTGGGATGTAA
This sequence comes from Adenanthera pavonina, assembly GCA_026686845.1. Classification (NCBI taxonomy): domain Eukaryota; kingdom Viridiplantae; phylum Streptophyta; class Magnoliopsida; order Fabales; family Fabaceae; genus Adenanthera; species Adenanthera pavonina. The sequence goes on from JAIVEN010000010.1 coordinate 37,728,741, forward strand.
GCTATGGAGCAGAATTCGTGCCGAGTGCTGAAGGAAGCTACGCGGTGATTATTCAGAAGGCTAGAAAAGTGGCTTCATCAGAAGAATCCGTGGTTTGTAATAGTTTTGAGATTGGTGAACCTGGGAAAGTGGTTCTCACCATTGACAATCCAAGCTCCAAGAAGAAGAAGCTCTTGTACCGCTGGAAGACCAAGTCTTCTGCTTAAACATGAATTTTGATGAGTACGATGATTGTGGGATAGGCTTTTCTTAAATTGTCATGGGATATTTAGATGGGGCCATCAAATCATAAATAGATAGTAATGACCAATGGGCAAAATATATATTGTTATATTACTCCCTTTGTCGTATTTTATTTATTATTTTAAAAAATTTTAAATTTCTCAAATTATATATTATTTTATATTATCAGTAAAATATTAATTATTTTATTTATTAATTTATCTTTTATTAAAAATAGTAATAAATAGAGTACAAGTTATTTTTAATATTTAAGTTTTAGATAATTTGGTAAAATATTATTAAACTTCATTGAAATCTAGATTATTTAATATTTTTATTTATCTGTATGAAAAATCTTAAAATAACACATAAAATAGGGAAGAGAGAGTATATTTCTAAATGAGAGAGAGAGATGTATAATCTAGGAATTAGATAGTAAAAAACCATGCTTTTTAAGGTAAACCTAATATGCAAACAGGTGAAGATAATAAATATATCTAAATAAAAACTACAAATTTATTATTAGTTTTAAATTACAAGATATTTATTTAAATATTTTCTATTTTATTTTTAATTATATTTTTCTCTTTTATTTTATTTTTATTTTGAATTTTGCTTTAACTTTATTATTATTGGTTGATTTAAAATTAGCTTTTTATATTCTTATTTATGTTAATTTTACTTATTCTTATTTAAAATAATTAATACTCCCTCCGGTCTTTTTTTATTAGTCACATTCTAGAATATTTCTATGATTCTAATTGTAAGTCATCTTCTATGAGTTTTTAGAGTATTAATTACTTTATTACCAAAATACCCTTATTTAATCATGAGAGAGAATGTGAATTGTTTGAATTTGTAGTATTTATTATAGGGTAAAGATGAAAAGCACATTAATTTTAAAATAATTTTAATAATGTAACAAACTTTTCTTGGTTTTAATGTGTTAGTTATAAGTGACTTACTCCCTCTGATCCAAAATATAAGAGATTTCCAACTACTTCAAGTATATTAAGGAAATGTGGTTACATTCTTAAATTTCTAAAACAAAAACTCAACATCCCATTTTTACCCTTATTAATTATCAATAATTAAAGTTGTTTCCACTCTTTTTTATTACAAATTACGAGATTGGTTATCAATGAATATGGGTAAAAAATATAAACTACTACTAAATATTACATAACACCTTATATTTTAAATCAAAGAAAGGTTCTAAAAAATTTCTTATATTTTGGACCAGAGGGAGTACCTTAAGAATTAGAGGGAGCATAAAATAAAAATAGTGTATTGAGAACAATGAACCCCATGATTGACATGTTGAATGGCGGATTTGGTTTTCATAACATTGCTCAAAAATGGCCCTTGAATTTCAATTTCTTAGATTACGCTGTAATTTGTTCCTTAAGGACCTGGATGAAATGGATTGGCGTCTGGTGAGGCAGGTTGAGAGTGAGGCAGAGAAAAGAGACCGCTTGGTACAAGCGGTTTCTCAAAATGTATGGAAAACGGGTTAATGCGGCAGCAATTGCAACGTGTAAGCAAATGAATAAACTTTTGATTGAATTATTAATTACCCTTGACCTTGCTCAAGAATTTGTATGACTTCTATTAAATCCTCTCAAAAGCGCAAATTTGGTGCATTCATGAGCTCACCTTCTGATAAATGGTTCCATTTAAATCTCAGTTAAAAAAACCATAAGATCAAATTGTCGGAAGATTTGGGGCATGAGAATTAAACTGACAGGGGATGGTTTAATTAATTAACCTTGGAGCTGTAATTTGTTGTCTCAGGTTCAATTTTCACCCTTCATCTAACTTCTTCCGGTCCACATTATAAGACATTTTGTATTAATTACTTACATATTAAGTAAATATTTTTTCAATTGAAATCAATACAAAAAGTACTCATATTTTTTATTTTACCTTTATTAAATACCATATTTTATTATCATTGTAAGATTATAAATAATGAAAGAGGAAGCATTAAATATAAGGATAAAATAAGAAGAAAGATATCTAATGCTCTATATTTTGAACCAAAAACTTATCTTACAAAATATCTTATAATATGGATCTGAGAGAGTATTTTATTTATCGTTTCAAATAATTTTAAATGTTCCAATTTATTTATCATTTTATATTTGTAATGAAATATTAATTATATTTTTACTATTTAACCTTTCATTAAAAATAATTATAGGTAAAATATAAGTTATATTTTAGTATTTAAGTCAAAAATATTTTAATAAAATATTATTAAATTTTACTACAATTTTAGTTATTTAATATTTTATTGATATGTACAAATAACCTCAAAATGCTATATAAAGTGGGACGGAAGGAGTAACAGGGACATAAGATAACGTTTACTTATTTAGCAGAGAGCATGCACACCGCGGCCGCCAGGAACATTCGAATTTGAATATAATAACAGAACAAATCAATTTAACATGTTTTGATGAGCCTCTTCGGCACTCTTGACTTTCCAGCTCATTACCTTTCTTCAACATCATACCACCATATAATAATGGCTATTATATCAAATACTCTTTCCATTCTCAATTATTTGAGAATTTTAAAATTTTTTATTTATCTCAAAATATAAGAGATATAAATAAAATTTATAAAATAATTAATATTATTTTTTCTTCATACCCTTAAGTAATTAAAATTCTATTAATAATTATTAATAATTAATTAGTCTCATTTTAGATTTTTAATGTAAGTAATTTTAGAAAAAAAATTAAAATTGTAACATAATTAATGAGTTTAACTACTAAAAATTATTTTAGATGAAATAGTTATTTATTTCTTGTAATTGGGGATGATGAATGTAATTAAATAATTTATATATATATATATATATATGTATGTATGCACTAAAGTCATCAATGTCATGTAATAATTTAATAGTTTAACTAAATAATGGCTACACATGGTCACATTTACCATCACAATCCATATCAGGAATCTCTGTGGACAACAATGGTTCAGTCACTTCATCTCTATATTGGCTTGATCTCTTCGGTCTTTTCCTGTGTATCAATGTTTTTTTTTTTCTTTTCTTAAATGAAATACGATAAAGATAATTTGAGGGTGATGATATCTTAAGGTTGCCACTATAAAAATTCTAGTGGCGATTTTTTAGTGGCAGTTTAGAAAACTGTCACTAAAATACATTTTATTGACACTTGAAATTAACCACTGGCATGGCCCACTGTGCTGGAACCGCCACCACTGCTGGAAAGCGTACCTTGCATGGCGAGGCATAGGAATAAATAGCAGGGCTTTTTAGCTGGAAAGTGCACAAGAATAAGGTAAAAATGAAATGATGATTAGATTCCATTATTCCTTCCTCAATGTACAAAGCCGCGAGATTAATTATTACTTTCCTTAAATAATTGTCAAAGCAAATACGCAGCAAATCATAGCAGCTTGCTGCTGCCAGGCTGCCAGGCTGTTTCTTTGGTTAAATCTTATCTACGGCAAGATTATGTGATTCGATTTTGAAAGGGTTTGAATGAAAAGTTTTGAGCAATGAAGTCGCAGGTAATGTTGATGGAGTCCCTTCCATTCGTGAACAATGATAGAGTGAGGGATTGAATTTAGATTTTCCATTCATACTCGGAATGAAATGATTAGAGAGAAGGAATTAAATAGCACCATCTTCAACAACCTAAGAACACGTGTATGGTGCAAGGAAAATACAGAGAAGTACAGCCTGAAAAGGAAAAATAACAAAGGAATAAGAAAAACAATCGAGAACATCACCATTACGTGACTCCTCTGCTAATGGTGAATGAGCTGGCAGTCAAAGCTGACTTTGGGGCTGAGGTGGACGCGGCAGCATGTGTTCTAACAGACAAGACCTTCTCACTGGTTGGTCAGCAAGAGCGAGAGATGAAATGTGCTATAAAGCCAAAGGTCAGTTTTAACAGAACTAAATTTTTATCCATTCCTCTCTATTCTCTTTCAAGAAAAGTATGTAATGATGTTTTGTTCATTGTTTTCGATTACTCAGCTTTTATTCCTATACAAGAAGCACGTAAAGAAATGAGAATGAAAAGTAGACACCTCTGGAAACAGTTTCCAATGCCACGATATTTGTGACTCTGAAATGCGATCGAGTGAAAAATAGATAGGAGTACCTTTTAAAGATGCAGATTTCAGGATCTTTCTATATTATGGCAAAAAGAAAGCATCTTTCTATATAAAAAGAATAACTAAATTCTCTAATATCAGTCGACCAGTGTCACACCCGAAAATGCGACGCGGATGGCGCGGGAAAACGAAAAGAAAAAAGGAAAAGGAGAAATCGGCCCGCCTGACGGGAGGCCGATTTCGAGAGGGAGTCGCCACCAAAATTTTAAGGGAAATTTTGGAAAACCGGAATAAAAAACAAAAAGGGACAAGGACTGGTCTGCGAATCAAAGTTGGGTTCGGGAGTACGATTGTGAGTGGGGAAGGTGTTAGGCACCCCCACAACACCCGTTCCTAAGAACGGTTACCTTAGGTTGATCATGCAATTTTTATGGCTTTTTACAAATTTAGTTTGGTTGCCCTTTTACCATTCACATGCAAAAATAAATAAATATAAAAATAAGGAAAATGTAAGATAAAAATAAAAAAAATGAAAATGTGAAAAGTTAGAAAAAATAAATTAAGGAAAATATTATTTATTTACAAAAGTGGACTTGACCCAGAATGAGAGTCTGGAGCCTACGTACCCTGCGATAGGGATCAAAGTCGACGTAGTTCGGACTAAAAATGCGTGTCACTGGGTTGGTATTTTTTATTTATATTCTTTGAAAAGAGAAGTTCATAGAAAATAATTTGTCTTTCCACAAAGAAAACAATTTTCAAAATTTGGTTGGTATGTTTTAATTTGTAAAAGATAGATTAATTTCCATCATTTACTCTTTTCATTTTTTTATCATATATTTTTTGGTTTAATCAATTCCTAAAAGAGAATATATATTTTTCCTCCATTTAGAAAATATGATTAAAATTATTTGTGATTTTGAATAAAATATTTGAAAACCATTTTATTTTTATGTAATAAAATCAATTGGCTCATGTGGTGACTTTATCACTCACATTTACCCATTGATACCTAAGTGTCCACGGTAGTGTTACTCGAGACAAAAAGGCACAAAAAGTTCAAAAGGAATATTTTTTCTTTTTACACAAATGATTTTTGTTATTTTTATTATAAAAATCATTTGAGCGCCTATTTATTTAAAAAAATGAAAAATGTGATCATTAGTATGTTTTGGAAAGTAATAATCAACATATGTGGTGACTTTATCACTCACAAGTTACTGATTAATACTTAAATACTCACGGTGTTTCCACTCGGAGTCGATAAGCGAAATGGATAATAACTCGGAAGGAAATGAAATACTTTGGTTCTAATCATTTTATTATTATTCTTTTGTTGTGAAATGGTAATAAAAATGAGTAAATAAAATGTGGAAGAAAAATAAATAATTTGACAAGAATTATTTTATAAAAAGGGGACATTGATAAAATTCTCTTACTAAACAAAATGAATGAAAATAAAAATAAAAATAAAATAAGATAAAACATTAAGAAGAATTTAACATACCATCATTACTAAGGAGAAATAATCAACATATGTGGTGACTTTATCACTCACAAATTGCTGATTAATATTTAAAGTCGCCGGCGTTACCACTCGGAGTAAAAAAATATCAGAAGGAAATCAAATAGCATATATGGTGACTTGATCACTCATAATTTGCTAATTTTATGCTTATAGGCTCGCGGTGATGCCACTCGTGGCTAAAAGAGAAAAGACTCAAAAGATGAAATCATGAAGGTAGATATGATTATGGTTATTTTATAAAAGGAAAAGTGATAAGAAGGAATTTAAGCATATGACTTTATGCATATATATATATATATATATTCATATATTATTTATTTTGGTTTCTTTAATTTTTTTTATTATTATTTTTTTATTATTATTATTTTTTTTTATTTTGCTTAAAAAAAAGAAATAATAAAATAAAAAAAGAGTTTAAAAAGATTATTGGGACCCAAAACATTTAAGTTTGAACCAAACTTTACAAAAGCACAGAGTAACCCATAAGACAAATGTGAATTTATGAAACACTCAACGGATAGCTTCTAAAGGGCTCTGGGGCATTCCCTCCACTATGAAGGTATATCTATGACTTATTAACTCAGAACCTTAGGGTCTTGCTTAAGACTCACATGACCAGTGTTGTTCATAATACAAAATCCATCATTTACATCATGAATATAGGTCAGGCCAAACAAGAAACACATCTTACATGTATGCTAATAATAACACCATACGACATTCCTCCTCCAATAGGTAAACATACGTACAAAACTGTTCAACCGTTAAGCAAACAAAAGTAGAAAACCATTTGATAAAGAAGATCCTGAACCCAAGCAGATTCCAATCCAACCACATATTTGAAGTCCAGATTGGAAATAAATGAACATCACTTAAACACCTAACCAATATGCTATCAAAGGATAAAGAGACACAACAATGGTTTGAACACTACAACTGAACCAGAGGGGAGACTACAGTACGCAGTATTATAACACAATGCCAACAAACCAGAATATCAAAGCATACCAAATATAAACCTCTTCTGGGCTGGAAAATAATGATTTCCTATCATAGCAAACTAATTCAAAGTTTAAATCCACCACTTGATAGCTGTCAGAGTTATTTCCATAAATCACAATAAACCAGAATATCAGCAATCTATTCTCATTCATCCTTCATGTTCACAAAACAAGCTATCAGGATTCAACAATAACTGTGGCAACCGTACACAGAACTCCAATCAATAAAACAGCGCAAAGCTTCCAGAACTGAGCACGAAACAGAACATTACAGATTACCACAGTGAGGCCAAAGTTCAGTGGAGGTGGACTGATCCTCCATTAGAGTTTCAGCTAGCAATAAGGCTTCAAAATACAGAATATTGCAAAAGAAACATTACGGAACCCTACTGCGATTGAAGGAAAGCAAAGGAACAACTGACCCAAACGAAGCTATGATGGAAATATGTTCTGGGTCCCTAACACTAACCTTCCTTCGGTTCCTTGTCTGCTCCACGGCGTGTTCACCTTGGCCTCTTAATTTTTCTAGCAATTCTCCACTCTCCCTCTGTCTCACAGGCTCTCGGCTTTCGGACTCGGAGATCTCCCCCTCCTCCATTTCTTTGCTTCCTCTTTTATAGAATTCTAGCGAGTGAAGAATCACTCACCATTCCTCGCGTGGCTCATTCCCAATTTCCCCTTCAATCCGTGCGTCCCTCTGCCAACTTCAACCTTGCTCGCGTTCGTCCTGAATGCTCCACCCTCCCACTACTCTGCTGTGACAAAGTACGGATGAGTGGAGGAATTTGTTGTCCTTGTCCAGCCCGCACTCTCTCACGGATAACTCATCGTTGGCCTCTCTCTGTGTCTCAGAAATCTTCGTACTTGAACCCCTCGGTCCCTTCGGTATCACTGTCCTCTGCTCCAAGCTGTTTTTCTCCGCGGCCTCCCTGTTTCAGTCTCAACCGCCCATGGTGGCTCCCTCGAACACCCTCTCTCTCGGCCTGCGGCCAGCTTTCCTCTTCCCCTTCTTTCCCTCGGCTGCTCCCTCCACTGCCCAAGCTCGCAGCTCCCTCTGGTCTGAGCTTCTCCCCGGTTAAGACTCCCTTGGTCCAGCTGTCTCGGCCTTCTCGGTGCTCAGCCGTGGCTCTCTCTGGTCTCGGCCAAGCTCTCCTTCCTCCGTGCTCGGCCTCCTCCTCGGTTTTTCCTCGGCCTCATCGTCCTCTCTTCTCTCTCAGCCCCAGTCCCCGCGGCCGAGCTCCCTCTTTGGTTCAGCCCCCCACCGAGCTCACGGTCCTCTCTTTTCCTTCTCTACGGCCGAGCTCCCCCTCTGCCATCGTGGTCCCCCCGAGCCCTAAAGGCTCACTCACCTCTCGGGGCACTACCTCATGGACCAGGTCACGAGCCCTCAATTGGGCTCGTGACCTTTTGGGCTGAAGTGAAACTTCAGCCCAATGCAGCCCCCTCCTCTTCTTTTTTTTTTTTTATTTTTTTTTTCAATTTTGGGCCGAATTTGGGTCCAAAAACTCTATTTTTTTTTCTTTTTTCTAATTTTTAGTATTTTTCTTTATTATAATTATTATTATTATTTTTTCATTTTTTCATTTTTTTTTATATATATATATTTATATTATTTTTTTTTTTTAAAAAAAATTATCCGGACAAAATACGGTGTTCACAACCAGAATCCTACATGTAAACATTGTCACGCAGTTCTAGTTTCTGCTGCCGATAGCAATTCTTTTTGCAACTGTCCTAGAATCTTCTTTCGTTACATAACTAAATTCTCTAATAGCAGTCGACCAGAATCCTCCAGGTAAACAATGAGCCGACTAGATGATAAGTGATCAATGTAATTGTACTTTGCTACAAGTGGAAAAAGCTGTCTGACTTTCTTGAGAATGAGAAACGAGCAATAGTAAAAGTAGATTGAATTTCTAATTTGATTCCATCACTTGCCGAAATTCTTTTATATATACAGTTAAAAGAACCTCCTCATGCAAGCCTGAAATTGTACTTGTCCTTGTGACATTCTCACGCAGTTCTAGTTTCTGCTGCCGATAGCAATTCTTTTTGCAACTGTCCTAGAATCTTCTTTCGTTACATAATTTATCTTTTTAGTATCATTTTTCATGTCCACCTAGAATAATTATCGCATGTCCTCTGTTTCTTTTATTTATTGGCAGTTGAAATTATTCATCTCAGTAGTGACTTTTGCAAAACCAAAAAGCAGTCGAAACTCTACATAGCTAAATTCTAGTTCCCCCTTCTCTTGCTATTTTTACTTTAGAGATGGGTTTCTTTATGATTTATTTTCCCAGAGGGAATTGTTATCGCTTAGGAGTTGAAAGTCATGCCCTTCCTTATGTATGAAATTAAAGTTGTCTGCGCGATCATGGCTCTTGAGCATATTTCCTCATTTTTACAGATAAACTGACATCAGAAGAGTTGAGAGATTAATCAGATGGGAGAAAACTCGAATAAACAGGTGGGTCAAAGCTAATAGCGATGGAGCTTTGAAAAGCTCGAACAGTAGAAATTTGATGTTCCAATAAGGGAGATGAAGAGAAAGGCCTTGACCTCGTCTGGCGCAGGATATGCAAGCAAACCATGGAATTGGAATTTGGTAAAGGGAACTTCTTTTTCTTCCGCTTGGTTACCAATTAAATGACACGTTATCATCATGAGGGGTATGTAATGGAATAGAAAGAAAAAGAGAGAAATGGAATAAGCCATAACTCAAATAGTAAGCATGGGATGAAGAATGAGTAGTGGTTTTAGAGTTGAAATCCTCTTCATGGAAAAAGAATATAAAAAGGGAATACAATATGATATGACATTGAGAATCAAATCTGCACTGAACAAATTTTCAAGTTAGCTAGCTCATGATTTTGAACTTTTTAATCAAGATCGGTAAATAAGCCTGGTTTTGCCTATTGTTTTGGTTAATTCGCTGCTTTTATCTTATTTTATTAGCATTACTGCTAATTTAATTTTTTTTTGGTCAGTTAACTAGTACTTCAAACATGCAAAAGCAATATTTTCAACAATTCTATGAAGCCACATAGAATGCACGAGATAGGAAGATCTTGTTAAATTTGCATTTTTTTAATTTCCTTCTATAATTTCAAATTCATATATTAATTGTTTTAATTTGTATTTGATACGCAATGAATTATATTTTATGCATTAATTATTTTTTAAATTTGTTGCAACTTATTATTATTATTATTTTGTGTGAATATATTATGAGTATCCTCCAATCACTTGCTTAAAAGATACAAGTCTATCACTTATGCCAACATGCCAACTTGAGTTTGTTAAAAATACTATTTAATTATAAATTAGATTGACATTAAATTAGCATATTAGGACAAATGAAATTATATGTGTTTATAACTATAATTTGGCCAAACACTTAGCATCTTTTCAAGCCCTGTTACACCAAGTCCACCTCATTTTCATCTGCTCAGCTCGCCAAACTCAACGTTTGTACAAAAGCGAGGCCGCTATATGAAGACTCAGGGCTCCACGTTTGCATTTCAACTCCCCCTTATTTTATACGACGTCGCTGTCACATTTCATTTTTATTTAAAGTATGCTGCTAAACCTACCTTAATGATCTCAAAAGTTTTGCTTGACACATGCATGTTTTGAACTTTTTGTTCCAATGTTAAATTTTGTTGATGAAGAGCTTAGTGGCTCAACTTCCTTTCACTGGTCTTATCAGTTTTATATAAGTCTAGAGTAAAATCAGGGGTATACTACTATGGTACTAGGTTCACAAAACCCTCTCTTAATAGCAAATTTTGACACAGCTGCCAAGCAAACAGTAAAAGTGGGCACATATGTATATCAGTAGTATTACGCCGCAATTATATTTAGGTGACCAATCGAAGGGATCATCAAATTTCAATTAGTGTTCCTCGAGGAGCACAATGTATAGGGACAAAAGGGGTAATTAACTTACGGAAGATCGTGTTGGTCCATGTCACACCCAAAAAAATGCTACCAAGGGAAAAGAGATAGAAGAAAAGGCAATTGGGTTTCTTGATGAAAACTGACTTGTGAGGAGTCGCCACCAAAATTTTGAAGAAAAATCCTGAGAAACCAGATTACTGAGGAAAAGGAAGGTATTAGGCACTCCACAACACTCGTTTCTAGGAATGATTACCTTACGTTGATTGTGTAAATTAATATGGATTAAAAAAGGTATTTTGATTTTCCTTTTATCATTCACATGCGAGGATAAGAGTAGAAATTAAAAAAATTTGGGAAATTTGGAAAACAAAATAAAGAGGATAAAATAAATTAAAAATTAAGGAGATTTAGGAAAAATGAGGAAAAGGAATTTAAGAAAATAAATTAGAAAAATATTTATTTATTTACAAGGGTGGACTTGACCTAAGATTAGAGCTTGGGGCCTACGTACCCTGCGATGAGAATCAAAGTTCACACAATTCGGACTAGAAATACGTGTTTGTTGGTGGGTATTTTTCATTGTGATTTTTGTAATAAGAGAAAACCAATTGAAAATAATTTACCTTTTTACAAACAAAACAATTTTCTGAGATTGTGTTGGTATGTTTTAATTTGTAAAAGATAATTTAATTCTACTTCCTTACTCTTATCCTCTTTTTTTTTTTAAATATATATTTTTTGTTTTTCTTTAATTTTAAAAAATACTTTTATTTGATTTTTTATTTTTGAAAAACCGTCGTATTTTTTTTTTTACTCTTGAAGATTTTCCTCTTAAAAACGAAGACCAATTTACTTATTGCAGACTTGCAGTCATGCCCAATAAACCGATCTCTTAAACATCTGCGAAAGTTCTAAACCTTAAGGTATAAAAGTTTTATTATATTTCAAAATGCTATATAATAATTTTATTAGATAAAGTTTGAAAAACTTGTTATATTATTACCATTTATTTTATTTTATTATTTTTAAATATAATTATCTTCTTAAAAGAAAGTTTAACCGGTACGTCTACGTGGATTCGCAATCTTATGTGACAACACGGTTAACCAAAATACCTGCGTGGGTTTTGGAAACCTCACATGGTCTGGTTACTAAGTCAGCTATTTCTATTATCCATTTTATTATTTATTATTTTATTTATTTTTTTATGAGAAAATAAAATTTTGAATGGAAAGGTCATTAGGACCTTTTATAAGTATAGCTTTATAATACACTCGTACAACCCTGTTGGCTCATACGGTGTAATTGTTTCAGGGGTTTGTGAAAGCTCTAAAAATCTTAGTGACTAATTATAAAACCAAACAAAAAGAATATATATCATAACAAGTATTTACAAATATGTAGGATTTTGTGATGGTGTATGTTAGAGTGTATTCTACAATCAAATTCCAGACAAATATCACTGTTCAATCACGGAATTTAGTGGTGTATACTCCCCCTTAAAGTCCCATCACTCCCTACTCAAATATCGCCATGAGATAGCCTCCTCCACTCATTCGAGCGATTTCCATTGTCCGAGCAATATGCCAATACAAAAAGAAATAAGAGGCTTAGAACCATATTTATGGAAATGGCATCTCACAAGCTGAGTTCATGTAATGTTCCTATGCATAAGGGAGGGAATATTCTGCTTGTACAAGAAAAACTAACTTTCAAACCTTACAAACATTGACATATAACATCATAGAAAATACCAATAGGACAGATCTCACATGCCAAAAGATAGACCTCCTGCAAACAAATTCTAATATTCTTTCTCATTTATGTCATTTGTCATGATTCAAGTAATGAACCTACATCAAAAGGATCACTAAATGTGATATTTTGAAAGTTATGAGGAATGGTAAACTCAATCAAAGACTTACCATCCTTCATGGTTGAGAGCCAAAAACAGTACATATAAAACATCAGGTCCCTTTGACTTTTACCAACAGGCAACAAGAAAGAACTAATAATTGAGTAGATTTAGCCACGAGAAAAAAAAGGTCATCAAGCTGCAATATGTTTTGCTGTCACAACCAAGGTAACAAAGTGTAAGACTTTGGTTATTCTTGGCACAAACCAATGCTTATGGGCAAGGCAATTTCAAATAACCACGCACATATAACAATTATGAACTTCCAGGGATCAAGTGAAAATATCATCAAATCATTAGAGGGCACTTCACAGGGAACAACTTAGTGACAATAATAACAATGCATGTTAGGACTGGGAAAGGAAGGATGAAAATAATAGACATATCACTAGGATCATCTATGAAACAAAAAAAAAAAAAACAATCCATGATCTCTCTATAGCTAACAGTCTCCCAAATACAAAGACAATATACTAGCTTGAAGAGCTGACAGCCAATCAATATAGCTAGACACAAGTGAAATGTTGAACCCATAGGCACCCAGAAGACGGGGAACAAACTAGAGACGCAACTTTGGGGCTATACTTCTAAGACAACTAATATTCATATCTTGGTTAAATTAACCCTAGATTAAAGCGTTTTATTGGCATCAAACGAATTCCAAAAACACCGAAGGTAACATAATTTTGAAAGGGTGATAATCTGGAAGCTTCACAAAACGTGTGCCAATGAAGAGGAAAGTAACACCATTTTCTAATAGAAATTGTAATGGAATGAAGAAAAGCAATGTGGATCCCGAAATGAAATCCAGATTCATCAAAGCACATTTATTGACCTCAGAGCAAAACGCAACTGAACAACAACTGAGCCCAACAGCAATTTTCAACCCACCAGAAACAAAATAGAGTATTTAATCAAACCCAGCATTCATTGAATAGCCACTGACGTTAGCAGATTCACAAAGAGCCAAGGACCATCAAACAAAGCACAGAGCAACTAAAAGCGAAGTTCCTGAACTGTACTTCTAAGCTCAATGATATCTAAATCTCAACTAAACCATTTTTCATATAGTTTCTAAGCACCAGATCAGCACCTCCCGCAAGCACAGGACATGACATTTTAGTATGGAATAACAAAAAACAAAGCAAGAATGAGTAATCGGTTTATCTGAAAACAACAGCATATCACAGTTCGATCAAATTGCAATAAGAAAGAGCACAGCACCTCACTGCTTAATTCCTTCGAATTCTTCCTATGCTCTTCCCCTTCATTTCTCGCATCTCCACCTCCATGGCGTTCTCTGGCTCCATCTCCAGCTCCCTCTTTTCGTCCTGAGCACGCTCTGGCTCCGGTGCCTATCCCCGAGTCCCTCTCAGGCTCAGACTCTCTCTGCTCTTACTTTCACTTCACTCTCTTCGGTTGCTCCTTCAATCTCACTTTCTCTCCTTTTTTCTCTCACGAGTACCCTCTCTGGTCCCCCCAGTTTCCGGGACTCCCTTCGTTTTATCTCCATCGTGCTCAGCCTCCCTCTGTCTCTCCTTCTTGTGCACGCCTCCCTTTGCCCTCACTCATGCTCCCTCTGGTCTCATTAGCTTCCATACTCTGACTTCTCGTGCGTGTGTGCTCTGCCCTCCTAGACCTTTTTCTTTGCCTCACGTTGCCTCTCGTTCCCTTTTCACTCACGCGGCTACCTTTGTTCCTTGTGCTTAGACTGCATCTGACGCAAGCTCCCTCGCTTTCGTGTGCTTGAGCCCAAATTAGGGCTCAGGTGATAGTGGGCCTGAGATGCTGGGCCTCAGCATTTCAAGCCTATCGTTTTAGGCCCCTCCTCATTTTTTTTGCTTATCTTTGAACTATTATATTTTTTATTTATTTTGTTGTCCATGTTTTTGTTGTTTTTTCTTCTTCTTCTTTGTCAAGATTCCATTGGAGGATTTGTAATTAATTTAAAAGAACTTCAATTGAATTAATTTTTAGCCTTTTTTTAATTTTTTTGATTTGATTTTTTTAATTTATATTATTTATATTATTTTGTTTTTTAAAAAAATTTACATCAATTTTTAATTAAGCATTTTTTTACCTTTTTTTTATATATAAAAATCGAACAAAATGAGATGTTGACAACCAAAAAAAAAAAACCTTTACGGAAGATAACATTTGTTTATAAATGCCAAATTAACTGTGTAATAGAAAAGGCATTATTAGCTACTTACAAAATCCTCTCTTTATCCGTGAAAACTTCTCTTATTTAAATGCTGTTCTCAGCACCGGAATTAGTACCTGTAATGATGGATGGTACAGATTTCACCCACATAACTAAAACGGTGACGTTTGGAGGGTTATTCACGTGACTCTCTGCTCCTACCTGAGAGAACGAAGGATATGATGTTTTTGGATTTTTTTTCATTTTTTTAATCTTGAGATTATTCTTTAGCAAAGGTATCCCCGCGAATAATAAAAAAATAATTAATTTCTTTAAAATGTATATTGAAATTATTGAAGTGAATTTTATTTTTTTAATAAAATTTTTTATACACAATATTAAATTCTAGACAGTATATTTAAAAGACTCAATTATCTATTAACTGTAATATAATCTTATTGGTAATCCATGGTTAGTTCTTTCACTATTGAACTGGGCTTAAAATTTGGACCATGCCCTAAAATCATATTTGTTTGGGCACAGGAGTCAATATTAATTATTAAATTGTTATTTACTACGAAAAAAATTAATACTCTTGAAAAAAAAATAAATGTTCATATTATCATTTTACTTACTGAAAATAAATTTTGAATTTTGAACTACCCTATTGGCTATTGAATAAGTCTTCCCCCCTTAGAAAACTCTTCATGCATATGGAACCCCTCCCACTAAAGAAAATTTTCAAAAATCATTGCCTTAAAAAAAGCCCTAGATTATTACCCTTTTTGTTAATTTGATAGAGAATTAATAAATCATTTTTTATCTTGTCCCAATGTAAAAACTCTTTAATTTTTTTTCACTGAATTTGTATTCTCTGTTTTTCATTTTCTTTCCTTTTCTCTATTGCATTCACAAAAACTGACAAAAAACCTTACCAAAAACGTTGAAATGAATTTTTTTAGATTTTAAAAAATTCAAAAAATCACTTTCTTTATTTTTTCTGAAGAAATAGAAACTTGCACAAATGAAAAACTTATATAATTTTCCTCACATGTAGTTCTATTATCCAATTAAAATTTGACATGCGGACTATTTTTCAACACATAATAGGTCTAATCATTAATTATTTACTAACAGTGTTAACTTGTTAAAGTCCAAAAAAATTTCACAAATTCTAATTCTAATTCTTTGCCCTCTCTAATCTTCTTCTGCAACGAAGCAAAACAGAAATTTCCCATATATCAATCAAATCAGAAAATAGATGAGCATTCAATAGAAAATAGAAGTTGTCATGAAACAAAACAAAAGCATACAAACAGCTGCCAGTAGTAGAATTAGCTTACATCTTACAAACTAGAGCCTCGGCATCAATAATAGCCATTAAAAAAAAAAAAAAAAAAAAGAATGAATCGAGGCTTACCCAGTTTTTGGCCGCATACTGGTTCAAGAATTCAAGCGTCAATTTAACATTTCAACATACTATAGGCTGTGTCACATAATTTGATTAAAGCATAGAAATTTAGAGTTAGGGTAGGGAAATAAGATTTTTTTAAAAAAGATATTTTAAGTCTATTAACAAGTTGATACCGTTAGTAAATAGTTATTTACTCAACGTATGATGTATGAAAAAAATCTAGGTGTCAAATGGTTATTGAAAATAGCTTCTCTCTCTCTCTCTCTCTCTCTCTCTATATATATATATGTATATGATCTTAAATACTTAATATACTTTTATCAAATCAAATAAAAAACATGTGAATTTTAACTTTAAAAATAAGTTACCAATATATATTAATGATAGATGTTAGTTATTATATAATAAATAATATATGGAAAAATTCACTTGTTATGATTTATTTGGAATAAAGGATTTTAAAGTCCATCACAATCTTCCGTTTATAATTTACATGAATTAATAAAATAATACAGTTTGGTTCGTGCAATTTGAAGCATTTGTTTAATTACAAATATTGGGCCGTTAGATTAATGGATTTGTACCGATTCTCAATGAATAGACTCCCTTTTACATAATGCAAGTCCAAGATAACTTTGCAAAGGAAAGACCCAAATTTGGAAGAAAAAAAAAAGAAGACCCAAATTGATTAAGTGCACGGAGTGATGATGATCGAGGTACAAAAGCCAAATCTGAAAGAGATTTCTCTGAGCCATAAACTCGCCGATCGTTGCAAATGAAGCAGGACCACATATCTCGGAACTTGGACCATTTCAGGGCAAGGTGTAGGCCTTGGCACGCCTGAGATTAATTAAATTAGCTTCTCTTTTTTTATTGTTTTTTATGGATTAACTTTCACGTAGTTTCAGATATGCATAAATGTAATATTTATTATAATACGAATCTCCCTATCTGCTTGCCTTACATGGCTCACCGATTTAGAATGGCTCTTATAATATAATCTGATGTGATAAAACCTCAAGAATTTGGGATTCCAGTTATAATATTATTTATCGATTATACCTGAACATGCTCTGTAAGCGTTTTTCTCCATTTTCTATTGTTAATGTTGCTTTTCCCCCATTATATTATTCCATATAGTCTCATTATTTTATTCATTTTCATGCCTCTTCTATATCAGATATTTGCTGATATTTCGTTTTCCACAGCCAATTAAAGTATTGTTTCCTCTTGCATGCAATTAGGGTTCACTGAAAACCGTGATTCTGATCAGGAAAATGGCAACATAAGCTTGACAAGTCCATTATAATTCACTAATTGTGTATAATATTTAAAGCACACAACTTGCATGTGTGTGCGCGTGTGTGTAACTCCACAAATGGGAGTATATATATAATCGAAAATGGCATTAGAGGGCGTGAAAGGGACTGAACATTTGTCTTGATTATAGTATACAAATATAATGTTCCTTCAAGTGGAGCTGGCTAATTGCAATATTCTAATAATTCTAACATAGGGCACAGTTTAATAGAACATTGAAAGGGTTTGAATGAAAAGTTTTCAGCAATCAAGTCGCAGATAATGTTGATGGAGCCCCTTCCCTACATTAACAAAACCTTCTCACTAGTTGTTCAGCAAGAGCGAGAGATGAACTGTGCTGTAGAGCCAAAGGTCTGTTTTAACAGAACTATATTTTTATCCATTCGTCTTTATTCTCTTGCAAGGAAAGCATAATGAAATCATGTTTTGTTCATTGTTTACAATTAATCAACTTTTATATCCTAAGAAGCACGTACTTCAGAATGTGTATATGAACCGCATCTCTAAATGATTCGTTCCTCATCTTGCTATCAGTTGAGGTGGAGGCTTGATACGAAACTCAGATGGGGATTGGCTTGGTGGAACCTGCCGCGCGCAATCCTTGGCTCTTGCAACATTATACAAGCAGAGTTCTGGGGATACTTGATATTCTCAACCATGCTTGGTCACAAAGTTACAGGCAAGTCCAGCTTCATACTGATAGCGCTATGGCTGTGAATCTTATAAGTAAACAATGTACAGGAGGAGCTAGTAATTACACTTCCAAATTAGTACATGAGATCCTTTTTGTAATAAAAAAAACATTTGCGTATGTGAATTTTCCACTCTCGAAAAGCCAAAATATAAGTTTTGATTGGTGGGTGTTATTCTTTTGGGCTCCAAGTCAAAAAGCGAATTCTTGATCTGCCTCTGCCTTAGAAGAAAAATAGAAAAAGAAAGCACCTCAATCGATAGCAAATTAAGGGACCAAAAATACTTTACTTTGGAAATTTTGATCATTTTCATCTTTTTTTTTTCTCTTTAAAGAAAAAACAAACTCAAACCCTAAAAGCATTTTGATCGTCGAAGAGAGTGAGGGACTAGTGGAGCCGATAGCTTCTTTCTGCAGCAGCCATGTATTTTTTAGAAGGCAAGCTTTTTTGAAATTTTTACACACTTTTAGTTAAAATTCATAACTATAATGGACCTGTTTGGTTGCAATTCTTGAAAACAGTCTTTTGTTTTTGAAAATGAAAAAAAAAACCTTGTTCGATGGGCTATTTTTTTTTTGTTAAATATTTTGGAAATCTTAAAAAGATACAATGGTGTTTTAAAGAACACAAAATCTAAGACATCCTTTAGATGTTTTGTGAAGTTTTAGGGGCTGTTTGATCGTGGTTTTTGAAAACAATTTTTTGTTTTTAGAAACAAAAATATAAGAAAAACTCATTTGGTGATATGTTTTTCAAAACATGTTTTCAAAAACTGAAAAATAAAAGTCTATTTTTTAGAACAAAAATATGAAAAGGACTGTTTTAAATGTTTTTGTTCTAAAAAATATACAAAACATGAAGAACATCACATTCATTAATGACAACTTTGTAATAATTTCCCCTTATCAGTTCGGTCCTCATTTTCTGCTCGACACTCAACCTCTACTCAACACCATACCATTCTCTGCTTTACTTCCCTTTATCAGTTCCATTTTCCTCTTCCGCCACCATGATTCTCCCTCCTTTCTCTGTTCAAGATACAAATTGGCGGTCATAGCCGTCAGTTAGCCCTTCTCGGCCGTCAGTGAGCTCGTCTTTTTCTCCTTTCTTGCCATTATTTTTTAGCTCCTCGCCTTCGATTAACTCAGTGTGTCTTTTTCAGGTTGTTTGAGGTTGAAGTCCAGCTTCGGTCGCCCATTTAAGCTTCAAGTTTGCCTTGATCTGTAAGATCCCTATTGCATTCTCGTCGTTTTCTATTGCTTTCCGACCCTCTGTCTCAATTTTTCTACTTGAAACTGTGTGCTTAGAACAAGAGAGGTAAATCTTTGAAGCTCCACTCCCCTTTTTGATTTCTTGACCACTTGACTGTGGATTCTGTTTAGAGTAGCTTCCAATTTTAGTTCCTTGTGATGCCTCAAGCTGCATTTGGTACTTGACAAAGACCATCGTTTTCTCAAGTCTATCTACTTCCCCAAGCTGTGATCTCTATTCTTTTTTTTCGTAAAAAATTTTGTAGAAGGTAGTAGGGGATAGTTCTTGGGCTTTTTTATTAGGGTTTGATTTGAGAACTTTAGACTAAGGTCTATATATATATAATTAGAAATTTTCTTGTAGTTAGCATGCATATGGCAAATCTTTAGCCACGCCTTGTGCCATGTAATGTCTATTTTGTTGCTACCATCATTTATGATATAGTACTGATGGCCTCTATATATGGTGGATATAAATGCACATAAAGTCTGTTGTTTGATATGCTAGTTGTTCTGTAATGGTGATACTGGGGATTGGTTCTAACATATACTGGATTGAGTTTATATTTATTTAATTATGAAGCTTGAAAGTATGAACTAGGGTCCAATTTATTGGTTATCTTTGTTGACATATATTGGATTGTATGACCCGTGGTTTGGAGTTGTTCCGGCACATATAAGGTTGAATTGATATTTCTATTATATTATATTATTAAATTAATCTATTATATTATAGTAAACATGTTATTTATTGTTTATTCTACTAAAATTTTATTATTAAATTACTCTATTATATTATAGTAAATTTAGTCTAATAAATCATAGTAAAAAAGTGCCAATTATTATAACAATTATTTTCTTAAAACAAGTGAATCAAACAAATTTTCTGTTTTCTTATTCTCAAAACGTATTCTCAAAACAATTTTCTCAAATGAATTTTTTATTCTTTTGTTCTTAATAAGAGTTTTTAGAACATTGAATCAAACAGGTTTTTTTTTTCTTAAAATTTGTTCTCAAAAACACTTCTACAAAACTGTTTTGAGAACATAAAAACAGAAAATACAATCACACAGGCCCTTATTCTCCAAAATTGCAAAAACACGGAATGGCAAGTTCGTAATTTTGAACAAATTTTCTGACCTAAACCCTATCTCCCAAGTCCATATCGTCCCTCTTTTCCTATTCAGCACTCATCTTCTTCTATTCGGTGCTTCCGGTCTCCTCTCACTCTTCTCTTCCACCTAGGCCATCGTTCTCCATCATTTCTCCATTTAAGCTGAAAACCGTTGGTTGCCGTTGGTTAGCTCTTTTTCTTTCTTCTTTGTTCTTGTTGTCATTGAGTTTTTCAACTTCGATTCTTCTTTCTTCTTGACTTGTGCACTTCGTTTTAGCTTTAAGTTTTAACTTCAATCCTTTTTTCAGCAAGTTCAAATCCTTCTTTTAGCTTCAAGTTTCAACTTCAATTTGTAAGTTGCTATGCTTCTTTCAATGCTTGATTTGATAATTAGCATTAGCCTTTATAATCCAATTTGTCACATAAACTTTTTGTATAATTTTGACAAAAATGATTGTTTTACTTCTCAAGAGCTTCACAATGTTATTTTTCTTCTTTTGAGACTCTCAATTTGGATAATTTTCGTTGGTCTTGAGGAGCTTATTGAGAGCAACTAAAAAGTTTTGTGAGATGTTGAATAGTTTGGGAGTTATAAATTTTTGAACATTTGAGGGAATTTTCAAAATTCTCTCCATTGGTATAGGGTTGTTGATATATGATGTTTTTTTTGTTTCTTGATGGAAAATATATAGACAATGACAACAAAAATTTATTTGAATTAGTTTTGCATGAGTTTTCAATTTTGGGAATTTATATGCACTTTTTAGATTTATAATTTGCCCATGGATGATGATTTTTGAGTTAAATATATAGTGATCAGAGGCCGTAAGAAGTGATTTAATGACGAGAATAAAGTTTGATTAAGGAATGGAAGCATGATTGAATTTTCAAGATTTTAGAGGGATTTTCTATGAATATGTTATTTCTACAAACGGGTCTCTTTGGCCTCGAGTTTAGTTAATAACTTTCATTTTATTTTATTCAGAAATAGATATTTATTGAAATTCTTTTGGGTTGGGAAATATTTTGCCCTTGAACTTGTATACTGAAACTTTGCATCGTATATATTCTTGCAAGAAGGTTCTCCAAGTTCGAACTCATCATCCAAACAAGTAAACACCATTTTCTGAATAACCTAGAGAGCTTGGAAAAAATCTTTTGGGAGCAACATACGTACAATCCAGAGAGATTTTGTAGATTATTGCAATGGCTGGAGGTTAGCTTCTTCCTTCATCTTCGTGTTTATGAATAGCATAGGTTTTGTTACTTCATGATGGTTTTAACGCTAAGCATATCCTAATCTTTCTCTCTCTCTCTCTCTCTGTTTTTTTTTTCCCTTTCATTTCAATTCTCCAATACACTTTAGCTAACCCTAGCCTGCCCTTCTTAGGCCGCTTTCGACGCCAGCAGAAGATAGGAGATCTTATTCTGCAATTGTTCCCACCTGAGTCTCGGAAATTTCTGGAGGCTTTGGCATCCATGTTTGGCGTGCTTTGTTTTATTAAGAGCCCTGTGTTTGAAATAGCCCGTGAAGAGCGTGATGTTCTCCTCCTTATTTCTGTATTTTTGTTGGGTTTTTCTATGGCAATCATCGCTTGGTTTGCAGAGAAAATTCCACTTCCAAAGGCTCACTGGAAAAAATGTATTTTGGAGGCTATCGTTATTATCATCACTGCAGTGTTCGGTGATCACCTAGAGGAAGCTTTGAAAGGAAGAAAGCCAGATAGATGGATCATAACCGCGAATAGTTTATTTGTTTTGGTGATGATGTCCATTTCAATGAGGCCTCAGCATCAATACGAAACGGGTCTCTTCACATCTTCCCTGGGATTAGTGTTTATACTACTTATGAAGAACAACTGGATACTCGGTTTCCCTGGAGCAGTTATCATCATTTTCCTCCTGCTTTTTCACGGACCTTCAGATTCTAAAGGAGATGTTGACGAAAATAAAAAGATTCTAAAGGAGATGCTGACCAAAAAGAAAAAAGATTCTAAAGGAGATAGTGGTCCTACTACTAATTCAACTGACCATATCGTGGACATTCGTAGTGCAAATAACGAAGAGAAAACTCATTCATCTTTGCCTTCTCAAGCTGTAGGTGACCAAATCCAATATAATTAAATATATTCATTTTATTGATTTGGTGCTCTAGTCTTCTGTTAACTGACTGAACAGGTATTATTTTCATGCAGACGCATCATCCCCTAAGAATTAGAGAAGTTTTAGCTGGGGAAAGCAGAGCTAGGGACCATGAACAAAATATTGAAGAAGACAGGTACTAGTTCAGGAACCGACATGTTAACAAACCAAGACGGCTCAATGGAGACTTCAGAGTTCTCCTAAGCCTAATTTAATTTTACCATTCCCAAGGTCCTCTTAAACCCTATCTTCTAGACTGTTTAGGCGCAATATTTTATAGTCATGGCAATAATAATTAATTGTACTTCCTTCAAAATACAGGGTGAATTTAGTTGAAAATAAGATTTCAAAATATAAATTATTTTATGAAAGTTAGCAACTATTTAATATTTTCTTTTTTTATTTTTATCCCAATTTATAATATACCTCAATTAAAGTGGATACTTGATCTTTTTTTTATGGTGGAGAGAGATTAAAAATGATAGTAGTAATTAAGATAAGGTAATTTAATAAAGATAATTTTAAAAAGTTATGATAATTTTTAAAAAAATTAAGATATACAATTAACTTTAACTACATACTCTCCTTGGTAGGAATAGGATAGTTAAATCTATCTTATATTTTGAAGTATTGAGGGTAAGTTACCCTATAGGGACACTAATCTAGTCTCTTGAATATTCTTGACTATTTGAGCACAATATTTACTGTATATAAAGACATAAGATTTGTTTTTAATTTTTTTTAATGACACCTGATTCAAACAAGAGACAAGAATTTCTTCATTTTACGATGTTATTAGTAATTCTATACAGCCAAAAATTATTAAATAAGTATACGGTTGTGCAGGCAGGGGAATGTAACTAGATTCCAAGGTTCAAGCACTTTTGAAGTGGGAGAAACTTCAGAGTCTAAGGACTATCAGCAAAATATAGAAGAGTAAAATCACCTATCTCCTTGATTGTTTGTGCACAACATCTAGAACATAAGATTTGTTTTTCATTTTTTTTAATGACATTTGATTCAAACGAGAGACAAGAATTTCTTCATTTATATATGATTTGTTATTAGTAATTAAATACAAAAAATGTATATGAGTGCGACCGATGTTGTGCAGGAGGAGGAGGGGCATTGGAATCCAAAACGATTCAAGCAGTTATGCCCCTAATGAAGGGGGACAAACTTCAGGGGAAAGACTAACATCTAGTCAGCAAAAGAGCCAAGAGGAGGAAACTCGTTCACCTTTGTCTTCTCAAGCTGTAGATGATCAAAATCCAATATATATAAATATTTATTTTATTGATTTGATT
Source organism: Adenanthera pavonina (assembly GCA_026686845.1). Classification (NCBI taxonomy): domain Eukaryota; kingdom Viridiplantae; phylum Streptophyta; class Magnoliopsida; order Fabales; family Fabaceae; genus Adenanthera; species Adenanthera pavonina. The sequence goes on from JAIVEN010000010.1 coordinate 37,752,793, forward strand.
CTCCAGTCTTATATATATGTTAGTGGTTTTGATTTCTTGCAGGAATGCTCAAACCAAGAACATAATGTTTCTTCAGGAAACATGGGATCAATCCAAAACGAATCGATGCAGGGTTTTCCTGAGCCTACATTAACTTCACAATTCCAAACCGGCCTAAGGTTTTACTCTCAAACACCTATCTTCTACATTGTTTATGAACAATATTTAGGTTATTGTTAAACGTATGTAACTAACACGAAATTCTTAAAACATACTAATGCTACTAATTTAGTCCAATATTTTTTATTTCATGAAAGGACATAATGAGCCTCATAAGGTATTGAAAAGGTTTTTGACATGGACAAACTTTCTTAGATAATTAATATATATACTTGTAACTAAATTTGATATGATCTTTTGATTTAAAATTTTCAAATATTATGCTGATGAGTTTTTTCTACTTATCTCTTCTCTACTATAATTCTATCAAATGTAAGATTTGTTTTTAATTTTTTAATGACATTTGATTCAAACAAGAGCCAAGAATTTCTTTATTTTATGGTTTGTTAATAGAATTCAATACAACAACAACAAGAATTAAATAACTACGGTGTTGTGCAGGAAGAGAAGGGGAGCTGGAATTAAAAATGATCAAAGCATCCGTGCCTTTGTTGCTGAGCGAGAAACTTCAGAGGAACGCCTATTATCTAACGAAGAAGAGTAAATCACCTTTCTCTTTCACTTTTTTGCACAACATTTAGAGCTACTACAATTAAATTTTAAAATTAAATAATACGAAACTCTTAATATTAAGGCTGCTAATTTAATTTGTCTTCAAGATTTTTTATTTTGTGATACTTTTACTTGGATTTCTGATGCATGAGTGCATTTCTTTCCAGGACGTTGTCTCTCTTTTCTAACTCAAATAAAGAACAATAAAATTTGCAGATGTACTAGTACGTTAATCATTTTTAGCCATTGAAAGGCAATGACTTTTCCAAGTAGTATCTCTATTCATAAATAAAGGTATTATCTTTTATTCTATAAATATCTTAGTAACACTTTTCTCCGAATTCTTATTTCTGATGTTTTTTCTATCTTGCTATTTTTTCTTCACTTTCTTACTCGACCTTATCCCTCTTTTCTAACGTTAAAAACAAAAAATAGAAGAATAAATTTATACATGTATGTGTTTCAATTATTTTTAGCAATGTCTCCTGAAACGGTATATCCCATGAGATGTTAAATTCTATGAGGGTCCATAATTGTTTTTTAAGAGAATATTGAATCTCACAAGGCACATGTTACTTTGATATACTATATATTGATTGATCAATTGAAATAAGTATGTTGTTGTGCAGGAGGAGGCCAAATCGAAATCAGATTTGTGGCCTCTGTACATGTTATTTGGAACGTGGTCAAGAGATCTACTGGTATGGGTATTTGAGAACGGTCATTATATATATATATATATATCAATACACGAATCATATATATACCTGAATGATAGTAGAGAGATTTATAACTGATTGATTCCCTTGGATTATTAGTAGTGTAGTTTTCAGCTTGTCGATTCAAAATTATTCAATTATTTCAGATAATGATGCTGTTCAAGTTTTCTGATTTCCGTATTTACAGGGGGGGTAAGGCTTTCTGCAGTGTAGAGTGTCAGGAGCAGCTGATGAAAATTGATGAAGAAAATCGTCGTGCTCGTGACCGCGCTCTAGCAATTTCTAATGCATCTAATCATTTTACATCTCAACGCAGTACTCCAGTGCTCAATAATCACATCTCGAACGTACGCTACTCTAAATCACCTCAAAATACTTCAGTTTCGCCTAATTTTATTCCATGGAACAACACTAAGATTATGGCCAAAAACCGCGTTCTCCCATCTAAAGTTTCTCGACCCCCTACAATGGACGAGCTCTCAGCTTCGTCATCTCCAAGATTTCCTCGGAACAACAAAGGTGGTGGAGCTTACTTTAGTTGAGGGTGGCCAAATCTCCTTCCCAGCCCCTTACTTTTTGAGTGGATTTCTCCTATGGCTTCTTCTCAAGCATAAATATCAGTCAGTATATATTTGTAAATCTTTAGGAAGCTAAGCCCTTTGAACCATGGCTTCTCTCAAGAATTCAGTGTTAGTGAGCCAAGACTATTCGCAATTTTATTCATAAGCCAGATTCAAAGCAGTTTTTTTTTTTAAATTAAATTTCTCTTTTTCTCTCTTTTTAATTGTTTTCACTTTTCATAGTTGTTAATTGTTCTCTCCATCTCACTTTAACTTTCTTTTTTTTTAAAAAATGTTTTAACTATTCTCTCTACTTGACATTAATTCTTCTTTAATGTCTTTTTTTCTTAATTTTAACTTCCTTTTTCAGATAATGAGGAATTTAAAATTGGAAAAAAGGAAGTTAAAATCATTTTAAAAAATTAAAAAAACAACTAAAAAAGAGTGAGAGGTTAGAGAGGGAAAGAGAAGATCTAAATTTCTCCTCATCTTTTTTCTTATTAAAATTTAAATATGAATTATTTAATTTTTCCTCTTCTTTGTGTCATTTTTTTTTCAAATATTAAAATAAGACTGAAGGAGAGATATAATCTTAAAATTACTTGGTTAATATTTTCAGATTTCCGCCTTTATTTAGAGTTTAGACCTTAGATGAGAGGAAAAGCTTTTTTAACTCATATATATATGTATATATTGGTTCCGCCGTTGCGTACATTGAGGAAACAAACCTTATATGGGAGCCATTCTGTAAAGTTAATGGGTTGTAGTAGCGGTATTAACATCTCGTCAGATTCTAATTAAGTATCCATCAATATATTAATTAGAATAGTCTTGTGAGCAACTTGTGACCTCGATCAATGCAGTTTGGTTCGTGCAATTTGAAGTTTTTGTTTAATTAATTGCAAATGGACTATTAGAATGGATTCGTACCGCTCTTCTCATTGAACATATCTTTTACATAATTCAAGTATAAGATAACTTTCCAGAGGAAAGACCCAAATTGATTGTATATTAAGTGCATGGAGAGTGAAGCAGGACCACATATCTCGGAACATGTGTATGGAAAAATTCAATTGCTATGATTTATTTGGAATAAAGTATTTTAAAGTCCATCACAATCTTTTGTTTATAATTCACACGAACTAATAAAATAATGCAGTTTGGTTCGTGCAATTTGCAGCATTTGTTTAATTACAAATGGGCTATTAGAATAGTTGTGCGTACCGATTCTCATTGAATATACCTTTACATATATAATGCAAGCCCAAGATGACATTGCTAAAAAAAGACCCAAATTGATTATATATTAAGTATATGAAGAGTGATGAGCGCCGTACATACAAAAGCCAAAACCATAAAGAGATTGTTCTGTTAGCCATAAACTCATCGATGGATTAACATTACGTAGTTTCAGATATGAATAAATGTACTATTATATTTATTATAATATGAATCTCACCCTATCTGCTTGCCTTACGTGGCTCACCGGAATGGCTCTTAATATAATCTGATGTGACAAAACCTCTAGAATTTGGGATTAATTCCTAATATATCACGCTCAGATTCCAGTTATAATATTTATCGATCGATTATACCTGAACATGCTATCTATAAGCTTTTTTTTCCATTTTCTATTGTTAATATTATTTTTCCCCATTATTCCATATAGTGTCATTATTTTATTCATTTTCATACCTCTTCTATATCAGAAATTTGAGGATATTTCGTTTTCCGCAGCCAATTAAAGTACTGTTTCCTTCCATGCAATTAGAGTTTATTGAAAAACGTGAAGTTGATAGGAAAAATGGCAACATAAGCTTGACGAATTAATCCATGTAATTCACTAATTGTGTATTATATTAATTAAAGCACGCAACTTGCACGTGCGTGTGCGTGTGCGTGTGCGTGTGTGAAGTCCACAAATGTGAATATATATATATAGTCAGAAATGGCATTGGAGAAGGCGTAAAAGGGACTGAACATTTGTCTCGATTATATATAAATATAATGTTCCTTCCAGTGGAGCTAGCTAGTTGCATTCTAATTAATTTTAACATAGGGCACAGTTTAATTGTACATTGAAAGGGTTTGAATAGAAAGCTTTCAGCAATGAAGTCGCAGATAATGTTGATGGAGCCCCTTCCATCCATTAACTAAACCCTCTCACCGGTTGTTCAGCAAAAGCGAGAAAAGAACTGTGCTACAGAGCCAAAGGTCTGTGTTACTAAATTTTTATCCCTTCGATTCTCTTTCAAGGAAAGTATGTGTAATGGTATACTTTGTTCATTGTTTATTTTCAATTACTCAGCTTTTATTCCTATATAAGAAGCACGTCCTTTTAGAAGGTGTATGTGAACCAAATCTCTAGCCTTCTTTACTGTCAATGTAGTTGTATTTTGTCAGAAATGGAAAAGCTGAGTTACTTTCTTGAGAATGAGAAATGAGTGATGGTAAAAGTAAATTGAACTTTTAAATTGATTCCATGTACTTACAGAAATTCTTTCATACATATATGCAGTTAAAAGAACCTCCTCACGCAAGTATCTGAATCGCTTAGGAGTTGAAAGTCATGCCTTTCTTTATGCATGAAGCTTTGAAACCTCGAGTAAACTGGGTTAAAGCTAATAGCTATGGAGCTTTGAAAAGTTTGAACAGTAGAGCTGGAGGTGGAGGCCTAATATACGAAACTCAGATGGGGATTGGCTTGGTAGAACCCGCCGCAATTAATATTGGCTCTTGCAACATTAATACACAAGCAGAGCTCTGGGAGTTGCTAAATATTCTCAACCTTAGATGGCACTATGGCCGTGAATCTTATTTCTAAACGATGTACAGGAGCTAGTAACACTTCCAGATTAGTACATGAGACCCAAGCATTATTAGGTCGTGATTGTAGTGTTGAAATTCAGTACCCATAAAGAGAAGTCAATAAGAGTGCTGATTTCCTAGTGAAATATAAGTTTGATAGGTTGGTCACCAAAGTCAAAAAAGCGAATCCCTCTGCTCAGACCTAATTAACGGCAAATTGAGTGGGATTAAAAATGCATTACTTTACCATTTTGCCCCCCCCCTCCCAAAAAAAAAAAAAAACTTTTCTCTCTCACAAAAGCAAAAAGCGAACCCGAACCTATTACATTAGAGAGTGAGAGCGGAGAGTTGAGAGCTTCTTTTCTCCAGTGGCCATATAGGGTTTCTTTTGGAGGAATTTTCGTTGGTCTTAAGGTGCATATTGGAAGAAATTGAACTGATTAAATTGAAGAGGTAAGTCTCCTAAGCATTCGTATGTATTTTGTGAGATGTTAATAGTTTGGGAGTTATGAATTTTAGAACAGAACAACAAAATTAAATTTGACTTAGTTTTCTTGAGTTTTGATTTTTAGGGATTTATGTGAATTTTTGATATTCATGATTTGCTCATAGATGAATGATTCTTGAGTTAAATTGAGTAATTAGAGGCCCTAAGAAGTGATTTAAATGATGAGAATCAGTTTGGTTTCTGAATGGAAGCATGATTGAATTTTCAAAATTTTAGAGGGATTTCTCTGAATATGTTATTTCTAGAAATGGATGTTAATGTTTGAGTTAGTCGGTTTATGGTTTAATCTTTAAAAGTGTTACTTTTGGCTAATATTGAGAATTTAGAATGCTTGAAATGCATGAAAAACCAATTGTTTTGAAAATACTAATTTTGATCTTGACTAATAATTAAAAGGAAAAAAATATGGGTAAGTGACGAAAATTAATGCATGCATAGAATTATAGATTTTTAGCCTAAAATTAATGGGTCTTATGCATGATAATATGAATTTTATGACTAAGAATAGGTAAGATATAAAATTTAGCAAGGGGAGGTATGATTTGGTATTGTAGAAAAAGTTTAAAGTATGTCAAATTGCACAAGCTATATAGATGTTTGTGTTTGTCCAATTTGTTATGTATTTGTTGATAGTGTTGTACGGGGTTTCTTTGAAATTTTGGAGTCAAGAAGTGGTTAGAGCTAGTTGTGTAAGAAAGACTTGAAAGAAAGCTTCAGACGCTTTGGCATTGGATGATTATTTAAAAGATCATAGCATATTACTGCTTTTATTGTTATGTATTGCTGTTGCTTAAGTGTTTTTATTACTTGTATGATATATATATATATATATAGTGTGTTTATACCTATGAATTATGGCTGAGTTAAATGCATGTAAAATTTTCATGCGTCTTCATGGACATAACGATCCTTTTCAAATTAAGCTATAGTTGAGTAAATTGAGTTTATGGCCATTTGCTTGTATATATGATCAAGTATGCTAATTTTTATCACATGCTTATTATTATGATGTTACATGCTTGCATTTTGTTCCTTGAGAGATGACATGTATTCATTGAGGTGTGGTTTTTGATACTGAGATTTTTCTCAAAATTTCACCCCTCAAGTTTCAGCCATGTTAGGTGAAGGAAATAATAAGAACCAAAGCAAATAAGTTGTCTGTTACACCTTAACCTTAGAAATCATTTACTATTCATCCTTAGTAGTTTAGTTTCCAATTAGATGTATTTGTAAGCAAATTTGGGTCAATTTCAAAAATTCCAAAAATTTACCAAAAGTCACTATTCATTTGGTAAATATAAAAATTTAGCTGAACTTTGAAAAATTATAACTAACTTTAGAAAAATTGTTTAAGGGTGGTTCAAATTGCTAAATTCATCTCTTAAAATACTCTATGAGGAAAAAATATTAATTTGGAATTTTATTAGGCAGATTGCTACAGTAAATTTCATGAATTTACTTGCAATTTTACCCTAATTTTTCCAAATTTCATTCCCTAAAATTTCATAATACCATACTTTCAATGGTAGTCACATAATACATATAAAATTGATCCAAAACATACTTTTATTCATCATCTAGGAGTCACACATAATTTATATAATTGTGACATAAAATGTCATTATACTTGATATTACATAAGCATTCAAAATACCCTTCCTATTTCTAAATATTTCTTCATGGATCCTCTTTTATCTCCTTGTCTTTCACATGATTTGAACCTAATCATAGTTAGATATTTGGTGGGGTGAAATTTAAGAAAATCCCAATAACATCATAATCTCATTCTTAGCATAATATTTAAAAATAATTGCAAAAAATATGATTTCATTTTGGCATGGTAACATTTAGGATCAAAAGACATCTTTTAGCATGTTCATTATGTTCTTCACATGTTTATACTTGTTCATGCAAAATTCATAGCATATTCATCATTCTTTCACCATTTTAATCCAACATCATCATCATATTCATAACATAAACATGTTTTCTACCTACCAATCATAGAACTACAAGATCTAAACAATCATTTAGAAATAAAATACAAGAAAGGGAAAAAATGTTATCTTAAACTTGCAAATTTTCCTTTCCTCTTCTCCTCCTTCTCTCTATAACTTACTCTCTCACCAATATATGTTGGATTTTCATTTTTTGGTGTGAATAATGGAGGGCAGGAAGAGCCTATTTATAGACAACAAGAGGCAATTCCATCCATTGGATTAACTTTTGATCCACGGGCCAAAATTACACTACATCACCTCTTTTCTCCACCATACACCTAATTTCTTCACATAATTGTTGTCTAATTAATTTTCTCTCTCTTGTGATTAATTTGGATGCCACTTTTATCTCCAAAAAAGGTAAATACTGCATCATTATGCTTACATAAGCTTACTTCATCAAAACTTCCAATTTTGACACCTAATCTTTGAAATAGTATCATGCATAGTGGTTAACTCTTCTCCACTCCTTTTTCTTCTTATTTGCACGAAATTTTGAGCCCAAATTTAGCCCAAGATGATGTCTTCAATTATTTAGGCTTAAACCATTTAATTCTAGGCACAATTTCAACATATACCGGTTTTTGGGCTTCGATTATGTAAATTTTGTCTGATAAAATTTTTCATGCATAAATATGAATTTCAAACTCATTATGACCTTAATTAATCATTTCTAAGCCCATATAATTTATTTTAGAAAATATTTTACCTTATCGGGCTTTAACCGAAAACATCGATAAAATTAGTGCTGATTAGTTTTTTTTGTAACATCTCTGTATAGAGGATTATTATAAACCTTATAATATTATTTGAGACTTATTCTTGATTATTTCATAGTCTATTGGGTCATCTATAATTAAATCAATATAGAAATCGGGTGAATTAGACTTATTAAGCTCTTTATTCTTTCTTGATATCGTTTGAGTTATTCTTGTCAATAATACTTTTGTGCCTCCAAAATTATTCTTGATCTATTAGGGTTTTCTATACTTTTATTGGGCCTCTATGAATAGTACTCTTGGCCCATTAAGAAACCAATGCAGTCTTATTGGATCCGGACTTCGATTTTGGCCCAATATCCATTAGATCGATTCTATGGCTATTTAAATCTTATAGAAAAATCCAGTATCTCTTTTTATACCCTAATATATCTGAGTTTCCTGATCTAGACTTATATTCTAATTCTTATTAATTTACAGATTATAGAACTTCAGATCAATTTTCTACCCAATATATCTATTTTCTGGTTTTGCTTATTAGAGTATAATTTCTTATGAGAATTTTCTTGAATCACCTCCTATAACCAGTCTTAGCAAATACTGGATAGATGATTTGTTTGAGAAAATGACATCTATGTCCCCCTTTTTTGTCTTTTTACTAATAATTAATATTTTCAATTATGCCATCCAACTTTCTTTGCAATTTGGTCCCTGATCATCCTTTGCAATTTAGTCCCTACTTTGATCTACATAAGATATTTAAGTGTTTTTAATTCTAATTATGCAGTAATTCTCTAAACTAGAATTTAAACAAAATCATAAAAATTTAGATGTTACATTGTCTCTTGAGTTTGAAACTTGGGGAAAAAAAGTGTATGCTTTTAGCACTTTTATTTAAAATTTTAAGCATGAACTATATTTTAACATTAATTTATTGCTTTAGTCAATTGTAGTTATTGAGAAATGTGAGTATATTTCAAGCATAAATAATCATATGTAATTTAATATGTAACAGGAGCTTTCATTTTAAAGGCTTTTTGGAGCGGGAGTTCTTGAACTCAAACAAATTTGTTTTATTCAAGGGTCTTAATTAAAATGGGTGATCTTGGCCTCGAGTTTAGTTCAATAACTTCCATTTTGTTTTATTCAATAGATATTTATTGAAATTGTTTTGGCTTAGGAATATATTTTGCGCTTGAACTTGTACTCCGAAACTTTGTGTCGTGGTCTTGCTAGAAGGTTCCCTAAGTTTGAACTCATCATCCAAACAATTAAACGCCATTTTTTGAATGAGCTAAAGAGCTTGGAAAAAAAGAATCTTTTGGGAGCAGCGGACACTCTAGAGCGATTTTCTAGATTATTGCAATGGCCGGAGGTTAGTTTCTTCCTGCATCTTTGTGTTTATGAAAATAACATAGGTTTTATTTCTTTATGTTGGTTTTAACGTTAAGCACATCCTGATCACTCTCTCTCTCCCTGTCTCTCTCTCTGTTTTTTTTTTCTCATTTCGATTCTCCAATGTACTTTTGTTAATTTAGCCTACCTTTTTATCTTCTTTTGGTCAGTGATAGATTTAGCCCGCCCCTATTACCTGTAAATGAACAATCTTATTCTGTAATTAGCCTGCTTTCGATACCTACAAAATGTGAGAGATTTTATTCTACGATTGTCCTCACCTGAGTGCAAGATTTGTAATTATGTGGGGATACTATCATCCATAATTGGCATTTGTTGTTTCTTTGGGAGCTCGGCTTTCAAAATTGCCACAAAAAAGCCAGATTTTGCACTCCCTATTTCTGGAGTGTTGTTAGGTTGTTCTATGGCCCCCATCATCTGGTTTGCACACAATATAAAACTTCCAAGGGCTACCTGGAAAATATGTGCTTTGCCAATTATTGTTCTTATCATCACAGAGCTGTACTCCGCTCACTTGGACAAAATTTTGAGTGATACGAAGCTAGATATATTGATCTTAGCCTCGAATTTTTGGTTTGCTTTGGTATTGTTGTGCATTTCAATGAAGCTTCGGCGTAATTTTGAGACGGGTTTCTTCATGTTTTTCCTGGGACAAATGTTTGTATTCCTTACCAAGAAGAACGAGATACTGTCTACCCCTGGGGTAGTTATTAGCGTTGTCCTCATGTATATTCACGGAATTTCAGCTTCCAATGGAGATAATGAAAGCCTCAATGGGGAGCTTGGTCTTTTTTAGTTTTCCACCAAAATATTTAAGAAATTGAACTTGGCCTGAACCATTGTTACTTGAACTAACTAACATGTATTTATTGTTGATCTGCATTTTTTTTAACAGATGCAACGTTCTCAAAGGCTATTATCTGGGGACAATCCACTCTATAACCAACAAGAGGAAAACAATTCACTTTTGTCATCTCAAGCGGGAGGTGAGCCACAACAAATTTCACGAACCTTCACAACATGTCATGGGGTTGTACAATTTAATATACTAGGATGCAAATGAGAATGCAGTATAATGTATGTAACCTAGGTCATTCTCAATATGGAGTTTAACAAATGAGTGTGAATAGGAATGTGTGATCAATGATGTTAAAATGCAATTGAAACTAACCTAAGACTAATGAAAATGATAAATGAAACCTAAACTAACTAAATGAATGCAAATGCAAAATGTTTATCCCTATGGAATATGAGTGGAATCTAATATGAGAGGAAATGCAATTCAATGATATTACTATGAATTAATATGCAAATGGATCTAAACTAATCTTATACATATTGCAAAGCTAGCCTAATCAAGTAAATGAATGCAATTAAGTAAAACAATGCAAACTAACCTAGCTTAGTATGCTATGGCCAAAATCCAGCGTGAAACAAGGAGGAATTGATTCGAATTTATGTATGTAAGTGTCTATATCAAAGATGGAATGTATGAATAAGTGTGTAGATGTAATGAGAAATGATTAAGTATGGACTCTTGAGATAGGCGAAGACAAACAAAACTAGAATGTAAGTCTAAACTACTCTAAAATGCAAGATAAAAAATTAATGATTGTTTTTATTATATTATTTTATTCTATTTTTTATTGCTATTTTTTTATGAATGACATAGATGCTGTGAATAGACGAGTGTAAAAGAAGATGAAACCTAAGCTAAATGAATGATTATGCAATGAAGTGATGACAGAATAAAATGACTAAAACTAACAATGAAAACTTACCTAATCCATATACTACTTAAATGCAAGAATGTTTGATAGAGTGAATGTAAGGAATATGAGTGAATGGTTGGACGTATATTCATGAATAATTAGAGATGTGAATTTATGAGATGAAATGAGTGGGAAATGGTTTAGAATGCAAGGATGCAATGCAAACTAATAAACTAGTATGAAGGACCAAAAGCTACACTAATGGGAGGGGGTTTTTGTATGCTTAAAAGTATGTAGAAAGAATGCAATGTGTTTGCCACTTGACTACATCGTAAGCGCACGAGTCATAACAGGCAGTAGAATGGTAAGAAAAGTATCATTGTCACAAGAATTTGTATCAAAAGTAGTCAAATATTAGACTTTGCATTTTTATTAATTTGAGCTAGGAAAAAGTATGGCTAACTATCTAATGGAAAATAAAATGCAAGAGACTAAAATTATGGAAATAAATTGGATTTAGGACATTGGTAATGCAAAGAAGCCTAGGATTATTCCCCCTTGTACTTCAAGAATACTCAATGAAACCCCTATTATATTTGCTCTTAATAATAAATTATGCTAGTCAAGGGTAATAATTTACCTATTAATGCTCTCTCGAGTTTCCAAGTATGTGTGTTTAGTCTATGAATTACTTAATCTCTTAATTAATTAAACACCACAATTTCAATCCAAGCCTTAGAGTGATTATGTGAGGCTAGTAAGTGTATCTCTATCTTATCAATAAAACCATCCAATCATCACTACAAGATTCAAATTCTTATATGATTTAACCCAAATTCTACATTAAATCTAGTCCTCTCAAGCATCAACCAAGTGAATAAAACAATCTTATTAGTGGCCAAATAATAAGAAGCATAAAGTATAGAGTTAAACTAACATAATCATATCATTAATCACAAATATAAAGGAGAAATAAGTATTCAATCCATACAAAGGTTCAAAATAATCCTAGAAATGAGTAATTTAGTGATTTATGTTCAAATCATAGCCATAAATACACATGAAATTCGAAATCATAACTGAACAAGAAAAGAGGAAAGGGAGAGGAGAGGAAACTCAAGTGTGGAGTGTCAAATACCTTCAAAGCACCAACTCTTACTTCAAACCTCTAATCTCCCAAGCCCTAGTAGAAAAAAGACCTTCCAAGCACTCCCAAAATGACCTAGATCTACACAGAAGTCAAAGAAAATGAACATATAGTTCAAACCCTTCAATTTTTTCAGTTAGTAAAACTCTGCATTTTGCTAATGAACTCGTGTGCCATGGCACAAGCATTCCTTGCTATGGCAAGGAGTGAGTTTGGAGCTATTTTCCTCTAATTTATAGGGTGGTGTCTTGGCATAGGTATTTTGTACTTAGGCATGGATACTTTTTTAGCAAGTTGATCATCATTGCTCTCTCCAAGTGTAGCTATGTCTCTCTACTTCAACTTCCCTTTTCTCAAGCATCATTTGGTGGTGATTCTAGCTTTATTCTATATTCCAAAAGGTCCCTACAAGAAAGCTCAATCCCACAAGCTATCAAGTAGCAAAAACAATGCTAAGATTTGCACCATTAAACACTAAAGTGTAGTAATCATAAGACCCTTGCAACCAAAATGCATATTTTCCTACTTTGACAGTACTATGGAGGTGGCCAACTCCAGACCATACATACAGGATAAAGTCTTTGTGTTAATCTCAGTATAAGTCCTATAAGTCACTTGACCTCAGTAAAGGTATGATTTAGGTGCAAGCTGAATCCTGTAGCAATGCTACGAAGTTAGGTCTGGAAGCTACTGTTATATAAGTTATATGAGCATGTCTTGATGAGAAACAAAGTTATAATCTCCATTGTCTATCTAAAAAAGCGCTGTAGCAATAGAAAAAAAGTTGTATGCCTTTTCCTAGTAGTAATGTGAGCTTGGCATGAATTAGGTTTTTATAGATAATCTCCTTCCAGATTGTAAGAACAAGATGATGATATTGCCTACCGCCTGAAGATGTTCCATGTGTTGAGATTAAGTTAAATATTATTTTGGACAGCTCAAGTTGAGAAATGCTTGAAAAAGGATGTAAAGAATAGACATGAAAGTTTGATAAGGATTCAATGCCTCTATAATGAAAAGTTAGTAATGGATTTGTGATGTTTAAGACATGAGGTATAAATCTAAGGTATAAAGTATTAGTTTAAGATGAAAATAGTGGCAAACAGTTAGAGAACTATGAAACTTTGAGATAGTGAATTGCTGAGCTTAGTTTGAAATCTAGCTAAAAGAAAGTTTTTGGCCAAAAGATCTCACAATGAATGAAATCTTCCATTAGTTGCCAAGGAGATTGAAAAGGGAGGTAGCTCTTAGGAAGAAGCCTAATTGAGTAAAGAGATAAAATCCTTCATATGATAAAAGCAGCCGAGGCAAGGCAAATGAGAGGTAGCTTTTGGGGAGAAGTCCAATTGAGTAAAGAGATGAAATCCTCTATTAGATGAGTAGTTAAGGCAAAGTAATGGAAAGTGGCTCATGGGGTGATGCCCAATTGAGCAAGAATGAGTAATGGTGAGAGGTCAAGACTAGATCCTAACTGGCCTAGCAAGAGACTTTCGAAAAGTAGAAAAGTTTTCCTTAAGCTGCTAGACTACTGATTGACCTTGGCTGAATAGCTAAGAAAAGTTATGTATGAGAATAGATAGAGTAGTAATGTTGAAGAGCAAAGAGTTAATAACCACTACCGTGATATTATTTAAACCCCAACTCGATCTTAAAGGCTATGATAAGATGACTAGACTATAAGGCTTGAGGGTATGTTTATACATAAAGACATAGTAGTAAGATGAATCTCTAAGCTAGCAATGGCTAAAGTAAAAAGAAGCAATATGAGTATAGGGGTTGAATGCCCTAAAGTTAAAAATAGTAAGTTATCCAGAGGTCACATAGATGAGTTATAGCTTAAAAGGAAGCCCATTACTACATTTTCTATGTCCAAGAATGGCAAGAGTGCAGCAGTACCCCTAAACACTTTACAGTTATGTGTGGTGAGGGAAATTGTATGATGAGTAACCTATTGGGAAGTATTAAAAAGTAAGAAAGATGTGCTGATAGTTAAAAATTGGTCACTATGAATCAGGATAATACCAATTAGTTATACTAAGGCACCTGTTAGGCTACATGAATAAAAGTATGAGTAATTTATTGTGATTCTCTGGGATGATGTGTTAAAAATACTCTAAATATTTAGAGGAGCATGAAAGACAATTGAGAATTTTTTAAATGTAATTAAAGAAAAAGCTTACTGAACTTAGTAGATAGGAGCTGGGCTCCAAGAAGTAAGGTTAGTAGGTTACAGAATCTTCTATATGAATCACAATAGATTCTAGTAAAGCAAGTAAAGTTATAAAATGGGAGAGACTGATCACTATAATATAGACGAAAGGTCTTTGAGTTTAGCAAGAAGTTCTGAAAAATTTCTCTCAAGTTGTCTTGCCGCTTAGTTAGAAGAGAAAACTTTTGTGGGAAATAGATTATGAAATGAGTTTTTACAAGCTAAAGAAGTTAAATCTCCTCCCCTAAGATGATTAATCATGATCCAATAGTGACCCTAAGGGTCTATAATGATGAAAGTAAGTGTTGGATCAGGGTACGAGTAATGTAACAGGGTTGAGTGATAGGTGATAGCCAAATTTTTATATGATAATTTTTATGAAAAGCATGTTTCCACTTATAGTAGTGGTAAGTAATGCTCTTAAGAAGTAGAGTTCCTAAAAATTGTTATAGCTAGTATGAGTTACGATATCTACGATATTACCATAAGAATTGTCTGAGATCACAATATCCTCAAGTAATTATGAGATAAGAGAAAAGTTGAACTTGAGGCACAGAAAGTAGAATAAAAAGAAAGATGCGATGACTTTGTAAGTGTCATCTAGACAAAACTGATGAGATGAGCTTATGTCTTAATAGAAAGATTATTCATGTAGATAGCCTAAAGTTATGAAAGAAGAGAAATGAATGATGTCTGGTGCAAATAAAGAGAGTATAGTATGAACAAGATAAGACAAAATTATGGAAGTAAGAATAAGAATGTTATGAATAGAAATTTCCTATACCCCTAAAGTAAAGATAGTTTATGATGTTCTCATAATTCCCAGTTCAAAAAGTATGAACCAAATCTTTCAAATGCCATAAATAAGTAAGATACCAGAGTAAAATATTGACTAATAAGTCAAACAAGTAAGAAGTAAAAGTATTTCTCTGTTAAAAAAATGATATGGAAAATTGGGAAATAAGACGTACTAAGGTATGTTTTAAATTTCGAAGACGAAATTTTGTTTAAGAGGGATAGAAATGTAACATCCATAAATTTCCATATATGATTTTTAATAAGGTTTATGTTTAGAATATGAGAAATGAAGATATACAATGAATAGTGATTTCAATGAGTTACATTGAATTCTGATGAGTATACACTGAATGGATGTATATAATAAATATTGATTTCAATAAGTTACATTGAATTCTAATGAGCATACACTGAATGAAGATATACAATGAATAGTGGTTTCAATGAGTTACATTGAATTCTGATAAGTATACACTAAATGAAGGTATACAATAAATAGTGGTTTCAATGAGTTACATTAAATTATTATGAGTATACATTGAATGAAGATATACAATGAATAGTGGTTTTAATGAGTTACATTGAATTATGATGAGTATACATTGAATGAATGTATGCAATGAATTTTGGTTTCAATAAGTTACATTGAATTATGATGAGTAAATATTAAATGAAAGTATGCAATGAATTGATGTCACTTGCTGGCCAAGACATCAACACTATAAATACCCCTCTCATTTATTCATTTCAGCACATCACTAGTTGAGAGTGAGAGTTGGGAGTAAGTGAGAGAAAGAAAAAGCCGAGGGAGAGAAAGAGAGTGTGAGTGAAAGAGAAGAAAAAGAAAGGAATGTTAGCTTCAAGTAAAGTACTTAAAAAATTCAAGAAGGAAGACAAGCTGCTTAGCTCAGGATACTTTTCGGTGAAGGTAGTATATTATTTATTTCATGCATTTTTTTTGAATTAATTATGGATGTTATGTGATATTATTGAATGAGTTGCTTCAATATAAATGTTTTGAAATGTTATGGATATCTAGTATTAAGTGGAAACTCTGTTGAGATTTTTTTATAAATATATGAAATATGAGTTATTTGGTTGTTTGCATAACTACCTGATTATGAGCATGATTTGTATGAATGAATATATATACTATTGAGATTTTCCCAAATCTCACACTAAATGACTAACAATGTTAGGGTCAAGTACAAGCAAAGGTAAAGGCAAGGAGGTGGTTAAGTAAGAGGAAGCAGGCTGGAAAATATTATTTTATATTAGAATAAATGTATTGAATTATGCTGATATGTTCTGGAACAATAGTCAGATAATTACAGTATGATTGGCTTGATTTTTATTAGTTAAAGTAAACTTTTAGTTAAGTTATTGTCTTTTGAGCAACCTAATTTTGAAAAGTTTAAAAGTTTAATTATTCTAGGTTTTTAATTCTTTTCGCTAGATATATAAAATATGATTAAAAACCTAGTAAGTTAAGGTGTTACATAAATGAACATGCAAAAATGATATTTCAATATCAACCAAGCATTTTAACAAATACCTTTAAGGCATAGCACCAATTCATACTAGTATGAGAACTTTGGACTATCAATTCTTTCTAGAGGCAACATTCAATCAATTCAGCCCAATTTCAATTCAATTTCAATTTCAAGAAGTTATCAGACATCTGAATTTAACATCTAAAACACATTTACAATGATGTTCATTAATCTAAATCAAGAGGAGAGACAACTACATCTTAGCCGAAATCAAACAATCATTTGCCATTAACCAAAATCACTAGCTCAAAGTTATGCAACCTACTCTTTCATAAGAGGTCCAACAAATATAACCAATAATCATCAATAATCTAGACTTAAACACTATTGAATCAACCTAATTCAAAAGCATAAACAAGCTAAATCACTAGACTAATCAAGTAGGTAACATAAGAGAGTAGGATAGAGATAGTTCCCCTTCATCAAGATTCCAAGCTTCCATGCGTCTTCACCACCTCCTTCCACTTCCTTCTTGAATCAGCCACTCAAACCTCACTCTTTCATGGCTGAATACACAAGCAAATCACTAAGAAATGGAGAACAAAAATTATTCGTAAGAGCATGTGAAGAGAAGACATGATGAAGCTTGAATCAGCCTTGGTAGGCCATCTTCCTTCAATTGGTTTGAACAATTCCGACTCCTTTGCTTTATGTTGCTTCAATCCATCTTGGGAATGGTAAGTTGGAGGAGAAATCAGGAAGAATTGATGGAGAAAAGATGAAAGGTAGAAGGCGTAAGGTGAGAAAAGGCAAGTAGATGGAAGGAATCTGGTGGAAATTCAAAGAAAATGGCTAGGATTCTTGATAGATGATGAAAACAATGGAAGGAAGGCTTGAGGACAAGGAAAGACCATGATGGAATGAGAGTATTTCCAAATGAGTTTGGTTCAAAGGCCATAGGAAGGGTATAGGTGTGTAATTTCCATGGAAAATGTGCTTAGGTGGATTAGTAAGAAAGACTTGGAGATAAAGTGGATTGTGTCATCAAATGGGATTGCTTACCTTTGCCAATTGTGTATTTCTTTAGCCAACTCATTTGCCTAAGTATCCATGTTACAAGAAATAATTAAGATGTAACATATCAAACCATGTAATATTAATGTATAAAACTTTAATCAATGATATAAACTCAATTAAACCAAGATTTGGGTAATGATCATCATGAAATTTAAAATGAAAAATAAAAGGAAAATATTCTAGAAACAATGAAAAATAAAGAGATTAAAAAGCCTAAGAAAATAGGGTTCCTAGGAAAAATGACAAAAATGTCCCTAATTGACCAAACTGGAACCACTTCTAATTTCAAATCCCTAATGACTTTGGCCTAATTAAGTAAGATTAGGTTAAATTGAGTGCTTAAAACAATGACAATGGTTAGGTGATTAAATTCTAAAACATTAAAGAAAATTAAAATTAAATTCAAGTAAGTCTTTAATTAGGGGTAAAATGGTCTAGTGAAAATAGTGCAACAAATATATGAAAATAGTCACAACATGAATGAAAAACTAATGGCATATGATAATGGATCATATTACTCGGATAATGGAATGGTAGCTCTTCGAGAAAAGCAAACAAAAATTAACCTTAAAATATTTCAATTAATCACCTAGTTAGACTTAATAAAACACTTAATTAATCTAATTTAGTATAAACAATTTTGATAGAAAGAATTAAGCTCTAATTCTACAGAATATGAATGATTAAAAACATATTTGCTACACTCTATATGCACAATATTCAATGTATAACTAAAAGTAACTAACACAAAACTCTAAAAAGATATTATTGTTACTAAAATAGTCTAATCTTTTTTTTTTATGTTATGAAGCAAGAGATAAAGAATCTCATAAGGTATATGTAAGGGTTTCAAAAACTTTTGGATATGGGCAAAATTTCTTAGATATTTAATATATATATATATATATATATATGGGAATTTGATATTATATTTCAATTTAAAATATTCCAATGGTTAGGTTGATGAGTTTTTTTTCTACTTCCCTCTTCTGCCATACTTCTATCAGACATAAGATTTGTTTTTAATCTTTTTAATGATATTTGACTAACTTCTTCATATTATGATTTGTTATTAGTAATTCTATACAGCCAAAAAATAATTAAATAAGTATAGTGTTGTGCAGGCTAGGGAATGCATATGGACTTCAAGGCCTAAGCAGTTATGAAATGGGAGGAACTCTAGGGTCTAACCAAAATATTGAAGTATAAATCAACTATCCTTGACTGTTAGTGCAAAACATTTAGAGTATTATTGTTAATTAGTAAAAGTAATTGACACAATACTTGTTGTTAGTAATTCAAATCAATAAAAAAAACAAATAATTAAGTGCATTGCCGTGTAGGAGTAGGAGGGGAGCTGAAATTCAAAACAATTCAAGCATTTTTATCCTTGATAAAGAGGTAGAAACTACAGGGGAAATTGTAAGTATCAAACTACGAGTAACTTTCAATTATGAGTTTTATCTAAAGAAACCCACAAAGATTTGGATATTCTGAATTATTCCATTATGTTTTTGACATAGCTTTAATCTACTAGTCCATACATTAAAGTGGAATATTGCACAAATTTTGAGTGAAGTTGTGCAAAGATAGATTCATAGGTAGGTAGATATGAGGATATAT
Source organism: Adenanthera pavonina (assembly GCA_026686845.1). Classification (NCBI taxonomy): domain Eukaryota; kingdom Viridiplantae; phylum Streptophyta; class Magnoliopsida; order Fabales; family Fabaceae; genus Adenanthera; species Adenanthera pavonina. The sequence goes on from JAIVEN010000010.1 coordinate 37,772,293, forward strand.
ATGTCAAAAGTAGCTCCTATTGAAAAGTACAACATGTTTATAAATACAAACTATATATTTCTCTGTATATGATGTGTTTGGTCAATCTATCATTGTAAATGAAGGTTATCTAAGAGCTGAAAGTCTTTGTGTATTACAAGAAATATGATGAATAAGTCTTATTATTTATGACTTATGAATATATATCACAGTTTATTATAGATTTTATATTGATATTGAATGATTTTTCTTGAAACAAACATTCATTTGATTGAATTGAATCTCTAGTCTTATATATGTTAATGTTTATGATTTCATGCAGGAACTCTCTAACCAAGAAGATAATGTTTCTTCAAGAAACAACATAATACAAATCTAAAGCGGCTTGATTCAGAGCTCTCAAGAGCCTAGCTTAACTTCACAATTCCTAATAGGAGACTCCCTGAGGTCCAGCTCTCAAACACCTATCTACTACACTATATATGCACAATATTCAAATTATAACTAAAGTTAACTAACAAAAAACTCTGAAAAGACACTATTGTTACTAATATAGTCAAATGTTTTTTTTTGTTGTATGAAGCAAATGTTGATGAGTTTTTTTTTTTCTCCTACTTCTCTTCTCGAGCATACTTCTATCAAACATAAGATTTGTTTTTAATTCTTTTAATGATATTTGACTAACTTCTTCATATTATGATTTGCTGTTAGTAATTCTATACAGCCAAAAAATAATTAAATAATTATAGTGTTGTGCAGGCTGGGGAATACATTTGGATTTCAAGACCTAAGCAGTTATGAAATGGGAGGAACTCCAGGGTCTAACCAAAATATTGAAGTGTAAATCAACTATCCTTGACTATTTGTGCAAAACATTTAGAATATTATTGTTAATTAGTAAAAGTAATTGACACAATACTTGTTAGTAATTCAAATCAATGAAAAATAAATAATTAAGTATATTTATGTGCAGGAGTAGAAGAAGAGCTGAAATTCAAAATGATTCAAGCATTTTTACCCCTGATGAAGAGGGAGAAACTACAGGGGAAATTGTAAATATCAAACTACTAGTAACTTTCAATTATGAGTTGATCTATCCAAAGAAACCCACAGATCTAGATATTTTGAATTATTCCATTATGTTTTTGACATAGCTTTGATCGACTAGTCTATACATTAAAGTGGAATATTGCACAAATTTTGAGTGAAGTTGTGCATAGATAGATTCATAGGTAGGTAGTCCGAGGATATATATGTCGAAAGTAGCTCATATTGAAAAGTACACCATGTTTATAAACACACACTATACATTTTTCTATATATGATGTGTTCTATCTATCGTTATAAATGGAGGTTAGCTAAAAGCTAGAAGTTTTTGTGTATTATAAAAATATGATGGATAAGTCATATTATTTATAACTCATGAATATCGTAACTTATTATTAAATTTATATTGATATTGAATGATTTTTCTTAAAATAAACATTCATTTGATTGATTTGAATCTTTAGGAAACAACAGTATACAAATCCAAAGCGGCTTGGTACAGAGTTCTTAAGAGCCTAGCTTAACTTCACAATTCCTTACAGGAGACTCCCTTAGGTTCTGCCCTCAAACACATATCTACTAACTGTATATGCAGAATTTTTAAAGTATAACTAAAATTAACTAACACAAAACTCTGAAAATATACTATTGTTACTAATTTAGTCTAATGTTTTTTATTTTACGAGGCAGGAGAAAATGAATCTCATAAGGTGCATGTTAGGGTTTCAAAAAGTTTTGGACATGGACGAAATTTCTTATATATTTAATATGTGTGTGTGTGTGTGAATTTCATGTTTTCTTTTGATTTAAATTATTCAAATGGTTATGTTGATGAGTTTTTTTTCTACTTCTCTTCTCTGCCATACTCCCATCAAACACATGATTTGTTTTTAAATTTTTTATTATAATTTGATTAATTTCTTCATTTTATGATTTGTTGTTAGTAATCCTCTACAGCCAAAATAGCCAGTAGAAAATAATTTAGCATGGTGTTGCGCAGGAAGAGGAAGGGAACTGGAAATCAAAACGATTCAGGCATTTGCGGCTCTGTTGAAGGGGGAGAAACTTCAGTGAAAGGCGTATTCTCCGACGGAGAAGAGTAAATCACCTATATCTCCTATCTCCTCAATCGACTTTTTGCGCAGGAGATTTTTATTAAAAATAAATAATGGGAAACTCTCTTATGATATTAAGGCTTCTAGTTTAGTCTTTAACTTTAAAAAAAAAATTATTTTGTAACACTTCTTCTTAGATTTCTGACGCATGAGTTCATTTCTTTCCTAAATATGTGTGTGTGAACTTGATATTACCTTTTGATTTAAAAATTTCTAAATATTAAGTAATGAGTTTTTTTTTCCTACTTATCTCTTCTCTGCTATAATTAACAGTAAATTACACGATCATTTGAAAGATACCAATGCCATGTGTTACGTATAGGGAGGTGCTTGTTTGCTGGAGCTTGCCTGAAGAAGATGATGGGACCAAAGTTAATATTACTACGTCTTGCCCATGTGATGATGTAGGACTGGGGGTGGGTGGTGTAATGCGTGATTCGAGAGGGGAGTGGCTTGGAGGATTTTGTCGAAATACAGGGCATGGTAATGTTGTTCAAGCTGAGTTACAGGAGATTCTGGATGGACTGGAAACGACATGGGAAGGGGGTTTCAGGCGGGTTTTTGTTGAAGTTAATAGTACGAATGGGCTTCGGAAGATTGGAGAGAAGAGTGATCATGACTGTGAATGTGAAGTGTCAAGGTTTCTTCGTGATATCAAGAAGGTGATTGGAAGAGAATGGGACGTGAAATTTGGGGTCGTGCATCCTCAAGGGAACCGAGCGGAGCGGCTCGCTAGCTTTGCGCAAGGACGAGTCGCAGGGTCTGCAACTCTTTGAAGAGGGTCGTCCATTTTGGTTGGGCTGCATTTATAAGTTCGAGGAGCAACAGATGAACATAGACGAAGAAAATGAGTACAAAGAATATCTTCGCTCTGTATCAATTCCTTAGTAATTCATGAATAATTACTTGTTTCGTATTAATTTATGAGATTAAATTAAAGAAAAATAATAAATTGGTAAATGAAGATGGAATTGATTAGTTTGTGATTTTAAAAATAGAAGATTAATTTGTGATTTAAGTAGATGTTTGTAGGCATAATTAGTACATTGATTCAGTTCTCCACCTAAAGAAAAGTACATTGATTCAGTTTTTTTTTTTTTTAACTGTGTAGGCCATTTCAGCCGTTCGAGGAACATAGAGCTTGGCTCATCAATTATCTGCGTCAGCTGGGCCACGATGCTTCGCCTTTCATGGTGGCTGCTTTATACCCATTCGTTATTCCTCCTCTACCACAACCAAGTTGGAAATGGGAAATGGAAGGGGATGATAAGGATAAAATTTAATGATGATCACTAATGAGTTCAGAGTAGGGAAAATTTGATGAAAATCGGGTTGGCCCCTTCTTTTAGGTGAGTTGGGTTAGAAAATTTGCAGCCAACTTTGAAGGGGGCTTTTTTTTTACAACCCGTTTAACCCACGGGCTATGCTTAACCCATGTGTTCACATGTCTGGATCCGTTTTTTAATATAACATGTAAAACGCAGGCCTGAGGCCTCCTTTCCTTTTAGATGTCCAAAATCATGGGGCCAGCGCCTCCGACATGCTAGTGAATGTGAATCCGTGATGTTTATGTGAAAAAGATAATTTGGGATTTCTATGTAAAAATATTGATAAATAAATAATATTAATATAAAATTCAGTTGATTTGAGTTAGGAATTCAATTTATAAAACTATTAAATTTTTAAATTGAGTTTTTGGAAAAAAAATATTTCCAGTTGTGGGTCATAAACTGGATTTTTTTATTTAAATACTATAAAGAAAAAATCAAATTATCAAAATACTACAAAATAAAAAATATTAACCTGTATACTACAATTTTGGGGACCATAAATTCTGACATTACGTTTGGAAAGAAAGGCGGATTGTGGTACTCCGATTTCTGCAAATCGAACTGTCAGAGGCCGATTTCTACTTTTTATTTTTTCAAAAAATTGACGCTGACATTTACAGTGTGATAGATGCACAGACGCTAGCATCAAATACTGTAGTTTTACTTTAAGAATATTTAGACAAAAAATATTTAATAAAGCTACGTGCAGTTTTATCAATGATAAGACAAATGGATAATGATAACAGAGTATTTAATAAAGATAAAATATAAAATTTTGATGTATTTTTCATGAATTTCATATAAAAAATTGATTTTTTTAATATATATATATTTAATATAAAATATTTTATAATATATATTGAAGGGATAGATTATTTAGCTTTAACTTCATTATATTGAATTGAATTACTTTTTTTATTTTATCTTAAAAATTCTTAAGTTTTTTATTAAGTGTGCCTATAATAAATATTTTTTCCATTTCAAAATAATTATAACTTTGGATTTTTTTATCATATTTTAAAACATTTGTGAATTTATAATTTTTAAAATAATATTAATAATTTTTAATAAATTTACTCTTCAATAATAAATAAAAGAAGAGAAAAACATCAAAAAGTACTTTCTCTAATATCATATATATATATATATATATAAATAAGGAAACTTTTTTTAACAATATCTTAAGGCAGCTTTTCCAACGTGATTTTCATCATTCACAAAACTTAAATTTGAGACCTTGCTTAATGAGTGTTGATTTTCTTACTACCTAACTCAACTGCTATTAGTTATTTAAATTATTTTTTAAATAAATATATTACTTCTTCAATTCTTAATATAAGGCTTTTTCAATTAAAATACGTAGAGTAACAACGAGATTTAAAATTAAGTAACTATATTTTTTTTTCCAAAAATTACAATATTTTTTCTAAAATTATCTTTATTTAATCTTTTTCTCTTTTTTACCCTCTCAAATTAAATTAGAAATTTTTTTGTAATGTATAATAAATAATGATCATTTTAGGACGTGGCTGCAGATTGGTACCCCACGATTTGTGTTTTTATAGCATATAGGTATATAATTTTAGAAGTGTAGCAGTATAAATATATAATTTTTTATATGTAATTTTATAATTTTAATAATCATGTATGTAATTATAAATTATAAATATATATTTTTATACTTTATACATGTTATTTTTATAATCATATATTTAGGGGTCATTTGATATTAGGATAGTTAATTTCTTAAGAAGTAAAACCTAAATATATTTCCTCTAGTTTTGAATGTGGTGTCATTTTTAAAATATGAGATAATATTTATTATACATTACAAAAAAATTTCTTATTTAATTTGAGAGGGAAAAAAATAGAAAGAGATTAAATAAAGATAATTAAAAAAATATTGTGATTTTTTAAAGAAAAAAAGACAGTTAATTTATTTTAACTCGCGTTGTTAATCTATGTATTTTAATTGAAAATATCATATATTAAGAATTAAAGAAGTAATATATTTATTTAAAAAATAATTTATCCACCAATGGCGGTTGGGTTGAGTTTAGTAGTAAGAAACTCAACACCCATTAAATAAGGTCTCAAATTTAAGTTTGATGAATGGTAAAAGTCATGTTAGGAAAATTACCTTATATTATTTGAAAAAAAGTTTTCTTATATATATATATATATATGAGATTAAAGAGAGAACTTTTTGATGTTTTTCTCTTCCTTCATTTATTATTGACGGATAAGTTTGTTAAAAACTATTAATATCATTTTAAAAATTATAAATTCACAAATTTTTTAAAACATGGAAAAAATTCAAAGTAACAATTGTTTTGAAATAGAAAGAGTATTTATTATGGACACACTTAATAAAAAAAACTTAAGAAGTTTTAATATAAAATAAGAAAAGTAATTCAATTTAATATAATGAAGTTAAAGTTAAATAACCTAGTCCCTCTGAATTATATTATAAGATATTTTATATTAAATATATGTATATTAAAAAAATTATTTTTTTATATGAAATTCATGAAAAATATATCAAAATTTTATAATTTATCCTTATTAAATACTCTGATATCATTGTCCATTTATCATATCATTGATAAAATTGCACGTAGTTTTATTAAATATTTTTTGTCTAAATATTCTTAAAGTAAAACTGCAGTATTTGATGCTAGTGTCTGTATATCTATCACATTGCAGACGTCAGCGTCGATTTTTTCAAAAAAATAAAAAGCAGAAATCGGCCTCTGTCAGTCCGATTTGCAAAAATCGGAGTACCACAATCCACCTTTTTTTCCTAACGTAAATGTTAGAATTTATGGGCCTAAGATTGTAGTATGCAGGTAAATATTTTTTATTTTGTAGTGTTTTGGTAATGTATTTTTTTTTATAATATTTGAATCAAAAAGCCCATAAACTGTCTTTTGCCCTTTATGTTATTTCTTAAAATTTGCATGAATCCCAAAGCTCAAGATGCTTGTCTGCATATCTAATCTAAATAATAAAATAATTTAGAGCACAATATAGCTTCTCTAATAATAATATTACTTGTATTAATTTAGAGTAACACACCCACAGTAATTCTGGACATGAATTTGGCTGCATATGAATGAAAAGAGAGGGGATCGATATGGAATTTATATGATTATGAATCCCACTTCCTTTCACTCTGTCTTCTCATTTTGGAACCATCCGTTTATAAATTTTCTGTATTTTAAAATTTTAGTCTAAAACAGTAATTCCATTAATTAGAAATAAATATTGTTAGAAGAATACTCTAATCCTCTTGCAATTTTATACCTAAAAGGCATTCCAAACAAAGGCGGCGTGCAAGTATACTAACACCCAGTTTATAATTAACAGTGTTGCCAATATTAAAGCTCCCAATGAAAACTCCACTAATTATGCTCCAATTTTAGCAGCTTTAAAGAATTGTGCAGAAATACTCAATCTTGTCTTAAGTTCTTGTGTCCTTTTATCCATACGTTTCAAACAAAACGAGCCGTAAGGATCTCTGGTTATTTTAATTGATCAATGATGATTACGAAATTACCTCTTAGCAAATAAAAAAAGAAAATTCTGAGTTTTAACTCTCATGGATGGTAATCGGATACGATAGGCTGCTGGGGGTAAATACGAGTTATCAATTCTTGTATTAATTTATTGTTTCTTATGATAAATTATGTGTGTGTGTCAAAGTTGAGTGCATTAGCACCTCGATTTCAAAATAAGAAAGATGAATTTAAGGTTTTTTTATTTATTAAAAGGAAGAATGAAAGGGTTGTCATTTCACTTGAAGTCTATTCCTTCTCCTCTTTACACACCAGCCATTTAGAACCACACATGCAGGAATTGAACCTTCAGATGGAGAATGAAAAGAGAAGTAATATCTGCCTTTTAGATTTGCCTGAATCAACTTTGGATTGCATTCTGAAGCATCTTTCACAGTAAAAAATGTGTGTTATCTTAGAAGTGTGACAAGGAGTGGCAATGGCATATAACATCAGCAAATGAAGAAAACCCTTTCAGGATTGATTAGAATGGAACAACAGGAAATACTTATATTTATTAGAGGGCGAGTTATGGTTCCTGCTCAAATTTACAAGCTAAAATTGCTGTTATTTCAAAAAGTCTCGTAATTTTTTATAAAGAGACCGTTTTTATCTTGATGTAAAATTCTACATATCTTGTGTTGGAGTGCAATGCATTTTTTTCCTATCATGCTACCTTGCCCTTCTTTAGTATGACGATCAAAATGGATTCCTTTCAGGCACCGTACATAAGGGAACAACTGCTTTCTCTGACAAACTATATAAGAAGTGCTCTTACAGACTTTGTAACAGTGAGGATTACTTATTTTATGACTTGGACTTTCAGATAAACAGATATTAATTTTGATTGTAGAAAACATCATAGTGGTTGGCAGTTAATAGGAAAAACGTAGGGTGGGATTAGGTGAGAGCACTACCAGTTGAAACTCCCTCCAAATGCTCTTCCTGTCTCTGATTTCGATATATATTTAAAACCTGGGGGATCACAATGAAATCCAATTCAAAGCAACTATAGACAAATGTTTTATGGTAGGCTTGCTTTTGAGCTATCATATATATGTTTCTAAATTAAAAATGGATCATAATTAACTTCCAATTGTTTATACCATCATGAAATATATATATATATATGCAGATTGGTGGTATGCTTTAGGACACCAGGAAACATGTGATGAGAACAAGAACCATATATTCTAGGGTGTGACCAAAGTGGTGAGATTACCAAAAAAATTACAAGGAGCATGATGGATGAAATGTGTCGATTGTATGGAGGAATTGGAAAGATTCACAATAAAGAGGATATTGATATGTGGAAGAACCTCTTTCCTCAACGTCAGGTACAAGTTGGAGTTTGACCTCATTTTCTTTTATCCAAGTTGTACTTTAACCAAATATCATAACATTCTAAATGCTTCAATATATATATATATATATGCCGAAAGTAGGATGAAAATATTTTTATTGTTTCAATTTTATTAAGCATTTATGAAAATTGTATTTGCAATTTAATTTCCTGTATTAGTCTGTTGGTACTAGATATGCTAAATTAAGTTTCCTGTTACTCTATTTGACAGATGCTTGAGTTTGTATTATTCATGCCTCCGGTGGCAGCACAATTCCCCATCCCCTGAATTAAATTTCTGGTAATACTTACCTTCCCTAAAAACGTATAATTTTCCCAATCAAATATTGATCATTTCCACTACTTGCTTACTATTTTTTTCTCATTCTCTATGTTCTACTTTTGAACCGATATCAAACACAAACAGTCTATCAAAGCGGAAGGTGTCATCAGGCATAGATCATCCAATACTTCAATTTTGTTTTAACCAAAAGTAATCGTCCATGTAGTTCTTCATTCATGTGGCCTATTTCACTGGAAGGAAGGTCGTTGTACAAAATTATGTCAGCAAATTAATAATCATTTCATTGGCTATTAAATGTGCTAACATTTCACTCCATGGTCGTTCTACTTTGGATACGCTTGGTTCACGAAATTATTTTATGGGAATAAAAAGGGAATGGAAATAATAATGAGAATGTGAACAAAGATTAATGAAATGAGATAATTATATTTGGTATATCATGGAAAGAAATAGACATTTATATTTGGTTGAGCGATGTCCTTAATCTAAAAATATATTAAAATATATGTTTTAAATTTTTTAATTATTAAAAAATCCTTTTAATCTATTTAATAAAAAAGATAGTAAAATATTTAATTTTAATTTTCTTCAATTTTATAAATATTGATGCAAGTGAGTTATTTTTCTAGAAAATAAGGATAGTTTCGACTTTTCACTTAAATAGTAATATAAATTAAAATAAAAGAATATTTTGTAAAAATACTGAAGGTAGATAATAATTCAACAACTTTTAAAATTGGAGTACACATATAAAAAAAATATCTTATTTTCAAAAGCGAGGTTTCAGACTTTCAGATACTTCACCAAGGTTTGGTTTGAGACAAATTGGTCCGTGGAGATCACAAAATTGGATTAAATACGCAACCACTAGAAAAGTACCTTCTCACATAACCCCATTTAAATTGGGCTCTTCCTGTACAAATTGGGTGGAGCTCTCCCCATAAGCCTTGTAAAAAAAAATTTATGCAAATTATTCACATTTTCATCATAAAATCTGGATTTTTCATTGTTTACAACATTGTTCACACGTTAAGGTTTGGGTTGGATCTCGTGTGTGGGTCGGGTGTCCAGTTTCGGCATTCTCAATCCTTCTTTCCTCCCCTCTTCATTCGTTCTTTTCTTCATTTTCCCTCTGCTATCTTTTCTCCGATTCTTCCCTGCATGCAGAGGTTTCAGGGCAAATCTGTTGCTATTCAGCCTTCTATTTCAGTATGCTACCTTTTAAAAAGAACTGAGCGGTATGTTGTTATTGGTTGATTTTTTTCTTCTTGGATTTGTAGATTTTGATGCATGAGATTGATTGTGTTGCAGATTTACAGGGAGGTCAATTGATTATTGAAAATTGTCTATTTTGGAGACTGATATGATGGGAAATTGGAGCATGCATGGGGAGAGACAGGTTGATCATCCATGTTGGCTAACCAGGTATTAGCTTGTGTTTTTTCCGCATGCTTTTGGATTCTTCTTTCCTCTTCATCCTTCCTTTTTTTTCCTTCTCTTCAAGTAGGTGTCTTTAGTGCTCTTCGTCTTCTCTTTTTTTTTTTTTCCCTTTTCCGTTTAACACGCATGCAAAGGTTGTTGGATATTGGGAACTGCTTTGATGAATTCATTCTACATGAAATCTAGGAGATTGTCGATACCAGATGAAGGTCCTTAGCCTTTTGCTTGAAAGTGAGTTCGGCGGACGTCTATTGGCGATAAAGAGAGGTTTCAGTTTGCTGTTTGAACTAGAAACCCTATTTGTTGTCATCTGTTTGCTCGCCACCAGCATCGTTGAGCTTGCCATCCCAAGATTGGCCTGTTCACCAAAGCTCGTATCGGCTCCCTCGTCATGTGTCTTCACGTGTTGGTCAAACTTCGTTGCGATTGGCTTCACGCGCTTCACACTCTGCACTCCAATGACCACCAATCAATTTAAACCTTAGTAAGCCTTGTAAAAAATCCCTCTATTCCTTTTTTGGATTGATTTATCCATCAAGTCTTTTTTATTTTGTTGAAGACATCTACAAAATCAAATAGATTGGAATGTTTGATTTGTGGGTGTTCCGTCATTGAAATTGAAGTGTCAGAGACATTGAACAAAAGAGTGAAATTGAAATTGAAGGATAGAACAAAAAGAGGAAACGGATCCCCTGCCTTCTCCCATTCATTCCCATCTTAATCAATCATGTAACTCAGCTTCTTCAGTCCTTTCTTCTTAGCTTGAGCTTCATTGCTGTGCCATTTTTCTTCAGTAGGTAATACTGTACTTTCCTGGAGCTTCTCTGTTAATACCTTCGACTTTCTACAGTTTTGAAGGCTTTGAAATTGAATTGTTTTGTTGTTAGGTATTTAATAATAAAAAAAAGAGTCAAGTTGCATGTATAATTTCCTCTTTTCTTTTTGTTTCCTAGGTATACTTTGAAGTTTAATGAATTTGAAGCAATGAAGGGAGAAAAAAACATTTTTCCTTCGTTTTTTATTAGTAATGGCTCAAACTTTTTTATTTGGGCGCATAGCCAACCATGTAGACAGTTAGCTACTTCCTTTGATATGGGTTTTTAATGTATGTTTATTTTCTGGGATTTGATTCAAGTCTTCATAGAAGAGTTTAAGATGGTATAAGTGGACTAGTAGCTTAGATTCCTTTCAGATCTGGAACGCAAGTTGTGAGGGGGAACGTTATATTTTGTGGTTATTATAACATGTATGTATCTACCAAAAAGAAAAAAGTGAAGTCAGTTATCTTTCTTCTCAGGGAGCACATATTTATTCTGATAAAAATGAGTGATTTGTGAATTATTTAAATTTAAAACAAGTTTAAATATTGTGTTTATAGTATTTTTGAAGGAGCAAGATGCTCATGTGGGAAACTGATGGGGAAAGAAGTGTGGCTGAGTTGCTAGAGGCAATGGTTCCCATCATTTTTGAGCATTTTCCTTCTCATGGAATGTAGGTGGTTAAATATATCTTTGACCCTATTTTTTCTTATTACACTATATAAATGCCAAATTGACTGAAATCGTCTTGTGTTCTTATCACTTGAAGAATTGTACAAGCGTTTGTTGCATTCTCATATGTTAAGGAGTAATGACTAGATTCAATGAAACAAAAAGGTAATGACTATAATTCTGCATGATTGTTTTTTTAATCTTGCTAATGTTTATTTTCAACTTGATGAAATAACACGACTGTGAATGGGATGCTAAATTCTGTACTTAAAGTGCAAACCTGAATTTTTCACAAAATTGCAGTTATGGAGAGGAAAAAAGGGTGGAGGTGTAAAGAAAATAGTGCTGACTATGTTTGGGTTTTGGATTCTATTGATGGGACAAAAGTTTCATTATTGGTAATTTTCTTTAATGGTAACTAAATTATTATTTTTGTTATGGAGTTCTAAATTTTCATCATGTTATTTTATTTTGCATGCATTTCAGGGAAACCTTTATTTGGTACCCTTATTGCCCTTCTACTAAATAGTAAACTTGCAAGGATCTCTTGCAACTTGGTCAGAATTATATAGAGTTGCATATTTTTCGTTGTGCTATTGTATTGCACATTTCTTGATATTTTCTTTCCAATAAATGAAGACAATTTACATATTTCACCACCACCACCACCATCTCTCTGCCTTTGGAAATGTATCTAAGCTTTTCACTTTATTAATTGTGATGCGAAATGGAAGGAAAAAGAGAATGAAGGTGAATGTCATAATTAATGTATATATAGGTGGTATCATGAATTTTTGTAGTTATATTTTTGCATCATCCTCAGTTATTTAAAACGTGAACTTTCTGTTAAGTGCGGTTTCCTTTCATCAGATCCTTGGTATAATTGATCAACCTATGTTAAGAGAAAGATGGATTTGGATATCTGGAATTCAAACTACACTGAATGGACAAGAAGTCTCCTCATGAACTTGTGTAAATTTTTCACAAGCATTCTTGTATGCTTTCTTGTGTTTCTTTAAATTTAAAGCCAAGATTTCATATAGTTAGTGTATGACATATATCTATAACAGTATTAAAAGTTTTAATTTTAAAATTCATATTAGTCAATACACCGCATTGCTATTTTTTAGGTTCCTCTATTTATGTAATATTATTAAAACTAATCATTCAATAACAGCATTAGTATGACATATATCTATAACATCCTCGAAATTGGAATGGAAGATTCAATTATTCATATATACAATGTCAGGGTGGACAAGGTAAGTAGTTTAAGTAGCTCTTATTTTCATTGTTTTGTCAATCAGTTAGTGATGCAACTTGCTTTGCTTGTAGGTCAAATCTAAATTGAAGGGTCACTAGAATTGCGATATTGGTTTAACTGTTTCAACTAACCTTAACATCTTCCTTTCATCAGGTGTTGATGTTCAGCTTTGTTCGACCTTAATTTTATTCATTGACTTACTCTATTGTAACTGCTTTGGGCATGTTCATCTATGGTTGATTCAGCTTTAACCTATGATTGGAATTAAATTTTTCAATTATTTGTCTGTCTCAGTTCTTCCTAGAGTTTTTTTATTTTTTACTCACAATTTGATTATAAAACGAGAACTTTTAGCTATTTCTTGATGGACATTTTCGTAGATTAGCTTTTGGAGCATTGATTTATCTGACATGGCACCCATGTAGTTTTCCTAATTCCACTTTAATATTAAAAAATTGGACAATAAGATGGTTCGATGAACCATTTTGTTAGAGTCAAGTCATAATATTGCTAATTCTAAGGTCTTAACATTGCTTTAGCAAACTAATTTTTATTCATTATTATCTTAAATTTGGGGGAATGTTTTGTTTGTCACCTTAATCATTTTAATTTTCTTTGAGGTTGTTCAATTTTTTTCCCTTGGATAGAAATCATTAGAAGCATAGCTGTGTCTGACTTTAGGGAGAATAAAGAAGTAATCTTTTCTTCAATTATAATGAGGTCAAAACATGTACAACATGAATGCTAACTGCAATACTTTGGTGTGCATAGTTCTTTTATTTGCCTATGGTCACCTTCCGTGCTTTTATGTTTTTATCATGATATACATTCACTAATTTGTTGATTTATGAACAAACACATTATTTATTTAGTTCTTATGATCTTAGTTTTAAATATTGGTTCAGTTGTTACGCCATTTAGCCCTTCTTGGGTTTATTGAAGGCTAAAATGATATATGACATCAATCTTTAAAGGCTGCAATATCTTAACCATACTGGACAAGCGTGAAACAGGATTTTTGGGTAGAACTTTAGTTATGAGCACACAGGAAATGTGTAAAGATCCAATTTTATCATTAAGAGAGACAGCATAATCATTGAGTGTCTGTTTGTCCTTGGATGGGGTATTTTAAGGTGGAAAACTAATGTTTTTAGGTATTTGAATTATTTTATTAGAAAATTTTTTGGTTGTATTAGGAGAGAATGAATGATTAAATCACTGAAATAATTTAGTCATGGAATTTTGGAAGAATTTCATTTTCCACCAAAATAGGTGGAGATTGTGTGTGTGTGATGATTAATCAAACCCACTAAATTTTGCAAAATTAAACCCATTGATTTTGCACATTTGTTGTGTCTATTTTTCCCATTCATTTCATTTGTTTCTCCATTTATTATTTTCTTCACTGAATAATTTTTTTCCTTCCTTCTCTTATGCCCCTGCCCAATTTGTCTTCTAATTTTCAATTTATATGTTTGTAATTAGTATTAGTACTTCTACAATCATTGACTTGGACATAACCAAGCTCACTATGGGTAGAAGAAGGAGCCTTATTAATCATAGTGTGTTTATCCTATCCCAAGGAAGTATAAGCCAAATTCTACTGACATTTTTTGATAAAAGTTTGAATTCGTGGTCTTTGTTTTCAAAATTTGAATCCCTCCCTTTTGTTCTTGTAGACTTCCTTGGCTTACAGTTTTCTTAGAGCAAGAGTGTTTTTTTAGTGATGGAATGAATCTTTAGATCTTCTAGCTTCCAAGGTGAGACTCTCGCTAACCTGATATTTCTTGGGTGTACATGTCTTCAATTTCTTTGTGATGACCAAGTGATGCCCTCTAGATGCTAACCTATTTAGATCATTGATTTAAAAATTAGTAGATGATTATTGCATATGTGCTTTCTCAAGAATCATTGCTTGAAACTGTTGCAGGCTTAGGGTGTGCTAAATATTTACTACAGCAGTTGATGTTGTGCATATATTTTCTCAAACATCATCTTTTTCTTTTTGTTAGAAGGAAAAGAAATAGAGAATAATAGTTTTTATTAGTTCCCTAAACTAGGTTCTGCGGACTGATTTTTTCTTTTTTGTTTCAATGGAATACATAACTTCAGAAACATACATCAAGGAGGCTATCTTTGTTTTCTGAGTTCTACCTGTATTCCATTTTCACTGATTAGGGCCTATTAAACTCTATTTGAAATTCATCCAAAATGGTTACTAATGTGTTACATGGTCATAAATTAATATGACTAAGAAACAAGTAAGTGTGTTTGCTAACTACAAATTTATTATTATTGATTTTTTTAATATTTTTATGTTTCTCCTCAGGAGATATTCTTCTATCCTAATTTTTATTTATTTTCATTTAAAAACCTAGAGTAGCTTCTGAAGAAAAATAGAACCCTGTTTGCAGACTAACTTGGAAAGACATATCATGTTATCTGATCAAGATGATATACATATTGAATGTCACAACACTATAAATATTTGTATTTATTTTTCTATCCATTTCACTGATATGCATTTTTGCTTGTGATGCTATAAAGAAATAGAGGAACTCAACTGTGAACAATTGAAGAAATTGATAATTCTACTCAAAAGCCAATGAATCTGCTTTTTTTGTAGGCAATTTTGTTATTTATGCCCATTTTAGAGTTCAAGACTAGAGAGATTAAACTAAGCTCCATTAAATGAGGTGGACCATATTTTTTAAGTGTCTTAATTTTATGCATGTGAAATGTTTTGCCTGCGAGAGACTTGGAGACAATTGTGCATAAAAACTTAGAGTCCATCTAATAAAGATATTTCTAAATTTTATCACTTCAATTGCAGAAAGTGAACAAGAGTTGTGCGCAAGTAATTATAGGTTCTGTTATTAATTTTAAAAGGGACCCATGCCCGAGAGTTTCTGATAATGTGAAAGACCTGGTGAAGATGCTTGATCCTAACCTGGAAAGGTAGCTTTTTTTCCTTTGGGTCAAGATCATTGACGTGGTTTGTGAATAAGAAGATTATTATCCTGAGTCAATGTGCTCTTTTATGAGTAAATGAAAAAAAGGACACTAGAATAATTTTAGCTCTTTACTAAGAAATTAAAGTGTGGTTCTTGTAATTATATGTATATATATATATATATATATTAGTAGTTGAAAGTCGAACTGATATGAATAGTGAAAAAATAAATCATATAAGTTAATTACTCTAACTATCTCAATGAAAAAGTCACAGCTGTTGATTTATAAAATATATTAATAATAATTATCAGATTGTGTAATAGATTTTTTTTTAAATTTAGGTTGGAGTATTTATAAGAGATCCAAATAATTATTTTGAACTTGAGAAAAATAATAAAAATAACCTATTTGACATTGGTCTTTAATTCCTTTGTCCAATTCTTATTGACATTTTCTTTTATACCATATATTATATGTAAAATAATGAAAAAGCACTATTAATTTATCTATCACAAGCAGCCTGTGCAACGCGCGGGCTTCCATGCTAATTATATTTAATTTCTAATGATTGATTATTGGAGTGTCATCACGTATACAAAAGCTAGATTATAATTAGCAAGTCTTTATTTTATGATCCACTGACAAGAATTAATAATTTAATATTTGCATTGATAACGTATATATTTCTCCCCATTAGGTTTGTTTATATATCGTATTGTCTATTAACCCTAAAAGTATTCCACACAAATAATAAAGATATGGCTATCTATTTGTATGAATAATGTGGCCTAAATAATAAAGATGTAGCTGCAGGTGAGGCTATCCACTTGTATAGATCATGTGGCTGGTATATACCCTTTTATGAATCACGAGGCTTTTGAGATGATTGTTTTTTTTTTGGGAGCGGGAGTGGGAGGGTTTTGAGCGAAATGAAATGTTACAAGAATTTTTTTTATCAAAATTCTACACTTTTGATATTATATATTAGGGTTTTATTAACAAAAATTAAATATCAAGATACTACATATTTGAAACTTGTTGGGTACTGGAAAAGAAAAACCCATTGGGTGTACATCACAATGAGTTTCAATTATTTCAAATCATTTTTTATTTTAACCTTTTTTATATCAAAGAAAGGGTTTAAAATATTATATATATATATAATTATAATAATATATATTAATCATAAATATATTTAAAATAATTGATATTATTTACAATTCAGGTGCTATTTAAATGATCAGTGTCTAAATTTTCTAAATAAACTTATTTATATATTATAAATGAATTGAAAAAAATTTTGGCCAAAAAAATAAAATATTTAAAATATATATTCTAAAGGTTAAATTATACATAATTCCTTTAAATTTTAGATTAAGTTCAAATAATCACCCTAACATTTAAAACTTGACAAGAAATCCTTTACTTTGCATTTGGTACATGGAAATTAAGAGGATGAAAATGGAAACGGAAACAGAAATGAATTCTTTATTTGAGAAAGTTTGGTAGCCCAAATTTATCATTCCAAGGAATTCAATTCAAGCAAAATTGCTTGAATCCAATTCCATCTTTATATCGATGGATTTGGTCCAATTCTATGGAATCAATTGTGTGAGATATGTCTGGTTCTCCACTTACATACCTTCTTCAATCTTGGCCTCCACCATACCTCTGCCATGCCTTTGTTGTCATATGTCTACTATCCCATATGTCTACTATCCCGTTGAATGCATTTTCCTTCGCCCTCTTTTCCTCCTCTTCCTAGGCTCCATCCTTCTCCTTCAAATTGCAAGTTTACCATCCTGTCGATGATGGCCTCTTTCTCCTCCACCTATAGTGACAACATTCTCTTCTTCAATGAGTTGTACTTACCTCTTCCATGGTATC
Organism: Adenanthera pavonina; assembly: GCA_026686845.1. Lineage (NCBI taxonomy): Eukaryota > Viridiplantae > Streptophyta > Magnoliopsida > Fabales > Fabaceae > Adenanthera > Adenanthera pavonina. Next base: position 37,790,004 of record JAIVEN010000010.1, read on the forward strand.
CTCCAACTTTGACAGTACAGTTGCTGATTTCGGTCTCATCCGCCTCTTATTCTTCAAATAATAAAATAGCCATCAATTTTGGTTCCCCTTGATAAATCATTTTGTTTGCTTGAAATGATGAAGAATAAGAATAAGAACAAAAGGCTCGTGACTTCTATTCTCCCTCGGTTTCTATTCATTTTTGTTCTTTTTCCTTGTTTAGATCTCTGGGTTCTTGAGTCTTTGTTCAGATTTGTGGTTTCTTATTTGTCAAATGATTTCATTTTCTCGGACATAAAGAGTGGTGTGACCAACAATGATGTGTGGTTGATGGTGATGTTATGGCCAACGATGGTGTGTGGCTAACAATGGTGTCGATCTTTGGGTTGGGTTGTGTGATGGAATTTTTTTTTTGGAGATAAGAGCATTTGGGTCTTTTTACATTTTAAATACACATATCAAATAAAAATTATACATGATTCAATTGACGCACCAAATCTAATTTTAAAATATTTTATTCTATTTCCTATTCCAATTCACATTCTTTTTCCTACTTCAATTCTCACAAAAGCCTTTCCAGCACATCAAACATGGCACTAAACTTTTATGTTTTTACATGTAATTCTTTTCTCATCAATTATTCCGTTGTTTCACTAACAAAGCTTGACATGCTATTGATTATAGCAAATATCAATATTTTTTGTTGGGCATGTCAGCTTAAAAGTTAGGTACAATTCTTCTATGCAGTTTTATTTTTAATTAAATCAAATTAAATCATTATGAAATATGAGAAATGAGTTACATGTTTTATAATTTAGAAAAATATATAATTGATTATAAATTTTATATTTGATGTAGATTTATTTTGGCACATAATTTATATTAAATATATTAATAATTATTTATTTTTAGCTTAAATAAAAAGAATTAAATAAATCAAAGGAATAAATGATAATAATGTCATCTAAATGTTGGGAAAAAATATCATAAAAAATACAAAATCTCAATAAATATACTATTTATTCCATCAATCAAATAAAATTATATTTTTCTCCCCCAGGGAGACAAGGATGCACAAAGGTATATGAAAAATATTTTATTTAGTTTTAAAATATATTAAATTAAAAAAATTTATCACTAACTATTCTTGTTTAAAAAATTGATATTAAATAATATTAATTAAAATTAATATAAATTTAAAAATTAAAAAAAAAAAAGAAAAAAAGAAAAGAAAGAACATAGAACCTATCTAAAATATAAAAATGGGAAATAATGGAGTCCACCCCTAACAGGATGGTGCCGTTCTTTTAATTATATATTGATTATACCTCAAATCCATGTGGTGGATTACTGGCGAGTTGAGACAAGGGAGAGCTGTTTCAGAGTCCTCGTAGGGAAATATCATTGTTCATCAATGGCTACCATCAACCTCTCTTCTACACAGACTTTCTCTTATCTTCGTTTAATCTCTTCGTTTCCCCAAAATACCCCCGTCTTGTCACTCTATTCACAGGTCAAAGCCAAACCTTCTCTAACTTTGCGCTCTATTTCTCTGAAACCCTACAATGCAGAAAAGCCTTGCCCGCGCTTCGTAGCTTTAGCTGTCAAGAACCTCGAGGAGACGGATCCGATAGTTCTGCTGCCTGAAAATGAGGGCGCCGCCACTGAACTGCCGTCGGGTTCTGGGGTATATGCCATTTATGATAAAAATGACGAGCTCCAGTTCATCGGTTTATCGCGTAACATTGCAGCAAGTGTTTCTGCTCACCAGAAATCGGTGCCAGAGCTCGTTGGCGCTGTAAAGGTAAGATATTTGAAACTGAACTTATGAAGTTTCCTTATTTTCGCAAGGAACTGTATACTTATTTGTAAGATATTTGAAAGATTGATAAATGGATTAATTTCCTCGCATTATTCGGGATATATATATATGTAATTATCTAATATATTATAAATAGGTGTTGTAGAATTAGAATTTTCAGAAAGCAAACATCACTTCAAGATTCCGAATGGAGCTATTTTAGAATAGAACTTTAGATTATACTAAAGGAAATATGTATCAGATTATGCGTAGTACAATACTGGAGGTAAAATTTAGGGAAAAAATTGACATATTTTGAAATAAAATAGCTTAATAGGAGAAAAGAAATAGAAACTTATCAAATGCTTAAGCAAAACATTACAAGGGAAGCAAGAGTAGTTGCTTTACTCATTTGTTTTGCTGGCTTACAATGTAGGACTAAGATAATAGTTGCGTATAACACGTATGAAGTCCTCTTTGTTTCACCCGTATGATTTTCCACCTTTCTTATGATGCACAGTTAGCTTAACTCCTTCAATATCCTTTCTTAACCTTGCATTTATATGAAGCCATAGAGCTTTATGGCTTATGCTAATATAGATTGATGCACATTACACAATAATACTTTCATCACTGAATGTGGTGCCTACATCATGAACTAGAGATGTGCTGAATGATGTTTTCCAAGCACCATGCTTGAAAAGATGAATTTTAGTCGAACAATAGATGGGCTGGACTAGGGAGTGATTTGGTATGTGGTTTAAGTACAACCTTATGTGATGAAAATTTGAAGGTCAAGATGATGTTATCAGTTTTGATACCAACTTCATGCTGGCAACAACTTAATAATGCTTATAAAGAAAGAAGATATATTACAGCTCTTATTAAATTTTAGTTGCTTGAGCTTGCACTTACCTACCATGACCAATGTCCTCTCAAAATAATGTTCTTCAAATTACAATCCTGATTTCCCGTTGTCTTCTTGGGGAGAATTGGAAATGTTAGGTAACCACTTCACAATCCAATCAGAGTTTTTGGCCATTGAAAACTACTTTAATGAAACACCACTCTAGGTGAATCTAAAAAAATTCCCGTCATAAAATCAGTAAGGTGAGTGAAAATTGAGATACAATTTCTTTTCAATGCTGGTTTTTTTGTTTTACATGATCAGAAATTTTAAATGTCTTCATTATGAATGAATGAATCTTCTGCAAAACCAAATGGCGAGAACTAGGTCTGACTGAGTTTGAGTTTATTCTCGCTGGGCATTTGTTTTATGAGAAGGTTTATTTTGTGATTTAGTTAATCCAAGATCGTAAATAATAAAAAGCATAGATTTATATAAACTATATCAGAGGCGAGACATTCCTTGAAAGATTTCAGCCTTGTTGTGTTTGGCTTTTCCCTGCTTCCTGAAAAGTAAAAGCAATGAAATAGAATAAAAGCACGGATGCACACAACCAGCAATGGAAGTGAGATGATTGATGAAAGATTTTGCCCTTATTCTTTGCTTTTTTTTTTTTAATGAATTTCTTCTTTACTTTATGATTGATGAAAGATTTTGTCTTTCTTCTTCTTTACTTTATGAAGTAGAATACTATCTTCCTTACAATGAATTAATTGTAAAATTGTCTGCCGTAGGTTGGGGTGCTAGATGAACCTGACAGAGAAACTCTAACCCAAGCGTGGAAATCATGGATGGAAGAACACATAAAAGCTAATGGAAAAGTTCCACCTGGCAATGAATCAGGAAATGCCACTTGGATAAGGCAGCCACCTAAGAGGAAGCCTGATCTTCGACTAAGTCCTGGTCGTCATGTCCAATTAACTATTCCCCTTGAGGAACTCATTGACAAATTGGTAAAGGAGAACAAGGTGGTTGCATTTATCAAGGGTTCCAGAAGTGCACCACTATGTGGATTCTCACAAAGGGTGATTGGCATTCTTGAAAGTGAAGGAGTGGATTATGAGAGTGTTGATGTCCTGGATGAGGAGCATAACTATGGATTAAGGGAGACACTTAAGGAGTATAGCAATTGGCCTACTTTCCCGCAGATCTTTGTGGATGGTGAATTGGTTGGAGGTTGTGATATACTGACCTCCATGTATGAGAAAGGTGAAGTGGCTAGTGTATTCAAAAAGTAGTTGTGTAAGGTTCTCTGTCGGCATTTAGGCATTCTTCTAAATTGTGGCAATCAGTTCAAGGAGTAGGGAGAATGGGAGGACATTGAGGCCATGTTTGGAGGAAGCCAAGAGGTAATAAAGGTCTCTCGTGTAGTGGTGTTAATCTGTTATATATTAGGAAAGATAAATTATTCATGTATACTTGGTTTAGTAGTTCATGTATACTTGTTCTCTCTTGGTACTCTGGAATTGTATGTGTCTGCTCTTATTTACGACCTCTTTATATGTACTCTGTTGAGCCGAATATTGAGCTTGTACCAGCCTGATGTCGAAAAGAAAAATACTGATGGCAGGTTTTCTTGGTAGGAAAGGTTGACCAGGAAAAAAAAAGTAGAAAAGCAAGTTAAAACTTGAAACGAAAAGGGTTTGACATTTTATTATGCGATATATGATAAAAAAAAATGGTGGAATATGATGTTAATTTGCCTCATTTCGAGTAGCTTTGCTTTTTCTTCGAACTAAATAAATGCAAAACAATTTGCAAATCGAATGTTTAGCAGCTTTATTTTTTATTATTTTCATTTTCATTTCTAAAGAGTGAGTTGATATTTTGGTCCTTGGACAATATACATCCCATCTAAATCTGATCCCCCAAAGTTTAACCATTTCATTCTAGTCTTTCCTAAAGATGACTGATATTGTCTAATACAAAACTGATGTGACTGCAGCTACATAAACATGCATCAACAATGTAGTTATTTCAAATAATATAGTGTTACGATAGGACATCTTATTGATGTAATAATGATTGTATTATGGGAGGATTTTTTTTTTGACAGAGATCTTTGTGGACATCCCATAAGAATGAAAAGAAATGGAGGAGTTATGGGCCAGAGTTTTTACTCCTTTTAGTTCAATTTACCTTTATTTTTTAATCGGATTTTGCTCACCAAATGTTAATAAACTAATGAATTGTAATTGTACAACTAATTGGCAGAATTGCTTGAGAAATAGGAAATAAGCTTCAAACAACATCAGACCAAAAAAAAAAGCCGTCAACCAACCTTGGTTGAAAAAAAAAAAAACTTAAACCAACCGAACTAATTCAGACTAAATGGCATCTACAAAACTCGAAATGATTCTTTCTCATGTCCCCATCCGCGAACAGTTCAATTTGAATTCATTGCATAAAAAAAATCTATGAATGTACTTAAATCTATCAATAAATTCTTAAATGAACTAAAAAAAAAAAGGACAGAACCACTTGAAATTTTAAAGATAATTTTTATAAATAATCTTATTTAATCAATATAAAATTTATAACAAATCATATTATTCATAAATTATGAACTATATTATTAGTGTTGGAAATATTTCAATTTCAATTGTTTATTTTTGTATTTTGGTCAACCAATTTATCTTGATCCGATTGTTGCCTTCCTCCATGCTCAAATATGACCTTCGTTAATAAAGATTTTGTACATTAATTTTACTAGACGACTAAAATTAAAATAGTCACATTTCAATAATCACAGTCAGCACTCTCTTGTGCCCAATAACGGTAGTTAGTACTTAGTACTCTATATTACCATTTCCCTCTTTAATTTTCTCTATCTTATAATTTTCAACTTATCAAAAATTTTAGGGGAAATTACTATTTACAACTAAAATCATGATTTTATTAAATTTTAGAACCAAAAGTTTGTAAAATTAAAAAAATAAATCTTTAGTTTTTAAAACAAATTAATTTTAAGTGAATATTATTAAAATACTCTCAGTAAAGGTTAAAATTTGATAATTTCATATTAAAATTTAAAAAATAAATTATAAAATCGGAATATAAAAATTAAAAAATTTGAGTAAAAAGTTGTAAATTTCTAGAGTTACTTTGATGCTTAATGTTAAAATTCAAAAAATAAGTTGTAAAATTAAAATATAAAAGTTGCAAAATTTAAGTTGCAAATTCTTGAAGCCAATTTGATACTTATAATGTTAAATTTTATTACTCCGTGTTAAAATTTAAAAAATAAATTGTAAAATCAAAATATAGGAATTGCAAAATCTGAGTCAGAAGTTGCAAATCCCTCAAGCCAATTTGATACTTATAACATTAAAATCCTATTACCTCTTATTAAAATTTAAAAAATAATTTATAAAATCAAAACATAAGAGTTGTAAAATTTGAATAAAAAATTACAAATTCCTAATACCACTTTAATGGTTAAAACTCGATTATTCCATGTTAGAATTTAAAAAATAAGTTGTAAAATTAGAACATAAGAGTTGTAAGATTTGAGTAAGAAGTTACATATCCATATAGCTAATTTAATACTTATTAGGGTATTTTTAGTAATTTTTATTTCAAATTAATTTACTTTAAAGACTAGAGATTTATTTTTCTAATTTTATAAATTTTTTATTCTGAAATTTAATAAAATTATGATACTGGTCCTAAATAGTAATTTTTTCAAAATTTTATCATTTATTTATTTTCAGACAAGGCAACGTGTTTGGTGCATGATCTGTATTTTAATATAATAATAATAATTGGAGTCTGAGGACCGGTTGCTGTTTTTCTTTTTCTGGCTTCCTCTTCATTTCCGTGTCCTTCTGCAAATCATTAATTAATGAGCAAATAAATAAGCAAAGTCTGAATTCCAATGTTGTCCTGTCAAATTTTCTGATATCTTTCTTGTTTCGAAAAATTCCGTCGAAAATTGAGATGGAAGAAGAGTCTTCGGGTTCGGGTGAAAGATTCAAGCTTTATGACCAGTTGGAATTGCTTGAATTTCAGGACAAATTCGTGATCAAATCTCCTGAGTCTCCCAATCAAGGATTCTGGATTAGCCGCCATGACGGGACCATCAATCTTATTGATGGTAATACGCTTTTCTGTTACTCAACTCTGATGCTTCGAGTAATGACTGATTCTCGAGAAAAAGCGGGAAATGTTCTTCTAAGTTAATTTATTTTTGAAGCGGGTTTCCTCCCTTACTCGCACCTATTTATCATGAATGATGTTTTTTCCTTTTCTTTTTCTTTTTCCTTCTGGGAATGTATCATGAGTTATACGTATCATTTAGCTTTGAGACATACTTCAGAAGTGGATCTTAAGAGTATTATCCTCTTTACTCACAGTCGGTGTTGGTTGGTGTTTATTTGGGAACCAAAAGGTGATCATTTGTAACCTCGCTTCATTTATCTTACATTTTGAGGTTTATTAGGCTTTTATTGTTATGTATTTTCAGTCCCATGTATGTATGATTAGGAATTAGAAACTCATTTAAATTCTTGATTTTATTTTTATAATTACTTTCACAACTTTTTTTAATATAAATATGCAGATGACACAAATTTTGAAGGTTCACCCAGGACTTCTACGATTTATGGTTTGGTGGGAACAATAAGATTACTTGTAGGTAGATGCTTACATGCTTTTTTCTTGGTTTGTTTGAATTCATACTTTTCTTTACGTTTCTGTTCATACTTTTTCATCTGTCAGCTTGTGGAAATGCTACTTTAGCTTAATTAATTGCCAAAACAGGACAGAAAAGCTAGCATAGCTAAGCTAGCTGAAAAAACTATTGTGTACTAAAATTTTTCTCTTTATTTCTCCCTTTTTATTTTTTTCTTGAAAGGTAACCACCTATTCTAGCACTATAGCTACCTTATACTTATTGGCACTCCATGCTGTGTTTCTTGGTGTAGGAACTTATGTCCTTGTTATAACTTCTCGGAAAGCAGTTGGCAGCTTTCTTGGTTTTCCAGTATATCGCTTGATGTCTATGAGACTCCTCGCCTGCAATGAAGCTTTGAGGTTTTCAACTGCTCAAGAAGTAAGGTTTTGTGTAGCCTGCAGCTATTCAAGCATCGCCAAAATGGTGTGTCTATTAGTTGCACTTTAATCCTTTTCTGTGTACTATCTTAATGCAGAAAAAGGATGAGGCTTACTTCAGGACTCTGTTGAAAATAGTAGAGTCAATGCCAGGATTGTATTATTCATATGATACTGATATTACATTAAAGTAAGAGTCACAGTCTTTATATAGTCTGGTTGTTATTATTGTTCTGCAATTAGATTGATATTATTGCATGGTTGATGTTCTTAATATGTGATCTATCATGTTTACCAGTTTGCAGCGAAGATGCAAGTTAGTAGAAGGTTGGATGAGAAAGCCAATTTGGAAGCAGGTTAGTTGGCACTTGGGAGAATGCTTGCTTTATTTTCCGGAATCAGAATTTTGAATGAATGAATTATCTTGACTTAAATCTAGTTCTTCATGTCTATATTGGAAGAGAAACATTCTGGCTGTGACTTTTGATCATATGTAATTGAACTGTGTTGTCATGTTAGTGTAAACACATGCTGTGTGTGATCAAGTGCTTCTTTGACAACCTATACTAATTCATGGTACTATCAAAGCTTTAGTGGTATCCAACCACATTTCTACGTTTGGCTTTGTTATATATCCATGTATTTTGTTGTTGTACTTAAACTATCAATGAAAAAAAGGAGGAAAAAATGAGAAACACTACATATTGATAAAAATGATGAGAATATGATGAGAAGTTCTTCAGTTTGAAGATCTGTTTCTGCTTGTTAGAGTCTTCTGATTCCTTCTTTCAGTAAAAGCTTCCTGAAAGGTTCCATTTTCCATTCTTTTTCAGGCTGACCCTCGATTTGTCTGGAACAAACATCTTTTGGAGGAGCTTATTGAGTTCAAGGTTAGATAATTTGTTATTACTTCCTGTTTGCTAATGTAAAAATACTTTTCCTTCTATAAAAAGAAGGAGTTGTTGCCAAAGTCTTAATGGGTTTCATCTTGTCACTTTTTGGTTCTTTTAACACCTTTCTTCCTGTTGGCAGCTTGACAGATTTGTTATCCCCATTGTGCAAGGAAATATCCTTAAGTTTAAAGTTCTTGTCTGTCCCACCCCCTTGTGCATGTGTGCAGGCTGTCCATTTAATGTCAATCCAAAAAAATGTTGACAGTGAAATAACTTTCACTTTGAGATACCAAATATATTTTCCCTTAACTGCTGTTTAAGCTTCCAGGCAGCAGACCTGAAGCTAAAGGACTCATGTGCTACAATAACATTAGTTTCTCGGAGGTGTACCCGGCGTCTAGGTACAATGTTCTGGAGATGTTTCCTACTTATAATAATTAGTAATATCATAATTAAAAAAAACTAAGGATTGATTTTAATCTGGCAATTCGGTGGCATAGGAACAAGAATGTGGAGAAGAGGAGCTAACCTTGAAGGTGACACTGCCAATTTCATTGAAACTGAACAGTTGCTTGAGACTGGAGAATTTAAGTCCTCATTATTACAGGTATTATTCAGCAATGGCGTATTGACATGTGTTTATCAAACAATTATAGCCTTTTGATAGTTTTGCCCCATAGTTTGTATGTTATTGTCTATGAGGCATTGGATCTTCCACACATGGAATTCCATATTGGGCTTGCTGTAGGGTTTCTGATGGAGTGAGGAGAGCAAAACAATAATGAAGTTTGGAGACCCAAAGGATAACTTGGAACTAGTGCTATCTTACGAGATGAAAATGAAACCTCATGTTAAGGGACTAACAGTAGATTTTGGCATTTTCTTCTAAAATTTGTGATGCTTTAATTTAGTATTGTTTTGTATACCATTAACATATCTTATAATCACCATATAATATATATTCCAAACAAAAGAATATATATCAACCATTTTATTATATGCTAATAGTTATTTAAATTTATTTCATTCAAATTTGTTGTGGAAGATTACAATGATAATTATTTATGATTCAACAGTTGGATGGATTAACATTACTTTCGATAAGGGGTTTTTTTGGTGGAGTATTTCTAGTCTTGCAACGTTGTTAGTATATTTTGAACCTATTTGTGTGTGTCTTGCTCTTAGATACAATTTGTTTTTGTTTTAATTATAATTAAATCTTCTTGAAAGGCTGAAAAAAGTTCTCCTTAGGATAATGGTATTTCATTACAATTAAAGTGGTTAGATGTCTCTGACGAGCAAAAATACTTAGGATTGACACTTTCCATAACTCATTAGTCTTAAAGACTCTATATCATCTTGTGATTATCATAGCTAGGAGGATGAAATCTGCTCCATAGTTGTCTGAGCCTCAATCTTCTTTCAGATTTTGGGCTTGTTGCTCGATGCTCAGTGATCTAATAATTTGTGCCTAAAATTTTGTGTCAGTCTTAACTCTCCATAAGTACTCATATAGCTTGGCTATTTTATCTTGCCAAATTCAAATAGTTCTTGTGCTTGGAAATATTACTAACTTTTTGATGTAGGACAAGGGAAAGGTAGCATAGAGAGATGAAGAGAATAGGAGGAGAAGTAGAAAAAATATGACAGAGAGAGAAATATCACTGGAAGGTCTCAAATTTTATTCAATTCAACAAGCAAAACTGAAAGCAAATGAGTAATCCTATGACTTATTTATAGAGTTTCAAATTCTAATATAATTAGAGTTCTAAGAAAATAGAACTCTTTTCAAAATATTTTAAATCTAAACAATAGATAATCTTAATTAAAAAATAAACTAAACCTAAAAAGATAAAAATACAATCCTAATCTAATTAAATTCCTCAAAGATAAACAAAATAATTCAAATATAATTATTTTTTTCTCGGATAAATCTTCACTTTTCCATCATTTTCTCTTAGTTTCAGTTTAGATATTTGTTACTCATTTTTATAGGATTTGTTAGCCAGTGGAACTTAATATCATGGACTCAGAGTTAAGCATGGTTACATATGAATGCAGATTGAGGTGAAAGATAAAGAATCAAAAGAAGGTTATGAACAGATGATATCTATGTAGCCATGGAGCACCTTTTATCTGTAAATAGCCAAATTCGCTTTTCCCTTTTTTCCCGCATGTGATTAGTAATCTTTATAATCATTTTTCAGGTTCGAGGTTCAATTCCTCTGCTTTGGGAGCAGATTGTTGATCTAAGCTATAAACCGCTCCTTAGGATAATTAGTCATGAACAAACGGTGCCCTTCTTTTTCAGAATTATGCTATTACTTTAATGTTTTAACTGAGGATTAATCTATGCATGCCTAGAAAATAATCTTACTTATTTTTCTTCTCTCCTGCTCCAGCCAAATATTGTAGAGCACCATTTCCGTGATCTATTTAAAAGATACGGAGAGACTGTAGCTGTTGATCTGACTGATAAAGTATGGTTCGCATCCTCTTTCTTTCTACTCTAAGCCATGAATACGTCATAAATATCTTTTTCAGAGTTTTTTGAAAGTCTAACAATTTGTAAGATCTTGTCAATGCATGAAAGGCAGAATTGTGATGATTGAGTGAGAATGTGCTTAGGTGGTTGTTTTTCATTCAGATCATATCTAAATACATTTTTACTACCGTTCATCTCTACCCCCAAGATTTTAAGTTCTTTTTACTTGGGGTTTAGGTGCATTCTTTTGAGCAAATTCTTATTAATGTTACTGCTGTAGTTTGGTGATGAAGGTCAATTAAGTGCAGCATATGCTGCTGAAATGCAAAATCTGCAAAACGTGAGGTAGCAGTTCAGACTTATTTTATTTAATTATTTCTTGATCAGTTATGTTTTCCTTTAACTGTATTTTTTATGTGATCAGGATCTTTCGTATGTTTTTGTTTTCTCTTCTTTAACTTATTTTTATGACTCATGGGTTATAGCAGATATGTGTCTTTTGATTTCCATCATCACTGTGGCAGTTCAAACTTTGATAATCTAGAAGTCCTCTATGATCAAATCTCAGAGGATTTTGAAAGGCAAAGGTAATATGAAACTCATCAAGTATTACCAATTGCCACAATCTAGATGTAATTCAAATTTTTAATCATTGCTATTTCAGCTGAGCAGATATTTCTTGATAGATGGAAAAGGGAATGTCTTAGAGGAACAGAGAGGAATAATCAGAGCTAACTGCATTGATTGCCTTGATCGAACGAATGTTACCCAGGTTTGCAGACAAGTGATCAGTTGATTGCTAGGACTAATTCTGTTCTTATTCTTTGTCCTCTTGGAAAAATTCTTAGGTATACTATAATAGTGTATGCACATGCAGTGGTTAAAATTTAATTTAATTTAAAGAATTTAGCATGTACCCTATATGTGGAAAATGAATCCTAGCCATTGAATATACTGCACATACTGTACCCAAGACTTTCTCATCCTCCTGTCTGAAAGATAAGTGGTGTAAGCACTCGATAACATTCAATTACACTTTTCAGCTATCTTGACTCTATTTGCAGAGTTATTTGGGCCAGAAGTCATTAAATCAACAGTTGCAAAAGATTGGAATTTTTACTCCCTCTGAATGCATTTCTATGTTTGGAGAAGAATATGGAAAATTCAGAACAAGTATGAAATTTCTGGACCACTCCAATTTTTTTTTTTGGTGAATTGTTCTCTTTATTTGAGCAAAAACTTTTTCTACTTAGTGTGGGCTGAGCAAGGTGATGAAATAAGCCTTGAGTATGCTGGGACTCATGCCCTCAAAGGGGACTTGGTTAGGTAATATAAATTATACTGTATTGCAATCCCGTGTCCGAATGTTCTCTTCTATACATTATGGGATCATGGTGCAGGTATGGAAAACAAACAATCGCTGGAATAATCAAAGATGGGATGAGTGCACTTTCACGATATTACCTGAATAATTTTCATGATGGAATTCGGCAGGCAAGTTTATCAATGTGTTTTCCTTATTTAATCAAAGACCACTCAATCCCACTAAGTTTCTTGCTTTTTGCAGGATGCTCTGGATCTAATAAGTGGACGCTATACTGTCAGTAGAAACAATCCTTCTCCCTTCCAGCTGAATGGCTTTGAATCTATCTCTGTAAGTAACACAATGTTTTATATTCTGGGGGTGAATTGTAAGGCGCATCATATACCTGGTACCTTGCCTTTTTCGTAGTTTCATCAACCATTGGATTGGAGTAATTAATAAAGAAAAAGGGAAGCAAAAACTAGTGGTCAATAAGCCTGCCAATAAGGCAAGGTACTCGTGCACTTGAAGCACTGATGAATTCACCTGAGTCTTGCTGTTTTCTACTGCCCTCATCCTGAAATTGACAAGGAATGAGAAACGAAAATGCCATTGGGTAACTTATGTCACAGATCTTGTCATTTCTAGGTTGTCTCCAGGTGAGACAACGTTGTATATTGAGATTTGAGAATGTCCTGATGGAATAATGGAATGTAAGAGATGCCCACTTGGCCAAGGAACCAATTCTATTTTGATGAAATTAAGGAAGTAGTTGTGCTGTGCATTCAGCATAATTTTGCTTTACCTTTATATACATCAAAATGAGCACGCACGGCATGCCTAAACTCAACCATTTAAAGACGAGCATTTCTAAAGGGACAAGACTTACAAGATTTGAACAAAGATTTTTTTGGCATTTTTGCCAACTATCGTATCTTATTTTGATTGCTTGAAGAAAACTGCTCCAGATGTCATAATTCTATCAGAAAACCTCGGAGCCAACTCCTGAAACTACACCTATGTTTTTTCCTTTCAAGTAATGTGTATGATTAGTTGGTTCTGGATGTGGAGATAGAAAACTACCACACTACATCTGTTAATATTGCTTGTAGAGGAAACTGTCAGTGGCATTGACATGTTTTATGGCCAACTGTAAACACGCAGTATCTCCCGGTGGCATCAGCTTTGTTAATAGGAGGTTTGACGATAACAACCTTCACAATGCAACAAGGTATTTAGTTCTTTGTTGTCTTCCCTCATCTGAGTAAAATATCATTGATGAGCCATTCGCATTGGGTTTCTGGTAAATTAAAAATTACTTCCATGTAGCTTGGTTCAAAATTAATTTGTCCCATATTGACCCCAACAATCTCCTGTGTAATGTGAGTTTATCATACGTCCACTTGATAGGAGCCATTGGACCCATTCTTTGTCCCCTTTGGCTCCAAGTGAGCACATCTCAATCTCCATATTTGGCCACCATTTTCATACTCGGCCTTCCTTATCCTTGGCTCTAATACCACTCGCTCTAGACCAAGGTCAGACGCCAAGGAGATCTATTGAACCTTCTTCAGTATTGGACTTTGAAAGAAATATAAGTGAACTTAAAACTACCTCTTGACTTCAAAACTATATAGCATTTAGGTCTATGAGTTCTTTCAATTGACATACTCTTCCTTAAATCCTTTTCTTTATTTTATTATACTTTTTTATTGTTAACATATAAAGTAAAGATATGAATATTTGTTGTTTGTTGTGTAGCTGGTCGAAATGTACAGCATTATTGGTCTTCTATTCTGTGTGCTGGCGTAACAGCAGGAGTTATGGCCATTGTCAAAGCCAATGGAAGACAGTTCTGTTCAAGGCCCCGTTTGTGTGGTCTCCTGTAATATATTTGTTTGTTTACTAAACGTATGCGATATGCTCTGCATCATCCCGGGGCTTGTAAATAGGATTCACGTGTTCACAAGTGCTTAAATCAATTAAAATTTTATTAGGTCCATTTAGTCGATGACAAATTTATGAATTAAATCTATTATGAATATACATTTGAAGACAAGGGCTTTGGACTGCCGCTGATTTGATGATGGTTAAAATCAACAAGATTAGCCTTCTCTTGATATTTTTCTGTTTGTGAGAACAAATGGATAATTAAAACATGTAAGTGAATGAACATATATAATATCAATTATATTATTATTATTATTATTATTATTATTATTATTATTCAATTGTAATTTTTTTTATTCAAGGGCATAAAAAATATTTTACTCCTATGAAGTTATATATATATTTTACTTTAGTCTATTATATGCATATGGAACAAATTTGAAGAGTATTTAAGAAAAAATAATCAAGGATTTTTTACCCGATATTGTAAGAAATAATTAATTTTTTTCTTGAAAGAATCATATATGCATTATATTTTTATTAAAAAAAAAGTTTAAGCTTTTACATGAAATGTGCTTTTTTTTTTGGGGTGTACTGAATTGTGCTAACTTTAACTTGGATTGTTGAATTAATTGTAAAGCTTGCCGTATTGAATTAACTGTTTTATCATTATTCGTAAGTTTTTTTTTTAACATTATTCGTAAGGTTTTAATGTGTGGATGTTGGGGGGAAAGGTACAGGTAAGAAGTCTAAATGTCAAGTACTACACGAAGTTGTGATGGCACATTCTATTTGCATTGATATGGACAAACTGACTCAGCATTGAAATAGTCTTCCCCTCTTCAAAAACAAAAACAGAAAAACAAACAACTTACTAAATTATGTGGGTTGGATATATTCAACTAAAAATTGGCATAATTTTGGCTTATATTCCCTCCAAATCTACGAAGTGGTCAAAATCAGATTAAACCTTTTTCAAAGTTGACTTATTAGAGAAATTAATATTAATAAATCAGTCTATTTTATTTTTAAATTCACTAAATTATATTTAGCATTTGTTATATTGTATATCTGATAAACCTTTGATGTATTTTCTATTAATAAAATTATTTTTCTTTGTACAACATGTATTTTATCTAAGCGTAAAATTTTATAATTTGCTTTAGTATTATATTAATAATGAAATCATAATTTTATTTTGTGTAAAATTTTAATTTTTTTAATAAAATATTAAGTTAAAAAGGAGGGTTTATAGTATTTATCAAAATTTCAAGAGAGCCACAATTATATCAAAAGGAGAGGGATATCAAATTTTAAGAAAACATCATGTAATTTACTAAAAAATTAATATTGAAGTAAACAAAGATTCAAATCTATACTTTTTTTTCTGCAAGATGTCTGTTTCAGTTATTTGGTTAAAAACACAATTCAATTTCAATTCCTAAATGTATACTTTTCAAGCATTAACTATTAGCAAATAAGCATTAGCAATTTTTAGAAATTAATCACAAGATATTTTTGAATTTAAAATCAAATAATTGAAATATATCTTTATGTATGTATGTGTACACACACACATATATATATATATATATATATATCTGTGTGTGTGTGTATACACATATATATGTATATGTATATCAAAATTTCAAAAGGAAAAAATGCATCTTCCTATTCATGGGCAACCACTTACTAATTCGTAACATTAGATACTATTAAGGTTGATTAGTTCACTAGTTCTTTTTGGTAGAGATTAGTTCACTAACTATCATTATTGTTCATAATATTGGCAAAAAAAAAAAAAGACTATTGTTCATATATTTCACTATTAGTATTTTCCATTGACAACCTCTATAAATCATTGTGTCTATCGAGTTTAAATATTGGTATATTTATAATATTTGTTCTCTTATGATAATTTCCATTTTCTTCAATTAAATTTATGATGATGATGATTATTATTATTATTACTTTCTTAAAGAAAACAAAAAAAGAAAAGAGTTGGCAGCAAGCGTGGGTGCCAACGAATACAAGTTGAACTGAAAACAAACGATCGTAGCCAGCCGAAAACACTGGATTGGTTTATTTGACGGTTCTCAACTCTCAAATAGCAATTCCATTGACTCTATTTTCTGCCAAAAAGGACAAGAATAAAAGATTTCATTTTAATGAAGTCTGGAAGAAAACAAGCATTGGAATGATCACTTCCACAAAGTGAGCTCTGAAACCATCATAGGAATTTCAAACCTCTGAAGCTCAGCCATCGTCATGTTTGCTAAGCGTCTATTGCAGAAGGCCGTGCACCATTCTCACGTATAAACTCTAATCCCTTCCTACCATTTTGCTTTTTTGCTTCAAAATCTCTAACTTTACCTCTTCCAAATCAGCTAGGGCTGGAGTTTTTTGTGAACCATCTTTTTGCTCATACATTGATTGGATTTATGCTATGCTGGGCGTGCTTTTGATTGCTTTTAGCTGAAGATTGTGATTAACTATTTCCCATTTTAATTTCTGGTTGTTCAGCATAACTTGCAAAATGGGAGTTTGAAGTCAAGTGACTTGGATCCCGCAATTGTTATTCACTATGGAATTCCGTCCACGGCTTCGGTTCTGGCTTTTGACCCTGTTCAGCGACTTCTGGGAATTGGGACTCTGTAAATTTATTAGCTGTTTGTTATTGTTAAATTTTTTGTGAACTTGTTAACATGTTAGAATATTGCACAGTAGTGAATTTTCTGACTCCTAGTAATTGGAAGTTGAACTGCTCTTATTAGTCCCTGCATGGAGAATAAAGTTATTCAGGGAAATTGTAGCGTTTGCCAGTTGAAAAATGAGAGTTAATCTCGGGTTTTTTTGTGTACCTTAAAATTTCCGAATATATATGTATATATTTTCTCCTTTGACTGGGCTGGAGCTGGGGGTCTAGTTGTTATACCCTGCTTGATGCCTGCAGGATGTACAAGTATCACCGGTCATTTGGTTGGTTTTGGTCAAGAAACAGCCATGTGGTGATAATAAGGCAACATCTGGTTCTTAAGAGTATATTTGCCAAGAAAAAGTCTGATTGACCGTTATACTTGTGCTGAGTGAAGGCATATGCTAATTATATATAAATCCCTTAGCCTGTTTGTCCGGTTTTTTATTGAAATCCAATGCATGATGCTTCATTTCTGATTGACTGGATGCAAGACATATAACTTATTGTGCTCGTATATACCATTGCAAAACAACAAAATTTGAGGCCTTGTTGCAACGTTGGGCATTTATATTGCTTAGCTTCATGACAGGGATGGAAGACTTAAGGTAATTGGAGGTGATAATATTGAAGGACTTCTGGTATCTCATAAGCAAGTGCCTTATAAACACTTGGAGGTTGGTGTCTGAACTTCTTAAATTGACACCCAGTTAAATTCATGTGATTGAATTTTTAGTTTAATATGACCAACCAAAACTTGACCAGATCTGGTAAATGCAAGAGTTAGATGGTACCTTCTACCCCTTAGCTACATAGGATGGGAAGGGAGCATATTTTATTGGCTCATGGTTACTTCCATAATTTCCTTTTAGAAAAGTTGGGATTTTCGAAAATATAACAATAACACAATCACATTACCAATGGGCTTAATTCCCTGTTCACAAAAAACCTAGACCAAGTGTAGTGTATTCTCTTTTTTATTATTTTTTTCCTTTCAAAGACGTTTGCAAGGTCTTCCTCCAATTAGTTGTTTCTTAAGAAGACATAACATACTGCACCCTTCATTGACTCTTGTTATCACTCTAGATCTGCATTGTGTTGCCCCTCAGTGTAGTGAAAACTAGAGAACTCCCATAATCCTGCAGGAATAGTTGGGTGCCTTGCTCCAGGTTTTTCTTTTCTGTTAAAACTTAGGCTCATCCATAGATTCTGTTCATCTTAAATGGATATCTGCTACCACTGAATGACCTTGACTTTTGAGTTGAACCACTCAACTTAATTAGTTATATGTTACTAATTACTGTGTGGTTACTATGAAAGACCATTTTGGATGCTGTATTTTCTGACTTTTATGTATCTGATCTTTCGATAATTTTTCCTACATTACCAGCTGATTGATGCTTGGATTTTATTTGGCACCTGCAGTTTCTACAAAACCAGGGGTTTTTAGTTGGCATCTCCAATGATAATGATATCCAGGTCAAGTTTCTTTGTCCAGAATTCAGTTTCTTTTCATATTAGTACAGCCTTCTAAAAAATGCTCTATTAAGCAATAAAATATATAAAAATTGTAACATCTGCTGTCTCTTCTAGTTTCTATCTATCCTACTGAATATTATTAAGCTTTTCTGGAGCCAATTACTCTTCAATCTATCTTTGATATGTCTGAGTTGTGTGGATGATTTTCTGGCTTTATTTTTTATTAATGATGAACTTTTAGAGAATAAGTATGCATGGTGAGTGTTTATGAAATGGAGAATTTAGCATATTTGGTTGTGCTTGATAAGTGGTATTGGTGAGGTGATTGACTGGGATTTCCTTCCCCATCATTAACTATTGTTCAGAGTGTTTGCTAAGTTGCATACAAAGACAACATTTTGTCCTTCTTCAGTGCAAGCTACATGGCTCCTTAGTCAGTGCTTATTGATTTTCTCAATCATGATTTTACAAAATCATTTATGAAATATATCTAATTAGTTTCCTTCAATTTTGGCAGGTTTGGAATCTTGAGAGCAGGAGCCTTGTTTGTTCTTTACAATGGGACTCCAATATCACTGCTTTCTCTGTTATAAGTGGCTCACATTTTATGTATGTTGTAGAAATAATAAAATTAAGCATGGCATATTTTCCCTCTTTTGGTAGCTTGAAGCTAGAGGGAGATAGTTGTGATTAATGGCCCTTGATTTATGACATTTGTACTGTGTTTACACGTCCAGTTATGTTGGTGATGAGCATGGTTTGGTCTCTCTGATAAAGTATGAAGCTGAGGAAGGAAAACTTTCAAGGTCACCATATCATGTGTCTGCAAAATCTCTTAGGGGTAATTTATTGTTGTCTATCGTTTTGATGTTTGATAACCAATACATATGTCTAACATGCACTGTGTCAATGTTTCTTTACAAATTGTGTTTGGTATGAACTCTGAAATAATATTTGTTTTCTACAAACAAATCATTTTTAAGCTTTACACATAGTGTGTGTGGCATGAGCATCGTTAGTGGATTAAGCATAAGTTGGGAATTCCTCTTATATCAACCTGCTTTTAAAAGGGTGGAAATTCTAAGTTTAGGACTCAGGGCATCTCTCTCTGTGTTTTATAAGTTGCAGAAGTGGAATGGCCACAAAGAAGTTGAGAGGCAACAACAGGCTCTCAACTTATATAGGGGGACTATTAGTCTTCTTGTATATTTTAAGACCTTTCAAACAAGTACATATATATTGCTCTCCTTTGTTGATGCAATTATTGGTCTTCTATTCATATTTTAACCTATTAGTTAATGCAGGTTGGAACTGAACTAAGAAATTGATTATATTAGGAAAGGGAAATAAGTTTGAATTGTCATAGGCATCTGGGAATAGTCACCTTGTATCTGAACATTTAAATCTGGTCTAAAATTTTAATCATTATATATTTTAAGTTTCTGGAAATAACATGTAAACATTTTAAATATTTCATTCTTCTTTTCACAATACTTATAAATACCCCATTTTGCTTGCATCCTTGGATGAACTGGACCTTTGTTAATATATACGTGGACTATGAATCAAGCAAAACCTAGAGTGACACGTTTGCCAAGAAATGACTAATTAGTGTCGCCTTATTATTCATATTGTTATGGAAATTCTAGTAGTATTTTAGAGAATAAAATAGGTCTTAATTCTGGTAGACAGGAACATATATTATGGTCTTTTGGGCTTTATTCCAATGTGGGGCCTTGAAAGTGTGTTATGTAAAAACAAAATGTGTTATGTAAAAACAAAGTTAGTATGATGTCATTAAGCTTTATCAAAAAGTCTTTTGTAGATTTTTATATGATATTTCAACAGACACGAGCATTTTTGTAGCTAATAAACCTCACTCTGTAATCAAGTGACTAATGCAACTAGTGAACGAATAATTAACCCCACTCTGTAAGATCATTTGTGGCAGCACACTACCACTCATAGGATGCTATAGTGCTATAGTCATTTCTAAATGTCTGGGAGGAGTCTTATAAATTACTGTAGATATGCCAGTTCTTAGAAGTTATAACTTTATTTTTTTGGTGAGCAAATTTATAACTAGTTATGGTAATGAAACTGCAGTCCACAATGGTGTGCTCAGAAAAATTATGCTTTCTGACTTCTGATATTTCACATTATAATCTTCATAATAAAGTTGTGTTCAGATGTCTTAGTTTGGATAATATTTACCTCTGTTAACCTGCATGTACATATAATTGTTTTTTTTTGCTTTAGGAGTTTCTCATTGCCATAATTTTCCTCCTTTTATCAGAAACTACCGGGTCATCATATCCCAATGACCAACCTATTGTTGGAGTTCTTTCCCAACCATCTTCTTCTGGGAACAGGCAAGATATAAGTAATTTTTGTAGCTACTTTGTGTTACTTTTCTGCTTGTGAACATGAAAATTGAAATTTTTGACGTGTTGGCTAATTGGCTATTCATTGATGTTTACCCAATGAATGCTATTGAAAAATTTTATTTTGTAAAATCAGGCAATCAATTGTGACTCACTAGTTTAACATATTCATATTTGTTATTTTACTTTTTTGTCTACATGTTCTGAATTCTTTATTAGGTTTTCAAAATAACTAGAAGAGCATTTAGATGAAATTGTTGAGCCTCCACCCAAAACAGTGACTGCATACTACTTCATGCCCATATGGTCTTCTATGAAACAACATTATATAATTTGATTGCAACATGTATTTTCTGTCATGTTGGTAGCCAAATATTGGGCCTCTTAGCATGGAGGGAATATATCAAGCTAGTCATTGTGTTTATGCAATTGCGCTCTAACACTAGTACAAAATCTGACTTTTTGGTCAAAAGGACTTAAAGACTATACACTAGTAGTATGGAAACTATAGAAACATAAAGGGATCACACTTAGAACACTATTCTAAGAACTTTTTCTTTTTCTTTCCCCAATGTAAAATGGCAACTTCAGATGTTATGCATAAAATGATATGACTTTGGCCCTAGTGCTAACTCTGCTGAAAGCCTTATGTCACATCACTCTATGAAGTGTCACTTGCTCTAGGTACTGCAAAATGTAAATAAATCTTGTTATTTCTGCCTTATCACTTTTTAATTCCCACTATCCTAATAAAATACTGGATACATTCATTGATCTGCAAAAGTTGAGAGACATGAAATGTTTCATCTTGTTCATTTTGATTTTTTGTAGACTGCTAATTGCATTTGAGGATGGGCTGCTTATTCTTTGGGATATTTCGGAAGGTCAAATCCTGTTTATTGGTGGTGGCAAGGATCTCCAGCTGAAGGATGGAGGTAATAATTCTTCTGCTGATATGGACTCCAATCTTCCAGCTGATACTACAGAACAACAGATGGGAGATAAAGAGATAAGTGCTCTCTGCTGGGCGTCTTCCAGTGGGTCCATTCTTGCTGTGGGATACGTAGATGGAGATATCCTTTTCTGGAACTTGTCATGTCCAGCCTCTCCAAAAGGCCAACAGACTTTATCCTCCAAAAATGTTGTTAAGTTACAATTGTCATCTGCAGAAAGACGACTCCCTGTCATTGTCTTAAAATGGTATAACTGCTATAAATCCCATAGTGATTGTGCTGGGCAGCTTTTTGTCTATGGTGGTGATGAAATTGGATCTGAAGAAGTTTTGACCGTGAGTTATTTGTTCGTGACTTTTTAGCATTCTTTTTTAAATTAACCTGTTTTGCTTTTATTGGAAGTAGCTATCATAACCTGCAATGCTTGCTTTTACAGGATTTTTGTGTATACTTTGGGAATTTAGGGTTTAGTTTTTTTGGTCGTTGGATATCTTAGTATTAGTAGGATTAATATTTTGTCCTGCTTTGAATTGGGATTTCTTGACTCCTGAATTTGGATTTCATGTCTTAGTCGAATTAAGGCTGTTTGTGTCTCCTATAAAATGCATATTATCTGATGGACCTGTCTTTTAATAATTGAATATGAATGAGACTATCAAGTTCTTTTAAGCTTGTTTGTTGGTCCCATTTCCCATTGTGCATCAAGTTGACTCAGTTGTGAGGATTGTAAGTCCCCTGTTTTTTTTTTAGGTGGGGAGGGGGGATCTCTACTCGAAATATTTGGTTACATTGTTTGTAACAGTGCTAAACTCTGAAACATCTCTTCACTGTAGGTTTTAACTCTTAAATGGTCGTCTGGGATGGAGACTGTAAAATGCATTGGCCGTGAAGATCTTACACTTAATGGCTCTTTTGCTGACATGATTTTACTTCCGAGTCCTGGAGGAGTAGAGCTTAACAGTAAACATGATCTTTTTGTTTTGACAAACCCTGGACAACTGCATTTTTACAATAATGAGAGTCTCTCAGCTTTAATATCCCAGCAGAAGAGTGCACCATCTGTATCTGCTCTGGACTTTCCAGTGGTAATACCTACGGTTGATCCATCCTTGAATGTTGCAAAGCTAATAAGGTTGCCTGCTGGTTCAAATTCATCAAAACTTCTGTCAGAGGTATTTTGTTTCTATTTGCCAGTGTTGCACTACCATCCTGCCTGGTGGCTTATCTGTGTTTAATTTTCTGTTCTTTTCTTTTTTACTCTACGTATATGTTTTTGTTTAGGTAGCTGCAATTATGAGAACTGGCTCAACACCTGATTCAACTACTCATTCTAAGTGGCCCGTAACTGGGGGTGTTCTTAGCCATTTGTCTAGAGCTAAAACTACTGGGGTTGAGAGAGTTTATTTAGCAGGCTATTCTGATGGATCTGTCTGGATGTGTGATGCCACACATCCGATCTTATCATATATATGTTATATAGAGGGAGAGGTAAGAATTATACAATACTAATCTGGGGAAAAAAACTTACCAGCGTTATCCTTATGTTGTTACTCCAATCAAATAGGGTCTATCTCTGACAGTTTTCACAAGTCTCCTCCCTGTAGGTGCCAGGTATAAAAGTGGCTGGTTCAAGTGCACCAGTGACAAAATTGGACTTCTGCTCTGTTTCCTTACTATTGGCTGTTGGCAATGAATGTGGTCTTGTCAGAGATCTTTCTTTACTGAATACTTCATTTAGGGCAATGTGATATTGTTCTATACTTAATTCCTTTGCTTTGATAATCTGTCTAGGTTCGAGTTTACAACCTCAAAGGCCTCTCTGACAGGACAAATTTCCATTTTGTCACGGAAATGAAATGTGAAGGTGATCTATAGATGTCTGACATCATCAAGGAAGGCTGTCCTCTCCCATTGAGTTTTCTTAAAAGTGTGAATAAGTTAGGCCATAGATATTGGCCTTTGCTTGAACTGATATTTGGGTAGCTTGGATGCCCAGATATGTGGGTGGGTGGGTGGGTTTGCAGGGGGAAAAAGAGATTAATTACATTACACATACATAATTGTGATTTGTGCGCTAGATAAAAATATCAGATACCATGTTAGCTTTGGAACATATGGAGACCATACCTTTGAGTTCCTTGCTCTTTGACAAGCTGAGACTTGATTTTACGTAACATGCTTGTTTTGCCTTATTTTCCTCAATATTGGATTAAAATCCTTCAGCATTCCCGTTAAATTCTTAGTATTGAATTGTGGTTTCTTAAGTTTTACATAACAACATTACTAGTTGATGGTCTTTAGCTTATTGATTTATAATGTTGAACCTGATTCACAGTCCACGACATGCCCCAAGGGAAAGGGCCTTACGTTAGGGCTGTTTTTAGTCTTCTCGGTTTCCCAGTACAGGCTTTATCATTTGCAAACTCAGGAACCAAGCTTGCCATTGGATTTTTCAGTGGTCAGGTGGGTATCATCTGACAATTTGTTGATTCACATCTCCTTTTTTGCTGCTTACTTTATAGTAGTTAAAATTGTCTGATTTCTTAATAAATCCTGGATCATTTGCCTTTCCAGGTTGCCGTATGTGATATGACTTCATTGGCTATTTTGTTCTTAGTTGATGGTGTTCCTTCCTCCAGCTCTCCAATTATTTCAATAGCTTGGAAAGATCAATCATTTATTCATAGTGCTGTGAACAATTCAAAGCAATCAAATACAACTGCAGGCAATTCTCTGGAAGAAATAATATTGGTCATATCCCAGGATGGAAAGGTTAATGTAATTGACAGTGGTACTGGTAAAATGATCTGTAATCGGCCATTACACTTGAAGGAATCAACTGCAATTTCATTGTATGTTATAGGCAAGTACAAGTTTCGTCACCAACACTGCTATATATTTTACTTTTTTCGAAGTTAGCTCCATATCAAGGGGAAGTCTAAAGGATTATTGTGCCCCAGATGATAGCCTTTCAAGCCTCGAAGTAACAAATGACAAGCAGCTGGAGGAGTCCTTGAAGGATACTGCTAATATGAATGAACCTGTGCCAGACAGTAATTCAACTGAGCTAAAGTCATCTGAGGTTGATCTTTCTCCCACAGAAACAACATGCTCAGGAGATTTATTGATGGAACCATTAGTTCTGATCTGCTGTGAGAATTCATTGCGCTTGTTCTCTGCAAAATCAGTGATACAGGTCTAGTGTCCATTATCCAAACATATATTTGTAATTAAGTTACACGTCATAAGCAAGGTACTTTGATATTTAATTATTTATGATATATTCTTACAGGGAAATAAGAAACCAACTCGTAAAGTGAAACTTTCTAAGCCTTGTTGTTGGACTACAACTCTAAAGAAAGACGACAAAATTTGTGGGTTGCTATCATTGCTTCAGACCGGAACATTTGAAATCAGGTGGAATCCCCAAATTTATTTATTTATTTCTTTTCTTCTATAAGACAACTTCTAGGAGGATTACAAAATTGATCTTGTTTACACTTGTCATTGGACAGGTCTTTTCCAAACTTGGAATTGGTGCAGGAAAGCTCCTTATTGTCAATTTTAGGGTGGAATTATAAAGTGAATATGGAGAAAACCATGTGTTCTGATGATAGTGAAAATATTGCTCTGGTATAGTATTGTTCAGAACTTTAAGATTGTCAGGGCTTCCATTTTCTAGAGTAAATTAATGATTTGGTCCTTAAAAGGTTGATTCTCTTCACAATGTATTCCTCCAAAGTAAAATATCTCAATTTAATTCTTGGAAGATTTTTTCCCCAATTAAAAAGGTACCTACAAGTGACAATCACCTTCTTACATTGTTTTGGCTACTTTCGCAAGAGCCATCTAACCCTTCTGGAGTCTTCTTGGTTTTGAAAGTAGCCAAAATGATGTCGACTAATAACTAGACACCTGGACAAGTCTGTATCGTCAATTAATAGCCTAGGATCTTGTTTATGCTATATTAGCAAGTCTGGCATGTCATTGTGACTTTGCTTAATAGATGGACCATTTTATTAATTTAAATTTTTTTAACTATTTTAGATAAGATAGAGATTTCAGTTTTCTGGTCAAGTACATATTTGTTCATATATCTCATGTTGACAACTTACAGGTAAATGGTTCTGAGTTGACCTTCATCTCATTACTAGCTGGTGAAAACGAATTCAGGCATCTTTCTCATTCTGTGATGAAGAGATAAAAGTGTAGACTTCAGATTTATAAGGAAGAAGAATTTGAATGAGCAATACTCTTGTTTTGTAGGAGTCTAGAGCATTTGCCTTGTCTCCATGATAAGGTTCTTGCAGCTGCTGCAGATGCTGCCTATGCTGCCTTTAGAGTCTCTTCAAATCAGAAGAAAAAGCAGGTTGAGTTGTTCTGCTTTTTTCCTTTTCTGGAAATATTTGCCATTATCCTGATTCCTATGGTGCAAAATTGAAGAAGCTTATTTGTGTTGGCACAGGGCATTGCACCAGGGATTCTAGGCGGAATTGTCAAAGGACTTAAAGGAGGAAAAAATACCCTAACAGATTTTACTGCAATGTCAACCCACAATTTTGCACATTTGGAGGGCTTATTTTTGAAACCTCCATCTTCAGATTCACAGACTCCTGTCCCAGATAATGAAGAAGTGGAGCTTAATATAGGTTTCCTGCTTAATTGCCTCTGCATTATTTCATTTGTACCTCAACACCTTAGTTGTGTCAAAAAAGAAAGAAATCTTACATATTCCGTTATGGCAGATGACATTGAGATAGATGAACCCCTGACTGAGGATTCAACTTCATCAATTGATGTCAGAAATACAAAGAAAGGTATGTCATTTCATTTTGTGTCTTGCTTTTATGAATTTTAACAAGATCAGTGACTGTTTTGCCTTTTGGCCTGCAGATAAGTTGACAGATAGGGATAAATTATTCCAAGGTGGGACTAATGATGATATCAAGCCAAGACTTAGAACGCCAGAAGAAATTAGAGCTACTTATAGAAAAACTGGGGTAATGACTAATTATGACATGCTATTAAACCTTTCTCCATTGCCGTACTTGATCGATTTCAGTGAAATAAATTAAATATATTTCTTTTTTATATAGAAGAAAATAAATGTTTCATTTGTTGACTAATTTCAGGATGCTTCTTCTGCTGCTGCCCAAGCAAGAAACAAGCTTATGGAGAGGCAGGAAAAATTGGAGGTAGAAATTTATCTTTTTCTATCATGTCAACTTAACATCATTTTTTAAATGAGTTATGTTTTAGTGCACTTCCTTCTCAAAACAAACACAGAAAACAGGAATGAGTAGAACGTGATTATTTTCAGAGAAGGTTTGTGTATGTCTTAAAGATTTTCGGCGAAGGCACTCTAGATTTCTGAAATATGTTATCTCAAAGTAGTAATATCTTGTTTCACAAATGGAAGAAATTATGAACTAAGCTTTTGGGTGGTGTATTTGATTCAGAGAATCAGCCAACGAACTGCAGAACTGCAAGATGGAGCAGAGAACTTCGCATCATTGGCAAATGAACTTGTGAAGACAATGGAAAGGCGAAAATGGTGGCAAATCTGAACCCTGATTATCTCTCCAAAGCAATGCATATATATTGTCATTGTTGTGTACATTATTATTTTGCGAGTGCAAGCCATTCAGATCATAATATTTCAGTGTTGGACTAAGAAAAGCAGAGATAAAGAAAAGTAGCACGTAATTTTCTGATACGAAAAGGAAAATGATCATGTGATTAGTGTTTTTGGAGATTTGAAGTGTTAAAAGGAAAAGTGTTATTGCAAGGTTTGGCTCCATTCTCTCGAGGGTGAGATTTGGTCCCCCACATAATCGAGAATATATGCATGTCATGTATAAGCAGCGCACTTTACCCCTCAGGTATCAGTATCACTGTGATTTAGAGACGGCAAATGAGGCCAAGCTGTATGATTCAGTTGAAAAGCTTGACTTGTAAAATAGGCCCTACTTTATAGGCCCAAGCCACCAAGCCTATATTTTTTAATTTTTATTTTTTATAAATTTTTATATAATTATTTAAATTAATACAATTAATCATTATTATTATTTATTAAAAATTAATATAATATTTAAATTTTATAATTTATATATTACTAATTAATAAAATAATATGTTTTTTTAATATTTTAAATTAAAAAAGAAGGCCAAACAAATTGGTTTGTGACCTGCCCAGGCCTAAAAGCCCCTTTTTAAAACACAGTTCACTCATTTTATTGAGCTAAATGGGCTGCTATGTAAGGTTTGACCCTATGAAATACTGATACTTTAAAAAAGTGGATTCACTCGTATTTGATATCCGATATGATATGATGTACATATTATACTTATACATGCGTATCCATTCGTATCACTTTATACCCATCTATATTATTTCAAATTTTTACATTAAAATATGATTATTTAAAGTTTTTATAAATATTTTATAGTTTATTTTAATATTTATACTATAATTTTTAGAATATTTAATACTCATTTTTATTTTAATAGGAAAATTTATTAATTATACATATAAAAAATTACATAAATAATATTATATATGTATAAATATTTCTCACATTCGTATCTTAAAATTTTAAAAATTATCGTATCTTGTATATCATATCGTATTGTATTCATAGTGTTACACAACTTTGACCTTTATTGTCGCTCTACACCATATATTGGTCCAAGGGTGAAAAAACGGTTTCTAAATAAAACTCTCTTTCTTGTTTGGATACCATGGGAAGTTCGAAAATGTGCATATTGAGATGCTTCATGTGATAGGATAACTCCGATTTCATTTTATACTAAAATAAAATATTTCCGTATGGAACTTAAATTGATGATTGACCAGCTAGATTTATCTCAATGGGACTAATTAAATCCTACCAAACTTTGTCATTTATTAAGCCACGAGTAACACTTTAAAATTAATTTATGCACCTTGGTTCCAGCGTGCAGTCAAACGAGTAGTTTATCGTGCAGAATACAGATTATGATTATAAAAAAATTAATTTTATGTGTGCAACCATCAGATTTTGCTTTCTTTTACGTTTCTTTCTTCGTCATTCCCTTTCAATACCAAGTGCTTTTTTTTTCCTCTTTTATCATTCAATACTAAGTTGAGTCAACAGAAATCAGTATATTATTCACACCCAAAACATGTGATTACTCAACAATTGCATCTGATAATTCCTCTAATTAATAAGACAAACAAACATCATTCATATTAACAAGAAAACTTGATTCATTGGAGAATGAATTTAAATCCTTTCAATTTGCCTCAATTTTAATTTTTAGCTGTTAGATCAAATATTTAGTGGTCCATATCAATTACTAAAAATAATGTTATTAAAAAAACACATAATTTCATTTAATAAAGTCACGATTGATCAAAACCATTAAATAATTGCATTAAAGTTAAGCATGGAATATGAGGAATGAGCTGTATTAGTTATAACTTATAAATTGTATAACTTAATATAAATTTTATATTTTACGTTGAAATATTGTTATATTGATAGTTTGATTAGATTTAATGAAGAAATGTGAAAGATCGCCTGCATTCACAATTTTGTAATATAATGGAATAAAATAAAATTTATATCCCTGCCTATTTTATTTTACTTCATTTGGATAAGATACCGTCCATATACATTGATGGACTAGAAAAATCTACAGCCACATAGCCTTTTCTATCACATTTAATTTATGCTATGATTAAAATTTCAAAATTTCTCATTATTACAAGCAAAACTTATCAGACGCAATTTTTTCTTCATATTTTAATAAATGTTACTATAAATAAAATTTGCAACAATTTCAACCATCTCAATCTTCTGCAAAATATGTGAGCATGTAAGTTAAGAATTAACTACAATTGAATAGTTGATTACTTGCGTAATAGGATGAATCACGTAAGTTTTTATACTATTTGATTAAATTACACTTATTATTCTTCTTATTATGAAAATTATAATTAGATTTCCTAAATTTAATATGTGTTAATGAAATTGACTTTTTAACCTTTTTCCACAATATATGTTTATTTAAAAAATAAAATTATTTTGTTGAAGAAGTACATATATGATATATCTTTATTTATTTGTAAAATATATATTTTAGTATGATTTTTAATCTTTTACTAGTACTAAATAAATTCTATTAACTATTTTTTACAGCCATCTAATATTTCTAAAATCAAACATTATTAAACTTCCAAATGAGATAATTTTCCTAATATAATTTTTTCTATTTTTAAAATTCAAATACAAGTTGTTTAAAAAAATAAAATTATTTTGTTGAAGAATTGCGTATATCTTTTGTTTATTTGTAAAATATATATTTTAGTATGATTTTTAATCTTTTACAAGTAATAAATAAATGCTATTGACTATTTTTCTATAGTCATATAATAGTTTTAGAACCAAACATTGCAAACTTTCAAATGAGATAATTCTCTTAATATAATTTTTTTTATTTTTAAAATTTGAATACAATACCTTTCTTAAAAGATATTAGGTTCTTCACTTAATCTAATCTTTATTGGCTTATCCTTCATTCACTTTAATAAGTACATCTGATAAAAAAACAAGTCTATCTAATTTGTTTAAAAAATACAAAAGTTAAAATGAAGAGAAAGAAAATATTTTTTAATTAAGAGTATCCTTCAATCAACAATAAAAGATTAATTTCTTCATAACATAGAAATTACTGAAATTGGTAAAATTCAGCCATAGAAAACTGATTTTTAATTGATAGAGTATCAAGTTAATAAGAATAGGACAAATTCCAACTATATAAAGAAAACCTAGTTAAAAGTAATCTATCATTTATCAACGGAAAGCAGAGGATGTTAATTGGAATTTCATGAGTATGATTTGAGGCTATAAACTTACAAAGGATGACTGAATCTGGGATTGGCGAATAAAAAGGAAGACTCATTAACAAAATAATAGACACTCATGTGACCCACATGTCCGTCTGCGTCAATGTATACTATTAATCCTATCACCCACCCATCAATTACCTACCATCTATTCATGCATGCCATACCTGACCAGGGCACATCATACGTCATACTTTGTTTTTTTGGAGAATTGGGTTTTGATAAAAAAAAAATAAAATAAAATACTTAGAGAATGGAAACAAAGTTGATCATGTTTCCAAATTAATATAAATTTTTTTTTAAGTGAGAATTGAAAATTTTTCAATCAATATAAATATTTTCATTTGATAACGAAAAACTCTATTTTAATTTAAAAACCTGCTATTCTTATTTAAAAAAAATTCTACCATAACTTATAACTTAGATATAAGGTGAACTTTAGTTACATTTCTTAAATATTTTTATTTTTTGATCTTTTTTTCCCAATTTTTTTAAATTTATTTATTATAACTATTTAATCCTTTAATTTTATCTTCTAACCTTTATTTTTCTAATTCAATTAGCAAGTATTAATTGGAATTTCACTATGAATGTGAATATGTTGTTACTATGTAATTTGTAATTACATCTCTAAACATTTTCTGACCTGTACACCCTAGGGGGACTTTGATACATTCTAGAAATCTAGCTCAGTAAAATTTTACTTTTTCAAAGAAAAAAACTTCATATTAAAAATATTTTTATCATTTTTAAGAACGTTTATTTTTCATTTTAGAAAAATAAATATATTAATTAGAGGATCAAAATGTTACGAGGCCTAAATAAATGGCATGCCCTTGATATATTTTTCAGAGATAAAGATATGAATTAAAGTTTTTAATTAAAGCTACTTAAATTAAATGATGGGAAAAAAAAAGTTACTTAAATATTAGTGGAATAAAAGAATTAAATTAATAAAGAGCTTACACTTGCACGTGGAGATAGGTCAAAAATAAGGCGAGAAACAGAGCAAGTGCTGAGATTGTGGAACGGTTATTCTCATTCCAACCTCACCACATTCACTCACTCACACCCATGTCCTTGGCTCAATCTCCCACACACCCTCTCCATGACCTAATTACGCCGGCAACTCAATCCACATCCACAGCTTTCCATTCCGTCTCTCTCTCTCTCTCTCTATATATATATGTGTATATGTATACACACACCCACACACACTTGTATGTGCATATTATAATATAATGGTCTTCGTTGCCTCACCTTAACCACAATTGAGAAGAGTCCCCAGCTTTCCCTCTAAAGCCACAGCCACTTGCAAGCAGTGTCAGACAAGAGGCTGTCTTTAGAGTGCAGAGAGAAACAGAGATTTTGAGAAAATTTTTTAGGGATAAACGTGATCTCCAATTTCTCGATTGATTTTCCGTTACTTTATTTCTATATTTTGTGTGCTAGATATTTTGTTTCACATCGCTTTGCCTTTCTTTTTCTGTCTTTATCTCTCTTTTTTTTCCTCCAGTGACTTTTCTTCTCTTTCTCCTAGCTATCTTCCCCAACAGTTCAGGAACCCAACCTCCCAGTCTACAAAGCTCCGTCTGGGTCTCCCATGGCAGGTTGGGTTCTATCGGAATGTGGCTTCAAGCCTCTTCCTCCTACATGTCCTAGACCCAGAATCGGAGCTCTTCCGTACAATCCTCCATCCAAGTTTAGATTTCTCAACACAAGCAAATCCGAAGTTACAATAGATCTGAATTTTTCCCCTTTGTGTTTTTCTAGTCCGAGAAGTTGGGAGCTGAGGGTAAGTGCTCCCTTGAGTGTTTTGCCTGTTGAAGAAGATGAAGAAGTAATATTCAATGAGACTGAAGAGTTCAATCCTGGTGCTCCTCCACCGTTTAAGTTATCTGATATCAGAGATGCCATACCTAAGCATTGCTGGGTGAAGGATCCATGGAGGTCAATGAGCTATGTGGTGAGGGATGTTGTTGTGGTTTTTGGATTGGCTGCTGCTGCTGCTTACTTCAACAACTGGTTCGTTTGGCCTTTGTATTGGGCTGCTCAGGGAACTATGTTCTGGGCTCTGTTTGTTCTTGGCCATGATTGGTAACAATCTCGTCCATTTATTTCATCCCTCTATTCTTCCTCACTTCTTTTGGATTCTAAAATTGATAGTTGATTAATTATTTTACTTTTGTTCTTATCTTCTCGGATGTTTTAGTGGTCATGGAAGCTTTTCAAATAATCATAAGCTGAACAGTGTGGTCGGGCATCTTTTGCATTCTTCTATTCTAGTACCTTATCATGGATGGTATGTATGCTGTTGAAGGGATATCCTTTCTTTTCTTTTTCTCCTTTATTTGCTCATTACTTTGAAACTGATCTTTTGCTGATGATATATACACAGGAGAATCAGTCATAGGACTCATCATCAAAATCATGGCCATGTTGAAAATGATGAATCCTGGCACCCGGTGAGCAAATAGTTCCTCTTCTAATTTTCATTTTAACTTTTTATCATCAGTTACAGAATCTAATCTAAACTTCAAATGTCAATTTTGCAGTTGCCTGAGAAAATTTTCAAGAACTTGGACAGTATCACTCGGATTTTGAGATTTACAGTGCCATTTCCAATGCTTGCATACCCTTTCTACCTTGTGAGTTTCGCTGCCTAAAAGCTTTTTGGTTCTGGTTTGCTCCTTTGATGACTGGTCTTAAAGCAACTTTTTTCTTGAAGAAAAATGAAATTGGGACCCATTATTTCTAGAGTGATAATGGAGAAATTGACCTGGGTTTTGATCTTTGAATTCAGTGGGGAAGGAGTCCTGGGAAGACTGGTTCTCACTTTGACCCAAACAGTGACTTGTTCGTCGCAAGTGAAAGAAAAGATGTTATTACTTCTACAGTTTGTTGGACAGCAATGGCTGCTTTGCTAGTAGGATTAGGCTTTGTAATGGGTCCAATTCAATTGCTTAAGCTTTATGGCGTTCCATACGGGGTAATTTCTTTCTCTTATTGCTAATAATAAATCATTTTCCTCAACGGGTTTTTCATAGCTCTCTTTTTGAATATAAGAAATGTCCTGATTTTGCTTGGAATTTTGAAGATCTTCGTCATGTGGCTGGATTTTGTAACTTACTTGCATCACCATGGCCATGAAGACAAATTACCCTGGTATCGAGGAAAGGTACCAAACATCTCCATCCCTTCTTTTTCCTGGAAAAATGCTGTTCTATTTGTTCTTTTCATCTTATTTAATTCAGAAAATGGAAGTTACTTATAACTGTTTGATGTTTCTTCATTTTGGTTGGGGGTTTGTGAATTCAATCAGTCTCTCTCACACCGCTGGGAATATCTGTGCTTCGTTGCTCTGACATCTTTATCTGTTAAACAGGAATGGAGTTACCTGAGAGGTGGGCTCACAACACTTGATCGTGACTATGGATGGACTAACAACATTCACCATGACATTGGAACTCATGTTATTCATCATCTTTTTCCTCAAATCCCTCATTATCACTTAATTGAAGCAGTGAGTAGTAACCCCTCTTCTGTACATGAACCTGTTTGCTTGCAAGTTCTCTCATTAACCTATGTAATATTAAATTGTAAAAATGTTTCTATTGGAGAACAAGATAAGAAATATCTAAAAAATGGTGTTGTAATTTTGTTTTACTTGTAGACTGAGGCAGCTAAGCCAGTGCTTGGAAAATACTACAGAGAGCCAAAGAAATCCAGTCCTCTACCGTTTCACTTAATTGGAGAGTTGATAAGAAGCATGAAGAAGGACCATTATGTTAGTGATCATGGGGATGTTGTGTACTACCAAACAGACCCTAAGCTCAGTGGCTCTTCTAAATCAGATTAAAACCTCAAAATACCTATTTGGTTCAACACAGGTCATAGATCTTTCTGTCATGAGTTATGAAACGGTGTTTCTTAACTCTGAAGATTGTCTTTGGCTAGCTTGAGCCTGTCCTCTCATGAGCTTTTGCACCTGTTTTGGAGTTTAGAATGAATTTTTCTTGAGGTAAATTGGGTGGCTCGCGGATTTGATTGTAAATGCCTCTACTGAAAGAGGTGAACTCTTTTGGAAGAGGAAGGAGTTCACACATTGATTATTTAGAAAAATTGTTTAAGAAATATGTTGGTGTAATGATGAATTGATCAATTTAATTTATAGATTATTTTTATTACTTCAGAACTTGAGAGTACAATGATTCTTCGTAACTTTTGTAATATCCTCGATGGGATGAGTGAAAATTGGTATGAAATCAGATCTCAGTTGATGACAGAAAAAGCTCCCAGGTATAAACAAATAGATGACCCAATTATTTTGATTATGAAGATGACAGAATATTCTTCGTCGTATTTGCCCAAATCCAAACCACATAATTGCAGAATAAAATCTTGATCAAATTAATGTGGAGGTTGGGATTGCTTAAAAGATCAGTCTTCACATGTATTTATTTATTTGAGTGATGAGAAAGTCCTTATCAACAAATTCGTTAATGTGAGGTTTAAAATTAACTTCAAATAAAAAAATAAAAGGATGAGATTTATCTTACAAAGTATGTCTCATTTTTTTTCCTGTCTAATCATTAAATTATTATGTTAGTGACCCTGCATAGTGCATACACACTAAGATGTTGCAAAATAGTTTGGGTGTGTAATTGAGAATTGATGTGACATTATTTGGTGGGTAACTTTCATTAGTGATATCATATCCCTTTCCAACATGTATCAATGGTTGAAAAGTAAGATCACTTCCACTTCTGCCTTTTTTGGCGTGGCCCCATTTTGGCACATAGTATTGCTTTCGCATTCTTTGTTATCGTCAATATGTTTCATACAAAAAAATTCATTTTCCACGTTTCTATGTAAAGATGATAAACCAACAGCCATGAAAATCATGGAGCTCGCCCTCTTTTTTTTCAAAAGAGAAATTGGTCTTGTTGGGTAGGTATCATATCTAAGTTAAGCGATTTAAATTAACTTTTTTATTAGTACAGAAAAAAAAAACATGGTACTTTTTGCTAATATAACTAAAGTTTAAATCAATTGGATCCCAGAGATTTACCAAACTTATAGCTCAATAAACATTAATACATCCATCAATAAAATGCTCATATCAGTAATAAAATTTGAACATATATCCTTATAGGATATAGACCAAATCTTTTATTCACAGGAGTAACATTGTATATTATTATTCATAAATCATAACTCACCCATGATTTATTATATGTTTGTCATATAGGTCTGGGGATAAGAAGTTATATGGTGAAATTCATATGGATGTAAATTGCTTACAAATAACAGAAAAATTTCTGATTAAGTTGTAAGGAAAAATATAGAAATAATAATAATGAGAATTGATCCAGATCATGTGGGATTGGCAAAGTTATTGTTGGTGAAATGGTTGTGAGGAGGTGATATAGACAGGGCTAGTGGGCAGTGAGCAAAATGCACAGTAGAGTTGAACATACTGTGATAATAGTACTTTGCATCCACTGCCACCACAATGCTATACAGCCAAAACTTGGTTTGGTATTAACATTTTGATCCATTCATTTCATAGCCACTTTATCCTCTTACCTTATCCTCTCATCTATCAATCCAACAACCCACAACTTCCTTTTTTTTTTTTTTTTTACATCTATCTCATACTTGGCATTACTAATTAATTTAGATTTTAAGTATTATCAAACTCTAAATAAGAAATAACTCTCATAACATAATTTTTTTATTCATACATTACCATCTAGTATGTTTTATAGTGAAGCTCCCCATATATTTTGAAAGATTCTAATTTTTTTTTATGAAAGAAAGATTCTAATTTTAAAATTTGATTTTCTTTGTGGATCAAAAACCAACTAATTTGTACAAGATTTTGTAGTGCTATATGAGTAATTTTAAGATTTAACTTTATGTATGTATTAAATTTGTACTAACTAAAAATTCTTTTAGTATTGCAGTTTTTTTATCGGTAATTTATTGTTGTCACTTTAAATTCTCTTTTAATTTGATCTACTTTATGCATAAGTGTAAATATTAATATATCAATACACTATTTTTTATTTGGATTTGACGATACTTGAATTTGAATTAATCAATAGTACAAATTAGATTTCAGATAGTTGCACACAAAAAAGAATATTATAACAAGTCACACTATTTATAAGCTACAACTCATTTCTCAAATTTCATGCAATGCCAAAAAAAAAGGGTGTAATTATAATGAAACATAATTAAATGCAAAACATGATAGGCATCTTACTGACATTAATTGTTAATAATCCACTTGAAATATTAGACTACTCTTTTAACACTAAAAAAAATCAATATCATCAAAATATTTATATCAATATCTAATCAATATCAGTTTGTTATTAAAGATAAAATTTATAGTAAATCACATCCTTAATAAAATGTAAACAGTATGAATTATTCTTTAGATTCCATATAGTGTAAGAGAGCTTACCTAGATTATATTATTAGAAAGTCTGTGTCAAGAATTTTCATATCATTCATTTCAAAATTTGTATCCCTTAAAGTGATATAGGGTAAAGTGAAGAACAAAATCGGTAGATATGGTGGGCTCCATTTCTAAGATCTAGATCTCAAAAAACTACAATTTTATATTTATCTATCTTTCTCTTTTTTTTATGGCCGGAATATTTATTTCTCTTCTTAATTCACCGAATGTCTGAAACTCAAATTCAAGAACTCGAAAGAGACAAACTATATTTAGGTTGTATGGGCTATATCGTTCATTTTCCTGACCAAACTATAATAATAATCAAAAAGAAATTTTTGGGCTTGAGTGTCACTCAAATTTTAGATAGAATAAAATTAAGCTAAAACAAAAAAAATACAAATAAAAAATATCCAACCAAAATCAATTTTTAAATAATGTGAGTGAACTAAAAATATTTATATCTCATCAGTATGGTTAAACTGAATGAAAAAATAAGATTTTATATTTAAGCTTTGTGGACAAAAAAATGATATTGAAAGAGCTTTATCCCAATTGAATTTAACCTAACTCAAATACCAATTAATTATTTACCAGATACCAAATTGTTCATTAAAAAAATGCTTATACAAGCTTTCCTCGAAAATAAGATGTGAAGCATCTAAATATAATATTCTCTTAACATATATCTTTCTAATATATTAATCAGAAGAAACCAGTTTCATTGCTAAACAATTCACAACTAGCTTAGAAACAGAAAATGTGATTATTCTAATTTCATCTTTTATTTGACCTAAGAACACACTTTTCATGCTCTGTCATGGAAAATTATTATAAACATATAAAAATAAATTAAATATGATTTTGGCTTTTGGGTCACAAAAATAATATTAATAACTTCGAAAAGTGGGATTGCCTAACGTATGGATGAGAGAAATTTTGTCCTAATCACCTTTTACTCATTAAGAAAATGTTGATGGAGGAACAAAAAGTAAAATATTGAAGAGCAGCCAAACATAAAAAATTTGAATAATTTTGACAGAAAAAAGTTATTTCAATTTATTTATTTATTAATTTTAAAAAATAAAAGCATGACCAAGAGTTCAAGAGACTTTTGCAGCCTTTTTTTTTTTTCAGTTGTGGAATAATCTCAGAGTAAACGCATTGTTTTTGTTCTATTGACCAGGAACTGGTCAATATTAATCTTCTTATTAATCGTAAACTCCACAACTGGCATTGGCCAAAGGAAAAATATAACTCCACAACGGGCAGACATTAAATTAAATTTTAAAACTAATGTCAATAAATAATGCAAGTGGACAGGGATGATGCATATGCCTGTAGGATACACTTAACTGTCATATTATTACAATAATTAAGTAACGGAAAATAATGATAAGAAAAAATATAGTTAATTGTGTATATCTTTATTATTAATTTTTTTCTAAAATATAATAAATATAATTCGAGACCCTAATTAGTTCACGTGGTAAATGATACTATCCACAGACTTAAACTAAAAACGCTCGTCATGCATTGTATAGGTCTATTTATTTTTTTAAAAAGTAATTTAAAAATATTAATGTCTGTACTCTGTGCATTTAAAAAATATTTTAATGAATAATAAATAAACAGTTTATACTTAAACTAGATCCTCATGGGTTATAACCCTATCCTGCTTCTTTCTTCTATTTGAAGGTCGTGTGCGTCCGTGCCTTATGCCCAAAAAAAAGAATATTATAAATATAAGATATCTAATAACGAACTGTGCTATACTTTTTGTTTTTGGAGAACTTGCTGTACTTATATTTATCATCTACGAATCGAGATGGGCTTTTTAAGCAGTTTACTGTAAGGAGAGCCCAAAATAGAAGGTGAATGGGCCAAGAGAATAAAGACTAAAAAGTCAAAAAAGTCGGTGGGAGAAGGGGAATGTGTGTGAGTGAGGACCACGGAGGAAGGGGTGAGGACAGGATTTTTAATATTGAAAGCCAAAAGTCAGCAACTTCGGCCATCTCTTTGTTCTAGAGTGGCAAGACATGTTTCACACGGACCCTCTTTCTCTTCCTTGCCCCATCATTCTTCACTCATTTAAGTAGAGTACTTATTTTCCCCCCTTTTACCACATCTTCTTCACCATGAATTAAACAATGAAGTAGGTATATACAATTCCTGTCCTAATTTTTTCTTTCTTAACGTATCTTTAATTGATAGTTGAAAATTAATTTTTTCAAGATAAAATTTTATCTTTCACGGTAAAAATCTTTTCCATACACCTGATATGATGAGGAATTGAATTGAATCCAGGATAATAGGATTAAAGAGTCCATTATCTACAACTATAAGGATGTAGTCAGGAATATTGTTGTCCATAGTGTAAACTCGGATGGATTTATGATTATTAAGACATTGCCGACCAAGGTCGTCAGAATCAATGTACTGTTTTTTCTTCGGTTTTCAACACTTCCGTACACTCTTTGCTGGCTTTTTCCCCCCTCCCTACGTGTGAACTCAATCACCCTATTCCTACCCCCGCCCCGCACACCTTTTTCCCATTCTTCTCTGCCTTTTCTATTCTTGTCTTCTTTTTTTAGCACTCAAATTCAGCATTTATAGATTAATTTTTCCCCCTTAAATACTTTCGTATTGGACTGGATTCCGATTGGATTCAAATACTTTATTGATTTAAATAAACATATGATAATCGCCGGTCATTTTTTTATCCATTTCATTTTTTGTGTAAATCCAAAATTTTGAGGTCTTTGCTTTGACCCAACTTTTTCTCATACAAATATAGCATTCAACACTTAATTGCAAGAAAGCGTTATGCAAATACTCGCCCGAAAAATTCATGTCGATTTAATATTCCATTGATTATCGACGTACTTTTTTCATTTAGTATTTGGGTTATTATATGTAATTGACCCCAATCTTTTTTTGACTCCTGCTCTGAACTCTCAACACATTACTTACCTGTGCTTCACCATGTACCGGTCTGGCAGTTCCATTCTTCATTGTTCCTCCACAACATAGCCATTTAAGGCTGCGTTTGGAATATTGGAAATATGGCCGAACAACAAGAAGTCGCAAAACCAGGATGCTTCTCTCGCTTCTTACGACACCTTATCTGTGCTCATCCCAACAATGCTCCTCCTATCCGCCCCTCCGATCACTTCCCTCCTCGCCAAACACTGCCTTATTCCCTCCCAAACAAACCCCCTTTGGACCCTAATCCTATTCCTGCTTCCCCTGGAGTAGTCGCCAGACTGATGGGCCTAGACTCGCTTCCAAACACGTCACGGGTCTCCAGCCGGATCGCCCCGGAGTCGGTTCCCCGAAGCAAGTCCGTTAACTTCATCGATTACTTGCTCCAGTTTGACCAAGAAGGCGGCCATCGCCGTGTCAGAACCTCGTCGTCGTTTCGAGAGGTTCATGCGTCGTCGTCTTCCTCCACGTCGCTGCTGTTTCAGTCGGAGAAGAACCACGACGTCGTGGTTTTCTTATGGGACGATGCTGCTGAGAGCAAATCGACGCCTAGTGAAGCTGTTCGACGGAGCACGAGGAAACACGAGGTGGGTTTGAAAGAAATGAAGAAACAGAGGACGAAGGAGAAGAATGAAGGGACGAAGAAGAAGAAGATTTCAAAGTTGAAGAATGAGCCTCGAAGAGTCTCTGGTTCTAGTAGTTTGAGTCGAGGAATGAGGAAGGAAGCTTTTGTTGACCCCAGATTCGGAAAGAGGGTGAGAAGTAAGAAGTCGTTGAAGAAGATGGAGAATGAGAGTTGCTCTGAAAATCTGAG
This sequence comes from Adenanthera pavonina, assembly GCA_026686845.1. Taxonomy (NCBI): domain Eukaryota; kingdom Viridiplantae; phylum Streptophyta; class Magnoliopsida; order Fabales; family Fabaceae; genus Adenanthera; species Adenanthera pavonina. Next base: position 37,830,982 of record JAIVEN010000010.1, read on the forward strand.
TCCTGTATCAGTTTTATATGTACGTGATGACCAAGACTTTACGTTCCAGAATCAGACTAACTTCACAGGTTTGATTTCCGAATACATGATGCTTTCCTGCACAAAACTAGATACTTTCAATGCAATTTTCTTTTTCTTTTTTTTTTAAGGAAAAAAATCTAACATTTTCTACGAAATAGTGGAAATGAAAAGGAAGAAAAAAAAAAGATAAAGTAAAGAATTTTTTATATAAAAAAATAACTTTTTTTTTTTCGTCGAATGAAAGGATAACTGAATGTTAGCTAGATTTAACAGTATAAATGATATTGTATTATTATTTATTAGGGTGTTATTGAATATTTACATATATATATTATTTTTATAACTAGTATGGGATTCATCCCTTACAAAGAGTTAAAGGAATCAGTGACATTGTTAATGAGTCATAAATAGTATGCTTTGCCAGAGTTTTTATATGATATATATTTATATCAAATTTTAAAATAAAAATAAATTATGCTTCATTTCAATAAAATTTGAACAAACATCTTCTAAATTTATTTTTTACTTTAAAGAGTATTTACATAAATTTTAAAAAATAAAATAAAAGTTGTGTAATTAAATATTTCTTCCGATCCAAAATATAAAATAAAATTTATATGTTAGACGGAAGCATTAAAAAATATAATTTGACAACCAAATAGGTGAGTCCAATGTATTATGGAGGATCTAAGAATTGAGAGGAATGACCTATGAATGATATAGTTTACGATGAATTTCATATTATATATATTTGATATATTGATGGCAAGCTACTTAAAACTACAAAATGTGGATTATGTGTTATTAATGTCTCTTTTATCTAAATAAATCGCTAAATGAAATTTTTTGAAATTATCGGATGTCTAGGAGGGACAAATTTTTAAATTATGATTCAAATGTAAAATATAGATTTCTAATGTTATGTTTTTTTTAAAAGAAAAAATTAACTTGTTAAAGTATATTTATAATGTGTCTTTTCCATATAATGAGTTTGTGACGTGCTTTCAATTTTTTTTTAATAAAATGAAACCCAAATGCATGGACACTTCTGAAATGAGGGGCGTTTCTCACCCATTTCATTTCATGTGAATCAAACTTTTGCAGATGAGACAAAGGGATTGTGCCCAAAGTCAAAGGGAAAATCTTCAGCTCAACGATGTTTATTTGAAGACAGAGGAAGCAGTCATAAAAGTGGAACAGAGCATTGCTCAGATCAATTAATGGCCAACCTTCGCAAATTAACAGAGAAGGACGTCAAACTGTGGGATTGTGGACCAAAGGGCATGTTTGGCAGTGAATGTTTTGAGGAAATCTCTTTGGTTTTTGAGCATAAAATCTTCGACCTCTTGCTGCGTGAGGTCGTCCATGAACTTTTGACATTCTCATAATCAGGACAACACAAACTTCATCATGTTATGCATAAATTATGAATAGCTTATTTAGTTAGCTGCTCACTCGCTCTCAAAACAATAGACACTTTCAGAGTGTTTTTTATTATTATTTTAAAATAATTGTCACTTTATAAATTTTAAGATACTCTCTCCGCTGCAAAATATAACTTATCTTTTAAAAATATAACCACGTTGTAAATCTATTTTATCAAAACTCTATTTTAGCAAACTAAAAATCAAATTAGCACAGGATTCTCTCTGGGACATCCTGATGGAGAGAGATAGTGCTTGGATAGAGAAAGAAACACTACTCTATCAAGACTGTCATGGAGCCAAGAGAGAAATGCTGCTCTATATTTTATCAGTAACCCAAAGCTCTGGCCAACAAAGTTAATAAGAATCAGTCCCATATCTCACAAATTATGCTTTCAAGTAGTATCACTGTCTACTAATACTAATACGAGGATTTTATTAATAGGTAATCTATAAGGATTTTGTAAGCATTTTTTTATATTGTAGGACTTATTATGATCATAGAAAGCTGACGAAACCCATCTTATCAATACTTTATTGTTATGGAAAAAATAATGAATCTGAAACTACAATTGTTTTTTTTTCCCTTAATGAAGAGAGAAATTCATTCAATAAAGAAAAGAATATAGGGGAATGTACAGAGAAACTAACAATCAACCAAAAACAGAGGCAAAGGACTCAGAAAGGTCCCTTGTCCATAAAGCGTAGTAAAGACTTATCATTGGAAGGATGCCTAACCAAAGAACAAATATTGCTGATGATCCCCTTGGTAGTGAAATTCTCATTGACAAAATGCTTCTTGTTCTTAACGGACAAGAGACGCCAACAAGTAATACCAAAAGTGGGTCACCAAGTGGAGTCCATGATCTTTGGGTTGATTTATTACTAAAGATCCAATCGTGCATTGGCACGTTCATAGAACTGGAGAAACATTGGCTGGGAATCGATATTCTCCAAACTCAAGGAGCCGTTGGACATCAGCACATGCATTTTCTCTGAGAGTTAGCAAGCAACCTATTCCTTGCAGCCAACCACAAGAAAGCTTTAAGCCTTTGAGCACCTGGCCATTTCCATATAAAATCCCATTTAGAATTGTGAACATTCCACCCACTTGCATGGATTTATATGCAGTAGATACAGTGAACTCGCCTATGGAATAATGAATCCAATAGCATGTAGCCTCTGCATTTTCAAAATGCATTGGAATTTTGGTTGCTGCAATTAAATGAACTATGTCATTAGGAAGAAGGTCCTAAAATTCACTCCATTTCCAGTCACCATTGCTGTCAAGAAAATCCACTATATTCTTAGGTAGTTCATCCTCAAATAAAAGCAAGAAGTTTAAAGGGCTCGTGATCACTACTCCAGTTATGCAACCAGAACTTGATCCTGGAACCACTCCTCGGACGCCAACGTTTGCCAAGTTTGGTGTCATCCCAAACTGTTACAAGACTTTTCCACAAATGAGAACTAGATGTGGTCCTAAATTTGTCATTCCTCAAAGCATCCCAACCATACTTGGCTTGCAAAACACGAACCCAGAGAGAGTCTAAATTGGCTACAAATTTTAAAAGCAAGTTTTGAGAGGAAAGCACGGTTTTGACCCTTGAGATTCTTAAGTTCATAGTTGCCGTTAAGTAATGGTTGGCACATCTGAGTCCAATTAAGCAAATCGATATTCCTCTTGGCACCGCTAGACCCCTAAATAAAGTTCCTGATTAGCTTCGCAATTTTTTGAGTACAAGAGGAAGGAATCAGAGATGTCTGCATAATGTAGAAAGGAATCGAGCTAAGAACAGACTGAACTACAAGTGTTTTTTAATTAGAATAAATAAAACTCTTTTATGGTTGAATGAGTTTGGACAACCTGTAGTTCACACTTTTTAATTCATACTCTCTTTATTTCTTTTTATTTGTTGTTTTTTAAGAAAATTTTTGTTTTTAATTATGCGTGACTTTCAATTTTTAAGGCAAACATTAATTATTATTTTTCTAATTATGCTTTTATTTGTTTTTTTAAAAGTCAAATATGACATTAATACCTTTTTCTTATCTATCTACTTATTGAAGGCATGCCAAGAAATTTAAAATAAAATTTAACACATTACTTATATTTCTTAATCTATAATCCCTCAAGTTCATATTATAAAAGATTTTCTAGAACTTTTAATTATTTCACAATATAAGTTATTGTGTTAAGTTTTAGTAATTGTTAATTTTTTACCCCTATTGATTTATTACTTGTCTCTTAACTTGAAAAAGAAAAATGAGTGAAACTTGGTAATTAATAAGGGTAAAAGTAGGATGTTTAAATTTTTTTTTTTAGAACTTTGAGGTTTATGGCTAACTTTTCTTAAGAAACGTGAATTACTCCATCCGGTCCATATTATAAGGCATATTGTATAACAAATTTTTGGTCCAAAATATAGGGCATTAGATAGTTTTTTCCTATTTTACCCATTTATTTAATGTTTTATCTCTCTTCATTTATAACTCTCTAATGATAATAGAATAAGGTATTTAATAAGGGTAAAATATGAAATATAGATACTTTTTGTATTAATTTGAGTTGAAAAAGTGGTTTTCTTAATATGCGTGTAACTAATACAAAATGCCTTATAATATGGACCGGAGGGAGTAGTTGACAATCGCTAAACTAGAAAAAATGTATCAAAATCTTAAATGATATTTCTCCTTTTTTCTATTATAAGTCATATTTTAAAAAAATTTAAGTATGTAAAATATAAGTCACTTTGTGAATATTAAATATTTATTTCCATATTTGCCTCTTATTAAATAATTATGGTGGAAGAATATTAAAAAAGAAATAATTAAGATGGATATAATTTAATAAGTGTAATAATGGAAAATTATGGTAAATTTTGTAAAGTTCAAAATTCTAATTACTTTTTTTTATACGTGTAAAACGGTTAAAAATAACTTATAATATGAGTATATAAAAAGAAATGAAGGTACAAGTGTGTAGTACACCCTCTGGTTTTATTTATAAAGAAAAAAAAGTACTCCCTCAATTACGCTATATATTGTACTATTATAAGAATTTTATGTTTCAAAATATAGTGCATTACACGGATTACATTGTGTTTTTTAATTGTCTTTTCAATATTATCCCTAATAAGTAAACTTATATATTTGTTACCAATGTATTTAATGAAAAATCTTTAATGGTTTGGTCAAACCATAAATAAATGAAGGAAAATTTCTCTAAAAAATTTCACTCTTCACAATTACCAATGACCCGTAGGAACTCGAAAAAAAGAATGAATGAGAAAATGACTGCAATTTATTAATATATGAAGTATTATTAAATAAGGGTAATTTGGGAAATAATGGAAAAAAATTTCAGTTACTAATCATTGTCTTGGTACGTGTGTGGTGGTTAAAAGTATACTGTAAACTGAAATGGAGGAAGTATTTTACAAGTATTAAAAAAGAAAGTTAAAATTAATTAAAAATAATTAATTTATCTCACTTTTTTATTTTTTTAAAATTATCTCTATTTAATTAATTTTTTTAATTTTTTTAAAGATGTATTTTGTGACTGCTAGTAATGTTAATAAAAAAGAATAATTTTAGTAAAAAAATTAACTCAACGTGAACTGTTTTTTTTTTTTTTCATAGATACGATGATTAAAAGGAAAAAGTTTTCATTTATAAGTGCCATAGGAGGGAGTAACAGTCAATGGCTTGTTTCAAGTTCGAATACATTCTTAGCCCTTCAGGCTCAGAAAGACCAGTTTATGGAGACACAGAAAACAAAATTAAGCGAGAAAGCAAGTTGACGATGGTAATTGAATGCTTATAGGTTTTGATAATTCCTAGAAAAAGGAGGAGGACGATCATCATGTATTCACACTCCAAAAACCAAAAACAGATTGCCCATTTATACAATAATTATTGAGGGCCCCGCTCGCATCACGTGTAACAGTGTTCCTAGTTTATACTCCCTCTTATCCCTATTATAGGGTGTTATCCTATTACAGGGTGTTATTTAAAAAATTTATCTGGTCCAAAATATAAGATGTTAAGTAATAAATTTAATTTTAGTCTCAATTTTACTCCTATTAAATGCTTTCATTACAAATCTCAATTAACTACTTCTCTCCTTCCATTTAATGTATTTTTATTCTCTCCTTAAGGATAAAATAAGAATATCAAAAATCTTTTTTATTAATTTTAGACTGTAACCAACTTTTCTTAATCCACGTGCGGTAGTTAAAAATATCTTATAATAGGGATTGGAGGGAGTATATTTTTGTGGGTTCACTTAAATGTGTTTATATTTATCATACTTAATATAAAATTCTTATAGATTAAGAAGTTGAGTTAGAGTTGGGTAATTATCTTAATTTTTTTTTTAAAATTATTCTTATTTAATCTCTTTCTCAAAATAAATTAAATAAAAATATTTTTTATAAATATGTGATAAATATCATTTTATATTCTTAAAAGATATTATATTTAAGATTGAGGTATAACATTGAGAAAGTTAAACACTCTAATTATGATGAATATGAATCTTTTTCATTGATCCCAGGAAAAAGTGATAGTACCAAAGCAGAGTGGGGGCCCCTTTTCCTCTCCTCGTTAATCTTGTTTAGTTGATGCTTGAGGCTCGATCCAACTCAATTACTATATTAAGTCGGGTGGGAATTATGGCCCAATATGATTTATTGATAAAAACATTACAGAGCATCTCAACAGATTTTATTCATTTTTAATATTTGTTAAAAGTGAGAATATATAAGCCATTTTTCATTTATGAAATAAATTTTTACTTTATTTTCTTTTCCATTTTATTTTATTCTGCATACCAAACAGATCTTAGGTCATTTTAGGGGCGGTGGACCGCAAGATCAAGTCAGGACAAAAATTATTTTAGTTTTATTGACTTAATTAGCTTAATTTTTATGCATAATTATACAAAATTTTGTATAAATCTGCATCAAAATTTTAATTTTTGAAAAACACATAATTTTATAAATGTTTATAACAAATCATTATTCTAAGAGTTATTTCATAATTTTCATTGAAATATTCTAAAAAAAACTTGATCTGACCAACTCATCTTGATATTAGTCTATTTGATCCAACTGAACCCAAATATTAAGTTTTTAATTTGAAGTTTGATATAAAAGTTAGTCAGGCACTGAACTATGTTAAGCCGGCTCAAAATTTGTTCACCCAAATCATTTTCGCATGGGGAAATTACAGTTGGGGCCAGTACAATAAATTAATTGTAAATAAGGACTTTAACTAAAAAAAGTGTTAACATTTAGAATATTAAATAATAAAATTGAGAGAATAAATAGTAACAGATCTTATTTTATAATAAATTTATTATTTTGGTTCATAACTACAATTTTCCTTTTTAATTCTCATGTTGACTAGAAATGATTGTTTATGGCTTTTATTTATTTGTGTTGATCTCAGTAGCAGTATGCAGAAATCATTAGATTTGCTAAAAGAGAAAAAATAAATTTATTGTAAAATTTTTTTGTTAGTCAAATAATATACATTTGCAAAAACAAAAAATGTAGTATGGAGTGGTTGGATCAGGGGTCTCTCCTGCGAGACCCTCTCTTGCCATAGTCCTAACGTAGCATGATTTTATTTTTTTAATTTTATTTTTAAAATTAAACATTATAGATAAGAAAATAGATTTTTCAGAGATAATGTAAATATATATTTTGTATTGTTTTAAATTTTTTATTTATTAAAAAATACTATAAAAGTGAAAATTGGATCAAACTGGAACTTTGTATTTTACTTTTATGTAATTTCTTAGTAATTAAGAAAAAAATATTAAAAAAATTTAAAATTACACAAAATATATATCTACATTATCCTTGAAAAATTTATTTTTTATCTATAATTTTTAATTTTTAAAAAAACTTAAAAAAATAAAATCCTACCACAGTAGGGTCGTGTGAGGAGAGGGTCTTGTAGGAGAGACCCCCCACTCCGGAGCGGACAAGCACCTAATCTACAACAAGTTGATATTATATTAGGACTGCATGAAAATGATTTGAATCTTACTAATAATAAATTAGGCTTGCAAAATTTGAATCTTTTATAAATGTGGGCTTAAGTATATGTGTGTGTATAGATCTGGCCCCCAAAGTATCTATACAAATGAGGTTGGATAGAAAATCAACAAAGATATACATCAAATTTTTGTCCTGCTTATATCTTAAGCATTTGGCATTTAAATCAAATCAAATAAATTATCACATAATAATATCCAATAATTTCTTTTTGGTATACAAAAGTTTTGATGAATTGGGGTCTAAAAACTCAATGGAACCAAAATTGATATTGCCATTTAAAAAATATTTACAAAGATACAAGCAAATTATTTAATTATAAGATCCTCACATCCGCATTGAAATTTGAATCTACATTATTCTTGTGGCGCCAACTAATTAATCAATCTTCATTGGCATGCATGATTCCTAATAAATTAATAATATCATATTGTTCATAAAAAGTCTTACATATATATTTGCTTTTGAATCCTTGATCATAATAGTTGTAATATTATATCATGATTATGTAAGAACTTAGTCCCTTTCATGTACTACTCACCATCCTTTAATTTCATCTGTAGTAAATTAAAGAGAAACATAATGGTCCACATAATTGTCTTCACTCAAAACTATTATTTGTTAACATCATTCTAGCCCAATCATGTATACATTTGAAGAGGCAAAAAAAGAAAATATCATGAACAATTATTTATTTGACCTCATATAATATCAAATCATATACTTAATAATACAATAAATCAATAATGATGTCCAATAATGCCTTCTTTCAACTTGCTCACTATATGTTTTGGACCATAGTCCTTTTGTCAAATGAAATATAATAATTAAATTGGTGATAATATGTTTAACGCCGAAGTATTTTGTCGTTTCAAGAAAAAATTATTATGAAATTACCACAATCGATAATTCCTAATCCTTCAATCAAATTTTACTACAATATATAAATCAAGAATAATGTTCCTGAAGGTAGTTAAATTTCCTGAATCTAATATTGGGAATTTCTTGATCAAACCAAAAGGACAGAGGATATAGGAGGTGTACTCCAAGTTTAATTCTGTTAATCCTAGACTGTCCCTTGGTTTTGTATTGTTTTGAATGGATTTATGCTTCACGGAATGCCTTTGATTACATGGCTTGATTTTCGTGATAGATTACCTACCAAAGATAGATATTGGTGAGGATGACTAAAATATTAATTTTTAATTTAATTAAACACAAATAAATAGAAAATGACTAAAATGTTCCCAGATAAAAAAAATTTCCCACCTTCTTTCTTCTTCCATCCTCATTGGCCACCACCAGTGTTTTCCTCATTAGCCGCACCAGCGCCTCCATCCAAATCTCTCCTCTCAACAATAGACAAACCATTAAATGGAAAAAGATCAAAGATTTTCAAAGGACAGAGTTCATGTTTTTCTTCCCTAAATTTGAGATCTCATTGGTGAGTTGAGATGGTTGAATGAGGGAGACAATAGAGATTTGCAAACAGAGAAAAACAATCTACTTCTCCACTGGTGACAAGATTTGGAGGTAAGGTTCCACATCTATAAACTTACCAAGATCTACTCCTTCACCAATACTACAAACGCAGGCGATGAAGGTGGAGGTTGGTGATAATGCGTAAATCTAGTGAGGACACCTTTTTTTGCCTTTGGCCATGATGACTTCTCTTAACTTTAGTGTTGGTATTCATGCATGAATCTCTCCTTTTCACAATTGCTTGAACAATGAATGAGGGAATATAATTGTGCTGTGTTTTCTCTATATTTGTGAAGGGCGTAAAAGTCACTCACCTCCCATTTACATTACCCCTTTACTTGGCAAAATAGGAGGCATCCTCTTCACTTTAATTCAGGTGATTCTCATTACTAATGTAACCTTCATGCATTGAATCTTGTACAACCAAACATGCACTGCTTGATGTAATGTGGATTCGCTTAACATGGCCCCTTATGAACCAACCAAACAAGCTGTAGAGACAATAATCTTATCTTTGAATGCAAATTTTTCAACTAGAATTTTAAGATATAATTGCTGCAATGGATGGGTTTAATATTGGCACCCAATATCATATAACATAGCAGCATGTAACATAGCAACACATGTTTGTATAGTTAGGAGACTTGTCCTATTTTCAACTTGAGTGAGTAGCTATGTTATATGCAATATTATATATGTGATAAGGTAAGATAGGAAAGATGTTATCTTCAAGCATGAAAATTTCAAAAGTGATAACATATGTTTTAGTGTGATTCATGAGCTTAAGGTGATATAGAAACATTATAGATAGTAATTGGCATACAAATGCTATAGGTTTGATGTTTAATATTTATAAAAGGGGAATGTCCTTTTATTGATGCAAGTTGAATTTGAGTGTTTAAATATAAGTTAAATATTTAGAGTTTATACTGAACAAAGTTATAAAGGATCTGTGTTTTACACTTTTTCATGGAATTGCTCCTTTATTTAATTAGAACACATAATTAAACATGTATTTTTCTAAAATCCATGTATTTATCAAAATTTGCATCTAAATATCCAATTATTTGTCAATGATGAGATCTTTCTTTGTTTTTTTTCTTTCCTTTTGGTCATAGGGTTGGAGTATCTCTCACTAGGGGCAAAGAGACAAAGTTGAAAATCAAACTTTCAATCGCTTACTTAAGGAACGAAAGCTTTTATCATTTACGCCAATCTCAATTATATGATTAGGTCATTCTTTAAGTGGATGTCTATGTAAGAATGGGCTTGTGTTACTAAAGGCTCATTAGGATTTTCCTTGGTTAAGTTATCTTTATTTATCTTTATTTTTATGCCTTTTATTTTTACAGATTTTGTTTTATTCTAAGATTAGATTTTATTTTGTTTTTAGGTGATATGATTTTGATTTAGCAAATCAGATCAGATGTACAGATTTAGTGTATCTAGGGTTAGCTACACTAATCGCTATCTATGTACCTCTATTCACAAGGAATAAACAAGCTTTTACCGCCTAATTTTGACATGGTATCAAAGTGGCAACCATGAATTTCAAGGAGGCAATGCTTACTAGCCAGGCTAGAGCCTTCACCACTAGTGGTGATAAACCTCAAGTCCCGTTGGATGGAAATAGCCCACAAAAACTGATTAAAAATTCTTCTTCTTCTCAAAATAAGGGTGTCAATGGTGATATCTCTCAACCTCTTGGTGGCACTTTCGAAACAACCCCTCAGATGATGATTCCCTATAAACACAACGGGAATAATTACCTCCAATGGTCCAAGAATGTATTGATATTCGTGAGAGGTCAAAGGAAGGTGAAATATCTTACTGGACAGGTGAAGCCACCTACACCTGGTGAAGCAGGGTATGATACCTGGGAAGTAGAGAATAACACTGTAATGACCCGGTTAGTATACTTTATGAACCTAGGAATCAATGAGAATTACCTACTTGCCTCAATTGCTATGGAAATCTAGGATTCAGCCAAAACATCTTACTTCATCAAATCCAATAAAGCAGCCTTGTATCGACTTAAACAGAACCTAAGGGATTTGAGACAGGGGGAGCAGATCATGACATAATACTGGAACTTGCTAAACCGATTATGGCAACAAATAGACTTATATGAAGTATGTACATGGACATGTCATCAAGATGAAATCTATTATAAAGAGATTGTGGAGGAAGAAAGGACATATGTATTCCTCTTAGGACTTCATGATCAGTTTGAAGTGGTCCGGACTAGAATTATAAACACAAATTCTCTATCATCTCTTGAAGATACAATTAACATGGTGAAGTATGAAGAGAGTAGAAAAAAGGTTGGACATATATTCCTCTTACTATTCCTAATATTCTCATAACAGAGGCATTGGCCATGATTGTAAAAGGAAACCAAAGCAATGACCAAAAAGGGAGAAGAGCATCCAAGTGATGTGACCATTGCAACAAAAGTGGCCACACTAAAGAAACAGGTTACAAATTGCATGGAAAACCTCCAAACAAGCAGAAGCCTGAGGGAGGGAATAGAGGCATGATAGTTGATGGAAGCAATGCTACCTTGAACATGGAAGAATTATCTTTTTTGAAGAAAATAGTTGACAAACATATTCATGGTTCCTCAAATGACAGTAAGAATGAAAAATCTATTCCTTCTATGACCTTAGCACAAATAGGTACCTCCTTTAGTGTAATTTACCATAGTGTTATAGAAAACAAAAATGTTTGGGCAGTGGAATGTGGGGCAACCTATCATATCACTAGTTTTAAAGAATTGTTCAATAAGTTTACACCCTACTCACAACATACTACTATAAAGTTGCTAATGGTGCCTATACTAAAGTGCTTGGGATTAGGACCATTATGATTACTGAAACAATCATTTTAATAGGTGTTTTATATGTGCCTGAGATTGAATACAATCTTTCATCAATAAAAAGAACTGTGATGCAATTGAGGTGTCTAATTATCTTTGATCATATTAGTTGTGGTTTTTAAGACTTGGCATTGGGGAAGAAGATTAGCAATGCTAAGGAATGAGATGGGCTATATTACCTAGAATGGGTATCAAGCAAAAAGACTAGTTCTATTTATTTATTTTCTGGATTATGAACTAAAGATGTCATGGTATGTCATCTTAAGTTAGGCCATCCTAGTTTCAATTACATGAAGTATTTATTTCCAGAAATTTCGAATAAAGATATTTCAAATTTTCATTGTGATATCTGTCATTTAGCTAAGTAAACTCGAACCAATTTTGTACCTCATCCTTATCAGCCTACTCATCCCTTTGCTATTGTCCATAATGATGTTTAGGGACCTTCAAAAATTCTAACTAATCATAAAGCTAAGTAGCTTGTAACATTTATTGATGATCATACTCGTTTGACTTGGATCTTTTTAATAAGGGAAAAGTATGAAGTTTTCCAAATTTTTAAAAATTTCATGTCTTATAAAAAATCAATTTTAGACTTCCAAAAACATTCTTAGGAGTGATAATGGAAGAGAGTATCTCAACTCTAATTTCAAAACTTACCTTGATGGGCATGGAATCCATCACCAAACCTCATGTGTTAATACTCCATAACAAAATAGGTTTGCAGAAAGGAAAAATAGACATCTTCTTGAGGTAGCAAAAGCATTGATGATCACTCACAATGTCCCTAGTGTTTTTTAGGGAGATGCAATTCTTACATCTGCTTATCTTATAAGTCGTATGCTATATGAAGTTTCCAATTTTGTGTCTCCAATTCAAAAATTCAATGAATTTTACCCTAATTCTCCACTTGCACCATCTATTCCTAAAAAAGTGTTTGGGTGTACTGCCTTTGTCCACATTAATAAGGGAATAAATTGGAACCTAAGTCTATTAAGTGCATCTTTCTTGGATAGTCCACTACACAAAAAGGGTATAAATGTTATAGTCCTGAATCTCAAAAAGTCTATTTTACTATAGATGTCAAATTACTTGAACATATTCCTTATTCTCTCAAATTACCCATTCAAATGGAGGAATCTAGGGAAGAATATCTTATTTGTGAAAGAGAGTTTGATCATCAGTATACCACAACTACTGAACAACAAAATATTAGTCCTCAATCATCATCAAAATTATTTGTTTTTCCCAGTACTGAGCCTGAAAATGTGACAGAAACAGATTCTTTTGAAGCTAAACCTGAACATGACACAGCCAATAATCTTACTGTTTTGCCTATCAACATATTTGCACCCTTATTTGAATCTAAACCAAATCCCATGAATGATTCAAATGTAGTCGAAACTAAGGTGGAACCATCTAACTTGTAGGAAATATAAACTTATTCTAGAAGAAACAGTTCTAGATAGTAAGAGAATACTCAAGAAGAGCCTACTTTCATTCCTATGCAAAACCAAGATTCAGTCCTGGAGTCAAGTTCTGTCCCAAAACCAAGTTGTGATGATTTACATTGGCCTATTGCACTAAGGAAAGGGAAGAGATCATGCACGCATCACCTTATCAACAAGTATGTCTCCTATGAGAGATTGTCATCTAATATGAGATCATTTGTTGCTACTATAGAAAGCAAGAAGATTCCAGAAAGCTATTGTGAAGCAATTATTGATCCCAAATGGAAAAAAGGCGATTGCTAAGGAATTAAGTGCCTTAGAAGAAAACAGAACTTAGGAAATAGCTGAACTACCAGAGGGTAAGAAAATTGTAGGGTTCAAGTGGTATTTACAATAAAATATAATCTAGATAAGGGTGTTAGTAAATACAAGGCAAGATTAGTGGCCAATGGTTTTACACAAACTCATGGCATAGATTATAGACAACTCACTTAAACTCATAGTTCTTTGCGTTGTCAAATAGTCTGATACATGATGAGCTGTCGTAAGCTGCAGGCTTATCTGTATCTCTCCAAAATATACTATTTGGATTTTGGACAATTAGATTTTCATGAGAGATTATTCGATCATCATCATGTGGATTATTGATGTCATCAAGATTGCCATTGTTCGCACAACCATTTTGAGCCATCTCTCTTCTTCTAGTTCAGTTTGCTCTGCAAGCACGTTCTTTTTCAAAATTAATAAGAGTCAATTTAGAAGCACTATTGAGACTTTTGGATCTCAATAACATGGGAAAGAAAAATAAAAATCCAAGAAAATCAATGAGAGAAAAGAAAGACTAAAACTAATAATTCAACAAATCCATTAACCCTTCTCGGCAATGGTGTCAAGAACTTGATTGAGATCCTGCAAGTACAATAGGATGATCGTAGTAGTAGAAAATATCCTGAAGTATTCCAGGAGCAAAACCTAAGTGAGGCTATGGTTCACTCAATTAATCAATTTTGGTCAAGAAGAACAATTTATGAAAATTCAAGCAAAGATTAAAATAAGAGTAGAAACAATATAGAAAAGCAAATATGTTGAGTTTGATTCAATCACTAAGGGTGTTAGGGGATTGGGTTTCACCTTCCAGGGATATCTAAAGTTTACTCTTAAATTGACTCTTTTTATAATTATAGTGACAATTATTTCTAATTTATCCTAATTACCTCTCGGTCAATTAGTCTATATTTAATTAAGTTCTAATTCACTTTCGTGCAACTAAAATCCCTAATTAAATCTTGAAGTTATAACTAAAGTCACCATAAATACCCAATTCTATCTCTAGAATTTTTTTTTATATTTATCTCTCTAGGTTTAGGTTTGTCCTCCATCATTTAGTCTATCAAACTTATCCACAGAGTCAATCTTATTGTAGCCAGTCACAAAATTCGCAATAAAGCACAAAGAGATAGATATAATTAAACATAAAGATATTGAAAGAATTCAATCAAGAATAAAAGTTATAATCTCAGAGTGAAACTTTAATCAATCCTAGTTATGCTAAATCCTTACCCTTAACTGGAAGAATTAGTTGCACCAAAACATTGTTCTCAATAGCATAACAATAATAATCCCCTAAAATATCAGAACAAAAACTAAAGGAAGAGAAGTAACAGATAAAGAGAATGATTTAGTCTTATTATGCCTTCAATTCTTCTAGATTTGCCATCAAAATACTCCCTCTAAGCTCCAAAGGCTTCAGAATAGTTCTTCTAAAGCTTTAGAATAAGTGATTGTTCCCTCTTTGCTTCCCTAAAACCCCTTATTTATAGGTATTATGCTCTCTTAAACAGATCAGGTTCAAGTTATCTTATAACTGGCATCACCCGGCGCCATATTCTTAGCCTTTCTATCCACCCAGCATCGGGTGAATTCAAAATTTTCCTCCCTCAACACTTGATCCAATGCCATGTGGATTCCTTCAACAGTAGACCTAGCACCGGGTTCATACGAGAGATAAAGCCTCTTTCGCCACCAGGGTGAGGAATTTAATTAGGACTAGATGAGCTCGTCCTTGAACGTTTTTTTTTCTTCTTTTTCTCTCTAAAATGCTCAAAGCTCCTCAAACTTTTCCTAAGATGCAAATATATCTTAAATTATATATAATCATGCCAAAATTATATCAAAACTCAACATTTTCCAGGGAAAAACAACATAAAATGTAGGTGTTTTATATGTATAAAATAGATACATCAATTATTAGGAAACCTTTGCACCGATAGGTAAGTTTAATAGCATAAAAGTTTTATTGTCATTAGTTGCAAACATAGACTGGCCATTATGGCAGCTAGATATTAAGAATGTTTTTCTAATAGGGACCTTGAAGAAGAAGTTTATATGGAAATTCCCCCTGGTGTGGAACATATTGATAATAAGAGAAAGGTATGTAGGTTAAAATAGTCACCAAGAGCCTGGTTTACCAAATTTGCCTAGCTTCTTATAAAACTTGGCCATGAACAATGTCAGGTTGATTATACATTATTTGTTAGATAGCTCAAGGGCAAAATTACTATTTTAATTGTATATGTTGATGATATTGTAGTAATAGGTGATGATGGTGAAGAAATTATAAGGCTAAAAATGAATCTGGACAAAGAGTTTGAGGTAAAGGACCTCGGTAATCTCATATATTTTCTGGGAATAGAAGTTTCAAGGTCAAGTAAGGGCATTAGTATCTCACCAAGGAAGTATACACTTAATCTACTTAAAGAAACTAGGATGCTAGGTGCCAAACCTACAGATACGCCTATGGAAACGAATCTGAAACTGGTGATAAAACTTGATGATATTCCAGTTGATAAAGGACAATTTCAGAGGGTGGTTGGGAAATTAATCTATTTGTTTGATACTAGACCTGACATATATTTTTCTATAGGTGTGATAAGTCAGTTTTTAAGTAACCCATAGGAAGAATATCTTAGTGTAGTGCATAGGATTCTGAAGTACCTTAAGATGACTCCAAGCAAAGGTTTATTCTTTGCTAAAGGAATAAATAAAGATGTGGATGTATATGCAGATATAGATTGGGCAGGTTCTATAGTTGGTAGAAGATCCACAAATGGTTATTGCACCTATGTGTGGAGCAACCTTATTACATGGAAAAGTAAAAAATAACATGTAGTGGATAGAAGCTCTACAGAAACTGAGTACAGAGCACTAGCACATGGGATCTATGAAGGAATGTGGATTAAAAGACTCTTGAAGGAACTGAAGATCAACTTTACGACACCCATCAAGGTGTGGTGTGACAATATGGTTGCTATAGGATTGCTAAGACCCTATTCTCCATGATCGAACAAAGCATGTGGAGATAGATAAGCACTTCATAAATGAGAAAATCAACTCAAGCATAATTAATTTGTTGCATGTTCCTTCAGAAAAGCAAATTGTGGATATCATGACAAAGACCTTTACCAGAGCTAAGTTTGAGGAATTAATAAGTAGGCTGGGAATGATCAATATCTATTTGCCAGTTTGAGAGGGAATATAAGAATGGGCTTGTATTACTAAAGGCCTATTAGGGTTTCCCTTGATTAAGCTATCCTTATTTATCTTTATTTTTATGCCTTTTATCTTTACAGATTTTGTTTTATTCTAAGATAAGATTTTATTTTGTTTTTAGGCAACATGATTCTGATTTAGCAAATCAAATCAAATTTACAGATTTGGTGTATTTAGGGTTAGCTACGCTAATTGCTATTTATGTTTCACAAGGAATAAACAAACTTTTACCACCTTGTGAACACCCCATTTTGTCCGGGTATTTTTATAAAAGGTATGAAAAATGAGAAAAAAGTAAAACAAAGTTCTCTTTTAAGCAGGAAAATTAATAACTGTAATTTAATTTCAAGACTCAAACTTATCTTTCTAGAATTTGACATCTGGAATTCAAAAAATAATAATAATAATTAAAAAAAAGGAAAAAAGAAAACGAGATAAAAAAATTAAAAAATAAAAAATAAAAAAAACTGAAACACTAGAAAAAAAGAAAGAAAAAAAAACTCAATAAATGAAAAAAAAATGGGCTGAAGCGTGTCAGCCCAATTTGGGCTGAAATGCTTCAGCCCGCTTCACGAGCCCCAAATGAGGGCCCGTGAAGGAGAGTTAAGGGCGTAGCCCTAAGGAGAGGAGGGAGCACACCGGAGAGAGCAGTCGTGCCGCGAGGAAAGAAAAGGGGGAGGGAGGAGACTGCGAGGATGGAGCCGCGAAGCGAGGTGGCGGAAAGAGAATGAGAGAGGGGTAGAGGGAGGTGACCGAGAAAGGAGGCCGAGAGGAGACAGAGAGGAATAGAGAGAGAGGGAGATCTGGAGGAGGAGAGAGCCGCGGTCGAAGTTTTAAGAAAAAGAAAAAAACAGAGGGAGGCCGCAGAGGGAAGAGACGAACCGAGGGAGGCCGCGGATGAGAGCCGAGAGAGATCTGAAACTGAGGGGTCCACGGTGGAGCTGAGGGGAGACCGCCGAGGGGGAGTGACCGAGAGTAGAGGAAAGAAAAAAGGACTGAGAGAAAGAAGGACTCGGCTGCAAGAGGGAGCCACTGAGAGGAAAGCACAGAGGGAGCTCAGCCAAAAAAAAAACAGAGGGGTTCGGACCAGAGAGCAGCCATGGCCGAGGAAAGAGGTGGGAGACCGAGGAGGAGCAGAGGACCGCAGGCGGAGGACCGAGGGAGCCTGAACCACCGAAGGAAACCAAAGGGAGCTTGGGTACGAGAGAAAAGGAGAGAGAGAGCTGAGAAATAAAAGGAAAAGGAGGCAAGAGGAGCCGAGTGTGGGACTGAATGAGGAGCTCAGAGAAAAGCTGAGGGTCTTTGGAAACCTAAGAGGGAACTAGGGTCTGAGGCACGATGGAGGCCGAAGAAAAGTCAGAGGAAGACGTGCACGAGGGGAAGGTCGGAGGGAGTCCGCGTACGGAGCAGAGACAGAGGAAAAGACGCGAAGTCACGGGCAAGAGGCACAAGCGTTGACTAATGAAGAGGATGAAAAGGAAAGTAGAGGAAGCTCACGCAGAAGATTCAGACACAGGAGCCAGAAAAGCTGAAAAAGTGAGCAAAAGAGGAAGAAGATGGACGGCGCATGAAAGCAGGACTGAAAAGGCGCAGAAAGCAGTCTTGCACAGTCACACACGGGAGGCCTCGTGCGTTCTGCTTCTCTCGGGAACCCTATAAAAGGAGGAGGAGCAATTGCAGGAGGGGGACTTCCAGGAGGTTGCATAGGAAGAATTTGGGAAGACAAAGAGAAAGGAGGGAGAGAATCGGAGCAACGACATACAATCAGTGTCTATGATTTAGGGGCCTCAATCGGTAATCTTCATTTTAATCTTAGGCTTTATATAACGGTTAGAACAGATTTAGGAATAAAATTGCTAGTTGACTGAGGTATGTGCTTGGTATTCTGTTTTGCTGCCCAGGGACTGAAACTGGGTGTTAGAATATAGTTTGCACTATTGGCTCATCATGCATGCTATGAATGAATTTATTATTTGAGTCTCATTCAACGTATTTTAATTTTTTGGGAATAATGTCTCCTTTCTCTTTCATGGGTATCGGAAGTGGTTTATCTGCGCCTTATTTCTGAGCTTTGTTGTATGAAAAGGGTAACATGTTTTGTACTTGCGGGATGCTCCTAAATGGCACTTGATGCAGTGTTTGGGGAGGGGATGGATTAATTGTGATTTGGATGCTGTTTGGTTTGGGAACTCAGTTTAAAATCCTCATTTTAAATGCCTGATAACTCTGCTGGTGTCTTTGGTTGCCTCCCCCTTTCCAATCTGGGTGTTCTCGTATGGTTTTTCATTGAAAACTGGATCCGGGTGACTGAGATCAGACTTTATTTGCATGGTTATTTGTTCATTAAGATAATTTGCTAAAGTTGGCCATTGTTTCCATACCTATTGGGGGTTTGGTTTGTTTGGATATTTGAATTGATGATTAGAATTCTTTGAGCCAATGAGCCACTTCTTGGATCCTTTGGAATATTAATGGGTGATGAAAATATAGGTGAGAGTTTCACTTTAATATTTTCATATATATAATGCTATCCCAAGTGTAAAAAAAAAGGGGGGGGGGGGCGTGAAGACAAAATAAATAAAGTAAGGGATTTTTCAATCGATTCGGTTTTCTATTTTCCACAATTTTAAATAAGAAAAAATGAATAATAAAATATAAGTATTGAATGTGGTGATTTTATCCTTATCCCTTTCAAGTACCCTTTTTATAAATATAGAATAATCATGAAAGGAGGTTTTCTAAATGTATCTTCTTTTAAATAAGTATACAAAAATAAATAAATAAGAATAATGTAGAATATATATATATATATATATATAAAAGTAATATTTTTAAATTTTTCCTACCACTTTTCTTTTCATAAAACATTCATAATCATATTTATTTTTTTAAGTCTTTTTGTTTTTCGCCACGAGTGGCATCACCGTGGGTATTTAAGTATTAATCAGTAATTTGTGAGTGATAAAGCCACCACATATGCTGGTTATCCTTTCTCAAGATATACTTTCTTTATTCCTTTTTTTACATGTTTTCATAATAAAGAGACAAATTTTTCTTTTTCTTTATTCCTTGCTAAATTCCATGCCTTTTGTCCCGAGTGACACCACCGTTGACATTTAGGTATCAACTGGTATATTGTGAGTGATAAAGTCACCACATGAGCCAATTGGTTTGGTTTTATAAAAATAATATTATTTTCAAATATTTCTTTTTCGAACCAAAATAAAATGTTCAAATCACACATAATTTTAATCCTGTTTTTTTAATCGAGAAAAAACCTATATTATTTCTTTTTAGGAATTGATTTTATAGAACCAAAATAATAATAATAATAATAATAATAAATAAATGAAAAGAGTAAATAATGGAAGTTAATCTATCTTTTACAAATTAAAACACATCAACTAATGCTAAAAATTATTTTCTTTGTGGAAAGACAAATTATTTTCTATAAACCTCTCTTTTCAAAAATATATATAATAAAAATACCAACCCAGTGACACGTTTTTTTAGTCCGAACTACGTCGACTTTGATCTCTATCGCAGGGTACGTAGGCTCCAGGCTCTAATTCTGGGTCAAGTCTACCTTTGTAAATAAATAAATATTTTTCTAATTTATTTGGTGTTTTTTTCTCTTAATTTAATAAATATTTACCAATTTATTTTTTCAAGTCCACTTTTGTAAATAAATAATATTTTTCTTATTTTATTTTTCCCAACTTCTCATATTTTCATTTTATTCTCATTTTTATATTTTTCTTATTTTTATATTTATTTTTGCATGTGAATGGTAAAAGGGCAACTAAAATAAATTTGTAAAAAGCCATAAAAATTGCATGATCAACCTAAAGTAACCATTCTTAGGAACGGGTGTTGTGGGGGTGCCTAACACCTTCCCCACTCACAATCGTACTCCCGAACCCAACTCTGATTCACAGACCATCCTTATCCCTTTTTTTTGTTCCAGTTTTCCAAAATTTCCCTTAAAATTTTGGTGGCGACTCCTCCGAAATCGGCCTTCCGTCTGGCGGGCCGGTTTCGCCCGTTTTCTTTTTATCTCATCTCCCGCGCCATCCGCGTAGCATTTTAGGGTGTGACACACCTAATTTTAACAATATAACTTAGATTTTCTTGTAAGTAGGGGTGGACTTACACAATGGGGGGCTCTGGCCCCTCCCAGATTTTTTTCTTTTTTTAATTTTTTTTAAATTTCTTTATGGTTAGAAGTTAAAACAAAAAAAAATCTATACTTCAGTTCCTCAAGTTTGAACTTACAATGAAAAAGACATGTATTGACTTTGAAACCAATTGCCCAAAGCATTAAATATATGTGTTACAGAATTTATTTATAACTTGTCCTTAACATTCAACTAAGCCCCCAAACCCTTTCCTCCCAGTCTCGCCCTGTTCGCAAGTAATAGAAAATTTTCTTTATAGTCTTTCAGTGGTCCGTTTGAATTAAGATGATGCGGGTTCAATACACCACGCAACTCATTTGCTTGTGGACCAATTCAATCTCTCATCAGTCTGTGGAAAATCCATCATATCAACCAGTGAGGGAGCCACTTTCTGTGTTTGTTTTTTATTGGGAGGGGGCCAAAAGGATTTTTTTTTAATTTTAAATTTCTCAAACTAGTAGTCTAAATTAAGAAGAAAAACTTGGCATCCCCCTCCCCCTCCTAATATTTTTCCCAATGCACTGTTTATTGTTCTTCTCCCCCCCCCCCCCAACACCCCCCCCCCCACCCCCAATACAACAATGCATTTTCTTTGGCATTGCCCCTAATATATCAACCTAGTTTTTGACTAAGTTTGGTTGATTTTTCAACAAACTGGTTGATTCATGCAGGGCATTTGCATTTTGAATCAGAATACAACCCAGTTCATTGCAGATTAGACTATCTAATCCGATCTGTTTTTCAAAAAGCTGATATAAAGCCATATAGAAAGCAATATGCATGTAAGAGAGTAACAATTTTTTTTCTTGCAGATCGAGGGACAGTTTTTATTATTGTTGTGTAATGAAAAGTGAAAGTAACTAAAGCACTTTCGGTGAAGTGATCCATTTAAGTAAATGCTCCATTAACCAACCTTAAAACGTTGCTTCTGAATGGAAGCATTATGATGATTATGATGAGCATTATCTTGTTATTAGTGTTAGGTGATTAACATTAATAATGCAAATTAATTATGATCTTTTATCCCTATATCCATGTATATTCCATACCTACTACCAGAAGCAACTCTTCGTACCATTCACTCCATGATCAAATCAAAGAGTTGCATGATGAATTCATAATTGTGATTTGATGGTGCCAGATAATTAAATAATAAAACAATGAAAAAAAATTCTAACTCGACTTTTCTGAAGAAATTGCCCAAGTGTGGGCAACGCTGAACGATCAATACTTTATATATGTATTTCTCATCATCAAATTTTAATATATATATATATATATATATCCACAATGAATGGGTTGAGTAGAAGGGATTTGATATTTCTTAAGCAAAGTTAAGGATTTGAATCTTGTAAATAAAAAAATCACATTGAATAAGTTACTTCAATATTAAACCTAACAACATTTAAATTTAATCTAGTTGCTAGTATCATTAATCAATTAGTTGTATGAAAAAATATTATCATATATATTTTAATAAAAATAATTATTTTAAAATTGAATTATATAAAATATATAAATTATAGAAGTATATATAATTTAATGTTTAGGTTATTTAAATAAATTACACTTTGTTATATCAATATATCTATAAAACATAGAGAAAGCCACGCAGTTCTAAAGCATGAATTTATGAATAGTATATATCTCGATTCTGTACAAATGCATAGGTCCACCCTAATTTTGAGATATATATATTAATTTTAAAACTTAATTAATAATAAAAATGTAAAAAAAAAACGTTTAAATATGATCGGATTACAAACTGCAGTAAGGGGCAAAACAGAAGAAGAGATCATATATAGTTAACAAAATGTTAAAAATCATAAGAGAAACACAAATTCGTTAATAATGTAATTAATTTAAAGTTCTAAAGAAAATTCCTTGAGATACTCATAAAAGCTAGCAGCTAGCGAATTGCACGAGAAATGGGGCCAAACAATGAAAGAAAATTGAGAATAATAGATTGAAGACTTTTTGTTTTCTTTGGCTAAAGATATCATTTCAGTGAGCAAACATAAGGAGGAAAATAATATGATCATAACCACATGATAAATCCATAATATAATTAAATTATAGCACTATATCTCCCTAACATATATAAATGTACATGCATGTGGGTCAATATTGTCCGATCATATGGTACACTTACTGCATTTATTTGTGTTGAAACATTTTATAATAAAGAACACATAAAAAAATTACACAACTTTTAATTTATTTATAGTTTATAATTTTTTTCAAATTTGGATTCTCACGAGAAAAGATCACAAAAAGAAATCACGTGAAATGAAAAATAATACAATGTATGCAACACACTCACCTTCATATAAAGTGTACTATTAAAAAATGTTTCACAAACTCTCTCTCTTTTGGTTTAAAAAAAAAAAAAAGCATATGACCTCTTCAATAATGCAGGTCTGCTTATTCCATATCCACTTTCATAGCAGCACCTTGAAACATTGGTTCCCCGATAAATATCATATGTCGGTTGAAAGTAATAAAATATAATAACAAATAACAAATTAAATGTGAAATGACACTGGTGTATTTATTTTAAACTAAACAGTAAAAAAATTATATTAAATGATAATGATAATAAAAATATAAGAAACATTACATAATACTAATATAGCACAAAACATGGCGTAATCTGTTAGGGAAAAAAAGACTAGACATGGCGTAATTATTGCAAACTAATAGCGCAAAACAAAAAAAAAAGTTCATTTAATTTTTAATTTTCTTGTGTTAATAAAATAATTACTACCGTGGCAGAAACAAAAGAATTGATACCAAAACATACCGATGAATAAATTAAAACTAGTGAAATCTGGCAAAAGAAAAAGAGATAAAACTAATGAAAGAAGCATAAATACTTGAAGAATGGAGAGTTCCAGAAACAAACCTTAATTTAATTTAATTTCCCTCTAAATACTACACATAAAAGTTAGATTCGGCAAAATGCTTTATATATATATAACTACATGTCTTGCCTGGTGATCTTTTTTAGAAGAGCAGTGATTAAAGCGTCTCTTTTCTCAGCCCTAGCTTCTTCTCTAATCCTTCTCTCTTCTTCCCTCTCTCTCCATCTCTGCTCCATCATCATCCTCTCGTTCTCCAAAGCTTCCATGGCTTGCCTCCACTCCATCTCCTTTATCCTCCTCTCCTTCTCTCTCGCTTTGAAAGCTTCCATCCACTGCGACTCTATCTGCATCTGCTGCCTCATGAACTCCTCCAATATCTCCTTCAACTTGTTATTGTTATCCTCATTGATACTTTTGCTTCTTTTCACCTTCTTCTTAGAACTCTTATCAGTACTCATCTCCTCATTGTCGTCTTCATCATCCGATGACAAGTTCGCCGTTTTCTTCTTCGACCCACCTCCTTCCGCCTCCGCCCACAGCATTCTCTGCATCCTCGCTGTGAATATCGCTTGAAGCTCACTGTAAAATGGGAATTGTTGCCTTACAGTTTCTGGCTCCGCCGTTTCACATCCCTTTCCATTTCCCAAAAACAACATAACAATTTAGTTTACACGAGTGAAACAACAATCTTGAAACACTGACACTTAGAAAATTAAAGTCATACTGGATTACTGGCCATTTTTGTAAGCCTAATCACGATTTAAATTGCAGCCAAAACATGTCTTAACTACAATTATAATGTCATGTTATTTGAGAATCAGATAGATTATGATTTTGATTTCACAGTATATATCAATTCTTCCTTCATGGCTTCTCATGCCATGGTTACTACAACTTCTACTTCAGATCAACTAGGGTGGGTTCCGCCATAATACTTCTAAATTAGCCATATTATTCATGATTTATGAATAGGTGGCTCCCACACTTTTTACATATAAATTGATATATTGTTGATTAAGTTGTAATTGGAAATATTACACGGTATTTAATATATATTTTGAACCTACATCATCCAGGTTATATATGATTGTAATCCAAATTTTTGAAGCATAATTCCATTGCAAGTCATATATAGTTAATTACTACAAAGTGTGTAATTAAAATTTAGATATAATTTAGAATGGGACATCATATTTAGTAAAATATGAGAGTTAAACAAGTATGAAACAAGTTAGGTTCTATTTCTAAAATAGAAGAAAACCCTCGAAAGCCGGAAGCTACTAGAAGCAGCTAAAACTTTTCACAAAATAAGTTTCCTTCAAGCACCAAGCAAGTTTATATATAGAGGTACTACGTCATGCCGACATCAGAAGCATATCAGATACAGTATGATTCTGTTTGATATATAAAGCGTTATCATGTAAATCGCAGCTTTTGTAAAAGTGAAAACAGAGATTTGATTGGAACTTGAATTTAGATAGATATGGATGAATTAGGGAGGGACGACGTCGTATGCGTATGTACCTTGTATCTGGTGACGAGGTTCTTCCACTTGCACTTGCACTGCTCTGGGCTTCGCAGGTAACCCTTATCGCTCATGGCGTTGGAGATGACTTGCCATAGCTGCTTGTTCCTCTTGGTCTCCATGAAATTCTGATCCAGCTCTGCTCGAATCGCCAGAAACTCCTTCGTTTCTTGGAGGCTCCATTGAGGCAACCTGTCGACGACGCTAGGACTCACATCGACGTTGTTCATGCTAAGACCATGAGGATGATGAGGAAGAGGATGAGGGTGATGTTGGTGAAGATGATGAAGATGAATCTGATCCATATTTTTTCAGTGATCGATGAAAGAGAAGTATATAGGAGGTGATTGATTGGATTAAGACTACAAGCAGTGAATATTTGATGATATATTTCAATTTCGGAGGGTTTTGTTTTCTTGGGTTCTAGAAGAGAGAGAGAGAGAGAAGGAAGGTTATATGAAGGAGGAAGTGTGAACCGGCAGGTGTGGATCGTGTTAGAAGAAAACAACAGGAGGACGACATTTTCTCTTTTGCTTAGGTGTCAAATTCAAGAGGGATTTCCCTTTTGCCATTACCTCTGATTTCAAACAAATTCAACCCCCTTTTTTTTTTAAAAAATCAGATAGCTACAGTTCAAGATTAATTAAATTTTTTAGCCCACTTTAAAAAAAACCCAGGTTTTACTGTCCAGAAAAAAATAGATTTAATTCAAATGAATTTTGTATTTAAATAAATAACAAATTTCTATGTGTAAATGTAGGAATTGATTGATATTCTAATTACAATTATAAATACATGCCTAAAAATTGAGAAATAAAATCGAGAATCCAGAAAATGAAAAATCAAACATAATTAAGAAACATGATTGGTAGGAAAAAGTGAAGTAAATTTGGAGAGAAAATAATTAATTTTAGAATGGAATGATAAGGTGTGTGAAGATGCAGTGGAATGGCAGTGTGATCTATCTGGCTACGCGGAAACTTTTTTGGAGGAAGTGTGTGGCTGGGTTTGTCTTTTAACTTTTTGGAGGCAATCCCGTTGCGTATACGTGTCGTCAGCCTGATGACAAAAGTCTCCCCATTCCCATCCCCTTCATTCCTCAATATTATTTATACTCCGTAATCACCCGCATTCTATATTTATTCCCTTTCTAATGTTTATATATATTAAAAAAATATGTTTTGCCAGTTTTACATCAATCGTACTATTCATGATATTTGAACACTATAATTTATTGTAAATATTATATTATAATAAAATAATTAATAATTTTTATTAAAATATTCCTTTCTTAACTGTTTTTGATTGAAAAGAATATAAATAATATAAGTAGTACCTAATAATCTCCCTTCCTTTTTTTTTTTTTGCCAACAATCTCCCTTCCATCTATTATGGTTCTTTATCCATCCTTCTCTATTTTCTTGTGGCCCACTCTTCATTGCTTCCTTTCCAAGTTGTTCTCTATTTCATCTCACATATTTATTTCTCACATTATCATATTTCAATATGTATATATAAATATATAAATTGAATATTTGATTCTCAAAGTAATTAGACGATGAAAGTTTTGACCCATTTATATGATGTCTAATATACAAATTATTAAATATCGAAGAGAAAATGATAATATAGATAACATAAAATAGTTATTGTCACGTCATTCCATATCGTGTGAGATAGGGTACTGTGAGTGAAGATTTAGATAGTAAACCATTACAATGTAACAAAAAATAATAATTATATTTAATATAATATAAAATTTATAACATATATATTATTTGTAAGCGGTAACAATATTAGGACACGTTTGATATGGTGTAAGTAAGAATAGGAAATTAAACTTTGCAATAAGTAGATAAAAGAATCTTGCTAGGTTAATTAAAAATGTAGAATTTTAGGGGAAGTTAGGTTGATGTTGTACTTCAAATAAAATCTTGAAAAATTCTACTTCCTAAGTATTTTGTAATAATTTAAAAAAAAAACTTAATTTTTTTAAAAAAATCATGAAATAAAAAATATATTTATGTCATTAATATTAAAATATAATATTTTATAAAATTAATTCAAACTTCCCAAGAAATAAAATATTAACCAAACATGTTATACATAAACTTTTGAAAAATTAATTTTCTGAGATATACTAAGCAATCCCTTGCTCTCCACTTGCCAAACCCCATATTATACCAAATTAACTAGGTAATTGATTTTGAGATTTATAATTAATTATCAAAATTGAAACGAAACAGGCACATGCTTTGACAAAATAATTGGGATTGGACATTATTGCTTTGTTCCAAAAACTTTTGTTTTGCCGCGTGAGGTGACAGAAGAATGGGGCTATAATGGAGGCTGGAATCCAATCTTTATTATTTGTCAAAGCGAAAACTGAAAAAAGAAGAAATTCGTTTTATTCTCCGTGGTAAAAATTAATTTGTAAAAATATAAACACTTCCTTTTTATTATCATTCATTTGCAATTAAATCGTTAAATTAAAGTATGAAAAATTGGCATTGTCAAATACTTCCTTATAATGCTGCCTAAAATGAAAGTTTTCATCATATTTACTTTTTTTTTTCTCCAAATAAAATTAATAGAGAAAAAGACACTTCAAAATCCATATTTAAAAATATATTTTTGTAAAAATTTGATTTAAAAATTTAATATTCCTATAAATTAAATTTTCAACTCGAGTTAACTGAATTTTTCACTGGTGCTATTTATTTATTAATATTTTCCTATAAAAATTCTCAACAGTCTTTTTCCCAAATTAATATATATAGACGTGGCACCACAAACCCGGTATTCTGCCATGTCACACTCAGTGGAGACCTACCATATCTTTCCACGTGGCGGAAGAGGGTCTACAACTACAAGTTGGAATCGTCGGACCCACATCCACGGTGACCACTCTGTCCAATCAGAATGAAACACGTGTTAAACGACCAGGGTGGAAGGACGGCATGAAACTGGTAGGGTCATTCTAAAAGTGGCGGAGTAATTTTCCGCTGGATTGACCGTTCTTCATTGGAATTTTACCCAGCGATTGTCTGACTGACAATATTCTCTTTGCTAGTTTTGGACCACACCATCTCTCTCATTCAAATTAGTGATAAAAAATTAATAATTATTTTAAACAATTTTGAATTTTAAAATGATTTTTTTGACTTGTGTTTCTTTTTAGTTATTGATACTTTCTAACATTATTGCTTTTTTTTTTGGCCTGGCTAACATTATTGTTGAAATATATATATATATTACAAGCACAGTGATATATGAAAATGCCAAGGCCAAAAAAGAAAAAGAAAATGTCAATGTAAATAACCCAAAAGTATCAATAAAAAAAAAGCAAACGTTACATTTAAAATTTCAATTTGATATAAAAAATATCTTATGAAGGTTGGATGATGGAGTTATGTTATTTTCTTAATTTTCAGCTTCACTATGTCACATGTGATCATATTATTTATCATTTAATATTTAAAAAACAGAAAACGACAATTCAGAGGCTATAAGTATGATCAAGAGACAATAATTGACATATCATTACCAAATGAAGGAGCTGAATAATCAATATTAATATGTTGGGCCAAAGAATAATCAATATTAATATCAATATCAATATTTAAAATATAAAATTTATAATTTAGCAGAAACAAATCAAAATTTATAAAGAGTTGAACTATTCAAAAACCATAAACAATGTAACTCGGGTTCTGTACAATTTATTTTATTCTTTTTAATTTTTCTAAGTTCTTTACACATTTCATTGAGTTTTGTGTTATTTAATTTATTCTTAATTTTTAATATTTCTCCACATATTTCAATAGAATTTAAATGTTAGTATAATAATGAGTGTACAAATTTTCAAGTTATTATTTTTCTACATATACAAATATTTTTTATAGTTTCAATATCTATATCTATATTATATATATATAAATCATACATAAAATTATTTTTGGGGATTTTGCTGGCTTGTAAATAGTATGTTAATTTGAGATATTTGGTTTATATAACACTTTTTTATTGGTCTTTTTGTAAATTATTCAAACTTTAAAATGTTTCTATCTTTTGTCATGTGAGGCCAATATATTTTTTAAATATTGAAATACATTATATTTTTAATAAAATTAATTAATGTTATCCCTGAAAGGCACAAGTTAGAAAGTCTAGATCTAGTTTTATATATTAAAAATATGATATACAAATATTTGTTAGTTATGTCATTGATTCTTTTGAAAGAAGTATATAAAAATTTCTCTTGTAGTATGTTTTAACGATTTCAAATAATAAAATGAAGTCCTTGTTGTCTTAATAATTTCGTTCACATCATAAAATAATATTGATGATACAATAAATTCTTTAAAGTAGATTAAGCTGAATATTTTATGCACGAAAGAATACAAATGAATAAACCATGCGCTGCACACTTCAGAAAAAAATTATTCACAAAAATAATAGATATAAATTAATGTTTTTGTGTCAGGGACAAAAAGAAAATAATGCTTTTGCATGAAATGCAAGACACCAAAGTCAAAATGGACCAGCTTAAGCCTGAAGTTGTACATGTAATAATTGAATGGACATATATGCTGAACATATTATCTTAGCGTTCATAAGTTACACTCACGTTCATTAGGATGGAGATGATTTATTTTTTAAAAGTATTTTTTCTAGAAAATAAAGTGCTTCATCAAATTTCTGAAAAGAAATAAAATTAGAGATTTACAAGAAAAAGAAAATAATAAAAATATCAAAAGCACTTGGGTATAAAGAAAATAACTTGCTTTCTATTAAGAAAATTTTTAGATTTGAATATTAAGAATTAAAAAAAAAGCATGTTATAGACTTATAAGAGCTACCTTTCATTTGTGGTCCAATAATGCTCAAATCCAAAAATAGTTGATAGTATCAAATGCCTAATAATTTTTTACCAAAAATAAAAATAAAAAATTTTTAGAACAGAAAATATATTTAAAATTATTAATTTCTATAATTAATAGATAATAACCGAGTTTCTTTTTTCCGCAACAAGTTAATAGCCGAGTTGGGCTTGAGGAACCTCATCCTTGAAAATTCTTGGGGTTTTCCTTTTCCAAAACAAAATGGTCCACGTATTGTCCATAAAAAAAAATGGTCCCATGTATTACACCAAAAAAAATGGTCCTATGTAAATACATTATTTATTTATTTTTTGGCCAACGTAAATACATTTTTATGATAAACTATGTAAATTCAATTTAAAATTATATCATAAAAAAGAAACAGTTTTTTAATTATTTACTTCTTCTTATCCATATTATACTATGCTTGATAAGATTTTTTTCATCCATAATATAAAGTGCTATATAGTAGTTTGTCATTTTCGCTCTTTATTTATTTTATTACGAGTCTTGTAACTTGTGTTTTATATATATAGTATTTTTTTTTCTGAAAACTTATGCTATATTTAATGAAAAAAAGTGAAATAAAAATTAATGATAATTACATTTTTAATTAATAAGAGTAAAAATAATTTTTTTTAGAAATTTAACAACGTAAATTTTTTTTAAATGTTTGAAATTATTGATAATATATTATATTATGGACCTATAGTGTGGAGATATAATTGGCACATTAATTTTTTTATACAAATAATTGGGACATTAATTGTCGTTAAATTAGTTAACCTTAATGGCTTTGACATCATGATCATCAAAGATTGTTGTTTGGAGTCATTTTCTGAGCGGATTATGAAGTCAAAGGCCATCATTGTGTAATTAGACTTGATCACAAATTGGGTGACGGGGATAGTTTTAAATATTTTTTAATGACATAAATTTCAAAATCTAACATACATTGAGTAAATTAATTTGAGTCTTTCTTTTTTCCGTAAAGGGATGAAATAATAAACCATCATTTATACTCCCTCCTGCCTTTATTATATTCCCTACCATCCAAAATATAAATATCTTCTATTATATACACTAAAGTAAAGTATGCTGCGGTGATATGTCAAAATTCTGTGCTGCTACATCATCCTAGTGAGATGAAATAAAGTGGGGTCTATTATTATGTCAACTAATATATTTCTAAAATTTAATTAGCTTATTACAATTAGACATTAATGCAAATTCCTTTTATGGGAATTTATGTTCATTTGACTATCAAAATTTCCTTTTAGATTTTAATTTCATAAATACACTATTTCAATATTTTAAAACCATTTATTAAAGATCAAAATATATAAAAATTTGTTGCTTTTATGATTGTAATTTAAATGTGAATGATACGCATAAAATATATTGGTATAATCTATTTATTCAAATATAAATCTAATTATTGGTATATAATATTCAAAATTATCATAAAAATATATGTTATTTTCATTATCTAATTTGAGTTATTAAATTTGTGGAGTTATTGGATTTAGCTATTGACTTTCCACAATTTATTATTTTGTTTATTATATATACTAAAATAAAGTATACTTGGATAATATGTCGAAATTCTATGTTACCACGTCAGTCTAGTGAGATTGAAAAAAGTGGATCTCATGCTGCCAACTAATGTATTACATGGCTCTTATTAATTATTGGTTAGCTATATAATAATGCATTATTTATGCTTTTTAATATGATATTATTACACAAATTATGTTTGGTGCAATTATAAATCAATAAAAGAAATTTAAATATTCATACATATAATTCATTTGAATGGCACGCATGGAGTAATAATGGTTGAGATAAGAATTTTCAAATTTGTATTTAATTCCTTTATTTTTTCCATTTCGGGTTCAATTATAAATCAATAAAAATAATTTTATAAATTGATCCATATAATTCATTTGAATGACAAGTAAATGAGCAATAATGATTGGTACTTGAATTTCCAAATTTGTATTTAATTCCTTTTTTTCCATAATGGTTTTATATTGAATATTCAAATAATTTTGTACAACTGTCAACATGTCATGATTCACTCTATAAATACACATGCTATTTCATGTTACAACCACATTTCATCTAAAATCTTTTCTTTGTCCGTCTTCATTATGCATTGAAGACGGAAGCAAAATTCTAAAGCAGGAGGACGTTCTCATTCGTTCTTTCACTTTTCTCTTGTATACATTTTCCATTTAAGATGGTGACAAGGTTTGGATCATTTCTTTTATTTATTATTTCTAATGTAAATGTGATTGTATTTGTGTTTTTAAATTTTGCAGGATGATGCTTTTGAAATTCGGTGGTAAAATTTTACATGACCTTTTTATTATTATAATTTTTAACGTTTGTTGTGTTTTTGTTGGAAGTTTGTTTGTGTTAAATTCCTTTCCTAGAAATTTCATATTTGCTATTGGCAACTAAGCTGGCAGTGGGGATTTGGAAAGAACCATACAACTTCATCAAAAGAAACTTTGGCATCTGATTGAGGTGAGAAGATCGAACTAACTAGAGAATTTCATCCAAATATATTGAATTAAGATTTTCTCTTATTTTTAATTTGGTTTTTTTTCATTAAGCTTATATTAGCAAACATGAATTATGATTTCAACATTTCCATGAATATTCTTCACAGCTTGCAGTGTAAATAAACTCTTTTCTATTGGTAAAAAAAATTATTTTCTAATTTTTTTAAATTAAATTTCATCTATATAATTATTTGTATACTTAATCTAAATGGGTTGTAAATAAATAAAATTGATGACTTATATATTTAATTTGATCATTTTATGGATAGAACTATTCTTTGTTTCACACATTACTTAGAAGCAACAATTGTTTATGATCGAAAGTAGTCTTGCGGTGAAGACATGATATTGAACAAATTTGATACAATATCTATTAATGTACAGTTCTCAGTTTCTAATTGATTAATTATGTAGGATGTATAAGATTTTGATTGTACTTTTTTATTTTTCATGATCAAATGTACTCGACCCTTATAGAATGTGTGTGTGTATATATATATATAATTAATAGATTATTCCTCTTTTTCATGGATTTTCATATGCCGTCCAAATAAACTTTTTTTCTTTTTTTTTAAAAAAATATATATGCATTGTAGACTTACTTTAACTGGGTAATTCATGAATTATAAACAATTTTTCCTTATATAATTAATTGAAGTTAAATTATAGTTTGTAAACATAATCCAATACATAAACTAAAGAATTTGTTTTGTTTTGATTTATTCCATACTTAAATTTGAATATGAAAATAATTGACATAATCTGTGACTAAGTAGAATCAATCAAGAGGATTTTCTTATCAATCAAATCTGGATCAATTAGTGGTAATTGATCATGTATTGAATTTAACTATAAAATTATGATTTATAATTAGAACTAAATCATAATATTCATCCGCATTACTTTGTTTTGTTTATTGAAAAAGCTTAATATTAGTAGAAAATTGATTTTTGAATACAGATTCATATTGGAATAAAAAATATATTGAAAATTACTTAAAAAATAAAATTTAGATATTAAATTTGATTCGTTCATTTGTACGTGTTTATTTAAAAATAATCATGTTTGTAAGGAATGATGAGATGAATAAAATGAAAATTAAGGAAAACCAAAATTAGATGATTATGATATCATAAATTTAAACTAGGAAATTGAAATAAACCAATAAAATTTATTAAAATAGATTTAATAATTTAATGTTGATTGTTTAAATTTAAAAATTTTGAAATTCAATTATTTAATTCTCTAAGAGATTTTGCAATCTTCTCCATCATTGACAACATTTCTATCATTCTTTTATGCCATCTCCTTTGCTCTACTATATGAGATATGCTTATCAACTTTTTATTTTATGATTTATTAAGATTTTGTATTTTTGGAAAATTTTGAAAATGTATTGATTTTGGATTGATGGAAAATATCTTGGAAATCCGTAATCTATATTAGTTTTGTATTAATGTGAGATTTCTTGATTTCTTGGAAAATCTTAAAAATGTGTAAAATTTTGAGTTTGTATGATTTTTTGACAAAAAATATAGATATACATATTGAGAGAGAGTTTGTATAATTGATTATGAATTTTGAGCGAAATAAAAAATCCCCCTGTAAAAAAAAAGTAAAATGAAAAATCCTAAATTGTGATTTAGTTTTGGTTATGTAAATCTAAATAAACTTTTTCAAAGGTATAATTTTATATCAAAGTGAAAAGGATCTACCACAGTTGGATTTATAGTTACACTGGATCTAATACTCAGTGCCATTATGAAGTTTATAGTTGGGAACCATCCCACAATTAGAGTTGCAAAATAAAATTAAAACCATAGTGCAACATAATGTATTTATTTGTATCATAATTGTTCTTTATTTGTTTATTGAAATTTATGAAAGGTTATAATATTTTAAGTAATTATTTGAATTATCAGTGCAATTTCATTTGGCTCTATATTTTTACTTTTATTCCTCTATTCCATTATTCCCTCCCACTTTTATTTTTTCTGGTGCATTTCTTATTTTTTCAGATGACTTTTAATTTTTTTATTTGATAATTGTCTCTTCTCTAAATGCTAATGCCTTTTCTTAATTTTTTTTGTTTTCATGATCTTTTTATTTCCAATATGATTAGACAAGAAAGGAGTAAGTTGAATCAAATCTCATAACAATTTTTATATTATTTCAATTTAATTAAAATTGAATTATTATGGTTTAATATGATTAAATTTTATTTTAATGCCAAAATATTAAAACATCAAATTATTTATTAAATTCTACATTAAATTCAATTATTTAAATCAGTTGTAAATAATTAATAGAGTGTAATAATATTTACAATAGTGCAAAATAAACTATATAGTGTAACTATAATAACAATTACTTTATGAACATTGAACAACTTAGAAATCTTAAAAAAAAAATTTAATCATAAAGAAAGTTTTGCAAGTAGAGCAATCTGTATTAAAATCTAAAACTAGCAAATTGTTTGATTAGAATCAAAATCTAAAATTTCCAAATTATTACTCTCTTTTGGCCATCACCGATTTATTACTTAAAAGTTGATTTAACTTTAAATTTGTTATAATTACATTGAAATTATCCTTCATGATTTAAATTACATTTAACACCAATTGTTTAAATTCAAAAAAATTGAAATTGAATGATTTACATTAATTATAATTCTATTGATATGATTTATATCATTTTCACTTGAATGATTTCAAAAATTAAACCTATCAAAATATTAATTAAAAATTAAATGATAACTAAATGGGCTTTTGGTCAAATTTATAATAATAAATAAAGATTGATTGTATTTTAGAAATTAGAATAACTTAGTGTATTAATTTCAAAACTTTGAAACCAAGAAATTGCCAAAACAAGTTGGTTATTCAAACTTATTTTAAATCTTATTAATAATATTTTTTTTATTAAATTCATAATGTAGCATGCATTTTATTGTCATTTAATTTGAAAATTATGATGTATGTCAAAACCTAATTGAATAAAAAAGTTGCAAAATCAAGTATATAATTATATCCCATAATTATATTTAAATGTGGAATGTATAATCCAAATTCACCACGTATGGTTGATGGAAACTGTTCCAAATACTATCCCAAGGAATTCAACTCAAATACTGTCATTAATGAAAAGGGATATGCCATATACAAAAGACCAAATAATAGTCAATTTGTAATGAAGAATGGTGCTCCACTTGATAATCGACATGTAATTCCTTATAATCCTTTTTTATTATTGAGATATAATGTACACATTAATGTTGAGAGAGCTAATTAGGCTAAATTAATCAAATACCTCTTCAAGTATGTCAATAAGGGATATGACAGAATAATAGTGGCATTCTTTTGCAATACAAGTGGTTCAAGTGATGATAATGTTCATGATGAAATTAATATGTTTTTTTTATTGTAAGTATATATATCCATGTGAAGTTGTATGAAGAATTCTATCATTTGAAATAAATTATAGGGATCCATTAGTTGAGAGATTACCATTTCATTTACCAAATGACGGTAGTAATCGGAGAAGAACAATCTTTACAATCTGTATTGGATAATAATAAAGAGAACCCTTCTATGTTTGAAGCATGATTTTTAGCTAATTCTAAATACAAAGAAATAAGGAGCTTAACATATGCTGAATTCCCTTCTCATTATATCTATAAAAAAAATTGCATGAACGGAGGCCTAGACAGTTTGGCTTCTTTATTAGAAGGTTATATTTTGCTCCACCTGGTTCTGGTGAAAGATATTACATGCAATTGATGCTAAATGAAGTAAAAGGTGCTACTTGCTATGAGGATTTAAGAACTGTTGATGGAATTTGTTATCCTGCATACAAAGATGCTTGCTTTGCTCTTTGATTGTTAGATGATGACAGAGAGTATGTTGATGGTGTCATGGAAGTAAGTAATCGAGCCTTATCTAAATACATTCATCACCTATTTTGCACTTTACTTTCATGCAATGCTATTTCACAGCCCAAAGTTGTGAGGGATAAAGTATAGAAGGTTATGTCAGATGACATCCTTTATATGTAAAGGAATATTATTGGTCATGAAGATACATAACTTTTAGTATATTTTTTTTTTGTTTTCAATTATGTCCTATATTAATTGATTTACATTCACAACAAATGCAGGTCTATGTCTTTTAAATTCAAAATTGTGCAATTTTAAGTTAATTGAAATAGAGAAGCTACTATAATCCAATGGTAGAAGCTTATATTAGTTCTAATCTATGCCCTATTCAGTAATGCATGCTGTGAATGTTGGTAGCAACAAGTTGATTTGGCAAGAATTAAATTATGACAAGTCTGAGTTAGCTGCCAAGGTTTTTGAATTAATTAGCACAGTGACATGTAAACAAATGAAAGTATATGATCAAGTCATTAGTGTAGTCGAGTCTGGTAAAGGTGGTGTTTTTTCTATTTATGGTTATGGTGGTACTGGAAAGACTTACATATGGAACATTTTGCCTGTATCATTAAGATCACAAGGAAAAATTGTATTGAATGTTGCATTGAGTGGTATAGCCGCATTAATTTTGCTTGGAGGACGGACATCTCATTCGCAACTTTGCATACCCCTATCAGTTAATGAAGATTCAATTTGCAACATAAAACAAGGTAGACATATTGCTGAATTACTAATCCATACTTCACTAATTATATGGAATGAGACTCCAATGGCACACAAGCATTGTTTTGAAGCTCTTGATAGAAGCCTTCATGATATAATGAAGCTTCATAATCCAATTACTTATAATATGACACTTGGAGGGAAGGGTGTTGTGTTGGGTGGAGAGTTTCGCTAAATTCTACCTGTTGTTCCAAAAGGTACACGTGAGGATATAGTTTTTGCAATTGTTAATTCCTCATATATCTGTAGTCATTGCAAAGTCCTGATTTTGACAAAAAATATGAGGTTGTTGCCCTCAAACACATTAGAAATGAATAAGGAAATCAAGGACTTTTTTAGATTGAATTATTTCAATTGGGGATGAAACTCATGTTCCAATGAATGAAGAGATGTTGATATCACTATTCCAAGAGATTTGTTATTATTTGTTTCTGATGATCCTATAAAGGTAATTGTTGAATCCACATATCCTAATCTTATTCATAATCTAAATGACATTATATATTTTAGAGATAGAGCCATATTAGCTCTTACTTTGCATGTCATGGATGAGGTGAATAATTACATGCTATCTATGATTCTTGCTGAAGAAGTAGTATACTTAAGTTTGGATAGTGTATCCAAACAAGATGAGAATAGTAATTCAATGGATGATCTCCATTCAGTTGAATTCCTACATAGTATTTCTATGTCTGGTATTCCAAATCATGAATTACAGCTAAAGGTAGGTGTGCCGATTATTTTGATGAAAAATATTGATAAATCTATCGGGTTGTGCAATGGAATATGTCTTATTGTCACAGAAACTTTAAAACATGTGATTTAAGTACAAGTAATGTCAAGAATTTTTGTTGGAGAGAAAGTATTCATCCCTAGGATTTCAATTACACCATATGACTTGAGACTGCCATTCACATTATGTAGGAGGCAATTTCCTATAATGCTATCATTTACTATGACAACTAATAAGAGCTAGGGTTAAAGTCTATCTAATGTTAGACTATATTTGCCAAGATCAGTTTTTACTCATGGTTAGTTATATATTGCTGTATCTCGTGTGCGTAGTAAGCAGGGATTAAAAATTTTAATTCTTGAATTTGATAGCAAATTATCAGACACAACTTCTAATGTTATTTAAAGAGAAGTTTTCAACAATTTAGTTTAATAAACCTTAATGTTGTTGATAATGTCATATTGTGGATATTGATGTTTTAATTTGTTTTTGATTTTAAAATATGTTGTTTTTGCAATAATGTTGAATGCTGATATGATTTTCTTTTTAAATGGCTTACCAAAAGACAGGTTATACAATATTAGAATTAACTCATGTTACCAAATATTTATATATTACTATTATTAAATATATATATATATATATTTATATATATATATATATATATTATTTTTTAGTTATAATAAATTGAATAATCCGTGTATCGCATGGGTGCGGCATTAGTTTTAATTTCTAAAAGATGTCATGGTTTTGAAATACTTCCTCCATCACTTTTAGACCATTTCCAAAAAAATTTCTTGTTCCTTAATATAAGACCTT
The DNA here is from genome assembly GCA_026686845.1 of Adenanthera pavonina. Taxonomy (NCBI): domain Eukaryota; kingdom Viridiplantae; phylum Streptophyta; class Magnoliopsida; order Fabales; family Fabaceae; genus Adenanthera; species Adenanthera pavonina. The sequence continues at coordinate 37,870,081 of JAIVEN010000010.1, forward strand.
TAATAGATATGAAACCCTTATATTTGTTTTTTTTTTCCAAAATTACCATTCATAAATTCACTTTACAACTAATCTTTCTCTCTTTGGATGAAAAGTCAATGAAATGAATTAAGAGCATTTTTGGAATGATAGTAATTTTATTTTATTTTTTACAAAATTAGCATTTTCAAATAACTTGAATCATCTTTCTTAATCTTTGTGAATTCTTTTAAATGATCATATAAATGGGTGAGGAAGGAGTAAGGGTATGCATGGCCGATCCAGGCCCGGGTTTGGCCAACCCTGTGGCTTAGACCAACCAGTGACCGGGTCATGGTCGGGTATGATCGAGTTTCCCTACGGGTCAATTGGATTAGGTCTTTCATGGTAATCAAAAACACAAAAGGGGAAAAAATGTGAAGATCTAGACAAAGCATAGTACCCGAAGCAACTATTATTAGATATGGGCAAATAAGATGCAATCAAATCTGAGCCTCACAAGTAGTAAAAACCCCCCATAATCACATACAAACCCTTGACCATGCATGTAAGAAAATCAAGATTTGAGATCTGGAGATCTTCAAAACAGTAGCCACGACAATGAGAAGAGAATGGATGAACCTCAACAATGGAGGTTGGGATTTGACATCTGAGGAAGGCAACGAGACCTATGGAGCCATTGATTTGAGATCGAGATCTAGAAGCCAACAAGATTTAACTAAGCTATGAAACAAAATCTGGACAGGAGAGTGAAAATCAAAGCGAGAGATGATGAAAAGATTTTGCAAGTAACGAATCAAATGATGAAAGAGAAAGATTGCCCCAAACGAGATCTAGAGACTAGTGGAGATGGGAGAAAGGGAAAAAGATGGTGCAGATCGTGTGGTGTGGACGTGTGGTGGGTTGTTAAACGTAAATAAAAATATAACTCTTTTAATTTAATGATACCTTATTAAAATAAAATATTATATGTGAGTGTATTTAATAAATATTATGGGAATAGTGAGATATCGTGTAATTAATAAGAGCAAACAGTAGAAGCTATTTGGATTTTTTTATAAAATTAATGATATAATCAACAATTAATTTTTTTAATATAGGTGACGTGGTTAAAAATAACTTATAGTAGTATTTTGGACCAGAGAAGTAAGAGCCTTTTAACTATTCCCTTCACTTTTAAATAATTGACACTTTAGAGTTGTACACTCAGATTAAAAAAAAACTAGTAAATAACTTAATAATTAGAAAAATGTGAGTCCATTTTATTAAAATATTCTTATTTATAAACATCTAAACTACTCACTAATAATGTCATTATTAAGTATAAACTTGATAAAAAATATTTAATATCATTTTGAAAAGTGACAATTATTTTGAAATAGGAAAATAATGCTAAAATGTCAATTATTTTGAAACGAAGAGTGATAGATGATACGAGAGCCCAATCTTGACCAATTTGATGACATGGTATCTTTAAGGGTTAAGAGCTGTCAAACAAGCTTTAATGGTAGTCACCATAGTCATCATTCATTCCATCAAAATTAAACTCAGTCCTAAGTGTCCAACTACATGAAGATCATAATTATAATGGCACAAAGGATGAGTGGATCTATTGGAAAGCCATATGCTATGAAGAAGCTTACTTAGAAGGTTATATGGCATCTTCAAGAGTTCTAACAAGGTTAAGCACATTTTTGGAGGTCCAAATGATGCTAATAATAATTTTTAAAGCCCAAATAAAGAGAAAAGTTCAAGTTTAAAATCTTACATGGAGAAGAAATAAAGAAATTAATCAATTAAACCATGTGTTAGGCATTTACCACATTAAAAGTCATATAACTTTATTAATTAGGCATATGTGGCATGATTTGTTTATTTGTTTATATTGTTGACTTCCAACTTGTATTTTTTTAGTGTCAAAATCATTTGTTAGATTTAAATTAGGTTAAATAAAATCCATTAGATAAACTTGATCCTTAACTTAAGGAGATATTTTAGATTTAAGGAGATTATTTTATAGTATTAGAATCAAAATTTATTTTTTTATTTTTAATGAATTTTCATTTTTACGTTTAAGCCTTTAGATAATTAGTTATTTATTTTATATTTTCTAGATTTATTAAAATTACTTAAACCTCAAGCATTCATAGTTTGTTTAAGATTTCTTTTCGCTCATTCAAAGGCAGAACAAAATTCAATGAAGTATTTTGAGTGTTTTCTCTTAATGTTTTCTGGTGAGTTAACTAAAATTTTTACTACACCAAAAATGACTTTTTTTGACGCATTAAAGTAAGTGATTATTTTAGAAAATGCCTATAAAAGTAGGGTGTAAACCTTTTGTAAATGGTTATAAAATAACCGAGTATAAAAATAGATTTTTGTAAGCGATTATTTAACTAACTGCCTACAAAGGTATAACAAAAATTAAACAAAAAAAAGTTAAAAGAGAAGTAGGTGATTTTAGATATAATCGACTATGATTCTTTAAATAATTTAAAAGAATAGTAGGCGATCTTTAGTTATAACCGCCTACTTTTTCTTTGTTGTTTTTGTTTTTAAAAAAAATCCCTTAAACCCTTTCATTTGAAATTGAAACACTCATTCTTTTCCTCGGCTTTGCTCTAAAACTCGTCCTCTCCGTTGGCATTTCCATTCTTGCTCTCCCCATTCTCGTTCTTGGTTTAGCGTGCTTGCCTTTGTGGATGCTTTTCATCATCTCCAAATCTAAGTCACACTTTCGCGTTTGCTCTCTACCATTCATCGAGTTCCTCTCGTCCTGGCCATCTCTTTCCTTCCTTTTATCCTCACTTGCTCACACGCCATGCTCCACCGAGTACATACGAAGTCCTCCTAGCAAGTTCCACTTGCTCCCACCGTGCTCCTTCCTTCTTATTCCTCACTCTTTAACAAGCCTACCTACTAAGCTTAACCGTGTTCATCTCCTTCAATTGCTGGGTTTTATGAAAATTGTACAAGTTCATCCCTTCTGTTAGAGTTTGAAAATCACTGAAATTTTTTGAACTTGAATTTTTTTTTTAACTTCATTCTTGTTTATTACGCAGTTGCACTCCCTGATTATATAGTCCTTGTGACCTTGCCTGTAATGATCCGTTGATTCTTTCTTTTTTCTATATATAGGTTAAATTAACAATAATGATTGAGGACCCCAGAGAAGTTGAAAGAAGAAGATTGCTTGGCATTGAAGATCTTGATGCCCCAACAAGCGATGATCTTGTTGGTATTTTGGAGTAAGTAAGTTTGGCCTTTTATAACTATGCCATGCACAAATAAGAAACCGGACTAATAGATCTTATTTCTATCACTAGTTATTGCATTATGCCACCTTGACACCTTTAATATATACATCGATACTAGTATGATCGTAATTTCATTTGCTTGACTTCTCCTTAAAGGCAAAAAGTGTGACCCTTTGTTTGGTAGGTGAATGAAGGAAAAATCCCAAAGAATAGAGTTGCTCTCAAGATGCTAGCTGAGGAATTAACTTCATGGCCTAATTTAGAGGTATGCTGATACTGTCTTTTTTCTGACACAAGGTATACTTGAACTTAACCATGTGATAATTGCTGCTTCAAAATGTCCAGTAAAATGGAGGTGGTTATATTTTCATTGTCCTGTAAAATACATCCATGCTAGGAATTGTGGTATAAACCCAATTTCAACCAAACCCAAACTAAAAGAACAGAACATCAGCATTATGACACTAATTTAAAAGAAAATGGCTGCATTATGAGGCTAATTTAAATCCAAACCCAAACTAGGAAACTGACTCAATTCATGCTATATCGTGTTAACACATGATACAAAGCTTAACTAATCATTTTGGCCAAAAGCCAAGCCAGAAATTAAGCCTAGATCATGCTAAACATATTTTACAGCAAAGAAAATTTTCATTCAGCAATTAAACCAAAGATTACTAGAAGGAAAAGTGAGGAGCCCATGGCCATCTTTGGAAGTTTTAAACAAATAATTAATATGTGCAGCAACTAAACCAGGGCCTTTCTTATGGAAAATCATTTTTATATCACAACCTTTAAGCTCAAAACATTAAGTACGTGTAAAGCAACCAATGCTCAATTTTTGGTAAGGAAAATCATACACATGTGACCACTTTTAGAGATCAAAAGAACCTTTGAGTTTCAGATTTTGTTTGTATTTTCTTTGGGCTTATTTTCCTTCTATTTTTTTTGGACTTACTTATATGTCAGCAAGTAGTGGCACATCTAAATGCTTTGTAGAAGCAAATGATAGTGTTATTAGTTTTGATTTAGTGATAACAGTAGTAGTAGTAATAGTAATACATTTGAATGTTTGCTAAAACGGCCGATAACATTTATTATCACCCATCCTTTCCCTACATATGTAGACCTTTGAAAGCAAAAAGAGAAAGCTAATTCTATTTTAATTCTGTCCATGTATTTTAAGTAGTATACTTATGACAATTTGGTTATGCTTGATGGCAGCAAATTAGATCCGAAATTGTGGTTAATTGGGTGCAACAAATTGAGAGATTGTTGTAGCAAATTACAAGGTAAATTCCATCAACTTTGGTGATCAAATTTCTGGTTGTGTAAGACTGATCTTATTTTGTGTTTGGATTGAAAGTTCAACTTGATCTCATTGGTGTTATATTCTTGGTGAAATTATTATTTATCTAAAGATCAAGTAGTCCAGAATTTCTTGATTGTGCATTAGAAAGTTGGTTTTTGACATTAGCATGTAATGATTTTTCCTTAGTGTTGTTGCCCGTAATGATTTATATTTATATAAAAAATATTAGTATGTTGACTAAAAAATGCTCTGTTTTAGTTTTAGTTTTCAACTTGGCTTTTAGTTTTAGTACTACCATTGGAAATAAAATTGCGAATTATATTTAAAGAAGGTTTTTAGAAAATTTAAAGTGGACCATTACTTTGCATCATTGTTAGATGACGCAATTGGACCATCAAGCACTGAAAATAAGAAATCTATGGCTGCTTCACTGAAAGGTTATGCAATTTAGTATTTGGACAATCAAACACTTTTTACCTTTTTTTATACTAGCATGTAGAATTAACCTTTTTTTCAAATAATACAAATGCTGTGATTTTGTCATCACAAGAAGTTCAGTTTCAATTCATAGTAATTCATAACAAGACATATGGATTTGTGGGTTTGGGTTTCTGACACAATTGAAGTCATTGTCATCATGCCCATCCTCTCACGCGGCACTTTGTAGGTTCATATATTAGGCAATACAATTTCTGTGCTTGTCACTGATTGATAATAATGCTGGAGAACAAGTAATGTGCTGAGATATGACTCCTACTTAATATAGAAAGTTGAAACTTGCTTTGATGGTGTGTTAAATTTATTATTATCTTTGTTTATTTAGATTCAAACACCAATGGACTATGTTTTTGCAATCCACACTGTGCTATCTCGCAGATGAGGACATGTCACAGCTGATGTTCCTCAACCAGGCACCCTAGCTTATATTGTCAAGGTTGGTGGCTAGTTCATATATGCAATCTGTTTGTGTAGAAATTGCTTCTTTATAATTACAATGATATAGAGGATATGCTGAATTTTGTTTTGTGCATATGAAAAATAGGTTACTGACTTTTTCCCCATCTCTTACCTCAGGCATTTTTTCCCATGATAGAGTCTTTTGGATTTGAGATAGATTTGAGATACCATACACAAAGTCAGGCATTTTTCCTCTTAGTTTTTTATCATTGGGCCATTGTTCCTTGAGACCCTCTGGACAGGAGCATTGTTTTACATTCATATGAACCAGCACCAATCCAGTATCTTGCCCATGAGTTTATGGTAAAAACAAGGCGTATAAAGGTATAGTGAATTTTTCCTTTTTTACATTACTCACTAGGATATGCTTCCTCTTTATATAATGGTTACTTAATTCTTAATATTATTATTTGTTGCATTTACTGTTGTTTTGCTTTTTTATTAACTAGAAGATATCCTATGCATTAAAGGCACAAGTGTCAAGATAACTAAAAAAGAACTCAAATTAATTGCATGTAATTCTATAATCAAAAAATATTTTCTATAGTAAAGTAACAGGAGTTCAAGAATTTGGTTTTAATATATACATTGATGTTTCCTTTTCTACAAAAGAAAATTGTCTCAAATTTCTGCTTCTATATATATTATATCTGTTTATTGTTAATTTTCTTGTAATTTCTTTCTTGAGGAATGTGATTTACTTTTCAGCTAATGCAGTTATTAAGCAAAGTAATCAAACTGATATATGTCATTTATATTTGCATAAAGTATGGTTGTTAATGCTTTCAATATCCTAGAGTTCTTTTGATTTTTCTGTTTATGTTAGGTGTATATATGGAACAATCTTGGCAAGCTTGACATATCTACATATGAAGAAGATCAAAGATTCTAAATTCAGTTTGGTTAATCCTTGCTATTTGCTACTTTTGATTTGTTTTTGTCATTGTATCTAATAGATTGTATGTTAGATTTTTTTTTCATTGTTTAAGTTGTCTCCTAGCTTTTTTTTTTTCTAGTTTTTGCTTTCATGGATTGGTGTGTATAATTTTCTTAGTTTATTAATAAAATTGATATTAATTTGTAGATATTTTTTAATATAATAATTTTTTTATCAATGGATTTAATAAGTCAATATTTTGATATTGAATTAATCCAATATCAAAATATTTGTTTTTAAAAAAATGGATACCTTTTGCAGGCGGTTATTTGTATAACTGCCTATAAAAGCTTACTTTTTGTAGGCGGTTATAACTATAACAGCCTACAAAACCTTACTTTTGTAGGCGTTTATCTTTATAACTACCAATAAAAGGAGGACTTTTTTAGGCTGTTATTTAGATAACCGCCTACAAAAGTACATTTTGTAGGCGGTTAATAACCGCCTACGAAAGTCATTACCTTTTATGACGCTTCAATAGAAGGCGGTTCATAACCGTCAAGAAAAGTAAAACATAACCGTCTAGAAAATCAATTTTTGTAGTAGTGTTTTGTATTCTTCTTAAAATATGGAATTAACTTATTAGGAGAAGTGATAATTTCTCTTGTGGCATCATAATTTCTATGGTTGCCAGGTATATATTCTCTAAATGGTTCTAAATTTTTTGTTACTATGAGTTTACTTCCGTTTACTAATTTGTTTTCTGGTTATAGGTATAGCCTAAGACTACATTTTAGGAGGTTCCCCTCTTTTTTATTAGAGGGAGTAGTAAATTACATAGGCAAATTAAATCAGTTAAAATTAGTTAAGGTAAATAAATTGTTCAAAATTTTTAAAAAACTCTCAATTTAGCTTTACTTAACTCTTAATATACTTACGAGAGAAAATATCCAATGTATTAAATGTAGGAGTATTTTTTTTATACATAAGAATTTGTTACATGCGAGAGTATTAATTCAAAAGTGTTTAGGGAAGAAAGAAATTAATGTGCCTTATAAAGAGTGTACGGTCTTATAATAATGACTATGCAAATTTTTTAGAAGAATTATTATAATAAAAGCTTAAAGGAAGTATTTTCTCTATTCTCTAGTATAAATCACCTTTAACCAATTAGTACATACTAACAAAACAATTAAATATAATTAAAATTATTAAATTTTATAAAATTTATTGTAATTTTTTAATATTATCGTTATTAAATTATACCCAATTTAATTATATTAATCTTAATCTTTCTCATCTATAGTTATTTAATGAGGGACAAATATAAAAATAAATATCAAATGCTCACAAAAGTGACTATATTTTGTATACTCCAATTCTTTTAAAATATGACTTATAATAAAAAAATAAAAGGTGTATTCCATAACTAATACTCCAAAGTAGGAGTGGGAACAGGCCAGACCCCTTTCAGGCGGCCTACGGCCTGACCTGGCCTATTTAAAAGATAGGCCAGGTAAAGGCTCTCTAAAAGGCCTGTTTATGTAAACAGGTCTGGCCTGTTTACTTCAGGCCTGATCTGAAGCCTACTAGGCCAGGCCTGTTTATATATATTAATATATTTAATATAATAATAATATATAATTTATAATATAATATAATTAAATTAAATTATAACAAAATCTAAATTGTTAATTTATCAATCCTCATCTAACTGGAAGTTTGGACCGTGAACTCAGGAACCCTAGCCTCCATCTGCGGCTCTGCGCTTTCATCTCCTAGTCACCTTCACGGCTTCATCTCCATCTCTGCACTGCCTCTGCATTGTCTTAGCCACTGCGTTGCCTCCACCTTCCTGTTACCTCCTCCTCCGCGTCGGCTTAACCTCTGCATTGCCTCTGCCTCCGCGTCGCCTCGTCCTTCGCATCGCCTCAGCCTCTGCGTTGCCTCCACCTTCGCGTCGCCTCCTCCTTCGCATCGCCTCAGCCTCTGCGTTGCCTCCACCTCCGCGTCGCCTCCACCTCCGCGTCGCCTCCACCTCCGCGTCGCCTCCTCCTTCGCATTGCCTCGGCCTTTGCGTTGCCCCTACCTTCGCGTCACCTCCTCCTCTGCATCGCCTCAGCTTCCGCGTTGCCCCTGCCTCCGCATCGCCTTAGCCTCCGAGTTGCCTCTGCCTCTGCCTCCGCATGACTAACCTTCACCTCCATCTCCCAGCTGCGATTCTGTAATGCGAGCTGCCTCGATTTATTGCCTCCCTCTCCCTGTCGACTTCTCCAATAGCTGCAACTTCAAGCTGCCTCCATTGCATCTCTCCACTGTAGCTGTGACTCTAAATTGTTGTACGTGTTCTCAACTCCTCACTTGCCTCTCTTGATTTATTTCTATCTTTGTGATTTATAAGAGATCTTATCTCCATTTTAGATTTGTTTATAGGGTTGCTTTTGAGATCTAGTTTTAATTGTATAGCTTTATGTGGTCAATCTCCTCCCTCCGTGTTGCACTTGAGATCAACTCTATTTCAAGTATTTGCATTTTTTTTGCCTTTACCTGTTTATGTAGGCTTGGAAATAGGCCTCAGGCCAGGCCAGGCCTTTTGAAGGCTCAGGCCTGAGCCTAAATAAGAGCCTGATATAGGCTCATAGGCCAGGCTAAGGCCTAAAGCTTGCCATACAGGCCTAGCCTGTTTAAGTAAGGCCTGACCTGACCTGGCCTATTTCTATTCTTACTCCAAAGCTTAACAGAGAGAGGATGTGTTATTTATGAGAAATAAACTTGATTCAATGATTGGGATAGAAACTGGGTTCAATGAATATATAGGGACTGTTTAATAATGTTTTATGTTTTCTTGTTCTCAAAACAGTTTTGTAAAACTGTTTCTGAGAATAAGTTTTGAAAACAAGAAAATAAAAAAATCTGTTTGAATAGTTGTTCTCAAAATCATAACTAGTGAGTGATAGATGAGTTATTCAAAATTTATATTATTATCATTAATGAGGTGGGTGTTTTTCACCTTTTCTTTTATTTTCCAGAACAAAAACTATAAAACACCTTAAAAATGTTTCGAGTTTTCTGTTCTTTTGTTTTTCTATTTTCTAGAACAGTTTATAAAAAATAGGTTTATCAAACAAGTTTTTTTATTTTTCTGTTTTCGAAAACAGAAAAACTGTTTTTAAAAACTGCACCAAACAAGCCCATAATATCTTTTCCGGTTTATATTTTAAGGTGTTTTGTGTGTTTTTAGTCTATAATATAAGATATTATGTAGTGATTTATCATTTTTACCTCTCATTTATTTTATTATTAGTCTTGTAATTAGTGTTATATTTAATGAAAAAGAGTAGAATCATGATGATTATATTCTCTAATCAATATGGGTAAAAATGAAATTTTTAAATTTTTTTAAAAGTTTAGAAATATAAATAAATTTTTTTAAGATGCGTGAAATTGTTGTCAATATGTTATATTATGGATGAAAAGGAGTATATATTAACTGTTGGATTAAAGTCCTATTCCAATCATTACATCAAGATGACTGGCTAAATTTTGTTAAAAGAACAAAAAGAAAATACGAGGAGTTTTGTGAAAGAGAATCCCAAATACGACGAGTATTGGATTTGTATTATTCTTCAGACTTCTCAAATGGCCCACCGAAAAATGCTTTCCCACTAGCCCTCATCTCATGGGCCTTCTTCTCAATCCAAGCTTGTACACTTGCTAAAAATATATATTTTACCGTGGATTAGAAAATTTGTCCGGCACAAATCTAATCCAAAAATTTGATATGGACTTAAAAGTTAAGATCCTTTAATAAAAATTTCAAATACGAAAAGGCTGGGCTTGGGTTTATAAATACATACATATATATATATATATATGATATCTAATACTGTTAGGTTATATTTAAATATTATTGGTGCTCAATTAGAAATAGATCTTTTTACGTTATTTTGTACATATATAATGTTCAAACTATTAACTTTGCTTAATATGAATCGAATCCCTTTTATTTTATCTAATCACCGTTAGTTGGGATTGAGCTTTTTACTCTCATTTAATATAATTTTTCAATACAGTTTACTTGTTTGAAAATAATTTTTTTTATTTTCAATTACATTTGGACTTAAATGTAACTTAATTTGTGTGTGTGTTCTTTTTTTTTTAAATGATATTTTATGAGGGAAAAGATCTTAATGAAGATTTGTATCATGTGGGATCTTGGAAGAATGTTTGACACATGCAAAGGTGATATAATATTTGGGTCTGATTCATGTGATCATTTATAAACTATAATTATTCTAAAAGTGTTTTTATAAAAAGACAAACAAAAACCGGTACTTACTGTTTCCCATCACATGAATTGGATTAAACTTTAATATAACACGGCTTACTGAATCATCGCGATTAAATGGTCTCCTAATTATGTACGCTGAGAAACTGAGAGCATTTATTTCTCTTTCCTTCTTTCATTTGTTTTTTGTTTTTGGGCCTGACATTTGTTTCTTTCCCATCAATAGCTATTATGCATTCGGCACCACTCTAAACCGAATAATTTAGTGTCTTTACTAAATAAGCCTAGTCATTGCATTCATCTTTTAATTAAAATGTTTGTAAGTGCATTATTAAATTTTATTGACGTGATGAAAAAGGTACAAAATTGAGTAAAATTTTTTCCCAACTATATGCTCAACATGTCCCTGCCTACATAATAAATGATAGGGATGAGTTTATATTCTGTGTGTTACAATTGTCAAAGTATTCAGACCATGCGGAGGATGGTATACAAAGATAAATAAAGTATTAAAATAGGAAAACATAAATATATATATATAAAGTGTGTGTATATTAAAAATTTTAGAAAATATTATTATTCATGATTTATATATAAATAATTGACTTTTCTCACATATAATTTGTTTTGAATTCCTTAGAAAACACAAAGATCAATGTTTTCTTATTATATAATATATCAATATATGATAAAATTATATTACTCCTTCCAATCTTAAATATAAAAAAATATTTCATAGAGACCAATAATATTAATTAGTAAAATTTATTAATCTCATTTAATTTGTAGTAAATTATAATTTTTTTAAAAAAATTATTCTTAATTAATGATTTATTTACTAGATCAATTAATGATCAATGAAAATCACAAATTTTTCCTAATTAATTAGTAGTATTTATTTAAAAAAAATTTATTGATCTAGATATCTAAATTTATTTTTAACATTTTGAATGAAAATAATTATCTCAAAAATTTCTTATAAATTGGAGGGAGTATATCATAATAATATTATAAAAAATAAATATTTTGACTATTTTTTAGATTTAATATAATATGGAAAAAATGTCTAATTTAGTCTCGAGACAATTTAGGTGCAAATAAAAAAGTGATTGAAGCCCCAACCAAATGTAAAATGGACTGCTTCTTCTTCCTTGCGTTCCCACTCTCTCTTCCGTCCCGTTCCGACCGAGCAAACAGCCGACAACACTCAGACCCTAAGAAAGAAGACGATTTAAAATTAAAAATATATGTAAAAATAATTCAAAAATAATACAAAACCTGAAAAGTAAAAATATGATAATTACCGAAAAGACGAGCTCTTTGCTAAAAAAGCATCCCAGCCGTTACCGTACGCCCTCACTGATTTCACTGTCACATCCTCTTCCCCCTTTCTATCTCTCTCTAGCTCCGGTATCACAGTGCCCTCGAGAACCCTCCCTCTTACTTAGGGTTAGGGTTTCTCACTTATAATGTGAAACCCCATAGGCTGTAATTTCTTACTGTTTTGCAAATTAGTGTTACCAGATCAAGCTCTTGCTGGCAGTGGTGGTGGCGGGATGGGGAATTGCTGCAGATCTCCGGCTGCCGTCGCCAGGGAGGATGTCAAATCCAGCTTCTCCGGCCAAGATCACGGTAAGAGGGACTCCAACGCTGCCAAGAAGACTCGGGTTACGGTTCTTCCGGACGTACCGAAGGATAACATAGAGGAGAAGTACTTGGTGGATCGGGAGCTTGGTCGAGGCGAGTTTGGTGTGACTTATCTGTGTATTGAGCGCGAAACGAGGGAGCTACTGGCTTGCAAGAGCATTTCCAAGAGGAAACTGAGGACTGCGGTAGACATTCAGGATGTTAGGCGTGAGGTGGCCATAATGAAGCACTTGCCCAAGAGTTCCAGCATTGTGAGCTTGAAGGAAGCGTGTGAGGACGACAATGCCGTCCATTTGGTCATGGAGTTGTGTGAGGGTGGTGAGTTGTTTGATCGGATTGTGGCACGTGGCCACTATACTGAGCGAGCTGCTGCGGCGGTTACAAGGACGATTGTGGAAGTTGTGCAACTTTGTCACAGACATGGGGTTATTCATAGGGACTTAAAGCCGGAGAATTTTTTGTTCGCCAATAAGAAAGAGAATTCTCCTTTAAAGGCTATCGATTTTGGTCTGTCTATATTCTTCAAGCCAGGTAATAATTTCAATATCGGAATGTGGTTGTTTATCGTACCTGATGGAAACTTCAATCTCAGCTGTGAGAAGCTAGGAATGATGACTTGTGAAAATATCTAGTTAGAACTTGATCCTATTGGTTGTTAACGCTTGATTTGCGGTGGTGAGGATTACTTATTTTTAGTCGTCCCTTCTAGCTGATAATTAATGAGCCGCAACTGTTATGCGTATACAGTTCCTTGAAGTGCGCCCAACCGTTGTTATATTACAGATATTGATGTGTCATTTGTTACCTTTAGACAACTCTGTTAGTGGTTTGCTACTCTTTGGAATGCTTATGATTCCTATATAGGTTGTCGATGCAGTTAATCTCTCTATATTATCCATATTCCCCAAATACGATGCGGAGGAGTAGAGTTAATTGAATGACACTTGTAAAAAGTAGACTGTTGAACCGAAATAGGCAATCTACTCTTCATAAGCTACTTGTCTATGATAACGAGCTTCTATATATAATGTATCATGGGCTGCTTAAGTCAGTGGAATCAATTAGGGAATCACAGTATTTCTGTCTGTCCAGGACTTTCTTTTGCCTAGCACTAGGTGTTATATGATGTTGCTAGGATCAAACTGGTAATGCATCCTCTGGCCCAAAAAAAAGAAAAAAAACTGGTAATGCATCCAACTTGACTGTTGATTATTTTTTGTTGATGTTAATATTCTATTATACTTAATATTCTATTACACATGTTAATATTCATCAGCAAACCAGTAAATATATATTTCCCAAAAGAAAATTGTGCTATTGGAGTCCTTACGTACTCTGTTGTAAAATGAAATTAGAAATATGGAGTCGACCTTAGATTTGGGTTAATGCTGATGGTGAAATAGCAGTAAATCTTAGCTTTTTGTTTACATGGTGTAAGCAAGTGTGATCATTGGTGCAGTGGTACTGGGTTACTGTATATAATTTAAAACAGCAACGAGAACTATCAAGAAATCAACTATCCTTAGGAGGAGGCCTAAGAATAGTTTAATTTTATATCTTTAATATACCATTTCATGGGAAAGCCCTTAAGACTTGGAGTATGATCAAAGCCTAGGCCTTCCATGTCCTGGTATTGAGATTTAGCTAAATGATAGTTGGGGCAGTGAGGCCAGAATTCTTGAAAGTTGGTCATGAAGGATTTCATGCCATGTCCTAAAATGCTTGTTCTAGAATTCAAGCTTGTAGGAGATGATGTATGGATTTATTCTTTTTTGATATCTCTGACGAGCTATAGGGATAGTGTGATAACTACTTTTTCCCCATGGCAAGTGTGCGGAGATGCTCAAACAACAGAAGTGCTTTTTAATTTTTTCACGGGGATAACTCAGAAGCACTCAAATGCTTTGTTTCATTTTCTTCCTTTAACTGTTCATTATATAAATACAATTGTGGTGGGAAGTTTTAAGATGCTGCAATCACAATTCTAATTTCTATAAACATATTTTTTTTCTGGTCCCTCTTCTTGACTGTCATTTTACTCCAGAGCCATTGATATGGATCTTTTGGTTCACACACACACCCCTGATCCTTTTCTATGCTTTTCCATCTGATAACCCATAGCTGTAGATTGCATAATTACTTTTTCGGTTTGTCCTTGCTTAAAGAATCCATGCATGATTTCTACAATGTTATCTTATGGGTGTTATTCAAATTTTCAGGTGAGAGATTCTCAGAGATTGTTGGAAGTCCATATTATATGGCTCCTGAGGTGCTCAAGCGGAACTATGGGCCAGAAATAGATATATGGAGTGCAGGAGTAATTCTATATATCTTGCTGTGCGGTGTTCCCCCATTTTGGGCAGGTGACTGCATTCCTTCCATTAGCGCTCTCTGCATGCTGTTGTGTGTCGATCACCATGTATGAAGCAGGACATTAGTGCATGCCCTTCTTTTCTGTATCAATGCTCACACCCCTATATACCCAAGCTCTGCTGTGATAAGCTTTTGGGAAAGTGAGAGGTTGACAAAGTTTAATTGTGTAAACCAGGGTTTTAGTTGACAAGCTTTTTGTGCTTTTGTTTGGTCCATATGCATATTATTATCTCATATTTGGTTCATATCAGGTTGTTTCCTACTTCTGAACTTTGGTCATGTATTCCAACTCACAGGAAAACATTTTATTTTATCATGAGTTAATTCTGATGCAGAATCTGAGCAAGGGGTTGCGCAGGCCATCCTTCGAGGGCTCATAGATTTCAAAAGGGAACCTTGGCCCAGTATTTCTGAGAGTGCCAAAAGTCTTGTAAGGCAAATGTTAGAACCAGATCCCAAGCTTCGGCTAACTGCCACGCAGGTGCTCGGTATGTTTCATTTATTCTATGCTGTATATCTTAATCTGAGGGTAGCACTGAAATCTGGCACTAGGATGCCTTTTTTTCCCCCTGTTTTTTATACTACTTTGTAGTTGGTTGGTGCTAACTGCTGCACCTTTTAATGTTTTTATTTTGGGTTCTTCAATTCAATTCATCCTTCTCCTTGTCCGTTGTGCAATATTTCCAATTCCATTATATCCATCGGTTTTATGTTGTTGGGGCTGATATCCATAGCATAATAAAATATGAGATGCAGCTGCAATGTAAGTTGTCCTGTTTGAAGTTGCAACCTACCTGGGTTGCTTCCGTAGTTAAAGTACGTTCAGACTAGTTAATCTAATGTAAAATGCTTTCTCGTTGATACATGATATTCATTTTGTGCTATTTTTTGGTGTTTGCAGAGCATCCTTGGCTTCAAAATGCTAAGAAGGCTCCTAATGTTCCTCTTGGTGATGTAGTCAAGTCTAGGCTTAAGCAGTTCTCAATGATGAACAGATTCAAAAGAAAAGCCCTGAGGGTTGGTTCCATTTGTTGATATTTAATCTGTGATTTTATTGTATATTTCCCGCAAGATAGTGCTAAATTTGTACATTTGCAAATAGGTTATTGCTGATTTCTTATCCACTGAAGAAGTTGAAGATATCAAAGAAATGTTCAAGAAGATGGACAGTGACAATGATGGTATTGTTTCCGTTGAAGAACTAAAGGCTGGATTTCAAAATTTTGGATCCCAACTTGCTGAGTCTGAAGTTCAGATGCTTATCGAAGCTGTATGATCAACTTTCTCATTTTACTATACTCTTGCATGAATTACGATGTTTAAAAGTTACAGCACTTCATATTACATTTTATCTACCTAAGAACTATGTTAACTGATACCCCACCCTTCATCCACAAGTAAATACAGGTTTTGATGCTTGAGATTCAATATAGTATTTCTCACGGTTGAAAATTTCAATTTATCATTTTGATTTGGCATGCAGTGTTCTACTTATCAAATGGAGCCCTTTTATCTTGTCTTCCGAAAACCTATTAACCACGTTTGTGGACAACAGGTAAATACAAATGGAAAGGGAACACTTGACTACGGAGAATTTGTTGCTGTTTCCCTGCATTTAAAACGGATGGCTAATGATGAGCATCTTCGTAAAGCCTTCTCCTATTTTGACAGAGATGGGAATGGCTATATTGAACCAGATGAGCTGCGAGATGCCTTGACTGAAGATGGCGCAGATGATTGTACAGATGTAGCGAATGATATTTTCCAGGAAGTAGACACAGACAAGGTACGCAGTTCATATAGTCTACCTTTATTTAATATGAAGTTGAATCTTACCCTCTGATATGATCACACAATTTCACAGGATGGCCGAATCAGCTATGATGAATTTGTGGCGATGATGAAAACTGGTACAGATTGGAGGAAAGCTTCTAGGCATTACTCACGGGGCAGATTTAACAGCTTGAGCTTAAAGTTGATGAAAGATGGTTCTGTAAACTTAGGAACTGAGTAGTGGTCTAGTGTGGGTGTGGCCCGCTTTCAATCTACCATTACAGAGTAGTGTAAAATTCCTCTTACATTCTGGACTTGATCTCTGATTTTTATTATTTGGTTCCCTTTTTAGATGGTTGCTTATTTACCAGGTGCTGTGCGAGTCAGGGAAGGAGTGCATGCACCTACATACAAGCCCTTGTGACTTCTACAGAAGATGGTGGCTTGGAGCCATTGTTGTGACATGTATGATTCCTCTCTTTTTAACTTCTCACCTGTTCTGGTTGACAATGTTGAATCAAACTGTTTAGTGAGGTCAGAATATGTTTACCAAGGTAATGCGAATGCCTTGTTTTGAATTCTGGACTCTATTTTGGTTATTCATTCTTTTTTTTTTGGCCCCCTTCTCTCGCTTATTTCCTCCCTGACATGGCGACATCTGATAGCTGCAATTGTTCTAGGTACTTTTCGTTTATATTCATAAATGCACAACGTAAGATGAGCCTCGTTATAAAAATTTCGTACGTTCATCTAAAAATTTTGATGGCAACTACTGACAGAACTCAACGCAAGGTGTTGTTATTAAGAAGGGTCTGACATGATGATATGTTTGTCGTTTGTTTAGTTTGGTTTTCATATTCTTTATGAAATGGGTCAAAGAATTTCGAAGCTAAAAGCAGGATAACATTCTGGTATTCATTGTCCCGAGCTCGTACGTATAGCTTTGGTAATATCAAAGATGAATCATGCATATATGAACACACACAGTTGGATGCGCGCCTATCATGTTTAAGAAGAGGCTGGGACAACAGGTGTATCAGAATTTAACTCGAACTTATGTCAATGTTGGTAAATAAAAACTTTTGCTGCGAACTGTTTAGATGCATAATACACGCACATATATATATATATCTATATATAATAGAATGATTTTCTTTAATTTTTGGTTCCCGCGACATGTCTTCTTGTATGCTCCATTCAGATGGTCTGATTAGGCTGGGTCACATGCTCCAATCGTAAGGGCTGGCATTGGGAGGTGGAAACTGATGGGCCCATAAAAGTGTATGAATAGCTAATATTTTCTGCTAAATGATCCACCACAATGTTATGGCATGTTTCTGGATCTTGAATATTGGTTGTTTCAGTTTGTGACTTCTGGGCCATTTTCTGTTTCTCGCGCGTTCGAAAAAACTCTTTTTGTCCCCAACACTAATGTATCAGTATTTTGTTTTGTCTTTTCTTGGGAATGTTTTATGTAGCATTAACATAAACTTGACAAGATGCACGGGTGATGATATTTGCTTATCAGTATATTAACATATATAGTAAAAGTTATTGCAAGCCGTATAATTTATAAGTTATGAATAGTATAATTTATGTTTAATTGCATACAATACATGAAAAGCTTGCTTAATTTTTTCAATGTCAAGTAGAATAACATACGGAATATTGAACATGTAAGATTATTATTTTTTCCTCACTTTTTGATTTTATGAAGTTTTTTTTTATCATAATAATATTTATAAAAGTGGCAATTCTTGTTCATGAATGGGAATAAAAAAAGAAATGATAATTTGTCGCTACAGAAAAGAAATTTTTTAAAAATGGAAGACAAGAGGGAGAGGCGAAGAATTAAAGGTGTCTTATGCATGTATCTTTACTTGAAGCTGCCCCTTTCAATGTCTGCTGTAGGTGGTATCCTATCCGCATCTTGCAGAGATATTATTATTATTATTATTCAATTGGACTCATTTGATCCTAATCCTGATTTCCTAACTTAATGGGCACTGAGCTTCTGATTCTTATATACATCATGCATTTGTGATCATGATGCTCATAATCATGAACCCAACAATTCAAATTGTGACACGTCAGCTTCAATCAAGGTTTGTTTGTCCGATGCATTAAGCCACTTTTCCATTACATTGAATCTTATTCTAATTCTCCCACCTCTCACACAGTCTGACTATACAACACGTTACATGTTCTCCATTTTTAGAGGCTGAATTGTCAACTTCTCACTATTAGTATATTATTATTACTTCATCTTGTGGCTTTTGATTGAGCTACGGGTTTTTTAATGTATTCGTACTTCTGAGTTCGTATCTCCTGCCGTGTGGTTTTTATATTGAGAGTGCATTTATTTTAAGTGAATAAAATAAAATAAAATAAAATAAAATTTTCTTTCCATATTTTTCAGCACCTCAGCCTCCACTATGCCAGAGGCACAGCAGATGATCTGAATTAACAAGCTAATTATTAAAAAAAAAAAAACCAAGGTCCCTAAACTTTTCTCATATAATATACATATTTTATCATTTTATGCCTGATTTATATAAGAGATTATTAGATGTTTACATATAGACAATGACAATGACAACCAGATTTATTCCATTAGGTGAAATTGGTTACATTAATCACATGTCATTATTAGACTATATTAAAAACCAGCTTTTAAATATATCACTTATTAAGAGATCTCGTTTTATAACTTTTTTAAATATCTTTTTTGGTTTCCATTAACAAGATCATTTGATTAACTATCCTCAGTAACTCTTTTAGAGACATTTTTTGTATATGTCTAAATCACTTTAATTGGTTTTTTACCATTTTTTTTTTTATGGATGTCACATAGAGCCGTCAAAATGGGTCAAACCCGACGGGCCGGCCCGAAAATCCCGAAAAAAATGAGCGGGTTCGGACCTCAATTTCGGGAGTAAATACATAATTCGGGCTTTTTGAGCCTGGCCCGTTGTGGGCCGGCCCGAAAGCCCGCGATTTTTTTCTTTTTCTTTTATTTTTGGTTTAAAATATTAAAAAATACATATTATTTTATTAATTAGTGATATATAAATTCTAAAATTTAAATATTATGTTAGTTTTTGATGATTTATGATGATAATTAGTTGTATTAATTTAAATAATTATATACAAAATTTATTAAAAAAACATAAAAAAATATTAAAAAATTAAAAAAAGCCCCCCGCGGGCCGGCCTATAGGCCTGATTCCGCGGGCTCGGGCTTAGAAAACTAGGCCCATTTTTTAATTCGGGCTTTTTGGCCCAGCCCGATTTGGGTCCAGCCCGACCCGAATTGATAATTCTAATGTCACACCAATTTTTTTTCATACACCATCATTTTAGATCTAATCCCTTTCTTATAATTAGATATTTATATATTTTTACGTTGGATTAAAGGTGACACTTAAAATGAATTATAAATTAATAAAGAAATTAACTATCATTATCTTAGAGTAGCTCAAGTGATAAGAGTATTTTTTTTTCCTTTAGAGCATTCAATATCCTGAACTTACTCCATCGCAATTGAAAGATTTATCAAGTCTAAACTAATCCAAATCAATCCGTCTAGGATTTTTATAGCTCTCTCTCTCTCACACACGTGCGTATATGGTGAATCTCACTTAAAGGAAAGGTACTATGATCAATGAGCGCTTGGTTAAGTGGTAAGGGGCTTAACCAGTATTTCACGGGGTTGAGATTTTGATTCATGAGAAGTGCATCAGCGTTAAAAAAAAGTAAGGCTTCAAAAATGTCTTCCAATTGGTATCTGTATGCCACCATAAAGTTTTACAGAATGAGGTCCGGATTAGTTTGAGGCGGACAATGAATCCAGGATACACCAGGATACCGGATGATGTTATTAAAAAAAAAAAAGATGTTCTATATGTTGATGTCATGCTTACTTGGAGATCACATTGGATGGTGTAAGTATAAAATGAAATGAAATATGATGCAAAAGCAATTTTGCTATGATTCTAAAATCTTGATGGACGCGTGATGCTCTCTCTCTCTCTCTCTATATATATATATTAGGGGGAATATATGATTTTTATATTATAATATAATTAGCACATGGATCATATGCAATCCGACGTCTTTCGACAATTCTGATATATATTGATAATTTTGTGGGTGGTCTTTTGTTTGTGTCAAATCCTTGTCCCAATTCAAAATATGGATGTGACTAGCAAGCAAGCAATATGGATGAAAAGTGGGAAAAAAATAAAAAATAAAAAATAGTAGAACACTAAATTATGTCAAATGTGCTTAAATTCAATGAAGCCTATCATGTGTTCCGCTCAATCATGTTCTCCACCATTTTCTGCATTTGTCCTTCACGTCTCAAAAGGAATTTTGCACGGCTTGCTATTCTTATTTCTTTTTACGTCTTTAGGATTTAGGGTTTGGAAATGTATTAGGGTTCATGTTTCTGTGGGAGATTCTTCATTGATCACTATGATTAACTCAAAAACTTTGACGTCTGGATTATTTAGTTGTTTTACTTGTTAACGTTGTCTCATTGGGAAACTATTTCATATGTATTCTAACTAATTAAGTCTTTTCTTTATTTACTAAGTTTAAAGTAAGGTGTAGTGTTTATAGCGTATATATCTCTTTTAAAAATAAAAGGTAAATTACATGAGTTTCTCTAAAAATTTTTTAATCACACAATTTTTTTTATTTCCAAATGTTATACAAACCTCCCATTAAAGTGGAAAAAAAAATTACACAAACCTTCCCCAAAAATAAATAAACTTATACAAACATCTTAGAAGAAAGATTGTGCATATTTTGAAAATATAAAAAAGGTTAGTGTAATTTCACTAAAATTCAAGATAAATTTTTGCTACGTATTTTTTATTTCAAGAAAATTTTTTATAAGTTTTGAAAGTAGAGAGGATACATGTGTAATTCTAATAAAATCAAAAGAAAGTTTGTATGAGTTTTAAAAATAAAGGGAAAGTGCATGGATTTTTTTTTTGACCCGGAGGAAAGTGCATGAAATTGAAGTAAAATTTAAGGGGTATATATAATTTGCTTTAATATGTAAATATGTTTTTTTTAATATTTAGAGTAAAATATATCAATTATTTTTTTGTATTTTATTGAAATTATATTAGTTTTTTAATTTAAAATAAACATTCTTTTTTCTTCAAAATTAAGAATCACGTTACATTTTAGTTTGATTGTAACTGAATAAACTCCCATTGACATAAATATATCCTCAGCTAAGTCCGGTAGCACAAGAGAATAGATCTAGTGATAGAAAAATTTATTACTCATCAGAAACATCCAAATTAAACTTTAAATTAATATTAAAAAATCTAGTCACTGACAAATGAAGTTTCGACAAGTACATGAAGAAGTTATGTAAGGGCTAGAAATTCTGATTCACAACACTTACTAAGATAGGAGTCAATTTACGCAAAAAGGTAAAAGAGAATAATTTAAAAAATATCATCTTTCCTGTACTAGGCATGTTCCACACCACATATATATGACTGGTTTGATTGATGATGTTATCTTCATTTTTAAATATAATTTACTTTTAATATTTTTATTGATATTATTTAATATATTTTCTAGATTTATCCTAATTAAATGTTATACCTTTTCAATCACAAATTTATTTTTTTGTAATTTCTCTTTCATTATCTAATTAATAAGGGGTATTAATAAAAAAAATTATCTAATGGTCCTAACCTAACTTATATTTTGAATCATGAAAATTTTTCTTTTTGCAAATTATATTTGAGATATGAGGGAGTAATTACTTTGTTATATATTAAAAAATATTTTCTTATTTAATTATATTATTGATTTTATATTTTTGTAAAAATAATGTTAGAAAATGAGATATTAATATCTTTCTGGCTAATATCAATCCATTTCTTGAAGTCACGTTAGGCCGGGTTGAGCCATGAATGCAAAACTCTCTCAATATCAATTTTTTTTTTTATATACAAAGTTTGAACTCAAAACCTTACTTAAAGGAAACATGCATTAATTCACTTGAACTCAACCATTGTTGTTGGTTGATAGATATTAATTTGCTTAATTATATGAGATATAAAAAAAATTATTTCTTGAAGTACTTATTTATCGTCTAAATTAAAAGTCAACGCTTGGTTTCATATTTTTCCTATTCTCAAGAGGCAGAATTTGGCATTTCCGATCATAGATATTAATCATGAATAATATGCGTCGCGCGCGTTAAGTGTTTTACTTTTACACAACTTCACAAAACATTTTTATTGCTAATTAATCATAATTCATGCTTATGGACCTTGACAAGTTTGTGGTGTGAATGTCATTAAAATTGACTTTACTTTTGGATAATTACGTTTTAACTTGTTTCGGGTTTCATTGCATGCATATATATGTATATGTGGAGAGAAACATAAAAGAATTCGACAATTTTTTTTTCGGTTTATTGCATGTAGTTTGAGTTAATTTGCACGGTTCATTACTTACGAATATCTAGTATGACTTATGTATTTTCAATCTATGTATGTTGTAAAAATAAATAGATAAATATTCTCCTGCAATTCAAGAGATCCAAGTTATTATAGTTAGTTAGTAAATAAAATAAGATGATACGTTGGTTTAATGTGTGTGTAAGAATTTCTCTCAAAATTTAAACAATATGCTCCTTCAGTTCTATATTATAAATCATTTTAACTGTTTTAAACATACAAAAAATAAAACGGATAAAGTAATTAAAATTCTTAAACTTCATAAAATTTATCATGACTTTCTAATATTATCTTTATTAAATTATAACACATCTTAATTATATATTTCTTTATCTCTTTCCACCATAACTAATTAATGAGATACAAACATGAAAATCAATATTTAATACTCATAAAATGTATATTTTGTACATTTCAATCATTCTAGAATATAACTTATAATAAGAAAAAGGGGAAATATATGGCTATCTACACATTCTAATTTTGTTTTAGTGCATAAAAAAGCATGATGCTTCATTTTCACATTTAGTTTCCCTTTAAAAAAGAAAGAAAAATGAAATTGAATTCTTTTGACCCATAATTCTGTGTTGTCCATTGAATTCATATAATGTGATCCCAAGTGTATTGTAACTTATTGAATGTGGATGTGTTGTTGTGTCATGGAGTGAGGTTACCATAATTGTTGAGTCCACAAACCTATGAACCATAAATGAAGGTGGGTACTATTGTCTTCACGTATAAATGTTGGCATGCATGTGTGTGCGCGCAACATATTTGTTTCTGGCAACAGATGTTTGGTCCTTTTTCCCACTTTCATCTTCATCTCTCTCTTCTTCAACCACTAATTTCTACTGGTTTCTAATTAATCATCCCAAACTATTATTCCCTCCGGTTCCATTCATGGAGGAAAAAATTACCTCAAAAATATTAAGGAAAGGAGTTGAAGTTAGTTAAAAATAATTAATTTATCTCATTTTCGATTTCCTTTAAAATTAACCCTACTTAATTGTCTCTTCCTCTCTCAATTCCTTTCAAAGATAATACATCTCGTGACTCTCAACAGTATTAATAAATAAGGATAATCTTGGTAAATAAAAATTAATGTAACATTAACTCTATTTTTTCTTCTTATAAATAGAATCACTAAAATTTTTTTTCTCTTATAAATAGGATCGGAGCAGCAAGTAACTAATTTTATAAGTAAAACCTATATGTACACACATGTAGAAGAATATATTCTACTTGAAAATTTTTAATTAAATCAGTAATTATTAATTTTATAAACTTAATGTTCTTACATGTGTGTCACTTTTTTGCTTAAATGGAGTTCGATGTTCTTAAAACCATATAGCAAGGTTACTATATAAATCGGCGAAGTTATTTGTTCAAAGATTCATTAGTCGAGCTACCTCCATAGTATTATGGTTGAATTAATTATATTTAAATAGATATGTTTTCTATTTTTATATAAAACTTTTATGTTAATTTTTTTAAAAAAATATTTTTGTTAGTTCTTGATCGATTGGAACAACATTTTGAGTTGTTTTTATCAATTTTAACATGTTTTAATTTGGACATGTTTTAAAAGGTTGGACTAGAATTTTATGATGTGTCTGTGTGAATTAGCTAATGCGCAGAGTGATGAATAACACGTGGGGGGTGAGTGGGCCTCATCTCTCTCTCTCTCTCTCTCTCTCTCTCCCAAGTGTACACATTAGGAAATGCACATAGCATAGAATGAGAGTGCGCTTTAAAAGCATTCAAGAGTGACCTACAGTTTCAGTAGTACGTGGATTCAGGAGTTGAAATATGGGCAAGTGAATTTGATGATGAGAAATTGATAGAATATGAAAAAAAAAAAAAAAAAGGTTGGTGATAGCAATGTGGGACACGAAGCCATGAGTCATGTGGTAGAATTAATTGAGATAGAAGGAGACAGGCAAAAGGACAAAAGAATGAACAAGTGGGTGATAATGATGATGATGATGATGTCGTTGGAAGAGTAAAGGGCACTAAGGATAAGAAACAGGATATTGATGCTACAAGATCGATGCCACAAATGGAAAGAAATGCTGTTTCATTTGGGGCCTATTTTCATTCCAAGTTCGGAACTCATTTTCTTTTAACTAATAGTGTTTCTAACTTTTTTTTTTGGAACAACAACTAGTATTCCTAATAGAATCACCAAAATGTAAACTATGTTATAAGTCAAAAACCTAGTTAATATAAAAATTACTTGCCCCATGTTTCTATCCAAGTTTGTTTTTGACAAACTCATTCTCTTGAACTCAATTTTGACAAGCTGCAACCAAACAGGCCCCGCCCGTTGCAGTGCGCACACACTACTATTGTGAGTGTGTGTAAGTGTAGGAGAGAGAGGGAGAGAGAGGGTCACTTATTTCTACTTGTATGGGGACCATTGCAACGGGACATGCACGTGAATGGGCTCCCCACTTTTCCCTCATTTTGACTCATTAACTTCCTTTTCGTTTGTCTTCTCAATTTTTTTCCCTTTCTTAAAACTCCTTTTAATTGTAAAAAGAGCGTATTTGGTATGTAAAATAAAAAATTTTAAAACTGAATTAATATGTAAAAATGTCAGTCATGTATGCCTCTAGATGAAAAACTAATAGAGAAAGATAGGTATGGCTAAATAATAACAACAAAAATATGATAAATATTATCTAACTCAATTTTTATGAAAGAAAAAGGGAAATGATACCAAACAAAGTATCAATGTGAATGAAAAGGTTTTCCATTCATCATTTAGTATTTGGTTTAATTGGTATGGGATTATACCGGTTTAATTAAAGATTTTGAGTTTAAGTCATAGAAATATAAATATATTAAACATTTAGTGATAAAGCTTATTACTAGAAAAAATCATACTCAGCTCGATATAAATTATTAGTTGGACTCATTAAACATGTTGTTCTAGATTTGAGTCACCTGTCCCACCATCTATATCTTCAGCCTTCACCATCCTCCCTTATCCTTCACCATCCTCTTTAGTGGACTTCCACTACATGCTTCACCCCCTTTGTTAGGGGTTCACCGGCATCTACTTTTCTTTTTTTCTTTTTACCATAAAAAAACAATTCAATATCAAGAACAATTAACTAATCCATATTCAAGCTAGGCTAGACTTCAATTGAAAAAATAAATCTTTCAATATGGGTTTTTTTTTTCCAACGTGGTAACCCGCAGCAACATCTGTTCTAATCAAATGATAGTTATCACTATTAGTTGAGGGTTTGATATTGGGTTCATGATGTGTGAAGAAGATACACATGTTATTTTATGAATTTAAAACCAAACTTTTAGGGTATATTTGGGAGTTTAATATGGAATGGAATAGATAGGCTATTAATGGAATGAAGTGGAATTGAACGAAATGAAACTGAATGGAATGAAACATAATGTTTTATTGTAGAAAGTATTTTAAGAAGGAAAAGAACAATTTCATTTAGTCATTATTTGGGAGTGATTATAAAATTAATGGAACAGAATAGTTTATAACATTTTTGTTCATATTATCCTTATAATTAAATTTAGATAAAAAATATGAAATTACTTCAAATTGAAAAGTACACAATATTTTTGAATAAATTTCAAATATTTCTTCCCAAGTAGCCTTTATACAATGAGATTTTTTTTTATTTGTTATTCTTTATAAATATATAAGATTACAATTATAATTTGTTAGGGAAAAAATTATTCACTGTTTTTAAATTCAAAGTCTCCAATAGAAAAAATAAAAAATTCTCATGCTATGAAGAGATTGGGAGGATAGTTTAATATAGTTGAAAAACTAGGAGATAATTGTATATAGTGAATAGAATGAGAATAATAAGAAAGAGATCAATGAAAAATATTATTAGAAAGATTTATGTTTAAATAAGATTTACGGTAATTTTTTAAATATAATATAAATCCCAAATTACTCAATCCATAACCTTTTAATTTGAGAGGATAATAAAAATTAGATTTTTGATGGCCCTCCCTTATCATTCCATTCCCTTATAAAAAATCTATCCAAGTAATTGCCCACTTCCTTTAATCATTCCATTTCATTAAAAAAAAAAACTCTTAAAGACAGGGTTAATGTGTGTATATATAAAAGGTTAATTACGTATGTTTCTTCGTAATGGAAGCACCGTTTTGGTTTGGGCCATCGTGAAGAGAGAAACTCAAACCAAGCTACTCCATGCTGGTCGTTTGCAAATATATATAATTGGTATCTAAATCTATCGAAATCTATTTGATTAATTTAAAAAAAAATGAAAGAAATTAGAGAAACAGACAAATTGAATAATACTCCCTCCGGCCCTATATATAGGATCTTTTGTCATGGTCCTAAATATAAGACACATTATAATATACGAGATAGTATTTATTATATATTTCCAGAAAAATGTCCCTATTTAATGTATTCAAAGAAAAATTAAATAAGGGTAGTTTTAAAAAAATGTTGAGATTTTTGGAAAAATTAAAATAGTTAATTAGTTTTAATTTTAATTATTAATTTACGTAATTCGATTAAAAGAGTCTTATATTAAGGATAAGAGAAAGTAACGGAGTGGGAGTGTCTGTGTTATTTATCATACGCCGTTTCGTTTGGACCAACAATATTGGAATGCTTCCCACGTGATAAACAAATCTCCCACTAGCTTGTTGCCTATTGGATGTCGGCAAAACATTTTAATCCCAAGTTATTTCGAGAACCCTTAAATTTAACCCCAAAAAATTTTAAAAAAAATGACCGCTTCTTCTCCTATGTGAATATACTCCCTCGGAACCATAATATGGGTTATATTTACAAAAGTTATTTTAATTTAAAATATAAGTCAAATTTAGATATTGTAAATCGGAAGAGTAAATTTTTAATCTTGTTAATTGGGGGCATTATTCCATAAACTAATTATGCCTATCATTATGGCAGGCACAAACAAAACAATCTACGCTTGATAAATTTCTCTAACGTGCTTTTCCAAATTAATAAATTAATTTATAATCTGATAGAATATCCTTTTCTAGTTGGTCTTTTTCAATTTTTATTTTCTGATAAAATTGATAACAAGGGGAGGCACTTCCAATTGTATCTAGTAGGATTGATGACATTAGCTTACTGAAGCTCAACCTAAGCAATTTTTGTATAGCTTGTCTTCGGTAAGCAAAAAGTTTAGATAAGTTGGGTTTTGGGATTCATAAGTTTTAGAACTCAAAGAATATTTATAAAGATTCTTATATATTATTCATCAATAAAATTCTCACATTGACAATAAGATTTAAACTCATACTCTTATGAAATTAATATAAGTTGCATCATTGCCAATTGAATAAATTTTTATTGGCAATTTTTTGTATAGGTTTAAACTAGCAGTTTTATCTAATGACAAATATTTAACTAATTTTTAAGCAATAGAGGATCTTTAATTTTAAGGAGGGGTGTATATCAAGCAAAAGTTGAGATAGTTGAGCAAATCCGAACTCACGTTTATGGGTGTGAGTTCTTCTTTGAATATATTTTATGTTGCACCCTCGAAGGATTAATTCCTGTATCTTTGCAAACACTTCGTGCGATATTATATTGGTCCCTTGTTTAATTTCATCGTTTTTTTACTATATTAATTATGTATTCTAATTCGGATCCTGCATGCTCACCTATTCATTATTAGTTTGTAACTTCATTTTATTGTAAAAGAATAATTTATATGTATTATCGAATATAAGATGTAAAGAATGATATGTGCAATCATGAGTACATAAGAATAAAAATTTTGGTAGTTTTTGAGTTGGTCAATTTAACTCTAGAAGTCAATTTAAATTTTCATTCCATTGTTGCAACCATCTTTACGGACCGGCATGTCATATTTATTCAATATTTTTTTTTTTTAATACCAAATGATTTTTTGAAGAAATATTGAGCCAAACTAAATCTGATTAAGCTAGTTAGGTTACATACTCTTCCAGTAACAATTTTCTTCTTTTATTTTTTTGTAATTTTTTATTTATTATTTTCTAAAATAACATATTTCCAT
Organism: Adenanthera pavonina; assembly: GCA_026686845.1. NCBI lineage: Eukaryota > Viridiplantae > Streptophyta > Magnoliopsida > Fabales > Fabaceae > Adenanthera > Adenanthera pavonina. Next base: position 37,899,082 of record JAIVEN010000010.1, read on the forward strand.
CAATCCTAAATATAGGATATCTTCTAGAAACTTTGGTTGGTCTAAAAAATATGATATCATATAATATTAATTACCTTTTTTCCAATTCTACCCTTGTATATGTAACAATTCTCATTAAATTATCCCAAACTTAGTTACTCACTAACAAAGTACAATTAACAATATATGCAGGACCAGAGAAACCAGGATGGAGAAAAGATTTTAGTGGAGATAGAGAAACTCCACGTTGCGGCGAGACATAGGACCGCCCAGTTGAATGAGTTTCAACTTTGGAAAATTTTCTGACAAAAAGGGTTTTATGCTACGGTGAACTTACCTACCACCTTGGCACCATACCTTGGACTTTTATAAATCAGAAGCGTATAAGATGAATGAAGCAGAAAGAAACGAAGGGAGAACCAAAGGAGTTATGTTAAGGTTCGAGAAATCTGGACTTAGGGGGTGATTTTCGGACTCTGGGAGCTTCGATCTTGGTTGATAAGTGATTTTTGTTCCTTTCTCTCCATTTTATTTAGTTTTTGAAGGTGATTTTTTGGGTATATGTTGAGATTTTCTATTTTGGCTAAAATCTACTGACTAAAATAGATAAAATGGGATTAAAGAGGTGTTATTTATTGTTGAAGATACTTGGGTATAAGTTTTAGAGGGAGCATGTGTTATTTATGCTTAACCCTAGGTTGGAATTGCTTGAGGGAGTGTGAAATCTGAGTTGGAAGTGTTAATACATGATTTCAATGGTTATATGAGGTTAATTGATGCTTGAAAATGTGGTTGGAATCTTGAGTTAAGTATAATTGGTTGAATTGTGAATTTCGGATAATTATACTATATGTTGATTGTGGGCATTATGACATTATAGAGATTGTTTGGTTGATTGGAGGAGTACAAGTTGTGATTGGCAATCCGAGAAGTTTATGGAATCTTGTATGTCGTTTTGATAGCCCAAGGTAATCGGGTGTTTGTATGGTATGTATTATATGTTAATATATATATGTATATATATATATGCATGTTTCCGTTTATACCATGATATTGTTATGTGTGTGTATGTTTTTTCTACATATCGTGATATACACACGGCTAGATGATATAGTAAATGATGATGATTATGATGATGATTATATATATGATGATGAAGTGAAATTACATGATTTCATAGCATGACATTGAGAAACATGATAATGATAATGATTATATGATGATATTGCACGCATATCACCACTACATGTACATTGTGAGAAAAGGTGGATCGGGTGGCGATGTTGTTATTGATATGATATGATGATATATGATATGGTGAAATAAGGAAGGGATTCATGTTAAATCCTTTCCTATGGCCTGGAGAGTAAGACGACAATGGACTGCACATTTCCTAAATCACCACCAATTTGCGGTGATCCAGGGAAATGAGAGCCACAATCCAAGCATTAGTATTACTTTTGACCGGGTGCACTAGTGTGAAGTAAGCTTGATAATGTTCTGAAATTAGTCTTTACCGACTGTTGGAAAGGAGTCACATATACGAAATATCTTGTTATAATGACAGCTCGTGGTTATAACCATGTGTGAGGGAGAGCATGCATTCCATTATATTTTGAATTCATGACACTGTGTGCATTATTGTATGAATTAGTATATATGTTGCATGTGATTATCCCTTGTTACGGAGACCTTGTCTCACACCTATTTCCTATAAACTAACATTGCAAGTGAAGATTCTGGCACTAGTTTAAAGAAGTCAAGGGAATCATAACCACTTTGATGTTAGGAATCTTCAAGTCATCAGTAGTGTGTATATTGTCTTTATATGCATTGTGCCAAATAGAATAGCATGTTTGTAAGTTATATGAGGATAATGATATTGAGATCATGATGGTTGTTTGATATTGATGATTGTAATGATGATGTTGATGATGATAAGTTTAGATATATGGTATGTATGGGTGAGTATGTATGATGATGGTTTGAGCCCCGGCGTAGGTCATTATTGATGGAACAGGTGCTGTGTGTCAGAATGGCGTGTGTGAGCCCAAAAGGGGTTTTTGGGCCTAGATGGTGTGATTTGAACATATAGCCCATTAGGTGAATTTTAGGTTTAAGTGGGTCAAATTTCGTCAAAGTTGTTCTTTTGAGGTGAAATCTCATTGGACAAGTTGGTTAAGTCTAGTAGGACTTGTATGAATGGTCTCCATGTGCCAATTTGTTTTGGATGACAACTAGAAGATGTTTATGGTGAGTTTTGGTCAAAAAATGGTCAAAACAGTGTCGGGTATGCAAAATTTCCGTACAGAGATGGATTTGAATGAAATTAATGTCTACGAACAAATTGGGACAAAATTGACCTATAGGAGTTGGAATCAGATCAATCGAAGGTTAAAGCATACAATTATATGTGTTGAAAGTTTGCCCTGAGAATTTGAAAAATGTTGATATGGTATCAGCATGGGGGTATCACAGCTCCAGAAACCAGGCCACGATGCCAATCGTCTCTGGTTGAAAATTTTTGGAACCCGAGAGCTTCCACGCTACGGTGGCATTGTTGAGGTCGCAGCACCATACTCTAATATAGCTATTTTGGTTTGTTTTGGTCAGTTTTCCAAAATTCCAAGTGATAAGTGGAGTAAATTGGAGGAGGGTGTTACAATTTTTTTTTTCCGTAAAGCCACATAATATGTCATGGGAACTTACTCTTCATTTAATAAAAGGAAGTGTGTTAATGGAGTAAATAGGAATAAAATAAGAAATAGTTAATATATTTTGTGAAAATTATGAATATAACCACATTTTCTTAAAATGTAATAATTAATTAATAATGTCCCATATTTAGACTAGAAAAAGTAAAAAAACATGAATTCAAAAAGAAAAAGTGAAAAACATAGATAAGTACAAGTGAAGGAAGCAAAAAACAATGATAAGCACATGCTGCGTAATGTAAGGAGTACGTAGCTTAATTAATACTCTCTCTATTCCTTAATATAAGACTCTTTTAACTGAATCATACAGGTTAAGAATTGAAATTAAAACTAATTAACTATCTCGATTTCTCCAAAAATCTCAATATTTTTTCAAAATTACCCTTATTTAATATCTCTTTCTCTCTTTCTCCTTGGATACATTAAATAGAGATATTTTTTAAAAATGTATAATTAATACTACCTTGTATATTGTAAAAGGTTTTATATTCAAGATCACAATAAAAGACCCTATATATAAGACCGAAAAGGGAGGAATATATGGTTGAGTCCAGATTTTTCGCCCAAGGCTTCCCATAGCAAGGTACGTGGCATCCCAATATCGGGGATATGAGGCTTTCCATTAATATGTTTTTGACATTTTTTCTTCCTTTTGCTATTCATATTTTTTTCAGATTGAAATATATTGAATTCCAATTATTTTGACTGACAGAATTACGGCAAAGCCTTGCCAATCATATAATTTTTGTTTTGGTACAAAAGAGGGCATGAGCCCAAACAAAAAACTAAAAGACTCAACGAGAATGGGATTGAGATCCCAAGCTTTCTTCTAGCACCAGGGCCCGCAGCTGAACAGGGGCCATGCATATAAGGTAGAGATAGTGAAGCCAATCTTTGCAAGCATATCAGCCACACAGATGAGTGAGATCATATAATTTTTGGTTAAACTTTAAAACCTCAAAGTCCTGTCTCAGATGAGTGAGATCCATACAGCCACTGAGCCACAGCCACATTTAGCCCAAAAAAGAAAACCCACAGCCACGAGGGCAAGTGGACCCCCTCCTTCGTTTTTCATGAATTAAGTAGCCTCCGTACGACTAACTGAAAAATTTATATGTAGTATTTTATTACTATTGAATATCAACATTAATGGTTTTTATATTTACAAAAAAATATCTGTAATATATTTTCAAAATATATAAAAATAAAATAATGTGGGTAAATATATATGAGATATGGTTTCTATGCACGATTATATATTTGTCACTTTTTTAAATAAAAAAATATAACAAAATTTAATTTGGTCCAAATATCACGCACTACTCTATTCTCTATTGCATCTATTCTTAACCCAAATAACTAAGCACACCTTTTTAATTCTTATTTATTCCTGTACCCATTTAGCCTTTTCCTTCTCTTCTCCTATCTAAGAGTAAGTCAGTACCTATATGTTTCTCTCAGCTATTTACATTTTCATCCCTAAAACCTTTATAATTCCTCGAAAAATTTAATTTAATTTAATTTGGAACAAAGCTACCTAGCTAGCTCGATAACGCTTGCGTCGACAACTGTGATAGAGAAAGAAAGGAAAAAATTAATGCCCACGAGAAAATGAATTCGTCACGGCGCCGAAATCATAATTCCTCCTCTTCCTCTCCAACTCTCTCTACAGTCCTCACTCTCTACTGGTGTATCTGTGTGCGTGTGCGTGTATATATATATGTATACCTTTCTCTCAGCCAATCCCACAGAAAAACACAAACACAAACACATAGAAAAGCAGAATTGTTCCTGGCTTCTTGGCCTGAAACTATGGATTGCCAGGAGTGGCCGGAGCCGGTGATTCGAGTCCAAGCTTTAGCCAAGAGTGGCATAAGCAAGATACCGGAACGCTTCATCAAGCCTGAATCTGTGAGACCCATTATTCATAACAAAGCAGTTTCCGGTGAGGATGATATTAACATCCCTGTGATTGATCTGAAGTATCTGGGAGAGCCGGGGCGGCGAGAGAAGACGCTGCGGCAGGTGGGGGAGGCGTGCCGGGAATGGGGGTTCTTTCAGGTGGTGAACCATGGGGTGAGGGAGGAGCTGATGAGGAAAGCGAGGGAGGTGTGGAGAGAATTCTTCATGCAGCCATTGGAGGTGAAGGAGAAGTATGCAAACTCTCCGACGACCTATGAAGGATATGGAAGCCGTTTGGGAGTGAAGAAAGGAGCTATACTTGATTGGAGTGACTACTTCTTTCTTCATTACATGCCTTCTTCTCTTAGGGACCAAGCTAAGTGGCCTTCTCTCCCTCCTTCCTTGAGGTATCTTCCTCTTCTCTGTGTCATTTTCTTTAAACTAGATATATTTTTCCATACATTTAAAATAAGAGCAACTTTTTATAGATTTTATAATTTATGTTATTTTTTTTTCAGATTATATTATGAGGGTTTGAACCCTATATCTATACCTCTCCATTCTTATTATCGGAGATAACTCAAAAGGCTAATATTAAAAAAATTACTTTTGGTTAATAAAATTTACTTTTCTTTGTACTTCTATTTCCTTTTGTTCTAAAATTTCGTTTTAAATATATTATATATTGTTAAGTTTGTGAAAACAAACTATTTTAAATTAGACTTTTGACTGCTATACAGTTTATCTATTTTTTATAAGAGAATAATGCAAATAATAATATAATATTATTATTAGATGCACTTCCTATTTAAACTTATTCTATCTTTTCTCTCTCCATCTCTTTCGTTTTTTTTTAAATATGTAATGTATAATTATTTTTATGATTATAAAAAAATAAATTGAGAAGATCGGATTCTACTTAATTAATTATTAATTAGAATGGTGGAAAGAGTAAAAAATAGGTAGTGAGGCACAAATTCTTCTAAGACTATGGAAAATTTATTGCAAGTTGGTCATAACTTTTTTTCGATCCTTATATAGTGTGTGTATACATGAGACCGTTAAAATACTTCTGGATTTTTTTTCTTCATAAAGAAGATAAAGTTACAGTCATATAGAGGGGTGGAATGAGAATTATAGGTGCAAAAGTCTGTTTGGTTTACAAGGAAACAAAACAATATGTTGTGTGTTGGTTTGAGAAGTTAGGATATTCAAAGTTGGAATCTTTTAACCTAATAGTGATCCGATGGTACGTTTCGTCATTATAAAGCTGGAGCAAGAGATTAATTCTTGTTGGACACTTCCTTTTCTTCGAACCCCAAACACGGTCCCCGTACTGCCAACGCGCTAAATGTTTTGATTAAGATAATGATATATATATATATATATATAAAAGAATACATATTATAATTATGTATAATTGTGTTTCTTTTCATTTTAATAAGTTTTTGATAAAGAAGTTTATATATAGAGATGACATGAAAAGGGTTCAACCTATCTATATATGTGAATATGCAATGTAAAATTAAGATGATATTACTTTTACTGAAAGAAATTAACTGTAAATTAATAAAAAAGTGAGTGATTCGTCCAGCAAGGGATGGTGGAATGTGAAAGATGAATCTTTCTGTTATAAAGGGAACGTTTTGTGCGTCGACACTTGCTTCATGAGTCAATGTGTTGTTCTAAATATATATGCAAAATTCCTCCTGCTTGTGTTTTGTATGGCCATCCTGCATGCTTTATGGGTATTACCTTTATCTCCACTCCTTTTTTTTAAATTATGGTTAAGGATGTTTGTTTTTCATATATACTTTTGTGTGTGTGAGAGAGAGAGAGAGATCACCTTATTATTCCCACCATATTAGTGAAAAAGAGTACAAAAAAATGACTTAATATTTTGCATGCAGTTAAATTTCTGAGATTGATACAAATTAAAATATGTGAGATTGAGTGTGAAATATATTCATTAATATCTGTTTTCTATATATCTCTATGTTTAAATGCATTATATATATATGAAATCGCTCTAAACTAAATTGAGATATATATGTGGGAATGTGTAGGAAAGTGATAAGTGAGTATGGGGAGGAAGTGGTGAAGCTAGGAGGAAGAATTCTGAAGCTAATGTCAATAAATCTAGGGTTAGAAGAGGATTTTCTGCTTCAAGCATTTGGTGGAGAAGAAGAACTAGGAGCCTGCCTGAGGGTGAACTTCTATCCAAGTTGCCCAGAACCAGACCTCACACTTGGACTCTCACCTCACTCAGACCCCGGTGGTATGACCATTCTTCTTCCCGATGATCATGTCTCCGGTCTTCAAGTTCGTCGAGCCAACGGTTGGATCACCGTTAAACCTGTCTCTGATGCCTTTATCATCAACATTGGTGACCAAATCCAGGTCCTCTCTTCATTCCTGTCTCTAACTTCTTGTCAATAAACAACATTTCATTTTGCAAAGACTTTTGTACCTATAATTCTCATTCCACCCCCTCTCTATATTCGTGACTTATAAATAGTGCTACTTATTATAAATTTTATATTGATGGGTGTGTGATTTTATATATAGGTGCTGAGCAATGCAATATACAAGAGCGTAGAACACAGAGTGATAGTGAACTCAAACAAAGACAGAGTTTCATTGGCATTCTTCTACAACCCTAAGAGTGATTTGCTGATTGAACCTGCCGAAGAGCTTGTGACAGAGGACAGACCAAGTCTCTACCCTCGCATGACTTTTGATGAGTACAGACTTTACATTAGGACTAGGGGACCTTCTGGAAAATCTCAAGTTGACTCTTTGACTTCTTCTTCCCAATCATAAAGATTCAGATCCTTCCTGAGATAATTAAGTCAAAATATCTAAAGATGTAACCTTTTTTTTTTTCTTTGGAAAAACCCATTTCAATGTGTCATTAATTAGTGTACAATTAAGGACACTTGATTGATCATCTTATATACACATATATGAATTTGCTTCTCTGTAATATTATAAATTTGCTTCGATCTTGTTTTATTAACATTTTGGGCAGACCCATCTATTAATATATATTGCTATATATTCTCTTCTGTGTCAAGGACAAGTGCAATTGTTGGAGAAAGAATAGAGTAAAAGAAGATAAGAATCTATACCAAAGACGAAGAAAAAAGAAAAAGCAGATAAGAATCACATGTCAAAATTCCCTTCAGTGTGTGTGTCCTGATCTCAAAGCAGTGAGGCGTTGCTTGGGTCAACAGAGGAAATAAAAAGAATAATGAAATGTGATAAGGTTGGTTGGTTCTATCGTTTGTACCATTTTAGCTTCCCCGAGTGGGATGGATCATAACTTCAATTTTTTGCCTATAATAATTCAGGTAAACAAAGAAAAAAAGATAAATGTATCTTTTGAATTATCTTTTTGTAAAAGGTTTGTTAGAATAAATACAGTTTTAAATAATAAAATTTGAATAAAAATAAAAAAGTTTACCATAAATTTATTTAGATAAAACAAAAATAATGGTTAGAAACCACTTTTGGTTTATCAAAAGGAAAATGAAATAAGTCCTAAGTTAATTACCTAAATGCTTGTTCCTTCCAATGCAGATTTTTAAGGTTAATGTCAAAATAGAATATTAATGGCAAATCAAACAATAGTAGTATATTTTTTTTGTTTTAAAATTTAAATTTTGTAATATACTTCTTTAAATCCAGATTATAAGGTGTCTTGAGAAATTTTTTCTTGATCAATAATATAAGCTGTTATGATTATTTTTTTATTATTTATTTATTTAATGATCAGTTTTGTAATTTGTGTTAAAATAGAGGGAATGAGTGAAATAAATAAAAATAAAAATATATTTTTGGATTCTTTTTATAAATTTAAAGATATAATAATTTTTTTTTAAATATGTAAAATTATTAAAAAATCTTATATTATTGATGGAAGGAAGAAAATATTAGGAATGGAAAGAATTTTTGTGATGCATTGTGTGGTGAATGTTAAACGAGGATGGCCCGATAGGAACCTAGTGGCCCATCACCAGCATTAATGGTTTCTGTTGCAACTTGCAACTGCTCTCTCTCTTTCTTTCTTTTCTGGTAAACCAAAGAAAAATACTTTATTTCAATCTTTCTTTGTCCCCATAATCAAAGCCTCACTTCTTTTTTTTTTTGAAAAAAAAAAGAAAGAAAGAAATACAGCATCACATGGTGGTCCAACTCCTTTACTAGTTGTGGTTGTAATGGATGAAAAGTGATTTTCGTAACAAAGTTAAAGGTGGCAGTGTGACTTTTCGTTGCCTTTTATGAATTGAAAGTGTTATGTGGGTAAAATAGGCACGTTCAAAATGAAGCAACGTGCTCCTAAAAGAGGGCAAGAGGCATACACTATTATGATCAGTATCATAGCAAAGATAAAGTTATATTTCATTGCCGCGTCACATCACCCCCCATTACTGCAAGTGCGTGACCACTTCAACCACCCATTCACATCAAATTACTTGCCCAGATAAGCAATTGGGAATTAATATAATTCTATACTTAATATAAATATTACTTCTAATTATTGTCATTATCTATTTTTAATGTCTTGAATTTCATAATTTTCTCAATATTAATAATCTAAACTCCATTTTTCATAATACTTGTTACTTTAAATTTTTAATAAAATATTAATTATTTATTTTACTATTTTTTATTAATAAAAAATAAAATATTTAAAATAACATTTAAATTGAGGACATTTTAGATTATTTAATAATTTATTTAGCCTGTTTGAAAAAGAGTCTAAAATGACACTTTATGAATCATACAGGAGAGAGTATAAAGCTCTTATTTTGTATCATTATATTCTTATTATGCATTTATAATATTTAAGTTAATATTAATAGTCGGTGGGCTATAAATAGAAATTACGTAACAAGCATTGTTACTCAAAATGAATGTGAAATAGGTCTTACTTTCTCACATCAACTCTCTATTTCCTTGTTCTTCTTTCTTATGTTTTCTATATTTTTATAACAATACTTTATATTTGGCATTATATTTTTTAGACCCGATATTTGATATTATATTCATTCTTTTGTTTTCTCAAATATATATATATATATGTTCTACTAACAAATTGTTTTATGTGAGAATTATTAGGCATTGGATATTATTGAATTCAAATCATTTCTGATATCAGTTAAAAAAAATCTCTCCATATGATTTTATTATTTAGATTGATTAAATTTAATATTTTTTATAACCAATTGAAATTAATATTCTATTAACAGGTCTACAAATATTTCATTTGTTTTTCTTATATAATGTTGATGTATTAATTATTAAAAATTTTTGCATGAAAATAAATCTGTTAAAATTAAAGAAGAAAGCTATTTATAATTTCGTATATTATTTTATTAATTTTTTTGGAGTGTGGTAGTATAAATAAATATATAACTTATAATTAAATGATAAACATGTTATGTTGTAATAAAAAATTATATGTTTATTGATCAACAATAATATTAGTCTTATCACACTATGTGTGGTCGGTTACATGGATCATACGATACCAATAGGCTCTATCAAACGCTATCTTCTTAGATAAATCATTTCTTAAAAGGTCATTCCTTATAACTTTTTTTAGTGTCCTTTTTGGTCTTCCTCTACGTCTTTTGATAGGGCTCCAAGCCATTTGATTAACTTTTTTCACTGGCTTCTCTTGTCTTCTTCTTTGTATATGTACAAACCATCTTAAATGATTTTTCACTATTTTCTCCTCAGTAGGTTCTACTCCAACTTTTCTTTATATACAGTCATTTCGTATCTTATCCAATTTTATATAACCACATATTCATCTCAATATTCTCATCTTTGCTACTCATATCTTATGCTCTTATTGTCCTTTCAAAGTCCAATATTCACTACCATATAGTATCACTGACCTTATAGCATGATCTCTAATTGAAGAAAGTTAAATAATGATTTGGTAAAAATCATATGCTATCCTATCATAATTTTTAATTCAAATTAATTTGGATTGAGCTATTGTTGAAGCTCATTCAGAGGGAAAAATTCCCCTCGGGGGGTAATCCAAAGGGAAGGTCAAACTTGGTGTAAAAAATTAAATGATAATAATAAAGAAATCACTTGAAATGGATAGGCCTAGGGCTTGATGGACACCGGATTCTGCACAAGTTCGATCCACCCTTTAGATCAAGCAAATCTGTGGCCCAAAAAAAAAAGGAATAAAATCGCTTGAGAGATCCTGAAAAGGACTTTTCGTTGGGCCATCCTAATCCTTGCCTAGGTCACCTTCTCTCTCTCTCAGATTTTTTTCTCATTTCTCTCATGTTTTTTAAATATCAGCAATATTTTACTAAGCCATGTTATTGTGGATAAAGCTTATGTCGGCCATCGACGTGAAACTTCCGAGAACTATTTTTTTTTAATTGAATTATTATTCTAAATTTCAATGAACACACGCAGCTATCCCCATTCGTTCTTTTCACTAAGGAGTGAGGAAATTTTATTTATACTTCTCTATTTTTAACATATTCCGCCTTCCTTTACAACAATCAATCTAGATATATTCTGCAATTTCATTGTGGCTAATCAACGTTAATGTATCATATATGGATATTATGGTAAGTAGAGTACCCCATATATTTGCACAGTTTTTTTTAAAAAAAAAAGATATTTGTAAATAATACAGCTTCTTAATTATATTTTTTATATATTTTGTATTGATTGAATATTTATACTTTAGCCTAGAGATCTATTATGCAATAGTGACAGTAATATATATATATATTTATATCAAATTTATCTTTAATAAGGATTAATTTTCTGAAATATAATATGCATTGCACGAATGAGTTTATTGATTTATACTTGTTTATAATTGAATAGTTGAATTATTGGGAATTGATGCCTTTAGCCAAATGTATATACTATAAAGATAACATAGGAGGGTAGCTGTCCAGCAGAAATCTAAGAGATAATTTCTTTTAATTTAAAGAGATGCCTAAATATACAATATTTGGCAATTCTAACATCGTATCAATTTGCTATATTTATTGTGCCCTATGGATAACTTGTAATGGTTGTGCTATGCAGAAATGACAGAAGGTTCTTTCTTCAGTAATAGGAGAGCTGGATATTCGATCTGCATATCATATTTGCTTATGTTGTATTTAATTTGCTCGTGATTTCATTTTTCAAGCTTGCAACAATGCTTGAATCTCTTGCACATTTATAGAAACATATAGAATACATTTTAATATGAATTGTTCACATCAAATATATACGATCTTGTTGGGTGTAATTTTGATTGGATTCGTGAAAATCCAATACATGGATATACATAGACATGTCAGAGGTTGGTAAGGATGCTTACAGAAAATAATTGACAATAATAAAAGAGATAATTTCTATTAAGAGAAAATAGAGTAAGTATCTCACTCAATTTATCTTAATAGTCAAGCAAAGGAGAATCTTCAATACACTCAAGAAAATGAATCAATTTGCTGAAGCCTTAAGCCTTCAGCAATGCTCTTATTTTATAGTGAAATAATGGGCATTACAATAACTGAAAATAAATCAGAAAAATCCTAAAAGATTCCTAAGAATCAGGACAGCAACGTATAGCAATCTTTGACTAACTCCACTTTATTCAAAACATAATAAAAATTGCATAATTAACTCCTACAATTCCTCAACTACAAATCTAGACTATTTCAGAAAATAATTAATTCAACTTCTGCTTTTGATAATTCCTCCTTCTTTGGTAAACTTGCAACGGTCTCTTATCATTACTCCCCCCCTCAAAAGCAGACTTGTCCTCAAGTCTGAAAGAAGGAAACTGAGATACCAATAAGTCATAATCTTCCCAACTTGCTTCTTCTAGAGGTCGGTGTTGCCACTGGATTAAAAGGTCCAGATTGTTGTGTTTAGTCCAGCGGTGATCAAGCACTTTAGCAGGTTGTACCGTCAATTCCAGATCTACTAAAAGAGGCAAAGAAGCAGGTGGAGAAGCTGGAAGTTGCCCATAAGCTGGTCAAAGAAGCGATACATGAAAAATAGGATGAATTCTAGCATCCTTAGGTAGCTCTAGTTCATAAGCCACCTTTCCAATTTTCTTTAAAACTCTATAAGGCCCAAAGAATATTGGAGACAACTTTTCAAACTTCTTCTTAGCAAGGGATTTCTGACGAAAAGCCTGTATGCGAAGCCAAACCACATCGCCCTCCTTAAATTGTAACTCTCTTCGATGCTTGTCTGCATAAACCTTCATCCGGTTATGAGTTTTAAGCAAATTCTCCTTAAGGAGCTTAAGCATAGCATCATGTGTTTCCAATTGTTCTTCTAACTCCGCAATGTGAGTCTCTCCCTTCACAAATGGGTGCAATGGAGGGGGAGCACGCCCATAAACAATCTTGAAGGGCGTGAAGTTAATAGAAACATGATATCCTGTGTTATACAAATATTTTGCCCAGCACAAGAATTTATACCAAAGTCGTGGTTGGTCATGAACGAAACAACGCAAATAAGTTTCAAGACTCCTATTCACCACTTCCGTTTGACCATCCGTCTGAGGGTGATAGGCCGTGCTCATCTTAAGCTGAGTTTGACTCAATTTAAATAACTCTTACGAAAAGTTGCTAAGGAATAATGAATCTCTATCAGAAACAATAGGGCGGGGCATACCATGCAGGCGAACAATTTCTTGGCAAAATTTTTCAGCAACACTCTTCGCAGTATAAGGATGGGAAAGAGCAATGAAGTGAGCGTACTTACTAAGTCGGTATATCACTACAAGAATAACATCATAGCCACTCGATTTTGGAAGACCAGTAATGAAATCAAGCGAAATATCTTTCCAAATTTGAGAGGGAATAGGTAATGGTTGTAACAACCCAGCAGGAGTCAAAGTCTGATATTTGTTCTGTTGGCAAGTGGCACAAGACTGCACAAAACATTTTACATCAGTTTTAATGGAGGGCCAATAGAAATTCTCAGTCAATCTCTTAAGTGTCTTGAGATAACCCCCATGACCACCTGTAAGAGAGGAATGGGTTTTAGCAAGTAGCTTAGAACGAAACTGAGGGACATTAGGGATCACCAAGCGATCATTATGGAATAGTCTTTCTCCAACAAGATAATAACCAGGGCATGATGTAGGATTTTGCTGTAAGGCAATGATAATTTCCTTTGTAACAGGATCACTCATCAATTCTTCTGAAAGATCCAGCATCTCAACTGGAAGAGGCATGGCTAATTGGAAAAAATCAGGATATTGCGGTCTCCTAGAGAGTGCATCAGCTTCTGTATTTTCCTTTCCAGATTTGTAAAGGATAGTAAAATCAAAGGGCAGCAGCTTTAAAATTAGTCTCTACTGGGAATTAGTGATGACTCGCTGTTCCAACAAATATTTTAAGCTAGCATGGTCAGTTTTAACCCAAAAGTGTCGACCAAGAAGGTAATGTCTCCACTTTTCTAAAGCCAAAACTAAAGCAAGAAGTTCACGATCATATTTAGAATTGAACTTGTTGGATAGAGAAAAACCTTTGCTGAAATAAGCAATGGGATAATTTTGCTGCATGAAGATGGCCCCAGTTCCATCCATGGAAGCATCACACTCCACTGTAAACTCTGCATTGAAATCTGGAAGCTGCAATACTGGAGTTGTAACCAAAGCTAGCTTGAGGCGCTCGAATGCTTGTTGAGCCAAGTTGCTCCAAAGAAAGGCATTCTTTTTAGTCAAATCAGTCATAGGTCTTGCAATGATGCCATATTCCTTGACAAAGCACCTGTAGTAACCTGTGAGTCCCAAAAATCCCCTCAACTCCTTCACATTTTGAGGGACTGGCCATTCCATAACAGCAGTAATTTTATCAGAATCAACTTCAACACCTGCAGCTGAAACTATATGTCCCAAAAATTCAATGCTGGGCTGGCCAAGTAAGCATTTCTTTGGATTGGCAAAATAGGAATTATCTTGCAATGTTTTCAGCACAGTATGCAAATGTTGTTCATGTTGTTCAGCAGAGGGACTATAAACTAAAATGTCATCAAAGAAGACAAGTACAAATTGTCTTAAATAAGGCCTTAAGAGATCATTCATGGCTGCCTAAAAGGTGGCAGGGGCATTAGTCAACCCGAAAGGCATCACAACAAATTCATAATGTCCTGAATGTGTTATGAATGCAGTCTTATGGATATCAGTAGGCAAAACATGAATTTGATGATATCCAGATTTTAAATCTATTTTGGAAAAATAAACAGAACCATGTAATTCATCCAAGAGCTCATCAACATTTGGAATAAGATACTTATCTGGGATAGTAATGCTGTTGAGCTTCCTGTAATCAATGCAAAGGCACCATGATCCATCCTTTTTCTTCACTAACAATACTGGGCTTGCAAGAGGACTGGAACTGGGTCTAATAAATCCACACTGTAGCAATTCATCCACCTGCTTCTCAATCTCCGTCTTCTGGTAATACGGATATCTATAGCAATGAATATTGGGTGGTGTAGCTCTAGGCAACAATGGTATAGTGTGAAAATGCTTTCTAAAGGGTGGCAATGAATCTGGTGCTTCAAAGACAGAATGAAACTTAATCCGTATACCTTCAAGAGAAAGCGGAGGAAGGCATTTTTCAATAAACTTAGCCTCTATTTGGAGCATAGAATGAAATTGGGCAGTAACACGATCATCCTGAGACACCCCTTGGAGCTTATATCTCTTCCTATTGAGCCAAAAAATCATGAACATCTCATTCCAATTTGCTTGCACAGTATTAAGAGATGCAAGCCACTTGATTCCCAGAACAAGGTCAGCCCCACCCAGAGAAAATGGATAGAAATCTTCTGTAATTTTTAAGCCAGGAAACTGTACCTCAATTCCCTTACAGATTCTGTGGCAGCGCACAATACTTCCATTCCCAATCTAAACTCCGAAAGTCGAGATAGAGTGAGTAGGAAGATTGAGCTCTTCCACTAGCAAGTCAGATATGAAGTTGTGGGTGGAACCACTCTCCATGAGAAGCAAGACGTTGCATGATCGGAGAGAGCTAGGAAGCTTCATAGCTGACGCTGTCGACTTTCCCAGAATCGCGTGAAGGGAAATTTCAGCCTCTTCAACGATTTCCTCTTCTTCGATGGGTTCCCTAGAGTCGAAAACGGGATTCCCTTCTTCATCGATCTTCATTAATGCAAAGGCACTGGATTGCAGCGATGGCCTGGGCGAAACGTCTATCCACAATGAAAACAGAGGCCCTTCTCCGTACGCTGTTGACGGACGAAATCCCACTAGGTAGGCTTAGAAGGAGTCGCGGCCGAGAATTTGGAGGGATTTGCCGATGAAATCGCCAGTTAGGCGTTTAGGTGTAGCCGAATGAAGCTGACCAATTTTGAGATGCTGGTGTATTGGGCTTGGGCCCATGCAACTGTGTTTTCTTTTTCATATTGAAGAGCTAAGCTTGCTGCTTTATACACAGTACGCAATTTTCGGATTCTAATATCTGCTTTTAATTCTTCTTTTAAGCCACCATAAAATTTCCTAGGAGGTAGTGTTCAGGCCAATTTGAAACTCGTGCTACTCATTTTGCAAACTCTTGTCTATACTCCTGCACGGATCCAATTTGCTTGATAATGGCTAAATATTCATCTGGGTTTTAGTACTCAGGGGGCCCATAATGCTTTTGCAAAGCCTTTACAAATTCATCCCAGTACATAATCGTGCGCTCAGAATTTATCCAAGAAAATAAATCCAGGGCATCTCCTTCCAAATACATTGAAGCTACATCAACTTTGAAGTCATCCGGCGTCTGGTAATATCTGAAATATTTTTCAGCTTTAAGAATCCATCCACGAGGATCACCTCCACTGAATTTAGGAAATTCAATTTTGGTGTGTGGTGGTCTCCTTTGATAACCCCAAGGATTATCAAAATCTTCTTCACTATCTTCATCCCAATGAGAACGCCTCCGGGAATTGCCTAAAGGAGCTTTCCCTTTTTCATGTGTAGAAGTAGTAGCTGCAGCTTCAAGAGTAGCAACTTTGTCTGTTAAAGCATCCAAAACACTGAGCTCTGATGCTATCACAACCAAAGGATCTGAGTGTTGCTCAGGTGGGTTATTAGCAGAATCAAAGGCAGCATGGGAAGCACAAGTTGTAACCATTGTGGATTAACCTGGCTCTGAGGCCAAATTAGTAAGGATGCTTACAGAAAATAATTGACAATAATAAGAGATAATTTCTATTAAGAGAAAATAGAGTAAGTGTCTCACTCAATTTATCCTAATAGCCAAGTAAAGGAGAATCTCCAATACACTTAAGAAAATGAATTAATTTGCTGATGCCTTAAGCCTTCAGCAGTGCTCTTATTTTATAGTGAAATAATGGGTATTACAATAACTGAAAATAAATCAGAAAAATCCTAAAAGATTCCTAAAAATCAGGGCAGCAGTGTATAGCAATCTTTGACTGACTCCACTTTATTCAAAACATAATAAAAATTGTATAATTAACTCCTACAATTCCTCAACTGCAAATCTAGACTATTTCAGAAAATAATTAATTCAACTTTTGCTTTTGATCATTCCTACTTCTTTGGTAAACTTGCAATGGTCTCTTATCAGAGATTAGTAGTATCCCAAAGAAAAAAGTGATGTAATAACCTAATTTCTAAAACCAAACGATATGAATTCCCAAAATTTTTTACCACAATTTTCTCAAATGTGAAAGATAGTACATGTAAAACATTGGCATTACTTGACTATACAAGATAAGATCTTTAACATGCATGGGATAAAATTGACAAGATGGAAAAATTAACACAATTGCATGCCATGTGATCCATTATGCAAGGAATTATAAGACCTTGACGAGAGCTAAACAAAAGTGGTAAGAAGAGCAAGGTCTTGCCGTTGCCAATTCATCAAAAGATGGAAATAATAAAACATGACTTGATGCACAACGGACATAGAACACGAATCATGAATGCAAAGAGTATGAATGGCTCACACAACTGATTCGTATAACAACATGATAATAACAATTAGACACGATGCAAGAAACTTTAAAGAGGAAGAGAGAGCACCACATTAGTGGCCCTTTACAAAAGGATCCCAACAATCTGTGTAGAACGAGAATTACTTAATTCACTAGATGATGATGGATGGTGACCTAAGTGAGAATCGTCTTCTGAAAGTACGTACTTGATTTGTGAGATCGAGAAACTACATTAATTGAGTATGTTGAAACTGCCTGAGAAGTTGAGATTAGAAGTCATCTAAGAAGGAAGTCAATTTGGTTTGGGAGTATGTGAGTGTGTTTTATATATCGTTGTGGAAGAAAGGATGCACCTATCCTATCGTAGCGGTTGTCTAAAAGGCTATTTATATATACTTTGTCCAATCTATATTATAAGATATATTGTATAACAAGTTTTTTATTTAAAATATAAGATATTTGATATATTTTTTTTTAATTTTACCACATCTTTAATGCTTCCTCTTTCCTCACTTATAATCCTATAATGATAATAGAATAAGATATTTCATGAGAATAAAATAGTAAATGTAAGTACTTTTTGCATTAATTTCAGTTAAAAAAATGATTTCCTTAATATATATGTAATTGATATAAAATATTTTATAATATGTACTGGAGGGGGTGTAGTTTTTGGGACTATTGTATATCCTATCTTGGGGTGATTCCATACAGATAGGCCATGTGAGAGTTATAGATCCTTAATTGCTTTCAAATTTTGCGATTTCTAACTTCCACTCCACTCTCCATATTGCGTGCCCCATTACCCCCATTTCTTGCAACTGCTCCCTTCAAATGTGCTGCTGCTTTGTTTCCCTCGAAGTCCCTGCTCTTTATGCTTTACTTGTGGGCTTAGTTCATGAACTTGTCAGCTTTGGCCCACATGCACTCGTTTGGTTGGATCTTGGCCTCATTTCTTCTCTTATTTAGATACCTTTTTGGGTCATGGCCTATTTAATGATTCCATCCATCCACTGGCTTAGTGGGCTTGCCCGCACAGATCTTTGGCTGAATAGATCTAAATTTATTATTTTTTCTTATTTTAATTTTTATTTCAAAAAATAAAAAAACTTTTTAAATTTAAATTAGATGATCTAAATCAAATATACACCTAATATATAAATCTTTTGAATAGAAAATCCAGGTTCGTGGATGGCATGAATGGAAAAAAATAATAAACTCTTCCTTCATCATTGCTCATATTATTTTTCATAGAATCTCAATTTTAATGCAAAAGGGACGAAGCCTTGAGCATCCATCATCTTTTAAGGTCATCACCACTGCTCCCATACCCCTGGTTGTGTCTCTCCCTCATAACCTCCTCCCCCAACCAATGTTCCTCCAAACATTGCAATAGAACAAAACTCACCAAAACTTAACAATAACTTGACTCAGAATGAGCTTATCGGCAACTGAGCCTCCCTCTTTCCTTGCTGTACTATATCGAAAACCACACCACCTCCTGCTAATATGTAATTTTGGGTATCGAAATAAGTAATTTCCTGCAAGTAGTTTTGGGTTTCTGCAATTTCATCCTTTTCCTGAATTCCCTCTAGCCACCTTCCTAATTTTTTAGATTGCTCTGCATTTCTCTTTGATTGGGTTAATCATCATTTTTGAGATAATTGCAGAAACCCATTTTGAATATATCATACCTAAGGGCATTTTTGTAAAAAAAATAATATTTATCCAACACAATATATATTCAAAGTTACACCAAACGCAATATAGTATTAAAATTTTAATGGGTCTTATTCTATAGGTTTTATCTTAAACTATGTGTCAAATGGACTCTTAAGATAATATAAGTTATATACGGTTTTTGCTGCATGGGGAAAAAAAAATTTATGTCGGTTGCTAAAATACTGCTTAAAGTGCCTTAGCCCCCATTTTTTATTAAAAAAAATATAATATATCAATAAATGGTGTAGCCCAAAAAATTTCAGACATTATTATCTTTATTACCCTTTTTTTGGGAATAACGGTCGATTTTATCAGCATTCTACCATTCTCCCTCTTCGTGTGGTATGCTGTTGTTTTCGGCTGAATGGTCCTCTTATTTTTTTTTCAAAGAAATACATTGATCTCTCATCAGTTTTATTAAAATTATAAAATTTTTTTCACTATTTTCAAAATATACACTTTACTATAATTTTTAATATGGTTAAGAATATTTTTTTTTAAAAATTCTGTAATATCTTTCTTATCAATTAAAATTTATACTAAAATAATTTAAAATTATTAACTTACCTTACAATATAAAATCTCTAATTTATATCCAATAAAATCTGAATAAATTTAAAATATTTATATAAAAATTCATAATAAAATTTTCTATTTATAAGAAATTAAAATATAAAATATTTATTAAATAATTGTTTATAGTAATATTTAAATAAATGTATTTGAAAATATTAAATTAAAATTCATAAAATAAAAATATGATAAATCGATCAATATAAATAAAATATAAAATAAATGTAAGACATGTTGTGCACAAATCATGAACAATGTAGCTTATTTCAGTCTTTATACAAAAACACATACCTCATTTTAGTTGAAAATTAAAAAGTTAAAAATGTGTTAAAGACATTCCTAACTAAATATTTATGTTTAAGAGGGATATTTTGGTAAAGAAAAATATTAAATTTGGTGAGTTAACAGTTTATTAACTGTTGGGTGGATGAAAATAAAATCTTAAAAATAAATTAAAGATACGTATAACATAATTTTTAATTTAGGGGAGGTTTGTCTGGATTTCCAAATTAGATGAGAAGTTTTTGTAATTTAGGTAAAATAGAGAAAGATCTTAGTATTTTACTTTATTAGGGCCCGTTTACTTTCTAGAATGACCGAAAATAGAATAGTTGGGAATGAAAATGATAATCAATATAAGTTTGCTTAGTATGATATTAGGGAGATAGAAAAAATTTTAAAAAAATAAAATTAGTTAAAAATAAATAAATATAAATGTACTAAAAGGGCCTTTTTTATTCGACTCCAAAAGGTTTGGAAATGGAATTCTGAATTCTATTCCAAAGGTTAGACTTTTTGCTTGCATAATAAAGTAGAAATTTAGACTCCATATGAAATAAGGACTCTCATAAAATAGGGAATAAGAATTACCACCCTAACCCCTATTTTTCCTCATTTTCACTTCCAAGAATAATATTTTAAACCAAATTATCTTCCTTCACCAGCTTGGTCTTTTTCACCTTCATCCTTCTCCTTCACCTCCAACTTCCTGTTCTCCACCAACCTCCTCTCCTCCTCTACCGACACCATGATCAAAATTGATTTTGATGATATCTAGTTTCATCTTTTTATTTTGAGAGTCGATCCATTCTATTCTATTCCATTCCCAGTCATTCCAGGAACCAAACAAGCCCTTACTTTTCTTGTTAAAAAAATGGCCCTCTTATAAGTATAACTTTTAGGATTTAATGCGTTAAACGGTGAGCGGCCAAATTTATGGTTCATTTATTTTTTGGTGAAAAGGAGGGCCAGAACCCTAAACTCATTTCATATTAGGGGGCAATGCAAAGCCCTTTAAATCTCATACAAGTAAGGCACCCAACCCCAAAGTTGGATAATCGAAGAAGTGATGGATACCCATAGTGTTAATTGAGTTGGTTCCTCAAGAGGGGGGTGAATTAGAAAGTTTGAATTTTTCTATAAAAAAGAAATATAATAGTGATAATAGCAGATTACTGAAAAATAAAGTATAAAAAATAAAGAACAATGAGAAGGGAACATGGTGATTTATCCTGATTCGGTCTACTCCACCTGACCTACGTCCAGTCCTCAAGCCACTACTTGAGATTTCTCCACTATCTCTTACAAGATTTGAATGGGTTTTTGTAATGACCTCAGTACAACACCAGCCCGAACTTTGAGCTGTACAAACCTCTCTCACTCTTCTCACTCAAGAGTAAGAACAACTTTCTTAGTGTATTTTTAGTAAGTGCTATCTACAAATGTATAGAAATATACAGAATAAAAATCTATCTCAAAAGAGTGGATACAAAAGTTTAAGTATAATGAATGAACTAAACAAATGGTAGGTAAGCTTTGAAAGAATCAGTAATTAATTCTGCAGCGTTTTTATGTTTTTCTCATACCCAACAACTTAAATGGTGTCCCAGTTATAGTTTTGGAGCAAAACTATCCGTTGGAAACAAATATTACCTGTTATTCTCAGAAAAATAGCCATTCACCTATTGCATTAAATGCATCTGACAGAGGTTATGCGGATAACCTCCTCAGGTTATGTGAATAACGAGTGACTGTTTGCTTTTGCTTTCAACATAGTCCTTTCATTATGCAGATAACCTAGCTAGGTTATGTGGACAACATGCTTCCCAAAATGATTTTTATCTCAAAAACATTTTCTTGAAAAACTACTCAATTATTAGGATAACGTTAAGTTTTTCCCAAATTGAGTTTTTGTAAAACTTATGTTATCAGAATAACCTGCCAAGGTTATACGGATAACCTATTTAACTAAGGAAAGTCTAAATACTCTGAAACATAAGTTATGCGGATAACCTTGCTACGTTATGCGGATTACCTTTTAACAGAGAAGAGTCCAAGTGCTATGTGAAACACGTTATGTGGATAACCTTCCTAGGTTATGCGAACAACGGGCTACACAGTACAATTTACCTTCACTATTCACTCCCTTATGTGAATAAGGTGCCTATCTTGTCAGGATAACCACCTGCACAGACTTGAGAACATAATCCCTAAGCTGTGTTATGCGAATAACCCCAATCACTTATTATGAAATTGAAGAATGGACTTTGGAGAAACTTTGAGATTGAGTCTTTATCCTCATAATCTCCAATGGTTATGTGCATAAGGAAAAATATTTTCATGAAAACAAGGTAAACATTTAAAAACATCTTTGAACTTACTTAAAACTTTATCCTCATAAGGTAGCTCTTTTAGTGAAAACCATTTTGAAATCATGAGCTAATCATTAATCATCCATTTAGACATCTCATTTAATATTTATTGAATTGAAATTCAAAGTTTAACTACCTTCTTTTACAAATAGCTTCCTAAAATATGTGAAACAGTTCTTCAATCTTCACGAAACTCCAACTTTGTTCTTCATTTGCTTGAGTTCATTTGATATGGGATTTCCAAGCTCATTTGTTTAGAATTATGAAAACCATACGAATTAATATTCTCCCCCTTTTTGATGATGACAAAACAACTTTAACATATTATTAGTACTTAGGTTTGCACAAAGCTCCCCCTGAATATGTGCATAGTATAAATGAAGTCAAATACTGTAGTACACACTTTTCAGAACAAGGAATACCAACAATGAACAGGATTCACAAAAAGGAATACATTGTATTATAAGCAGTCATTACAACTATAGAAACACTACAAAACAATTGAGCAAAACAATAAACACAACAAGTCCAATTAAGTTTCTTTCTTTTTCTTCTTCTCTTTTTCCTTGTGCTCTTCCTTTGCTTTATCTTTCTCTTTCTCTTCTTTACCCTTTTCCTTATCTTCTGCTTTCTCTTTTTCTTAGATTTCTTCTTTTCCTGCTTCTCTTTTTCCTTGTGCTCTTCCTTTGCTTTATCTTTTCTTTCTCTTCTTTACCATTTTCATTATCTTCTACTTTCTATTCTTTTTCTCCTTTTTTGTCATCAGCAACAGGAGGGAATTGAGCTCCTTCAGCATCTATCTGAGCCATGTCCTGATCAAGTTTGGTTTTCCATTCCTGGATCTTTGAAGTCTCTCATCCAAGGAAAGAGGGAATATGGAAGATTGAGCTAGAATAGTGGACACTGGGATAGGCTGAAGTGGTACATTAGTAGGGACAGGTGGTACAGAAGGAAACACAGGAATGAAGGGTATATCAGGCATTACTGGTAGAGATGAGACAGTAGGAAGAGGTGCAGGAGAGGGATCAAAATCAGAGGGAATGATGATGATTTCCTGCACAGTTGCTTCAGCAAGATAACTGATGCCCTTACAAGAAATGGGGTCAGGTAGAGGGGAAAAGAGAGTCTTAATCTCTTGTCTGCAGTGATGAAGATATATTTGGTGAATGAAGTCACCCTCAGGAAAAGGAACTAAGGCTCTATCTTGATCCTTGCCAGTTTCCTCCTCAAGTCCATAATCCAAGTTAGGACTTAGATCCTCAGATAAAGCAAGAGACTTAGAGGTGGAGGGAATGACTACATCATCAAGTGGAGTGGGGCTAGTATGAGTAATAGGAGGTGGTTAGACTGGTGATGAGGAAGGTTGAGATACACCAGATGCTATTTGTTCACACAGGAATTTTACTTCTTGGGTAAGATTTTCAAGTTTGGTTTCAAATTTCTCTTGCATTTGAGCAATAAGATATCCAAGATTGATTATATCTTCTCTGTGTTCTTTCTTGGTGGCCATGGCAATCTGCAATAGGTTCTGGTACATGGTAAGAATGTCAGAGGGTGTGGCCAGATCAGTGGCTGGGATTTCATCAGGTTGGCTTGGTGTAGGAGTTCGTGTTTGAGGTTCAGGACGTAAGGGTTGATGTGGTTCAGTAGGTGTGGATGAAGAGGAATTGAAATCACCAACTATAAGACTCTTTGTAGTATCTGTGGATTCAGAACCTGCTTTAGTATCCCTTTTCTTATCAACCCATTTGCCATTTTTCAGACTCATTCCCATCTTCTGCAGTGCTTTCTCATTAAACTCTTTAGGAAGCAATGCAGGGCCTCTTTCAATATGCAAAATATTGTGGAACTTTAGGATTTTGGTGATGAGATGCCTATATGGCAACTGTGAGTCCTATCTGTAGGTTCTTGCCTTCCACATCCTCTACAGGATGATGTCAACCACATTTACTGGTTTTCCCTTTATTAACAGCACCATAACTTGAAATTCACCCCTAGACAGATAGTTGTAGCATTCACTCTTGTTGAAGAACATGCGAGAAACAATGTAGTGGAGTACCCTGTTCCTAGTACTCAAATGTGTTAGAGCTATCTTCCCCTCAGAAGACATATTTTGTCTTTGTCTAAGTAACTTAGACACAATTGTGCTCCATTTGTAGTTTTCTTCTTCTCAAATATCTTCATCAACATTTTCATTCTCAGGGGGCTACTTTGTACTATCAATGTTTACTCCAATTCCTCCAGTAGGCAAACTCAAAATCTCAGTAAGAAAATAAGGGTGCAGTGCTATCCATCTTTTCCTAAGCCTCACTTCAAGCATTTTTGTTTCATTGTTAATCCTTAGAGAATTGTACCATGCACGTACAACCTCCTCATTATATTCTTCCTTCAATTCTATTAATCCTCTATAGTTTTCTAGCTATCGTGTTGACTCAAACTTGTTCCTCATGATAAATTCTTCTAGTTTAACAAAATGAGGCTTGACTACCTTATATTTCTTAAAGTCAACCTCATATGACTCCTTCAAAATCCTTATGCTGATAAGCTCATTTTTAATTAAACCTTGCTTAAACTCAGTAGCAGATAAACCTACGTGTGTGTTAGCTTGAGACTCAGATTCTGGGACTTCCTTTGGTTTTGGAGTTCTGGGCTTCTTTGTAGGAATACTTGACCCAGCTTCAGGTTTTCTTTTGCCCTGGCTTGGTGATTTTGATGCATATTTGGACTTTACGTTATGCTATGGTCATTCACCTTGATTTCCACCCTTAGTCTTTCACATACCAGTAATTCCAGATGTTTTGGGATGGTGAAAGAAGTTTAGAATAGGTCGAAAAGAGGTTTGAATTCAAGAAATTGAAAGAATCTTGGAGGATTTTGGAAAGCTTGAGGGACGTTTTCAGGATAAGATTAGGTTTTCCGCACAAGTTATTGCAGAAAATTAGAGGATCTTATATATAATGTCGAGGTTATGCGCATAACGTATGTAGGTTGTGCAAATAACAAGCTTTAAAGAATGTATACAGGGGCACAGTTTGCTGGGTTGTGCAAATAAGGTCCTTAGGTTGTTCGCATAAGCAGGTTGAGACAGAGGGGAGAAAAGAAGAGTTATCCGGACAAGCATCCCACGTTATCATGAAATGGAGTTTCACAAAGAGCACACAGAAAGTTGAAAATCAATCATGTTATCCAGATAACCTTGCCACCTTATGCAAATAACATTCTTACTTGATTTTTCTAGATGTAACTTTATGTGGATAAGGTAGGTATGTTATCCTGAAATTGAATTTCACAAAGCACACACAAAGAAGCAAACAAGGCAGGTTGTGAGTATAAGGTGATGACCTTATCCGAATGTCATACTTTACGGACACTAGAAGTTCACAAAAACTCATATTTTCATGAAAAGCCTCATAACTTATCCGAATAAACTCAGACACAGAGACTATGAACACCAGAAAATCAGTTCATTTTTAGCTTAAGGCTATGAGGTTATGCAAATAACTATGTATGAAAAACTCATAAATACTCACAGATAGCTGCGTTATCCCCATAAACCCTTTTCCTTTCATCATAACTTGATTTCAACATGTAGGATACTTCATTTTTCCAGATTTTTATTATTTCAAATTAAGAAGATCCTATAAAATAGATTTCTAAATACTCCAATGCTTAAGTTAGTATGATTATTAAATTGAATTATAAGCTTAAGAGAGATTTCAGAAAATACTTATAACTCATTGAGATTTACCATTCCCAATTTTCTTCTGATTTGACCATATCTATCTTCTGCAAGTGGCTTTGTCAGGATGTCTGCAAGCTGATCTTCAGTAGGTATAAACTCCAACTTGACATCTCCTTTCAAAACATGATCTCTTGTGAAGTGATGTCTTACTTCAATGTGTTTTGTCCATGAATACATAACAGGATTCTTGGTGATGTTGATGACACTTTGATTATCACATCTTATTGGGATTTCCTTTATCTTAATCTCAATATCTTCTAGCTGTTGCTTTATCCAAAGGACTTGTGCACAACAACTACCCGTTGCAACAAACTCAGCTTATGCTGTGGAGAGAGCTACACTATTTTTCTTTTTGCTGAACCATGACACTAGGGAGCCACCTATGAATCGACAAGTTCCACTTGTGCTCCTTGTATCAGTTTTAGATCCAGTAAAGTCAGTATCTATGTAACTTATGAGCTCTTCTCCATTACCTTTGGATACCAAAGTCCCATTTGAGATGTTTTCAGCAAGTGCAAGAAAATCCTCTTCATAATTGTTGCATGAGACTCTTTGGGACGTGATTAGAACCTAGCACACATGCAAATACTAAACATGATTTCAGGCTTGCTTATAGTCAAATACAGTAAGGAACCAATCATTTTCCTATACTGAGTTATATCAAAGAGTTTTCCTTCTTCATCCATATCAAGCTTAGTTGCAGAAACCATAGGAGTTCCTATAGGTTTAGCATACTCTATTCCAAACTTCTTCAGCAGCTCCTTAAGATATTTTGATTGATTGAGGAAGATGTCATCATTACATTGTTTGATTTACAATCAAAGGAAGTGTAACACCTCCTTTATAGGCCCATTTCCTAAGTATTTAACCATTCTAAAGTCTATTTATATCATAGTAGGATCTTGAATCACAATAAATGCCATAACAAAATTTTTCCAACTTTGGCACTATTCATTTAATCTAATTCATTTATTCCAATTAAACTTTGGAAATTCATAACTAAATCAATAAAAATCGTATGCATGTGATTCAAGTCTCCATATGTAACTTAAAATATTATCTACATGGGAAAAATATCAATCAGAGAAATTACTTGGCCAATTTATACAGTAAATTTCGTGAATTTCTACCATTCATATGGTCAATTTCAGAAATTCCAGTTTTCTGGGCTAACTTTGAAAATTCACTATAAATCTTACACTCATCCTATTTGAGTGATCTTTGGACCACATGAAAGCTCTTTATATCTAGTTTTTAAACATAGATAACATTTATACTTTATACATCAACCAGCCCATACTGTAGAATATTCATTTGGTAGTGGACAGAATGATCATTTGTATCCTTATACTTACAATACAAAAATTGTAAGATATTTACATGACCATAATTCATCTTCATATCATACCACACCTTAGCTAGAACTTAAAGGAATATTAAAATCTGGAAGAAACTTATTTATCATCACATTTACCAACTTATGCAACAGATCAAAACTCATGGCCGATGCTTTAATTATCAGGTTAATGGCCAAAGTCTTTCTCCTTTCTCTTCTCTTCCTTGGTGGACTTGCCATTGTTGCTACCTATTCATGGTTAATATTTGGGAGGGTGAGATTCAAAGAATCTCAGTAGTTAACGCCCAACAAGCCATCACATCATTACATTAAACATAAAAATATCAAGATAACACATTTTGCATACCTTAACACACTTTGAATGCATTATCACATTTGTGTCATATGAATTCATAAAAATTTTGGCAGAGTTTAGTTTTGACAAATGGACATCCCGGGGTCTCAATGCCCCTCCAACAACTCAGCCAATACACATAAATCATCTCAAAACATCATTGCAATCATATGACAAGGCATAAAACAAATTGAAACAAACATGATAACATAATGCTAGTATGGGAAATTAACTACCTTATGATGCTCCCTTGCTTTCCAAACTTGGTCCACCACTTTTTGAGCTTTCCACAACCTTCTTGAACCTATCCACATCATCATTGAACCAATTTAGCCATTGGTTTTTCAGAATTACACAATACTTTATACACTAAAACCCAAATTTTTCACTTTGTTTTCCTTTGCTTTTTCTTTGTACAACATACTTGTTCTTAAGGTTTTGGACCATGGGGAATCCATTTTTGAGGTCAAAATCATGAAATTCCAACTCTAAATACCTCCCCTATTCTGGCCGAAATTATCTCATAGTGATTAAAAAAAATTTCCTTCAAATCACTTCAAACCTTTCATGGATTCATGCTTCTAGTGTCTAGTCTATGCTTTCCCTTAAGTTTCATGGTCCAAAACTCATTCCTATGCTAAAACCCAATTTGGCTGAAACCCTCAGGTGTAAAGGAAGAAAACTAAACCATAAATCATGCTTTAAAAACCATAGATAGTAAGTTTAGGATAGTAACATAAAAGCTTACCGATTTGTGCTTCAATTTTACTTTGACTCCTCTTTCTTTTCTTCCTCTTTTTCTCCTTCCTTTTCTTGCGTTTTCTTCCTCTGTTTCAGCTACTGGTTCACGCGTGAAAATGATGAAGAAAGAAGGCAATTAAATGACTTAATCATGTGGTTACTAATATGGCTAATCATGGTTAATTAACAAAAGTAACCATGATTACTTTTTGGTCTCCTTCTTCAATAAGTTTGCTTTCAAAAATCATTAAATAATTTGGACAATTGGCTGCAGAAAATCACGCATGAGAGAGAGGAAAATGTGTCCAAAAATTTGTCCAATTTTTCTTATCCAGATATACCTCAATCCGGATACTTTTTAATCGTACCGATAAAATCGTCTTTACAATACTTTAACATTTTTGGGATACAGGACTATTCAAATTTTATTTTTATATTTCCATAATTATCCTGTCCCAAATGGTATATGTGTATGGCACATATCTAGACCCAATTTCTTTTTAACCATCGGTAAGGCCCACCGTTTACTTTATCGGTTTACTATTACTTTTGAACACTCGGCACTGATTATTTCTTTATTCTTGAACATTAACCCTCAGTGCCATATACCATTGGACTTCTCTCATCAAGGGCTTCATTTTGACAGTAATTTTTCATATTTACAAAATTGCCCTTGACCCGGGGTTAAATTATAATTTCTAAAACTTTCGGGTCATTAGGTGTAATTTTCCCCAAAAATTTTTATTTCTTTCTCCACATACATTTAAATGCTTTTGGGACATGGATATCCTTTTCATAATTCTTTGAGAGTAAAAATATAATTTTCTCATTTTTCCATTCAACCGAGAAAAATGACCTCTTTGCCCTTTTTTACACAAAACGGGGTCTGTCCGTTTTTGCAAAATCTCTATACATTTCTACATATTTTAGCTTTCTTGGAATGTTATAGGAAGAAGTTCAACTCACCTATCATTGACATCTCAAATCTACTCTGCATTAACTTAGAAAAATTCTTGCATAAAGACTCATCAGTAGCACCAAATATAATGTTATCAATATAAATTTGTACAATAAGTAAATCTTTATTTCTTTTTTAGTAAATAATGTTGTATCAACTTTTCCCCTGTTAAAACCCTTTTCAATCAGAAAATTACTCAGTCTCTCATACAATGCTCTAGGTACCTGTTTTAAGCCATATAGAGCTTTCTTCAATTTATATACATGATTTGGTTTAGTTGAATCCTCAAAACCTGGAGGTTGGTCAATATAGACCTCTTCCATGATATATCCATTCAGAAAAACACTTTTCACATCCATTTAATATAATAGAATATCTTTTAGAATATCTTTTATGCAAGTATAGACTAAGATAATCCTTACTACTTCCAATCTTGCAACTGGAACAAAAGTTTTCTTATAATTAATGCTGCCTTCTTGATTATATCCTTTTACCATTAGTCTAACTTTATTCCTTATTATTATTTCTGATTCATCAAGTTTGTTCTTAAAAACCCTTTTAGTTCTAATAATAGAGTGGTTCTTGGACTTAGGTACAAAGTCCTAAACCTGACTTCTTTCAAATTGATTAAGTTCTTCTTGCATAGCTAGAATCCAGTATTCATTTGTTAAAATCTCTTCAATACATTTAGGTTCAATCTGAGAAATAAATATACAGTTATTCACTTAATCCCTAAGTTGTCTTATGATTTTAACTTTCTCTTGAACATTCCTAATAACTTGATCAACTGGATGATTCCTTTGATATCTCAAAGCTCTAGGGAGTTCTTAAGATACTTATTCATTGATTTCATATTCATTATCTTTCTTTTGAATATCTTCCTCTGCATCAGCAGATTCAGATACTTTAGGAGGTTTAGTTTTATTTTCTTCAGACATATTCAAGTTCTTAAAGTTGGAATTAGATCATCCTCATCTTTAGCATACTTAGATACAGTTTCATTTTTAAGAAAGACAACATGCACAAATTCTTCTATAGTTCCAGACATTTTATTGAACACCCTATATGCTTTACTTCTATTTGAGTAGCCAAGAATTATACTTTTATTTGATTTGGCATCAAACTTACCTAGATTGTCTTTATTGTTGTTGTGGACATGGCAAGTGCATCCAAAGACATGAAGATGAGAGAGGTTTGGCTTCTTTCCCTTGTATAGCTCATATGGAGTCTTTTCTAGTATGGGTCTGATATATGCTCTATTCATCAAGTAGCATGTTATGCTTACTACATCAGCCCAGAATTGCCTAGGTAATCCTTTCTCATTCAACATTGCACGTGCCATCTCTTCCAATACTCTATTCTTTCTCTCCACTACTCCATTTTGATGAGGTGTTCTTGGGGCTGAGAAGTTGTGCTTTACTCCATTTTCATTGTAATAGTTAGCAAAATTTGACATTTTTAAATTCTCTACCATGATCTATTCTAATACAAACAATAGAGCAACCTTTCTCATTTTGGATTTTCTTGGCTAAGATTAGAAAAACATCATATGTTTTAACTTTAGAGGGAAGACATAAGGTCCAAATAAACCTAGAATAATCATTTACCATAACAAGTACATATAAGTTTCCACCAATACTCTTAGTACGATTAGTACCTATCAAATCCATGTGAAGTAATTGTAGTGGTCTAGTTGTAGAGACAATGTTCTTGGTTTTAAATAAGGATTTTGTTTATTTCCCTTTAAGGCAAGCATCACATTCTCTATCCTTTTCAAACTTAATGATGGGTAATCCAAGAACAAGTTTATTTTTAATGAGTTTGTTTAATTGATGCATGATAACATGTGCTAGTCTCCTATACCATAGCTAATTATCATCATTTTCACTTATTAAGCATATTGAATCTAAAGAAGGTAATTCATCTAAATCAATAATATAATAGTTACCGTCTCTTTTTACTTTTAGAATAACTTTGTGATCACTCTTTCTGATGACTAAGCAGTAGTTGAATCAAACCGAACCCAATTGCCTCTATCACAAGTTTGACTCACACTTAATAAGTTGTGATTGAGTCCTATCATGAACATGACTTCTTCAATTGATGTTTCTGGGTTTCTACCAACAATTTCAATCCCAACTATCTTGCCGGACTGGTCACCACCAAAAGTAACATTTACTTCTTTCTTATCTCTCAACACAATGAATTTTTCTTTGTCTCTAGTCATGTGTCTTGAATAGGCACTATCCATATACCATTTGTTGCTTTTCTTGGCCTTGAGACACACCTGCAAAACAAATTTTAGTTCTTTCTTTTAGGTACCCATATTTGCTTGGGTTTTTTCTTGTTAGTAGAAGAATCCTTGGGAACCCATTTCATCCCATTGCTATTTCCTTCCTTCCTGTATATACAGATGGAAGACATATGATCCTACTTGTTACATAAGTGACAAATGTAGAAAGGGATAGAGAAAAGAGATGCATGTCTAAAATAATGATGATAGTATCTGTCCTTTTGATTCTAGGAGCTGGGAATGACTCAATGTTCTGAGTTGGTTTAATGTTATTAGCATGCATAAAATTTCTCAGGTAAAGATTTTGTTTCTTGGTTTTCAGTTTCTCCTTGATCGCATATGGATCATATCCTTGACCAGTTTTATTTTGACTTACAACTTGGTTTTCCAGTAACACTTTCCACATGTCCTCACCTTTAGTAAGTTTGGTTAGAGTTTTGTGGAGATATATATTCTTATCTCTCAACTCAATGCATGAGACACAAATAGAAGTGGTGGAAGAAGAAGAAAACTGTGAAGCAGTGCAAGATGCATGAGATTCACTTTCAAGCTTGTGTATTTTCTTTTTAGCTTGATTCAATTATTTAGATACTTTGATAAATTCAGCCATCAACTCATTGAATGCATTATGTAATTCATTATAGGAAGATTTATAATCATTTACCTCAGAATCACTATCACTCTCTTGGTTGTAATTCTCCTCCTCCTCTGCAATCTCTTGAGCCATCAAGTATAGATTGGCAATTTCATCATCTTCTGCTGCTTCCTCTTCATTTGAACTATCTCACCAAATGGAAAATACAAAGGCTTTCTTCATTTTCCCTTTGTCAACCTTCTTGTCATTTCCTTGTTTCATGCTCAGCAGAGGACATTCCCATTTAATATATCCAAGTTTCTTGCATTCTTAGCAGATGATGGAATCTTTGTCCTCTTTCTTGTTGTTGGTGGCTCCATCTTTCTTTGCAAACGTTCTAAATTCTTCTTTCCATATATTTTGCCAAATTTTCTTACCAACATAGTCATCGTCTTTTCATCTAACTCAGCATCTTCTTCTGAATCATCATCAGCTTCTGATTCTACCTTGAGAGCTAGACTCTTCTTCTTGCTGTCATACGATGTAGATTCTTTGAAGGCGTTCAGCTTCCCTTCATATTCTTCAAGACTTCCAAAGAGGACTGTGACAGATGTCATTGATTCCCCTCTTACTTCTTCTATTGCTGTCACCTTTGGTTACCATTCAATGGGCATGACTTTAAAGATTTTTCTGACTTTCTCAAATTAGGTGTGTTTCCTTTCCAAGGCCCTTCAACTAGTTCACAATAAGAGTGAATCTCTTTTACAAATCCTTGATATTTTCACTGTCTTTCATCTTGAAGCTTTCATATTCTCTTATGCACGTATTCAATTTATTTTCTCTCACCCCGGTTGTTCCTTTATGAGCAATCTCCACAGTGTCCCACATACCTTTGGCTATTGTACATTGGGATACCTTGTAGAATTCATCTTGGTTAAGGGCACTGACTAGGGGGTGCTTAGCTTTATAGTTGAGAAGAACACTTCTCTTATCTTCCTCATTCCATTCCTCTTCAGGTTTCTCTCTGCACTTCCCATCATCTTGTAATTTCATCGAGACGAAGTCTGCTTTCTGGATAGCGGACCAAATATCCAAATCAATGAATTGAAGATAGATTTGTATCCTTATCTTCTAGTATCCATAATGTACTCCACTGAAGCTAGGAGGTCTGTCGGTGTTGTTTCCTCCTAGAAGAATGCCTTCACCAAAGTCAGCTATATCTTCTCCCGGATTGTTAGATCCTTCAACTAAGAGTTCAGGCTCTGATACCACTTATTAGTTCAGCTGGCTTATCAAGAAGGGAGGTGAATTAGGAAGTTTAAATTTTTCTACAAAAAGGAAATACAACAATGATAATAACAGATTACTGAAAAATAAAGTATAAGAAATAAAGAACAATGAGAATGGGACACGGTGATTTATTCTGGTTCGGTCTATTTCACCTGACCTACATCCAGTCCTCAAGCCACCACTTGAGATTTCTCCACTATCTCTTGCAAGATTTGAATGGGTTAGTGCAATGACCTCAATACAATACCAGCTCGAATTTTGAGCTGTACAAACCTCTCTCACTTTTCTCACTAAAGAGTAAGAGCAACTCTCTTAGTGTATTTTCACACTAAGTGCTATCTACAAATGTACAGAAATATACAGAATTAAAACTCTATCTCGAAAGAGTGTATATGAAAGTTTAAGTACAATGAATGAGCTAAACAGCAGATATATAAGCTTTGAAAGAATCAGTAATTAATTCTGTAGCATTTTGGCTTTTTTATGTTTTTCTCATTACCCAATAACTTTAATGGTGTCCTATTTATAGTTTTGGAGTAAAACTATTCGTTGGAAACAACTATTAGCCTTTACTTTCAGAAAAATAGCCGTTTATCTACCGTATTAAATGCATCTAACAGAGGTTATGTGGATAACCTCCTCAGGTTATGCGAATAACGAGTGACTATTTGCTTTTGTTTTCAACGTAGTCCTTTCGTTATGCGGATAACCTAGCTAGGTTATGTGGATAACGTGCTTTCCAAAATGACTAAGTTTTAGCTCAAAAACTTTTTCATGAAAACCTATTCAGTTGTTAGAATAGCGTTAAGTTTTTCCCAAACTGAGTTTTTATAAAACTTAAGTTATCAGGATAACCTGCCAAGGTTATACAAATAACCTGTTTAATCGAGGAAAGTCCAAATACTCTAAAACATAGGTTATACGGATAACCTTTTGACAGAAAAGAGTCTAAGTGTTCTATGACACACGTTATGTAGATAATTTCCCTAGGTTATGCGAATAACAGGCTGCACAGTATAATTTGCCTTCACTGTTCTCTCTTTTATGGAAATAAGGTGTCTACTTTGTCAGAATAACCACTTAGACAGACTTGAGAACATGGTCCCCAAGCTGTGTTATGCGGATAACCTCAATCCCCTTTCATGAAATTGAAGAATGGACTTTGAAGAAGCTTTGAGATTGAGTCTTTATCATCATAACCTTCAATGTTTATGTCCATAAGATAAAATATTTTCATGAAAACAAGGTAAACACTTAGAAACATCTTTGAATTTAAAACTTTATTTTCATAAGGTAGCTTTTTTTATAAAAACCATTTTGAAATCATGAGCTAATAATAAATCATTCATTTAGACATCTCATTTAATATTGGGTGAATTGAAATTCAAAGCTTAACTACCTTATTTTACAAATAGCTTCCTAGAATATGTGAAACAATTCTTCAATCTTCAGGAAACTCCAACTTTGTTCTTCATTTGCTTGAGTTCCTTTGATATGGGATTTCTAAACTCATTTGTTTAGAATCATTAAAATCATCCGAATTAACACATAGTCCAAAAGTCAATATATCACTAATTTAGAAGCTTTCATCCTTAAGGAAGTACAAATGATTGGGAGTTCAATTTTTATCATTTATATATGAAACAAATTTAGTTGGAAAGTGTAATATCCCAACTTTTATGGGATGCTATATAATGAATAAAAGATAAGAAACGAAGTGAGATGAAAAGGCTATATATAATCGGGTTTTAGAAGGAATTAATTTCTCATTTAATTTTCAGAAGAAGTTATATTTGGTTCTTAATTGGAATTAATTTTCTATAAGATTCTTAGCAGAAATTAATTCCAGAACTTGTCTCGGAAAATATGCAATATACCATTTGAATGAAAGTCTGCTCCAAGCAGAGCGTAATGGTATAAGTATTGCATTCCCGAGAGGTCTAGGTTAAGAGATAGACCAATTTGAAGTTAATGTGCATAGTGAAAAAGAAATAATAAAAATTTGATCTTTGGGTGAAATTACAAGAAAGTAACCGAAAGAATGAATAATTACATTTTTGACTCGACTTAAGGGTCAAACGGTCATTTTCCAAATTAGAAGCAAAATGTGAAAAACATATTTAAGGCCCAAAAATGGAAAAGTTGACATAGTAAAATATAAAAGGAATTGGGAAAAATGAAGCGATACCATTAAGTGTGAAGAAGAGTAAAGAGGTTATTTTTTCTAGTTAAATGGAAAAATGAGAAAATTATATTTGGGCCCCAAGAATCAAGAATTCTTATAATTTAGCCCCTTAATAATGACCTCAGCTTGTAAGGGGAAGGAGAAAGAAGTTTG
Organism: Adenanthera pavonina; assembly: GCA_026686845.1. NCBI lineage: Eukaryota > Viridiplantae > Streptophyta > Magnoliopsida > Fabales > Fabaceae > Adenanthera > Adenanthera pavonina. The sequence continues at coordinate 37,935,234 of JAIVEN010000010.1, forward strand.
GAAAAAATTACACCTAATGACTTGAAATTTTCAAGAATTATATATTAGCCCCAGGTCAAGGGCATTTTTGTAAATATGAAAAATTTTAGTCAAAATGAAGCTTTCAATGAGTTAGACCCAATGAAATATAATATGGAATTTATTAAGGTCAAAATAATATTTATTGGGTAATTAGGGTTTAATATTAATATTTTACCCGATAAAGGTCATTTAGACTGCAGGAAAAGGCAGTACTGATTCAAGGACAATGATTGGACCTTAATAAAATATATTTTGGGTCAAGATAATGATTTTGGACTAAAAGTAATTGTTCGATAATCCTGTACCAATTTAATGATAATTTTGACAAAAATACTCAATCAGTACGGGTAAATTTAACTGGTAAAGGGTATTTTAGTCCATTAAACTTTACGAAGCAATTTTTGGCCAAGAATGAGACACATGGAGTGCTGCAGCTCATTGGGACACAAAGGAAAGTTTTATAAAAGCTTTATTTGCCAAAAAGTAATCAAAGTCAAAGATTTAATTACTTAAAGTTGCTTTTATGATTATTAGCACTTAATCACCTTAGTTAAAGGGTTCTGCACGTCTTCTTTAGCTCAAAACACGCACAACCAGAGAAGAAAAGGAGAAAGAAGGTGTGAAGGAGAGAAAGCAAAAGGGAGAAGGAAAAATTACAAATTTGATCCCAAACTCTCAAGGTAAGTTTCTTTGGTGATTATTTTGCATCTACTTAAGTATGATAGTGTTTCATGGAGTATTTCTCTCTATTTTTGCTCTGAAAATTTCTTTCTAGAGAGAGAAAATGAAACCATGGAGAAAGTGATCCATGAAAAGTGTTGTATAGGCTTCAAGATGCAAAGATATACCATTAGATTGCAAATTCATTGGGTAGATATTTTTCTACAAATTTCTAAAATTTTTTGCCTATTTAGAGTTTGAAAAGGAAAGGGAATTTCAAGTTTTTGACCCTAAAAATGGATTCCTTGGGTCCAAAATAGGTAGATACAAGTATATTATACAAGAAAATGCAAAAGGAAAGCAAAGTGAAAAATTAGAGTTAAAGTGAGTTCTTTATGAAGGATTTCATGCAATCAATGACTTAAGACCTTGTCTTATGATGCTATAGGGTTTCAAGAAGCGTTTTAAGATCAATGGAAGTGCCCACAAAGTTTGGAGATCATTGGAAAGCAAGAAGGCAGTTATTTTCCTTATTATGCTTAATGTTGCCATACTTTGTTTCCATGATAATACGACTATGCCATATAATTGTTTGAATGTTTTATGATATATTTTCATTGATGGCTGAATGTTTGAAAGGTTTTATGACCCTAGGATATCCATTTTACAAAGTGTTACCATGCCAAAATTTTTATCGAATTGTATGGCATAATATGAAGTTATGATTTTCATTAATGATTTTATGAAATGATATGATGATGTGAACGCATGATTGGATATAACTACTGAGATTCTTTGAATCTTACCCTTCCAAATGATCATCATGACTAGGCCCAAGCTATGGTAAGAAGGGGTCAAGAGTGCCAAGGAGAAAGAAGAAAGAGGATGAAGCATAATGTTGTTTGCAAGTTATAATACTAAGTTGAGAAAATATGTATCATGTATGTATGAGATGAAATTCTGTAATTATATATAATTATGTTTATTAAAGTCCTCTTATGATGATATGTGTGGATTTGGAACAATAAATGTTGATGCATGAGGTTTATGAAGCTTAGTATATGAGTTATGACATAATTATGAACAAGATAACCAGTATTGATTTGAGTAGAGGAATTCTGTTCGAAACAGAGTGTCCAATATAAGTGTTATATATTCTCTTAAAGTAGACATAACAAGCTTTAAAATGGTCCAAAGAGAAGTCCATTTAGAGATACGTATGAATTATAGTGATTTTTTAAAGTTAGGATTTAGAACAGAGAAAGATTGGGAAAACTGGAAACTAAAAGTTAGGTACTGGACAAATTAAAAAGATGATATAAATCATGAAAAGCTCTAAAAATTCATTGGTTTGTATTTATGAAAAGGTCTATGTTTTAAGTTTCATATGCCATTGATTTGGAGGTAATTGGAGCTATATGATAGGAGACATGGAGGTTTTCCCAAAACTGTTCCAGCAAAAGTGGAATTCTGACCCTTTATGATTTAAGTTAATGTTATGCCTTTCACAAGTTGAATAAATGTACAAGAAAAATATTTATAGAAATTAGTCTCATAGAGCTTTCCAATGACATAAGGAATGCATAAATTGGCTCAGGGTAGAGTGAGATATGAATTTTTAAATATAAGGCCAAAATCTTGGGGAAGAGAAAATGACCAAATATACAGTAAATGTTTGAGGAATAAACTGTATAAATTGGTCAAGAGAATGATCTGTTTCATATTTTTTTCCATGTAAATAAGGTTTTTATATATTGTTAGAGACTTGAATCACTATGAAATGATTTTTCTAGAATTAATTATAAATTTTCAAAGTTCAGTCGGTAAAGTGAAAACTACCATATGAATAGTAACAAAAAATTTTAAAAATTCTTATTTTTATTCTCATGTGATTCAAGCTTAGAATCAAGTATAATCAAACTTAAAAGGAGTCTAATTCATGAAAAATGAAATTTTAATTAAGGTGTTACAGAAAAAGTCTACTCTTTTTGCTTAATACCCTGAGGGAGATTGGTCTCTATTGCCCAGTGGGAATACTCTTGATCCAATATTGCAAAAAAAGATGCTGAAGTATTCAATGACAAGACGTATCATAAGAAAAAAGAAAATGACAACATGGCATAAATCATTAAATTTAACTGCAATTTCAACGGTATGGGTGTTGATAGTTAAACTATGAAACATAAGGGTCTTAGTATTAAACTTTTAAAGTTCATGGGGTTATATGCATCTGACCCAAAATTCCCCAATGTTTTATATATTTTAGCCTAATTTTAAACCAATTCTTGGATAATAGACCAAATGTATTCAAGTCAATTGCTTGGCTATTGGTCAATAGTTATTGGCAACTGGTCAACGATGGTCAATCTGTCACAGTTGATTACCAGTCATTGGTCGTTAGCCAACAACAATTGGTCGTTGATCATTGTCACCGTTGTTGATCAATGGTTGCTAGTAGCCAACCAATGGCCAACAGTAGCTAACGGTGGTCATTGGTCAATGATCATCGGGTGTCAACAATAACAAACGGTGGCTATCCATTGATTTTAAATTATGATAAAGTTCCTATTTTGGTCTTAATAAGTGATTTCCCAAATGTTTTTTCTCTAAAATATTTCCAGTTTTTGAGAAAAAATTTTGGGAAGAAAATATATGGGCCCCATATATATTTTTCTCCTTCACTTTTCTTTCTTCTCTTTTATTTTTTACTATCCAAATACAAAAAAATATATTTTCTCTTCTATTTTTTCCTCTAGTTTTTTTGTCCCACTATTTTTCTTTCCATCTAAACATAATGGTAATCTTTCTCCAAACATTTCCATGTAATTTTGTTTTAATTTATTTAATGTTTCTCCACATATTTTAATAATTTTTTACTTGAATTTTTCAATGAAGTTTAGATGTTAGAATGTTGAGTATGCTTTTTAATTAATGTTTAAGCTATTATCTCTCCCTTGCATTGTTAAAAAAAAATGTCTAATTTCATTCTTAAGGAAAAAATCTGTAACTAAGTTTGACTATAAAAAAATGTTTTTACTTAACTTCAAAATCAATAAGGTTTAAACGTTGGATCATGCTTTAGGGAAATTAATGTGTTCCTTTTTTTTAATGCAATGGAGCAATAGCTTAAAAAGTTTTTGTCAACTAATTTTGTCTTTGCAACTGCATTCCTTGGTGGCTTGTCCTGGGCCTTGTTCAATATTATAAGATGAAAAAGAGAAAAATACAAAGAATAAGAATTAAGCCCTTATTTGGTAGGGGATTTTAGAGAGGAGGGGAAAGGAGTTGGTCCCTTCCCCTATTTGGATTTACAAATTCCCAAGGAGGGGAGGGGAGCAACTTCCCTCCTCTTGTTTGGATTCATTTTTTAACAAGGAGGGGAGGCTCCCCTCCCCTTCAAAATCGGGGGATTTTATGGGAGAGAGTATTTTTTTTTTCTTTTGATTATATTATCCTTAGGTGACAATGAAAGAGTCAATGAAGAGAACCATTGGAAAGAAGAGATGATGTGCTTTCGAAAACCCAGAACCTTCTTCTTTGAAAGTCATATATCGGGCAAATGAGAGTGAAGATGAAGAAACGGGGGAAGAAGATGAGGGCAAGATCTAAGAAAAAAAGAGGAGAAGCAAGCTTTATTGATGAAGAGGTAGACGATTTATAATAAACAAATAATTTAAAAAAATAGAGTGGAAGATACTCTATGATAGAGCACTGCACTACTAATGAAGAGGGTGTCGAAAATAAAAGAAGGAAAGGGAAAGGTCACGTTTGGATGAATGAAAATGGTGCAAAGGAGTATTTTGTGAAGCAAAAGAAATAAAGCCAGATATAAATAAACAAATAACAATGAAAAAAAAATGGAAAAGTTGGGAAAATAAAATTTCCATGAAATTCTTCCATTCTAATGATTAAAATGCCCCTTTAAAATTTCAGCCTCTATAGATTATGACCTATAAGAAAATATTATATCAGGTAGATTATATTCCTAATTAAATAAAATGTAACATAAATCAAATTAAATTTTGATTCAAGAGCATTAAATTGATTGCAGGATAAATTTTGGCTCAATTTAAGAAAGAATATGAGGTAGAATAATAACAATAAGGAAAATAAAATACTAAAAAATAAAAAATTTATGTTACTAAAAATTTTTAATATATGAGATTCGGTTTTGATATTCTTAAAATAAAAAAAATAACAAAAGAAAATAATTTTTAAAATAAAAGAATAATAGAAAATAACTTTAATTATTGTAAGTGTAAAATAATCAAATTATTATTAACTCTCTCCCCTCCCTCCTAAAACAAACAACAAATCATTAAAATCTCTTCCTTTCCTTCCACTTCCTTCCATCCCTCCCCTCTCCTCCTCTACATTAAAATCTCTTCCCTTTTCTCCCTTTCCCTCCATCATACCAAATAAAGGTTAATATTTTATTTGGTTCAAAGGATTTTGGGGTGGGGAGAGGGGAGGTGAGGAAAAATTTTTCATTTTATTTTTTTCTCAAATCAAATAAGGGGATGAATCATTTTTTCTCTCATCTTTAAGCAAGAAGGAGAAGAAGGAACAGAAATAAAAATACTCATTTTTTCTTATTTAGTTTTAAAAAAATGAAATAAAATATTTTCCATAGCCTTCAAAATCACTCAAATCAAACGGAACCAAGAGTTAGCCCAACGCATCTCATAAACTAAAAGGTTTTAAGCAGAGCAAGAGGCTAAGTTTTCTTACCACTAAATACATATTAGAATTTAATGGCCAAAAACAATAAACATATTACGATTTACACTTCAATAGTAAATTCATAATTCAGCAACCACATGAATCAAGATCCATTTGACGGTTACTGGCCCCCCAAAAAACTGCGTTTAGCGATTAACAAACATTAACCTCCATACAATATTCTAACTTGTCCAATGAAATAGCCCTCACTTTAACTTTTAAAAAAGAAAAAAACAATAAATATTATATGTGATAAGAAGAAAGTGGGGGAAAATAAGTAACCATACACTCTGTACATTCAAGCAAATTTCAACTGATTAACAAATTAGAATATATCGTATTCTAATCTATAGATATATGTATATATCATACACTAAAGATCATCTGGGTGAAATTAAACATAATCATTCAGATATTTTATCCTTTAGAGATAGGTACCATATGCAGAACCTGCCCTGGGCCATTATTTCCTTCACAATTCACATATCGGGTCTAGTGATCTAGGGCTTGCCCCTCCTCATGCATGATGGACATTTATATTGCTTTATGCTCTCAGCCTTTGCAGGGGTAATCTTCACACATTTCCCATGGAACCACCTCTCACAGATATCGCAGCCAATCCAAAATTCATCTGCATTGTAATTTCCACCACAGCTCCCACAAAGGGTTTCGCTATGCTCATCATTATCCTCCTCATAACCCTCATCTGCAAACTTGGGATTGCTTTTAACTTGCCCATCACTTGATCTCTGCAGAAAAATGCATTGCACATCAAATACGGAAAACATATAGTGCCATGCCAGGGATTGTAAGCCTTGGCTTGGTTTATAGTAACTGTTATTCTCGTGGGACAATAACAAAATCCCAGAGTGGTTGAATTGAACAGAAAGATTTGCATAATTCAATCCACTACAATACTCCCCGGTTTCGATTTTATTGAAGGGATGTGACTTAAAGATAACATTCTATGGCTAGTATAGCACTTCGCCACTTGCACTTCTCAAAAGTTGCTTCTAAAAGTTGGTTAAAAAAATATTATAACAGATAGATGTGAAGTGCATTTTATTGTAATTTTTTCAGAAAAAGAATTTCTTTTGTTTTTCATTTGAAGAACAAAAATGTACAAATCACCTTTTAATAGCATGTTAGCGAATACTTTAAGAAGCTACATGTTCTTTTCTTTTCCAAACACAGAATATCTAGAAGAGTTAAAAATTTAACAATGACGTACCAATGATATAGTTGATTCCATTGGTTTTCTTTTTTGGGCCAAGTAGATTACTTTGCTTAAAGGCAGCTCACAGGAAATACCATATTCAGGTCACCCATCCAAAAGAAACAAAGAAGCAGTTATTGCCCCCAAAAAAGAAAAATCACTGACCTTGGTGCTGCCCCTTGACTTGCTTCCACTGTCCACAGTTAGCTTATCCTTTATTGGCTTTCTCTCAGTCACAACTTCAAAGACAGTGGGAAGATCATTGATCAAGCTAAATAAACGCTTCCTGCCATAAAGAATCAATTGATCATCAATAGAGAGAGCCATATGATTAGTAGCTGCTGATGATGTGGGAAAACAGCTAAAACAAGAAAACAAATCAGAGATATCACAGCTTCTAATATCTCTGCCTATTCTAGCAGTTTCTATATAAAGGATAGGTGATTCAATTTGTTCCCCTCATATAATCCTTAGATGAAAGATTGCAAACAATTCCATTGCCAATATTTCTTTTATTTACTAAAAAATAACTGAGGATTATAAATAATCAAACTCTGTTGATGTTACTAGAAAGATGTTTTCTCTCCAGAACTTTTAAGCGGTTTCATGTACTAAAGCTCGCATGCATAAACCTATTTAGCTTCAGATTATACCATGGAGCAAATAGGATCAGTACCACTTCATTAATAAACATTAAATTTCCTTTAGAAACCGTTCATTCAATATGATATTAGTGCCACTTGAGCAAGAACTCATATTATTAACCATTGTTTTCAGCTTCAATATTTTATAAGCTTAAGCATGTCCTTAACATATATTGAGCACGATAAACTGGAATTATCACCACATGCATGAACCTGCACAAAAGCTAGATTGTACCTTTCATTGCGGTTGAGACGAGCCCCAAGATAAAAAGCCACAGAAAGCAGCCATGAATCACTGTGGACGGCAACAAGAGAAAGCCAGTCCCTGCGATGCATGCCATCTCTAGCAAAATTGATTCCAAGAGCTGGCTCAGGAAGCTCTGGGGGAACTTCCTCTGCTGGCAGAGTTACTTCCCAAGTTTCGTTTGGATGTCCATAAAGACACAAGTTCTCCTTTTCTAAAACAGATACAAAGGGAACTTTATATTCAATGGGATGAACATAAATTAAACCAAAAGAACTATGAAGGAATTCCAGCAGAGCTGCACATTTGGAGTTGAGATGATAAAGGGTACTAAAGTAACAGTAAACTTCAATAAGCTGAGTTGTAATTCACTCGGAAATCCAAAATCCAAAATCATACAATACCAGAACTTTAATTCAAACAGTTATAGCATTTTCAAATTTCATGCTGAAATCCAGCAAGGTAATCAAACAGAGGAACTTGTAACAATTCCAGTACTAACCAGGTCTAAGTAACAGTAACTAGACAGCACAAGAGGCATGCAAACCTTTGACTTTTGTTTCCCTCCAATTCTTTTGAGAAAAAGAAAGTCAACGTGATCAATCTCTCGAATACTCATAATTTACACACAAACAAGATTTATAATTACAAAATTCTGCTACAAAAGATGCAAGCAAACAAAAAAGTAACAAAATAAGTGTAATTTTACATAATGTCAAACAAAAAATCAGATCGAAGGCTTCGCGTTACCTGGATCACAGAGTCCGTAAAATTCATCCACATCTGAGAAGGAAAAACAAGAGAAAAACAAAATTGTGAGATGCAACACATGAATTAAGAAAAAGTCACATTCAGGAAATGAATTAGAAGCGAAGAAAATAATTAAGTAATTAAAGAGAGTAGAACCTTGAGTCAAAGCACGAACAACACCGGCTCTCCGAGCACTATAATCCTTGAAGATCTCTTCCACGGTGCGAGGACTAGAAGCCATTTCCATGAACAGCAATTGAGATCTAAGTGAAAGGGTTGGAATCGAAAGCACTAGGAGGAAGAAGAAGAGGAAGTGAAGAGAGAAGAAGAAGGGAGTATGAGAAGAAGGGATCGAAGAGATCGAAGGTGACAGAGATACATGTGATCTGTGGAAACGGTACAAAGAAACTGGAGGAAAGAGAGACAGAAAAAAGAGGAAAGACAGGAGAGAGTGGTGTGTGTAAATAACGCTATTTGCTCCTATTATTCTCGCATTTACGGTTTTACCCCCCTCCCCTCAATTTGGATGTGAGAATTATGCAATTAAATTAAATAAATTTTCTTTTATTTATTTTTCGTAAAAAATATTTATCATATTTTTATTTTATATTTTAAATTATGAACTCTAAATCTGACTATAAAATATAGGAAAAATAAAAAATAGTGTATAGAATCTTTTTAAAAAAAAATGTAGAATGTTTAAAACACTTTACATACTAGATTTAAATTCCTTCTAAAGAATCTAAATTCTCTCTTTTCTTTTTTGCTGTTCTTTTAAGTCATTACTTCTATTGTTCTTGTGTGCCCTCCCTTTTCTTATTAATTAATTTATTATTTAATAGAGGGAATAAAAACATGAGATGCTTCGTGTTGTTCAACATTTTCTTTTGGCAAAACTTTATTAATTAACTAGCAAATTATAGTTTAATTTAATTTTTTTTTCAGTGGAACTCATTATCTACTAAAATTACATGCCCAAAGTCTGAACAGTGTCTTGTTATTTACATTTATGTAACATAATTAATGAAGACAAGTGATATTTACAAGTTTTTTTAATCATATTAAGAATTTTTTTTCTTTTTTTCACTTTGTATGCTCTATAAGCCATTAATTGTTCATTCATTGGGGAAAATATAGGAGATATTTAATTAATCTTTAATTTTAAAATGAAAGATGAGGAGAAAGAATTTAGTTGAATGTTGGAAGCTCGTAAATTGACCAAGTAGAGAACTTCAATTTCTCTTTTTGAGGGCAACACCAAGTCAAAGGTTGACCAACGTTCTTTTTGAAAGTGGAGGGTTGATAAGTCAACGATGGCTGGATCTTTTCATTTAGTCCTAATAAAATAAAGGGTCGGATTTCACCAAAACATAAATAAAAGATCAGAGTCTGCCCCCAAAAAAACGCCCAAAAAAGAGTAAAGGGCCGGAGTGTTAAATTCAACCTACCATTTACGGATAATAATATAAAATATATATATATATATATATACACAATACGATTTTAAGGCAGAAGCGGCCTTCAGTTCCTTAATAATTTTAATAGGAATTAAATTTAGGGATGCTTTTTAATATTTTAATTATTAATTTTTAACCAAAATATACAAAGCATAAAAAATCAATTAATTAAAAACTTGATTCTAAGCATATAAACAACCGATTATTACTACTATCCTTTAATTTTACATTACCTTGTAAGTTGTCTTGTCTTGTCTCAACATATAAAATGGAAGCTATACTATACTCTTCAATGGCATGATTAGATGAGAGATAGAAGGGATAGAGAAGGTAAGGATTCCGTGAAATATTTTCCTCTCTTTCCTATACAAGTGATACTAATATGAAGAAAAGAATATCAAAAGTTTTTAAACTTCCTTCTCAAAATCTTGCCTCCTTTGTATTATTAAAATTTCTTCATGAAAGAAATAGTAAAAAACAAAAAAAAATCTTCCAAGCACAAGAAAAAAAAAAATCTGTATATCCATAGTTTTTCCTTTTATCCCCTACTATTTTCTTCCCATTTCAACTCACATTTGCTGTATTGTGCATTGTGCAGATGAGCTGCAGACAATTCGAACATTACAGTCATGAAGCTCAGCAATATCCTTAACCACAATACCAAAAAGGGGACAAAATAAAAAAAAAAAAAAACCTTCAATTGAAGCATATGGTGCCAATGTAGTAATGTGCAAGAATGAAGCGGATGAAACAAAGGGAAAATAAGACGACAGCAAGAAAGGTCCTAACCTGGAAGCACAAAGAAACTCAACTGTGGCCAACACTTTCATAGAAACAAGTGGCTAAACAAAATTCTTAACACCCAAAGAAGACCAGAAAATAAATAAAATTAGAAGAAATAAGCAACAAAACAAATATCAAACTCCTAATAAACTGTTCTAATAGATATCCAGTTCACCAAATCAAGAATTTCCATTTATGATCGGAAATCAGCAAGTAGAACAAATGCAATCAATCTTACACGATTTGGTTAAAATGGTGGGAGGGAGAGCTACCTCCAGTGTTTATGGAGATGTTAATAATCTCTTAATGCCGCTTTTCTGCTCTGATGTAAGCCTGGAGGGGAATTTGATATTAAACTTGATTCTCAAGTTCCCCTTCTTGGAAGGTTCTTTGGGAATGGGCATGCCCTCTCCTTTGACAACTTCTTCATATGTGGGACTAATGATGGAGCTGACTGGTACATTAAGATTCCGCCCATCCAGGGTTGTCAGCTGTGCCGTGTAACCTGTCAGTGCTTCGACCAGAGAAATCTTTTGGGTGACAATAAGATCATTGCCATCCCGCTTGAAGACACTATGAGGCTTCTCATCAATAATAAACACAAGGTCCGCAGGTATTACTCCTCTTTGTTCGTTTCCCTTCTCAGGAAATGTTATTTTGGTACCTTTCTTCCAACCTGGCTTGATCTCAATTGTAAGAATTTCCTCTAATGTGGTGGGCTTCCTGTACAAGAAGAAAAGATATGGTAGACTAAGTAGTAGAGGCACAATTAATTCGAAATACTTTAGTTCATTGGTCTCTAAGTTCACTATTCTAATCTTGAGATGGCCCTGCAAGTTTCATATCTTGACATATAGAAAACCATGAAAACACCGAACTTAAAAACTGAAGCTGTGCAGTGTCTAATGCGATTTGGACACTCATATCAAATATGAAACTTCAATTGGCAGTATATGTATTAGCGAGTAAGTATTCATAAAACCATTAACCACTTAATTTTTTATAAAGTATTTAACCCATAGCCCATCAGTTAGGTAGCTAACTTGTATAGAGTCAATACTAAACTGCACCATAAAGTAGTGCCTAGTAGCAGAAACAACTTTACATAATGAAGGATCTACATACGATAAAAATCCTCACTTTCCCACTGAGTGGGAATAAGGTTGCAATAAATGACCTCAAAATGCACTAAAAAAACCGTCCCCAATCAACTGTGAGCATCTCAAGTTCTAAGACACAATACCAATACTAAGAGTAGAAACTGCCTGTAAATTTAAGCACCTACAGCCCTGAGAAAAATTTAGTCTGCTGATGTTGCCAGTGAGCTCAACAGGTAACAAGGTTGAACTCCTTCAAAATTAAAAATACCATATGTACTTCAAACACATTTTAGCAAAATCACAAACCCATAAATAAAAATCTACCTAAACCAAAGCCTACATGGAAAACAACCAGGGATTCCCATGATCTGTCTTATCTTCACTAACTTGAACAATAATTCCACTCAAAAAAGAGAAAGAAACCAAACAACCACATTCCTTAATCCGTCATATACCAGTTCTTGTATTACTGAGTTAAAAGTTCAAACAAAGAGTGAACAGAAAAAGTGTACATAGCATGAAGTGAAAAAATCAGCAATAACTTTCTTTTCTTTTTTGGCCTGAGACAATCTCAGGAATACTCACGACAACTAAATTATCTAGACATGCATGTCACTCGTTAAGACCTTATCATGTACAATTGTAGAATTCCTACAGGACAAAATTACTTTTATATTTTCAACGCAACTAAACAAATCATTTATCCTTAATCCAGCTTTCCAACTTTTGCAATGTCCACATCTAGCATCCCCCTTCATCTTTATTCCAGTCGTGCAAGTTAGAACCTCAAAATCTTATATCCTCATCTTAAATTACAGAAGACAGATCAAATTTCTCTCAATACTTCAATTCTAGTTTATCAGACACAAAATCCCTAAAAGACTGAGAATCCAGTCTTACCAATGCAGCTTTTCCCCTCAAGTAAAACTAAATAAGTGGTAAAAAAAAAAAAAAAAAAAAAAAAGACGCCAACAGCATTGAGAAAGGTACTAAAGTAAAAAGGCATGCACCAGTAGTGTGAGTTTTGTAGCCTCCACATCTAATAAGGTTGCAGATTATTTTATCTCAATATTTTGTTTCTTGTTTAGCAGACATGGAGTTTATAGAAGACAAAAGGCAATGCAATCTTAATACTGCTGTTTTTTTTTTTTTTACCCACAAGTGTAACCAAGAACAAAACTAAATGACTGTAATAAAGAACCAAATATTAAAGTAAATATACAAAAATCAGGGTGAATGATATGATGATGAACCAGGCAATCAACAAATAAACTTTAGATTCAACAGTGATGCAAAGCTTTTCATACAACATGTACAAATCAAATTCACAACGCAATTAGCAGTCAGCATCTGTACTTCATTCTTAGAATTATCACCAAAAGACCAACTGGAAGACTTGAGATATTTACCAATCATAAGACCTAGATAAAAACTGCACAATGATGTGATCCAGGACTAAGGGTAACCTTTTCACCTGGGACTTTTGCACTTGTCCAACTCAAATGGCATTGTATTATGCTAACAATTGTGGAGTGTTAAGGTTCACCAATCTATGTCTGGATTCAAGAGACCAACCCATAAAAAGATACAAAGATTGAATATAACTACATTTATAATCCCCAACCCTGCTAATTGAACAGAAAAGGCCAATCAAAGATGATTTACAATTGTCACGGTCATATAACCCTAGGTTCTACATGAAAATTATGCGGGGGCAAAACATTTAAATTACATGTAAACTAGAAATACATTTATTATCTTATTTAAATAGCCTCTTATACATTCCAAAATCCAACTAAGGGGTTTCAATTAATGACGTAAATCATACACAAACACTTCTGCTGTGATTTATCTAGAATGAATTTAAAACACAACAAAGAGCGTAGGTAACTACGCAAAGAACTACCCAGCAAAAGATGCAGATCTTAGGAAACATAACATGCTTAATAATATCACACTGGCCACTAATTAAATTCTGCAAAGAAACAGGACATAACAATGCAGAGCCTCTAAAGGCACTAGGAAAACAAGAAATGCATATATGTCAAATTTCAAGCCAACTCAGGATCCACTTTACCATTGGAAAGTTGATTACTCTGAGCATGTGAGACTAGAAATTCATTGCTGAATTTCAAATAAATAAATGAATCTACCCAATTATGTTTAAAGCAAACCAAAGAGACAAGTGAACAAATAAATACAAAACATTAATGTGCACAAAGCATCAAACTTTACTTGATTTTTGGGGTCCAATTACCAACCATTATATTTCAAGCAAAACTCTTGTATTGCAGTATTTCTTTCCCTTTTTAATTAAACAATGAGCAAAGGGACTAGTAAGCTAAAACAGGCAACTCACCCACTGGAATCGGTAACATCCCTCGAAATTTTCATTTTCTTTGTTGTTCCTTTATACAAATCCTCCAAACTGCATGGCAGGTTTCGTTCTATGGGTGCGCCTTTCCTTGCCATATTCCCAGAGCCCTCTCCAGCTCCACTCCTAAATGAAGTGAACATATCATCGCCGAACATACCGCGAGGAAACCCAGAAGCACCCGCACGACCACCCATATCACCCATTCCACCAAAGGGACTGGAAAACCCAAAGAACTCTGAAAATATATCGTCTGCGCTCCTGGGATTAAACCGGAACATAGTTGGACCACCATCAGGACCACCGGAAAATCCGGAACCTGGAGGTGGTACCTGTCCCTTCAATCCCTCCTCACCGTACTGATCATATACTGCTCGCTTTTGTGGATCACTCAGAACCTGTTTGAAATTCAAAACCCACTTATTCATACGGACACTATGGATTCAATATCCTCAGAAAAGTGGCAACTTTGAGGCATCAAATTTGAGATAACTTGAGTAGTTTACAAAATTTCCTATTTTAACCGAATTCCCGATACATTGAGATTGAATTGAGAAAGAGAACAATTGAATGATAGAAACATACATCGTAAGCCTCCGAGATTTGCTTGAATTTAGCTTCGGCCTCTTTCTTGTTGTTAGGGTTTTTATCAGGGTGCCACTTCATGGCAATCTTTCGATAGGCTTTCTTGAGATCATCATCTTTGGCGCTTCGGTCTACCTGAAGAATCTTGTAGTAGTCGACACCCATGACTTATCCCTCTCTCACTCTTCGTGTCTCTGCGTGTCGTGGCCGGAGTGTGCGCCTAGTCACCGGTCCGAGGAATGGAAGGGAAGGACCTCATCGACAGGAAGGTATCAAAACCTGGGCTCACCTTAAAGATAAAACTATCTCATAGCTCGGCCCAAATGTCTATTTCTTCACACATAAATGTGTTATTATTATTATTGTTGTTTTATCCATTCATAAAAATATATCACACTGTTGTAAAGAGAAGTTAATTTTTTTTATATCAAAGATTGAAGTTTAAAATTATCTAACAGAGCAAATAATTAAATAGCCTGAATATTTATTATTCACACTCTAATGTTCTCTTGCAGGTAAATTAGTTAATATAGAATGATAAAAAGCCTGTATAATTCCTGTTTTGACGATGAATTTTGGTGAAGAGGGGACAGAATT
The DNA here is from genome assembly GCA_026686845.1 of Adenanthera pavonina. NCBI lineage: Eukaryota > Viridiplantae > Streptophyta > Magnoliopsida > Fabales > Fabaceae > Adenanthera > Adenanthera pavonina. The sequence goes on from JAIVEN010000010.1 coordinate 37,950,387, forward strand.
AAGAAATGATGAATTTTTTTTTGTCTTGAATGAAATTAAGTCTAAGGAAACATATTAAAACTTTAATATGAGAATATGAAGTAAAATTAAATTTGGTCATTTACAACGATGATAATGAATATCAAGTAAATTGAAAATAGAAATTTTTAAATAATTTAAATACAGCTTAAATAAAGAAATGGTAAAAGTTATGAATAAATTATGAAAAATTATGGATAAAACAAGAAAAATTAACTGTGGATCAAGTTTTCTGTGTTGATATTTAGGGTCTGTTTGATTCGTGTTTCCGAAACAGTTTTTCTGTTTTCGGAAACAGAAAACTCAGAAAACTTGTTTGGTAAATCTGTTTTTTATAAATTGTTCTGGAAAACAGAAAAATAAAAGAACAGAAAACGCAGAATAACTTTAAGATGTTTTGTAATTTTTGTTTTGGAAAACACGAGAAAAGGTGAAAAACATCCACCTCACTAATGGTAAAATTATAAATTTTGAATAACTCATCTATCACTCACTAGTTATGATTTTGAGAACAACTATTCAAACAGATTTTTTTGTTTTCTTATTTTCAAAACTTATTCTCGAAAACAATTTTACAAAACTGTTTTGAGAACAAAAAAATAAAAAATACTGTCAAACAGGCCCTTATATACTCTTCGTTAGTATTCATCTCCATTCAATATATCTTGTGGTCACAAAATCATCTCTTTTGTGACCTCCATGCGCTTCTTTATGGTCTTTCCACGTTTATTATTAATTTATTATCTTGATTGTGTTGTTTTGGTTGGTACTAATTCCACTTATACCTTGTAATTCTTAGATGTTAACACTTCTTCCCATCAATTTTAATTTTTAATGAATTAAACAGATATCATTTTAATCTGAACACGAACTCAAGTAGCATTGAATTAATAACAATAAACTTTGATTTTGGTAATCAATGACAATATAAACTTTTAAATCATACCTCATTTAAATTAATAACAATAAATTTTCAATCAGTTAATTAATGGTAGTTATATTTTTAAAAGACCAATATGATAATTTATTCTCTCGTTATATTAATCTTTATATACTTTATTAAAATAATTATACATGTTTTCTTATGTATTATAAGAAGTGAAATGTTATCAGAATTATGACTAATGCAAGTTTTATTCAATAGGACAATGAATATTGATGATGAGAAAGACAAAATAAATGAATTATGTTTTAAATTTCATCTCCAGTTTAAAGAATAATATATCGAAAGTAATCAAATTCAAGAATATCGAGTATTACAAAATGGAAAATAACAGTCAAGGTTCAAGATATATAAAACTGATGGCAAACAGCTTAAAAAATTAAAATTTCTCCAAAAATATTATATTAGGTAAATTATTATCATTTGCGTTTATCAAAACTCACTTATACTCTTTAAAATTATAATATAATCTTTTTCGATATTATCATATTATATGTTCTAGATGGAATAACTCATATATGCATAGGAAATAATAAACTTTAAGGAATTATAATTTAAATGTAAAAAAAAATACAAAGACTAAAAAACTATAAAGAGGCATGTTTTTCAAAGGACAGACCGTATATTTAATCCCAAAAAGAAAGAAAACATATACAAGCGACATCTCATCCCTTCATGTTTCCCCTACAAATGGTCAGCCCAACCCTTACCATTTTTTATTTCTACCCTGAGCTTGATAATTGCTAATGATAACCAGGAATAAACATATGATGTATATAGCCACAGACTAACCAATCGGACAGTGAAATGCTTAGACAGTAAAAATCTTCCTTACTTTCTTCATGTTCCTACAACAAACAGGGCAAGTACCATCTGCTTCTGCTATCCTGCAATCATACATTGGTCATTTCATTTACGACCCACCACAAGATTCTCCATAAACTAATGATGAGGACTTTAGTTTACCATATAGTTGAAATCCTATATATGCACACACACACACACACATGTATTGGCGTATATCAAAAAGTAATCTAACTCAGACAGTGAGAGCAGAAAGCAATCGTTCTTAGATCATAAATCAAAAGTTGAGATTAATAAATGCTTATTTAAATTTTTGTAGTAATCTCAACTATTAAATTGCGACTAAGATGATTATGTCTTCCTCTCACTCTTACCTAAAATCACTCCTCACGCTTGATAAACTCTACATTCTCACACGCACTAAATAAGAGTGATATAAATATATATATATATTTATATTTTAAAAAATCAATGTATCTACATTGTCTAGAACATATACAACACACACATACACCCGAAATATAAGCAATATATTGAAGTATCTGCGAATATGCATTAATTGAAGATAGTCTACTGAACAGGATTGTTGATGCATAGATTATTAATTATCAAAGTGGAAAAGATAATGCAATTTGCTACGCCTGTTAAAAACCATTTGTTTAGGAAAAGGAAACCAGATTTATGAGAAATTACACTTATCCTTAGCTCGGGTGTTTGTTGGATGGTGGGGATTAAAATAAAGCATTAGTTTTAAGTCATGAAAAGGACATCCCAATAATAGAAAAAGAAAGGAAGAAAGTGCCCATCACTGGTCCCCTCTTCTATCTCTTACTACTTTGTAGCAAACTAGCTTCAGAGATGATTTGATAGTTTTAGTTGGAAAGGTGTTCCCTATGCATCTTTGACATCAGAATATAAAGTCTCCAAATCTATTGATGAGGTGATATGCTAGTAATTTCAGCTCTTTTCACTTTCTTCACCTTGGGTACATTTCTAAGAAACCTATGAGAATTATCATGTAACTCAAATGAGAAAGTGGCAATTAATTAATTACCTGGTTCCACATTCAAAACAAGCAACACAGTGTCCACATGGAAGGAAGAAGCAGTCCCTAGGAGCATCAAAGCAAATAGCACAAAGACGCCGGGTATTATTACTAGTTTCACCTTCACCTAAAGACTTCCCATCAATGGAGCCCCCGGTAAGAAAGTCAAGATCCTCCTCATCATGTGACATGGAATCATAAGATGAACCCCAACTTGAAAGATCATCATCTTTGTAAGAAAGCAAAGGGGCTCTCGGAGTTGCTGTTTCCCCAAGTTGAACTCTAGCTCTGTCTGCCATGGATTGCTGAAACTTCTCTATGAAGGTGAAGGCCAAATACATAAGCGAAGTCATTCCACCTGTGGTGAAAAATGTAGAATTGGTAAGATATAAAGTCATTTAAGTCTTCAAGCAGTGAATAGGAGATTGAATATTTGAACGAATAATATACCCATGATAAGAATATATGAGATCCATCTTGGTCCATAGGACAATCTGACGTGCCACACATCCCTTGAAGTCTTCTAAACCAAGGAAAAGGAAACATGAGATACTTTAATACAGAATGAGAAGATGAACTTATAAGGTACTTGAGCCTAGGGATATCTTATCCTACGGTAGAATTTTAGTAGGATTAGATTTCTAGAATTTGTAGTTGAGTTCATAAAGATTTCTTGTTTATCTGTTTAACTACTATCAATCTAATGAAATTACCTCTTTCTCATGATATATTAACGGAATTGAATTTTATAGTCAACTGAATCGATAACTTAAACAAATTTGCCCTTTGCAATATTCTGAAGAAATAAACTTCCCAATTATAAAAATATGTAAGAATGGCTACGTACTTTTTCTATTTGCAGTGAGTATATATTCATAGTAATCTTACCTGTCGTGAATCAGAAGTTAAAATAGCTGCATTCCCCTTAGGAAAGAAGATGTTAAAACAACATGGGTTACTCGTCAAAGCACATTTATAATATGCATTGGTGGTATTATACAAGGAGGCTCTCGTTTTGATGCTCAATTTCACCTATTCAATGAGATGATTGGTTCAGGTAAATAGTGATGACCAACAATGAGGAAAAAAGATACCAATATAAATCAGTTAAAATCACAATCAATAAAAATAATATCATCTATTAATAAGGAGATAAGTTTCTAAGTATTCTTGGTAATTCGCATTGTTTATACTCTCTTCAATTAAAAAAAAAGTCTAAATCAAACCAAACGAGACTCATCTATTAATAAAATAATATCATTATATAATTAGGCCTCACGCCCTATTACATGCTACTTCATTATCACATAAATGGAATGTTGTGTGAGATTCATTATATGATTTGGCTCTATTTTACTAGTTAGTGGATACATGACATGGTAAAGTGAGCGCATGTAGGAATTTCTCATGCGAAGGGATATCATGCCATGATAGGAAATGTCATAGAGAAAAACAATAGCACATCGTAGACTCATTATCAATGAAGCTATTCCTTTCTATCATTCCTCAGATTCTATCAAGTCAAGGCAACGAGAAGAGCAAATCTGTTAGAGGTTTGCAGAAGTACCTCCACTTCCTCATTCAAATTTCTCACTGCCACATAATAGCTCGAAGAAATAAATATGTCCTGTGTAATCATGCCCGATCCTGCAATGAAACAGTAATCGACATCAATCTAGGACATATATAAATAAAGATACTAATGGGTATCCAAATGGGATGGGGAAACCTCCCCCAAAAACTAACTATTAAGGTGGGAGAACCAACCCACTTAAATATTTCACTGAGCATCCCATACTACTCAATGTGGGACTTGGGCATCCCATACTACCCAAGTCCCCATCCATTGGCCCCCCTTAGCTCTCTCCAGAACTGTCAACGCCCAGACTCTGATACCATTGATGAGTACCCAAGTGGAATGGGGAACTCTCTCCCAAAAATTAGCTATTAAGATGGGAGAACCAACCCACTTAAATATCCCATTGAGCATCCCATAATGCTTAATGTGGGACTTGAGCATCCCATACTACCAAGTCCCCATCAGATACAGACAGTTTGTTGTCACTATTATACCGTGGACTATGTTCCATGAGAGAGTACTATTAGGATATGTTAGGTCCTCAAGCCACTGGGTAAGGCCATCATCCCCTGCAAGAAAGACACAGTTTGTTGTCGCTGAATTTGTGCTTCAATTATTTGGTATAAATGAAATAATATTTACAGGTGAGTATGCAATAGTAGATTAAAATCAAACGAAAGAGAGTAATGTCTTAAACGCAAAGGTTTTGATGATGGCTAAAAACTCAGCAGGACTTCACAAGGTTGCTTACAATACAGGGTGATGTCACTATTCATATATCAATTTGTCTTGAGAAGAAGCGGAGCCTAACTCAACTATGAAGGTTTCTGCTACCAAAGTTCAAAAGGAAAGTCTATGTCCAAATACCCATTCAATTCGTTTTAGGTAATGTTCATTCAGATGGTGTACCTGATTATCAAGAATTTATGATAAAAATTCTTGTTGTGTAAACTGGTACTTCTGAAAGGTGCAAACTGTGTTGCAATTCCCCAGTAGTTGTGTTAAAGCGGTTCTTTTATTGATGTTGAATTTTCATAATAAAGCAACGAAAAAGCACACAACAATCTCTTACGGAAAGCATACCTTCAATGATTAAGAGATAAATAGAGGAGCTCTCAGAGCTCAGGTGATATGAAATATTTACTTGAGATCCTCTATTCAGGTAATATTTCCATTCCTGGAGAAAATAAGTTAAGAGAGTATTAGCTTAACCTTAGTATGCTCACTTAACTGTTTTCTGACAACTAAAGTCAGAACTTTAGTATCATGTCATGAGAACGAGAGGATAGGAGAAACTACAAATAAGAGAATGAAAACACACTTGCCTTGCGTGAAAAAGATGAAATAGGAACATTAAAACTATCTTCCCAAGTGGTAACAACATCAAGAGATGGAGATCCGTATGTTCCATAGAGCATAATTCCTGGCTCTGACTTCTCCAAGTTTTCTACCTAACACAAACAAATCCAAATTACCTGCCTAGATACTGTTAGAAATAAAATGAGGGTAATTAACATTTCAGCAACTATGATTTGGTCCAAAATCATTTTGCCTTTATATTTAAAGTGTGTCACGGTGGTTTATCCAATCAGCACGCAAACATCCGGTGCTTTCTTACTTCCAGATGTTAACGAAAATAATCACAATGAACCACATTATTGTTGAAAATATGTTTCTCTTAAACCTTGAATATCTTCAAAGCATTCTAATGCTATGGCTGAGATTAAGCAAATAATTTCAATTTCAAAATGACTGTTTCTGCTGAACAAGACCTAAAATACTACAGAGAAAAGAAATAGTGGTAAGTAGTAACCAGTAACTGACCTTTATAGATTGGACGAATATAGCGTTGGGTTGGAGAAGAATGGAAGAATTGGGGCTAAGAAATTGGGTTACTGATCCATAAACCCCCAGAATCATAGTCATCGAAACTGTAACATTAAAATGCAAATTCAGCATTAAGCTAACAAGCGCATAGAGAATACATCGAAACCGTAGATTCTTCTACCACAATTGAAACTAATGTAATGCTCAGTACCGAATACCCAAAAGGTCAAGAGTACCACAACACAGGACCAGGTATCATCCCTAGCCAGCCAACATGCATTAACGAAATCCCAATTGAGTGTTCCATAGTTGAGGAGCATATGCTGGGGTTGTTCGTCGGACCCAGGGGGCTGAAATCGAGGATGCCCAATTCCATGTTCCTGATGTCGGGCTTGTGCAGCGTTCGAAGACGACGAAGCAATAGCGGAAGAAGAAGGAGTTGCAGCGGAATGGTGTGGGTCTGGCATTCTGGGAAACGGAACAGTAAAATGGAAATGGTGAGGAGGAGAAGACGTGGAGAGTGGTGGCAGGAAAGAAGATCCATAGGGATGGAAGTCAGAGGAGATGAGCGGTGGGTCATCGTGTTGGGGTTGAAGAGAATGGTAGTTGAACAAAGGCAGTGACAGTTATTTGGAAGGAGGGTGCTCGGGAATGGCTTCAGTAGTTCACTTTTGAGTTTTGACTTTAGTTTTAGCCCAGCTGTAAATTTCGCTTGAGCTAATTTTTTTTTTAAGTTTTATTTGCTTTATTTTCATACCAAATTTATTGGGGAATTACATTATAAGATAACAATAATAAATTTATTATAAAATATAATTTGTTACTCAAATTTTATATTTTAATATTTTTTATTAGTTAAATATTTTTTATAATTATTTTATTTTTTTTCTTTATTTTTATTTTTATATAATTATCTAGTATAAAATATTATTAAATTAAATTTAAGTATTATTAAATACAAAATATGGTAATTCTCACAATATGATTTTTTTTATTCAGGATGTTTGAATTCAATGCTTTACTAAAAGATTGAGTAATGTGACATGTACAATATTTTCTTTTTGGGAAATCATGTATGATAATTCTATAATATCAACATGTTTGATAATTTAGCACATATAATTAAGAGATGATGATCAAATTAAGAGATAAAGATGGCACTATTGTAATTAAAAAAAAAGTGAAATAATTTTTTGTTTAGAAAATAGTGTATATTTAAAAATAATATATATACAATATCAATAAAATTTAATGAAATTTGTATAATTTATCATTAAATAAACATCACCAAAAGATTAGCCAAAAAAAATCACAAAAGAGAACATGAATGCGGTAAAAATAGTAAATATTGGAGTAAACATGCCATACCAGATACCAGAGACAGTTTTCAGTTTTTTTTTCTTTTTTGGTTTTAATGCCTGAAAAGGTTTTCATTTTCCAATTTCCATTATTATCACAGCCAAGTAGCCATTAGCCAACTAATTATTCTAATAAACCAGCATTAAAAGATAACTAAATTCTGTTAGGGTTTTGAGTTACCACACACCAAATGCAATATAAAAATATATGATAAGGTTAAACCTCAAAGGAGAGAGAAAAGAACCTAAGTTAGGTTTGGTTAACATGAAAGAGGCCTCATGAAAAGGGGATGAGAGAGAAATTCTCATGAAATTTGTTTGATACACATCATTTAAACTTTCTATGAATATAAAATAGTCTTTTTATGGAACTCTTCTCTCCTTTTCCTTCCCCCTTTCCATTTCTCTCAAAATAACTCATTCCTACCAAACATAGCACTAGTAATTAATCAAAGAGCTTCAAATATTTTGATTGATTGTTGTTGTTGGGTGTATCGATCGAACTGCATCTTGAATCAAAGAAAGCATCTTCTTCTAATGCTTGTGTTGGGATTGGATTCAATGTTGAAAGATCAAATGGAAACAAAGGTTAAGAATTTCAAGCTTTTTGTGCAGATTAAAGCTTGGACTTTTGCGGGTGTTCTCAAGAGAGGCCGGTACAAGCTCCGTATGAAATTCAATCTTTAACATTTATATTCTAATTATTAGCTCTACCAAACCCCCCCCCCCCCCACACACACATATATAGATTAATTCATAATATTTCTGGTTTTTTATTTGTTGATTTTGTTGTTATCTTTTTTTTTTCATTCATGTAATGCTGATCATTAATTTAATCTTTGAATTGTTGTGTTTATTTTGTTTTAATTTCAATTCTAAAATATTAGTAAGTAGTATATTGAGTAGGACACAATATGATATAGTAAATGTAACAAAATCTTAAAATAGAGTAAAAGATACACACATATGATTATATACATTTAACAAATTAACACATAAAAAAATCAATATAAAAAGAATTTTAAGTGTTAAACAACTATTTCAAACATACAACTAAAAAATTGGATTTTCTGTAAGTTCTTGAGTTGTTTTGAAATATTTTAGAGAAAAACATTAATCATACTGTGAACACCGTATTTTGTCCGGGTTTTCTAAAAAAATTGAAAAATTGGAAAATAAGAAAATGACACAAATTTCCTTTTAATCCCAATTTGAATGCATATTTTCTAAAATAAAAGAAAAATACAGAAAACGAAATATTCTCCAAATCTAATCCCTTATGATCCAAAATAAAATAAAATAAAATAAATATATAATAAAACAATAATATAAAAAAAAAGAGGGAAAAAATAAAAAAAAAAGATTTTTTATTTTGGGCTGACAAGTGGACCCGAGCCCATGTAAGGGCTCAGGCCCAAAAATTACCTGAGCCCTTTAGGGCTCAGGTATCACGTGTAGAGAAAGGGGGGCTGGCCACGAAAAGAAGAGGGGTGAGGCAGAGGGAGTCTGAACTGAGGGAGGAGCTGAGGGCTGCGAAGATGAGAGCAGGGGAGAGCCGCATGAGGAAAAAAAGAGGGGGGGAGCTACGTGAGTGAGGCCTCGAGGAAAAGGAACCGCGGCTGGAGAACTGGGGGGGAGCCGAGCACTGAAAGGAGAAAAAGGAGGGACGTGCGAAGACTGAAAAAAAGAAACCGAGAGCAGAGCACGAGAGAGAGCCGAAAAAGCAGAGAGGGAGAGCAAGGGCAGCAGCAGAAGAAAAAGAGAAGGCTGAGAGAGAAGAGAGCCACGAGGAGGGAGCCACCGAGAGGGACCGAGAGGCGAGGGAGCCGGAGCATGGTGCAGCGAGCTGCGAAAAAGGAGAGGAAGCAACAGAGGGAGTTGTGGAGGAGACCGAGTGGAGGAAAAAAAAAACAGAGGGAGCTCGGAGCAGAAAACCGTGGGAGTGAGAGCGAGAGACAGTGGAGGCTGGGAGAGCTGGGGTGTCCGAGGAGAGCGTGAGAGCCGAGTGAGGAAAGAGGAGGCTCTAACATAGGGCTCGGTGAGAACCGTGAGGAGCTCAGATTGGAGGGAGCCGAGAAGCTTGGCCGGAGAAAAACAGAGGGGGCGGTGGTGAAAAGGAAAAGAAAAATGAGACCGAGGGTGAGGGAGTTGACCGCGAGCTGAGAGGGGGGCAGCCGCGGAGGAAAGAGGGAAGAGAGTTGGAGAGAAAAGAGAATGAGCTGATGAGGGATCTCTCTGTGTGAAAGGAGGAGTTTTAGAATTCTGACCAAAAAGCTCTTGAATCTTTGTTTTTTTTACTGATACTACTTTAGGTTTCATCTCTGCAAGTGGCGATTATGCTTGAGCTGTAGATCTCCCCCATCTGGTCATATGTGCACAGTGGTCGGATATAGTCCACTGGAAATTCTACTAGCAGAGATATATAGTGGTCTTCTTGGGATTGTGCTGCAAGATGTCGTTCCGAAGCATAGTTCGTGATGTGAGGGATAGTTTTGAGAGCTTATTTAGACGGAGTTTTGATGTCAGGCTGACTGGCCACCATCGTGGAAAGTCTCACGGATCATTTCAAGATTTGCACGATCAGCCTTTAGTAATTCAAAATAGCCGCTGGGCTAGCCTACCCCCAGAATTGCTATATGATGTTATTAGAAGGCTAGAGGAGACTGAGAGCACATGGCCTTCCCGAAGGCATGTTGTTGCATGTGCTGCAGTTTGCCAGTCTTGGAGGAACATGTGCAAGGAAATTGTGAAGAGCCCAGAATTCTGTGGCAAGCTTACCTTCCCTGTGTCTCTGAAGCAGCCTGGACCAAGAGATGGAATGATTCAATGTTTTATCGAAAGAGATAAATCTAATTTAACGTACCACTTATTCCTTTGTCTCAGCCCTGGTAAGCTTTCCTTTTATACATTTGGTAATCTCTTCCATCAACATGCATTTGGTAATGACACCCTTGGATATGCTTCCAACATGACTATGTAGATTTTCTGGTCTAATGTCACTAATAGGTGACTCGTTGGAAATTTAGTCTTTTATCAATGAATCTGACTTAAGACATGATCATGACTTGCTTTGAACCACACACATGTGGATGCTTCTGTCTGATGCCTAAAATTCTATAATTTGTTTGCTGAAGCAATTATAAGCATTAGGAAAGAGTTTTGAACGTTGTTAGTGTTTGTATGTCATGTTTGAGTTCATAGCACACTTGCTTTTTTTATGCTTTTATTGGCATTCAGTCATGTCACCGGAAATGAAAATCTGAGAAGGCTGGAATTTGTCTGCATGCAATACTATATTAAATGGGAAGTAAAGTGGAATTTGATATTTCATACTATATTCTAGTGCATGCAGAACTCATTACAAATTCTAGCGATATGATTGTATGAACCACGAAAGTAATTGCTTGCGCTTGCTTTGTATATTTTCTAATCTACAAATATGCATAAAACTTGATGTATGAGTGTTGCCTTCAAGTACTCGCTCTCACATTTGATGCTCATGATAGAATGGTGAATCCAGTTCTGTGGTCCTTTTAAAGTGTGCTGTCCAAGTGTATGCTAAAATGCTTGTGAGAGTTTATTGGATTAAGAGATGATATTTACCAAGCATTTAGTTTGCCTTTTAAGCCTTTATCATTCCTGCTGGGATTTCAGAAGGTGGATAACACTTAATTGAAGGTGCTCTTTAAATATTCAAGACATTCTCATGTTATAAAGGACTAAAGCAGATTTCCTATCCTATATCCCATCAAGATCTAGATTGAACCCTTTCATTCAATGTTTCATTCTCAACTTACTGATGTGAAGCATTTAGGATGTGGTTGGCTTTGTTAGTGTGAACTATATATATTCAAAGGGATGTTCTTTGAACTTTGATATAATCCATGAATATTGATGGGAAGCCTGTTGCTACTGTGGCAAGGGCATTGGTACTAATTTAAAGTCAATGGTATGCCTATTTGACCATTTATGTGCTTGAGAAATTTGTTATTGTTCATGACCATGAAAATTATTTTTAAGATAAATACTAATGCCTTTGTATTTTCTTTTGAGCACTATGGGAAGGTGAGATCAAGTTTGGAAGGAGTCAATTTTCTTCATCAAGGCAGAAAAGGAACATTAAAGCAAGAAATGGGAAGAAAGCGAAAGAGTTTGGTCTTCTTTCTTATCTTCATGTAGTTTTCATTGCAGTGGAATAGAACTATTACTTGAATTTACGCATGCACACACACGCATTGACAAATTGTATTTGATTTTATTTTTATTTGTAGTTCTGAGGTTTAGTTGATCATTGGTTTTTCTTCTCTATTTTAGAGTTTGCCGCGAGGGACCAATTCTCCGTGTGCATATAGAGTGTCAGTCAATTATACCATAAGTGAGGAGTTGCCATGGTATAAACATTGGCTAAATCTTATTTTATTTTTATTTTATTTCATTTTGATTTACGAGTACCAATATTTTTATTTATTTATTAAAAGAAGAAATAAGCAATTCAATGAGAGCTCTTTATTTCAAATTTTTGTTTTGGCCTTTATGTTCCGAGTGGTAACACCGTGGGCATTTAGGTGTTAATTAGCGAGCTGTGAGTGATAAAGTCACCACAGATCCTAATTAACTCTTTTTCTAAAAAAGGATAAATAAAATAAAATAAATAAACAAATAAAAATAAATAATCTATGAATGTTTACATAAAAGTCATATTTAAATTTCTTTTATCACTTTTTTTTAAAAATAACCATAATACTATTTATTTTTATAACTTAATGATTTCATTTATTCAATTTTATCTATGCCTTTTGAAGTGGCATCACTGTGAGCGTATAAGCATTAATCAGTAAATTATGAGTGATCGAGTCTCCATAAATGCTGTTTGATTTCCATTTAAAATTTTTCTTATGATATTTTTTACTCCGAGTGGTAGCACCGTGAGCGTACAAACGGAAATCAGTAACTTGTGAGTGATGAAGTCACCACATATGCTGATTATTATTTTTCATAGCATTAATAATGATCACATTTATTAATTTCTTTTAAAATATATATATATATATATAAATAAATGAATAGGTGATAAAATGATTTTTATAATAAAAAATAATAAAAATTATTCTGTACAAAATTTTATTTGTTTTCTTTCGAACTTTTTTGCGCCTTTTTGTCTTGAGTAACACTACCGTGGACACTTAGGCATCAATGGGTAAATGTGAGTGATAAAGTCACCATATGAGCCAATTGATTTTATTATAAAATTGTTTTCAAATCTTTTCTTTCTAAATAAAATGTTCAAATCACACATAATTTTAATTATATTTTCTAAATTGAGGAAAAATATATCTTCTCTTTTAAAAATTGATTAAACCAAAAATAAATAAATGAAAAGAGCAAGTAATGAAAATTAATCTGTCTTTTGCAAATTAAAGCACACCAACAAATCCTAAAAATTGTTTTCTTTGTGGAAAGATAAATTATTTGTTATAAACTTCACTCTTTTTAAAGAAAATATATAATAAAAAATACCAACGCAGTGACACGAATTTCTAGTCCGAACTACGTCGACTTTAATCCCTATCGCAGGGTACGTAGGCCCCAGACTCTAATTCTGGGTTAAGTCCACCTCTGTAAATAAATAAACATTTTTCTGAATTTATTTGGTGTTTTTTCTCTTAATTTAGTAAATATTTACCAAATTTTCAAGTCCACTTTTGTAAATAAATAACATTTTCCTTAATTTATTTTTCCCAACTTCCCATATTTTCATTTTATTTTTATTATTACATTTTTTTTTATATTTACATTTATTTTTGCATGTGAATGGTAAAAGAGCAACTAAACTAAATTTGTAAAAAGCCATAAAAATTGCATGATCAACCTAAGGTAACCGTTCTTATGAACGGGTGTTGTGGGGGTGCCTAACACCTTCCCCACTCACAATCGTACTCCCGAACCCAACTCTGATTCGCAGACCATCCTTATCCCTTTTTGTTTTTTATTATTATTTCGATTTTCCAAAATTTCCCTTAAAATTTTGGTGGCGACTCCCTCCGAAATCGGCCTCCCGCCGTGCGGGCCGATTTCACTTTTTTCTTTTTATTTCCTTTTCCCGCGCCATCCGCGTCGCATTTTCGGGTGTGACACATACATATGCTAAAATATGTTACATGCATCATTAAATATAAAATGTGTATTATATTTGATACATATCTGGTTAAGATACATTTTTTTTAAGGATCGGTGGTGCAGTATATTGTATATACATAAACTTTTTTCCCCTGCACATCAACTTCTTAAAACTATCAAATTTGTTATATTTTCTTGGTACAGTATTTGAAGGCTTTTTCATCCTTTGTTTAGGCCAATAAAACAAATATATTAGATAAAGGTAAAGGTTCAAAAGGACTAAGAAGCCCCTTGACCAGTACTAGCATTCAAATCACTTTCTTATTCTCTTCATTATTGCTTCCTATCTTTTGGCAAGATTTTGTATTAAAATTCTCTCCCACAAAGATGAATTATGAGACAAACCTCAAAAAAAAAATTTCCGTAAAAAATCACATGTTTCCTTCTATTAGAGATAATCCTGTTCAAAACACTGTTGGATACTAAATATGGATATCTTTTCCAATGAGGATTTGAATCTTGATTTGTTATATTGTAAAAGACTAGTCCTTTCTGTTAGACCCAACCACCGTTGATATAAATCTCAAAATTATTCAGAAGCTTTTCATATTTTATCCAAAATTTGGTACCCACAAGAAATTAACATTGCTTTTTATAAAGGAGAAATTAAAGTTTCAAAACACTAAACATATGTTTAAAGTAAGCTACCCAAAAAAAAAATCCAAAGCATTTGTTTTTTTGTTTCCTTTAATATCATCTTGTTTCAGAAAGTTAAATTAGACCTCGATTAATCCAATGGTTCAAAGTATTTATTATCCGCAAATATGTGTTAACAAGAATCATCAAACCTATTGGCCAAAAATTAAAAAAAATCATAAAATAATAAAAAATAATTAAACATATTATTTTTAATACAAAGTAAGAAAGAAAAAAATATCCAACTTATGTCACCGCACCTGAGGTTTTGGAATTTAGGTTGGAGAAGTCACCTTTGAAAATGGTCAAGAGAGTGAAATACATGGAGACATCGTGAAAGTGACAGTAGGAGACTAATGGCTGCCAATATGCATGGATGCAATACAGTGACCTATCAGAGGAGAAAGAGGCCAAATAAGAAACATATTATCATTCAATCAGACACAAGCAAACAATAAAAATCATCAACATCACTACCAACAATTGTATAGCTCATTTGATAAATGTTCTAAAGTTTATATCTTGAATATAAAATTGGAGCTATTAAAATAAGTCAAATCCGATGGGTCGGCCCGAAAAATTAAAAGAAATGAGTGGGTTGAACTTCAATGTTTAGTTTAAAAATATAATTCGGTCCTTTTGAGTCTGACCTATTTAGGTCCGGCCCGAGTGGGCCATGGGCCGACTCGAAAGTCCATTTTCTTTTTTTATTTTTATTTTTTTTATTTAAAATATTAAAAAAATATATTATTTTATTAATTAATAATATATATAAATTGTAAAATTTAAATATTATGTTAGCTTTTGATTAATTATGATAATAATTAATTATGTTAATTTAAATAATTATACAAAAAAAATTTTTAAAAAAGGAATAAAAGATAAAAAAAATTAAAAAGCTTGTGGGCCGATGTGTAGACCCAATCCCATGGGCTTGGGCTTACATTTTCAAGCCTGTATATTAAATCGAGCTTTTAGCCCTGACCCGATTTGGGCCCTGCCTAAGCCGTGCTGGCCCAAATCGGTTGGACCGATCTGATTTGACATCTCTCTATGTAATGGTGTTGAACATTTATTGGAGGAACTTTCCATGGGTTGAATTTAACTTGACTTGGTTTAGTTGGAGTTTAATGTAATTATTAGACATTAGGTAATTTATTTTTTTTAAAAAAAAGAATCACTTATTGTCAAACTCTCGTTGTGTACTTGCATTTTTTTTCATTTTAACTACTTCCTATGCAGTTATTTGTATTTTCTTTCAAAAGAGTTATATATAATTTAATTAGCCTAAAATAATTAATCATTCATTAAAATCCTAAAACAACAATTATTTTGAAATAAAACTAAAATATCTTTAACAATTGCTTTGAAATGAATAGAATAATTTTTATCTCTTATTGGCAAAATATAATTTAGTACCTCCATCTTATATCTATTGTTATTTTATGTTTTCAATCTATCTTGTTTTCAAAACAATTATTTTACAAATCCAATGCATGATTATTTTTTCAATTATAACCCCATTTATTAAAATCATTTTTTCTTTCTCTCATCCACTACTTACTATATGTTAATTTACTCCATTGAAAATCAAATTTGAAGACTCTTCAGTGAACGTAGTTTAATTATTGTATATTACTCACTCCATTCCATTTTAGCTACCTCTTTTAGGTTTTTGAGTTTTTTACACATACCAATAAAATAATTAAACATCTTAGATTACAGTAAAATTCAATGATATTTTATCAAAATATTATTAATTTAAATGCTAAAAAATGACTTTTATTTCATCTATCTTTGTTTGTAATGAATAGTAAAATAATAAAAAAATAATTAATATTTCATTAATAATATAAAATAATAGATAAAATTAGGATATTTAAAATTTCTAAAATAACAATAAAATGAAATAGAGGGAGGGTGTATTATTTTATATTAATTAAGTTTTTCTTAATCCATATGCAATAACCTTAAATAACAATCAATATGGAACAAATAGAATACCCAATTTGAGAGGCCTCTATATATTTTATTAATAGAAACGGTAATAAATAGAAACTTACAAATTTTTTATAATTCGAGAGGCCCCTATATTATTATAATTTATAAATATAGCTAGCTTTAATTTATAAATAGAAACAGAAATAAATAGGAATCATACAAATCCGACAAAGCTTTAATTCGAGAGGCCTATATTTCTATTGTAAATGGAAATTTACAAATGAGACAGTAATAGTAAAGGGGAACCGGAAGCCATTTTTTATTGAAAAAATAAATTAGTACTAACTCTTATTCTTAATATAAGATTTTTTTTTCTGTACGACGCAAATTAAAAATTAGAATTAAAATTAATTAATTATCTCAATTTTTTTTAAATATTTCAATATTTTTTTAAAATTATTTTTATTTAATTATTATTATTTTTAAATATATTAAATAAAAATAATTTTTAAAATATATAATAAATATTACCATAGAAATATTATAAAGAGTGGAGGACAAGAATAAAATATTTTATATATAATATTATATATAGAGGAGAGGGAGTAGTAAGAAGCAAACAGATGATCCGACGTAGGATTAGCTGGCGTCCAATCGATCAACATTAAAAATAATAGCGACAACTCGAGAATGGACATGAATCTTGAGGGGACCAAGGTGAATTGAAAGTTGTGAAAAGAAAAAAAAAAGAAAAATGAATTGATTGAGAGACGACGATCGAGGCGGCGATATTTTTGTAGTATTCCAGGTTGATTAATTTCTACAGAGAGAGAGAGAGAGGAGAGATGGTTGGACCAGTGAGGCCTCAGTTTGTGCTGTTTGGTTCCTCCATAGTTCAGCTCAGTTTCAGTAATGGAGGTTGGGGTTCTATTCTTGCCGACTTGTACTCTCGCCAGGTTCTTCTTCTTCTTCTTCTTCTATCTTCTGAATGGCTTTTGATCATGATTTCTTTTGTTTGTGAAAAGGCATGTTTGGATTCGTATGTTTTGTGTAAAAAGGAAGAAAGCAAATTCCAAATCCTTCACCGATTTCATCCTTTTCTTTCTTATCCTATTAATTCCATTCCATCTTTTCTTATTCTAATAATTCTAACTTCGTTTCATTTGGATATCTCATTTCGACCTTGCAAACAAAGTCCTCCTTCTTAATTCTAGTTGTTTTAGGATTATATATTCAGTTTTGTTTCTTTCTTGTTTCCAATATGAATTATTGAACACTCGATCCCAATAGTGAAAATTTCGGTTTCTCCTAAGTTTACATGCTTATGCTTCACCCAAAAAATATAAAAAAATAAAAGGAAAGAAAGAAACTGCTTCTCGTCCAGGATACCTTTTTTTTTTTTAAATAATTTTTAAAGTCTATACTCTCTTTCCTAATTAAGGTAAGTTATGATTATATCTATTTTTATCCAAATATTCTTATATTTACTATTTACTATATAATATAAAAATATTAAATATGTTTCATTGGCTGAAAATATCTAAATATTAATTAATATATATTTATAATTTGATGATTTTTTAATTCTTGATTAATAGATGGGAATTTACTCTGTCGTTATATTCAATATTCATGAAAGAGTTTCTTTCTTTATATAAAAATATTTATTGAAAAATTGTGATAATTATTATAAGTTTTTATTATCAGTCAATAGTAATTGCTTTTATTTAGTATAACATGAAAAATATTTTTATTTTATTTTTTTATTGTGTTATATTTTGCATATCAAATAATAGAATTTATATATTTGTAGTTCTCATCTTTTTGGATGACAGTGAATGAGATAAAGAAGATAAAGCTAGAGAGGACCTCTTGGCTTTTGCATATATATTAGTAAATTACTTTATATAGTGTCATCACCTAAGATGCCATAACAATCCAAATTAACTTCACCAATTTCAGGAAGAGGTGATCCTCATCACCCATTCCCTATCTTTCCTTTTTCTTTTTCTTTTCCCACTAATCAATTTATAAAAATTAGACAAATTTCTCCATGAAGTATGAAAAATGAGTCATATTATCAATGATATAGCTTGCAAGTTTTATATTATATATACATACATTGGTACTATATAGTATATATCGTTATTTCTTTCTCTCAACCTTCTGTCCTCTTACGTATTCAGGAAAACAAAAACTTATAGAGTGCTTGGTACCTCAATATATTAATATATAATATAAAATTTATTGGAAGGGGTAATCTCTTTGGTCTTAAATATAAGCAAATTTTGGAAAGGAGTATTAGTTTAAAATATAGGATAAAAAATATAGATTTCTATAGTAATAAATATGGTATTCCCAAAATACTCTCATCAAATCAATGAGTATTAATTAATTTAGTATAAAGAAAAAGACCATTAATTGATAGTAATTTTGAAAAAAATATATTTTATTTTGAATTAAATGATTTTAACTAACTTTATTGGTATGTGTAAAATTTTTTTCCCTCTTATATTTGAGAGATAAGAAGGAATTTTTTTTTGGAACAAGAGAAAGTGGTATTATTTATAAAACATAAACAAGAGGGGTCACTTTAGATTTTATGCAGAGCAAAGATCCATAATCTAGTTAGTGCTCGCGTTCGATAGGATGTGATATAGTTGCATGGTATCATGTCAGTATAAAGTGTTTGGTATGTCAAAATGCATATGGATCCAATCAAATCGTTAAGTGAAGAAGACAACTATGTGGTTGACTTAGCATTGCAAATTTACACACACACATATATATATATAGGCTGACATAATATTGCGAGGATACTCTGGCTGGAATTCAAGGCGTGCTTTGGAGGTTCTTTCTCAAGTTTTTCCAGAGGTAATTAAATGAAGTCATCAAGATTTGGAGAATGATGGATGATGAGTGAGATTGAGGAATGAATCATAAATGTAACTTCTGATATATATATATATATATGTTGTGTTGGGTAACGAACGCAGGATGCTGCTGTACAGCCATCATTAGTAATAGTGTACTTTGGTGGTAATGACTCAGTTCTTCCACACCCTTCTGGTTTTGGACCTCACATACCTCTCCAAGAGTACGTTGAAAATATTAGGAAAATTGCCCTCCATCTCCAGGTAGCCTCTTTCCATTACTCCACACTTCTAATTGTTGATTCAACATCTAATTTTGTCGTTTCTTCATAAGATGCATAATGTCTTCAAGCATCAAAACCTATATATACGGGACGTGTGGATGTGAATATTCTAATTATTCAATTGTTCCTAGTCAAGATCGGTCAATATTTTTTATAAAATGAAAGTTTAGGTAAATTGGATTCCAAAAACTCGATAAGATTAGGATAAGTTTAATAACTTAAAAAGTCTTTAATAAGTATTTAACATTCAATATTTATTCATATGAAATCAAAACAAAATTATCAATATAATTCATCCTAAACGTATATATATATTGCTTCAATGGGTGTCACAAATAACAAATGTTGATCATGTGCAGAGCCTTTCAGAGCAGACTCGCATTATATTTCTCAGTGCTCCTCCCGTGAATGAGGCACAAATCCGGCGATCACTAAGGTTCACACACCTTGTCGTTTTTCTGTTTTCTTCTTTCACCATCAATAGGTTTAAAATTAAATGCATTATAGAGACCAGAGAATAATTTATCCTTTATTTTTTTTTTCCTGTGTCTTTCAAATAAAATTGAAATTCTAAACTTTGATGAGGAAAATGATTGGAGCGAATCAATGCAGTGGTGTGTTGGGTGAAATAAGGCGAACCAATGAATCGTGTAGAATATATTCAGAGGCATGCTTGAAGCTCTGTCGAGAGATGAACATAAAAGCCATTGATCTCTGGAATGCTCTCCAGCAAACAGATGACTGGTCAGATGTTTGCTTCACGTAAGTAAATTCATAAATCTATATCTATTCCAAATATTCGTCCAATATATATATAGATAACTGAAATATCTCTAACAAACCATACTGTCTAAAAAAGTACGATTTGTTTATTTTACCCGATCTAGTTTATAAGTTAAAACTGAACTTTTGATTTGAAACAGTGAATAACACTTAGAATTGTATGAATGTTTTGTCAGGGATGGGATTCATCTGTCGAGTGAGGGAAGCAAGATAGTGGTGAAAGAAATACTGAAGGTGCTGAGAGAAGCAGAGTGGGAGCCTAGTTTGCACTGGAAATCAATGCCTATGGAGTTTGCAGAGGCTTCTCCTTATGATCCTCTCGGTCCTGACGGCAAAACCACCATTAATGTTGCTTCAATGACCTTCTCAGCATCCCCAGAATGGGATTAATTTATAAATAATCTCCTGGACAGCTCAACTAAGGGGGTTTTTCTGACTATCCAATGCATCTTATGATTCTCAATGCAATTCTTTTAGTGCACAATATTTAGGTGACTTCTTTTAAGAGATAATTATCAAGTTTTCCAATAATAGAGGAAATTATACAGTAGTTGTGAGTTGTGCAGGAAGGTAAGAATTAATAAAGGTGTGCATTTCACATTATTAGGACAGTCCAATGAAACAAAATAAACATTGTCCCCAGGAAAAATATGTTTATATGTACCCTAAGTCATGCTCATAAATAAAAACCTATATATCACCCAAGAGACATATTGAATGATAAAACAATCCAACGTTGTACAAAAGCTGAGCTTTATTCGATGCAAAGGAGCTCTACTTAATTTTCAGTTTCATCACCAACATTATGTGCCTTTATTCATATCATTTCCATGACAAAAAAGTTAATTATACGACATATCGGTAGGTTATATATCTTCCAGCAGTTTCACTATCTCGGATTATCTTGACAACCTGTCCACGTTTCAGTCCAAAATATCTTGCAATCGGATCACTGACCTGGACTCTTGGAAGCTGAAAGAAGAGGCATAAACACTAATATCACTTACAAAACTTATAACCCAATTGTTTGGATCCTAAATTTCTTCTGTGAACTCTAGAGTGACAAAAAGGTCTCTCAGACACAGACATTTTTCCATATGATAGAATTGAGAGAAAACTAACTTCCAAGGCAAATGACAGAATCAGCATTAGACTTCTATTATTTTAGGGTGATAACTGAAGAAATAACATTCAAAAGAAGGAAAAACTACGACTAGATGGAAGGATGACTTATCATCACACGAAATGAAAACCAATATAAGACTAAATATTAAGAAAAATAGAAAGCCACAGAAGGTCAATCAGAAAGCAATACTTTTCAATCTCTCAGCCATATCTGAAAACAGAGAATCCATTAAAGCTTCCATATGCCTTACTCCAAATTACTCCAAAGAGAAGTAATAAAGACAACTAGACAACCCTACACCATAACGTATACCAGGGCAGGAAGATGCCCTTAGAAATAATTGCATTAAAATCAAGTCTTAACATGCTGACCTGAGTTTCCTTCACTGTATATCTCTCAAGCAAGGTTCTCTTCTCCAAGTCAGTCAGCACCTGATGTGGAGGAACAAGAACATGCTCTTTTATGTTGACCAGCAGTTCTGCCTCCTGTATTAATGGAGCAACTGAAGAATTAAAACAGATCAAAAAGCAAAGCTCGTGAAAAAATATTTTATATATTTAATTTTTATTTAAAATATAAGCCAACCGAGTGGCATGGAAGGCATTCATCTCAAGGGAGTGTGGAAGAGATAAAGCTACACGAGAAATCTAACGCTATGGCTCAAGGCCTACAGTTTTCCATTTCAAGCTCGCTAAATAAATCATGTCACCTGAAAAACCTCTAAGTGAAATTTGGAAGATATTTCAGCAATACAACTCCGGGCAAATGGAGTTAGACTCTGTGGAACAACCAAAATCGCTCTGAATACGCTCTCTGATTTCATGCGGTTAGTGTATGTCTTCATTGTCTTAACGCCAACCTTGGTTTCCTCAGGAAAGAAAACATAGATCTGGTACAAAGGCAACAAATTAAAAGATAAAACAAAAGAAAGGAAACTGTACACATTAATTAACCATGAGCCCTCCCATGTACCCATAATCTTGTTACAGACTGAATAATGTTTAATTATGAACTTCAAATATTCAACATGCAGCTGGTGAAGTTATCAGATGGTAATTTTCATCTTCTAATATTGAACTATAAATAGAGGTTTTTAACACAATCTTCACTCTGCGCAAGTTATGAGTAACGTGGGTCTGAAGAAACTAGATAGATAAGAAAAAATAGAATATCTCATGCATGTGATTGGAATGATTGGGACCTATAAGAAAAAGCTAAGATGACGCCTTAAATCCAATGCTTAAGCTTATATGATTATGCAGGGTATTCAAAATCATTTTCGCAATGCAGATCCTCTGGCAACATCATAACGACTAAAATCTGCAAACTACCTTAAGGTCCTAGGTTTGAAAAATACTAAAACATGGTCGAAGCAAGATTCTTTTAGCCAAGTCAACGTCCTAGGTTGTATTTTTCCCCGAAAACGAGGTCTCAGCATCAGCTTCACTCAGACATTAGCACCAAAAATTTCAAAGAAAAAAATTTAAAAAGACCCTCCAAGGATCACATTGCCCTCAACCCCGATAGGACAAGAACAGAATATATGCATTAAAAAGGAAAAAAGAACAATGGTTAGGAAATAGGGCAAAACAAGAGAAATTTGAATACGAGGAAAAAAACAAGAAGAAGCTTGAAGAAGAAGAAGATGAGGGGAAGAATACCTGGTCGGAGCTATTATCGTTCTTAGCTTTATTGATAACGAGGTCCTCCCTTTTCATGTGTTCAGAGTATTTATGCCTGAACTCATTCATGGACATGTCAATCTCGAAGTCCGTAACGAGATAGCCCCTATCTCTCAGCATTTGCATGACCGTCCTACGGATTCTGAAAAGCCTATGGAACTCGTCCTCTGAAAGAACCATCTTTTCTTCTTCTTCTTCTTCTTCCTCTCAACCTACCGTCGCGATCTTCACGTCGTCCTCGGTTCGGCTGTGTAATGCCTTCCTCGTTCGCCCCAAAGCACAGTTTTGCGACGGGCAGTGGTGGCGGAAGTAGTATATTTATGTTTCTTTCTGGTATACCCCAATTAATCATAGGGATTTACAAGGTGAAGGCAATTTATAAAAGGGAATTTGTTTTCTAAAAAGTAAAGAAAAAAACCATTTTTTTTAAAAATAAAGAATAATATTTGAAAAAAGATTATATTTAACAATTCATCCTTAAAATTTTAAAACTATCTTTTTTATCAATATAAAATTGAAACCATGTGTTAAACAACGAGTGATCCTAGTCCCCTGAAGAGCTAATATAATGATCATTAAACAGTATTTGTACGAACAATGCTCTTCCTCTCTCTCCTTAACTTCCTCATTTTTTTTAAATTGTTATTTTCATAATTTTTAAATTTAATTTCTATTTTGACTTTTTCCTACTATATTTTTATTATGCTTTTTATTCTTATAAAATATTATAAGCATTTTCTATTATGATCTCATGATTTTTTTTTTGGCCACATATTCTGATCTCGTGTTAACTTCCTCTTTTTCATAACTTATTTTCATAGTTCTTAAATGTATTTATCATTTTAACTTCCTTTCTTCAATTGTTTCATTATGTTTTATATTTTATAAAATATTATAAATATATTTTAAAAAATTGCCTCATTGTCTTTTGCGATTGTGACTCTCTTTAACTTTCTTTTTTTTTTTTGACAAAACTTATTTTCATAGTTTCTAAATTCAGATTTCAAATTCCAATTAATTTTTAGTTAAATTTAAAAATGTGTCAAGTGGATTGGAGTTTAAGAAAAACAAGATTAGGGAGGGGGATAGGGATTTGATTTCTCTCCACTTCTGCCATGCTTCTTATTTAGATCACTAGATTAAATTTAATATTAAATTATTAGACAAAATGAATAAATCTAAACTTTAAAGTTTTATCTCTAAGTTTAAAATTGGAGAAAAGAAATTGTGAAAAAAATTTAGATTGTAAATTTCACTTCATAAAATATAGAATTTGAACCATTCAAATTTAATCTAATGATATTGATAAAAAGTTGAGAAAAAGTGGGTGGAAAAAGAAGTGGAAAAATGATAAATTTAGCCTTTGTTTAATTCGAGTAATTTTGAAGAACAAGGGAGGACAAAGAAATTTTTTTATTTTTTTTAAAACTAAATAAGAAAAAATGAATATTTTTATTCCTATTTCTTCCTCTCATTTCTATCTAAGAATGAAAGAAAAAGTGATCCCTTCTTTTATTTGATTTAAAAAAAAAATAAAATAAAAGATTTTTCCTTCACTCTCCTACTTTCAAATTCCTTCCAACCAAACAGCAGCAGGGACAGCGAGTAATTTGAAGTTGATTTGCAACAATTCAATTTCAAATTATACTGGCCCAGTCACCAAATCCAATACCATGTGGGCCAGGCCCAATCCCTCTTCATAACCACGTGCATCCCATATGTTCTCAAATATTTAAATGGACGGATACACATGCGGCAAGCAGGGGCACTTGGTTCTAGATCCGAAACGTGACGTTTTTTTCATATCTTATTTTAGTCCAATTGTTTTTTTTTGGGGAACAATTATCTTTCGGCTGCTCTAGCTTGGTCAAATTTTTAGATTGGTCCTCATATTTTTTTCCCTTTAAATCAAATATGTTTTGATATTATCTGTGAATCTTTTAATACACTTCAAAGGTCCCATTTGGTTGGGCAAAAGGATGATAATAGAATGGATTGAAATGATGGTCACCGTGAATATGTTTGGCATGACGTTACAAATGTTGGAATCAAATTTATTTTTATACTAAATTAAATAAAAATAAAAACAAAAAGACAAAAATATCCTAATATAATTTTCTTTTCCCAATCTCTTCATTTCTCTTTCTGCTCGATCTTCTCCCACCACCACTACCACCATCCACCACTTGCTATTAACATCTACCATCATAGCTGCCACTCCTTCCTCCGTCCTTTTTTAACCTCTTTTTCTTTTCACAACATAGTAGATCTAGAGATCCAGTAACAATAAAAACAAAAAGGAAAAAAAATGCAAACCTAGCAAAAAAATAGCAAACTCAAATTTAGTGGTGGTGGAGCTTGCGTCCTAATTTGGCAACAGCAATGAGTGACAAATCTAGCAGTGGGCAACTGATCTATGTGAAGATGGCTTGGATTGTACGCAGTGTGGCTTCTTCACAAATAGATCTAAGATGTTGCTAGTGCTGTATCACCTTCCTTGGTTGTGGTCCTTGTGGAGAAGTAGTAGTAAGGGTAGGGGGCAACAGTGGAGGGACAGTGGGGGCCGGGGGACAATGATGGAGGATGGTGGAGAGAGGGGGACGACAAGATGATAGTGGAAGGAGGGGGACAATGGTGTAGAGGGGTTTAAAAAAATAGGGGGAGACAGTAAGGGGCAAAATGGAATGGCATGATTCCATGGGTAGAGAGTTAGGAAAAACACCAGTAGTTGATAGAATGAAAACATTCACAGTTGTGGCAATCTCAACTCTACAAGAATGGAAAAGAGTGAAACTATAAGAAAATTAGAAATTTGTGATAGGTTTTGTGATGGAACAAATTTCGTCTCAAACTCCATTGCAAATCCATCCCAAAATCCATTACAAAATTTTTGTGACAAATTTTGTGGTAAAAATTTCACAAATTTGTCCCAAATCCTTTACAAAGTCTACTACGAAAAATTTGCGATGAGTTAAAATATAATGGACATAATCGTCATAAAATCAAAAATCCATCGCAGATTTTGTTTAATCCATCCCAAATTTCCATCTCAAATTTTCAATTTTTTTATGGTTCAAACTATCTTCTTGATGGAATTTGTATAATTAAGACTCCATTTCATCACCTCATTTTTCTATCAACCAAACGCAACCTTTATTTTTCTTGTCTCATGCGAAACATGGATAAAGCTTTCTAGTTTTAACTATTCACTTATTTCATCCTCTATCATTTGATTTTTTTATGACTAGATTCTTTTCTTCCGCAATGTACAAGTGATAATTAAAATAATTTAGAATAGTATTTCTAGAATGAAATAAAATAAAAATTGTTTAACACATCTCAAATTTTAAAATTAAAGAAAATTATGAGAACAATCAAGTTTAATATATTAGCAAAACCAAAAACAAAACAAAATAAATAAAAAAGATAACTCAACTATAGGGAAAAGAATATTCTAAATGGACGTTTAAAATTTTTATAACACTTTACCTTGGATATTCATTATTAAAGAATGTGTCTCACTAAAACTTTACTAGAAAAACTCAATGGGATAAAAACTTAGTGAAGAAAAAAGAGTACATAATATTTGGATTTCGTTTAATGTTGCCTTATTAAAAACCTTACTAAAGAAAACCTAGTGAGACAAAACCTTGAAAAGGAAAAAAGAGTATAGCATAGCATTTTCTCCCATGATGTCAACATTTTATATCTTTGAATCAACGCATTTTAATACTAACTTCTTGAAAGTTGTAATTGATAATGTCTTAATAAATAAGTCTGCAAGATTATCACATGAACACATTTAACGAACATTTATATTATTACTCTTCAAAAGATCATGAGTGAAAAAGAATTTTAGTGAAACATACTTCATTCAATCTCTTTAGATATATATTTCTTTTAATTGAGCTATACATGTTGTACTATCTCTTAATAATATTGTGGGTATCTCGTCCTCTAAAAATAAACCACATAACTTTTGAATATGATGGATTTGTGACTTTAGCCAAACAAATTCTTGACTTGTGTTATGCGTTGCAATGATTTCTACGTGATTTGTGGATCTAATAAATATCTTGCACATATATAACCAATTAATTGTGATCCAGATTCAATTAAATAAAATAACCCTATATCAATAGTCCCTTGGAGATATAAAAAAATATGCTTAATCTCATTTCAATATCTTCTTATTGGAAAAGAACAAAATCTTACTAATGAATTTACAGCAAACGCAATATTATATTGAATTTGCAAGATACATTAGTAGGTGAAATGAATCTTTATTCACATCAAAATATAGTTCTTCAAGACCAAGAAGTTCCTCACCATTCTAGAGAGGGCGAAATAGATCTTTATTCACATCAAGAACAATTGGTGTAGTTAATGAATGTATTTTATCCATATAAATCACTTCAAAACTTTTTAAGTATAAGTTGATTGATGAAGGAGAATTCCATTTGTTAAGTGCTTGATTTGTAAACCAAGGCAACACTTCATTCTTCCAAAATCTTTCATTTCCAATTCTTTCTTTAAATAATAAATTATATTTGGAGCTATTTAGGAGTTTCAATAATATTTAAATCATCTATATACACCATAAATAGAGCAAACTCTGATCCATTTCTTTTTACGCTTAGGCAAATCAGGTCATTCTTGTAACATTTTCTCAACAAATATTCATAGAGATGATTATATCATATACATCCAGATTGTTTCAATCCATATAAGGATTTATGCAAATATATTACATAATTTTCTAGTGTATCCTTACATGCTTCAAGTATTGTAAATTCTTTCGGGATTTTCATATAGAGAGGCTGTAACAATATATATGAAAAGCATATTAAGTTTGTCATATACTGTCAAACTAATTAGATATCTAAAAGTTATTATATTTGCCACAGGAGAATATGCTTTTTCATAATCAATATCAAATCTTTGTGAAAATACTTCTGCCACAAGTTGTACTTTATATCTAATGACTTTATTTTTCTCATTTTGTTTTCACACAAATACCCATTTGTACCCTTAAGGCTTTACTCCTTTGGGTATTTGGAATACAGGTCTAAAAGCGCTTTGAAAGTAAATTTTATTTTGCTTGAATTGCTTTTTTTTTCTATTTTGATCAATTATCTCTTTGTTTACATTTTTTACTAGATTTTGGTTTGTCATCCCTATTGTCATATATTACATTATCCACTATTATATGCAAAAAATTATTTTCAATATTGACTTCATTGTATTCTATTCATTATTCTATTTATTGAGATCTTATTATTTTTGTAGTTTTTAGGTACCTAAGTTTCTTATAGAATAGAAACTTTAATTATGTTTGATAATTTCTGGAGTTATCTCTAGGCATTCTTTTGAAGTTACCCTATTCTTGATTAGGTTATCTTAGTTTTTAGCTCTTTTTTCTTTTTGAGGAACTTTTATTTTTGGAACCGATGAGTCTACCATACTTCATACGTGCTTAAGATTTTGATTATCTAATAGGGATATCAATTTTTACTGAAGTATTAGTAGTTAGTACATATGATTGTGTCACTTTTTTTGGGTCAGTAAACTCGTTTGACAATTGATTTGCTAAACATTACAATTAAATTATCTTCTGAACTTCTTGTTCACATTATTTTGTATGAGGATCAAGATAAGACAATGATAATTCATTTTAACTAATTTCTTTTTCCAACTGCATTCTTTCCCCCTAATGATGGAAAAACTAATTTGTCAAAATGATAATTGGTAAATCATGCCATAAATGAATATGATGTTAATAGTTCAAAGTATCTTATTATTGGTGGAAATTCACATTCAACATATATTCCTAACTTTCTTTGATGTCCCATTTTAGTGTGTTGTAGGAGAGCAATTAGAACATAAATCGTACGCGAAAAAGCTCTTCCATGGGAAATATTAGATTTCTGACCAAAAATCATTTGTAAAGGAGAGGATTTATGATAACTTCTTGGCTTGATGAAAATCAATACTGCAGTATACAGAATTGTATGCCCTAAGTAGAGATTGTGAGTTTTGATCTTATAGGTAATGGTCTTACAGTTAGTTTTAAATATTTGATAAATGATTCAGTAAGTCCACTTTGTGTATGAACATATGTTGCAGAATATTCAACCTTAATTCTAATAGACATACAATAATCATTAAAAGCTTGAGATGCAAATTCACTAACATTATTAAGGCATATTTTCTTAATTGAATAGTGAGGAAAATGTGCTCTTAGTTGAATTAATTTAGTAAGTAATCTCACAAATGCCATGTTGTGAATTAACAATAAACAAATATGTGACCATGTAGTCGATACATCAATTAAAATCATAACATATCTAAATGATCCACATGATGGGTGGATTGACTAACAAATATCTCCCTGTATATATTCTAAAATGGTTATTGATTCACTCTCATATTTGTTGATGATGATCGAATAATCAATTTCCTGGGAACAAATAGTACATGAAAAATTATTAAATTAAAAAATCTATTAACTCTTCAAGTCAAATCTACACAAATTTTCAATTATTTTTCACATCATAATTGATTTGGGATAACTCAACTGGTCATACAAAAAAAAACATATTATAATATCTAAACTTTTGGTCTACAATGACATGTGATTTAGTTGTATTAATATAAGTGCAGCACAAACCAAAGAAAAATATAAGTAATCTTTCCAATATACTTTTTTTATTCGAGATAATATTGTAATATAAAGATACTTAGCATTTTTTTCATTTATTATCTTGACATGATAATCATTTTTGTGAATATCTCTAAAACTTAATAAGTCTCCTTGAGACTTAGAGGAATTCAATGTATTGTCAATTTGTAATTTTTGTTTCTCTTGGTAATATTATATTGGCTCTTTTAAGTAAAAAATATCTCTAAAAAATATATTATCTCAATTATTTTTGCACTACCTGCAGATATATTACTAATACAATTTTATACTACTAAGTAAAATATGCCAAATTAAATAACTCACATAATATGAATTTTTTATATAGTGCATAGAACCTTTAAAAGCAAGTGTAATATTATTTTTCATAAATGAGTGAAAAGATAAATGTGTGACCACTGGTACATGTCAAAGTGCATGTCGAGTAATTCATATTTTAAAAGTAAATCTATTATATATTAAATTCTATCAATCATCACCATTTTATAAAACTCACAAATAAGGGTATGAGTTAGATAATTTATTATGGCTTAGTACTCATTATTTATAGAAGAACTAAAATAAAATAATAATTGATATGCAAAATTAAATAAATATAAAACTTCACATCTCCACAAATCCAAATATATGCACAATTGAGAATCAAAATAATAATGCTGTCGTTTTCTACATATATTTCTACATAAAGCGACAATCTTTATCTCTCTTTTTTATATTTAATTTATCTTTCTCTATAAAAAAAGAATTATAGACATTTATGAATTTAAAATTTTATTATCTTATAATCAAAAGAAGCAGAACGAATAATTTCATATCACCAAATACCAAAAGAAAAGAAAGAAAAACTAATATTAGACAATCTCTTATCAAGTCGATGCAACTCTTATCTCCATTTTTTTTAATACTATTATCCTTTAGATAGAAAAGACAATTATATATCTACATATGCTTCTAGATCATGCCACTACTATATATTTGGGATTTAGATACGTAGATATGGGTACATTTTTTCAAAGCATGCCAAAAACACTTTTAGGTATGCTTATAACAAAAAGCGCACCTAAACATCATTCTTCTGGTACACTTACCATTAGCGGCGTACCAAATTATAGCTGCTTGGTACACTTTATTTAAAAGCATTTCCAAATAGTTGGTTATTTTTGTAGGGGTGGGGTAGGTTTTTGTGTGCCGTTGTTGGGTTTAATTTTTTAGGAGGTACACCAGCTACAGTGCTTCAATCCTTTCGAACTTAACGTATCTCCCGTCTCCCACGTCAAAACTTTTCTTCTTCAAAACAAAAACAACCCCTCCCGCCCTCAATTCGATTTATTTGCGTGAAACTCGTTTGACCCAGTTGTCTCCCTCATTTGGCCTCCACCCACTCCCTCTTTCTCTGCATTTCGGCACTCCCTCACTCTTCTTCTTCGCGGGTCGTGAGTGCGCGGGTGTGTGTCTCTGTTCTCGCGCGATCTGCTTCATCAGTCATCACTGGGCTATCGGAGCTTCTCGTGCGTGGGTGTGTGTTGAGCTTCGTGGGTCTCTCTATTCTCTGTATGCTTTCATGGGTTTCTACTCGTGGGTCGTGGTGGCTAGTCTCGGCCATAGGTTGTGCGTGTGGGTCTCCATCTGCTTCGTGGGTCTTCTCCATGTCTGCTTCGTGGGTCTCTCTTCTGCTTTGTGGTATGTATTGTTTATACATCTGATGAGCAAACTGTTCATTTTTTTTCTTGGGTGTCCATGGGTTAAGTTGTTCTGGCGAGAAACTTCTTTTGCTTTTCGAATTGATGACTGTCATGTAACTAGGCTTGATGAATGGTTGTACAATGTCTTTGTTAATTTGAATTTGAGAGATTATGGTTTGTCATTATGTTCGCATATTTGGAAATCCCAAAATGCTCTTATTTTTTAGGGTGTGCCAATCCTATGCGAACCATAGAAAATGTTGCTATGATGCTGGCTCAGTTTTGACAGGGGAATGGTTGGCAGCCTCCTCCTCCAGTTGGCGTTATCAAGGTCAATGTCGATGGAACTTAAGAGAGTGAGACTCACATGGCCATATCTTTGAGAGGATTACCCATGCTTCTGTACATCTTTCAGCCAATAAAGACACAACTTATGACCCCTTTGGTACTATTTTTTTTCTTGTTATGTCTACTATATATTTGAAATCATCACTCAATAAGTATGAACTATTGCTACATGAAATTTGATTACGTTTTGATCGTTAAGTACATGCATGTGAAATTTTATCTTGGTTTGCTTTTTTAACATTGTGTTTGACGATATAGGAGTTGGAAGGAAGAGCTGGCAGCTATGACATTTGATTTTTTGGGATCTGTTGATGCTTTGGCATTTACCTTGCAATAATATCTTCGAATAATAAAGTCCTTGCAAAAGTTTGGGACCATTTCCTCCCCAGAGAAATGGACATGATCTCATGTAATGGGAGAATTGGACTGTAAACTAGCAAAGTTTGATGGAAGGGTTAAAAGAATTCAAAAATCTTTTCAAAGTTTTCTCCACAAGAGGAATTGAACGTCTTGGAGCTAATGTTAGTGACTTGTGTTCTCAGACTGTGTAAAGTAGAGATATGCTGTCGCATTCTTATATCAAAAGGGTTGACTGCAATATTTTCACCTATAGAATCTCTCCTTAGAGACACTACAAAAAACTTGACTTTCGGCGAGGACAAAAGTCGTCGCTGAAAGTCGAAATGTCGTCGCCGAAAACTTTCAGCGGCGACCACTTTGTCGTCGGCATAACTCTTGTCGCTGAAAGTTTTGGTGACGACATCTTTTGTTGTCACTGAAAGTTGACTTTTGGCGGCGACATTGTCGTCGCTGAAAGTTAACCTTTGGCGAGGGCCAAATTGTCGTCGCTGAAAGTTGACTTTTGGCGACGACATTGTCGCCACCGAAAGCCTATTAAACACCATTGTCGTCGTTGAAAGTGTGACTTTCGGTGACGACAAAAAAAGTCGTCGCCGAAAGAATACTTTCAGCGACGAATTTTCTTTGTCGTCGCTGAAAGTGTGACTTTCGGTGACGACTTTTCTTTGTCGTCGCTGAAAGTGTGACTTTCGACGACGACTTTCTTTGTCGTTGCCGAAAGCATACTTTCAGCGACGATTTTTTTTTGTCGCTGCCGAAAGTCGTCGCTGAAAGTCTATTTTTTTGTAGTGAGAAATCTCTGTTGTGCTATCCACATTCTTAGTTGAACTTAGGAAATCTGAAAGAGGCACCTCCATAAATTAACCCTCCCAGAGTGCATTGGAGTTTTATAAGCGTCTTAAATTCTTCTCCCTGCAGAAGTTCTCAATAATTACTCTGAACACACTCTTCCTTTTGCTTCGGGACTACCAGTTGGTATTATTGACTGTGAAATCACTCTCCACAATATACCCATTGACGACAAGTTGTGGCCGAGTATGTGCATGAATGACGATGATTCCCGTTTGTATGTCTTTCTAGATTCGAACCTTTTTCAAGGCTCTGGTGAGGTTAGGAACTCTGCATTTGGTTCTTCATTTTATGGAACCCCAAATGCTAGTTCTTTCAAGTTTAGGATCTGTATAGGTTTGGAATGTTTATTTGAGGATGCTTTCACGTGCCATCTTATGGAGGGTCACGGCATGAACTTATATTTCTTTGTCCTGAAAAATAAGTTTATCATTCCAATGTATTGAGGACTAAATCATATTCCCTCTAATAAAGATAAAATTATAGAAACGTTTTTTTGGGCTGACACAGCAGAAGCTGTTGCTCCAGAAATTGCAATGATGTCATTTTCTCTGGCGTTGTTTTTTGTTTTTTTTTTGGGAAAAATTTTTAATAAGCTTTACAATTCACATGTCATAATTAAGTAGTACATCTTATTTGTAATATAAAAAACGAATGTGTCTAGTTTTTAATACTTGTTTTATGATAAAAAAAAATAAACATTATGATGGTTTATAACCAAACGCTCAAGTTGGCTGAGATGAAGAACATCCTCTTTCCTTTGCTCCAAAAGAACTGTGGCTCCCTTTCTTGAAATCAAACGGGCCCTAAAATTGTGTTCCTTAATTAATTATGTTCCTCTTTGTAACAATGTCATGCCATAATGATATTGTAAACAATTTCAAGAGCATATATGTACAAATCATATATATATATATGTATATTGAGCTGAAAAATTAACGAGCTATCAAAAGAGGAGGAATGAGAGAACTTGAAGAATTATTCATAACAAAATAATACATCACAAGGGCTTACACTTTTAGTTTTTATTTATATTTCGATTTACTCTTACCATCTGATTTATTCTCCGTAAACCACACATCGACCTATAACACAATGATTTTACATAAATTAGTAACCTAGCTAATAACTCCTAAGCAGAAATTGCTGGCAATTTTTTCTCACGCAACAATCGAATCAGATATTCTGCTTTTAGGACCAACCTCACAACTAGCTTAATCACACAGATGGAAATTTAATTTTACTACGTTTATCGACTAGATAATTTAAGAACTGGACGGCCAAAAAAGAGAGCTAAAACATACAATGCTACAGGGACAAGGCCTCCAAAGTCATCTATCTTCAAGCTTCGCCTCTCTACAGCACTTTCGTATTCGGAGACGTCAATGGTGGTGGGTAAGGATATCGATCCTGCTCTTCAGTCCCAAAATGTGCTTATATTTTGAGTCACTTTTAATATTGCAGTTGAAAACTCTGACACCAAGCTAGAATTCTTTGGGAATGCCTAAAAATACAATGCCGTACGTCATCAAGTTTTATAATCTACACACATATAATCAATGATAATGTA
This sequence comes from Adenanthera pavonina, assembly GCA_026686845.1. NCBI lineage: Eukaryota > Viridiplantae > Streptophyta > Magnoliopsida > Fabales > Fabaceae > Adenanthera > Adenanthera pavonina. The sequence goes on from JAIVEN010000010.1 coordinate 37,984,972, forward strand.
CTTGTAGTGCTTCTGAATATTTAGATTGTACTGATAAGCTTTGCATTTGCAGCATTCAATCAGTGACCACTGAATTATAACTAGCATTTGTTTAGAAACATAGGTCACCAAGCGGATCTTGAGTTTAGATGAAACTCCATCATTGGAGAGACAACTAGTTGAACAAAATTTCGAATTCTTTCTCATCTTTGACCAAGTCTGTTGCCATCAAGTAGGGTGTAGATTGCAAAGAAGAATTTTTATGAACAAGGCTACGTCTCCAAGGTGGCACGATTGAATTTTAACTATCATATATAAAAGATAACATATATATGAAGGTATTTTTCCAATGGAATTGACATGATCAGAGCTTGGCAGTTTTGATAAAGTACGGCATCTTGCAATAAATAGGTAATAAAAAAGACGATCAATTTCTGCATATTCATAATTGAATGGAACAAAATCTCTACTTTGACTATAGATAACTTTACTATTACCGGTTTGGTTCAATTATTAGAGAATTAAGTAATGTAATGTAAAATGTATAAAGAAATGTGATGGGATTATGATTACATGAGAGTTTATTTGATATGATATTTGGATATAAGGGAATGATGTTTGTTTTTATTAAATAAAAAACATAGATAAACACAAATGTACTCTTTTGCCCTTCATAAAAACAAAAATCCCACCTCCCCTATTGTTCTCTTTCTCAGTGGTGTCAATGGCATCACCACCACCACCATTCATCCAGACTAATGTTTGACAATCAGTCCTCCCTCCCTATCATTCTCCTTCCTCCATCTTCTTCCTCAACGCTTAAATCAGTCACTGAAAGAAAAAAAAAATAGGCAGTGGATAGTAGAACGTGACCTTCGAACCATAGTCATCTATCTCCCTTCTTATCATTTTATCTAGTAGAACGCAACCTTCAAACAAGATCTAAGAACACGACCTTCTAATCTAGGTGCGACAATGATGGGTGACTATGGTGCTTGGTGTGACTGGATTTGGAATACGAACTTGATCTAGGTTGAGGGAGGAGAAGAACATGATCTTTGGTGCCTGGCACAACTAGATCTAGAAGGATGGAGGGAAATGGAGGATAGTGGTGGTAGTGGAGGGAGCTTGGTGCAAGTTTGGGGAGAGAGAACTTGATGGTAGTGGTTGAGATGTTGGAGTTCGATGGTGAGGAAGAAGAAGCTTGGCAGTGGGGTGGTGAGGAAGAAGGAGGTCAGTGGTGGAGGGGCTCACCACTAGCGAGGAAGAAGATGAAGAAGGTGAAGGGAGGATGAGGAATTGTTTATTTTTACAAGGACAGTAATGTCATTTGGATCTCCCACACATCACCGTGAGCCTCTTCAAGACCAAAAATGAGGGTGAGCTGCTTCACTTTAATTTGGGTAATCAAGATCACTGATGTGAATCCCTTCTCCTCAATTTTTACCAACCTAACGCATCATTGTTAGGTGACGTAAAGAAGATCCCTTCACAGACTCCATACTATGAACAAACCAAATAGGCTCTTGGGATTTACTTTATACTTAATGTGAATAGTTTCATAATTTACTTTATATTCTATGTGAATATCTTTAAGATCTATTTTATGCTTCATGTGGATAACTACAAAATCTACTTTGTATTTTATATGGATTACTTCAAGATCCACTCTATATATTCTATGTGGATTATTCTTTTTTGTTATAATATATAAATAAAAACTAAAACTTTTTTTAATACACAAAAACTGAAACTTTTGTCATATATAAACCGTATGCAATATACAAAGTCAATAAAAATATATTCAGATTTGAAACATGTATACAAACCACATGTTTGCAACAAATATTTTTCTATCAGATCTTTCAAACACATACACTCATAGGCTCTGAATAAACTGGTAAAGGTAACAAATAAAAAGGTAAAGAATAAAATGTGGATAACTTCATAATTCACTTTGCATTTTATGTAGATAATTTCAAGATCCATTTAATAGAGAATTAAATTATGTCATATGCTTTTGGATGTGACATAACTTTTCTTTACTTAAAAGAAGAAGAATCAACAACAGTTGGATTGACTAGGAAGGAACTCAACATCCCTTAACCAAGGTCTTAAGTTCAAGTTTTGTAAACGGAAAAAATCACTTTAGGAATTAGCTACCCTCATTTGTGCCCGACAATGCTCGAATTTAACCCAGTTAGATGATTCTATCAAAAGAAAAAGAAGAAGAACTTGATAATATATATCCTATTGGCAAGCGAAGGTGAATATACATCAAATCTTTAAGCAAAATTGTGTTGTGAAGCAGAGGCATTGAGGTATAGATGATTTGCCCATTTTGGGGGGCTGGCGGTGGTAGCCCTTTTCTTTGATAACGAAAAGGTGAAAACTGGGTCGTGGTATGCAGAGGAAAGTGATAAGAAAAGAGCCTTTATCCTGATAACATGTTATAAAATAAAATAGAGAATAGTGAGAATTTTATAAAAGAGAAAATATTAAGAGTGAAAAGTAAAAGTTTCATTTATTGAGGGATATTTATATTTTATGCAAGAGATTAGTGAAACTTAAACCCTAAAAAGGTAATAATCCTTTGATTAATTAAATGAAATAAATAGAAAAGATGACTCAACCCTAGGATAAAGAATATTTTATATGGGCATATCCAAAATTTTCATAACAAAATCCAAAATATTATACTAAATATTCTTTTGCTCCAAAATATAAGTTACTTCAAGGAATGCTTGTTGAATTAATCGTTTTTTTCATTTATACCACTAGTCCACAATTAAGAAGTGAATGATAAAAGATATAGGAGATTTAATTAATAAGCTCAATTGTGGAAAGTATAGAAATTTTTTTTTACAAATTTAATAGACTAACAAACATTTAAATCATTTTTAATATGCATAAAATAATTAAAAATAACTTATATTTTATATTGAAAGAGTACAATATTTCAAGACATTAGTTTTTTTTGGGCAAAAAGATATTAGGAGTTGGGGGCTTTTTTCTTTTTTTTCACCACATAAGCTGATATATTATAACATATAACCCAAAATATAAAACATGAAGCAAGACTCAAGCCAGAACCAGCAAGTACCCTACGCAGGACTTGGGGGCTTGGGGCCAAAGAAAAAACAAAAAAGAGAGAGATACATTTCGGAGTTTATCATTCAGAATTATTAGATTTTTCTAAAAACTAAAAGGTTATAAGTGGCACGAAATTTTAATAATAAAAAATTAGGTTGGCCATGAAGCTTGAACCTCATGGACTTAAAATAAAATGACAAAATTTTCACCAAAAAAAGTAAAATAATGAATTGCAAGTTTCTTAATAAGTCAGGTTTATTAATTAGTAAGTACTTCCTCACTCTCGTCTCGTCCTATTTATGCTGTCTTTTTACCGTATCATACACAAATGGTTAAAATTAATTGAGATATTATTTTTTAAAAAAATTATCCGTAATTAAAGTTATAAAAAGTAACTCTTTTATTCTTTTTACATGAAAAAGAAGTCAAAACTCAAAAGTCGTACTTCTAGATTTTTTGCACAGAATCGTGAACCTCATGCACCAACGTGAACTGTAAAACATGAAAAGCAAAAGCGAAATGATTGACACGACGAGGCCTCTCTATATATTTGTGTTCCAGATTGATTCATTTCCACAGAGAAAGAAAGAGAGAGATAGAATAACCGTAAAAAGAGAGATCATAGAAAGATGGTTGGACCAAAGAGGCCTGAGTTTGTGCTGTTTGGTTCCTCCATAGTTCAGCTCAGTTTCTTTAGGGGAGTTGGGGTGCTATTCTTGCCAACTTGTACTCTCGGAAGGTTCTTCTTCTTCTTCAATCATGTGAATGGTGTTTGGTCAAGATCGATTACTTTTATTTGTGAAAGAATGCACATTTGGATTCGCGTGTTTTTGTGTAAAAGGGAAGAAAGCAAATTCCAAATCCTTCCAGGATTTGGGCAAAAAAAAAAAAAAATCCTTCCACGATTTTATATATATTATATATCAGTACATGATTCTATCTTTATTTCTTATAAATCCCAAAACTGTGTGTCCTCTTTCGTATTCAGGAAAAGAACAAAAATGTATCAAGTGTTTGGTACATCAATAACCCAATATATAAAATAAAATTCATAAAAAAATACATTATTCACATATGATAAATAGTAAGGATCTGTTTAGATTATGTGCACCCACAATCTAGTTAGTACCTGTGTTTGAGAGGATGTGATGTGATATAATTACATGGTATCAAGTCAGACTCATAAAGTGCTCGGTATATCAAAATGCACGAGGTTCCAGTCAACCAATTGTTTCTGAATATTTTTTAATAAATTTTGACTTTATTTTGGCCAAGAAAATGTAGTAGTAAGTAAATAAGCTAATTTATATTTATACTTTGGCGTTACACACACATATATATAGGCGGGCATAAGATTGCGAGGATACTCTGGTTGGAACTCAAGGCATGCTTTGTAGGTTCTGTGTCAAGTTTTTCCTAATGTAATTAAATAGAGTCATCAAGATTTGTGGAATGATAGATGAGTTAGATTGAGGAATGAATCATTGTAACTTCTGATATATATATATATATATATTGTGACGTGTAACAAACGCAGGATGCAGCTGAACAACCAGAATTAGTAATAGCGTACTTTGGTGGTAATGATGCAGCTCCTCCGAACCCTGAAGGTACAGGATCTCACGTACCTCTCCAAGAGTACGTTGAAAACATGAGGAAAATTGCTCTTCATCTCCAGGTAAGCTTTTTATATTCATTCCTCCACACTTCCACAAACGATAAGTCTGTTTTCTATTTCTTTTTCTTTTTCGATGAAATGCAAGTTTAAAACTAGATGAGTTTGGACCAGCAAACTTGTTCGGTTTAAGTAAGTTTTAGGGTTTCAAAAGGGTTTTACTTATATATATATACTTATAAATTATCCACAAATAAGATTTTCATATTAGTATTGGGATTCAAATCCATTTCATATAAATAAATATATATATTTATTCATATGAAATCAGAACAAAATTATTAATATAATTCTTAGTAAACATATATTACTTCAGTGGGTCTTACAAATGACAATTTGTTGATGATGTGCAGAGCCTTTCAGATATGACTCGCATTGTATTTCTCAGTAGTACTCCTCCCGTCAATGAGGAACAGATCGCGAGTTTACCCAGGTTCTCACATTTTGTTGTTTTCTTCTTTCACCGTCAATAGGTTTAAAATTAAATACTGCATTATAGAGACCAAAGACCAATTGATCCTTTTCACTATGTCATTTTAAGTTTTATTAGTGCTTTAGTGATTATTTTTAAAAATACCAATAAAAATCTAGACTAGAAGATTATTTGACATTTATTAAAAAACTAATTAAAATATAGACTTTAATTGGTATTTATTAATAAAATGTTAAAATTGACATTTATTTTAACAAATAAAAATACTACCTAAAACATGAGTTAACGCATGGAATAATATTATCTACTGAAGATTAAAAAAAGATCTATAGATCAGATTAGATTAGTCCTTTATATTCTTCCTCACTTTTCTCCCTCCTCTTACTTTATTAATTCTTAGAATCAGATCTCTCTCTTTGATTGACTCTTTTATCATAGAGCTGATAAAAAGGGTCAAATCCGATGGGCAGGCCTAAAAATCTTGAAGAAATAAGTGGACTGAACCTCAATTTTTAGTATCAAAATACAATTCGGATGAGTTGAGACTGACCCATTTCTTTTTCCTTTTTCTGTTTAAAATATTAAAACATATATATTATTTTATTAATTAATGATATATAAATTATAAAATTTAAATATTATGTTAGTTTTTTATTAATTAAGATGATAATTAAATGTATTAATTTAAATAATATAAAAAATTTATAAAAAATATTTAAAAATTATAAAAAAAATGCCTCGGCCTATAAGCCTAATTCCACGTGTACAAGCTTAAATTCTCAAACCCGTTCTTCAAATCAGGCTTTTAAGGCTCGGCCTTCATACCTCTACTTCCTCATTCCTCGCCTCTCTCTCTCTCTCTTCTCAACAACGGAGAAGAAAGGCCAGCCACCGTGACCCGAGTTGATCCTTTCTTGCAGCTCGATTTTGCCGCCAACGTTCTCTACCTCGCCTTCCATCATTGGGTCGTTCGCCTCCACTTTCTTCAATCTCCTTCTCGCTTCTTCCTGGTTCAAATCTGTTTCGAAATTCACACTCTTGCTCCTTCTTGGTTCAGATCGTGCTTCCTCGAAGCCGCCAATTTCTCAACCTGTGCGTCGAATGACTTTGGTGCTTCGATTCCTCCTAGTTCTGACCGTGGTTCAGATCGTGTTTCCTCCTGGTTACTCCAAGTCGTGGGTTCTTATGTTTAGTTCCTCCAAGTCGCTGGTTAAGATGGTGTTTTTGAAAGCATCTTTCTTAATTATCTTTCTTTGGCTTTCTTCTTTTGGGTGGAGATTATTGTTGAAATTTCTTATTTGTTTCTTCCAAATTTTCATTGCTATTCTTGTAATTAAGTTTTTTAGTTCAAGATTCTCTATAAATTACTATGGTATAGATTGTTTTTCATCGAGTTTTGGGATTTATTTGCCTGCAAATTTTCTGCTGCTAATGAAATTGTTAACCGTAATTAATTGTCTGGAGAGGGAGAAAAAGCACATAACGTATGCAAATTTACAAAAAAAAGATTAAGAGAAGTTGGCCTTTGCTACAAATGCCAAGAAAAACTCTGTCCTTTTATTGATAACTGGAATAGTTGGTGTTTAGAAAATGCCGATAAAAGCTTAAAATAAATGCTAAATAATGACCTTTTCTGCTGTAGTGCTTTTTTTTTTGTGTCAATGAAATCTACATTGAAATTTCTAAACTTTGATGAGGAAAACGATTGGAGTGAATGAATACAGTTGGGTGTTGGGTGAATTAGTCCGAGACAATGAAACAAGTAGAATATATTCAGAGGCACTCTTGAAGCTCTGTCGAGAGATGAATATAAAAGCTGTTGATCTCTGGAATGCTATCCAGCAAAGAGATGACTGGTTAGATGTTTGCTTCATGTAAGTAAATTACTTGATAAATCTATATCTATTCTATATTCATCCAATATGTCTAAAATATCTCTAACAAACCAATCCATATTATTTACATGTCAGTCATGAACACTACTATTTGTTTATTTTGTATAGATTTCTAAGTTAAAGCTGAAAACTTTTAATTGAAATAGTGAATAACACCTAGATCTTTTTGAATATTTTGTCAGTGATGGACTTCATCTGTCAGCTGAGGGAAGTGAGATAGTAGCGAAGGAAATAGTGAGGGTGTTGAAAGAAGTAAAATGGGAGCCTAGTTTGTACTGGGGATCAATGCCAAATGAGTTTGCAGAGCCTTCTCGTTTCGATACTCTCGATCGCGATAGCAAACCCATTAGTGTCAGCTCATGGACCCCCCAGAATCTACAGAAGGGTTTTAATTTATAAATAATTTCTTGGACACCTTAAATAAGTGGGTTCTTCTCACTATCACATGCATATATGATTCTCAATGTAATTGTTTCTGAAGCGATTAATAAGCCCTCCTGTTCCTGTTTAGCAGTTGAAGGGTAGTTTCATGTTCTTATCTGATTGTTATCTTTTAATTGTGTCTTGGATTGGACTCAATTGTGGGTTACCGTTACATAAAGTCCTGTGTGTGTGTTCTATGTCTGTATCTATAACAGTTGTATTTCCCTCTAAAAGTACAGCTGTCCTGAAATAAAAGTGCGTGCATTAATTATTCAGCAAAACCTTAATTTGCATGAAGATTCTTCATGGCTTTATTAGTTTTTTGGATTGGATTTTGATTTCCTCTTTTCTTTCCAACAGTCATTCCTACCGTATTGATCTTAATAGTAATGCTCTCTATAATCCTTATTATAAGAACCATTTTAAAAGATTTCATAATTTTTATTATAAGATTCTATCTAAATTATCTGAAGTATTAATTATTTTTTCTCCTCAATGTCCTTGCTCGTTAATGTCCTTTGTTTCTTTGGATTTTTCTTCCATTCCCAACATCCATATTTATTAGGGGTAATTTTGAAAACTTATGAATTAAATTTTGTTGAAATATATAGCAAATTATAGCTATGAGTTGTGCAGGTTGGTAAGCATTACTAAGATAGTCTCATGAAACAGAATGAACAGTATCGCAAAGAAAAATAAGTTTATCTGCATGCCACCTAAGTCATGCTCATAAATAGAAACCTGTATATCAGCCAAGAAACATCTTGAATGACAAAACAATCCAACGTTGTACAAAAGCTGACCTTTATTCTCGATGCAGACAAGCTCTACTTAATTTTCAGTCTCATCACCAACATTATGTCCCGTCGTTCATATCATTTCCCTGACAAAAAGAGTTAATTATACGACATATCGGTAGGTTATATATCTGCCAGCAGCCTCACTGTGTCGGGTTATCTTGACAACCTATCCACGTTTCAGTCCAAAACAGTATCTCTCAATCGGATCACTGACCTGGATTCTTGGAAGCTGAAAGAAAGGCACAAACACCAAAAGCAGTATTGTTTTAGCAAACCCAAATAAGTCAGAATTTGACTTACAAAACTTACAACCCAAGTATTTGGATCCTCAATTTCTTTTGAAAACTCTAGAGTGACATGAAGGTTTCTCCGACACAGACATTTTTCCATAAGATCGAATTATGAGAAATTGACGAAGACAAATGACAAAATCAGCAATAGACTATTATTTTTTTAGGGTGATAAATGAAGAAATAATATTCAACAGAAGAAAAAATTACGACAATATATAGATGGAAAGATGACTTATCATCTCAAGAAATGAAAATCAATATATAAAAGTAAATATTTAGAAAAAGAGAAAAGCCACACGAGCTTAATTAGAAAGCAATGCTTTCCAATCTCTGCAGCCATTTCTGAAACGGGAAAATCTGTTAAAGGCAAAGCTTTCATATGCCTTACTCAAAAGAGAAGCACAACCATATACCATAACATATGCCGGGGCAGGAAGATGCCCTTATAAATTTATTCATTATTTTAATATTTTAATTTTCTTTCTGCTATATTTTTATCATTTTTTATTTTACAAAATATTATAAGCTTTATCTTTTCCTATTGTAATGTCTCTATTTGCATCATATTTTGAATGGGTTAAGCCCAAATAAAATTAAGCTATTTATGAATTTCGGTCTAAATATTATCGAAAATATTATTTTAGAAAAAATCTTATCCATAAATTAAGCCTTCATAATATATATATATATATATATATATATATAAAAGAAAGTGGAGAAAGTGGTGTAAGTGATGCATGCTTGTGGTTAAAGTCAAGGAAGTGGACTATGCCATGTTGCTAAAATTGTGAAAAACGGGCTAATGGAGAAAATGGTAAGATAGAGCACTACATTTATGAAAACTGCAAGTTTCAATCGGCTTATAAAAGGAGGAGTTCAAGAGCCGAGACAAAACACACATATCCCTAACAAGACCCCCAAGTATTTTTTTTTATAGCTCCCGCAACTATTTCATATTTATTTTCAACATTTTGCTCATATCTTTAGGACGGCTCCTAAAGTCTATTTAGAACTTAGCTCTCAAGCTTGTTTCCATTTTCCAACATTTATAAATATGTTTTCAAATGTATATTTCTTATTATTATAATGGTTTAAGTCTCTTTATTTTCATCTTCACACCTGTATTGATGTATTTTACTTACTATAATAATAATAATAATATTTTTTTTAATTCATATCTATTTAAAATTAGTGGGTTTGCTTCTTAATATATGGAACTTTCAAAATTTGTGATTCAAGATAATTATCACCATTTAAATAATTATATATGATGGTGCAATACTAGATAATTATAATGACAATTATAATGATATATGGCACGAGATATATGGAGCCGTTATCTATTCTGGTAATCTAGGTCCACGCTCAAGATGACAAATCGATACAACTCTGTATGCTCTATTAATCAACACCATGACAACTGGAGATTGTAATGACTAGAATTATTAATCTCAAGATGAATATTGATGATGGTCTAGGACCGGAGGGACTAGGACATGAGGAAAGGGATCAAAGTTGAGAAAGAAGGAAAAGCGGGACAGAAAGTATCACATCGTGGCAAGGAGTAGTGGCGTTGTGGTGGACATACTTCGTTTGGACTTTGGCCCAAGTTAGTAAGCATTGACACCACAGCAAACTTAAGTGGCACCATAGCGCAAATCACACGATCTGTTAAAACCAGAAGCTAAACCAGACGCTAGAGAAGAGGAAAAAAATTAAGGAAGCGGAGGAGTTGTGTTAGAGTTTGGTATTTCCAGCCTTGGGGTTCGATTTCTTACACTTGAGAAGCTTGAATCTTATTAGTAAGTTATCCCTTAACTCTTCTCACCATTTTTTCTTCAAGTTTTACCAAAGGTTTTTCATGATTTTGGCAAGGGTTCCAGTTTGTGTTGAGTTTTGCCAATTAAATTGTGTTTAAATGTATCCTAGAGGTGTTGTTGGACGTTTATATGGTCTTGGTGTTGATTTTTACACGAGTTAAGTGGTATATTTCCCAAATCATAACCCTTAAATGTTGGTATTTTTGGGAATCCGAATATGTGGAAACATGATCTTAGTTTTATCATTTGTTTTGAGTATTTTGATGCTTAGGTTTTCCTTGGAATGCTTGGATATAGCCTGTTGGTGCTTAGGGTTGATAATTGTATATGTCAAAGATTGAGAATTTGAATTTGGCTATATATAACTTGTGATACTACTCAATTGGGATCTTTTGGCTCCAGGTTGTTTTAGGAAGCGTTGAATTTGATTGTGGTTACTCTATTTGGCCTACCAAGGAGTTGACTATGTTGGATGGGTAATTGTGGTGTTCTTTTTGTGTTTTGATTGATTGTATATGTTCAGTCATTTTCATATCATGATATGTGTATTTTATGTACATGTTTTGCTCTTTCATGCCATGATATATTTCATAATTTGGATAGGGCCATTTTCTTATATATCATGGTATGTATGGCTACACGGCTTGTAAGTCCTCTGACCTTGCTCTATATGTATTAATATAGCTATTGATGATAGAGAACATGATATACATATGTTATGACGAATGTTGACATGTAATGATGATTATGCACCCCATGACTTGTTGTATACAATCTTATGGCATGCTAGTACTATATAGGATATGCGTTGATATGTGAGCATGCATCAGGCATTGTCACATATTGTACATTACTGAGATCTGGTTTGGGTGATGATGCTCTATATACCACGCGGTATGCCAATATGCTAAATAGCACACGAGGCCTTATGTTCAAGTGGTGTAGCTTATGTTATTCCAGTCACTAAATAGTCGTCTTATGGCTTGGAGGCTTAGATAGCTATGAATTAGGATGCACCTTCTTTAAATAGCCACTAATTCGAGTGGTTCAGGGGAAGGAAAGCCATGATCCAACCTTTAGTGCATTGATCTTTGGCCGAGTTAAGACTATTGAGAAGTGAGTTGGGTGGTGACCCCAGAATCAACCATCATGGGTTGTTGGAAGTGGGCCACCGGTTAAGGTTACCTTTTCATGGTAACTAACTCATGGTTCTAGCTGTATATTAATGGGACTAGTGTCTGTATATCATGCATATTGCATTCAAATTGGATATGGCACTGAATATTTTATGAGGACATGTTCTATTAATTGTATCTATTCATATGTATGTATCCCTAGTTACTGAGAAGTATGTCTCACCCCATGGCTAATAATTTCCAGGTAAAGGATTCAGCTTTAACAAGGAAAAAACTAGTGGGAGTTTCACTATACATGCAGCGGAAAAACTATAAGAAATTCCCTCCCATGGATCGGTCAACATTGTTTAGATTGAGATATAGAAAAAGAATTTACCTTCAGTGTATCCCTTGGTGTTCTTTTTCGTTTCGTTGGACCCAAGGAACTAACGCAATTAGTCAACTCCCTCTACCGGTATCCACACAAACGGTGAGTCCAACCCAAATGACATGCTAGCACTTCTGGTTTGAGATGTCCATACAAGTCTGTACAATTTTTCTTTCTGAGTGTACGACCACTTTCTCTTTAGGGTAATTCGAATTCTATCTATTCTATATCCTAGTCTATATCAATATATAGATAGGATTCGATATTTATTTAATTTAAATCAATAATTTAAACTAAATCAAATATTATTTAAATAGATTAGTTTGAATTTAAATCTATCTAATAGATTAAATTTAAACTAACTATATAATATATATCCATAATCAAATTTAGATTTAATTTATCATATAAATTAATTTTAGATTCTTAGTTTAAATTCAAATTTAGAATCCAATATAAATCAATTTTAGATTATGACATTAGTTTAAATTTAAATCTATCATATAGAATTAAATTTAAAACTAATTAATTTAAATTAATTTGAACAATATATATATATATTTCAAAATATATATCAAATATATAATATATCAAACATATATATTTCAAATTTTAATATATATATATATATATAATTCTATCACCCTAAATTAAAGATTAAATTCATTGAATCTAGACACATTTTAAATTCAATTAATCTGGACATTCTAGCTCGAGTTGACCCATTCTTGTATGTGACCATGTAGACTCATAATAACACTATTGCACCTACAAGTCACAAGTGGCATCTAGCAAGACATTGTGACTACCTTAATCATATGAGATCAGTGATCCGATATAACCTATCATATAACCCAATCACATCCCTTTTGTCTCATGATATATAGGTCAAGTATGAGGCATGGAAACGTCATCCTCATTTTACTTGACCATTACTTTCTCAACTCTGAGTAAACTAACAGAACAAATAGAAACTCTTCCATTCAAGCACGGCCATGCAATTTTTCAGTCTCACTTATCAAGGGGCCTAGATATATCTCTCCATTAATTAAAGGGACAAATTCCATCTTGATCATTCATCTTCCTCCACGTGAGTTCCACTATGCTCGATCATAGCCTTTATGATCTCCTGATTAAAGATGACTTTTGACTATGTCAAAGTATAGTGTTTTCCATGTAGGAAGCCATAGTGATTTCAAGTCTGAGGGCCTAGTGACATGGTTATATATGACATATGCTTATGACTTGATCCATGCAGTTATCTCATCACGGGTCAATCTAGCACAAATTCTCTAATAGGAGCTTATGCTTTTGATTTGTATCTTCATACATAATTATCAATCAAAATCATATTAGTCTTAATTCATCATTGTTCCCACAAAGACGATTGACTAGGGATATTTAGGATAAAATAATTTATCCAAGGATATTATTATAAAGAAAAACATACAAACAATAAAATAATGTAAGAAAAAAGAAAAAAAACACCATTTTTTTATAATGAAACAATGTTCATAATACAATGATTGGCCTAGGGTACAATCTCCAATAACTCTCACTTACACTAGGCTCAATTGTTGATATATCTAATACTCATTGACCTAACATGACGCTCATGCTTTTTCTGTGCAAGTGACTTAGTAAGAGGATCAGCAACATTGTCATCAGTTGGTATTTTGCATATCTTTATATCAACCCTATTAATGATTTCTCTGATGAGATGATATCGCCTGAGTATGTGTTTAGTTCTTTGATGTGACCTAGGCTCTTTAGCCTGTGTTATTGTGCCGTTGTTGTCACGAAATAGATCAATCAAATTTGAGATGGTAGGCACCACTCCAAGCTCTGTGATGAACTTCTTAATCCAAACAACTTCCTTAGCTACATCTGATGCTGCTAGGTACTCAGCTTCTATTGTAAAATGAGCTATAGTGCTTTGCTTGGAACTCTTCCAACTAACTGTTCCACCATTCAAACAGAATAAGAATCCTGATTGCGATCTAGAATCATCTTTGTCAGATTAGAGACTTGTATCTGTGTAACCATTTACAACCAGCTTGTCTTCCAATCCTCCATACACCAAGAATACATCCTTAGTTCTTCTTAAGTACTTCAGAATATTCTTGACAACAGTCTAGTGATTCTCACCTGGATCTGACTAATATCTACTAGTCATGCTCAAGGCATATGAGACATCCGGTCGAGTGCACAACATGGCATACATAATAGATCCAGTTGCCGAAGCATATGGAATCTTGCTCATGCGTTCTCGCTCATCTCGTGAACAAGGACACTGAGCTTTGCTGAGATTGGTGCCATGAGACATGGGTATGTAACCCCTCTTTGAGTCTTGCATACTAAACCTATACAATACTTTGTCTATATAAGTGCACTGACTTAGGCGATTAGCCTCTTGGATCTATCCCTATAGATCGTAATACCTAGAATATTGGTGGCTTCTCCTAAGTCCTTCATTGAGAAACACTTTCCTAACCAAGTCTTGACATTCTGCAAGGTAGGAATGTCATCAACATAAAGCACTAGAAATACAATTATGATCCCGCTAACTTTCTTGTAAACACAAGGTTCATCAATATTTTGGATAAATCCAAACTCTTTGATTACTTTATCAAAACGTTGATTCCAACTACGAGATGCTTGCTTCAATCTATAAATGGATCTTAGAAGCTTGCAAACCTTCGCAGAATCTTCTAGATGTACAAAACCCTCAGGTTGTGTCATGTACACATCCTCAAGCAGCTTTCCATTAAAGAATGCTGTTTTGACGTCCATCTGCCAAATCTCATAATCATAGCATGTTGCAATGGCAAGAAGGATCCTGACTGACTTAGTTATAGTGACTAGCGAGAAGGCTTCATCATAGTCTATACCATGAGTTTGCTTGAATCCTTTTGCAACCAATCATGCTTTGAAGGTATGTACTTGGTCATCCATGTCGGTTTTCTTCTTAAAAACCAATTTACACCCAATGGTTTTTATACCTTCAGGTGGGTCAATCAAGGTCCATACCTGATTGTCATACATAGATTACATCTCAGACTTCATGGCATGCAACCATTTTTCAGAGTCAGATCCCATTATGGCCTCTTGATAGGTGGTTAGCTTTTCTTGATCCAAGAGCAACACATCACGACTATCAGTTAAAAGAAATCCATATCTTTGAGGCTGATGTCGTGCTCTATCAGACATTCTTGGGCCTTATGTTACTTGAATAGGCTCATCAACCTATTGTGAGTCTTCTCGTTCTTCCATCTCTGGCTTAATGCGATTTTGTGGGTCTCGAACTTCTTTGAGATTTATCTTACTACCACTAGTTCTTTTAGAGACAAACTCTTTTTCTAGAAAGATATCATTCCGAGCAATAAATGTTTTATTCTCAGTGGAATTATAGAAGTAGCATCCCTTAGTTTCGTTGGCATACCCCACAAAAAGGTATTTTATAGATTTATATGCTAACTTATCTGAGGCTTGTTGCTAAACATATGCCTCGCATCCCCCAAATATTCAGAAAAGACAAACTGGGGTTCTTTCTAGTCCATATCTCATATGGGGTCTTTTCAACCGCCTTAGATGAAACATGGTTTAGTGTGAACGCAACTGTTTCTAATGCATAGTCCCAAAAGGATGGTGGAAGATCTGTTTAACTCATCATAGATCAAACCATATCTAACAGGGTTCGATTCCTCCGTTCAGAAACACCATTCCACTGTGGTGTTCTTGGTGGAGTTAATTGTGAAATAATTCCACAATTTCTAAGATGGTCAATAAATTCTTGGCTCAAATATTCACCACTTCGATCAGATCGAAGTGCTTTAATAGATTTGCCAAGTTAATTCTGTACCTCATTTTGGAAAGCTTTGAACATTTCAAAAGATTCAGATTTATGTCTGAATAGATAGATTTATCCATATCTACTAAAGTCATCTATAAAAGTAATGAAGTACAGGTAACCACTTCCGGCAGTTGTATTTAACGGACCATATACATCTATATGTATTAGGTCTAATAAGTCAATGACCTTTTCACTATGTCCAATAAAAGGTTCCTTTGTCATCTTTCCCAATAAACAGGATTCACAAGTGTCAAATGATTCAAAATCAAATGAATTGAGAAGTTCATCTTGATGGAGCTTTGAAATGTGTTTCTCATTTATGTGGCCTAGATGACAGTGTCATAGGTAGGTCGAATTCAAATCATTTGACTTGATCCTTTTGGCAGATATGTTATTGATATATTCCTTATTAGGAACTTCAAGGTTCAAATAATAATGACCACCATGCAAATCTCTATCCGCATAAAAGATGTCATTAAAATAAATATAACATTTTTTTATTCCTAATAATTGAAGTAAAACCTTCCTCACCTAAATAAGAAAGTGAAACAATGTTTTGACTTAAAGCTAGAACATAATAGCAATTGTTCAAAACTAACAAAAGCCCTATGGGAAAAATTAATTCATAAGTGCCTATGGTTAAAGCAGCAACTCTTGCTCTATTTTCGACTCATAGGTCTATTTCGGCCTTTTTCAGTTTCCTACTCCTTTTGAGACCCTGCACATTTGTACAAATGTGAGTTCCACATGCAATATCTAATACCTAATCTGGAGAAGTAGAAAGATTAATTTCTATAACATAAATACCTGAAGTAATAGCCCTGCTATTCTTCTTTTGTTTTAGATCTTCCTTGTAGAGCTCACAGTTCCTCTTCCAATGACCAGGTTCATTGCAAAAGAAACAGAGTCCTTCCTTAGGAGGCTTTGCCTTCTTGGCTGCAGGCCTGGACTTGTCTTGCTCCTTGGACTTGTTGCCTGGGCCTTTTCCCTTTCCCTTACCCTTACCGTTCTTTTTCATTCATTTTCCTTTTTAAACCATTAAAACGTTGCTGGGTTTTTTCTTGATGTTTTGCTCAACAGTTTTAAGCATCGCATGCAGTTCAAAAATTGATTTCTCCATGTTGTTCATATTGTAGTTCATGAAAAACTAGTCATAACTCCCCGGGAGTGAGTTTAAGATCAAATCTGCAGCTAACTCCTGGGTTATGGGAAATCTAAGCCTTTCAAGGTGATCAATGTAGCCTTTTATCTTCTGTGAACACCGTATTTTGTCCGGGTAATTTAAAAAAAAATAATAATAATAATAATAAAATAAAATAAAATAAAATATATAATAATAATAAAAATAAATGACAAAAAAAAAGGGTTTTGGGCCAAAATTAGGCCCGAAAGCTAAAATTTCAAAAAAAAAAAAAGAACAGGACCATATTGGAACTTCAGCCCAAAAGGTCACGAGCCCAATCGAGGGCTCGTGACCTGAACCAAGGGGCTTGACCCCGAGGGAGTGGAGCCTTAGGGCTCGGGGGAGATGGAGAACGAAGGGAGAGGGGAGCTCGGCCGCAGAGAAGGAAAAGAGAGGACAGCGAGCTCGGTGGGGGCTGAACCGTGGAGGGAGCTTGAACCACCGAGGGAGTTGCCGGTGGAGGTAAATTAGAAGGAGACTTACGGCTCGGTGGATGAACCCAGGGGGACGAAGGAGACAGAGATAGGAGAGCTGAGAGAAAGCCGCACGAAGAACGCTGAAGAAAAATCGAGGGAACCCTAGGGCTCGGTGGGAGAGGTAAACCAAGGGAGACACTCGATGGAGGTGAATCAGGGGGAGCCTGAGGGCTCAGCCGTGGGAGACCGTAGGCGGAGGCCGAACCAGAAGAGGGAGCCACAGGGCTCGGCCAAAGAGTCACCGGGTAGAGTGAGGGAAGAAGACGAACAGAGGAGGGACCGCGAGAGAAGGAGAGAGCCGCGAGGAGGGAGCTCAGCCGCGTGAGACACGGAGGAGAGAGACTCGGCTGAAAGGAAAAGAAGAGGAGGGAGTTAGGGCTTGACAGAGGAGGACGAGAGGGAGCCACGCGAGTGAGGCCACCGAGGGAGGCTGGTACCGAGAGGACTGAAGCAAGAAGGCACGGGGGAGAGCTCGCCGCGGGTGAAGGAGGCTGAGCCGGAGGGGCCAAAGCTTGAACCCGTGAGGCAGAGAAGCCGAGAATGGACCACGCAGTGAAGCATGGCACGAGGAGAGTAGAGCCACATGGGAGGAGGAGCAGAGTGTCCGTGATGCAGATGGGGCCGTGGCAGATGCTCGGGTATGAAAATTTCTGAGGCAGAGGGAGGTCACCCCACTACTCCTGACCAATTGCAGCAGAGTAATGGAGGTGAAGGAGTTTTCGGGCGAGCACAAAAGAGAGAGAGAGCTCTGACAGTACGGGTATGTACAGAGTAGTGGGCTGCAGCAGAGTAATGGTGCAGTGAAGTAGTGAAGCACTGAAATTTGGCCAAATTGGGTGCAATGAGGAGGGGGTACCACTCGCGGAGATCCTATAAAAAACCACATGAAGGCTTGAGGAGGGGGGGCTGGCTGTGATTTCTGGAGCTCGAAAGGAAAAAATAGTCAGAAAAACTGAGAGGAGAGACAGGAAGAGGGGAGGAAGGAACACCGAAGAGAGATCCTCAAGAACGAGATAGGAGAAGCTGAAGGTGCAAAGCTAGAAGACGAAAGGGGAGCTGTGGAAGGACGAATTGAAGATCAAAAAGAGTACTCTGACTGGTAATGCTTAGGCTTAATTTCGGACAATGTGTTGAGGATTTTTAATATTGGGTCAGGAAGTGATTCGGATACTGATGGTTGTTGCCATTAGATACCGAGGTGTGTTTTGTTTGCCTGATTGGTAGGAGTAGTGTACAGGGTAATGCTGTTATTTTGGTGTTGAGGCGTTTCCTTAGTCTATTGCATGAGTTTTGAAGTCAGTTTGTTGTCTTCTTCTATGATGATGCACAGTTTTGGGAAGGAATTTCATGTGATTTTGATAGTTGATAGGGTAGACATTTAGTTAGTCACTGTGTTTGAGATTTGTTTTGCTTCGTAATGTTCCATTGCCTGGAATTTGATCTAGGGGTTATGGGACATCTAACTTCTGATTCTATTGAGGGGTGCTGGAAAATTTTGCATTCAGAAAATCTCTATGCGTTTTGTTGAAGACTCTGTTTCAACTGCTAATGTTATGGAGGTTACGCTTGTTTATAGCAGAAGTTCAGCAGTTTTTTTTTATACCCTGGATATGTATAGTGTCTCTGTTTGATAAAGTGAAATGTTGAGGAAAGAAAGTCCTGGGCCAGAGAGTCTCGTGCATTTCTTTATTCCCTGATCTGTTGTAGCATGCTTGAAATATTTGGAAAAAAATAATAATAAAAACCAAGGTTTTCACGAGCTTAGAATTTTGCTCTGAGATCCATATGGATTTTGTAATGGGTTTTGTGTTAAAAGGCTAGGCTACCTTATTTTGTTACAAAGTGGAGTAGGAAAACTAAATGCTCACTGGTATTTAAGCCCAAACATGTGGAGCTAAAGATTGTTTTTATTCACTTCGTTCATGAAGGGTTTGAGTTTCAAATGAATCTCTCAAATATGTAGTTACAGCATTTCACCTTCACGGTTTGGGATAAGTTCCTAAGAGCCAATTAGGAATGGTGTTACTGGCCCCAGGGTTACGCATTCCACTTTCCATGGCATATTCACTAAATGTAGTGTTGTTATTTTCAATTCTCTTGAGA
Organism: Adenanthera pavonina; assembly: GCA_026686845.1. Lineage (NCBI taxonomy): Eukaryota > Viridiplantae > Streptophyta > Magnoliopsida > Fabales > Fabaceae > Adenanthera > Adenanthera pavonina. Next base: position 38,004,501 of record JAIVEN010000010.1, read on the forward strand.
GATACCTGATTATTCTGTTATGGTAATATTTGCCCTTATGTTTTGTCTGTTGTTTAAGACATTAAGTGGTGTTTATTGCATTAAGTTTGAAAGATTGACAGGATAAGTATCATTGCTATAATAGTAAAAGGTGATAATGATAAAAGAGGGAGAGAAGTAAATGTAATGTCATGAAAAAGAGAAAGTTTTAGAGTTTACTCCGAGAGCCCAAGTCTCCGTGGGTAAGCAGGGTGTCAGTCAAAGGGTGCTATGAGCAAGGAGTTGCCATGGTGTCTACATTGGTTAACATTCAAATGTTTTGAGTCCCAATGGTTCCTTATTTTTACAAATAATAATAATGACAATAGATAAGTAAAATAAATAGTAAATAATACAAATAAGTTAAAATCGCATTTGCAAATTTTCTTTATCTTTAGGCTTTGAATAGTAATATTTTGAGTGCTTGGACACCAATCAGTAAATTATGAGTGACCAAATCACCATATATGCTGTTTGGCTGGAAAATTGATTTTGAAAAAAAACGAAAATATAAATAAGAGTTTCATTTTAGTTGTTTTTGGAAAGTACCATTTCAAGTTAAAAAAAAAATAAAAAAATAAATGAATAAATGGATTCTTGATTGTTTTGGTTTTTTTTTATAAGGAAGTACGCATAATTTATAAATAAAGAACAATAGAGATGAAATAATTTTTAAAATAAATAAATAAGTAATATCTATATATATTAAACATAGTAATTTTATCTCAATCCCGTTTTTGAGTACTTTTGTCTTTTTGAAAAAAAAAATAAAGATAAATAAATATATAGAATGATAATATAAAGAGGTTTTCTAAGTTTTGTTATAAGTAAATAGGTAAGAATAAAGACAAAGATAATATACGTACATATAGATTAAATTTTCTTGTTCCTTTTGTTGTTTTGCTTTTCTTTTATAAAAATGTGTCAATATGGCTGCATTTATTTTTATAATGTAATATAAGAAAGTAAAAAGATAATTTGCGTAAACTTTATTTTTTCACTTTCTATCCTTTAGGCCAGTTACTTTGCTACTCCGAGTGGTAACACCATGAGTGCACAAACAGAAATCAGTAACTTGTGAGTGATGAAGTCACCACATATGCTGATTATTATTTTTCATAGCATTAATAATGATCACATTTATTAATTTCTTTTGAAGTATATATATACATAAATAAATAAATAGGTGTCAAAATGATGTTTATAATAATAGAAAATATAAAATTTTCGTACAAAGAAAATTTATTTGTTTTCTGTCGAACTTTTCGTACCTTTTTGTCTCGAGTAACACTACCGTGGACACCTAGGTATCAATGGGTAAATGTGAGTGATAAAGTCACCGCATAAACCAATTGGTTTTATTTTGTGAAAATAAAATTATTTTCAAATATTTCCCTTTCTTTCCAAAATAAAATGTTCAAAATCACAAATAATTTTAATCCTATTTTTTTATTTGAGGAAAAATATATTTTCTCTTTTAGAAATTGATTAAACAAAAAAAAAATATATATAATAAAAAATGAAAAGAGCAAATAATGGAAAATGATCTGTCTTTTACAAATCAAAACATACTAACCAATCCTGAAAATTGTTTTATTTGTGGAAAGACAAAATTATTTTCTATGAACTTCTCTTTTCAAAGAATATATACAATAAAAAACACCAACCCAGTGACACGCATTTTTAATCCGAACTACGTCGACTTTGATCCCTATCGCAGGGTACGTAGGCCCCAGACTCTCATTCTGGGTCAAGTCCACTTTTGTAAATAAATAATATTTTCCTTCATTTATTTTTTCTAACTTTTCATATTTTCATTTTATTCTTTATTTTCATTTTACATTTTCCTTATTTTTAGATTTTTTTATTGTTGCATGTGAATGGTAAAAGGGCAACCAAACTAAATTTGTAAAAAGCCATAAAAATTGCATGATCAACCTAAGGTAACCTTTCTTTGGAACGGGTGTTGTGGGGGTGCCTAACACCTTCCCCACTCACAATCGTACTCCCGAACCCAACTCTGATTCGCAGACCAGTCCTTGTCCCTTTTTACTTTTTATTTCGGTTTTCCAAAATTTTCCCTTAAAATTTTGGTGGCGACTCCCTCCGAAATCGGCCTTCCGCCAGGTGGGCCTATTTCCCCAATTTTTCTTTTTCCCGCGCCGTCCGCATCGCATTTTCGGGTGTGACATCTTCAAAACATGAGAGCTAACTGATGCACCCCCGGTCATTTTGCAGGAATGTAAGGCTTTCGTGGTTTTAAACCTTTATTGCCTTGCCTGTTGTTGGAAGATTTCCTTGAGATGCCCAATCATCTCATAAGCCTCCATATGTTCCAGATCTCTCTGAAGTTTTGGGATCATGGTGGCTAACATCTGGCATCCGATATTCACAGAGTCATTAAGATGCTTATTATTGGCATCCTTTTAGGCTCTTGGAGCATTGGCTGCAGGCTCCTCAGGAATGGATTCATCTGGGACATATGACTTTCTTTCCTGCTTGAGAACAATTCTCAAGTTCCTAAACCAGTCAAGAAAGTTGGTCCCATTAAGTTTGTCCTTCTTAAGGACAAATCGCAATGATAGTGTAGCAGAATTACTTGTTGACATTTTCTACAACAAAATATGTAAAATTAAATTAATAATTTCCTACTAAAAATTAACCCTCAATTTAGTTTAGTAGGCTATAACCCATATTTCACTTAATTGTAAATCCGCTTTGGTAAGATGCTTAAAATTAAGTTATTTAGGTAGGTAACTTATTTACCAATTACATCACATGTAACTTTTAGATCTTTATGGGATCTTGTCATCATATGACTCAGCATGTTTAATCTCATCTAATGCCTTGAGACCTAAAACTGTTTTGATAGTCTCAATTAAGTCATACCATCATGAACCTTTATGAGTATCACAATTACCCAAACTACTTTACTAAGATAACCTAAGTGTATCCCACTTTGGTGAATCCTACATTTAGGCTATCAAAGCCTTGATAGGTGTTCATTAATAGATGGCATTTAAACTTAAAATTTACTTCGAGGGATTTTATTATATTGTTGTTATTCATAGATCTATTCATCACATGAACATATATATACAGTGGTGCCATCCCATACATGCATATGATCTCATCATAAAGCATAAAACAAACGTGTCATAATATGACCCATCTAACCTATATCCCCACAAGCTAATGGAAGGATTGTTCTAATATAACACTTATAAAAGAAACCTCAATTGAACATTCGAGGGGAGTGAGGTGAGAAGAGAATGTACATCTAGAATATAGAGAGAGGCACGACACGCAGGCTATATTTAAAACCACAAATTCATCCTAGGGCCATATCATGCACCATACCCATCCAATTCAAACAAACAAATCACAACATGTAACAAACATCTCATCCAATGAAAAGCTGTAAACTTTGCAATTTTAACATTAAATTAGATTATGTTGTGGTATGACTAGATAGCCATGGTGATCCCGCTAGCCGATTAGCAGGTAGGGTCAAAGGGCAGCGCCCCTTCCGGGGTGGGAGGGGCGAACCCTACGAAATTTTTTTAAATTTCCACTTTTTTGAATGAGTGGCTGCCTTAAGAAAAACCCCAAGGATTCATCAATCTTATTGAAAATCCATCCACCAGAATTGTTTTGCATATGCTATTTTTTATCACGTCATGCACGAAAACATATATTTCACAAATATATGAACGTGTCACATACGAAGATAAATTCACATATAAAAATTGAATCGGTCATATGAAAAACAGAAATGAATCCATACTAATACGAAACATATTTTCAAACCTGAATTACATAGGATTATCTAATCACGTCATACAAAACAGAAACTGAATACATATGTATACGAAACAGATTCCTAAACCGATTGAGCACCCTCTATTCACAATAACAGATTATCATATACATATGCAGAAACATATTCACATAACATACGAAAATCACATGCATTTCATTACGTCATATATCAACAGAAATGAAATCATTTAAATAGATTCACAATTGTTTCAAAAACCATATTTCACATAGATATGTAATGTTAGATTAGAAACTGATTTGAGAAATAGATTTTTTAAATATATATCACATATATGAATGGAAAAGTTACATCCAAAATTGAAAACTGATTTGAAAAACCGAATTGGACAAATTGAGTTCGTAACATATCAAATACATGCAATCATATACTCAAGAACTCAATTTAAACAATCATTGACCTATCTCTGATACCACTTTTGGGAATTTCATTATACACGCAGAAGAAAAATTATAAAAAATTCCCTCCCATGAATCCGTCAATGTTATTTAGATTGAGATATAGAAAAGGAATTTACCTCCGGTGCGTCCCTTGGTGTTCTTTTTCATTTCGTTGGATCCAAGGAACTAACGTGATCAGTCAGCTCCTTCTACTAGTATCCACACGAACGGTGTGTCCGACTCGAACAACGTGCTAGCACCTCTGGTTGTGATGTCCGTACAATTCTGTACAAGTCTGTACGCCTTTACTATTCATCCATACATTTTTTCTTTCTTAGTATACAGCCACTCTCTCTTTAGGATAATTCAAATTCTATCTATTCTATATCCTAGTCTAATCAATATATAGATAGAATTCAATATTTATTTAATTTAAATCAATAATTTAAACTAAATCAAATATTAATTAAATAGATTAGTTTGAATTTAAATATATCTAATAGATTAAATTTAAACTAACTATCTAATATATATATATCCAGAATCAAATTTAGATTTAATTTATTATATAAATCAAATTTAGATTATTAGTTTAAATTCAAATTTAGAATCCAATCTAAATTAAATTTAAATTATGACATTAGTTTAAATTTAAATCTATCATATAGAATTAATTTTAAAACTAACTAATTTGAATTAATTTAAACAATACATATATATTTCAAAATATATATCAAATATATATATATATAATTCTATCACCTTAAATTGAACATTAAATTCATTAAATCTAGACATATTTTAGATTCAATGAATCTAGACATTCTAGCTCGAGTTGGCCTATTCTTGTGTGTGACTCTGTAGGCCCATATGATGTTAACAGTGGATTAATAACACTATTGGACTCACAAGTCACAAGTGGCCTCTAGCAAGATATTGTGACTACCTAAATCATATGAGATCGGTGATCCGATACAACCTATCATATAACTCGATCATATCCCTTTTGTCTAATGATATATAGGTCAAGTATGAGGTATGGAAACGTCATCATCATTTTACTCGACCATTACTTTCTTGATCTCCGAGTAGCCTAACAGAATAAATGGAAATTCTTCCATTCAAGCATGGCCATACATTTTCTCAATCTCACTCATCGAGGGGCCCAAATATATCTCTCCATTAATTAAAGGGACAAATTCCATCTTGATCATTCATCTTCCTCCACGTGAGTTCTACTATGCTCGATCATAGCCTTTATGATCTCCTGATTAAAGGTGATTTTTGACTATGGCAAAGTATAGTGTTTTCCATGTAGGAAGCCATAGTGATTTCAAGTCTAAGGGCCTAGTGACATGGTTATATATGACATATACTTATGACTTGATCCATGCAGCTATCTCATCACGGGTCAATCTAGCGCCAATTCTCTAACAGGAGCTTATACTTTTAATTTGTATCTTCATACATAATTATCACATAATTATCAATCAAAATCATATTAGTCTTAATTCATCATTGTTCCTACAAAGATGATTGACTAAGGATATTTAGGATAAAATAATTCATCCAAAGATATTATTATAAAGAAAAACATACAAATAATAAAATAATGTAAGAAAAAAGAAAAAAAAAACACCTTCTTTTTTTTATAATGAAAGACAATGTTCATATAGTACAATGATTGGCCTAGAGCACAATCTCCAACAAAAACAAAGAAGGGCTTTAGCAAAGAGGATTAAGAGTATTCGTGGGTGTTGGGGTTTATCCCCTTCTTGTTGTTGTCTTGTTTATGTTATTTGTAAAATGTCATTCGTATTGTTGTGTTACGTTATGTATACTAAATTTATCTTCATTATTCTTGGGTCGAACCATAAGGTGGTCTCCCTTATACTCATTATGTTTGGTTTGTGGCCTTTTGTGTGCTAATAGGCTTATGGTTATGTTAGGGATGTGATGAATGCCATTTATGTTCTAGGTGTGTTATGTGATGTTTCCAATCTCTAATGTTTGACTATATTGGACTTGAGATAGGTAACCCCAAGTCCCTTTGGGTATATATGTCTTGATTGTAAGCCGATATGACTATTAGGCTCTTGGTGTATAAAATGGGCATATAACTTATTAGATTGATTTAGGGTTCAGGGGGTCAAAACTTGGAGGAGCGGTTTCTTCGAGTTGAAACTTTCTTGGACAAATTCCTTGTGTCGAATGTAACCTGTAAGAAGGATCTATGGGTGCCAATTGCCCATCTGTGGCAATTAGAGGTGTTATTTTTTTATATTAGTCAAAAAGTGACCAATATGATTCTAGGTATCCAAAATTTCCATTCGAAGGTGTTTTGAGATATGGTTAGTGTCTAAGATTATAATAGGATTAGAGTAACATGTAGACTTTGGAATTGAGTCAATTGGAGTTTGAAACGCAAAATTAGTATGTCAGAAGTTTGTCGGGTGTATCGGCAAACTGCTGATGTAGGTTCTGTCATTGGCGTCACGGTGCCAAGCATCTCGAGTTCTATCTCCTTTTCCTCCAAGAATGTCCCTCATCGCAACGCTACAGTGTGTGGCGGTGGCGCACCCCGTCAATGGGTCTTCTTTTCCCTGTTTCATTATTCCTTTAGGTATGTTTAGGGTTAGTGAGTATAGAATGTTACAGAGATCAAAGTTAGGATTCTAGGGATGTAGATGATGCAAAGTTACAATCACCCAGATGAGTTAGATGATGAGGTTTTTTTATAGATAACTAGAATTCGTGCCTATGCGATTCATGGAAGCTCTAGATATTACTTATAAAATCAAAGCATTTACATTTGAAAATAGACAAGAAATATAAATATCAAAAACATTTTACGAACTATAACTAAAAACTATAATATAAAAAAATTTCTCACGCGAATTCATCATAAAACAACACATATGAATAATATAAATTAGCATTCAATTGAGCCATATGGATTTTTTTAACACCTAATCACTTAACCTTCTAGACAACTCTATTAATCTACTATTAACAATTAAAATTAATAGTAGTACTTATAAGATATAGAAAACAAAAGTGATTCATGATGGAAAATCTATTGCTCATTGACCATAAAAATTTTATATTGCTCTTTTTATAAATTGCATATGACAATCAAAATTAAAGAGCAATGAACATTTATATAGTATAATACATATTGATTATATCATCCCAATAATATATGTTATAGACAATATCAAACTTGGTGGATAGCAAGTCTTTTAACTGCAAGACATTTGTAGAGGACAACTTGCTCAAACCAATGGTTGATGCTCTAATTAAATTGATGGCTTAACTTTTTTCCTCTACCTATCAAATCCATAACAAAATATAAAAATGATAAATATCCACAATTTTACAAAAATAAGGAAATTTAGATATATTGATTTACAACATAAAATTCAAAAGCTAACTTATATCTGTTGAATCAGAAGTTTTGATGATTCTAAATAACTAGAGTTTGGAAGGGGATCAAAGGAGTGTGAAAGGAACAAGTGAAGAAATCCAATGAAGAACATGTAAAGATTTAGTTTTTATAATTTCTTACTATGTACATGTGGTAAAAAGTTTTAATTCTTACTTATTTATGTTACCACAAAGTTTAAATGAGTTATTTCAAGGTAATCTAATGTTAGCCTATGTTAGAATTAAGAAATATTGGCTAACAAATGAAATTTGAATATAACTCATATTTATTTTGTGCAAAATTCAAAGTTACAAAAGTTAAACTTTACTTAGTAAAATTCAAAGTCAAAGAGGTTTTATCTCTGATAGATGAATTTCGGTTCTGAAATTCGAATTTCGAGCTAAGCATTGTTAGTGAAAGTATGCAAAATTCTCATAAAATTTAGTCAAAATTCAAATGTTGGTGAAGTTCAAAGTAAGTCCAATATCATTCCCTCTAACAGACGAACTTTGGACTTCAATGAGCAGATTTCAAAATGAAAACTTGTAAGTCTCGTTAGAGCATGTCTCTGATAGACAAACTTTGCAGTTCAACATTCGAACTTTATAATAACGAACTTTTGTACCATGTTAAACAAACCTCTGATAAACGAATTTGAGGTTCTAAAAATTAAATTTTGAGTGCATTGCAAAAACTTGAGACAACTATTCAAACTCAATACGTGCACTTTCAATATAAAAATTCGTATGAACTAATATGGATTATGTTTAGCAAACTCAAAATTCAAATTTCACATTTGAAAGACAAATTTTGAAGTTCAACGTTAAAGTCCTTAACTTTCTGTCTCTGTGAAATTCGTCTATTGACATCCAAAATTTGAATTTTAGTGTGTCATATGCATTAAATATGGTTAATAAATGGTTAGTTTTATAGAGTAACCATTAGTTAATGTCTCCAATGGATAAATTTTATGTCTAACGACTTATTAAATCACAAATCAAATAGAACTTCATTTGAAGTTATGAGTAACGAATTTAAGTCTGTAATGCAAAAACTCTGCTAAATTTCTTAATGAAAGCTTTTTCACCTTCACATCACATTTATTGTGCCATAACTTTCATACCTACTCCATTTTAAGAGAGTTGTTATTTCTGTATAAGATCTTTTCTTCATCTGGAAAAAAGATTCTTTGTGAAGGAAATCACAAAGAGATTTAGGAAACACTTGTAATAGTGTTAAGAGTGATTGTCAATGTTCTTAGAATAGAGCATGTGCATTGTAAGAACCCGTTCAATTCTTGGTAATAGTGAAAAATCTCAAGTGGTGATTTAAGAACTGAACGTAGATTAAGTGAAGTAAACCAAATCAGAATAAATCTCTGAGTCTTCCCTTCTCTTATCTTTTATATATATATATACCTATATTCATTTTTATCGTACTCTATTTTTCTGCAAGCTCTTGCTTTCACTGTTAAATTGTATTTTTGCAAAATAATTTTAAACTTTACTATTCACCCCTATCCTGGGAAGCTAGTATTCCTAACGATATCAATGATTCAATTGGGCATGGTTGTAAAACAGAGACTTAAATAATATGAATTTATATAGATCTCACTGTAAACTTAGATGGTTGATATGATTTTTCAAAAATATGTATTATTCTTATTTCAATATTTATCTTATATAATATGTAATAGAAGTGTGTTACATCGATTCATCTCAATTCTAAACCTTCGTGTTTGCCATAAAAAAACATTTCTTATATGTTCAAATATTAGTTACTACATAGTGGCAAAAAAAAAAAGGTTACTACATTAATTGCTTTTATTTTTATGAAATGCAATCGTTGGCCAAAAAAAAAAGTACAGCTTCTTCGCAGCTTCCGAACTGGCTGATCGTGGCTTCTTCTTGGCATCCTCTATCTCATTGGCTCTCATGGATGGTGTTTGAATTGGTTGTCTTTCCTGTGGCTCAAAAACTTTGCATCCTCTCTCTCCTCTCTAGTTCTCAAACTTTGCATCCTTTCTCTGTCCCCCGATTCCATCTCTCCCCCATCTCAAACTTGTCGTCTTTTCTGTTCTATCACTCCCCAGTCCTTTTTTACAAACTGTTATGGTAGCCCTATAAATCACACAGAGAAAATAGAATATCCAATAACTCCAAACATATATATTTACTTTATCACACGAAAACAGGGAAGATACATAGCTTTACTGAACACCAAACTCAAATTAGAAATTAGACACCACAGCAGAAGAGTAGAATAGAATAATAGCAACCAAAAAGAACATTCACAGAAGGGAGAGAAGGGACACAGAAGATGATATAATCAGAGGAAAGTAATTGTTGTCGTCTCCCGTAGCTTCATCTTCATCAAGCTGTAATTTAATTATTTTAATCTGCAATCAAGGATATATTGATGATTATGGATTTTCAATCACACTTTCTTTGATTGAGGAGAGAGATGACTGGGAACTGGGAAAGAGGCAGCGAATAAGCGCCTCGGACTCCGCCGACAAGACTGCAGTGGCAAGGGTTTCAATTTTAGGTTTTCTAAATTTTTTCTCCAAAATTTTTAACAGTTAACCAGGAAATTAACAGAGTTTATAAAGTTAAAAGATGAGTTGGAAAACATAACCCATGTGGCATCATCTAATTGAATAATTGGACAAAATGGGTATAAAACTAAATATCTAAGTTTTATAAAAAAAAAATAATAATAAACAGCTCCATATTTAATATGCCTAACAATTTTATATTTTATATCTATCCATTGCAGATATCATAGGTAAATTTTTTCGATTGGAAAAAATATATTTTTTGGTCCCTTAATTTTATACCAAGTTTCATTTTGATCTTTTAATTTTATTTTGTTTCTTTTTAATCCTTTAATTTTCAAAATACAATCAAAATTTTTCCTATTTCTAACACAATTAACTATATTAGTAGAAAATATTGACAAATCATTCCTAAATTCTGACAAAGCTTTTTTTAATACTTACATATTTATCTAACCCATTTTTTATGATAAAAAAATTTAAGATTAAGGTTTTATTTAGAAATTTATTATTTGTAATTATTTATTTTTAATCTTTCAATTTAATTTAAAAATATTTTTGACCCAATATTAATGAGAAATATTGATGACTTGAAAGTAAATATTGATATGTAAACAATGAATATGTTTTAGTAGCATTTTCTGTTAACATAGGTCGCAGTGCTAGTAATAGGGAAACTTTTGATTATATTTTAAAAATTAAAGGATTAAAAAAAAACAAAATAAAGTTAAGGAATCAAAAGCGTGTTTTTGCCTTCTCGATTTGGTGTCCTAGAGGATCTGTCAAAGGTAGGTAATCACCAATGGAGACTTGAGATTGAGCTTCAAGATTCCATTTGGCCTTTTTAATTCGTTGTGATTATAAATAATGTAAATTAATATTGAGTATTTAATTTTTTAATTCAGTAGGGACCACATTAGCCCCACTTTATGGGGTAGTTTTCCAACCGATTTGGTAAATTACATGAATAATAGTCATCCTATTGTTCTAATTCTAGTATTCTAGGGTAGAATTAAAGAATTTAAGGGTGAGTTTGCTCTTATTGTTGGTTTCAATACACTTGCTTCTCTTCTATTTACCTTAAGCTTTCTTTGGAATGGAGATGTCTAAATTTCTTATTATTTTTTTCTCAAAATTGGAGGGCAAGTTTAGTACCTAGCAGGCACGATAATTCCTTCCATGGTAAGTGCCTAGGCTTTCCCTCAAACTATTTTAGTATGTTTCATCTTTCCTCTCTTATATACACTTAACAAACATTTTTCACATTTAATGTGAGACTTAAGATTTTCAAACTATCTCTAACATCGTATGCATTACATATTAAATTTGTATGATTAAAAGTTTGATGTAAGGTGGTTGGAATGATGGGAACAGTGGTTTGGAGGCACTCAGCAACTTGTCAAAGTTAACCTTCTTTGAACTAGCCTATGCTAGAGGACTCAGGCAAGATTGGTTATAGGGATATGGAAGCCTTGAAGTTGAAGCTAAGCATTGAGTGCATGTTTGGATAGCTCCCAAAAGCACTTATGGGAGCAGATAAATGATTATGTGGAGAAATTGTCAAATGCAAACTACTTTTCATTAAGTACTTATACCTCAAATAAGTACTTATGGAAGAAATTGATTTTTTCTACTTATGATAATCACTTATTTCACTTTTCCTTTTTATTATCTACCTAATAATCACTTAAACTCCCAATATCCAAACACAAATCACTTTTGACATAATCACATATTCTCATACTCCCATTGGGATACTATTTCATGGTTTTTTTTTTTTGCCATAAATATATTGAATGCTTATGTCTTTAGTCAAGTTTCTTGAAAACTTTTGAAAATACCGAAGCCATTAGAATTATTTGAAAATTGAAAACTTATATTGAGTTTTTATTATCTCAAATTTTGATCGCTCATATTTTAACTCCACCTAATATATCACTATATTTTCCCTCCTAATATATCTTGACTTATGACATAATCATTCAATATATTTGTTTTTTAAATATTTAATACAAATATATTTTTTATCTGTCATAATATATAGTTGGCGAAAATTCTTTTAAGAAAATAGAGAAGTTAAGATTTGGTTCCAAAAAATGCACAAGTTAAGATAACAGCTCATAAATTATGGCCCAAAAAAATTTGGAGAAAGGAAATTAAATTAAATAATAGAAAATTTGACAAAACTACAAACAAATGAAAAAAAAAGATGGATAACGTTAGAGGGAGAGGGAAATGGGATAGGAAGATAATAAAAACATTAAGATAATGGAGACGTTAAAATCAGAGATAGGTAATTAAAATAATTTAAAATAAAAAATTAAAAAAAATAAAAAATTTTGAAAACAGTTTTAAAAGAGTAATGTTAATCACTCTAATGAAATAATTCTAAAAAGTAACTAAATAACTAAATTTTAATTATTCAGTATGCAAAAAATAAATTTCATCTGGTCAAGAGGGAAGGAGATTTAAATTTGGGGAGATAAAAAATTAAGAGAAAAAACAGGAAAGTTAATATGAAAAAATTATTGAAATTGCAAATTCAAAATTTTAATGAAATAAAAAAATAAAAATAAACATGGGGAGAGACAAGAGAAAATGTTGGAAAGTTAACATAAAACAATTATTGAAATTTATATCCACTCTTTTAATGAAATAAAAAAAAACATTATAAGAGAAAAATAGGGAAGTGAAGATTTCAAAATTATTGATTATTTAAATTAAAAAATTTTAATGAAATGAAAAAAAATAGAAAAATAATCGTGGGGGAGAGGGAGAGTAGTTAATAGGAAAAATAGGGAAATTTAAATGACAAAATTATTGAAATTTTAAATTCAAAATTTTAATGAAATGAAATAAAGAAAAGAAAAAATTTAAAAGGTGGTGAGAGAGAAGAGTTAATTGATGTTAATTGTATTAGAGCAAAGGGGGGAAGATTGGGGGACTTAAAGATGGAGAGAGAGAAGTTAATGTAAAAAAATTGAAAAATGGAGTTTAAATTCAAATTAAAAAAAAAAAGTAACTAATTTTGATCCTATACTATACATAGCAATGTTTTGTGAGAGAAACCTACGATTTCTAGAGGTTTTATAGTATATATTGATATATTGACTTTTAGACAATTTAAATGACTTTTGTATTTTCAAAACTTTTAAAACTACTTTTTTACGTTCTAAAAGTATAAACATAATTTAATATGTGAAGTTTAAAGTATAAGAATTTTTTATTGAATAAATTGGAAATTGATTGTGTTAATTTTGGCACAAGAGTTTATTGAAATCAAAATAGAGTAAATAAGTTAATATATTAGCACTTTTTGTCACCACTTTAAATTTTTAAAAAAATTAACAATACAAAACTTACCTATGTCGTATAGTGATTATTAGGAGCCACTTGGTATGGGAAAAGTAAGAGAGGAAAGTTAAACTTTCTGAAAGATAAATTATTTAATCTTGCTTAGTTCCTAAAAACTTTTACTTGTTAGGAAATTGGGTTTTACTTGAGAAAGTTCTACTTCCTGACCTTTTTTATTTTTGTTATAATTGTTTACCAAATATCTCCATAACTTCTTAATCATTTATCATAATAAAAATAGTATTTTTGTCTTTAATAATATAATATAATATATTTATTAAAAATTAATTTGAACTTCCTAGAAAGTAAAAAATGAAACAAACAAATCAAGCAAACCATTAATATACCATATGCAATGTAGAAAAGGATTATTATATATAGTTGTTAGAAGTGTAAACTAATAATTGAATTGATTAATCTACAATTTAGTGTTTCTCATTATATATATATATATATATATGATAGTTTTATTGTTGCGTATGTTAAAAGGCATTATGTACATCGCATAGGTGTTATACTAGTTAAAAAAGAATATAAGGGTGGAGGATAGCCTGACCCCCCAAAATTTCGCATAGGAAGATGATCCTATATAATTTGACTTTCTTTACTTTTAATTAAAAATAATAAATCTTGTCAATAAATCCACAAAGAATAGGTCAAAATATTATTCTTTTTAATTTCTAATTCTTCATTTTTGTTCAAAAAATATGCAAAGACTATTTATTTTGTATTTATGAGTTTTCTAAGTATCTTTATAACAATATCTTTCTGTAGGAAATCAATCATCGTCGATATATAAACAATAAAATTGATTAAAAAAACTATATTACTTACTCCAAATGAGATTGATTGATAGGACAAGAAACCACATGGCTTATTGGAACTAAATCTTGTTGTGAGGTTAATTTCAATTAAACTAAGATGCAAAAGAATGTAATATAGGGACGATCCTAAGTCATTTCTCAGTGGAGGTTCATTAGGAATAATTAATTAAGGTTGAGTTATTGAAATGAAAATACAACCTAGCTAAATGCAATGCAATGCCTAAAACTAAGACCATAATGGAGTTCTTGGTTTTAGATAACAAATGTAAAAGAACTAGACTAACAATGTTTCAGGAAATAACAATTTAGAAAAGCTTAAGAAACCGTGCAGAATTTGTATGGACTGAATGTAATGGAATGTAGCTCGGTCCAAGTTGGAAATTAGACAATGGATGAATCACATGATAGTTTGTATTATCTCCAAGGAAAATGGACAAAAGCTAGCATGAATTGAACACAAGTTACAATCCAATTTATCATCTTTTATGATGAATTTTAACATGTACAAATGATCTTTCAAGGTCATCCAAGCAATCGACTTAACACCTTAAAAGCATAGAATTAATTCAAGCTAATTAGAGAATTTTGAATTATCATTACTTTCCATAGGTATACAATCACCAAATCAGTCCAATAATCAATCAATTTTGACATGAACAAACTATCTACTATCTAAATTAAGCATCTCAAACTCACCTACAATGATATCTAAAAAGCCATTCCAAAAGTTGGAGAAGAGAGCTCATCACCAAAATAATAACATAATGCCATTAATAAGAAATCAAATCAAAGTTATACAATTCACTCTCTCTTGAGAGGTCCAATAAAAATATCCATTATTCAACATCATTACATACCTGAAACTCTTTCTAATTAACATAATTACAAGGCCCAACAAGCCAATTAATTAAGTTAACTAGGTAGAGAACAAGAGAGAGTAAGGTAGAGAGCAATTCCCTTTGTGTCTTCATCATCCTTGCCCTCTTCCAATGTAAACCAGCCACCAAATCTCACTCCTTAGCCATGGAACACGTTGAATACAAGGTGGAGAAACAAGAAGAATGACTAAACATGAGCTTGATTGAAGAAAATAACAAATTGAAACTCAAATCCTCCTTTAATCGGTAGAAATATTCAATCGACTTCTAAGAAGAATTTTGCAACTACATGTTAGTTCAGCTGGCTTCACAAAAGGGGGGTGAATTAGGAAGTTTGAAATTTTTCTGCAAAAAGGAAATACAATAGTGATAATAAAATATTACTAAAAAATAGAATATAAGAAATAAATAGCAATGAGAAGAAGACACAGTAATTTATCTTGATTCAGTCTACTCCACTTGACCTACGTCCAATCCTCAAGCCACCACTTGAAATTTCTCTACTATCCCTTGCAAGATTTGAATGAGTTCTTGCAATGAGCGCAATACAACACCAGCCCGAATTTTGAGCTAAATAAACCTCTCTCTCTTCTCACTCAAGAGTAAGTACAATTCTCTTAGTGTAATTTCACACTAAGCACTATCTACAAGTATGTAGAAATATACAGAATAAAAATTCTCTCTCAAAAGAGTGAATATGAAAGTTTAAGTATAATGAATGAGTTAAACAGAGGGTAGGTAAGCTTTGAATGAATCAGAAGTCAAATCAGCAGAGTTTTGACTTATTTCTTGTTTTTCCCTTTTTCCAACATCTTAAATGAGGTCCTATTTATAGTTTTAGAGTAAAACTATTCATTGGAAACAAAAATTAGCCATTACTCTCTGAAAAATAACTGTTCACCTACCGCATTAAATGCATCTGACAGAGTTTATGCGAATAACCTCCTCAGATTATGCGAATAATGGGTGACTGCTTGTTTTTATTTTCAACGTAGACCTTTCATTATGCAGATAATCTAACTAGGTTATGCGGATAACGTACTTCCCATAATGATTAAGTATTAGCTCAAAAAACATTTTCATGAAAAGCTACTCAGTTGTCAAGATAACGTTAAGTTTTTCTCAAACTGAGATTTTTGTAAAACTTAGGTTACCAAGATAACCTCCCAAGGTTATGCAGATAACCTATTTTGCCGAAGAAGAGCTATGAATTTTGTAACATAGGTTATGCAAATAGCCTTCCTAGTTTATGCGGATAAGCTGTTTAACCGAGAAAAGTCCAAGTGCTCTAAAATATAAGTTATGCGGATAACCTGGTTAACCGAGAAGAGTCCAAGTGCTCTGTGACATAGGTTATGCGGATAACCTTCTTAGATTATGCGAATAATGGGCTACACAGTACAATTGGCCTTCATTGTTCACTCTCTTATGTGAATAAGATGCCCACTTTATCAGAATAACCATCTGAACAGACTTGAGAACATGATCCCTAAGTTATGTTATGCTGATAACTTCAATCCCTTTTCATGAAATTGAAGAATGGACTTTGGAAAAGCTTTGAGATTGAGTCTTTATTTTCATAACCTTCAATGGTTATATGTATAAGGTAAAACATTTTTATGAAAATAAGGTAAACACTTAGACACATATTTGAAATTGAGACTATATCCTCATAATCTAAAATATTTTCATGAAAACAAGATGAACACTTAGAATCATTATGAAATTTAAACTTTATCCTCATAAGATAGCTTTTTTCATAAAAACCATTTTGAAATCATGAGCTAATCATTAATTGTTCAATTAGTTATCTTATTTAATATTAGGTGAATTGAAATTCAAAGCTTATCTACCTTCTTTTACAAATATTTTCCTAAAATATGTGAAACAGTTTTTCAACCTTAAGGAAACTCCAACTTTGTTCTTCATTTTGCTTGTGTTCCTTTAATATTAGATTTCCAAGCTCATTTGTTTAGAATCATCAAAACATCTAAATTAACACTACCACCTAGAATCAGCTTGATCCAACCAAGTGAAAAGATGATTAAATGGAAGTGAACTAATGGAAGGAATGGCACAAAATGGTGGTGGTATGGTCAAATTTGATTGGAAAATAGTAAAAATTGGGAGAAAATGGAGAGGAAGAGAAACAAATGGGATAATGGAAGGGGCTGGTGGAGCTTGAGAATGGGCTCCTCCATATCTAAATTATGATGTTAAATGAGCTAGGTTAAGTGTTTTGAGCTTTAATTAGGAAGTGGTATGGAGATAATTTCTAAGGTGCTTAGGTGGATTAGCCAAGGGTGACTAAGATGTGATGTGGAATGTGTGGACTCATTCCTTGTGTCATTTGTGTGGTCCTTTAGCCCATTGACTTGCCAACATGTCCATGCCCAAAGACCTACTAAAATATGTTACAAGAAATAACTAAGATGTAACATATTCAAGCATGTAACATAATAACATAAAACTTAGGTCTAGAATTACGAAATCAAATTAAGCATGATTGGAACATGGATTAGGATGAATTTTAACATGAAAAATAAGGAAAATTTCTCTAAAAATGATGCAAATGAAAGCACTAAAAATCTCTAAGAAAATAGCAACAAAAATAGACTTCCTAGAAAAGTTAACTAAAATGTCCTTTAACCAAACTTTAATCGGCTCTAGAATAAAAACCTAATTACTATGGCTAAGTTTGGTAACTCAAATTAATCCTAGTTAAATGTTTTAAATGATGATTATATGATTAATTCCTAGATCATTAAGAAAAATTAAATGTAATTTCAAGTGAGACTATAACTAGAGGGTATTTTGGGAAGTTGAAGAATGAGTTAATAGTATATGGAAATGAGTTTAACATAGATGAAAATTTAATCAAATGGAATGGTTAATGACATTAAATGGATGATGGAATGGAAACTCCATGGAAAAATCTCACCCGAAATCACATAGAAAACTTTGATTAAACAGTCGATTAAGCCTAATTAAAACACTAAATTACCCAATTGATGTGGAAAATGAACTTGGATTGAACAGCTAATTAAGCCTAATTAAAGCACTAAATTACCAAATTGATGTGGAAAATGCACCAATAAAAAGAAGGGGGAATAATATATAGGGACCAGTAGAATGAATCAATTACAAAGTAGGATCTTAATTGAAAAAAAATATTAAAATATGAAATACTGAGTAGTAACATATGGAGAATGAGTAGTAACATGTTCTATTTTGTAATTAATTTATTTTTTTAGTCTCAAAATATAATTCCCTCTAAAAAGAATCAGTCACCAAATCCATAAAATAAAATAAAAATATCAAAAAATAAGCTTAAAACTAAAGATTTGACAATTTTTTCCGCAAATTACTCAAAACCCGACTAAAGCATGAATGCAGTTAAAATCACAAATTAGCCAAAATAATGTGATAAAAATGCTAGATTTAGGGGACAAAAAATTGTAAAATGTTGTTGCCTCACTCACTTCAAAAGACATTCTTCCAGGCAAGACCATAACTCATGAAGATAATTGCAACCTGCCACTAGGCTATTTTCTTTTCCATCCTTGAATTATTTTCAAAGTTAACTCTTCAGTATTAGCAAGAATGATAACCAACAAGAAGAGGAGAAAAGAAGAGAACTTACAAAAGTAGCATAACAAATAAAAGTCAATCCATCATAGGAACAATAATAGCATAACAGATATATAGTGAAAATAAATCTCTCCTACATGCAAGAATCTTTGAGGAGCAATCAAACAAATATCTGAAAAAAAATTAAACATCACCAACACATCAAGAGATGCCAAGATTTTTAATGTGGAAAATCACACAATGTAAGGGTAAAAATCATGGGTTATCTAGACCAATGAAAACAATTCCACTATGATCAAAATAGGAATACAACAGAGTTTCAACTAAGTGCATGAATCAGTGCTAACAACCCTCCTAACAATCAAAGCAATAAGCTTACAATAGAGAATCAATGATTCAGTGCAAATTGAATAGCTCTCACACTAGGCAACAAAATGACAATCGAACCATTGAAAATGAAGAAACATATGTCTTAAACTCGTTAACAAAATGTCAACTCGATCCAACGGTTAATGAATCTGAAAATAAATTCTTCCCATGACTACTTTGTGAATGTGCGAAAATAAAGTTTTTTTCTTCTTTTCTCTTAAAGGCGGCTGTTCTAATTTGAATATAACATCACTCCCGTATCCTAATTGACCCCTCTCTATTGAAATAAGTAAGAAACATAATGTGCTTTTAGATTTGAGTCTTTATCCACATAGAGAGAGAGTTCACACCCAACATATCCCCCCCTCACAATATCCCCCCCTCACAACTATGTGGAGGCAATCGCCAATTTGGTACTCTCACAACAAATTTCAAGTGTCCATCTCGGTAGTGTCTTAATCATCACATCAGCACCATTATCATTAACATGGATTTTTTCCAACTCCAACATGTCAATATCCAAAACATCACGTATCCAATGATATCTGACATCAATATGTTAGGACTTTGAATGGAAAGTTGGATTCTTACCAAGATAAATAGCACTTTGACTGTCATAAAATAGTATATATTTGTCTTCATAAAACCAAGCTCCTACAAAAATTTTTTCAACCATAGCAACTCCTTGTATGCTTTAGAAATAGCAATGAACCCTGCCTTTGTTGTAGACAAAGCTACACATTTCTGCAACTTAGATTGCCAAGCCACAACTCCACCTACAAATTTAATTAAATTACTTAAAGTGGACTTTCTAGAATCAATATCTCCAACCATATGTAAGTTTGTGTACCCCTCAAAGGTAGGCTTATGCCTTATACTAACAGTACCTAAAGAAACCTCAAAATTCATTTCATAGCATTCTAATATTCTCTACTTGGATTCGATAAAAATTTATTGACTATATCAACAACATACGCTATATCTAGCCTTATGCACACCATTGCATACATCAAACTACCCACCGCATATGCATGGGGAACCTTTTCCTTATCTAACTTCTAGACTTCAATTTAGGACTTTGTTTAGCGCTCAATTCAAAAGAAGTACTTACCGCCTTAGCATTTTTCATTTGATATCTCTGCAGTACTCTTTCAATGTAGTGCTCCTAAGACAATCAAAGCTTTTTTTCCTTTCTATCACACAATATTTTTGTGCCAAGAATTTGCTTAACAGCTCCCAAGTCTTTCATGGCAAATGACTCACCTAATTGCTTTTTAAACCTATCAATCCTGGAAATATTTTTTTCAATAATAAGCATGTCATCAAAGACACAGTGATCAGAAGTGGTCTTCTTGTAACCTTGCCCATATATAACAGAGTCAACCTTCTTATACCACTACCTTGGATCCTAGTTCAAACCATACAGGCTCATTCTCAACCTGCATACATAGTTTTCTTTGCTTACAACATGAAAGCCATCAGGTTGCTTCATATAAATCTCTTCCTCCAAATCACCATGGAGAAAAGCAGTCTTTACATCCATCTGCTCTACCTCTAAATCAAGAGTAGTAGTCAAACTCAACATAATTTTGATAGATGACATCTTCACCACAAGAGAGAAAATTTTATTAAAATCAAACCATTTTTCTTGCTAAAGCCTTTTACCACCAATCTAACTTTATACCTCAAAGAGGTAAAATTGCTTTCATGCTTCACCTTATAAATCCACTTATTGTCTAAAGCTCATTTGCCCTTAGGCAACTTCACCAAATCAAATGTGTGATTGTCATGTAAGGATTTCATTTCATCCTACATTGCATCCAGGTACTTTTGTTTTTCTTTACTTTCTATAACCTCTTTAAAACACTTAGGTTCTCCCACATCAGTTAATGTCACATGCTCATGAGAAGGATACTTTTTAAATGATTGTCTTTGCGTATTAGACCTCCTAAGTTAGACTTGAGGTGGTTCAGGTGCATCATCTAGAATCTCATCTTATGACTCATGTTGCTCTTTAACATCATTTGTTGAAACATCCAACCTATCTTCAAATTACTCATCATCAGGATAGTTATGTTGCACACTCTATTAAACATTATCATTATTAGTATCTAGATTGTAAATAGGCAACCGCACTGGATTAGCATCATATAGATTATAATCTTTCACAAGTTTTGTTTTCTCCACCTTATCAATGTCATCAATGATTTCATTTTCCATGAACTTCACATCACAACTTCTTACAGGCTTCCTCTCAACATGATCTTACAACCTATAGCCAAATTCATCTTGACCATAACCAATAAAGATACAGTCTTGTCTTTGCATCCAACTTGAATCTTCATTCTTTAGAACGTGCACAAATGCCCTACAACCAAAGACTCACAAGCGATCATAATTAACATTATAATTACTAAACCAAATTTTGTTTGGCACCTCACCATTCAAAGCAACCTTAGGACTAAAATTGATAACATGCACAGCTGTGTATAGTGCGTCACCCCAAAAATGTTTGGGTAATTTTGCTTCAAAAAGCGTACGCCTGACTCTTTCAATCTATGTCTGGTTCATCCTCTCTGCTAAGCCAATAAGCTAAGGAGTCTTAGGAGAAGTCTTTTCATGTCTAATACCTTGTTACTTACAAAAGGCATCAAATGGTCCATAATACTTATCATCATTGTCAGTACGAATGCATTTCAATTTCTTACCTGACTGCCTCTCAACCAAAGCTTAAAATTGTTTGAACTTTTCCAACACTTAGTCTTTTGTCTTTAAATTATAAACCCATAACTTTCAATAATAATCATCAATAAAGGTAGCAAAGTAAAGAGCACCGCTAACCACAAGTGTCAAAGTACACCAATTCAAGTAACTCTTATTTCTTTGAGGGGAGATACTTCTTGAAAGATACTCTAGTCTGCTTACCAACCACACAGTGAGAACATTTCTCTAATTGAGCATTCTTTAATCCCATAAGCACATCCTTTTTTTACTAAGTAATTCAACCATTTTTCACTAATGTAACTAAGTTTTCGATTCCACAAATTTGAAACCTCCATATCTATTGCATTCACACTATCTCTAGAATTAAAGCTTTTGTCCAATATAATTTAGATAATTTTTCCCCTTTGACCACAACCAAATTACTTTCGTGGGCCTCCACTTTCTAAAACTGAAATAGTTATCAAAACCATCATTATCAAGCTTTTAAACTGAGATCAAATTAAACCAAACATTTGGAGCATGTTTAACTCCTCTAAGTCATAACATCATTCCCGTGTTTATTTGTAGACAAACACCACCAATGTTAAATTGAAAGTTGCATGTTCTAACTTGAATTTGACCTCACTCTCATACCCTAATTAACAACTCTCTACTTAAATAAGTGAGACACATAATGAGGTTTTAATATTTGGGTTTTTCTCCACATAAAAAGAGAGCCCACAGCCAACAATCCAACGAGTATGACAAAAGCATTAATCTTAAATACATTGTACCTGTAACGAGACAAACATAGCAAATTACATCAGTCCAATAAAAGCAATCTCACATTTTGCTGGTATCATGGCCATTAGTTGGGGGTTTGGGGCTAAAAGGGGGAAAATGACATTTTTGAGTTTATAATTCAGAAATATTAGATTTTAATTTCTAAAAAATCAAAGGTTATAAGTGGCACCAAATTTTAAGGGGGAAAAAAAAGGTTGACCGTGAAGCGTGAACCTCATGGACTTAAAATAATTTATTTCTTTCATTATTGCATATCAAAATAATCCTTAATTAAAAGTGACTGGTTCTCTTTTCACATGAAAAAGAAGTCAAAATTCCTACTTCTTGTTTTTTTTTTTTTGGCACATGAAAGCGTGAACCTCAGGGACCAACGTGAACTGTAAAAAGTGAACAGCAAAAACGAAATGATTGAGAGGACGAGGCCTCTCTATATATTTGTATTATTCCAGATTGATTCATGTCCACAGGGAAAGAGAGATAGAATAACCGTAGAAAGAGAAAGCATAGAAACATGGTTGGACCAAAGAGGCCTGAGTTCGTGCTGTTCGGTTCCTCCATAGTTCAGCTCAGTTTCTTTAGGGAAGGTTGGGGTGCTATTCTTGCCAACTTGTACTCTCGCAAGGTTCCTCTTCTTCTTCTTCAACCATCTAAATGGTGTTTGGTCATGATTTCTTTCGTTTGTGAAAGAAAGCATGTTTGGATTCGTATGTAATTTTGTGTGAAAAGGAAGAAAGCAAATTCCAAATCCTTGATTTTATATTATGTTATTTTATAATACATGATTCTATCTTTATTTCTGAATCTCAAACTTTTGTGCCCTCTTTTTGTATATATGCAGCAAAACAACAAAAATGTATCAAGTGTTTGGTACATTAATATATCAATATATAATATAAAATTTATAGGAACACAGTATGCCTCCTTTTAGATTATGTGTGAAGCATGGAAGCCATGGTCTAGTTAGTACCTATGTTTGACAGGATGTGATATAAGTATTGCATGGTATCATGTGTGACCCACATAGTGTTTGGCATATCAAAATGGATATCGATCCAATCAATTAATCAATTGTTATTGAACCAGTCGGTGTATTTTGGTTTTGTTATTTTTAATATTATTTGACTTTATTTTGGCCAGAAAAATATATTAGCAAAATAATTAAGCTAATTTATATTTATATTGGCATGACAAATATATATAGGCAGACATAAGATTGCGAGGATACTCTGGTTGGAACTCAAGGCATGCTTTGGAGGTTCTGTGTCATGTTTTTCCAAAGGTAATTGTATTAAGTCATCAAGATTTGTGGAATGATGGATGAGTTAGATTGAGGAATGAGTCATTGTAACTTCTGATATATATATATATATATATATATTGTGTTGTGTGACAAACGCAGGATGCAGCTGAACAACCAGCATTAGTAATAGTGTACTTTGGTGGTAATGATGCAGCTCCTCCCCACCCTGAAGGTCTAGGATCTCACGTACCACTCCAAGAGTACGTTGAAAATATGAGGAAAATTGCCCTCCATCTCCAGGTAACCACCTTCTTACATTCATTCCTCCACACTTCTAAGAACGATAAGTCTGCTTTCTTTTTCTTTTTCTTTTATGATGAAATGCTAGTTTAAGACTTCAGATGAGTCAGGACCTGCAAATTTATCAGGATCAAGTCTCCGGCCACATTTGGTTCAAGAGATTTTTGGGGGGGGGGGGGGGAGGGAGAGGAAGAGGAAAAATTTTCTATCATATTTTTTTTACCAAACCAAATAAGGGAATGAAATATTCTTCCTTCTATCCTTAGATAAGAAGGAGATGAAAGGATAAAAATAAAAATACTCATTTTTTTTATTTAATTTAAAAAAATAAGATGAAAAATTTTTCTTCTCTTCCCAACCCTACAAAATTCTTCAAACCAAACGGAGCTTTAAAGAGGACTTCACTTATATATGTACTTATAAATTATTCACTAATAAAGTTTTCACATCAGTAGTGGAAAATCCATTTCTTTTATTTTTTTAGGATATGAGTTATATCTCTATCAGTTGAACTAATTTATATATATATATATATTCATATGAAATCAGAATAAAATTATTAATATAATTCATCGTAAACATATATTGCTTCGGAGGATCTTACAAGTGACAAATGTTGATGATGTGCAGAGCCTTTCAGATATGACTCGCATTATATTTCTCAGTACTCCTCCCGTCAATGAGGAACAGATCGCGAGTTTACCCAGGTTCTCACACTTTTGTTGCTTTCTTCTTTCACCATTAATAGTTTTAAAATTAAATACTCCGTTCCAATTTATAGGACACTTTTAATGATCAAGAGTAATAATTAATAACTAAAAATTTTCTTATTTTCTTAAATTAACCTCATTTAATATAGTTGACTTATAAATTAAACTCCCCAATATTAATTAAATTTCATATTTTTTTAGGGGTATTTTGAATAAAAAATTAAATACACTACATAATCCATAAAATGTCTGTATTCAAGAACATAATTTCACCGAAAGTATCTTATACAGCCAAATGGGGGGAATACTACATTATAGAGAACCAAAGACTAATTGGTCCTTTTTTTGTATGTGTGTGTATGTGAAACCTACATTGAAATTCTAAACTTTGACAAAGAAAATGATTGGAGTGAATGAATGCAGTTGGGTGTTGGGTGAATCAGTCCGAGACAATGAAACAAGTAGAATATATTCAGAGGCATTGTTGAAGCTCTGTGGAGAGATGAATATAAAAGCCGTTGATCTCTGGAATGCTATCCAGCAAAGAGACGACTGGTTAGATGTTTGCTTCACGTAAGTAAATTACTTGATAAATCTATGTATATTCTATATTCATCCAATATGTCTAAAATATCTCTAACAAACCATATTATTTACGAGCCAATCATGAACAGTACTATTTGTTTATTTTGTATAGAACCGGGTCTAGCTAGTTTCTAAGGTAAAGCTGAGAACTTTTGAATTGAAACAATGAATAACACCTGGATTTGTTTGAATATTTTGTCAGGGATGGAGTTCATCTGTCAGCTGAGGGAAGCGAGATAGTGGCGAAGGAAATAGTGAGCGTGTTGAAAGAAGCAGAGTGGGAGCCTAGTTTCTACTGGGGATCAATGCCTAATGAGTTTGAAGAGCCTTCTCGTTTAGATCCTCTCGGTCGTGATGGCAAACCCATTAATGTCGGTTCATGGACCCCCCCAGAATCTACAGAAGGGTTTTAATTTATAAATAATTTATTGCATACCTTGAATAAGTGGGCTTCTTCTCACTATCACATGCATCTTATGATTCTCAGTGTAATTGTTTTATTGCATGCATGTAGTTTCTTAAGAGATTAATAAGCGCCCTCCTGTTCCTGTTTAGCAGTTGAAGGGTAGTTTCATGTTCTTATCTGATTACCTTTTAATTGTGTGTTGTACTGGACTTATGGGTTACCGTTTGTCCTCTATGTTATGTAATCCGTATAACAGTTGTATTTCCCTATAAAAGTACAACTGTCTTGGAATAAAAGTATGTGAATTGTTCAGATAAAACTTTGCGCGGGGATTCTTCATGCCTTTGTTAGTTTTTGGGATTAGATTCTGATTTCCTTAAATTAATACAGATTTCCTTGCCTCTTTATTCCTTCCATATCGGTCAACAGTGATACTCTTTTTTGTTCTTATTATAAGAACATTTCTAGAAGATTTCCTTAGTTTTGATTATATGATCCTATCTAAATTATCTAAAGTATTAATTATTTTTTCCCTTAATGTCTTTCCTTATTAATATCCTTTGTTTCTTTGGATTTATTAGGGATAATTTTAAAAACTTATGAAGGTTTTTTACAAATTTCAAATTACAGCTGAGAGTTGTGCAGGTTGGTAAACATCAACAAGGCTAATCTAATAAAATAAAATGAATGGTGTCCCAAAGAAAATTACATTTATATGCCACCTAAGTACCTGTTTGGTTCATCTTTTTGAAAAAGAAATCATGGTTTTCTAAAAAGATGTGTTTAATCAAACACAAACTACTTTTTTGAAAAATGAAAAGTGAGTTAAACTGTGATTTTGAAAAAGTAAGGAAAAAATTACTTTTCTTTCAAAAAAACTTAAATTTTGGAAAAGGAAAAACAAATTTACTTTATATTATATATCTAAAAATACTTTTAACCCTTATTATCCAAACAGATTTTTTGTCAACGTTACTTTTACAAAAAAAATATTCAAACATAACAACTTACAACAAACTTATTTTATTTAAATTTCATTTTTACAAACTTTATTTATCTTAACTTAATTTTACAAAACTGAGAACCAACCATTCTCATAAATAGAAACCTATATATTAGTCAAGAGACATATTGAATGATAAAACAATCCAACGCTGTACAAAAGCTGACCATTATTCTCGATCCAGACAAGCTCTACTTAATTTTCTGTCTCATCACCAACATCATGTGCCTTCCTTCATACCATTTCCCTGAAGAAAGAAGTCACTTATACGACATATCGGTAGGTTATATATCTGCCAGCAGTTTCACTGTGTCCGATTATCTTGACAACCTCTCCACGTTTCAGTTCATAATATCTTGCAATCGGATCACTGATCTGGATGCTTGGGAGCTGAAAGAAGAGGCATAAACACCAATATCTGTATATATAGTTTTAGCAAACCCAAGTCAGAATTTAACTCACAAAACTTACAACCCAAGTATTTGGATCACAAATTTCTTCTCAAAACTTAGTGACATGAAGGTTTCTCAGATACAGACATGTTTCCATATGATAGAATATGAGAAATACTGCTAAGGCAAATGACAGAATCAGCAATAGACCAACATTTTTTTAGGGTGATAAATGAAGAAATAACATTCAACAGAAGAAAAAAAAATAACGACTAGATGGAAAGATAACTTATCATCTCATGAAATGAAAACCAATATAGAAAACTAAATATTAAGAAAAAGAGAAAAGCCACAGAAGCTTAATCAGAAAGCAATGCTTTCCAATCTCTCTGCCATATCTTAAACAGAAAATCTGTTAAAGCTTTCATATGCCTTACTCAAAAACAGAAACAATAAAGACAACCATATACAATAACATATGCTGGGGCAGGAAGATGCCCTTAAAAATACTTGCATTAAAATCAAGCTTTAACATGCTGACCTGAGTTTCTTTCACTGTATATTTCTCAAGCAAGGATTTCTTCTCTACGTCAGTCAGCGCCTGATGTGGAGGAACAAAAACCTGCTCTGTTACGTTGACCAGCAGTTCTGTCTCCTGTATTAATGGAGCTACTTCTTTCAAAAAAAGATTGTGAATGCATTCGTATAAAACATGAAGTGTAAGAATAGAAAGCAAGTTCAGTAAACTTCTAGCTTCCAAGGTCTCCTAAATGCACGAGAGATAATAAATATCCCACCAATTAAGCAATTAAAACAGATCCCAAAGACAAAAGCTCCTGATCAAGTATTTTATATATTTAATTTTCATTTGAAATATAAGCCAATTGAGTGGCATGGAAGGCATTCATCTCAAGGGAGTGTGGATGAGAGAAAGCTACACAAGAAATCTAATGCTGTCGCCCAAGG
Organism: Adenanthera pavonina; assembly: GCA_026686845.1. Classification (NCBI taxonomy): domain Eukaryota; kingdom Viridiplantae; phylum Streptophyta; class Magnoliopsida; order Fabales; family Fabaceae; genus Adenanthera; species Adenanthera pavonina. The sequence goes on from JAIVEN010000010.1 coordinate 38,032,849, forward strand.
TTTACAGTTTTCCGTTTCAAGATTGCTAAATAAATCATGTCACCTGAAAAACCTCCAAGTGAACATTCCATTGCGAAGACATTTCAGCAATACTGGTCCGGGCAGAGGAAGTCAAATTCTGTTGGACAACCAAAATTGCTCTGAGGTTCTCTGATTTCATGCGGTTAACGTATGGCTCTATTGTCTTAACTTTAAACTTTTCCTCCTTCTTTCCCTCATGAAAGAAAACATAGATCTGGTACAAAGGCAACAGATTAAAATGATAAAACCAAAAATATAAATAAATAAATAAAAGGAAACAGTACACATTAATCATGATCTCTCCTCCCATGCATCCATAATCTTGTTACAGACTGAATAATGTTTAAGTATGAACTTAAATATTCAACATATACAACAGGTGAAGTTATCAGATATAGTAATTTTCATCTGCTGCTACTGAATTATAAATTAATAGAGATTGTGACTGATTCTTCACTCTAGTTAAGTTATGAGTAACATGGGTATGATGAAACTGGAAAGATAAGTAAAATATATCATGCATGTGATTGGGATAATTGGCCTATAATTGTGCTGACCTATAAGAAAAAGCTAAGATGACTAAAAACTGCATACTGCATTAAGGTCCTATGTTAATGTCCAAGGTTAATTTCAGGTTTTAAAAAAAGAAAAAAAAAGAACATTGGCTGAGGAAATAGGGGAAAACAAGGGGAATTTGAATACGGGGAAAAAAACACGAACAAGAAGAAGAAGATGATGGGAAGAATACCTGGTCGGAGCTATTATCTTTCTTAGCTTTATTGATAAAAAGGTCCTCCCTTTTCATGTGTCCAGAGTATTTCTGCTTGAACTCATTCATGGACGTGTTAATCTCGAAGTCCGTAACGAGATAGCCCCTATCTCTCAGCATTTGCATGACCGTCCTTCGGACTCTGAAAAGCCTAAGGAACTCCTTGTCTGAAAGAACCATCTTTTCTTCTTCTTCTCCTTCTCCTTCTGGTCGTTACGTCGTGCTTGGTTCAATTGTGTAATGCCTTCCTTGTTCGTCCCAAAACAGTTTTTCTGGACGTACAGGCGGCCAATATTTTAAAAGTGGTGTAGGTATTAAATAAAAAATGTCTTCGGATCATGATTTTTATTATCTAACATAGTGTAACTGGTTAGATCGGTGATCAAAGTGGTAACATAATAATTAAATAAAAATAATATTATATATAATAATATATATTAAATTATTAAAAAAATAAATTTAAATAGTTCAAATTTATAATAAATTAAGAAATTCATATAATAATAATATATATTAAATTATTGAACATAGTATTAAAATATTTCAATATGATAACACCATATGACTATAATATTATAAAATGATTATATTCCCTCCATTTCTAATTTTAAGAAACAAATAACTACTTATTAGTACAAAAAAATAGTTTTGATAATTAAACTCATTAATTGTGCTATAATTTTAATTTTTTTTCCAAAATTGCATATATTAAAAGTTTAGAGTGAAACTAATTAATCATTGGTAATTGTTAACACAATCTTAATTATTCAAGGGTATAAAAAAAAATTATATTAATTACTTCACAAATTTTATCCATATTTCTTATATTTTGAGACGAATGAAGAGTCTCAAAATTCTCTTATAATTGGGGATAAAGGGAGTATATTACAATGAAAATTTTCATTTTTATAATTAGTAATTTTAAAATAGAAAGAAGAATATTGTTTTTACTCTTTAATCATTTTTATAATTAATAATTTTGGTAAAAAATTTAAATTTAGGTTAAATTTTATATAATTTAAAAAATCATTTGATTCTCTAAAAATTACTTCGGTTTTCGAATCAATTCCGGTTAGCCGGTTCAAAGCGGTTCAATCCGGTCTAATCCCTAAAATAGTTTAAAACTGAAAATCAAGTCGTTCTTATCTCTAAATGATAATCTGACCGTCTGGTCCGGTTCTCAAAACATTGGTGGCTGCAAGAGCATGTAGTATGTTTCTTGACTCTTGAGTATACCCCACAACCCAATCTTAGGGATTTACAATGGAAGACAATTTAAAAAAGGGCTTTTGTTTTCCAAAAATAAACCGTTTTATTTTTTTTCTTTATAATAAACCTAAACAGACCTTTACCCTTTACCCTTACCCAAGCACAAACCCTTATTGTCATTGATGAAGGATAATTAGTTTTGATTTTGATTAGTATTTCATTATTCTCAAATGATAATTATATTCTTTATGTCATGTTCTATTTATTTATTTATTTTTGTGTTATTGCTTTCCGATAATAATATACCAACAATTCATTTAACTAAACTCCTCTCTCCCATTTTCAGTTCTTAATTATTGTGAATTGTATGAATTTGAAGAATATATATTATACATAAATAAAGTCACATTTGGAATTCCAATAAACATGTGACAAGATAAAAATTAATTATTAAAAAAAAACAAAAAGACAAACCGTTCAGGACAGGATCGGCTTTAAAAAGAATTAAACCATATAATAAAACGGACCTTCTATGCCCAACCCGTTTACAATTAGACCCGTGGTATGTGAACCATATTCCTAGCTCTAGACCACGGTAAAGATCCATCATCCATCCTCTCCCCTATCTTCTTTTGTTTTTTTACAACTCACCCCCCCCCCCCACAACCCATTCCTTCTCCCTCCCCGATTTTCTAGACCGACCTCCAAAATCGAGCTCCTCATTTGTTGTTTTTATTTTATAATATAATTATGATTATAATTATTTATAAAATATGATATAATAACATAATACTTTAATAATATATAATATTTAATGTAAATATGATAAAATATATAAATATTATTATACATAATATAATATATATTCTGTATATATTACTTATTTTTTAAGTTATCACAGTTTATAAGCAATAAATACTATTCACAATAAAGAAGAGTGCTCTCCCCATCTTCTTTACTTCCTCATTTTTTTTCAAATTAGACTTTACACCTCGCATAGAAATATTTATTTTGGATATAGGTTCTTGCATCTTCTTATTGCAACATTATTATATTAACAATCTAAATTTCTTTAGGTATTTTGTACATCAGCATTATTATTATTATTATTAAGTATGGCTTAAACAGTACATTTTGGCCCAATATAGTAGAATCAAGTTATTTTAGTAGAGTTGAAGTATTGAAAGAAAAACTTGTTTTTTTCTTTTTTACCAACAAGAAAAAAACTTATGGAGTCAAAAAAACTTATTGGTGGAAAATGATTTGATGGGATGTTTATACCCATTTTAATGTTTTCCGATTTTCTCTTATAACTTAATTTTATTGCTTATCCAAAAAAAAGTTTCTTTTCTGTTTGAGTATTATTTTTGAATGGAAATTTCAATGCAAATTCTTGGAGTGAAAATAGCATTTAAAGTTTTAAACTCTTGGAGGGAAGATAGCTACCATTTAAGATAACAAAATTGATAACAGTGATTAGTCTACCAAAAACACAAAATGAAGACAGATCAATACTAATTTAGTTCTAATTTAATTGAATAGCGATTAAAGATAGTTGCTTCTAGTTTTTATATATTAATGATATATTGATCATTATTTTCTTAATTTATAAATTTATTTATTATTTTAACATTCTTTCTGATATATTTTTATCATTTTTATTTTATAAAATATTATAAACATTATCTTTTCTTACCCTCCTTTTAACTTCCTCTTTTTTAAATTATTTCTTCATTTTTAAATTTATTTATTATTTTAATTTCCTTTCTGCAATCTTTATTATGTTTTTTTATAAAATATTATAAATATATTTTTAAAAAATTAAAATTTCCTCATTATCTTTTCTAATTATAACATCTCTCTTTAACTTTCTTTTTTTTTTTAATTATTTTCATAATTTTTAAATTTAAATTTGAAATTCCAACTAACTTTTATTTAAATATAAACAAAATGTCAAATTGGTTGGACTTAAAATGAAGAAGACGGGAGGAAGATAGCCTGATCCCCTAAAATTTTACATAGGAAGACAATTCCTTATGATTCGACTTTCTTTGCTTTTAATTCAAAGATAAATAAATCTGACAATTTGAGGTGGATTTGGTACACTTCAATTTGTAGTATAAATATTTTACTGCCGTTACCTTGGTTTTTTTTTTTCTATATATCATATTGTTCAAATCCAAGGAACATATTAAAACAATTCTCTTTTCTTATTCTTCTTTTTTGTTCAAAAAATGTGCAAAGACTATTTGTACTAGTGAGTTGTCTAAGTATCTTCAGAAAAATATCTTTTTATAGGAAATAAATCATTATCAATATATATATACAAAAAATTTATGAGGAACAATATTACTCAGTCAGTCACACATGCCCACTTCTTGTTTATCCAATATAGTAGAACAGAAACAATTTTAAGACCAGAATATAAAACCAATATGCGCATAGCTTAACTGATCTCGGAGTTCAAGTCCAAAATACACAATTATGATTTGAAGAGCATGTTTGGCTTGAATAAAATGTTTAAAATCTTGACGAACTTTTACCCACTTATAATTCAAACCTAGAATGGTTGATTTGCACTGTGTGAGAATACTTCTTGTATGCATGTAAAAGCGTGCATGCACGCATGCATATGCGTGCGTGAGCTACTAAGTAATACTTCTTATTTCAATTTTCTTTGTATTATGAGAGGAGGGGGGGGGGGGGGAGAGGAGATTACATGCAGAAAGTTAGCAGGGCTAGTATTTATGGGGCTATTTCACTGGCCCGCTCAGACGGGCCCAATTTCTCACCTAATCTTAATTCTTAACCAAATTAAATAGTGATTAGTTACATAAAGGCCATGAAACAATTGAAACTAGAAACTAGGAGACACATGAAGCCTGTTTAAAAGAAAATAGTGAAAATAGACACAGGCAAAGCAGTCGGTGAAACACTGGCTCATACAACTTTCTATTTAGGAAGGGTCTGCACTACAACCAAGTGTTAGAGAAACCCAGTTTGACTCATTCACATGACAGCTTCATTATATTCTCAGAAAACAAAAAATGTGTAACACAAATCAAACAAAGGAATTATAGATACAAGGGCGTGATAAGAAGCAACGATTGGTGGCCGCACTGGCACCCACTACCATTCCATTCAGCTGTGCCACTAAATGATTCTACACATGGATGGTTACGGCCTACTCTAGAGCCTTCAGAAAGCAAAAGTAGGCCAAAACACAACCCGGATATAAAAATCACTCCAAATGAGATTGATTGATAGGACAAGAAACCCCTGATGGCTCACCCCAAAAGACACTCTTCCAGGCAAAACCATAACTCATGAAGACAATTGGAACCTGCCACTAGGCTGTTTTCTTTTCCATCCCTGAATTATTTCCAAACTTAACTCGTCAGTATCAGCAAGAATGATAACCAACAAGAAAAGGAGGAAAGAAGAGAACTTACAAAAGCAGCATAATAGATAAAGGTCAATCCAGCCAGTACAACAAAAGCAATCTGAAATACGTTGTACCTGTAATGAGATAAACATAGAGTCAAATTACATCAGGAAAGCATACATGACGTTCATTTGGTCAAGAACTAATCTAACAAGTAAATTATATAGGCGGTTGAATTGAACCTAAGCTGAAAATTAGATGTAATGAAGTTGCAACAAAAGAAGGGCCATCGCTTTGGGGTCTAAATTTACAGGTAGCCAAGAATTGAAAATTTCATTGTCGCCCGATTGTTGTTTTTGGGGGGGGGGGGGGGGGGGTTGGTGTTTGTTGGGGATTGAAGAGAGATCCAGCTTAACTCACCTGTACAAATATTTAATTCCACGGAGGGACTGCAATGTGTGACCAAAGATTTCCTGTGCTGCAGTTGCTTGAGCATAGTAAGCAAATGCTGTGGAGCAGAACTGGATGACACTGTAACAGTAAAACCATAGAATTCTCAACAATGCAGCCACAGCATGACATAGACAAGACAGCATAACAAATACTTTTCAGTAAAACTCGCAACACTAATCAGACAGTGACTGAAATGACTTCCTTTGTTCATTCACATATTAAAAGTATCAAACACTTTAAATGGGCAATTATTTGAACCTATATTTTCCTTTTGTGTAACCAAAGAAAAATTGACAGAAAAATTTTAGGTGTTGATTATGCTGACCTAATGGAGCAAAGAAGGATCAGTCCCACATTAAACAGAAAAGAGTTCATCAGAGTAGCTCCCCACCTGCCAAAAGAGAAAAAAAATCAGATCATGAGCAGTCACAAAAGAACTAAGAGAACAATACATATTTAAAGCAAAAAGAAATGAATGACAGCACAAATCAATTACTTCATGGGATGAATAGTAATGAAAACTAATCTCAGTCCAAGCATCATGGCACCCGCGATCACAGCAAGGAGAAGGTAGAAGCAGAAAAATGCGAATGCAACAGTACCCAGAAGACCTGACAGTGAAGCAGAATATAAACATTAGCTACAATAACTGAATGAAAACTAAATATGCTGTATCTATAATTATAATTATTGGATGGATAAAGGACCAAGAAGAGTATCAGTATTTGAACAAACCCCAAACATCATCCAACTTGATGAAAACTTCATTCAGGAAAGGAGAGAGAGGAGGATCAATTAGAAGATATATAATGATATGAGCAATCCATGCCACTGATACGATCAACCTGGTACAATTTTGAGATGTTAGGTTGTTCATAGATATAAACATAAGACTTGCAAGGCAGTCCTGACTCCTGATTAAGGTGAAAGAACAACAATAATGTAACCCATGATATTGGCAAAAATATATTCACCTGAATCTAAATTGAAAACACAATCACAGATGAGATGCACCATTAACAAACCCAAACACAAAGAACTAGATACTAATAAAAAAGAATAAACACAAATAGAATATATATATATCACACTCTATATTAAAAGGGTTAAAAAATTAGAGTTGGACACAAGAAAGTTTGAATATGCATGACCCACATTCCTAAGCCATTAACAAATGTTGAAAAAGAAAAGAAGAAAGCTATACTAATAACCATTCATTTAACAGTGACAGGCATACTATCTAGCACCGAATGAACTCTAACTCAAGCCCAGGATGCATAATTGAACGGACAATTATCATCACAAGCACCTTTTGACAAACAAACAAACCAGATACGTTTGCACATCCCAGATATATTGCAATTTGAAAATTTAGCAAGTCTTCAATCTCATTTACCAACTATTAGCAATAACACTGTTGCAAATTTTAAGAATTTGCCACGTCCGAAAAGAGTGCCTAAGGTTCAAGCCTCGAATTTGTGAGAAAATCTGACTTCTATTCAGAAAAGTAGGTACTTGGGGTCCTTAAGTTTATACCATCTCTTACAAGGGCAACGTTTTTTGGACTTTGAGCTAAAAATAATGGGCCTAGTTATTTAAGGGCCTACTAATTCAAATGGGCTTAATAAATTTAACTGGACCTGTCCAATTAATAATTTGGGCCAAACAGATACATAGCTTAATATAGATTCCTTTTCCTGTGAAAGTCCTCATAGTAACATGGGGATAGGTCTGTTTAGACATGCCCTTACAGGATGGTACGTTAATATATTTCTATTGTACCTTATGTATTGATTAAATTAAAAAAAGGAATTCAAAATATAAAATCAATATCATTACTTGTTGGGATTTTATAAAATATGTGTTTACAAGTAATTGCTTACCCTAAAATTCCCAACACAAGTTTTGCCAGATATCCAAGAACAGTTAGTGCCCATGCTGTCTCAGCCTGCAGTTAAGTAGGATCAGTAGGCAGAAAATAATACACTTTTTGCCTATAACTCAAAAAGTTACAATGTTGATTGACTACCTTCTCCCCCTGGGGGTACATCTCTTCAAGAAGCTTGACATCTTCTTCTAATTGAAACAACTCCTGGCAAATTAAGCAAGATAGACGAGTAAACAATCGAAGAACAAACTAGAAGAAGGACATCTGGGTAAGTGTATCCAGCTTTACACTACAAACTAGAATAGCACACATCAAATAATAATAAACAAAGCCTCCGCAATCAAGGGTGACAGCATGATATAATGAATAGAATATTTACATTGCAGATGCATATGTCCAATGAAATTAGTAAATATAACCAAATCACCAATATTTGTTACCTTCTCTACTGCCTTTACATTCTTACGGAATTTTCTACCCTTTGAGCCACTTCTTTCCTCCTGATGAAGTGCCTCAGCTGCCTTCTTCAATTCTCTTGCTTTTTTACCCAGTTCAGTTGCTTCCTAATGCAAACAACCAAACAAATCATAAATAAATAGCATTGGTATATTGGGTAAAAGAAAAGCCTGTGCAATCAACCAATTCAAGAGTTTCTATAGAACTACATAGCACCTTGATATACTGTGAGCGAGTAATAACAGCCTTTGGACGCCGGATAAATGAAAATATAAGTCCCAATGGCAGACAAGCAATACCAACACCGCCAAATATCTGGATTGAATGGTTAAAATACAAATTAATATTTATTGTTTCATAAAATGAGTTGGGAAAATATCATAAAATGATCCCAACTGAAAAGCTGTGTTCAGTTCCTTATTTGAGAAGCCGGTGTGTAGTAATGGTATATAACATCAATGTGATATTTTTTTTTTAAAGTATTCAAAAATTAAGGTGAGTTTTACCCACAAGGGACGAAGGATAAAAGAAAAAAGCACTATCTCTACTCACACACTCGCAAGAAAGGTAACACCCAAAGGAAAGTACTTTCTTTCAGACAAAATAAAAAAGGAGAAAAACTTATTATATTGTGCCTGTTACCTAGGCTGAGCAAAGGATGAATTTTAACTTGTTAAGTATTAAACTTCAAGAAGGATGAACTTACAGCAAAGAGCACAGATCCAACAATAGTAGCAAGTGCAACAACATATTCTGGAAAGGTAGTACGCATAGTCCATGTTTTCTCTGATGAAGCACTAGCAGAGTAGGCAGAGCACTGGTTTTAGGACAAGGTGAACAAAGCTGAATGAGAAAGAGCAAAAAGTTGCTTCCAGAGCAACAAATATTAGCTAAAAAATGAACTAAAGAAAATCAAGACCTGATGGAAACCATTCCCTATACATTGTTGGCCACTATTGAAGTCCCATGAGCTAGGAAATGAGGTTGTTGATGATGAAAGATGCCTAACAGTAAAGTCCACCTTCCCAACCAGCCCTAATATATCACCAAAGGATAAAAACAGTCAGATATAGGTTAAGTCTCACATAAAGACATAATGGATTTTAAAATGTTCATTCAAGATTGAGAGTGATTGTTCACCATTGAAAAAGTCAGATTTTATAGTGACAAAGTACTCAATTATTCACTAGAACCATATAGAACTCTCTTAGAGAAAGCATAACAACAACAACAACAACATTAGCCTTATCCCACTAATGTGAGGTCGGCTATATGGATCATACGACGCCATTGAACTCTATCAAACACCATCACAAATCATTTTCTCAGAGAAAGCATAATGGATCACAAATAAGAATCCTACATCTCAAGAAAATATAGGTCCCACTAAACAGTATATAAAGAATGCACACATTTCAAAAGCATTTAATATTGATCCATGATCATGCTTGTCAACCTAATATATCACTCAAAGGATAAAACCACAGTCAGATACAAGTAAAATCAAACAAAAATCCACAATGGATTCAGAATGTTCATTAAAGATTGAGAGTGGTTTGCCATTAGATGGTCAGATTTCATACTGAGTAAATTAATTTCCATTTATTAACAAGTTTCTTATAGTACTCTTTCAGACAACGCAGGGTGAAATTCCCAAATCCCAAGAAGATACAAGCAATAAAATAAATAGCAATGCTGAATGAATGACATTTCCAAAGCATTCAATCCTGATGCATGACCATGCACATCAACCTTCAGAATATATAGTATCCTTCAAATGACGTACAGCTGAAATTTTAAAATCAATTATTCATAAGAACAGCAAAATCTATATCAATTGAAGGCATCATATGGGTATTTGACATATAAAACATAAACTTTTGACAGATTTTTATCAGATATATCAATTAAGTGGATAAATCTATATAGCAAACACATTGCATTTTATATTAAAAGAACTTTAAATGAAACAACCGTGTATAAATAGTGAAAGTGTGAAATAACTTTACACAAGTATTAACTCTTGTTTTGCTGCTTTTCGAAGATATATATTTAGAAAGCTTTTTCTCAAAGAAATCCTTCATAGGAAAAAATTTCCTCACTATATTCATTTCTAAGACAGTGTTTGTGAGATATCTATGCATACCCTTTTCTTATAACTTATCAAAATTTAAGTTTTGCATCAGCAATCATTTTGAAGCAAAATTAAACTCCTTTTCCAGCAGCTTCTATAGTTTTTTTAAGTAGTAAAACTTTTAGGTAGCTTTCCCAATCCCAAACTATGTTAATTGTTTCTTCTTGAAAACTCTTAGAAATCACTCATGAAATCCTAAAATCTTTAGTCCATCCTAAAATCTTGACTTGCCAATCCGAAAATGCCCAACATGAAATCACTCATTGAGCAAGTTCAATTTTAATTTTTCTCGATGATATCCAGCCCCTATTTGATACAACTAATCCACTTTGAACGTTTCATACTTAGTGCTTGTTTGGAAAATCTGAGGCCAATAAAAGTACGTTTGTACACATACTTTTGGCTAACTTTGTGTTTGTCTCATTTTAAAAGGTCTTCCTCTAAACTTACTTTTACCCTAAACGTACTTTTAACCAACGGATTGAAAAAGTTACTTTTCAGTTTACAAATATACTTCTATCTTACAATCATTTTATCAAACTTACTTTGCAGTAAAAAAATCCAAACATAAATCATGTTACAATAAACTTACTTTTATCAAAACTTCGGGCCTATTTGGTTTGCATTTTTGCAAACTAAACCATGGTTTCTAACCATCATTTTCTTATTTTTTATCCAAACAGGTTTTCAGTAAACTTTTCTACTTTTATCCAAATTTCATTTTTGTAAACTGTGGTTATTGTAAAAGTACTTTTACAAGAAGGCAAACCAAACGGGCACTTCATTTTTGTAGACCTCATATTATTTGAACTTAAATTTGCAAACTAAAAACCAAACGGTCTCTTAATCTATTGAAGCTGAAACTTTCCCTGTGAAGCACAGAAATAAAGGTCCTCTTTCTTTTTGGTACTTAAACTTAGGATCCCTCGGAATTTTCTAGTTCTGATTATCAGCTCGTATACATTAATCACACACGGACACTGCTCTTCAAAGGTCTGTTCTACCACAATGATCATCGAACATATCCAACCACCAAATATTGACAAATGATAAACGAAGTCAATTACGACTGCGTCCCTCATAATATATTCAGAAGGCACCATTGAAGTGCATAAGAAAGTAACATAGGGTCCTGATCCCTCGAAAAGAACATGCTAATTTAGTCCTACCCCCCCCCCCCCCGACACACACAAAGGAAGGGAAGAGGCTATAACTGGAAGAAGAAAGTAAACAGGAGCTTACCATATAAGATACCCAGAACGAGCGCGCACACGATAGCTGTCGTCACCATCCACAATAGCGCGCTCTTAATCCGTTGGCCAACACTCCTGCGCTCAGATTGCAGAACCAGCTCAACAAAAATGGCTGACCAATTAACTATTTCGTAATAAATGCAGCTCAAAACGGATGCTTCTGTACACAAACATGCGCATTAATACAACAACCCGAAACTACTTACTTCTCCTGGTCCCCTTCGTAGTAGAACATGGCAAAGGGGATAACGAAGAACACGAGCACAGCATCCACAATGTAGACCACCAGCCACAGATCCTTCATTGGCAAGGTAAGATGACACGCGCCATTGTATATCGCATTCCGACAAGCCTGCCGGTTCGCCACGTCCGCAGGTAACATGAGGATGGAAATCGCAGCGATGGAGAGACCTAAAACGACGACGAATTTCGGGAAGTAGGCCTGGTTAGCATCGTCGGGGTGCTGGTAATTAACGAGGAGGTAGACATTGAAGATGAAGACGATGATGCACACAACTATGGCCACGATCACAAGAGCGAGATTGAAATCGCCCATGACTTTTCGAGCTATCGATTCGACGAACTCCCTATCGAATCGAAGAAATCAAAAGGAGAATTAATGGCTCAATGTTAGGGTTTCAGGGTTCGCAGATCTTAATGAACAGGAGGAGAGAGCTTTCACTCCGATTGGAGGTAGTTCTTCGCTCCAGGGGAGATTCGAATAAACGATGATTTTGATTGGGAAAAGGTGAAACTACCTTTCTGCCCTCAGCGAGAAGTAACTGGAAGGGGAAGAAGCGTGGCAGGGGAGGAAAGAGGTGGTTTTGGGGGTAAAATGGTAAAATGAGGAATCTTAGTTCCAAATCAGCCTGTCCAGAACCAAGGCGATGATGTGTGTTTTACAATGTTACTTTCAACGTTGTAACTTGCGAAGGCAGAACCGCCCGTGAGCTCCGCGCCGCGAAGGAAGCCTGTGTGCGTTACTGTTCCAAGAGACGACGTCGACGTGATTAAGAATAGGTAGATTTTGAGAATTAGAATTTTAAATAAATTATTTTATTAAAATATGTTTAATCATATTTTATATTTACTTAAATTTCATAATATTTTTAGGATTATTACTATTTATATTATTTTTATTTATTTCTTATTTTATAATTTTTTTTAAATTTAATTTAAAATATTTTAAAATATTTTAGTCTTTACATATTTCTAAATAAATTATCATATTTTTAGATTTAGTTATTAGGTTAAATAATTTTCTATTTTATTAGATTTTATTAATTTTTTTAAATATTTCATTAAATTTTATAAATAACTATCATTATAATTAAAATAATAGAGAATATTTGAGTTCTTTCTTTCTTAAGTTATTTCTTGCCTTCTCTTAATTGTCCTTTTTTCTCTCTCTCACTACCATCTCTCTCTCCCTCCTTCTCTGACTTCAGAACGGTTCACACTAATTCCAATTAAAATATTCACAACAAACACTTTGTTTTTTCCATCATTATAATTTTACTTTATTTTTACTATTAACTTATATTGAAAATGTTAAAAATTAAAAAATACATAATAGTTTTCTCATCTAAATTTAATAAAGTATTTTTAAAATTTTTAAATCAAGGGTAAATTAATTTACTTTAAATTGTAAAATTAAACCATAAAATCCAATTGAAAATGTAGTTAAATTATGAAAATTTGAAGGATAAATATTTGTATCTAAAAAACAATCAATATTAAATTTAAATATGAAAACTATAGGGATACAAATAATGCGAATCCTTTAAATATAATTTTATTTGGCTTCTCGTTTAAATATAAATTTGTCATCATACTAATAATTTTTAAAATTCGTTATTCATTCAGATTCATTCTCTTTATTTCTCTCGTACACATTCATTATCATTTTCTTCGGCTACCATTCATTATTATCTTTGTGACCGTATGAAATCCGAGAAAAACCCCTTTCTGAGTATGGCGGGGCTGCTGGATCGAGAAGTGATGTGAGCCAGAAGGCCCAAAAACTGAGAATGGTTCCTTCATGGTTCGGGTTTTGGATTTGTTTCATCAAATCATGTGTTAGGGTCCATAACAGAACCCAAACCAGTCCAAAGCCCATTATTTTGATGGATCCATGAAGGAACTAGTAGTGATAAGATAACAATATATTTTCTTTTTTTGCACACTCACCAAAAAAAATGTTGACTGATATAACATTATATTGTCAGGGCCACCACGTAGCTTTCTTTGCTGTTTAATATTGTCAACCAGTTGTCTGCAAGATGCAAAGATATCCTCTGCCCATGTTTGGTAGGGAGGAAACAAGTTTCACGAAAAAGAGGAAGAGAGAGAATTTTTTATCATATATATTTGGTACAAATTATCTAAGGTTCTTAAAAATAAAAAATAACATTCTCTCCATTCCTTTTTTTGTGAATTTTTGGCCATTGAATTAATATCATGAGAGGTGAGCATTCGGTCAGTTTGGTTCAATACGAAAACCAAAAAAAAAAAACAAATAACTGAAATATGTTTTTTAATCAAATCTAACCAAAACTAAAAAAAAAAAACCTGAACCGAATTATTTTGATTTCATTCGGTTATTTTAATTCGATTTAGGCCTCTACAGTAACCCAAATTTTTTTTCCCTCCAATCCAAGTCATAATTATATCATAAATAAATATAAAAAATTCAATCTAGGAATTGTGAAAGGCAGAACAACCATGATTATACAATAACAAATAACCACAATTGTTGCTAGAGAAAAGAATTAATTTCATATAGCTTTCAGCTTCAGAATAGTCTACAACTTATCCAACTAGCTTATGGCTTTAGAGTTGGGAATCCCAGTATACGTGCAGCAGAAAAATATCACTGAATTCCCTTCTCACTGTTCGTCCGTACATTTTTTCTCTCTAAATATGCCACTGCTCTCTCTGTAGAGTGGATCAAAATTCTATTAATTCTGTGTATAATAATTCATAATCTTTATCAATATATAGATAGGATTATTAAATTTAAAACTAATTCAAATATTTAATTTTAAATCAAATATTTAAATTAAATCAAATATTAATTAAATAGATTAGTTTAAATTTAAATCTATCTAATAGATTAAATCTAAACTAACTATCTAATCTATATTCAGAATCAAATCTAAATTGAATTTATCATATAAATCAAATTTAGATTATTAGTTTAAATTTAAATATATCACATAAAATTAAATTTAAAACTAATTCATTTAAATTAATTTAAATTATATATATTTTGAAATAATATAATATATCAAATATATAAAATATATCAAACATATATATATACTTCGAATTTTATAGTATATATATATCAAATATATATATTTATATATAAAATTCAATTACTCTAAATTAAACGTTAAATTTATTAAATTTAGACACATTTTAAATTCAATAAATCTGGATATTCTAACTCGAGTTAACTCATTCTTGTATACAACCTTGTAAATTCATATGATGTTGGTGGTAGGCAAATAATACTATTGGATCCACAAGGCACAAATGACCTCTAACAAAATATTGTGACTACCCAAATCATATGAGATCGGTGATCCGATGTAACCTATCATATAACCCGATCACATCCCTTTTGTCTCACGATATCTAGGACAAGTATGAAGTATGGAAATGTCATTCTCATCTTATTCAACCTTTACTTTCTCGATCTCTGTGTAGACTGACAGAACAAATGGAAACACTTTCATTTGAGCATGACCATGCATTTCTCAATATCACTCATCAAAGGGTCCACATATATCTCTCCATTAATTAGAGGGACAAATTTCATCTTAACCATTCATCTTCCTCTACATGTATTCCACTCTATCCGATCATAGCCTTTATGATCTCTCGATTAAATGTGACTCTTGACTATGCCAAAGTATAATGTTTCCCATATAAGAAGTCATGGTGATCTCAGGTCCAAGGGTTTAGTGACATGGTTATATATATATATATATGAGATATACTTATGACTTGATCCATGCAGTTATTTCATAATGGGTCGATCCAGCGCATATTCCCTAGCAGGTGCTTATGATTTGATTTATATATTCATACATAATTATCACATAATTATCAATCAAAATTATAGTAGTCTTAATTCATCTTTATTCTCACAAAGATGATTGATTATGGACATTTAGGATAAAAGTAATTTATCCAAAGATATTATTATAAAAATAAACATGTAAACAATATAATAATGTAATAAAAGAAAAAACACATTCTTTTTCATAATGAAGTATAGTCTAAGACACAATCTCTAACATTTAGAATCAAGGCATACAATACCAAAAGATGCCTGAATTAGGATCAAGTATTTACTAATTTTTTCAATAGTGAAAATAAGTAGGTAATGCACTTAACTTATAATGCAACAGAAAATCAACGGTAATTCTACTTCATCATCCACCAAAATCCCTAAAATAAGTTTCCATTTAAGCACAGGTTATATAAGAACTAACATTGACTACATCACTTCTACAATATGAAATTATTAGCTAACATGACCTCAATACACACAAAGAGAAACCATTGCTATGACTACGAGTGTTTGATATTTGATTGTGAATCCATAACTGACATAACAGATTTAATTTACCTTGAGTTAAACAAAAATGTAGAGAATAGAGACTATAAACTCGAAGTGAGAACGAACTCAATAATGAAGAGGCAACTTGCTGCGAGTTGTGACACGATCACACGAATGGAGAGCTAAGATGTAGTTACAGTCTTGCAAAGAATAATGAAGTCAAATAGAGAGTCGAGAGTTGAAGACACGAAATGAAAGCTAGAGTGAGAGCGAAGTCAAAGAACTAGGATTCTCGGAGTGAGACAAAAGCCGAGAGCAAAAAGTGGAGGCTGGAGGGAGCAAGCACCGATGCCAAGTGGTGTTTGGGAAGGAGACATGTTTTAGAAAGCCTCTGCTCGTGTTAATGTGGATGTGGATGGAGTACTTTGCTCGTTGTGTGCTTCCGCAAGCTTGGAGTGGGTGGTTAGGTTGGGTGCTTCAGAGTTCATACTAGGTTAGGTCGATTTCAAACACGTTGTAGTTTGTAGGATAAGGGAAAAAATGAAGAGATTATGTTTGTTAGGGAGCAAAAAAATAAATACATATATATATATATATGAATTTCGGTCGGTTTAGTTTATTAGGCTTTTCAAAACTACAACCAAATTGAGCCAAAATTATCAAAATGACCTAAAAAAATTGAACCTAAACCAAAAATCCAAATAACTTAAAAAAAAAGAATAAAAAATTATTTAGTTCGGTTTAGTGATCGATTTTGATTCAATTTTGCTCATTCCTTTATGACAAATGATGATGGCATTTATGTATTTAAACAAATATGAAGACCTATTTTGCAATTCTACCTCAAAAGACCCATTCTTCCAATATCTTGGAATGGTTTTTCTTTAACATGAGATTAATCTAACAACAAAAATATTCATAAGAGACAAATGTGCAATAACACACTAAAGAGGACTAGGAACACTAAAGAGGACTAGGATTGATAATTTCCCTTGGTAGTTATCAAACCTAGAGTTGGCAATTCAGCCCAGGTCAAAATGCTTAGATTGCCAAACGGGCCCGAGATATGAAGCCCGAGCTTGTATGGCATAGGCCCGCAGGCCTATGTTTTTTTTCATTTATTTTTTTTTATTTTTTTATATTATTATCTAAATTAACACAACTAATTATTATCATTATTTAATAAAAATTAATATAATATTTAAATTTACAATTTATACATCACTAATCAATAAAATAATATATTTTTAAATATTTTAAACAAAAAATAAAAGAAGAAAAAGAAAATGGGGCAATCGAGCTGCTCCACCATGGGTTGGGTTCGAAAAATCTGTTTCCTATTTGAACTTATATATTTAAAACTCAGCCCACTCATTTTATCGGGCTAAACGGACCAACTCATCGGGCTTGACCCATTTTGCCGGCTCTAATCAAACCTAACACCCCCACCCTTCACACAAGAGTTGATATATACTCCTATATCTCAAAAGTAATTTTAAAACTTAAAGCTACATAGTGGGTAAACATTATTGACCATTTCTTTGTAATATTTAATGAAAACATTGTGAAGTTGTGATATATATATATATATAGGCAAAGTGTGTGCAATGCATGGCATTTTATATATAGGATATAAAGTTACATGTAAGTTTGAAAGGGACACAAGGTTGGCAAAAAGACAGAAAGGGCCGTAAGAGGAAGTTTTGCGGTAGTTATGAAGGATGTATAGGATATTAACATCAATATATATATTTAATAAAATTAGTCATAAATAGTATGATTTAAATTCCATACAATGCATAAGATCCACTTTTAATTTAATATTTCTTCTAATCCTTAATACAAATCATTTTTAACTAGTTTACACATATTAATGAAAGGAATTAAAAGAAAGTTAGATCAAAAAATTACATTACAATACTTTCAATTATTACACTTATTAATTATATTAATGCTACGTTTGATACATGTAAAAATTAATTTGAAAAAAAAAGGAAAAAAGGTGATGGAAAGTACTTCATTTGGTCCAAAATATAATGGGATTTTTGGAATCTTTTTTTAATCCATAATATAAGATGTTATGTAATTTTTAGGAACAATTTATCCTTTTTACTCCTATTTATTTGTGACCAGTCTCTCATAATTTGTAATAAAAATGAGTGAAAATAAATTTAATTATTGGTAATTAATAAGAGTATAAATGAGATATTGAGCTTTTTGCTTTGTTAATTTTCTTCTTTGATAGTCAAATACATTATTTTTCCTTTTAAAAAAAATACACATCTCTTAATAATTAAAAATTTAAAATTTTAAATCAATTTACAAAATAACATTTTAGCAATACTGAACATCACTAAGCTAAACTAATTTGTGAAATGCAATTGTCTTCGAAAAGGAATGCCACGTTCGGATGAGCATTGATATTATTACCCTTACATACTTATTATTCGATGTATCAAGTTGGTCTTATTTTAAAAATTAAAAATTAAAAATAAAAATAATATTTTAAAAATATATTAATGTGTTTTAAAATTTGATGAACAGAATAAATAAATATAATTTATTTTTACAAAGGAATTATAACTGTAATCTGTTTACTTTTATTCTTTGTTTTCATTTAACTAAATATAAAGTTAGAATAGAATATATATATATATATATATACTTTCATGAAATATTAAAATATAATTACTATTTCATTATATTAAAGTTGATTGTGGAATAAAATTCAATCACATATATAAATATTAAAATGTACGGTCATTATTTAATTAAGTTTAAATAAAGTGTTTTAAGTTGAAATTAAAATCTTAAAACATGCCATAACACTTGCAAATATAATTGTCGTGTGATTAATATATAAAGACCAAAATGAAATTTTTAATTTAATAAGGGCTCAAAGTAGAAATATCACAATTTATATTTATAAATAGGGGTCATGATTCCTACATTATTATTATTACTATATAACTGAGTTATCTTCCTCTCCTTAGAGAAAATTATTAAGAAGGTCCTAGGATATCTAATCTGGAAGGCTAACCCATGAAATCCTCAAATCCTTCTTGACTAAGAATTAACGTATGCTTGGTGGGCTTGGAGGGAGTGGGAGATTTCTTTCAATTGTGTTCCGAGAGAATATACTAGATCTACTGATATACTTGCTCATATGGCTGTGGCACAGAAGCTTTCGGACAAGTTTACTTTCAAGAAATCCCATTTGTAATGTTTAGTTTATTTTAGGCTTAGGCCTCTCTCTTTTTATCAAAATATATATATATATATATAAGGTATGCTTCCTTCCATTTCTGTATTCTTAATTATATTGCGAGGACAGGAGTGTGTGTGTGTATGTGAGAGAGAGAGAGAGAGAGAGAGAGAGAGAGGAAAGAATTAATCACAGGTGAGTGGTTATAAGTTGTTATCATGGCAGGGTAGGCCTACAATGACATTGATTGGTATGTGAAGACAGAAACATATATAAAAGAGATCATTAAACAATTTGTGCTCACTGTGCATTCATGTGACTACTTCCCCACAACAAAAGCACTTGCCTCCTTCTGATTCTGGCATTTTTGCATTATATATATATATATATATATGTTGACAACACAAATTATGAAAGGTGGTTGCAATGGACATTCCATTATTGACCAAAAATATGACTCTTCACCAACTTAATTTTCTTCTTCTTCTTATTTTTTCTTTTTGGTTCTGATTTGATGAGATTTTTGGAGGCATGCATTCATTAATTATTTTAATATACAAACTAGTGTGACTTGTATGTGCTACCTAGTAAAATTTAAGAAACGATGTTCCTGGCTCATTATTGCATCCTATTTTTCTTTTTTTAATCTATTTCTGTTATTCTAAACCTATTCAACTTTAACTAAATGATTTATTGAGGTTCAGATTAATTTAAATTAAACTAAGTTAGACCTTTTTATGTAGCAATCTCTACTACTAACTATTTAGCAACTGAATTTCTAAAACTCAAAACTAAAACCGATAATTAAGCTATCTTACCTGTCAGAACTCAGAACACTTAGATCGTCCAAATAGGCAAATACAAGAAGCCAAACTAAAGATGAAACAGAAGACGTGCGACATGACCCTTGAAGCTGATGTGTAAAGGATATTTCCCCAAATCGTTAACCTTTCCTTCTTCGAGATCTTTCTGGCTTGTTATAGTTTCAGCTTGGGAAAAACTTTATTGGAGCACAGTTCAATGAAGAGGACGTACGATGTCTTGTCTTGTTTTATTTTTTGGCAAGACTTTTTTTTTTAGGAAGACGAGTTTTCTGCGGGTTGGCCCAATAAAATAGTTCTCTGCATTTAACTATTCAATATATAATATTAATTAAAGGTATGAAATCTAACATAAGTCACATTAGTTTATAAATAGTTTCCTATAAATTTGATTATATGTCGGTGGTATATAGAAAGTTGAACTAGTCATAAGTTATAAATAAAATGGTTAATCTCAACTTTCATGCAATATATAAAAAATGTATTTAGTTTCCATATACCATAATAAAAAAATTACAAATTATAAATAATGCAAATCATCTCAATCTTTATACAATATGCTAGATTTTTTTTAGCTGAAAAAAATACATATCTAAACCGCAAAAGTATAAGAATTCGCATATTAAAAAGTTGAATTCTCTGGTAAGTTGCCCCTAGAATGAATACAAAAAGTAGAAGATATTCCAAGAAGAAAAAGTTACATATGGGAAACATTACCCAACCTAATAATTTATTTTAGGTATATCAGATTTGATCGTTAAGAGATGATGCACTCAAAGAGGACCTCACATAAAAAAGGCATCACTATTAAATAAGAGTAAGATTTATATGTTTAAATTTATATCCTTAACATATTTTTATTAAATTAAATCAAAATATGTAAATTTTAAATTTAAAAATAAATTATTAACAATATTAAAAATAAAAATTAGTTATAAAATAAATAACACATACAAAAATTCATTTGTTCTAATTTAATTGAAATAAAATATCTTAAATATATAAATTGAAGTACTTAAGTTTTTTCCTTTAAAATATTCATCATTAGATTTGTAAGGCAGGCATTAATCATGTTTCCCCAATTAATTGAGGCTAATAAAAATAATAAACTTCAATATGAGTTGTGTTGTCATCTAATGGTTCTCTTATTTAAAAGTTCTACATAAATAAAATATATATTATATATAATATTATATTCTTTATCGCTCCTATTTATATTTATATAAAATGTTATTAAGAAAATTTATAAGATTTTATTTATTTTATATATAATATTATATATATACATGTACATAATAATCGAGAGCTGGTCACTGCTAGTATAACTGACACACGCCCGAGGAACGTACAAAATAAGACGACAGTACCGGAAGAGATTTTTTGGTTCCAAAGGGTGGCTATATCATTAATTTTGCTGACAGTTCTGTTTTTTTTTTTTGCTGAATAAATGATTGCTTATTAAATTGTTTGTACTGTTTGTACTTACTAGACTGACACCTTTTGCTCGTCCATAGGATTAAGTTGTACTTGTACCGTACGTACGCTGTTTTTTTGACTTTGTCTACGTCACATTTATACGTAAAATTTATATATTAACATTTTAAATTAAAAATATTTATATTTAAAAATATTAAACTAATGATAAGAATTATTTTTTATCTATTTTTATGCAAAATATTTAAATTTTCTTTATTTTGATATCGCACTGTATAATTTAACAACATGGGTCATGTTTTACACTAAGTTTAAAATTAAAATATTAGACAATATAAAAACCATAAGTTATTTTATGTTTGGTTATATTCATAAAAAATACTTTTTAGTTTTTACATAAAAAAATTATTCTTAGCTATTCATAAGTTATTAATAGTTTCTCAAAAGTCAAAACAATTAGAATTATGTTTATTTAGATTTTGATTACTTTTAAAAAACTTAAACAAACATCCTCAAATTTTTTAGTAGTGTTTATTTTAAAAGGTATTTTTTTCACCAAAAAGAAAGCTTAAGCAAATGGCCCTAAGTCACATTATTCGTGATTTGATTTATGAATTATTTGATTTTTTAAATTTTATAGATATTTAAATTATAGAATATGTATAGATTTATAGAAGTATAGATGATTTTATTAATTACTTTACTTATTTATTACTATTATTTTCTCCAAATCAGGGGAGAGGATCCAAATCGTTTAAAACTACAATCTTCACTGGATTTTTGTCAGCACTGAACATAATATTTATTATTTAAGAATATTTGTGTTTTGATGAAAATAGATCATCTGACCATTTAAATGACTGTGTGATTATTAAAATCGTTTTGTTTATATTTTTGAAAGTCAAAAGATTCCATCCATACATGAATATATCAATATAAAATATAAAATTCATAAGAAATGACAATATTTATTATAAGCACCAGCGGATCAAAAAATTTTAGGTTGTAGGGCATAATAGAAACTCATACATACATATATGTATATAAAATTTTTGCAGCTTGAAAAACACAGTATAACTTAAAATTTATGGAATTAAATTAGGATTATCAATATTTTTTTCGAAATCAAATCATAAAAATCATTTTTTATGGATAGATCTAATGTTTTATTTCAACATTCATCAACTGCTTAAAAAAATTGTTGTTTTAAAGTTGATTTTCTTTTGAGAAAAATTTCTATTGTTAGAATTTAAATTAATACTATAATCGTGAAATTCACGTTCATATAATATAATACTACAGATTATTTCTAAAAAAAAAGCTAATTATTATATGCTATATGGTCAACAACTTATAATTTTTTTAAATAAAAATTCTAGGTTTATTATAAATTTCATATAGGTAAAATTAATTATAAGGGTTGTATTATATAAAAAACAATAGTAAAATGAATACGAAAAAAATAAAAGTAAATAAGTAAAACATGTCGTATTTGGCGATAAATTAGGAAGTTGGTTGCACGAAGCTAAAAGAGAGGGACGAGATGTTAAATAGGGAGAAAGAATGAAAATAGTTAATTGGCAAGAAAAAATACGCATAGAGGAAAGTAACCAAAAAGAAAAGATAAAATAAAAAAAATCAATATTTATTGAAGAACAATAGACTAATTTTTTTTATACAAAATATTAATTTATCTTATTAGTTTAATACAGTCATAATTAACTTGAAAAAAACAAAATAAATATATGTGATGATGCGCATAATGAATATGTTTAAATAGCTGTGTTTAATTATTCAATTTTTTTCGTTCAGTTTGGTTTGAAAACCGAAAATTGAAATAATGATGAAAAAAAATAACCTAACCAAATCAAAATGGCAGGGAGAACCGAATTAAATTGAATTAAAATATTTCAGTTAAGTTCAGCTTTTGCAATTCAATTTGACACTTTGGTTAAAGTAATATGACATAGATGGTGAAGAAAAATACAAAAGTTTTTAAAATTTTCAGAAAAATATAAATATTCATATATAAAAAATCCAAAATAATATTAATCTCAATAAAAATATCATTCATAATAATATTTATGATAATGATTTAAAAAATAACATTATGAAATGGAAATCCAAATCCATTATAAAAAACCACTAAGAAAATTTGAAAGAAAATTAAAAATATTACATCTCAATCTTGTATTAAAAACTTTAAAAGCATGACATTATAATAAATTAAAATATCAATAAAATTAAAAAATGTGAAAATAAAAAATTTAGTTTGTTCGGTCTATTTAGGTTTTTCATAATTAAAATCAACCAAATCAATATAACCAAAATTTCTAAAAAACTTAACCGAATCAAACCAAACAATCAAATAAATCAAACTTAATTTAATTCGATTCGGTTTTGTACACCCCAATGTTTAAACATGGAATAAAAGTTGTGTTATTAAAAATAATACTATCAAATATTGGGGACAATTAATATACATCAATTTCTAACCTTATCAAGTATTAAGAAAAGTATTAAACTTACCAATTCATATTGGAATGAATAATAGGGGTTCTGATTTCTTAAAAAAATGGTTCATAGTTCAATTTCTAACCTTTTTGCATGATATAAATCTCATTGAAAGAGTCTATCATTTATCTTGAGAATTCCAAGAAAAATTATTCCTTATCCTAATAGATAATACTCCCTCCAATTTTAAATATATGACATTTTATCTTGATTTTAAATATAAGATCTTTTTAGAATACAAGGTAGTATTTATTACATATTTAAAGAAAATTTCTTTTTAATTCATTTAAGAGAGAGGGAGGAAGAAATTAAATAAGAATAATTTAAAAAAAAGTATTATAATTAAAAGGATCACTCCATAATAATAATAAAAAAATATTTTTTTGGTGGTGGCAATTGCCCCCCATGATGACTAGGTCTACTCCTTTATAAGTCATAAAAAATATGATTAACTATCCCATTATATGTAATGAAGAGAGCCCACGCCTATAGTTATTGATTCATTTGTGAAGCGTGCAGCACGACTCCTCATTCACTTGGTTTTTGGTCATTATATAACCTTTTCTTGTTTTGTACCTTGCACGCAGCATCTTTCTCGAGTTATCATTGACTACATTTTTTAACCATGATAATAAATTCATAATTACATCCTTATGTAACTTAACTATATCTTAAAATTAGTCATTTTATCCCCAATTTATTAGTTAATAAAATTTAAAAATATACTTTCTCCTATTCTTAATATAAAACCATTTATATCAAATTATGTAGATTATAGATGTATTTTTATTTTTTCAAAAATTAAGATATTTTTTTAAAATTATTTTTATTTAATTTCTTTCTCTCTCTTTAATATAAATTAAATTAAAATTTTTTTAAAAAAATATGTAATAAATATTATTTCATATTTTAAAAAATTTATATTAAACATCAAATTAAAATATCTTATATTTTAGAAATAAAGTTTTTCCTGCATTCAACTTCAAATGTAATAATTACATTTTTCCAGACAAGCAGATTACTCTATCATCATTGTGTTGCGTGTATTTTTTTTTTCCATTGCATCAATTATTGTTATCTTTTTTGGTAACAATTATTGTTATCTTTCTTGATAAACCAATATTCCGTTCAAAAGTCAATGATAGGTAAATGTCATATCAAATTAATTTTTTTAAGGCAAAATCACGAGTCATTTAATTTCATATCATGATTTTACGTTATTTCCTTTTAATTATTTATTTTCAAAATATAATAAGAAGTTCCCCCAATACTTACCTTGAATGCTGACATTATTCAATGTTGATATATGTAAATTATCGCAAAGCCATCAATATTCATATATCTTAGGTGTAAAATATTTTTAATTTAAATTAAAAATTAAAAATAACCAATTTCTAAACAAAATCTTAATTTTATAATTTTTTATTATAAAAAATAAATTGGATAAATGTGTAAGTATTTAAAAAATTTTGTCAATATTTTCTATTAATATAATTAATAGTATTAATAATAGGAAAATTTTAAATTAATTTATATTGAAAAATAAAGGATTAAAAATAAATAAAATTAAATTAAATGATGAAAATGAAATCCATTATAAAATTAATGGACTGTGCTTTTATTTGTCTTTTTTTTTTTTTCAAATTACTTTGGATGTTTGAATCCGAAATTCTTCAACACGGATCTAGGTTGACTCTGTAGGTTTTATGAATTGTTAATTTATATCTACAACTAGATGAATTTTTTTTTTGGGGTCTGACAACTGGGTGAATTATTGAAAAATACAATCTTATGATAACAATTAACAATTATTTTAAGAAGACTAAATTAATACAACATGACTTGTTTAATTTACTATATTTTTGTTTAAACAAACACATAGTCAAATAACGTCGAGCCAATTTGAATCAGTGTTCCACGCCACACCCACATAACTAATCTTTCATATTACCATACAAATCTAATAGCAAAGATCCCGTAACAATGCGAAACTTCGAGGAAGTTGCGTCCCGTTCTTCCACCTATTTTAGAATATCATCCCCTCACAACAATCTTCAATTTTCGCTTCGATCATACAGAGATATTGCTGTAGATCGTTCTCAATTTCTCAAAGCAATCTTCTTCAATTCATGTTTATCATCTTTGTCCCTGAGAAATTGAGTGATGAGTACTCCTCAACAAGAGACATTGCTCGTGGAGAATGGCCATATCAAGGGTTTGAGCAGGGAGTTGAGGCATGGCAGGACTGCTCATAACATGTCCTCTTCCTCCTTGCGCAAGAAATCGGACCTAGCCCTTGTTTCCAAGGTTCAATGGTGCTTGCTCAGGAATTTGCTCGTCAATTTCCAAGAGGTCATTATTGGGACCAAGCTCTTCATTCTCTTTCTTGCGATTCCATTTGCCTTCGTCGCCGAAGTCTACAGGTTCGGTCGAGTAAGTGATGCGGAATGCTTGATTTGTTGTTTGGCAGACGAGAAAATGAAATTGAGTGGGGCAAAAACCTGTTAGGAAAATTTTAGAATGTTTTACAATTCGGGCGTATGAGAAGTGCAGAGCAGCTATTAAGGCTTGGTGTTTCTGGTTGTTGTGATTTGTTGTGCCATCTTTGCTGAAGTCTATGGGTTTGGGACTTGTGAGTAATAATTCTGCAGAATGCTTAGTTTGATGTTAATGGGTTTTGAGGGTGCCAATGGTTGTTTGGCAGGGGGGATGAGAAATGATAAAAAGATGAGACTGGATGCAAGAAAAAGCAACAATGAAAAGTACTAGTTTTTAAAATTTGGGTATATGAGAATTGATTGCAGAGTTTGATGTTTGGTTGTGATCTGTTGCATACAGCCTTGGGTTTTTGCGTTTAGCTTACTTGGACTTACACCACTTGCTGAACGCGTCAGCTTCTTGACAGAGTAAGCACGTTTGATGAATTTCTTGCGTTTTTCGTCGTGCAAGCTTTTATTCTTGCTTGAGCAGATTCTGATTATGGTTTCGTTTTCTCCCTTGGTGATTGCTAATTCAAATATCGCAGACAAGTTGCTTATTACACAAGTCCCACAGGTATGAACCTACCACTGATATATTATCGGCTCGCATATATTTTTCCTATGTCTGAAATAGTTATTCATGGGCCATAGCCGATAGTATAATTGTTGGGTACCTTAACTTGAATCCTTGTTAATTTTAATTTTTAATAAACCATGAGGTTGGAAAACTCAGGGAATAATAATACAGTTGAGAGACTAACAGCCCTTTGGTTCAATTCAATTAATTGGGGGTTAGGTGAAGTAATGTGAAGAGTTTGAGATGATGTAGTGGGATAATGATCACATGGGAATTTATTTGGCATGATATTTAGATAGGAGGGGATGAAGTTTATTTTTTATGGAAAGAAAAATAAAAATACAAATGAAAAGACCTTTTTACCCCTGGCCAAAAAAAAATTCTCGCTCCCCCATCAATCTTCTTTCCCAAAGACAAATCAATACCACAGATCACCATCACAAATCTTGCCGGCGTTAACCAGAGACCCTGATCCTGCTGAACAAATGATAGGAACATAGAAGAAGTTATATACTTTCATATCCTATGAAAATGATGTTTAAAATAGTTGAACCTAGATCTCGAAGATGAACATTTTTTGGTCTGTAAGTTGAAGTTGCGACGTCGACGGAGAAGTTGTGTGGCTGTTTAGATCGAGGTTTACAGACCTGGGAGAAGCAGTGACGGAGTTTGATGGCTAGATCTTGGTTAGCCATGGATGCTATGATGAAGTTCGAGGAAAAGGATGGGGTTTGGCCATGGAAGCTGTGTGATGCCAATCTCCACCTCTTGCTCGGTCGTTGATTGCCAATGACTATGGGAAGGACGAAGGAGGTGGTCACTGGATGGAGGGCCGACGAAGGCTCGTCGAAGGTTGGGGTAGGTGGAGGTGGAGGAAGATGGCTGGGGTGGTCGATAAAGAGGGAGATCGAGGAAGAGAGTGCAGAGTGTTTGTGAGGTTATTTCGGCCTTTTTAGCACGGATTACATGAGGGTAAAGGGGATTACATAGCAAAATGAGTGTGATATGTATTACCTTGAGGTAATCAAGTTCACATTTTGTAATGGGGATTACCTAACAAGAGGCAAACAAAATGTATTAAGTCAAGTGATGTATTTATTATTACTTCACATACCCCTATAAGTGAATGAACCGAACAGGCAGTAAGAAATATAGATACATTGTATTTTGGTATGGCTAATGATGCAGCCAAATTGTGAAATTCAGTATTTTTCTCTTTATGGTATCTAGCCCAACCCGTACAAAGTCCTAGAAGATACAAAGCCAAAAAAATTCGAGTAAATTACTAAGAACTTTTCAGATTTTTCTTTTGAAAGCATCCAAATTTCTCATGGATTTTCAAAATATGCATTTTAGTCCAATTTGAATTTTTTTCTACCTAAATATCCTCCATTTCAATTTTATTATTTTTGAGGGTTCTACGTTCCCTTAACCTAAATATACCAATATGTATTAAATCCAAATATGCTCAAATAAAAACAAAAAAAGTTAGATTTTGTTTTAATCAAAATCGATAAAAATTTATTTACTATTTAAATTAATTGATAAAAGATGTGCTAAAGACACAAATTTTTGTTTTAGGAAATTATGTGTATGTTTTGAAAATAGAGAAGTCTATAATTCCAACAATGCTCAGAAGATGTCTATATAATTTACTCTAGAATTTTTATTGTTGTCCATTATCAGTCACTTCTCAATTTTGGAATGTAAATGGACATCAAATTGTATCCCTTCTTTGGTTTTTGGTCACAACATTGCAACCGTGTGATTTTGTGCTCTTGAAAATGGTCAAATCACAGTTGTAGAAATGGTGCTCTTTCAAACTGTACGTCATCAACTATCACCATATTATAACACTAGAAGTTGTTGAACTGATGCTTTTTGTTTTCTGGTTTACAGTTGGAGGACTCATAAATGCAACTTTTGGCAATGTCACAGAACTCATAGTAGCAATATTTGCTCTTAGAAATAATAAAATATCTGTGCTCAAGTATTCTCTCTTGGGTTCAATCCTATCAAACCTTCTTCTGGTGCTTGGAACCTCTCTCTTCTGTGGTGGAATAGCAAACATTAGAGTAGAACAAAAATATGATAGAGTAAGGCCCTGAAGCCTCATTCAAGATCAATTATGTATAGTAGATCTTCTTAAATTTTTTCCCTTCTTAGTAAATGATGACTATTGTTAGATTGAAATTTTTCTTGGTCAATGAACTTGCAGAAACAGGTAGATGTGAACTCGCTAATGCTGCTGTTGGCATTTTTATGCCACTTGCTGCCTATGCTGTTCAGATATTCTAGCCTCTCGGCTGCTGTTGATGCAGACCCAACTCTCGACTTGTCAAGAGCAGCAAGCATTGTGATGCTTATAGCATATTTTGCTTACCTTGTCTTTCAACTGCGGACCCACCGCCAATTATTTGAAGCTGAGGATGTAGGCATCTTAAAATATGAATCCATGAAGTTGGTTGTATTTGTATCTATTTGGCAAATACTTAATACCATCAATCTTTGATCAGGACGAAGACAATGATGATAATGTTGCAGAAGCAGCAGTGATAGGATTCTGGAGTGGGATGGCTTGGCTGGCTGGAATGACTATACTCATTGCTATCCTGTCTGAATTCGTGGTGGTCACAATTGAGGTAACTCAGGTCAATCCTTAAATGCTTGATTAAGCACCTGCATAACAGAGAAGCAACAGTTTTTCTCCACTTGACATGATATGGAAATGGCAATGAACTTCATTTTTACTGTCATAATACTTTACTGCACTGGCAGACCCAGAAATTTTATGCTGTGGGGGCAACAAACATGCACTATAGCATCTAAAAAATAACATAATATGAAATATTTTTGCCCTAAACAAGTATCATCAAACATGACCAAAAAAAAAATCATCAAAAGCTTTTCCAAAAAAGATATTAAGGGAAGTTATAAGGAATGACCTTTTGAGAAATGATCTATCTGAGGAGATGGTGTTTGATAGAGCTCATTGGCGTCGTTTGATCCATGTAGCCGACCCCACTTAGTGGGATAAGGCTATTGTTGTTGTTGTTGTTGTTGTTGAAAAGCTTTTCCAAATCAAATTCCAAAAAAAAAAATTCTTAATGTATGGAACTAGTGATCTATTTCTATGTTCATTAAGTATAAGGGAGAATGGTTGGCCAAAAAAATAAGGGAGAATGAGAAGGGTCAAATTAATGCATATAGAATATCACATTAAACAAAATAAAAATCCAAGACTTAATTAAGAAGTAACAGATTATAACTCTTATAGATAAAATATGAGTTTATCTAGTTAATAAATTAGGATAATAATTCACTAAGACACAAAATAAGGATATATGAGATACAATAAATATGTAAAAATCATGAGATAAGTATATATTTAGAAATAAGGTCATCAAATATTAAGAATAATAAACACATATAATACATATAATACCAAGAGAAAAAAATCTGTGTGTGGGCAAGTGCCCCCACAAGACAATCAGGGGCGGACCTACCAATAAGCTTATGGGGGCAATTGCCCCCACAAAAATTTTTTATCTTTTCTTCATATTATATATATATATGTATGTATGATATATATTAATTGCCTTCTACATTTGATAATATCATTTCTAATGATACTTTTGTTTTTATTTCATATTTATTCATATTCATTAAATACATCACATATATTTATGTTATATTTCATTCAATGATAACTCTATTCACTAGAATAGATAAACATGTTATCAATCTCCATAAGTTATTGTTTTTTTACTCTTTTTATTAAGTCTTGACATTTTTCTAACTTTATCTTTTTTTTTAATTTTGGGTTATTATCCTCTATGTGTGTCTTTTTTTTCCTTCTCTGCTCCCAAGTCTTAACATCAATTCCTCTCCTTTGTGAGTAATTTGTAAAAAAATTCATACTCTTAATAGTAGTATATTCTATTTTTAATGTTATATATATATGTTGCCCCTACAACCTAAAATTTCTGAGTCCGCCTATGAAGACAATGAATAGGTCCGGCTCTGCTTTACTGCCAATAACAACAATTCTGATCTTAACAGGATGCTTCGGATTCGTGGGGCTTGTCTGTTAGCTTCCTTAGCATCATCTTGTTGCCAATAGTTGGCAATGCAGCTGAACATGCAGGAGCAATCATATTTGCTTTCAAGAACAAGCTAGTAAGAGCTTGGATAATTTTATGAAATTCAATATCTTCTGCATTTTTAACATGTAAGTTCCTTAACACTAAACCAATGGGATGGATGACTGCAGGACATCTCTCTAGGTGTTGCTTTAGGTTCTGCAACTCAAATATCCTTGTTTTTGGTAAGAATTCACCTTTATAACAAAATGTATGTCTTAATCTTTCTTTGTTTTTGAATCAATAAACACTCACTTCAACACGATACATATACAATTTAGGTTCCCCTCTGTGTGGTTATATCTTGGATAATGGGTATCAAAATGGACCTTGACTTCAATCTCCTTGAGACTGGCTCTCTTGCTTTGGCAATTTTAGTCCCATCCTTCTCTTTACAGGTATAGTTTATTGTTTACAGTCACTTGAAAAAAAAAAATCTAACTAGCACACATTATGACTTCATTTCTCCATTCAATCTGTTGATGAGCTAAATGTTTTCCACTATAAATCTTATAGGATGGAACTTCTCACTACATGAAAGGCCTTGTTCTCCTGCTCTGCTACATTGTTATTGGAACATGTTTTTTTGTACAAAGAACACCATTCAGTAAGTATTACATGCTTTTTTATTTGTATTACATAAATGTCGCGGGGGAATTGGGAGTTAGTTGGGAAATGGTTAAGAAGTTGATTTAATTAGGGACTCCCTAATGAGTATAAATAGGTGTTATTTTGTTATTTAGATGTAATATGTGTCTAATGAGTTGAATACGATACTTCATGTTTACAATGTACTGATTGATAGGGGAATTAGGAGTTAGTTGGGAAATGGTTAAGAAGTTGAATTAATTAGGGACTCCCTTATGAGTATAAATAGGTGTTATTTTGTTATTTAGATGTAATATGTGTCTAATGAGTTGAATACGATACTTTATGTTTACAATGTACTGATCGATATCAGAGCCCTTGTCTTGAACAAGGCCTTCATTGCATTGGTCCTGCTGTACAGTTGTTTTCAATCACTAAGGAGGCGTGGGCCATTTTGACAAATAAGCAACTGTATGGCTAAATGACTTCAGAGAAGTTAGGCCTATGTGGAACGTCAAAGTGGGCTTCTGGGCTGAACAATTGATGAAGCATCTATCCATTGTCTTTTGATGTTTTTAGCAATGAGTCAACCATGTGTGTCAAGTGGGGCTTAACGAAACAGCAGGGAAAAGAATTATGTGGAGCTTGAAAATAGGCCTCTGGAATGAAGGATTACTAAAGCATTTTAGGGTCTTTGATGTTCATTAGTTTAGTCTAATTGTTTTTACATTTAAGTTTCAGGTAATTATGGTCCAGAAAAGAAGTATTGCCCTAATGAGTTTTTGAATTTCTGAATTTGTGATGATCCTCAAGGATAAGGATCAATTTGAGCTGGGAGTATTGTTACGTGGGAATCAGGAGTTAGTTGGGAAATGGTTAAGAAGGTGAGTTAGTCAGGGACTCCCTTATTAGTATAAATAGGGGATATGTAGATGTAGATGTAGATGTAATGTGTCCAATGAGTTGAATACAATACTTTACACTTACAGTGTACCAATAAATGTTCAAAATCAACTACTATTTGGGTCCTAGAAAGACGCATGTTCTATTAAGTTAGTCTAATCCACCAATATGGTCCTGTTATGGACTATAGTGTTAATGATTGACGGAAATCACTATAGGATCAAGTTGGTGGGCTTTGAGAAATGTTTGGAGTCAAATGATGGTAAATTATTTTGGAAGAACTAAATGAACATGCATCATTTAAATATCCTAATGGTTCATTTGCATCCTAAACATATCAATCATATCTCAAATTTGATCGGTTCCTTTTCCCAGACCAGGCTGATATAACCAACATGATCCTTAAACCCGCAACTGAAGCAGTTTTGAGAACTTAATAGTTGGGTTCTTGTTCTGAAGACATGCCAACATAATCACTTGGGCCTCCACAAGAACTCTGGGATCAGCATGGGACAAATTTCATTGCAAGCAATGCCTTATTTGGATCCCTCGCTGAGATGAAGGATAGGAGCATACATCCGACCTTAAAACAAATTCAATGGATTTGTCATCTCCAAATGGAAATCTGAGAGTTTGCGTGGTTGCATTAGCTTTGCAGGAAAGTCGATTGCAGGTCGTGTATATAATTATTCTTCTCTCCGAGTGCTGTTGGCTCTGAGATTTTTGTTTTGTATCTAAAGGTAGCATAGCAGAAGCTACTAGGTGTGGATAATGGTCTGAGGGGGAAAGGTATTGGTAGTTAGCGAGATGTTTCAGGTTTAATTTTCTGTTTCATCGTGTTAACAAAAAAATGCCGAGTTCTGAGATATGAAATGAGATTGATGGGAATATGTCGTCATTCCTGTGCTGTAATAATTTCTCAATATGAGAAAGTTGTTCTTTGTTAGTTCAATCATTCTATTCTACTGGTAATGTGTGTGTGTACTAATCATTCCGACATTAGCAAGATTCCTTTGAGTTTGCTGAATCAGTTGTTACATGCAATTCTCTCTCTCTCTCTTTTTCCCTGAGTAGAAAGGGATGAGATAACAACTCAAGTATACCAATAATTTTGGTCTCAGTGCAGCTTACATGAGGGAGTTATTCTCGTTCTATCTCATGCTCGTTAGTCACGTGTTACATGCAATTCTCGCTCCATCACTTGCTCGTTAGGTCTTTTTTTCTTTTTTGGATTACTGCGCCAATATCCCAACCCACATATCGAGGGCCAGACTAATCTAGACTCGAGACTGGGTAAGCCCCTTTCGGGGGAGGCCTTTACCACGCTCCCCTTGGGAGATTTACCATGTTGGTTGCATATATAAGGATTCAAACTCAAAATCTTACTTAAGTTAGGACGACCCTATTCCAATTGACCTAAGTATTCGGTGATCTTACTTGTTAGTTTTTGAAAGCATGGACTCGGACACTACTCTGACACATTGACAATACATAAGTACTTTTTTTTTTTACCCACAATACATATGTACTTGAAAGATTTCAATTTTGAAAAAATTCTGACATTTGTTGTTGAAGATTCACACTTAATATTTATCAAGTATTAATCTGTGTTGTTATTTTATATATTCATGGTAACAAAGGGTTGAAAACCACTCGTATCATTACTCTAAAATAAAAAAATGCTTTTGCTAATGGCAGTTTGATCAAATAAAATTATAAATTGATACTCCTTACATAAGATTTTAGGTTTGAGTTTTGTTAAATGATAAAAAATCATACTGAGAAAACTACTTCTAAATTAAGTATGGTAATGCTTCGGATAGTTGTTATAAAATAAAAATAAAAATATATTATCCAACCATTGCACATATTAAAAGAAAATACTTCTAAAAATTTTAAGAGTGATATATCTGAAAAATTTCTCCATAGGACGATCTAGGAATTTTTTTGTCAATTACTTATGACAATGTGTTGCAATTAATTTACATTTGCAAACGTGGTTCAAAAGTGTCAAAGGTTTATACTTTAATTAATATGAAAAATCTAACTTTCCAATTAACAGAGTTCATCCTTAGAATCCTTTTTTACCATAATTCTCTTAGATGTAGGTATGAAAATGTAATTTGAAAAGTTATGTATATAGAAACTATATCATGTTTGATCGAAAAATTGGATTTTAATTCTTCTTAATTAATGACGGATGTACAAGGGACAAATACCCTTCCCCCCACCCAACCCCATGGTTTAAACGTTTGATTAAAATTGATTTATTCCTACTTGTAAAAGATTTTAAAATTCATTTTAGCTCCCCACCCCACATTTTTAGGCAGCTTTCATTCTTGCCCCCTACATCTCTAGGTCTAGATCCATCCTTGATATTAATGTATTTGGTTTCTAATGAAACAACTATAATAGACTACTAAGCATATTAAAATGGATTTTCTTTTTTCTTCTTCCTTTTTTGAAATCCATTTGCTTTCTACCAATATAAATGAGGCTCAATGATAAACTAAATATATATACACATGACTAAAGCATAGAAGAAACTGATCATGTCTGAAATTTGGAACCAAAACGACATGGATAAAGTTACTGGACAAAGGAAATAAAGCTTGGGAACGGTTTAAAACTAAACAAGGAATGACTCCAACAGAATGCTAAGACAATTGAAAGCTATTGATGAAGTTTGCTTGTGAGTAATTGGATGTGTTTGTCAATTGAAAAAAATTACCTTGAAGTTTTGAAATCCTCATCACGCAGAAATTACCAACCATTTCTCTAGTTCTCCCTCCACCCCTTTACATTCTAATCATCAGAAACCCTTCGCCGAAGGCCAATGTAACCTCCAGACTAAGCCAAAATCCAAGAATCCACTCGATTTTGGAATTCTGTTGTACGTTAAGCATCATCAAAATGCATTCTGGCCAAGAAGAACAATGCCTCTTGAACAGTATGTGTGAGTCTAAAAATAAAATAACAAACTTCATGCACAATTCGCCTTCTTGTCAAGTGATAGAAGGACTATCATGTACATGTGTTTGTTATGTTAGAGGGAGTTATAATTATTATAGGGGCATAACAGGTTAATGATTCGAGCTGTCAATTACAAACATATTTTTCGGTTGAAGATTTAAGTGTATGAGATTCATTAAATTTGATATTTGGTGAGCATGTTTGTTATTTGAGTTGGACGACTTACTGTTGAAGTGAATAATTCAATTATTGGAAGTCACTGTGTCGTATAACTACTGAGTTATGACTGCTTTTTGTTTATTGCACACACTCACAGCACCGGGTTTTCTTGTTGAGTTACAACGCTTTTTGAACGCTTCAGCTTCTTGACAGAGTAAAAAGCCTGATGAACCTTTTGATTTGTTTATTTTCAGATAGTTTCTTATACAAGGTTCTTTCGTTCCAGGTTGAATTTTGATTCTTGCATGAATTGCCAGTAAGAAAATAATTTATGAAGATTATACAATATTAGAACACCAAATTCATTTTTACATGCTGATAACACAATTCGAACGTGAATGAAACTAGCACAACAACTTTGAATTCCTAAGGAAAGTCTTGGGCTTCATGTGTTAGTTCACACTCACTTACACAACTCTTAATAAAACAAGTAAAGACAGAATAATTGATGTGATGGTGATAATTAAGACCTATCCAAGATTATATATATATAGATATAGCTTCATTTCTCCTTGTTTACTAATATACACTGTGCACATTAGAATGTGGTATTTAGTTTGGCAAAACAAGAAAAAACAAGAAGAAGAAGAAGCCACATTGTGAGTCCATACATATCTCTTTTCGGTAGTTTGATGGTTTTCTGGAATCAGAAAAATAATAGAAGATGATGCTATTGCTAGCCTCTTGCTAATAATTTGTAATTCTGCCTTTGTCGACAATGGCATGGTTTTGTTGGTTTCCTGGAGACTACACCAGAATTTGAACCTCATGTCATGGTTTTTATATTGGGATTTGGGAGCTTCTATCATACACACTATTGGAAGTTTGGAACATTTGAACGTTTTTCACAATACCAATTTTTTTTTTTTTGGTCATCTCTCGTCACTACTAAATTATAAAATGACATAATTATTTAAACTGCCCTTTCCGTTGGTGTTCTTGGCATTAATCACATGCTTCTATCCTTGATAGCCAAATATTTGCTGCAGGATCTTTTATATTGTGGTGCAATTGACCACACTCTATTGAAAATCAAATTTGCCAATGGCATGCATGTTGCCACGGTGATATCTGTGCTGCTCCTAAAATCTTTTCTTTTTGTGTGGAAGGTTGTAGATTCAAACTTGTAACTATACGAATGTATGCGTGAGTTGTACATAAGTTATTCTTAATATAAAAGAAAAAAAAAGTAAAAAAGAACCAAACCTATCCGGCTG
This sequence comes from Adenanthera pavonina, assembly GCA_026686845.1. Lineage (NCBI taxonomy): Eukaryota > Viridiplantae > Streptophyta > Magnoliopsida > Fabales > Fabaceae > Adenanthera > Adenanthera pavonina. The sequence goes on from JAIVEN010000010.1 coordinate 38,070,063, forward strand.
GTTCCATTGCCGGGGTGCGTAGGATCATGATCCGTCTAGGTATCACTCTAACCGGTTTTATGTTTGAAAGAGCTACTATATTTAACTGCTCCCAAGAAAATAATTGCCCACGTGTACTGCGTGGTTTCCAACCTTAGCTCTCCAAATCATTCTTCTTCGACTCTCCACCAGTTAGGCCCTGCTTGGATGGTCTCTAAAAGTAATTATAGGAAAGTGGAATTAATTATGAGAAAAAGTATCTAAACACTCACCATAATTATATAATCACTTATGAAATTATTAAGGTATTATTTTAATAAGTAAATGAAAATTACTTATGATAATTATTTATTTTTCTATAATTACTTATTTCACTTTTTTTTTCTTATTATCCACTCAATAATTATTTAAACTATTAAAATTCAAACACATTTCTTTTCTCAAAATCACTTATGGGGTAAAAATATCCAAACACAAATTATTTTTGACATAATTACTTATTTTTATAATCTATTATGAATATGCACTTATCCTCATAATCACTTATATATAAACCAATCCAAACACATTATTAGACTACAAGCTTTCATTAATTTCAAAATGCAATACTTTATATATAGAATATTTTCTCTTATCCTAAATATAAAGTCATTTATCTTAGTTTTAAATGCATGATCCTTTCTAGAACATGATAGAATATTTATTATGTATTATAAAAATAGTCATTATTTAATTCATGTGAGAGAGAGAAAGAAAGGAATTCAATAAAGGTAATTTTGAAAACACAACATAATTCTTAAATAAATCAAGATAATTAACTAATTTTAACTCACATCTTTAATCTATTTGATTCAGTTAAAATGTCTTATATTAAGAACCCAATAAAGTTATATTCTAGCCATTTTGTTTAAAACACCAATTCCCACCACTTTTTCAATACTTTCTCTTGTTTTTGGATGTCCAAATTTATAAAGTACTCTTAAATAACAAATTTGATCCCTTAGATTCTATTAGAAATCCATAATTAATGTGTTTGGATGAGAATAGTAATAAAATGAGTGATATTCTAGAAAGTCTAGTCCTCGTATTATACTCTCTTTTTTTATAATAAAAAATCTTGATATAAGAAAAATATCAACAGAGAGTAAGTAAATGTAGCAAATTGTCAACATTTTGGTGGATATTAAAATTTGGCAGACACAAGTAGTTCTTTCTTTGAGCTTAGTCCCTCACTCCGAAAAAAAATTATAAAATTATAAAATCGAGAGCAACTAAAATCACCCGAGTGCAATGCACAATGGGTAAAGAGCACAATAAAAGAAAAAGAAAAAGGCAGATAAAAAAAAAGTAGAAAATTCATTAAACTGACAGAAACAGTCAAACAGTAGAGAACAGTATGCTATGATTTAGGTTTTATAAATTATAATATATATATATATATATATTGGATACATTGATTATAACATTATATTGTATTCTTTTGAATTCTTGTCATGGCTTTGGGTAGTTACTATTAAAGTCAGAAATTTGAATTACAATTCATTGGTTGGCCAATATAATCCATAAAAAATATAGGTGGGGTTGCAAAAAAATCCAATCCATCAAAATGGTTTATAATTAACCCAGATCATATAAGCACATTAATTGAATGACGAAATTCCCTGTCTCAAAGCCAAAAAGGCACAAAAGTCTCTTTTCAAAAATATTATACACTTTTAATTATCATATATGTATCAAGATAGTTAATTACTAAAAAAAATTTTATTATTTTTTAAATTGCTCTCATTTAATATAATTGTCCTAGAAATTAAATTCTCCAATATTAATTGAATTCCATAATTTCTTAGAGATATTTGGAGTAAAATTAAATTAAATACACTAAATAAACTGTAAAATATCTTATATTATAAAATATAAATTTATAATAAATGTGTTTTATAAATTGAAATCAATGGAGTATTTATTACTGTTTGATATTGTTCTATGGTGGATGTATATATTTATTATCATGTGAATTTGTTTATGGTTTGCTATAATTTTATAAGGGATGGACACGTAAGATGTGTAAAAGGTTGATAAAAACAAGGTTATTGAATGATGTCATGGTAGGATATCTGAGTTATTTGGGTTAAATGTATTGTTTAAAAATTTAAGATTATTGAATGATGTCATGGTAGGTTATATGAGTTATGTGGGTTAAATGTATTTTTTTAAAATTTAAATTGATTTATGTTAAAAAAAATTATATTGGTGGGTTGGTTGGTTAGCACGTATCATCCTACAACCCATAATTGATGGGATGGGTCATTAAAATTCTAATCCATCTAAAAGTGGATCGGTCCAACTTACCCATTATATAACTTATCATGGGTCAATCATTGGATCTAGAGTGATCTAAATTCCTACATGGTGCTATTGCGAATTATGTTCACCGTCAAAACATTATTACAACCCTTCTTTAATTTTTCAAACACTTCTCAAATATTTATTTTAAAATTTTAATATATAAAAAATTATCAAAGAATTTAAAACAAAAGAGGGGGAATCACAGTTGGAGACTAATACAATAAATTAATTACAAAAAATAACTTTAGCAAAAAAAAGTGTTAAAATTTAAAATATTAAGTAATAAAATTGAAAAAGTGAGTAGTAATATGTCATATTCTATAATAAATTTATTATTTTGGTTTTTAAATATAATTTCCCAACAAAATACAAGTCCAATATCTAGCTGTAATGTCATTTTCTTGTTTAAAGATTATCCATGAATTATATTTATAATCATAATAAATATAAAATATTTCTTAAATGTTTCAAATTATGACAAGCAATTTTTTCCTATAATTTAACACTTTGGGACTAGATTTTCTTAACAAAATTATTTGCCACTAAAAGTGAGCATGGAGAGTGTAAGGTAGTAAGTTGTATTATTCATAATTAATAAATACATGGGCTCCCCATTTTAGTTATCTATTTTTATATGGAATTCTAATCAATAAACGTTTAATAACTACTATTAAATCAAATCATACTTATCATTTTTTCTATTTTGAAAATATAAATGATTTTCTTTTTAAAAATAAAGGTTTGAATATATTTAAATACAATTTCACCAACCAATACTTAGTTCAAATGATTTCCACTTGTTCCACTAAAATAAGATTTTAGATTCATGTCTTGCTAACAAAAACAAAATATTTTTCTTAGAACTTTACACTTAAATATGATCTCAGACCATACACTCACTCCTAGTTAATATCTAATGTGACTAATAGAAATATGTTTAGTCAAATGGTAAAAGACTTGATTAATATTTTTCGGGATCAAGGTTTCAATTTCTGAGAAGTGCAGTAGCGTGAAAAATAAGCCCTCAAAGAGGTTTTTTCATCGATACCGTCACCATTGCAAGGTCTCACAGCACAGGGTCCAGATTAGTTTGAAGCGAACAATAAACCCAGATTACTTCAGGATACCGGGCGCAAGTAGTAAAAAAAAAGAAATATAATTTTAACACATATGTAATTTATTTTAAACTAGAATAAATGATCACATGTTATAAAATATATTTTAAAATATAAAAGAAAATATGTTTTTATTGCAGATGACGGATACTCTTAATCTATGATAAAAATATTTTTGATAAATAAATATTGTATCCTTCAATTTTAAATAAAATAAATTAAATAAATTATATATTTGATAAATAATAATTAATGGATAGCTGGATAGTATAAATTATTCCTTTATATTCAAAATATAAGGTGCTGACTCTAAGAAAAGTTCACTTCTTGATAAGTTTTTACATGATATATTTGGTTAATCTTTTATTTCTCAGAAAATTTAAATTACTTTTCAAATAATATATTATATTTTAATGTTAATAACATAAATGTCTTTTTATTTCATACTTTTTATAAAATTAAGAATTTTTTAGAAATATTACAAAATACTGAAGAAATATAACTTCCTAAGATTTTGTTCGAAAAGTTTAACTTATTGTGAAGTTCTGCATTTTTTTGTTGAGCAAACATTAGTCATTTATTTACCTTTTGGAAAATTTAACATTCCACCTTTATTTATCCAATACCAAAGGACCATTAATTATTTGGTAAAAAATATAATATATCTTTTCAGTGTGATGATTTGATAAAAAATATAAATCACTATTGGGAATGTTTGTTGTATATTGAATTTTTTTTCATAAATATTCCTAGTTTACAATTAAGAGGAGGAAGATAAAGGATATATGAGATATAATTATTATGAGTAATGGTAGAAGGTATTGGAATTTTTTTTACAAATTTAGTGATGTAACCATTTTTCTTTATAGATTAGAAGTATCTCTTGCTAATATTAAAGATGAATCTCCTCTGAGGTACTAAAAATAAAGGCTATATTTCTTCCAACATACATGATTTAACCAACTTTTAAATATTTTTTTAAGGAAAAAAGACATATTATAATCTAGAAAAAAATATCCATCAAATATAATCACCACTTGAAATCTGAACTGAAAATTTAGTTCATAATACTTAAAAATTTTCTAGTGATTACTTATTGGAAAATCTTTTTATTTTTAGCAAGATCTAACTCATCTTTTTTCCTTTTTTTTTTAATACGAGAGAGATAATTAAAATGATTTTTCCTTATATTTTGGATATTTTCAAAATTATTATTTTGGACAGTTGGATCAGGTTGTAAACGAGCCGGATGATTGCCGTTACTCACAAGTCACAACTCGTACGGACAGTAGCAAAAGCTTTCGTGGACCTGTGCACATTGGATCCTAACTTCCCAAGCGTTACTGAATTAAACTGGAAAAAACCTTGTGGGTGCATTTCATTCCATTCGCTCCTCTTCCTTCTTCTGCAAAGTTCTCTCTGCAGCCTCTTCGTCTCTCTTTCTGCCTTATCCCTTCATTCCTTCATACCCACTATGCAAGAGAAAAGAGCCGTTGTAGCATGGTGCAAAATCCCTACTCTCAACAGCTCTCTCTGCGACTCCAACGACCATGAGCCTCTGTGGAAGAAGAAGACCACTAGCCTCACTCTCACTCTCAGTGGCACTCCTTGTAAATTCGCTTGCGTTTCTGTGGCAGAAAGGAAAATGGACAGGGTGTTCTTTCCTACTCCGGCTCAGCTTTTGAAGCATCCACTTGCTGCTATTGTCGCATTCGTGCCCAAAGACGCCGCACTCTTCCTCGCCGGCGCCATTGCGGGCGCTGCGGCTAAGACCGTCACGGCTCCGCTCGATCGTATCAAAATTCTTATGCAGGTGCTCTCTAAAATTTCACTTTCAGTGTGAACTAACAATTTTGTCCTGAAATGTTAAACTTGTACGTTTCTTAATTTCGGGATTGCCGCTAAATATACCGAACAATTCGGAGACCCAATTGCTAGTTCGTTTGTATCCAATACATTTCTTACCCTTAGTCAGTTGTGTGAATAGTTAGGAAATGTTGGGAATTTTAGTTTATCAAGAATCTTGAACTTTGTTGATAAGATATTTAAGCATATTAAGTATGCCAAGTGAAAAATCTATGCGGTAAATATGTCTTAACTTTATTTTTCTTTTTTTTTTTTGTGGTCAACTTCTTTTGTAAACACGTTTCTAAGCATTTGGGAAATTAGATTATCCATGTACCAAGCTACACCTTAAGGTGTGGATATTCGGTATCATTTTGTTAGCGCAGTTGACCAACTCTGAGTGTGCTTCCCTCTCTCTTATTGACATGAATTTCTCTTTTATGTATTTATTCTATTTGGATGAATTTCTACTGTTTCTGTAAGGTTTATGGGTACGAAGCTTGATGTCTTGTTTATTTTTTCTTGTAATATTCTTAAATTTGTTTAGTGCTATCGATGTTCATTGCATGTGTTTTGAGTTTACATTTTTTTATTTTTGGAAATGACATCATCTATTATCAGACTCATGGGGTGCGAGTTGGGCAAGAAAGTGCTAAAAAGGCAATTGATTTCATTGAGGTAATAAATTATCCCTTCTCATATACCCTGATTTTTTTTTGCCTGTGATTTAATAAATATTTTAATGATTAAAATTTTCTATATGTTTCAGTCTAGAGAATCTAAAGGGTTCTATTTCCTATTAAGCTGTAAAAATTGCCAGTTGACTGCATATGTGCTTTATAATAATAATGATCATAATCTTTTCACTACCTTTTTTATTCCCTTTTTCTGTCCTGAAGCTCTCTTCATGTTTAAATTCATATAATTTCACTTGATCCAACCTACTGGGTCAGGGTTCTCATGGAAACCAATTATACATACTTACTTGAAGTTATTTTAAGGATCTGTCAATCTATTTGAGCATTGGGATATTAGGGCTTTTTATATTTGTCCAGTCCTCTGATATGATAAAATCATATGAGCAAGTAGTTCTTTTTTGTTGAAATTAGAACAAGTTCTTTCTTGCCTTTTTAGGGACCAGTCAACTACTGAAAGTTCTTTCTTCTTGAAATTAGAAAAAGTATATTGCGTGAAAGTTGTGTTTATAAATGCTTAATGCATTTGTTTGCTGACTAAATTCATGGATTATTCCCTATCTCTATGCTTGATGTAACTTGTCTTTTGTCTTTTTCCCATCTTAGTCATTCTGGGCTCTTCTGACCAGAAAATTTCCTTAATTTTTTATTAAAGCTTACCTGAACATGATTTGCAGGCTGTAACAGTTATAGGAAAGGAAGAAGGCATTAAAGGTTACTGGAAGGGGAACCTCCCCCAGGTATCTGTTATTAGGAGGGATCATATAGATACTTCAGTATGTATTTCTCCTGATAATATTGCATTGTCATTTAACTTGTTTAAGTAAGAGTTGCCTCTTATATGTTCCAGGTTATTCGGGTAATACCATATAGTGCTGTCCAGCTTTTTGCTTATGAAATTTATAAGGTTGTCCCCTAAATATCTTTCAGCAACTTTTAATACCATATTACCAATTTGGGTCTGAAGTTTTAATTTTGAATCAGAAAATGTTCAGGCGAAAGGATGGTGAGCTATCTGTTGTTGGGAGACTTGCAGCAGGTGCTTTTGCTGGCATGACATCTACTTTCGTAAGAAACTCACTATGAAATAGATGGTTGTGTCCTTTGAAGTTTCTGGCATCATGTTATTATGTCATATTACATGCTTAGATTTTATACTTCTCAAGAGCAATCTCTTTTTGTAAATTGATCATTTTTTAGACCTCTTACAAGTAGTCACATTTTTTGTAAATTAATATAGTTTTATACTTTGTCTCTTGCTCTTTCAAATTCTAAGAGTAAACTTCTGTATTGGTCCTGCAAAATGCTCTGGTTCTCCATATAATCAAATTTTTACAAGTATGTCAAACATTTATATAATATGAATACAAAATGATTTCTCAAATTTTCTGTAGCAAATAGCAACTTCAAAATGAAATTGTTCAAACTTAGCTGGAAGTTTTGGGCAATAATGCTTGTAAATAGAATCAAAATGCAGATAAAATGTAAACTTTTTTTGTTACAGAATAAAACAAAGAAACAAGGAAAACTAAATAAACTTCACTAAACCGTTTTTAAATTTCCCAAATCCCAGTCCTCCACAACTCATGAGTCAACTTACAGTTCCATGTTCAAGTGTTTGAAGCTTTAAATAACTTTTTGAATCTTCTACTGGCTACATCTGGATCTGACCGTTGTCAAGTGCTAAATAGCTTTGGGAAAAATTTAGAGCTTGAAGAGTGAAAGTAAAGAGTATAAGAGTTTTCTTTTCCAAAATAAAAATGGAGGTTCCCACTAATATTTAACCATGGCTAGTCATGGTGTGCTATTATCTTCTCTTTGTTCCAGCAAAATGTGAGATTTGAAGAAACCCTTCTCCTGACTGAGATTAAACTTGTTAAGCCTAAGTTAGCTGAAGTTGCTCCGCATCATCATTTACTGGTGCGGGTGCCAGTCACACTTAATAGGGCAAATCAACAAGATCATTCATGGAATCGAAATTAATAAACATTTATCAAATAGCTATGATTTAAACTTCGTGGTCTTTGATTTTTTTTTTATCAAAAAAAAGGACTAAATTGAGGATTGATATATATATCTGCATATAACCAAAAAGTATTTTAGTGTAAGTTAATTTTTTCCTTAATGTCATGCATGCATCTAATCTAGTATGATCCATGTAGGTAACCTACCCATTAGATGTTCTGAGATTACGGTTAGCAGTTGAACCTGGTTATCGAACCATGTCAGAGGTATGATCAACCTGCTTCTTCTTCATTTTTTTACCTTTAACAATATCTTCGTTTGTAGGATGAAAATTGTTGAGCATTTTCAGGTTGCCTTGAGTATGCTAAGAGAGGAAGGTTTAGCATCATTCTATCACGGCCTTGGGCCTGCTCTTATTGGAATAGCTCCTTATATTGCAGTGAACTTTTGTGTTTTTGACTTGTAAGTCCATGGATGATCTTTTATTTATTTATTTTTGACAAATTGAAGGAGAATCGACTTGAATATTGATTCTGAAACATCCTGATCTTCTATGGGAAATAGACTAAAGAAGTCTTTGCCAGAGAAGTATCAAAAGAGAACTGAAACATCTCTCCTAACAGCTGTGCTTTCCGCATCTCTTGCCACAATTACATGCTATCCTCTGGACACTGTACGAAGGCAGATGCAATTGAAGGGTACACCGTATAAGACAGTTTTAGATGCCCTTTCAGGTTAGGATTGTTCCATACTACTTTTAGCATCAGGAAATTATAGGCCCTCTCTCACTTGGTATGCATGCATGTTTTTCTCTCTGTACTAGTATGCACATTAGCCAATGGTTAAAATTATGATATGAGCCCCAGTAGTTATCTAACTTCAAAAGTCAGTTTGTGTAACTGTGCCATATACTAAAAATCTAGCTTTCTTGTTGTAAGTTCACTTTCTATAAACTCAAAACCTAGTCCTTGGCACATGGTAGTTAAGTTTGTAGCTGAAGTAATTGAATATTTGAATCACTTTATTGGGGGTCTTTATTTTAAATTCCCTTGAGAATAGATGATGAGTCAGAATAGAGATCTGTTAAAACATATTCCCTGGGAATATTGTTTATATACTCCAAAGCTATGTGTAATTATTGGTGCAGATACTCTTCTGACATGCTTCAAAATTTGCTTCAAAATTATCTGGTTGGTTCAACTTGAATAATTCAGTAATTTTTTATAATACCAATTTAATAATTTCATTGATGCAGGAATTGTAGCAAGGGAGGGTGTTATTGGCTTGTACCGGGGCTTTGTACCCAATGCTTTGAAAACCCTACCAAACAGCAGGTTCCCATATTCTTCATATATTGTCTATAGACACAATTAAGACTATGGGACATTGATGCGTTTTTATTGCAGCCTTCTTTAATGACCTCAAAACAATTCTCAGTTTCATGTTTTTGGGTTATTCTGGTTTCTGTTTTTATCACCGTGCTGATGATAAATCCAGTTTTTACATGATAATAATTGCCTGCTTGTGGTGGTAAAATGGATGGAATGTTTTCTGAAACTAAGCATACATTGATGAAAAAAGAGTTTATATTTCGCGCCTGTAATCTATTTTGAACTAAGTTGTTGTTTGTCACCTGAATTTCTCCCTTGTTTCTCTCTCTCTCTGTAGCATCAGGCTTACCACATATGACTTTATGAAGCGCGTGATTGCAGCTAGTGAGAAGGAGTTTCAAACAATCATGGAGGAAAATCGCCAGAGACAAAACTAAACATATAAATAATGATGTTGGTCTTTGGATTCATTTTTGTTCAAGGCATTTTTTTCCCTCCAAATTTTTTGGTGGAATCAGTAGCCTGAAAATTATTCATTTTTCGTGAAAATTATTTTAATGGGAATTCCTCTAGTTGCAATGTTTTGGATCTCGTGGCTTTTTTTTCCCCTTAATATTTAGATGTATAAGTTTCTATCTTGCACCTTGTATTAAGTCTTTGTTAGATAAGCGGTGGAAGCCTCGAAAAGTAGTCTTGTATGGCTATAATTAAGTTAGTAATATTAAGAGGCTGTTGGATAAGTGTTAAAATCGTAGTGTGCCGTGCTTTTATATTTCGTGTTTTGTAAAAGTAAAAATTTCTTGCTTATCCGGTTGTCAATTTTAAGTATTTAATTAATTTTTTTTTATCCAAAAGCAATTTTCTTTCAAATATTTTGAAAAAGATGTTTTTAAGATTATTTAAAAAAGTGATTTATTGTTTAAAGATTTTATGAAAATAAAAATTGTTTTGTATATGGTTAAAATGAAAGAAGTATATTTTTTTTCAATAAAAGAAAGAAGTATATTTTAAATTAAAAGAAAAACTAAGGATTTGTATTGTGATATTCTTTTGGGGAATCTTGTTATTTTTGTAATTTTATAGTGTTAAATTTTACATTTCTTTGTCTTTTTTAACTTTTTCTCACTTATTTACTATAACAGTTTTTTTTTTGTAATAAATTAGGTAGTTTTCCAAAATACTCAGAAAACTGTTTTTTATTTTTTCTTTTTTTAGATTTTAATTATTTTCATAAATTTAAACAAACAATCTAAAAAATTTTAAGAGTGTTGTTTACATAAAAAATTTCTATTTTTTTTTCATAAAAGCTAAAATAAACAGGTTTAAGTGATTTTGATTAATAATATCCAAATAAAATCAACTCTTTCAAAATCATTTGGGCAAAAAAAAAAATTTCCAAATAATCAACCAAAATTACTTTTAATCAAAATTAATTTTCAAAATTATTTTTGTTCAACTCTTATCCAAATGGGTACCTAGGATTCAATAAATCTAGTAATGCTTCCTCCAAAACTCCTGTAATTTTTAGTTTTCCATGATTGTCGCTGGGAATCATTTATGCGTCCAATGTGTTGAATTTAGGTTTGAATTGATAATTGTTTGTAATACAGGAAGAAGTGCCTTAGCTAACTCCTCATTCTTTCACACACAACTTAACCGTTTTTTTTTCTTATAGTATAGAATCTATCAATAAAAAGCCATAACGATCACCATAGTGAATATTGCTGAATAGTTCTCATCTCCAGATTCATGTGAATATACAAGGGGCTCATTTTAATTGTGTAATGTATTTTGTTTTTTTAACCAACAATGGCAGTAGTACTTATGGTAATAGTTTTCTTCTCAGTCGATATAGATGATTATAATCAGCAATTTTATAATTGATTCTTTTATTATTTCATAAACGTCTTAATAAAAAATTGACTCCCTTAAATTATTATAAAGAGTAAATAAATTATAATTATCAATAAATACTAACGTCTAAAAAATAATTAATTTAAAAATCGTGTAATAAAAATATAAAATGTCTCGAAACAGTTAAATAATTGTTTTTTAATGGCAATAAACTCACGCATTTCCTCACATCCGTGTTCGGCTCCGCTTGGTCTCACTTCAGAACTTGATATTGTTACTGTTAGCGGCTAAGGACGAAGAAGTTCTACGAGCTTCCAACATTTCGATGTCTAACGGCTTGCAGTTCTCATTCCCTGCAAGTGCTTTCAGCTCTTCAAGGAGGATCAAGAGGACCAGTCCTCACTTTCTTCAAATTCTCTGCTCTTCTGCACATTCCAATTTAAAAGATGAAGACGAAGTTGATAGTGGGAGGTTAACTACTCACCTACCTGTAGGGTGGATGATACTTTTTAAATCTGTTCTTTTATTGAAAGTTCATGAAGCAGTTGATTACATTAAGTCATTCACCCCTTTCAACTCAGAAATTCCTAGAATTCATCTGTTGTTTAAAGAAAGAAATCTGAGTTTTAAATATCTAAAAATCGCCATTCGAATAAGCCATTCAAGAGTTGATTGTGATTGCATCAAAATTTAAATGCCACAATAAATGTTCTTTTTCTTTTCCTTTTTTTTCCCAGAGTCCAAGGCTTATCCTCCCAAGCGATATGGATTGAGAGATATAGCAATGGTACTACTAAGAGGTTTTCACGTAACTATACCCATACTCGGGTTCTTTTCTATTTTTCACTTCTCTAGGTTCAAGTTCTTTAATTTTAACCCTGAATATGTTAGAAGCATTGCTTATTGCAGAAAGAAAATGAAATAAACACCCGTCTGTTAGTTACAAGTTTGCTTGTTGCTAGGCATGGATGCGTACTTGTATGAACTTGTGTTAGAATTCATTCCTCAAATTCATAGTTTTCAAAGCGGCTGCCTTCTCCAAACTAGGCTTATGCTAGTACAAATTTTCTCCTGCAATTATTCTTCTATTTCTTATGAGCAGATATGAAGTAGATGATAAATCGCAGTTGCTAACTATTACTGTTGAGGAAGATACGCCTACAGCAAACAGTTTCCAGGATTTCAATTCCCAGGACAAAAGATTAAACTGGCTTCCACATATAATCAAAGACTTCATTTTACCCGAAGGCTTCCCAGGTGATTGACAATCGGCAATTTGACGTACATTTCTTTTCCTTTTTAATCTATATAATATCAATATGTCAAGCAGCTTCCATTTTGTTGTTTTGCTTTTTCTCTGGGACAAACAACTAAGAAATCACAAGATTTATCTAAATAATCGAATTTGAAACTTTTTAAATTTTACAACTTTGGAAAATTGGATGGACTCTGTGATTGCAATATATGAAAGCATATTTCCTTCTATAGTCTCATTAACTCATTCTTTTTTGGTAGGAAACGATAAGAAATTGGTTGGACTGTATTAATGATGATTTGTATATGAGTAAAACGATGCGTCTAATGATTTGAAAAATACATAAGGTTGACTTGCACATGACTAGAGGACTAGAAGCAAACATTAATAATTTCTGCAGATGGTAAATGGCAGAGAAACTTATGGATATTTCAAAGACCAAATGAACTTAGAGTAAAATTATTTGTTTCCTTACTTGCTCACTTTTGATGTAGGTTCAGTTTCAGATGATTACTTGCGCTACATGTTGTTACAGTTCCCTACCAATGTAACTGGATGGATCTGTCATGCCTTAGTCACTTCAAGTCTCTTAAAGGCATGTCAATCCCACTCAGGCTACTGAATTTTTACCTGCAATGTTTTTAGAAGTAATGATACTTAAACTGTCTGCAACATTTCCATATAGTTGAGAAATCATTCTCCTAACGATAATCTCTATTTCATTCTGAATAATTGGTTATGATAGTTCCTTTGTGTGCATTTGGGCATGTTTAGCATTGATTTTGATAATTACTAGTTCACAATGTCTCCGTTTTATTTGTCAGTGAACACTGAACACAGGGGCAAGATTTAAATTCCAGTAATGAAACCATTTGGCTTTTAAAATGAACTATTTTGGAAATGGGTCTCAAAAATAGAAATTGGCAATTTGGCATCTACTTGCTAAATGAATACAATTTCCAATCTCAATTTTAGTTCCCGAAAACATTTTTAAAATATGAGAAGAAGCTAGGTATGAGAAGATAGGTTTGAGTTTGAATCTTTAAATATTGTGTATTTGTAGCAAGAAAAGCTGTGTCTTCTGAACGAAACAATCTTGAATGGCCATTCTGGCCCAAAAAAAAACAAAGAAAAGGAAAGAAAATCTTAAATGGCCATTATCATCATAAAAAAATTTTGGGAATTGAGAAGTACGACATTATCAATAAATCTTGGAGCACCTTTTGATGGGACAGTACTGTTGTCCCGGACATTGCTCCATGTCTGACATACAACAACAACAACAACAACAACAACAACAACATTAACCTTATCCCACTATATGGGGTCGGCTACATTGATCAAACGACACCAATGAGCTCTATCAAACACCATCGCTTCAGATAAATCATTTCTCAAAAGGTCATTCCTTATAATTTTCCTTAATATCCTTTTTTGTCTTCCTCTACGCCTTTTGATCGGGTTCCAGGCCATTTGATCAACTCTCTTCACTGGCTCCTCTTGCCCTCTTCTTTGTACATGCCCAAACCACCTTAAACGATTTTCCACTATTTTCTCCTCGATAGGTGCTACCTCAACTTTCCTTCATATACAGTCATTTCGTATCTTATCTAATTTTGTATGACCACATATCCATCTCAACATTCTCATCTCTGCTACTCTCATTTTATGCTCTTGTTGTCCTTTTAAAGCCCAACATTCACTACCATATAGCATTGTTGGCTTTATAGCTGTTCTGTAAAATTTTCCTTTAAGCTTAGTAGGTACCTTGCAGTCACAAATAACTCCTGTTGCTTTCCTCCACTTTAACCACCCAGCTTGTATCCTATGCATAACATCCCTATCAATTTCACCATTATTCTGTAAAATCGACCCAAAATATTTAAACTTTGACACCTCAGGGATGATTTGCTCTCCAATTTTTATCTCTGAATCATTTCTAATTGGCCTCTTATTAAATTTGCAATGCATATGTTCCGTCTTGCTTCTATTCAGACGGAAACCTTTTGATTCCAAAGCATGTCTCCATAATTCAAGTTTAGAGTTAACCTCTTCTCTTGAGTCCTCAATTAAAACTATATCATCTACGAAGAGCATACACTTTGGAATTTCTTCTTGTATATGTTCTGTAAGAACATCCAAAACCAGATCAAATAGGTATGGACTCAAAGAAGATCCTTGATGTAAGCCTATTGTTATAGGGAAGTCCTTTGTCACACCTCAAAGGGTTCTCACACTTGTTGTTGCCCCCTCATACATATCCTTTATAGCTCGAATATACGCCACACAAACACCTTTCCTCTCCATTGCTTTCCACAATACATCTCTTGGTACTCTATCATGGGTTTTTTCTAAATCAATGAAAATCATATGCAAGTCCTTCTCTTTACTTCGGTATCTTTCAATTAAACCCCTTAATAAATAAATAGCCTCTATTGTAGACCGTCCTGGCATAAATTCAAATTGGTTTTCTGAAATACGAGACTCCTTTCTGAGTCTATACTCAATCACTCTTTCCCAAAGTTTCATGATGTGACTCATGAGTTTTAACCCCCGATAATTAGCACAATTTTGAATATCCCTCTTGTTCTTGTATATGGGCACTAGAGTGCTATTTCTCCATTCCTCTAGCATTTTCTTGGACCTTAAAATCTCGTTAAATAACTTAGTGAGCAACCAAATCCCCTTCTCTCCTAAGCACTTCCAAACTTTAATAGGAATACCATCGGGACTAATGGCTTTACCATTATCTGTTCTCTTAATAGCTTCTTTCACCTTTCCAACCCGAATCCTACGATAGAAATTCAAACTGAGATCATCTTCATGGGTTGTTAATCATTCAGTATCAATAGTCATATCCAATCAATTATTGAAAAGCTTATAAAAGTAGTTCTCCCATCTTTCTTTGATATCATCATCTGCAACTAAAATTTTTCCTTCTTCATCCTTAATACATCTTACTTGGTCCAAATCTCTTGACTTTCTTTCCCTTCTCTTGGCAATTTTGTAAATCTTATGTTCACCATTCTTTGTTTCTAAATCTTGGTAGAATTCCTCAAAAGCTTTAGATCTAGCCTCCCTCACTGCTTTCTTAGTCTCCTTTTTAGCCAACCGATAACATTGCCAATTTTCATCGTTATTGCATAGATGCAAGGCTTTGAAACACTCTTTCTTATATTTGACCTTCTCCTGTACACTCTCATTCCACCACCAAGATTCTTTATCCTTAGGTCCAAAACCTTTGGATTCACCCAATACTGCTTTAGCGGTATCCCTGATCCTTTTAGCCATTTCTTATATTTGACCTGCTCCATGTCTGACATATAAAATAAAAACTTATTTTGATCATAAATCTGGTGATGTCAGATTAGTTCATCTACATAGCTAATGTCAAATTTGTTTGCTATAAGTTTATTGGGTACTGATCATCAGTTATGGGTGATTTCACATGCACAAGAAGGGGGGGAAAAAGGAGATAAAGATGCATAGGTGTTTTGTGGATTGTTGGTAATGTACTTTATGTATCTTTACTAAACTGATGCGCTCTATGCTGATTCTGTCTTCTACATTGACTGCTATCTCCTTTCCTTTGAATCTTTTTATTGAAGGTTTTACTTTTGATTGCCATGTCCAGCTCAGAGTTGAGCACTCGTGCTCCTTAACACTGTCATCTTCTGTTTGAAAACTATCTCTCTGCCCTTTAAATGAAGTGAATGACAATTGCACATCAAAGTCTCTCCTTCACTTGCAGGCAGTTGGTGTTGGCTCCTTCTCAGGAACCACAGCTGTTACTTCTGCTGCCGCCATCAGGTGAATAATCAGTTTCAGTACTTACTCTGGCTGTTAATACAAATAAAGTATTTATATACATGCAATAACATGAAACTTATCCTTTTGCTACCACCATTTATTCATTTGACTTCTATACAGTTGACTGCATGTTTTTCACTTGAATCTTTAGATGGTTATCAAAGGATGGCATTGGAGCTGTTGGACGGTTACTTATTGGTCTGGAAATGATGAAGGAATATAAAGGAAGCGAAAAATTATTTACTGAATCTTATTTATAACTATATTTTGCTGTCTTTTTCCAGGTGGGAGGTTTGGAAATCTTTTTGATGATGATCCAAAGCAATGGAGAATGTATGCAGACTTAATTGGCAGTGCAGGAAGGTCAATTAATATGCCTTGTTATTTTATATGGAAATCTGTATATAAAATCATGCGATTGTTTGATTAAGTCTGCTGATCTCTTGTGCAGCATTTTTGATCTGACAACCCAACTATATCCTGACTATTTCCTTCCTTTGGCATCTGCGGGAAATCTTATTAAGGTACTTCAATTTTCAGGTTTTACATGTATTTTTCATAAGTCAGTGCATATATTGGTTACAAATCATTTTTCAAAGATAACTATAACAAAAATTCCAAAAGAACTACAATTACAAATAATTATTCTTAGTGGTAGTCCTTCTTTAATGTATTGGTAATTCTAAAGGATTAAATTTCTTTTATTTTGACATTTAAACAGGCTATTGCAAGAGGGCTAAAAGATCCTTCCTTTCGTGTGATTCAAAACCATTTTGCCATTTCGGGAAATCTAGGAGGAGTATCAGCAAAGGTACACTCGTAACATTTTTCAAGATAAATTCTACTCTCTTTTCTGATGGGCTTGCTAGTAACTATAAATCTGTAAAACCTTCATAATTGTATTCAAACTGCATTTATATGTCTTTTGTTCTTGTAGGAAGAAAATAATCTTTTAAATATAGCTAGGTTATACCTTGTAGAGAAAAGTAGTAGTGCAACCAAGGTCTCTAGCCAAAATCTCTGACCATTGTGGAGACAAACAACCGGAAGAACACAAATGTAAACCCAAAAGATTGAACAACAGAAAATAGTTGTAGGGACATTATATTACTAACTTCTCTGTGTCTGCACTCTATTGAAGAGACCTGATAAATACATATATTTGATTCATTACTCTTCTTGATATATAATTCTTAAAAGAAAATTCAATTGATGACTTTGCATAAACAAGGTAGTAACTTTTGTAATGCTGACATGCAATTATGCTAAGATACAATGATATCTTATGCAGATATGTTAGTGAGTAATCGGATACAAAATAAGAAGTAAAATAGAAGACTCTTTGATTGACTAAATTATCTAATTATTTGTGCGAACTTTTGACTTTTTTAGCATGCATGGGCTTCGCTTTCTTGTTTGAAGACAGGTTTATAATAGTTAACTTTATCCTGAGGACAACCTGGCCAAGGACAGCCTTGAACTTTAATGCAAAGTTATAACTTGCTAAGAATTAGACAGAAGACCTATTTATTTCCTGATGCACTCATCTGCCACCATGCAAATGTCCAAGATGGTCAATGAACTTTATTATTTGCTTTACTATGTACAACTTAAATGGAGGATTGATACATGTAAATCCAGAAACTTGAAATTCTATGCCTTTATTGGAAAATATAAAGCTCTTTTCCATATCATTGGTTCATCATAATTTCTCAGGAAGAAGTTTGGGAAGTGGTTGCTCAGTTGACTGGCCTTGGTTTGGGCATATTGATACTGGTGTGGCACACAAGTTTTCTAGATCACTTTATTATTCTTTTATTGAAGCGCCAAGCAAACTAATACTTCCAAGGATGTTTGAATGCAGGATACGCCTGGCCTAGTAAAATCATATGCTACATTGTCTTTGACTTGGATGACTATTCGGCTTGTGCATCTTTGGCTACGTTATGAATCCCTTTCTGTCCTCCAATTCAACACAGTAAGTGGAAAAATTATTAAAAAGGAAAAGAATATATTCTTATGATTGATTTGTTGAGGATGTATCTTTTGCATAACTCTTTTCAACAGATAAATCTTAAGCGTGCTCGTATACTCATAAAATCACATGTTTTACACTCTACTGTTCCAGGTAGAATTCAGAAGAATTCAGACATTTTCAATGCGAGTTATTTCCTTTCACATCAATGCCTGATTTGCTGGATGGGTTTATTTCAGGATGTGTGGATTGCAACAGGGAAGAAAACATTTTAGCATGGCAGAACTTCATGAAGCCAAAAATCATTTTCGGCGTGCCATTGGAGAAGATGGATGGAGTGGAGAGATCTCATTTCATGGTATATTGACTCATTTTTTGTGCCATCTCACAAAATTTATGGGGGAAACCAAGAGCTGCAAAATTAATTGTTTATGTTGACATTTTATATAGTTACGAGGCCATTCTTATCATTGTTATTTTTCTTCTATATCGATTATGGAGCAGGTAAAGACATTCGTGAAATCATATGCGAATGAGAAATATATCCTTACTGTGAACCAGCAACCAGAAGATCGGAGGTTTTATGTTTCTTTTAAGGTATGCTTTTAAGTTTCCGAGAATTTAAACAAAAACCCTATTTTGATTCTCAAAAGATTGTGTCATTATCAATTTAATACTCTACAGATTTTTCGTATCATTTTAGAGACCCAAAAGAATAATTTTGTTCCAATTTCACCCTTCATGGGTAGTAAAATGATTTTCACACAATCTTTTGTAGATGAAAAATCCTATTGAGTTGTCAAATACCCTTCCAGTGGCACCTCTCTCGAATAAAAGGATTATGATGCATGTGAATTTGATACTTACATTGTCCCTTTTCCCATTCCCTACTTCCAAGTCCTTGTGCCCTCTTTATAACTAAAGAAATTTCTCTAGAGTTGAAACAAAACCGTACTTAGGTACTTAAGTATACAAAATCATGTGGAGCGTTAAATTGATAATGACATGATGACACCATCTTTGGAAGACAAAAATAGTTGTTTTGTTATTGGACAATAAAACCCTCAGTTTTTACGGATTTAGAATCATACTGCAGGTTGGAGCTACAAGTGTGTCAGTATTGCGAAGCCTTTGGCAAGCTCTCTGGCTAAGTGAGAACTGGGATAGCAAGGGCAATGTTTATGATCAGCTTGCTAATAGCCTAATGGAATTGAGAAATAGGTTTGAGGATTTTATGCAGAAACTGAATGGGGCTGGATGGGATACCCAGCAATTAAAAATAAAGGTTCCCAGACGAATCTCGATTGATGATATTGACCCTCTTTAACTCCTGAAATGCTGGAGCTGAGAATGTTCATCACTGACATAATCTTGAGAATTGAGGCCCAAAACTTGGATCATTCCAAATGATGCTTGCAAAAGAGTTGGAACCACCAAGAGCAAGATATCTATTTTCACACGCTTATATTGGGGAATGGAGATGCAGAAATGATGGTGGTAATTCGGGTTATAATCTGGACTCACTGGATGCCATATTCACAGCGAGAAAATTTTAGGTTTATAGAACAAATCAATCATATAAAAGTATATCTTTCTTATTGAACTAATGCTTAACTTACATGTCTATTTGTAATTGACTTGATTTATTAGTTTTTTTAGGTCAGATAACCACAATTTTCTCAGTACCATCTTTAGCTTGGAAGCATGTTTACATGCAATCCGTAATACTGTGTTCACAGTAAGATTCCGTAATTAACCTCTTAAAAAGGCTTATGACACTTGATTTGTCTAAAATGTTCCAAATTGGGTTCTTTCTATTCTTGCATTTATGTATTCTAAGTGAGTGTCATTAGAGAATGTAACTATATATGAAGGTCAACATCTTGAAATTATTCATTCACTCTATCTCTTTCAGAATGTACCATCTAATTTGTTTTTGTGAATATAGAAGATTCAGACTGAAAATGTTCTGTACCCCTTTCTAGAAAGGATAATATATAAACTAGGTAAGGATGAGGTGTTAAATTAGTACTTGTTCAAGAATTGTGATTCTTGATTTTGGTTTTATTTTTTAACACCAAAATGATGATTTAACCCAAAAAACATTGTCTTCTGTTTTTTTACTTCAAAGAGATTTGATACTTTTAAAACTAAATTACTTAAAAATTTCAAGTTGCATTGAAAAAGATTGGAGGAGGGACAAAGTTAAACTAGGCAGATACGTTTTATCATGATATTTTGAATTCTTGTGTTTTTTGGGCATTTACTATAGGAATAAATCTAAATTTAATCGAATGATATTTATCTGCAATTACTCACAAGAATTAGACAATTAATTTATAATGTGGGTATTCTTTTTAAAAGAAGATATAACATTATATAACTCAATACTTTATTAACTCACTTTGTGTTTTTCTTACAATAAAAACTGCCTTTACAATGCCCCACCCCAGTAGAGGTTCCCACTAACTAATGCACGTTATTATACTCATTATTCCATGAAAATGTTATTATTTTATTTAAAACCATTCATTGACAGTAGTGTGGTGTTCTAAATAATTTTGGTATGATCATTCATATATATCAAAATATTAAATAATAGTAAAGAGCGATTGTCAAAGAAATCAAACTATCTATATATTTTTGAAAGAATTCTCTGTTCAAAAAAATATTTTTAAAGGAACTAGATTGAGGATGTCAATTTTGAAAGTTTAGTTTAGAAAATTTAATGTTGTAGTTTTTTATAACTGAACCTTACGAGTCATGAGGATCATCACACACCGAATAAGGTGGGATAAAACATTTCTTCAATACTTCTTTTTATTTTTTTTTATAAAATTTCTTCAATACTTCTAATCTTGTTGAAAAATAGAATATATGTGTGTGTATTTACATATAATGTGACAACTTAAAGGCAACTAGCTTCCCTTTTTCTTGATAATGCTTTTTTTTTTAGTAATGAAGCTTATTTTAAGGAAAAAAATATAAAATAGAAAATCATTCATAATACATGTATTTTTTTAAATTATTAATTATTATTCATAAGTCATAAATAATTAGTGCGTATAAGTAGCCACATCTAGTTTATCATGATAAACATTCAATTCAACCATCTAATTATTTGCTTCAAATGGATCATGAGAAGTTAGATTGGAATATGATATTCCAAAATTTTTATCCCTAATATGTAATTGATTTCAGAATAACTAAACTCATATATGTATTAATTTAATTTGCTCATTCAGCATATATTATTATATGAAGGAAACATGTTGAATATATGAAAAAATAAATAAATGAAATTCAATGAAAATTTTTTTTTGGCCTGAAATAATGACAAAGAGTATTAATAGTAAAATTACATATATTATAAGACAAAAAATAAAATTACATATATTATAAGACAAAAAATAACCCATTTTTTATACATACCAAGACACCATAATTTTATAATATTGGAAAGATTTAAATACTCCATCCGTTCCATATTAGAAGATAATAAATAAATTTTTTTATCTCATATTATAAGATAATATAATTTTATTTGTTAATTTTATTCTTTATTAAAATAATGTCTAGCAGTCTAGTCTAGTATTGTAAATTGTGTTAGTCATTGTAAATTGTGTTAGTTATGTTTAACAGGGGTGAAATAGAAATTTTTACATTTTTCTTTTTTTAAAATTTAAGGATGTCATATACTCCATCTACTCCTTATTATAAGTCATATTTACCTACCTCACATATATAGAAAATTAGTTAAAAATCTTTATCTTTTAAAAAATTATCATAACTTTTCAAAACTATCCTTATTAAATTATAACTCAAATATATCTTTCTTAATATCTCCCCACTATAACTTTTTGAGTTATTCTCAATAAAAATAAAAATAAAAAATAAATATTAAATGATATATAAATATTAAATGATATATAAATTTCATAAAATAATTTATATTTTAAAATTTTAATTCTCTCCAAGGATGTCTTATGGAAGAATTTTTCTTAATATATATATAATTGTACTTATTATTCACTATATAATTTTACAAAATTACGGCGAGAAACTGTATTGTGAAGAAAGAATATGACGCCAAGTGTTAGTGACGGTCGTTAATTGGCTAATCTCTGGAATTGAGAAAGGGACAAGCCCGTAATTCTAGAGCTCTTACTTTCTCAGGGTCCGAGAAGTATTGAAGCATGAAACTGACGAGGTGTGTGTCGAGAAGTTACGTGTGCTCCAAGCGAAAACCCAGCAGAAACCCCCACTTTCTCTCTCACTCTTCAAAACCTACCCTCTTCTCAAAGCCACTAATTTTTCTGTCCCAAATTCGCTTCCTTTTGTTCATTTCTCCTGCTCTTTCTTTCCTTAGAAAGTCGAGGGGTATTGGATCACAAAAATCATGGGTTTTGTGGGTTTTACCAGTTTCCTTTAAGAATCTCAGTTCTTTTTTTTTTTAAAGAGTTGTTGAATGGTTTTTTTCGAAGAAAGACGAAGAAGACCAATGCGCAAGTCTTTCAAGGATTCCCTCAAAGCTCTTGAAGCTGATATCCACTTCGCGAATGCCCTGTAACTCTCTCTCTAGTTCTGTCTCTTTCCCCACCTTACATTATGCACACTGGTCCAGAAGATTACTTTTCTTGTTTTCCTTTTTTCCTTATTTCTTATAATGTTGTCTTTAAAAAATTAAAGGATTTCCCTTTTCAACATATTCTGGGATCTTGAGGAACATAGTTGATGATCATATTTGGAACTGAGTTTGTGTGTAAAATTTGCGAAGATAATTTGTGGGCTCTGATTGTTGAAGATTTTATTTAGATTTAGCTGTATAAAGTGTTTTCTGCATTAATGTATTGTTTTGGTCTGTTTGTCCAATTTGCCGCATCTTTGAAATTTCATAAGGTAGTATTTTGTCAGGTCTGTTTAAGTCTTTTCTGTTGATCCAATTTTTTTTACGCTTTTCTATGGTTTACCCAGTTTATGACACTGGGTTGCGCTTTTTGTGAAGATAACTGCAGTGTACCTTTATTTCCTTTTTTTTTTTTTAGTGCTGGGAGCTTTCATGCAAAGTTAAATGGCATATCATATCGCAATTCTCACACACTCACTTTATAAAATGCATAGAAATTGAGACGTGTCTGAAACTTTACTTGGTCCAACAAATGAAAATGGAAAGGAAGACAATGAATAATGGGTGTCCCTACTAACTTTCAATTCCACTTGTGCTTTACTTTAATACTGTAACTCTATGTGTTTCCCTTCTTTATGAGACTTGGTATTTGTGGTAAATTACATTAAGATGAGATATGATTCACTTATTTTAAATTTGAGTTCTTTGAAGTCAATCACCATTCACCAATACTTTATGTTCCTTCTGCAATGTTTCCAATTCAATAATTTACTTTTCTCAAGAGACTGAGAAGAAACTTTCCCATTTTGTTACTTATATTGAACCTATGATTCATTGTGCAAAATATGTTTTCATACAGAGCTTCTGATTATCCAAGAGACTGCGACGGTGCCTGCCTCCAAATGAGATTGTCCTACAGTCCAACTGCTCAATTTTTACTTATACTGTTCCAGTGGACTGATTGCCACCTTGCTGGAGCTTTGGGATTGCTTAGAATTCTTGTATGCAAGGTGCATTCCCTTCTCCTTTGCTCTGCATCTGTCAAAACTCTAAATGTCTTAAAGCTTTGAACAATCCACTATGAAACATATAACCCACGATGTGGACTAGTATACTGCTAATTTATTGTCATGCTTGTGATAAATATTGGATTTGTGTCAGGCATATGATGATGGGAAAACAATAATGACAGTTTATGAAAGAAAAGCGAGTTTGAAGGAGTTCTATGGTATGTGGATTCTTATATGGAATTATAAGAGTCAATTGCTAGAAGCTGAGCTAGTTATTTTAATTTCCTTAGGGTTTGTTTGGGAGTTGAGAGGAGAAGCGAGGGAAGGGACAGTAAAATGGTAATTTCCGTTCTCCTTGTTTGGGTAATGAACTTAAAAATATAAAGGAGGGATTGGAAACTTTTAGAAGGTCGGTTGAAAATCCTTCATTACATTCCCCTCTTAATTAATAACTCTCAAACAAGGAAAATGTCTCAATTAAATTTTCCCTTCCCTCACCTTTCCCTCCATTATTCCTAATTTTAATGTACACTTAAGGAAGTGCTTCACAATCCAAATATAATTGGTTTTGAACTCTTTGAAAACAGGTGTGATCTTTCCCTCTTTATTGCAACTACAAAGAGGAATCACTGATGCTGAAGACAGGAGACAGAAAGATTTATGTGCTACTAGGTATATATCGGAAGAAGCATTAAACAAAGGAAAGAATTTTGAAATTGACATAGAGAGAGAAAATGAATGTGACATTTGCATGGAGATGAACAGCAAGGTTGTATTGCCTATATGCAACCACTCAATGTGCATGAAATGTTACCATGACTGGTGAGCAAATTGTGACAATGACTCAGTGCTTAATATCATTGTATGATGCATTATATGTTGTCTCACCCAAGCTCTGCTTAAACTGGAGATGGGTGGAATACTTTTAAGGATAAATTGATGATGAAGATAAAAACAGTTGAATTATAAGAATGGGCACAACTGGAGTCTTTCTTTATAAGATCTTAGATCGAAGCTGAAATGTTGGTTGACCAAACGTTTGCTATATCCTTCAACTCACCTCAAATTTAGACTCTGGCACATGGCGCATGCAGTGTGGTGGGCTTAGGAAATAATGTTACACACTGGCGATGACTATAGTTTCTGGTTTAGTGGTAAAACTTTTGATCTTGACATAAAGAACATGTTCTTTTTGGTATTGAAGGTAGGATCTACATAACCTCTCATGCTGTCTAATGTTCCTCATTGTGTAACAATTTGTAGGAGGTAGACCACTAGATCATCTATTATTAAGCTGTCCAAATGCTTGGATAAGGTCTCATATATCCCATTTCATTGGAGGCGTAAAATTAAGATTTATTTGATTGGAATAATTTCATCCTAGAAGAAATGTAGGCCATGGCTTTTGTCATTTGTATAATGGAAATTATCTGGTTAAGTTATTGTGTTGACTTTGCGAGTGAAATCACACCTTTTAGTTTCCAAAGAAAAAAGCTGTTATTATCATTTACTCTTAGGTATATCTGCTTACAAGGTTACTAACGTACTATTATTGCATATTATTGTTGAGTTAGATAATATAATGATGAAAACTGTTTGAGTTGAAATGATGCTTTACATTTACCAATTTGCATATAATGATCTTTTTTCTGTGGCTGGTTAAGGCACGCACGATCTCAATCGTGCCCGTTCTGTCGGGGAAATCTGACAAGAGTTAACTCAGGTGACCTGTGGATCTACATGAGCAGCAGTGAGATTCTTGACTTGGAGTCAATCACCAAGGAGAATGTAAATAGGCTATTTATGTTCATTGAGAAGTTGCCTCTCGTAGTTCCAGATCCTATTTTCACGTCTTATCGTCAGCATTGGTGAGAAGTGGAAGGAGCTCATATGTAACTCAAGAACCAGGACCTTCTTTGTGTATGCGAGTCTTAGTTTTTGCAGGGATTTTTGGAACTGTAAATAAATGTCGTTTCCTTGCGATCACAGTCCAATAGGGTGTCCATTTGATTTCATTAGATTTAAGTTTTAAAGAATAGTCTTATATCGTCTTATTCATTTACGAGCCCCACATCAAAGACAGTTGAAGTTAGGTGATAATCCCAGTTTAGGATGACACCACTGTTGGATTTTATTCTTAAAGAAATAACTATTCTTTTATCGGTTTGTTAATTGTATTTGTATACATGGTTCTATTCAGCATGCATTTTGTGATAACTTTCTTGGGTTTCGTTGTATCATGTCATCCATCCGTACCTATGAGTTATGACTTATAAATAATATTACAATATAAGTTATAATTAAATTCCTTATCAATATTAAAAAATGGTTAAAAGTAATTAGACTTTTCAAATGTATCATAAATTGAAAATATTTAAAAAAAAAAAAAGCTCCTAATTAAATAGTTAAACTTCAACTCAATTTAAATTTCTACTAATTAAATGACTATCTCATAAAGGGTATTAGTGAAAAAATAATTTACTGCACATGATATTGACAATAATTGTGCTTTACAATTTGGAATAAAACAACTTTTTCTAATTCCCTTGTATTGAAATGCTCTAAATATAGTATTTTTTTACTTTAATATTAAATATAAGATTATTTTAAAATATGAGATAGTATTTATTACACATTTTTTAAAAAATATCTCTATTTAATTTATCTTAAAAAAATTAATGAAATAAAAATAATTTTAATAAAATATCTTAATTTAAAAAAAAAATAACTAATTTCTACTCTTTTTTTTTGAATTATACATTACTAGAACTGGCGTGTGATGGCAAAAAGTTTGGGGTATATTATATCTCATTGGACGTGATAGCTGGATTTTAGGACAAAACTGTCATTGTCAATTTAATAATCTTTGAAATGTGGGTGAAGCATATTTTTTAATAATGAAATAATAATTGAGGGGTATAAAATAATTTTTGTGGTATATTATATGTAAATTGAGGAGATCTTAATTAAACCAAGTGGTTAATTTAACCGGTATAAATTTGATTTGAATAATTTAAATTTAATTTTTTTTTAAAAGAAGTAATTTACAAAATAAAAATAATTTGTAAATTTGGAAAATAGTTTCTAAAATTAAAAAAATTAAAATCTAAATATTTCAAATGAAATATAAATTATGTGAATCTAACACTTGACCCACTTAAATAAATCCAAATTTTAGACATGAAATTAAAAAATTTAGGTAAATTAGACCTCAAAACTCACCAAAGGCTAAGATACTTAGTGTCTGTTTGGTTCATCTTTTGCAAAACGTAACCATGATTTTGTAAAAGATGTGTTTGGCCAAACACATTTGAAACACAAACTGACTTTTTGAAAAATGAAAAGTGGGTTAAACTGTGGTTTTGAAAAAGGAGGAGAAAAGTTACTTTTCCGTTAATAAAATGTAGGTTTTGGAAAAGAAGAAACAAATTTACTCTATATTATATATCTAAAAGTACTTTTAACCCCTATCATCTAAACAGATTTTTTATCAAAACTTACTTTTACAAAAAGAATATCTAAACATAATAACTTCCAATAAACTTACTTTATCTAAACTTCATTTTTACAAACTTCATTTATCTTAACTTACTTTTACAAAATGAAAAATCAAACGGGCCCTTAATTTTATAACCATTATGTCCAATTATCCAATCTCATGCTGTCACAAGGTCTACTTTTTCCAGCTCAATTCTGAACACCAAAAACTTTGTTAACCTACCGCTATTTATTAGAAATTAAAAGAAAAAAATAAAAAACTTTACTACCCCCTCAGATACAGCTTCTTGGTTGGCCAAAAAACAAAAAGAGTACAGCTTCTTCGCAGCGTCCGAACTGGTTGATTGTGGCTTCTTCTTTGCGTCCTCTATCTCGTTTTCTCTCATGGATGGTGTTTGAATTGGTTGTCTTTCTTGTGGTTCTCAAACTTTGCATCCTCTCTCTCTCCCCCGATTCCCTCTCTCTCCCAATCTCAAACTTGTCGTCTCTTCTGTTCTATCACTCTCCAGTGCTCTTTTACAAACTGTTATGGTAGCCCTATAAATCACAGAGAAAATAGAGTATCCAATAACTCCAAACATATATATTTACTTTATCACACGAAAACAGGGAAGATACATAGCTTGACTGAAGACCAAACTCAAATTAGAAATTAGACACCACAGCAGAAGAGTAGAATAAGATCATTCACAGAAGGGAGAAGGGACGCAGAAGAATATATAATCAGAGGAAAGTAACACTTCTCATCTCCCGTAGCTTCATCTTCATCAAGCTGTAATTTAATTATTTTAATCTGCAATCAAGGATATATTGATGATGAGGGATTTTCGAATCACACTTTTTTTTATTGAGGAGAGAGATGATTGGGAACTGGGAAAGAGGCAGCGAATAATCACCTCAGACGGCGCCGACGAGACTGCAGGGGCAATGATTCAAATCCACCGTCTTATGGAATATCAGTTATATTCTTAATCATGAAAAAACTCAATTCATTAAAAGTAAATGTGGACTATAATGAAGTAATGAAAGTGTAGGAACTTAATTAAAGAACCAAATGCCAGGTATATAATTGGTAAGAAAAAATGCCAATCTAGAAAATACTAGATTTTTTAAATAATAACTATACAGTATAATAAATGTTAAAAAATAAAAAAAATTTCTCAAACAACCAATGGTCTGATATTTTTACTTTGGCGAGAGGGAAAAAAAGAAAGAAAGAAAAAAGCGATCTTCATTTTTTAATATTATTAATTATTAATATTTTCCCCAAAGAAAGTGGGGCCATAGGCCTAGTTTCTGGCGGGGTGGACCATAGATGGCGGCTATGGTAGCTCCTGCGACTTCCCATTTTTTTGTCACCCTTCATTTTGAGCGAATAAGCAGAAGGGGTGTTTGCCGCCGCGCCAAGGTGGTGTTGGGAAGAACATGGCCGCCGTTGGAGTCCTTGCTTTACAGGGATCTTTCAACGAACACATAGCAGGCAAGCTTTATTCTTTTCACTCCCTCTCAATCTCTGTATGTGTAATAGCTATAGCCTATACTAAAATAGCTCTTTGCCAGCTAAAGTTATATATATATATATTTAATTTAACTTTTCCATCCATGACAGCCCTTAGGAGGATAGGGGTAAAAGGGGTCGAGATTAGGAAGCCAGAACACCTTCGCAATGTCACTTCCCTTATCATTCCTGGAGGAGAAAGCACCACCATGGCTAAGCTCGCTGAGTGCCACAATCTGGTCTCTTGTTGCTCTATATTCTGATGCATCTGTCTATTCCTTCTATACTCTTCAACAACTGTGTTTTGCTATCTGCTATCATGCACTGATACTTGTAAAGCACGACCCTATACTATGACTAATAGTGTATGATATATGACTCTGCCACTTCTGTAAAGTGTTCTAAAAAAATAAAATACTCATAATATCTTTAAAATATTTTATATTTTTTATTTTATAAATCACAAGAAAATATAAAAAATATCAATTTTATGATAAAATTATAAATTTTAAATTATCCGTTTAATACTTATTAATTATAATTTTGATAACAATTATTTAAACAGATTTCCTTTATTTTCTTATTTCTAAAACTTGTTCTGAAAAATAATTCTATAAAATTGTTTTGAAAATATTAAAACAGATAATACAATCAACCAATCCCTTACTCCCGTTAAATTGGATACTTCATTTCAAATGCATGTATTACGGGATACGTGTTAGTTAGCCTTTAATTGACTAAGCTGAAGAAAGACTCTACTATTAGGTAACCTGATTGCATGAGTTACTTTGTTTTCTTCTGGGGGATGTTAAAAACAACCTTTTAGATGGGAAACAGATGAGAAGGGATAAAGTTTTTAGTATCCTGCCATCAAGGTTGGCACAAATGGTAGGATCGGCCTGTGTCAACTATTCAGTTCCTGCTGATCATTTTTTGTTGGTTCACTTGGTTGACATTGATAATTGCAGTGCACCTTGCATTAGAGCTTGAACAAGTTATATAAGTACTGATTTTTTTTTTCACTCAAACAATAAGTTCTAAGCATTCCATGCGTCTGGTGTTGGTTTTAGGGTATGTGAATTCCTGTAATGAATTTGTGTAGAGCTTTGTCTCTCCTGAGGAAATTTTGTCCTCATTTGATTATGATAACGGAGTTATGGACTAAGGAATTAGAAGATATAATGATTACATCAAACTAGTTTATGCTTCTGTCATTTCATTGAAGAATAAGGACCTTATAATTCACTTCAGTTGTTTCTAGTTTACAGTTTCCTGCATTACGGGAGTTTGTTAGAATGGGAAGGCCTGTTTGGGGAACCTGTGCAGGGCTTATATTCTTGGCAAATAAAGCAACAGGTGGATTCTGTCTCTTTTTCCCTTTTCTGTCATTATGTTGAATTTTGAGAAACGTAGAGTGCTGTGTTCTTGATTTCCTTCTCTATAAGAGCATGTAAAAGTAATTTTATAAAAAAAATAAATATTTCAGGACAGAAGACTGGTGGACAACAACTAATTGGAGGACTTGATTGCACTATCCATAGAAATTTCTTTGGCAGCCAGGTAATGTCATAACGTAAGTTGAATGATTGACAATTAACCATTCATAAATAGAAGCAAATGGCAAACAAATCTACAACGGGAAATTGACATGAAAACTTTTTATGTAGTGCATGTTTTGAGTGGAAGCAAAGGTGTGTGCGTCATTTCACAAAAAAAAAGGTGTGTGCGTCTTCACTCTTTAGTGTTACATGAGATGCTGGGGCTATGGGGTGAAAGCTATAAAGGATATAATATGCAAGCAATAACATCTTATGAAGCTTTTCAATACTCTCTTCCTCTCCCCTGTCCACCTGCCACCCATTCTTGACTGAATTTTTTTTATCGGTTATTATTATTTCTGAAACAGTTTATCCAAGTTTCTATTAAAGAAAAGAAGGTTCAAGTTGAGCTTTTTTCCAAATAGAGTTGATTTCAGCAAACTGTGCAGAATTATATGTCCCAGTCCCAAAGATAATAATAGAAATGGAAACTTTTGATGCACTTCCTAGTTTTGGTCTCATCTAACCAAAATCCATGTCAATTCAGATTCAAAGCTTTGAAGCAGAGCTTTCAGTACCAGAACTTGCATCCAAGGAAGGTGGTCCTGAAACATTTCGAGGTATATTTATTCGTGCTCCAGCAATCCTTGACGTAGGGCCAGAAGTACAAATACTGGCTGATTATCCTGTCCCTTCTAAGAGGTCGGGTTCAGATCCCTCTCTTGAAGATCAAAAGGTTGGTAATTGCCTATTTTCCCAGAGAAAGATTCCAACTTATTGTATTATGGACGTCAGATCAGAAGGTTGCAATGTTTGTAATTACTTATTTATTTTGATTTTCTAATTAATTATTTGAAGGTTTATATTATTTGTGTAGAAGTTATTCACTAGCATTATATAATACAAGGAATGAACCCAAAATAAGGGACCTTGCTTATCCGTACAGAGTCCAGACCCTCTGCATTTGGAATGAAAAATCAATTTTGGAAACTTCAATATATTCTATGAAGCTGTTTCAGTGTCACGTATAAGCATAGATATTGGTACGACATAAAACACTACATAATATGGCCAAGATAGATAAAATATGTAATGTTTCAATGTAATTTGAGTTGAGGTTTCATGTCTAATGCGATTGCCAGACCTGTATTGTATATGATGCAGTTCTATTTTTTAAGTTTTAGTGCTTCATGTACATCGCATGCCACCTGAACTGTTTAAAATGCATCGGTTTAACTATGGTTGCTAGTTTTTTTATTAGTTATGGGTTATGGATATGGCAGGAAAATGCTGAGGAAGAAAGCAAAGTTATAGTTGCTGTTAGACAAGGGAACATACTAGGGACAGCTTTCCATCCTGAATTAACAGCAGATACACGATGGTACATATCAATTCTTCTTGGCCAATTTTTCTGTGGACTAGACTTATGTAAACTCTCTCAAGTATTTTCTATCAGGTTCCTTAATCAAAATTTGACTTGCGGAGGAAAATTTTTGAAAGGCAACATCCTGCATTTGTCATATTTTTGTTGAGAGAGCCTGATAGTAATTAGTAAATACTTATAGAAAAGACTAAAACTGTACGTTAATTCTGTCCTTTTAATTTCAATTTCATTTGACATGAAGTTCTTAATATCGAATTTTGCAGGCATAGTTATTTCGTAAAGATGGGCAATGAAATAAGAGAAGAGGCCTCAAGTAGCTGTGTCCCAGTTGAAGTAAATGTTTGTTATGAACAGCCACCACAGAATGACCTTCCTATCTTTTAATAGAGCCAAAAAATTTATGGTCAAGATTATCTTAAAGATTCTGGATTTTTTTTTTTTCCTTCATCTTTTATTTTGCTTTTGAAAATGGATGATTATTAGATCTTGGTAGGCGTTGATAGCTTAATAATAATAGACTTGGTGTTTTTCTTGTGTGGCTAGTCTTCTTGTTTCATAATTGCTTGTTCCTTTTTCTTTTTTAATTGAAATCATATTTGCTGGTACCTTGAAAGGAATCACAAGGTATTCCCTTCAGCATCTTCCTCATTTTGTTTAATTTGTGGGTGATCTTAACTAATTATATTGCAGATGCGTGTTAAACAACTCTCTCTGCCCTGAGATATTGAATCATATGCCAATTTTCATTAGCCAAAGTTCTTTCATCCACTAATCAAGTTATGGATAGCTTTGATTTTGATTATCTGAAAAATGATTGCGTTAATTCAGCCGTAATTAAAATTGCTCAAATTTTAACATATTGCATATAGGCTATAGCACAATCTATTGCTAGAACTATAAAGTAAAAGAATTTAAGGAAATATTATTTGAATTGAGAATTTGGTAGGGTTTAATTTAGTAAGTGTGTTCCCAGGTGACCTTATTTTATTTATTCAAATTCACAATTTAATTTTTTTTTTTAAGGAATGAGTTAAAAACTCATACAGTGCTACGTGCTACATAGATATTCTACCTCTTTCAACTAACTCTCTACAACCTTTGGGAGGATTAGTGAAACAAATGTAGTCCACATTTAAATCTTACAACCTTTGGGAGGATTAGTGAAATAAATGTAGTTTACATTTAAATCTTGCACTACCTTGGTCAACCAATCAACAAATTTGTTGGCTTCTTTGAAAATATGACAGAATTTAGAGAAAGTTGTTTGGTTTACTTTTTTCAAAATCAAACCATAGATAAAAATCATGGTTTTGCAAGAAGATTATTTGATCAAACACAACTAATTTTTTTTAAAATGAAAAATGAGTTAAATTATGATTTTGAAAAAAATAAAGGAAATAGCTACTTTTCGGTTAACAAAACCATGGTTTTATAAAAAGGAAAGTGATACTGACTTTATATTATACATTTAAAAATATTTTTTTAATTCTTTTCATCTAAACAAGTTTTTGGTCATACTCATATTTTGTAAAACGAAAATCCAAATATAATAACTTATAATAAATTTATTTTTATTAAATCTTATTTTTACAAATTTCATTTATCTTAATTTCCTTCTGTATGATTAAAAATTGGTCATTAATTGTTCAATTTTTGGGAAAAAGGTAAATACAGTGCTTCATAGTACTCATGTATATAATATGGCATCTGTCCCTAATGACTGTATTAATGGCTTCAGCTGAGTCACTAAAAGCCATGACTCGCTAAAAACCATGACTTATCTACAGATGAAAATTTACGATTCCAAACACAACACCCCCCCCCCCCCCACAAAAAAAAACACATACAAACAAAATGAAAAAAAAAACTGAAATACAAATAATGTGACATTTTGAGTACAAAAATATTGCTCATCAAACAATGTCATATATTAGTAGTGAGATAGTTCGCAATATGGCTGAAAATGTTGAGAATCTACTTTTAAATTTTTCCTCCTAGGCATCACTTTAATCAACGTTATATATCTTACAATATAGTTTTCCTTTGAAGCGGTTTACCTCTCCAAAAAAGTTGACCATTTTTCATTCACCTTCAAATTCTCACTATAGCTTTTATACTAAGAAGGCTAGAAAAAGCCCAACCTCTTGAAAACTAAAAGCCGAAACAGAAGCTATTCCAACTTCTGAATCATATTTGCTACCAGCATTTTACTGAACTACTAAGTTGGTTAAACATTAACTTTCATTCATATCAAGTTCTTTGTGTACAAGGCATACAGATGCTTTGGCTACATATGTAAGTATCAATTTGATGATCAAAAAGAAAACTATGGTACTTAAGCCAACACATTCCAGGCTACAATGCAAAAAGTGGGACTTCGGTACAGGAACTAACAATACATAGTAGCATAGTAACTAGTTAACATGAACTATTATATAGTAGCCTCCAAACAATGAGACATCATGAACCAAGACGTGAGCACCATTCTCAGTCATCCTCTTCAGTCTTCATAATCGTCTTCATCTTCGTCATGCTCCTCCTCATCCTCATCTTCTTGGTGCCCTTCCTATATAAAAAGAAAAACGAAAAAATAAAAATGAAAATTTGAAGTTCTTATCATCGATCATTAAATTCAGCAACAGCAATATTACAAGTCCCGTTCACCCTCCTCAATCCATGCCCAAAAATTCCCTACCTTACAAAACTCTATTGGTTGAGTCAACCAGAGATCCAAAAATATAGAATATGTAATGTACATAAAGAAGAATCAGAAGGTTCAAAACAAATCCATTGGACAAGAAACAACATTCACCATCAAATATTACGTCAAATACCAGTTGAGAACTACTTTTATTTCGCAACTTCCCTATGTAAATAATTTGAATCTAAAGGAACCAAATTGACTCCAAATGAAGCAATTGTAGACCCAGCATCTCAATTTATTTTAAAGCTTGGGGACAAAGGCCATGGCTCAAAGCACAATTTTTCAAGACATTAGACACAGGAGTAGGAAACTAATGCATGCTCAAAATTTCCTGTTCAACGAGTAGTTAACCAAATTTTCATAAATTTAGAATATATAAATAAGAATATACCTAAAGAAGAATCAAAGGGTTCAAGTAAATCCATTAGTCAAGAAAAAACATTATAAGGTAGTACAATAACTCCCTAATGATAAGTTTTTTCTT
This sequence comes from Adenanthera pavonina, assembly GCA_026686845.1. Classification (NCBI taxonomy): domain Eukaryota; kingdom Viridiplantae; phylum Streptophyta; class Magnoliopsida; order Fabales; family Fabaceae; genus Adenanthera; species Adenanthera pavonina. The sequence goes on from JAIVEN010000010.1 coordinate 38,104,976, forward strand.
TCCATTTCCCCTAACAGCAACTCTGTGTTGCAACCATAAATAATTTACCAAGCCCTTTCTTAGATGATAAAACAAAGACCACAAGCAAAATAATTTACTAAAAAGGAAAAAAAAAAAGGAGAGTGGTAAGGATCGATTTAGATCCTTTCATGTGAGGGGATAATACTCTCATGTGGTGAGAGAGATAGACACTTACTTGAGTACTGGGCATCACTTGAATGGTGGAACCACAAATATGTGAATTACACACAATATGTGTCTATCCCTTTTCCCAAAAAAAAAAAAAAATCTTGCTATTCCTTCACATGAGAGAATATGGATACAGTGAGGCTACCTCTCCACTGGCTTCATCCTCTTCATCATTCACTTCAGACTTGGACTTATCTGATTCCTCATCTCCATTATTAACCGAGCTTGTCTGGTCCCAAAAAAAAAAAGAACAAAAAGCAAAGCATATAAATAAGATAATCAAAGAAGCAGATAACAAAATCAGGCAACAAAAAAAAGGAACCAGATAACAAAACAACTGCCACAGGTTGCCCACCTGCTTTTTATTATATGCATTCATAAGTTTTTCATACTCAGTTTTCTTTTTTGCCGCCTTGGCTTCATATGGAGCTTTCTCCTTCACACCCAACAGAGAAGTTAGAATAAGAAAGTACAGAAAATAACATTAATCGATTAAATTGATGCAGCAGCCAAAGCTGATAATCCATATGATACTATGATTTCTGTTTAAATTTATAATTTAAAACAACTCAAAGACACAGCGCAGATAAAACTAATAAAAAATGTTGACAATATAATATCATGAAGCCAAGATTGAAGTGCTTACAGCAGTAGTCATGGATTTCCATTTCTCTCCACCAGCTTTCCCCACCTTCAATCAAAAAGTACAGTAAACAGCTTGGATGATTGTTCTGGGAAAAAAATATCAGCATACAAGATGGAGCAACTTAACATGAAACTTACAGCTGATACAGACTTCACATTAGGATTTTCTGCCTTAAAGGTTTTTCTGAACTCCTCACTATCAAACAGAATAGTAGATAAGTCTGACAAGTTATCTAAAGGACCTACTCAATAAAGGGAGAAAGCCAAGAGATACCAACAGGAAGACAAAGAAAGCACTTGGCGGTCTTTTCGGTTTGGTGGGATCTTTCTTGGCATTCCTCTCCTTCTTGGTCTTTTTCGTGCTACTCTTGTCTGGCTTAAGTGCAGCCTTTCGCTTGCCAACCATTCTGAAAATAAAATATATTCCATCATCACCACACTAGATTTTTAGAAATAAGCAAATTTCCAGAAAGTCAACACCTTTAAAGACAAGGAGACATATAGTTGTTATATGAGAAATCAAAATACCCCAAGTTCTTTTAAACAAGATCTAATGATGCACAGGAACTAACCTATCATTGACTGGCTTCAGTGCTTCCTTTGAAGTTTTCACTGATCCCTTCCCCTTGCCATTCTTCATAGTTTAAATTCCCTAATATAAGACAGTCTACAGCTGAAAAGAACAAAAGGGATCAGGAAATTCCCAATAAAAAGAGCAAAGTGAACAGATAGATAACACTGGAAGCAGGTGGATCGAGGCAAAATCAGCCCAATTTATAAAACAGGATCCCAATAAAATTCGGGTAGATGCACCATACAGCATTAATTGATGCTCCCACATACCACAAGAAGTCACATATATACTTAGCAACCCATCGATATGGATAAATTCAATTTTTTTTTATGTATAGAGAGTATAATAAAACTACCCACTGCAAACAGTATAATTCAGAGTTTCATACCCACATTTTCTAGGTTAATTCTCGTTGAAACTCAGAAACCACATATTGAAAAAATCCACAAAATGAAATATGATAATTAACCCCAACAACTACAAAATAATTATCAATTCAATTACTTCAGGTGATGCGGAATAAAAATAAATAAATATACATTTCTGTCCCTTGACATCCTTAAGCGCCAGAGCAAACAAATGTAAACGAAAAATAGAAAACCTTTGCAAACCCGCAAACCATTAAATTTAGCTTAAGTTCCTCTCTACTCATAAGTCAACATTTTATTCTCAGTTACTCCCATACGAAAAAAGAAATCAAAGGATTCGGCTTTGAATTTTATCAGCCGCCGAACAAAAATTTAGGTCAATACATGAATGTTAGAAAAGATTATAGAAGAAAAGGGTTACCTTTCGAGGAACGAGAGACCAGAGGAACAATCACGCGAAGAAGAACCGAACAAAAAACAGGGAGAATCAAGGTGAGGACGGGACCGAAGGATGAGAAATGGAAGGAGACAAAAAAAGGTCGACGGGGTAACCAACGAAATTGACGAAGCAACCGGACCAGCCGGTAACGCATGACAATATGCGTCACACAAATTTTTTGTTGCTCTCTTTTCTGGACCAAAACAAGTGTATAAACTACGGAGACGATCTTCAATCAAATTTTAATTATAAATTATAAAATTCAAAATATCAATATCAATATTAATTATTATCATTATTTGGACAATCTAATCTATCTATTTTTTACTACATATTTGTCATTCGGGTAAAAAAATGTATATTATATTATTATTATATAATATATAATTTATAATATATATTATATAATATTCCTTTCATTCTGTTATATAGTATATTTTTTTAAGAAATTTATATTTCATAATATAGTATGCTTTACGGATTACGTAATATAATTTTTTTCTTTTTCTAAAATTATCCCTAATTAATAGACCCATATATTTATTTATTATTAAAATATTTTATTCCCAAAATATTTAATGGGGGTAATTTGAAAAAAGGTGAAAAATTTTGTTAGTTATTAATTATTGTCTTGATCTGTGTGTGGTATTTAAAAGTGCACTATAAATTGGAATGAGGAAATACTAACTCAAGTTACTGATTCCAAAATAATTTTTAATTTTATTTTTATAATATTTTTATTATATTTCTAATTTTATAAAATATTATAAACATTATATTTTTACTGTAACATTTCTCTCTTTAGTGATTAGTGAAAGTAATTATTTTTTTATTAATATAATTTTTTTTATATTTTAATAAAAACTAATAAACGATAACTAAATTCTATTATTTATAAACATAAAATATAAGTAACATAAATTTTTAATTTTGTATGATATACATAAAGAAATTTGTTTACTGTGTTTATATATATTATCAAGGCCTCTTATCAATTGCGCCATGTTGATTTTTTTTTTGTAAATATCTAATCTCTGTTCCTCCGGGTTGGGTTGCCATGCTATTACGGCCCTACCAGCAACATTATTATTTTTTGTTTCTTGAATTTGTTTCTTAAGAATCTATGCTTTATGCAAAAAATTAAATTAATTAAATAAATAAAAGAAATAGCATTTACTTGTAATAGCCGGTCAGAAATAAAGAGATTCCTATTCGTATGTGATAATCATTGTAAACTAATCATAGTCAACGACAACTATTTGTCTATGTGGCGCCTCCATCAGCTGACAGGTGTTCATGTTCAGATTAATCTTTTTTCCTATTTTTCTAAAAAACGATAACTTATTTATGTTGATGGCCTAAAATCAGCTTAAATAATACATAAGTTTATATCAATGAATTCATATTAATATAGAATATGAAATTTATAACAAATTAAACTTTTCATAGGTTGTAAATAATGCAACTCATATGTGCAATGCATTAAATTAAAACACACATCTAATTGAAACAACAATTAGGTATAAATAATGCAACTCATGTGTGCAATACATTAAATAAAAACATACACACATATATAATTGAAACAATAATTAATTAGGGTCAAGTATAAGAAACCCAATATTTCTTAAATAGGGTTTTAAATTCAATTTTTATAGATAAAGAAATCTATTCCTGATGGTCTTAATCACATCAAATGTGACATGAAAGAACTAAGTACAAAATGAGATAAATGATACGGAAATTATGAAATGGACAACAATCTCAATTGAATAGGAGCACAATCACAACACCAATACAATATTATTTTTAGTAACAATGAAAATATGATTGTATTAGTGAGAAATGTGCATATGTGAGTGTAAATAAATATGATATTCCACCATTTGAATACTACCTGACAACAATACAATCTTATTTTTAAAAATATTGAAGTTATTTGGTGTTGGTCCAAAATAAAAACAATTGCATTGCATGTGTATTTTTGTGTTAAACTGTGGTAAGAGTATTTGTAGCTAACAAGTAAAAAGTACATGTGTGAGTGTAAATAAGAAGAATATTCCATCATTTGAATATTATCCGTGTTAGGTGATTTTTCCATTTGGTGTTAATGAACAAAAATTGAAGTCATGTTCAAAACATTTTTATAGCTTTCTCACAATATTGTTGTACAATTCCAAAATCAAATGTTGATATGATTAGTATAATATTAAAAAATTAGAATGATTCTCTAAATTTTAGATTCAGAAATAATCAAATTAGTTTAAATAATCAAATTATGTGAAATCTTTTATTCCTAAAAACTGTAGGAAGCCAATTGTATGAAGCTAAAATGATGAGCCAACTATTAATTACGTCTTCTTTTATAAAATAAAAACACTTTTTAGTCAACTATTAGCCATTTTAGAGATTTGGCTCCTCTCACATGTTTAATATTCATAAGCCATTGTTTTTTTTAATTAAACACAAAAAAATTTCCAAAGTTCCTGCTTGTATCTCCCTACTTCCTCACCCTAGTAACTGTCTGATTAACATTATCTCTTCACTTTAGCCTCCACTCCATGACCGCTCCTGGTAACTCACTCGGAAGTTTCATCGGTATGTTTTTCGTCAAGCCTCACCAAAACCAACCTCCTTTGCTAAAACTAACCTCCTCTCTCCTCCTAAATTCCGCAACTAGTTTATCATTTTTTCCTCTTGATTCAAAGGTACATCATCCTACTTATTTAAAATACAAGAGATGAAGGATTTAAGAAGAATCACATCCTTTTCTCTCCCCTTACCAATTGTATTTTGTGTTATATTTGAGATTAATTTATGTCCGATGGCATTTTGGTTTCTGTATCACATGGTGGGGCATCTAACTGTAAAAAAGCCAGAGCTAGCGGAATTCAATGAGATGGTAGAATGACATAGGTAAGTGTAGAGTTTTCTGGATACTTTGTTAGTTGCTTACATACTTGCCTCTAGGTAGATATTTGAAAGTTTATAGTATGTTTAATTTACATTTTTTTTAATTTCTAACTCAAAATAAATGAACGGAGAAATGCTAGAAGAAAGAATCACACCCGCAATCTCCCAATTGTGATGGGCTACAAATTGCTTTGAAGAGGTAAGTTGATTCCATTTTGGTTTCTACAAATTTCCATAATATTTTCTATACATATAGTCAGAAATCCAACTTAGGACAGTTTATTTAAGGAATCAAATTATTTGCCAACTATGCTACACCTTATTGATAAATTAGTTTATGGTTCAACATAATTACATTGAAGTCAGTCACTAGGCCCACTAGGCCTAACAAGCCCAAGTCTTACCAAATCTTTCTTAAACACCCTTAAATCCAACAAGTATTGTTGGTCCAAAATAAATTTAAAACTAGATATTTGAGCCCGTGCGTTGCAAAGATAATTTCTTCTGTAAATATTTTTATTTTATGAGTATATTTCAATAATATACTATATTTTAATTATATAAATGATAATTTAAAATAATTGAGAAGACATATAATACAGTAGTACTCAAATGATAATTTAATAAGTAAATTGCAACATTGTACAATGAATTAAGATATTGCAATCATTACAATGTGTTCAAACATGAAATCAAATTTAGAACATCATGTAAAATCAGAGTTTTGGTCTTCTACCAATACCATGGAGCTATTGATGTTTGGTACTATTCATGTTTGAAGCTATGGAATGCAAATTGAACAAATGATTTTAACAACATGCAACATATTATAGGACAACCACAAGTCAATGAGATGATTTTATATCAAAGGAAGAAACAAATTCAATTATTATATTACAAAATACAATATGTTGAAAGTTTGGTATAAAATGATTTGAAACCAGGATGGTTTGATGTCTATCACGGGATGTTATTTTTGCTATAGGTTTAAATGAACTTACCAACTTTGTCCTAAGTTCATTCATCTATAACATATAATCAAAACAATATGTCACAGCTAATTAAGGAGGCAATTAGGCATGCCAGCATACATGCACAAATCATAGGTTGGATGTGTCATCCATTCTCCAATATAAGGAAAAAGAAAAGATTGCTCTCTATGCATCTCACAAAGGTGATGAAATGTCTTACCTCATTTGATAGGTGAGCCCTACTACTATTTTGCAAATCTACCTCACCAAAAAGTAATCCTAGTGTGTGTATGGGTATGTGTGTGGAATCCCACTTTATACAAGACATAAAATCTCCAATTTTGCATATGTGTACCAATAAAGTGAACATATTTTATACAAAGATCTCTTTAATTCATAAAGAGACATTGATAGTCTCATTTACCAAATATATGTGACTTAAAGTCTATGCAAACATTTTTTGCTAAAACAGTCCTGTAAAAATTGGTGTAGAAGATATCTCTTTTATATTAATAGTCTAACATTTCTTTATGATTATATAACAAAGTCCTCTTAAAATAATGTAGTTTATCAATGCTAGCTTCAATTTTCTCTTAAAATATTTTGTTGCAAGTTGAAACAGCCCAAACATCTTGCATAGAATCCACCCAAAAGATTTGTATATAAGTAATTAACAATCTACAAACCTCCTTAGAAACTTATGAGTTAATATTTCAAAGATTTTGATAACATAGAATCTTATCTTAGTTGCAATGATGATAACGTGATCAAAAGACATTCTATACATGCTAATAAAAGCACAACAATTAATCTCTTCGACTCCTTTATTTGGGAAACTATATTAAATTATCAAATCATATTCATGATTTGCCTCTTATTAATGAAGCACATCAATATGTTGAAAGTTTTGTATAAAATGATTTGATGGCTATCAGATACAGAGGAGAAAAAGACAAAGTGACTAAACCTAAAATCATGATTAGCATTATTTCAGCAAAACTTGCAAAATCTTATTTCAATGAAACAACAAACCATTTGCATTAACGTTAGTATTTCCTATCAAGTCTTTGTATTGAAATAAAAAACCACAAACCAAAATTAAATAGGAGAACCCTTCAATTATTTTGGATGCTACAAGGTATGTCAGTAGTGGAAATCTTCAATCAATCAAATAACCAAAAGACTTACCTTAATTTACACTCAACGAATCCTAAACCTAGTCCACCCATCATAGACTAACCTTAATTTGGACCAAATGCCCTCTTTTTAGTTTTCTCACCAATTTGATGCCTATATCAGGTGCCCAAAAAGTAACTTCTAGAAGGTTGGTTTGTATACATATATATATATAACCCCATTTCACCACTAAATTTGATATGGACCTTTTATTAGGTTTTCAATTTCCATATGCCCCATTAGATTCCACACATAAGATTTTTTAATCATATTTTGTAAGATCTGGTATTTATATAAATGAATAAATTTCTATTCAAGAAATATGCACATCAACATACACAAATAAGTGCACATATTAAAAATCTTAAACTTTTTTGGCCACCTTTTTAAACCATCATGTTATTAGATAAAAATTATGAATTTATAAAAAATGCAAACTGTTGACAGAAAAAAAAATAACACTATAAATCCAAATATAAGTTCTACTTATGGAACTAGATGCAGCCATGAGATAAAAAGGAAATTCCCATAGTGGAATTGATAAAAACACAAATAGCTTATGTGCTAGAAGAATGCATCATACAAGAGAAGGAATTGAAGGAAATAAACTTACCTTGATTTGGAGGGAGAAATGCTTGTGGGGAATAGGAAATAGGAAATAGTTTGACATAGGAAAAGTTTAATATTGTAGGGAACAATATGATAGAAAAAAATGACATAAGAAATGAAGACAAATAGGAAAAGTTTTGGAGTTTTGATATAATATAATATGAAGTCTCATTACCACCTAGGCCTCCAATTATAATTTTTAGCAAGGTTCTTGACCCTCTCATCATAATTTTCTGCAAGGTATATATTGATGGCATAACACAATAGGCAAGTTTACTGTGAAGAAATTGTATTGCCCTATGACCTCTCATCAATTGCTCTATTGCCATTTAAATTACTATTACAAGTTTTATTTCAAAGTCATCATTCATGGACTCATACCATTTGGAATAACTCCATCTTAGTGTCACGTACTTTATATTTTTAACTTAAAGTTAGGGCTCAAAGGAAGTATCTGGCTCTTCATAAAGTATTTGGCAATTTGTTAGACGACTTTGTTATTTCCTCAATATATATATGTATAATGTTGTGGCTTCAACTTCCTTTATTTATTTTTTTTTTTGCATAAATTATTAGAGATCTTTGGCTCATACTTTCATGCAATCATGTCTTGGTATCAAAGTACTCTTTTAACTCAGGTGTCAGTGGTTTCAATAATACTTTGGGTTTGTTTGGTTAGATTACCATATAACTCTTCCTTCTACTTTGTTCAATTTCTTGTGATTTTATTATTTATTTCATTCTCGGGGTTTTCTTCCTTATAGCACTAGGGGTTATATATCTTTTTTTTTTTTTAAGAACCAAAAGTATCCTCCAACTGATAATTGAATATTAATTCTTTTAAGACTTATAGATCAACAAAGTGGGATTTGTTGCTCCCAACAAGACTTTTTTCATACACATAACTATGAATCGAACCCAATATAACATACTTAAGGGACTCAACTATTTGCTAACTATGTCAGGACTTAGATGGTTAGGGGTTGTGTGCCTTTATTCATAATCTTTAAGAAGGATTGCTCATAATTTTTGTATCATGATATTCCTTTTCTGAATTTTCTGAGGAATTTCTTAAAATCAATTAATTATTTGATCGATTGTTAAATCTAAACACCTAATTTTGAATAAGACTTTGCTATAGCTTCTCGGTTAATCTAAAGCATGGTCTTTTAACAAAAGAAACAAATTGGCATGCTAATGGAGTGGGACTGTGGAGTAATTGAATAACTATTAAATTGGTTTTGTGTGAAGCTTACGTATTAGTGATTACAATTTGAACACTAATATATACATGGTAATGTGGCATATATACTGTGAAAATTGCTCACCATCATTTGAATCGTAACTACGAAAAAATAATCTATGGATAAGTGTGGGTACTTTCTTTCTCACTATTTAGTACATAAATTTGATAAATACTTAATCAATACAACTTAAAAAGTTGTAAAGGTCATTTATACTGTTATATTTATTTTTTTCAATTAATCTCTTTTAGAGCTATAGCACACGAGACAATAAGTCTACATAGGTATATACCATGCGAGGCTATAAGTTTACTTAAGTATTTGGGTAAACTATATTGTTGTGAGGCAATAAGTCTTAACAAGTGTATCGGTTAGGTCACACCTAATTTTAGGAAGAATTAAATAAAATTGTCAAATAAACATAATAGCATGGTTAAAATAGATATATAATTAGGGGTAAATAATATAGATAATTAAATAATTAAAATAATGCTTTACATATTTTCTAAAAAGAAAATCACCGATCAATCATATATATTCTTTTGAACTACGTAAATTTTGATCCTTGCTAAAGGGCAAATATGCCCTAGACTCTAAATTTAAGCCAACTTTTTCCTAATAAAAAAATAAATTATTTTCATTGAGTATGTGAATAATAAAATGATAGATAATTAAGTAAATAGTTTTAAAAGCCATATTAATTTTATACAATCAGCTTAAAGTAACAATTGTTATGAATGGGGACGTAGGATACCTAACACCCTTTTCACACATAACCAATTCCCAAATGAAGTTTGTTTTATGTAGACTAACCTTTCTTATATTAAAAGGTTTTCCAAATTTTGGTGGCGATTATATTTTTATTGAAAAATCAGGTGGAACATACTTAATTCTAGAAAACCCTACTTTTATCATATTGATAAGTTAGAAGTCGAGTAGATCATAATAACCTTTTCAAACCTAATCATGCTAGTTATTAGGGCCACAAAGAAAACAAAATAAACCCTAATAACCAACAAAACTCAAGAATCCAAGGAATACTAGAAACAGTTGTTAAAAATAATTATGAAATTAAATTTGGAGAAAAAGGAATTACATTGAAAAGAGTGCATAAGAGTTTAGAATAATAGGGTGTGCTTACTATCCAATAATTAGGTCTACAACCTAAATGGCAACACATTACAAATAAAGGTATAAAACAATGTATTATTGCACTTTTTTGCTTTTTTTTTCTTGATCGATTTCTTTTTTTTACCTTTTTATTTCTTAATAATTTTGTTGGTGAGAGGTTTGCTCTGATATCTTTGGTGGTATACTTTTGTATGTTTTTTGCTTGCACTTTTTGAGGTGGTGGTCTTTATTAATATTTGTTTGCATGCTTTGTTTTGTTTGGATCTTCATCTATTTTGGTCTACTTAGTCTTTTTGGGCTTGAAGTTAGAGCTCGAATGTAGTATTGGACTCATCGTGAAGCGTAAGTTGTTTTTTAAATAATCCAGCTTTGCCAATTCTCCTTCTTCAACATGGATGTTACAAAGGCAGTTCAAATTTGTTTTTCATGAGTGAAATAAATTTCTTTTCATCTTTGAATATTCACAATATAGAGACTTTATCAGAAACCAGAGGCCATTGTTAGTTCAGAATTGATTTTTTGTTTTGTTGCATTGGTATCAGAGTATTCCTTTAGCTTAGATGCTGGTGGATTCAATCAAGATATGATTAGTGTGTTTGGATTGCCTTCCAAATATCTTTTTGATATTTTTTATTGTGGTTTGGTTTGCAAGAATAATTTTACCATATTTTATGTCTTATATGTTGTGATATATTATGAAACATCATATTTTATTTTTTTCTTTACCTTTTATTTTCTTAGAGCATTTAAGGATTAATTTCATCATATTCTAAGAATTATGACTACTAGGGGGAAGAGGAATGCTGATTCTAATATAGTTGTGCTTGTGCAGTGAATACATTTAGAGAATGATTAAGTGAAGATAAATTATGATGGTTTTTTGTGGAATAAAAGGGCCAAGTTAGTGCAAGCTTCAAATATAAAAATAAACAAGCAAGAGTTGTGGAGATGTTTGGTAAATCTATGCATGTAAATAGTGCTTTTATGCCTGAGGTTGAGACAGCATTTGCATTGATGGCTATAGTCATGCATGCAGTATTCATATACTTTTTTTTATAACATATTTCTTGTTCAACCCACATGTTAAACTTTGGGTGAATTGTTGTTCAACTCTCATGATAAACTTATGCTACATTGCTTTTTAAAATCTGCAACATTTGCAAGGTAGTTTAAAGATAGTAACAACTAAACTAAGAATGCATGTGCAATTTTGGTTCTATGATCCCCTGGCTTTTGACCATTCTGTTTTAGTTCTATCAATGCTCATACTTGCAATATAATATATATCCCCCTTAAGGGCATTGTGATGAACATCAAAATCTCTATAAGCCTAACTAGTTCATGGACACTGCCATTTGCCATTATCATCATCATATTCTACCAATCCAAAGCATGACATTGAACCAATAATTTCTATGTTTATCTAACTTCGGAATTTTAATTGATAAATCGATAATTTATGAGGGATTACTTAAGTTCAATGGGAATGTAAAAAATGGCACATTTTGGAGCAAGTAACTCAATTTTGTTTCAATTTGTACTAAGTACACTCAAAACATCAATGTGGATATCTTAAACTAGTAGTTTGCTTGTAGGTCAATATTTCTTAGAAGGTATTGTCAAGATATTGTTACAATTTTGCTACCATAGTAACAAAAGAGTATAAGCTAGCATTTTAGTAAAGGAAAAAAAAAAAGAATGTGAATTATAAATTTTATGATAACTTTTTTCTTTTAGGTAAGTTTTGTGTATATTTTGATAATAGAAAGAAAATTTGTTTAATTTTAGCAAAACTCAGGGAAATCATACTCTATAATTTACTAATAATTATAATTAATTAGAATTAAGCTATCAATACTTTGATTTACCTCACCTACTTAATGAGCTAAAAAAATTAAAAAATGTTGGAATGAGTAAATTAGTAATAAAATTGAATGATAAGAGATTTTATGCCAATTGTTGTTATAAAAATTGGCTTTATCATAAATGAGTATGAGTTAGATTATAACTAATTCTCAACACCGGCTTGGGTTGAGTAAGGTTGGAGTCCTATACTAATGTACTTTAAAATTGTATGGCTACTAATTAGTTGGAAGGAGCAAACTGTTAGAATCATGATGGAGCAGATGTAATGTTGTAGATTATTATTGTAGTAGGATTTCTAGTATTTAAGAAGGTTGAGTTTGTTTAGTGCATTTTGATTTGTTACTTTCTATTGAACCAAATTGGACAAAATGTGGAACAAGTTTTAGAATTTTCTTTTATTGGACCTTTTGAGCTTTGACTCGTTATGACTATATTTGTTTAGGTACTTATTTTATGGAACTTTTTTTGCACCTCATGAAGACACGGCTTTCCATTATTCATGATTTTTGAAGACTAGAGAGGTTGGTGAGTTTGTAGGTGGATAGTAGCAAGCGCTATGGCTAAAGCTATACTATTAGTGTTGTGTTTTCACTTGGCCTTGGTATGTCATTTTGGTATATAAGAAGATAATTTATCACCCTATCTAGATGCACTTTTTCTAAATTGTACAATTCATGGTTATACTCACAAGATGGCAAGTCTCTTGATTTGGTCCCACTTCATTTGACCACAATTGGACTCTATCCTCATTTGGCAAAGTTGTTGCTTGGATATGATAGGAATACAGCATTTATGAAGTGCATCAAGTCAAGGCTTGCTCTTCGTTTAGTTGCAAGTCCTAACGAAACTAACATTAAGCCTAGTACTAGAATATTGTTTAATCTTATATAGACATCACAATCATGGATTTTATTATATATTTAACATGAAAAGAGGGACATTATCCATTTTAATATGGAAACAAACTTATAAAACTGATATGTTCCAATTAGTGAATATCTAAAGAAGGTACAAGATTAAAACTTAACTCTGGTCCAATGAATGGACATTATCCATTTTAATATGGAGTTGAATGTTATTCACCGAAGATATTAGTTTCTAGATTTTGTTTTGTATGATATGTTATGGGATTTGTTTATTTGATAGGTTAATATATACTTTTCAATCATTGTTTATTTAACTGCTCAATTTAATGAATGGATAGACAATCTTTTCTATGTAGATAGCTTAAGAAAATGTGGAGGAAAATTTTGAGATTAAGTGTAATGGATAGATCATCCTTTTTATTATCTGGGTATATTCTCTATTTTTATATTTTCTTTATGCGGTTGATCTTCTCTAATTAGTTTATATACTTAATTGTTATTTGGATCTTTATGGGATTTGAATAATGATGTGTTAGAACAGGCTTTAATGCTTCATTTTATTATGTATAATCAGTTACATATTGATTGATTAATGACTCTAAAACTTAGATGTTGATATAGAATTAGAGTAAAGATATAAGGTAACGAATAAATTTTTTTAATAAGAATGTTTTCTCAAATCAAAACTTGATTAAATAATATAATATTATAAAATGTTTGAATTCTATTAGATGTTTCTCTTACTGAACTTACTCTTCTTTGCTTTTTTTTTTTTGAAAGAGTGAAAAAATTGAGTTGAAAAAAGATAACTACACTAAATTATGTAACAATTCATGGATGAGATAGAATCTATTCTTTGAATTTTTCACGTATAGTAACTATTGTACGTTACTCTTCAAAGTACAACTTGCATTTAGGAGCTTTAATTAAGGCTAGCAAAAAGTCATTTGGAGGCCTTTTAAAAGAATTAATATTAACCACAATGAAAAATTATAAAAGTAGCGTCAATTGTTACTCTTTAATAGTGTTCATATAAAAGTATAAAAGTTACTCTATTATAATTTTTTCTCTTTCATTTATAAGAATTTTATACACCAAGTGTATATACGATAGAAAATTGGGTTTCTCTACGTTTTTTTTATATGGTATACATGACAAACATAAATTTTGTTGTCCATCCGCGCATTATATAGGAAGAAAAATTTAATTATATTGAATCATAAACTTACTTTTAGGCAAATATTACTGTCAACACCAATTAAAGGTAGGATATTTGTCTCTCTCAACTTAAAAAGTATATTTTTAATTTTTGTAAAATAATCATTTCATTTTATTTTCATCTAGACTCTAATCCCATTTATTTTTATCTGTAATTTCTATTAGACCAAATTAATTATAAAAAAAATCTAATGTGCCATCTCATGTAACAAAAATTGATTTTTATTGCAAATAAGAAAATAACACAGCAAACAATCTTTGTCATTTTGCTTTTGGGATGCTGTGGCCCGGGCCCAATCTTTTTTTTTTCTTTTGCTAATTTGATATTTGTTTGGCAAAATGGCCTTCTTTTGTCCTGCAAAGATAAATAAAATTAAAATATCTGATGAAAAAGTTTATAAAGAAATTGTGTGGTGTATGGACAAAAAGGCAACTTATGTTGTGTGAAATTGAAAGTATTAAAGGTTTATGAATTATGATTAACATCTAAAAGTTAAAAAAAAAAAAAGTTACACAAACTTAAAATATGTTTTAATAAGCATAATCTTTAGGAATAAAAAGAAAACGGAGTAAAAATATAAAGAGACATGAAGCTTTTGTCTTTACATTAACAATTCACAAAATTAATAAAAGACTAACATTATCAAATATTAAATAGTAATAATAAAAATATTATAAATATTATATAAAAACTTTCTTCCTGTGTGTTAGTATTTCCATTCATCGTCCATTTCCAACCAAATACAGCCTTAAAAATGGATGGAATTATTTGTAGTTTATACTTAATTTTATCTTAAATTGGATTTTTGGCTAAAAAATAATGAAGTTTGATCCAGATGACCCGAGTGGCTTCACGGATCAAATACGTGATAGTGGCTTCACTGATCCAATATCCTGATATCCTCTCCTCTGTGATTGTCATAGTAATAGTAACTACTACAATTCTTAGATAAGTAGTTTTTCAGACCCCAAAAAGAAAAAGTAGTTTATGTTTTTATATTTATTATAATTATAATTGGCCTATACAAAAAAAATTGATAAATTACATACATCGAGCATTGTGAATAAAAATTTTGAATTTAAATGACTAATTTAAGTTGGTGTCGTTACTTAAACAAGTTATTAGGAATTTGGTTTCTAATATTTACATATAAAATAAATTTAGTTAAAAAAGATCTACCTTTATTCTTAGTATCTAAAAAAAGACTAGTCCCTACTCTTAATAATCAATAATTAGTGAAAAATACTCCTAGTTTATGAGAGAAAAATAATTGAATCTGAATATAAACGTTATAAGAAATGATCATACATAATCAAATGCAGTGTTATAAAACCTTGAAACATTCCCCGAGAAAGAAAGCCAAAAACATTAAAGAGAACATTTGTCTAGATAGTCTCATCTCATGCCAGACACTTTGTGCCTGTTTGTTTCTGCTTTCAAAAACTCGTTCCGGCGGAAAACCAAGTTTCCCACTTTTTGTTAATGTTTGGGTATCAAAATGCTATCAAGTTTCCACCATGATTTATGCTCAAAATAGAGTTGAGGAAGAGTTCAATTGATGCTTTTTCGTTCTATTTTTTTATTTTTATCTGTATTTATTTTAAAGTCAAATAAAAATATAACAATAAAAATAAGAAAAAAATTGAAAAAATAAAATTTTTATAAAATTTTTTCTATTTATTGATTAAAATATCCCTTCAAAATTTTAATTTTTAGAGATTATAATCTGTAAGAAAATATTATATCAGATATATTTTATTCCTAATTAAATAATTACAGATTAAATTTGAGTCAAAAAAATTAAATTAATCATAAAATAGAATTTAAGCTCAATTTAAAAAAAATTATAAATTTTATCAAAATTAATTTTTAAATAAACTATCTAAATATAAATAAATTAGTATAAAACTAATTTTTATCATAATTATATTACAAAATTTATTTTATTGAAATTTATTTTTAACTCATTGAAAATTAAACAGTAACTTTATTTGAAGTGTTATGTAACATTGACTGCAAAAAGGGGCAATTAAAAGTCTCCTCCTCCTCCTTCAAAAATTGTTACTTTCACATGACTCATCATGTGCAAAAGAATATCCTGATTGGTGAGCACCCAAGATTTTCAAAGTCTCTGATCACATGTGGTAGGGTCCATCTTAGGAGTGGGCCTCATCAAATCCACGCGCGAGGACAATGTAGTCTCCGTCTCAACTAAAATTGCGCCCACGAAATGCATGGAGACAGAAACAATTTATAATTTAGAAATAATATGATTTTTTAAAATTATACTGTATAAATTGATATGTATATATATATATAGTGTAACTCGCACCATTCTTAAAAAAGTTGCACTGCTATCAATCAACTCGGGCTTTATATTTATTTTTTTTAAATGTGGAATATTTCGCCAACTAACTTATAATTAAAAACTAATTTTTTGAAAATATAAAAGTCACTAAAATTGGCTTTATCTCTCCCAACTCAAGTTTAATTGAAGCCAAGTTTATAATTTTTTATAATTATATTTATTTAAAAAATAATTTAGAAGAAAAAAATTTATATATATTTTTCTTTTTTTCTTCCTTTTGTATGATTCTTTATGTATTTTTTTTAAAAAAATCTTACTTTAGATAAGTACCCTCTGTGGGGGAAAAAATCGTAGAATTCACATCATAATATGTATACAATTTATTTGTTGGGGCATGATGGCAAACAGGGACAAGAAAAAGAAGAAAACAAAAAGCGAGATTTGACCAAATAAAATAAAGACAGGAGCGCAATCAAGTGGGGTGATCCTACGGGGGCATGTACTGACAGCGAATGAAATAACATGTCATTTGTCTTAAAACTTTTGTACTACACTACTACCCTATGTAATTTAACTAATTTATTTTTCATTTTGGAATATATTAAAAACCCATTCTATTAATATCTCATATGTAGGCTGTTTTTATTTCTCAACTTTAAAATCTACGCAACAATTAATCATGATGCACCCCTAAATAATTAGGGCTCAATTGGTATAGTTTCTAAAAAAATAGTTTAGAAGTTCATATATAATTATTTATTTTTATATTTTGAAAATTTTGTATTATTTTTAAATAAATAGTATATATATTTTAGTGTTAAAAATATAAATACTTTTCTTATTAAAAAATAAATTAGGAAGTCAATGATATTTTTGAAAAAATCTATTATAAACTACTCAGATTAAAACTTCTAAGATTTTACTTGAGAAGTAGAATTTTCCAAATTCATCTCAACGTCTCAAGAATTTCTATATTTTTTTCTAATTTAATGTCATATTTAGCATATGTAAATTAAATAATTTGTAATTGTTTATCACATGTTTTTTTAAAAAAAAGCACATTTGTTAAAAAATTATTTTTTGTCACCAAGAGTATCTTATGTCAACAAAGAAAAATCCCTGCTATAAAAAAAAAAAAAAGACAAATCGCTTAGGATATTAAGGGCCGAAAACAGATCCTTCATAATTAGTTTTATTTCAAAAAAAAAATTTTAATCTCATAGAACATGTAGACAGCAAAATTTTTGAAGAGGATCGTTCCTTTGTCACCTCAATCTATCAAATAAGACATAAATTGCAGTTCATGAATTGTTTGATAAAAATTAATTGAAACACAAGAAGACAAAGTGATATATGAATCAGAAACTGTGAGGATGGAAAATCGTAGAATGTGAAATGAACCTTTGAAGGAAGGAAACAAGAGTGAATTGGCCATAAAGTGAATAACATGCAAAATGCTGGCTCCTCAACTTGTCTGCTTCTATCAAGAGATAATTATTTGATTGAGATTGTAATTTTGACTATGTCCAAGAAAAATAGAATTGTGACTTTTATTATATATCTCAACCCGTGAGTTGAGAGGTCAATCAATAACTGTGAGCCTTTTCATTATTTGGGGAAGTAATCCATTCTAATTTTTGGGTTAAACAAGATTATGATCGTAACTATTGACTATTTTAAGAATGTGATTTGGTTCAAAGCTGTCGGTTGATAGGCCAAAGAGATATATTCTTATGGCTCATCATATACACTTAAGACAAATATAAAAGATTATTCTATTTCTAAGATTGTAACATTCTCACAAATTTTTAAATTTATCTTCCAGGTGAGAATGTTGAATTCCTTTAAGTTTTGATTTTTTTTGTAATAAACTAAATATGTTTCCAGAAAAATACACAAGATAAGTAATAATTTATAAATTTTAAGAATTATATTTAATTTTAAGCAATTAAACTCTATTACTAAAGGTCGAAAAGTGATTAGTTTTTTTATTTTTATCAACAAGTGGTTGAGTATTTAGTAAAGAACTTAACAGCCTTTATACAATATCATGAATCCAAATATTGTGTATGAAAAAAATCATTTTGGGAGAGTTATTTTTATTTAAATCTAATAATACTTAAATATATTCAGATAATATCGAATACTGAATAATTATATTAAGAGAAAAACCAATTGAAACATGTTAAAAATTAGCATCGAGCTTAATAAAATTGTGAAAAGGGATGGAAAGAATAACAAATTTAAATTACACAAAATTAAAACAAAATCATATTATTCATAACTTGTAAATAAAATTATTTTGTACAAATTTTATGTTTTATATTAATATTATATATATTATTATAAAATGGAAAATTTAAAAAAATCAATAGATATAACGAACTGCATATATTTATTTTTTAGCCATTATCCCATTATATTACAATATTAAAAAATATTAATTTTTTTTGGATATATTATAATTGATGTGGATGGTTAATTATAAATTTTATATTAATATAATACTCCCTCCGATAATAAATATAGGGCCTTTTACCCTAATTCTAAATATATAACCCTTTACATATAGTATTTATTATATATTTTTTTTAAAAATACTCCAATTTAATATATTTTAAAGAGAGAAAAAGAAATTAAATAATGGTAACTCAGATAAATATTGTAATTTTTAAAGAAATCAAGATAATTAACTAATTTTCTATTCTTAATCGACATAAATTAATTAAAAAGATTTTATATTGAGACCATGAGAAAGCAATGCTATTCAAAATCCATTATTCTCCATTCATCAGTATCACAACAAATTTTTAATAAATAAAAAATCTGATATAACATGGGTGGTATGGACGGGTTGAGAATGACTAGTTTTCAGGATTTAAATTCTTAATTAATAATTACTCCCTCATGTTAATATTGTAGGAATTTTTTAACTATTTCATACCTATTAAAAAAAATTAACTGCACATCTTATAATTTAGAAAAAAAAAACTCAACATTTTAATTTTATCTTTATTAATCACTAATAAAAGTTATTTTGAAAATTTGTCATCTCTATTTTTTTCTAATTTATGGGATAATAATCAATATGAATAAAAAAAATAAATTTTTAATAAAAATTACATAAGTCTTTATATTTTAAATAAAATAAAATTTTATCTAAAAAATCCTTATAAAATAGATAACACGAAATATGTGGCAAAAATGCTCTAGTATAAATATTTTAATATCAAAATTTGAAAATAATATTAAATTTTTTTTAATTCAAATTTCAGTACTTTTTCGTTCATAAAAATGATGAGGACAGTTGAAGACCAATCACCAAGCAAGCGCAGGAGGCAGTAGGGCCCGCACTTGGAAGAGGAGCGTCTCTGACACCCAATTTGAACCGCACGATTCTCAATGCTAATCTTCTCTCTCTTACGTTTTTAATTTCCTGACCGAACAACCGTTCTCATGCTCTCTCTATTCTCTCCCTCTACTCCTCACCGTCCGATCCTCATTTCGTACATGTCGAGGATTCGAGTACTCCTTATTTAATTCAAATTCATTCCCAATCTCCAAATTAATTTTCTGCTAACAATTTCATATATATCGATCCAAGCATACATCATCTTATTATTAAATAAATAATGACAACACTTGTGACCAAGGTTTACTTTTGGTTAACTGTCACGATTGATATTTTTGGATTTGATCATAGCAAAATCTTTTTATTTTTTTCCGGCAATTTTACGTATAAACTTTTTAATATTTTCAACATTATGAAGTTTTGTTTTAGATCAAATAATAATACTATAAAATAGCCTATGGGTAGAATAGTTTTGCTTCAATGAATGGGTGGACGAAGAGGCTTCGGTTTGGTACGTGTCCTTCTCGGATCAGCTCACCTACGAGTCTTCGTTTGAATTTGAATTGTATGGCAAGTTAGAGGTAGTCACGATGCAATATAAACTAATATGGCTATTACGTCTTAATTTGTGTAATAATTAACACGTTACATTAACTAACAAATTTTAATTAAGGACAATCTCCTCACTAATCTATCTATCTATCTATATATATATTTGGATAGGGTTCTATGTTCGATCTCATAAAAGTCAACAGACTCTGAATGCCATATTGTCCTTAAATTGGGAAATCAATTGATTCAAGCAAACGTTAAAGAGCATCCGATGCAAATCCCAATCTTTCTCTTGCAATAAGTAAAGCATGTGTTGATAGTTTATATCACCTCATTGGATGACAAATTCAACAAGTCAACAAAAAATAAGACAACCATGATATAATTTGAATAAAACTACACTAATTAACATTTTTTAATAATTATATATATTTGATAATCACTTTGAATTTTAACTAATCTAAATTGAGTTATAGGTAGGCCTCATTTAAGAGGAATTTTTACAAAAACATTTTTTACATTAACATGGACTCCAATTCAAGATATTGTACTTAAATGATTATGAATCATTTCACCCACTAGTAGTAACATCTTTTTATTTTTTTTATATAATATTTAATATTATTGAGTCATATTTAAACATTGCTATGCCTAAATAAAATAAATATTCCAATGTAATTTTTTTTATTCACAATATTGAATCCACAACCATAACCTTATTTAAAGGATAATATTTAGTGCCCGTTTGATTTGTCTTTTTGTAAAAGTACTTTTAGAATAACTACAGTTTACAAAAATGAAGTTTAGATAAAAGTAAAGAAGTTTACTGAAAAGCTGTTTAGATAAAAAAGGAGAAAATGATGGTTAGAAAGTACAGTTTACTTTGCAAAAATGCAAACCAAACACCCCCTTAATTGCTAATAAAGATTAGCCCAATTGATCATAAAATAATCTATATCTCATAAGGGTTAAAATCCCATTGCGATATAAAAACTTTATTTGTAGGTAATTTATAAGTAAATCCATAAATTTTTTCAAACCATAAAATTTGTATTGACCCTGGTTAGCCCTAAAATCCAATTCACTGCTATGTTTGATAGAAAATAACAATAGGAATGGGAAGAGACCTTTCTAGAAAATAATTTTACAATCCAAATATATGTTTAGTACATTAATAGGAAAATAAGAATATTTAAAAATTAAAAATAAAATAAATAACCAAATGACACAAATATCTCTTTAAAAAAGTGTTTAAAAAAATAAATTTATCATTAAGTTTTAATTCCAAGCACCCCATTTTCTCATCTTTTTTCAAAAAAAGTTAATTTATACAAAATAGGGAAAATAGCTTTTTCCATGAACTTTTTTTCCTATATACCAAATTTGTTTAAGTAAAAATCTTATTTCCCATTTCCTTTCCAGAAACCAGTATTCAATAGACCAGACACAATCTTAGCCTAGTGGTCTATAAAAAAGGATAATATTTTATTTCAATATAGTATCGTATATGCACATTTTTTTCAACTTGATCTTTTGAAATGTTGTGTATTTTTTTATGTATAATAATTAATACTATTGAGTCATTGTAATTTGAATAAAGCAATAACAAAAATGTATATATTATATGTATAAATATTTGATTCACTTGAAATATCTCACTAACAATATTGTAAATATCAGGACATGTAAATATTAATTTAAATTATTTTAATTAATTAAATAACCATTATTTATAATAGTAATTTTTATTTTTAATTATGATCATTTTATTCTAAGTGTTATTTCAAGACGTTATATAATCATAGCCATACTTTTTAATATTTTCATTTAATATTTTTAAAGTTATATTTAAATTCAATAACATAAAGATAATAGAAACAAATATTTATTTTAAATATATTACAATATATATACATTAAAAATATTACTTTTACTTTTCTTTCATTTGGTTTTTCGGTTAATAAAAAACTATTTTTTCATGAAAACAAAAGTTTCTTTTTTTTTTTTTCAAAGGGAAGAATTTCATGTATTAGAAATATTCTAGAAGCAATGTTTAGTACAAAATATATGATATTTTGTGGAATAATTTGGTGTATTAATTATATTTTTTTATTCATGCCCCCTAGTAATATATATTTAATAGGTGAGAGATAAATATTATAGAAAATATAAGAGATAATGTAATTAATAAAAAAAATAATGAAAAATGTTAAAATTTTTTGATAAATTTAATAATCTAAATATTTTTCTTAAATATGTGAAATAGTTAAAAATATCATATTTAGGACTGGACGGGGTATAATCTTACACATTTCATACCAATGATTTTGATTTGATGCTCTCACATTTAATATACTTTTATGAGTATATTAAGAATTTATTAAGTTAAATTAGAAGAATTCTAAAAATTTTTATAAATTAATTTTAACTAATTTTCTTAATTTTGATAATTTTAATTTTAATAATTTAGTTAAAAGTCATCGTAAAAGGATAGAAGATACTAGTGAATAAAAATATATTATTTCAATAATTAGTGCGTCATCTCCTTAAAATATTTTAAAAAGATAAATCCACGGATGATGAATTTAATTTGCAGATGTTTTTTTTTTGGCCTGAAATTTTGCACATCTTCAATGCCAATATCATCATCATACTCAAGAAATATGGATAAACTATTAACAAGGGAGGAAAAGCCGAGTATCAATCGAAAATTTAAATCACATATTTAAATCTGAAATAAATAACCTTATTGTATAATTAATTTTTCTAAGATTATCATAAATTGGATTTCTCAAAATTAATTAATTAATAATTAAAAGCTAGTAAATATTATATGTCATAAATAAACAAGGCGCATAGACTGAATTCAAATCGTCGGCTTTTATTTCGTCTTCCGTTTCAAACATCTGAGAGAATCTTATTAATGCCAACCACAGAGGCCTCTTCCTGCAGCTGCAGCTGCAGCTTCTTCTACCCTTCTTAAAGAAAACTCATCACATCACATATTAAAAACCAAAACCAACTCTCTTCTTCTCTTTCTTCTACGACAAACAAATCACTCTATCTACAACTAAGCAATACCTCAGTTCTTGACAATTCAAACTCCATTTTTAGGCGACCCTGTATTTATTTGCTTCAAATTTACCCAGAAAAGCGGTAAGAAGATCCTCCTTGAGCGTCTCTGAAACGCGCCCTTTTGAGTTGACCCCATCACCATTCATGCCATCGTTTAACCGATTCAAATATTTGTTTTCTTTATTGTTTGACATACTGAGACCTTTGTAAATGGTGCTTCGCTTGAAGGAATAATCGAAGCAGAAACTTCGAGAAGCTGAGGCGAAGTGATGGTGATGAAGGAGAGGGACGAGGAGCTCGCTCTGTTCCTCGAGATGAGAAGGAGAGAGAAAGAGAACGAGAAAAACAATCTTCTCCTTCTTCAGAACTCCGACGAGCTCGATGGATCAAATCTGGGCACGTTTCTGATTTATTCTAGCAATTTTGTATTATGAATGGCTCTGGTATAGTTCTATTAAACGGTGCCGTATTATTTGATGTCATGCAGAATCTAATCGTGGGAGTTCTCCCATTTCTAAGATGATATCTTCGTCGATGCCACGGAAAACGGGTGCTGATGAGTTCCTAAATTCAGAGAATGAGAAGTCTGATTATGACTGGTAAAAGATGTGTATAATTTGGCTATATAGATATACAGATTTTATGCAGATCATCTGGATTGAAAAGAGAATGCTTATTGAGATTTATATGTGTTGAATTGTTAATTTGAAAGATTTATAATCTGACCTGAACTTAGAGAATTCCTTCTGGTTTATAATAATTGGAATCATAAGTGAGTTACCTTGCTAATCGATTCCGAAACTGTCCTTTTAGAATTATGAAAGTTCATCATTGTTGTTTTTTATTAGTCCTTAATTGTTTGGCCAAAGATTAGTCCTTAATTAGATTCCTTTTTAAGCTGCAAAAATTTTCCACCTTTTCTTTTTTTGTTATTATGGATATATCAAGGGCGCACTAGTCCACATAGCCCAAGTGCAGTCCATTTTTAACCTCTAATTATTATCATCGTTCATGCCACTTATTTGTTTCCTTTTATACAAAGTAGGAAGTGCAAAGTTCATGTTTGGTAGAAAGAAAGTAAGTTTTAAGAAAGGGAGAAGGAGAGAAAAAATTTATCTTAATATGTTTGGTAACTAATTACAGCTTTTTTATTAGAAATATTAATTTATTTAGGAGCCAATAATAATCTTTCCATTGAAAAATAAACACATTAAGATGTATTTTTCCTCTCCTTATCCCTTTGTAGGAACTCATTTTCTTTGTACTAAGCATGATATAAGTCCTTGAAAAAATCATTTCGCTTGTCAAATAATATATGTTTCCTTATTTTGACTCTCCTTGCAATCAATCCAAATTAATAATTCCGTGCTGAAGTTAAAGTAATTCTGATGTCAATTATTTTCTCCAATAGTAGTCATCAACTATCTCATTTAGTAGGATAATGCTAATGTTGTTGTTGTTATTGTTGGGAGTCATCAACTTCTGGTTTTACTTCCCATATATTTTCTTCTGAAAGTGATTGTTGTTAGAAGAAAAAATCTTTAAACAGCCTAATTAAGCTAGTCATCCTCTTGCTGATTTCAATGGAAACCTTTTGTGGAGAAATGAATTCTCTTACTCTTCGCACAGTAAATCAATTAGTGTTCAAATTTAGACTTCTTTTCAATGCTATTATATTCCAGACAGAAACCCCTGGTAATGAGAGTAAGTGGATACTTACCTGTGGAATAGAGGTGTACCATCCCATTCCTATTTGCTAAATGCATATTGCATAATAATATTGTTCTACCAAAATTACATCTCTTGTATTGACTTCAAGTTCTTTCTGCAATCAGGCTTCTTACGCCACCTGGTACACCTCTTTTTCCTACTTTGGAGAAGGAGTCACGGATATCAGTAAAACGTGAAATGGAGATTTCTAATGCTTTAAAACCTAGGGTAAGAACCTTGTATGATTTTTGGATGCTGTTGATTCATGTTTGCAAGAGATTAATAAAACTATTTTTAGACTTCACTTAAAAGTTTAATCTTTTGTGTTATTGTCATCAACATATTATCAGAGCCTCTGTGACCTTGTGATTTGTACTTTGTTTACGCTTGAAGGCCGGAGAGTTTTCATGTGCGGTT
Organism: Adenanthera pavonina; assembly: GCA_026686845.1. Classification (NCBI taxonomy): domain Eukaryota; kingdom Viridiplantae; phylum Streptophyta; class Magnoliopsida; order Fabales; family Fabaceae; genus Adenanthera; species Adenanthera pavonina. Next base: position 38,130,600 of record JAIVEN010000010.1, read on the forward strand.
GTGTGCTAGAAGCCTAGAACTTGTCATACAAATATTCGTGGGGCTCAATATTTACAACATACCACTTCCGCTCTATAATTTTCTCAATTTCTTTACCATAACTTGGAATTTGCTTGACATCGGTTATCCATACCTGTTCTTTATTTATTCTCAACCAGTGTCAACATTTATTAGTTGCGTTCATTTATTTGGCTCAGTAAGTTCATGCTTGAAACTTTATGTTGTATCTTGTGTTGCAGTTGGCTAATGTTCAATCAGAACCTGCTTCAAAAAGCAATTTAAGCTCTAAGCATCATGCAGCAGCTATGCCTGGACTTGGTTCTTCCAATACTGCTAATAATAAGAGAACCTCATCATCTGGGGGGAAAACCTCAGCTACTTCTAGATCTGTGACACCATCTGGAAGGGCATCATTACCTTCAACAACCAAATCCTCTAGGCCCTCCACGCCTACATCCCGGGCCACAGTAACTTCTGCCAAGCCTGTAGCTCCACCGGTGAGATCATCCACTCCTACTGGAACTAGGTCCACTGCTCGTACCTCAACACCAACTTCCAGACCATCCTCAACAGCTCCTAAGACTACTCGAAGATCATCAACTCCGACCCTTCGATCTTCAGCCTCATCAAGTGCAAATGGAGTATCTGCACCTGCCTCTCGATCTTTGTCAGCAGTAAAAGCACGCCCAGCACAATCAAAAAATCCAGTGCAATCATGTGGAAGCTCACCATCTGCAAAATCGAGGCCTTGGGAACCCTCACAAATGCCTGGGTTTTCACTTGAGGCTCCTCCAAATTTGAAGACATCATTGCCAGAAAGACCAGCTTCAGTCTCTAGGACTAGGCCTGGCGCACCTAATTCTAAATCGACTTCCCTTGAGGCAGCAGCTAGTTGTGATGGAAAATTGAAAAGACAGTCAGGCACTCCTTCCAGAGGAAAGGCTTCAACTGGGGTTGCTCAAAGTAATCATAGCTCCATTCAAGCTCTGAGTAGGTCTCGTTTCATTGATGGTGATAATGATAGCCCAGTTGTAATTGGGACTAAAATGGTTGAAAGAGTTGTAAACATGAGAAATTGGCACCACCAAAGCATGAAGATCGTTCTTCTGCCCATAGCAGTTCTGGCAAGTCTTCATTATCTGAAAGCTCAGGATTTGGAAGAACACTTTCTAAGAAGTCCTTAGATATGGCAATGAGACATATGGTATGTTTCTAAACTCCATTATCTATATGCTATCATCTGAACTACAAGAATGTTGGAGCTTAAACTGTCATAATATGGCGGAAAAAATATAATGCAACTAATCAATAGGCCTACATAGCTTTGAAGTAAATAACGATTGCTTAATGTTATTTCTGTGCTTTATGTGGCAATGACACATGGCAAACGTCTATATAGTCGAATATGAAAGGACAACTGAGGTTTCTGCTATCCGTCCTTCATTAGAATTATGACATTTTAAGGATTTTTCTTTACAAAAAGAAGAGTTGTTGATATGTTGAGTTCTAATAATTGTCTGCAATTTATGTATTTATTAAAAAACTTAAAACAAATTCCTAACGATTGTACCAAAGTTTTTTTCCCCTTTTCTATATACTCACAAAGATACACAGCTAAAGTAAATGAAACACAATCAATTAGCCTAATTACTCCATACTAGATCCTAGTGCCTGCAGTATTATCATTTGGGTGGTTTAAGGTAAAAAGTTTATTCATGCACTATCATTAAAGTAAACAATGATTACTCAAAGTTGTTTCTATTTCATATATGACAACTCTACAAGTTTTCTTCGGTTATCTTGTACAGGACATTAGGCGAAGCATTAAGGGAAACCTGAAGCCACTTGTGACAAGCATTCCAGCTTCCTCTATGTACAGTGTGAGATCAGCCGGTTCATCAAATAGCAGAACACTAAATGTTTCCGATTCTCCCCTTGCCACAAGCAGCACTGCCAGTTCTGAACCAAGTGTAAATTTCAATTTCATCTCCTATGATGGAAGTGAGATTGAAGAAAATGATCTTGCAAGTGAGAAGGGAACCTCTTCGACTATCAGTCATCACAGCAGGTGATCCATGGAACCATAAGTCCAGTTTGTATATGGTAGTAATGCTGTGGCAGATGCCAATGAAGCATCGATACTTCAAAGGTGGAGTCGTATCATTTCTGACACTCGTATCGGGCATGATATGAAACTTTGCAGTTTGACACTATATATTTAGCTGTGTCAGTGCCTTCTTGTAATTTTTTTGTATCAGAATATGTGCTTCTTAAACTACGTTTACTATTTCTATTGTTCTCTGGTTCAATGTAATTCACTAGAAGGGCATGCCTTGAGATATTGACTTCTTCTAGTTGGAGAAATCATATAAGCATGCTTATGACCTGAGGACCAGAAGTACTGAAAATTGGCCACGATAAATTGAAGAGCTCCTTCAATTGTTTACAAACTTCATATGCTGAATGATTCTGTTTTTTATGGGACTTTGCATCCAAAACATGTTTTAACTGTATTTGTTTTTCTTGTTCCAAGGTGATCTCGCAATTACTTTAGCTCTCTTAATTTTGTTGGATAGCATTCTTGCACTAAAAAATCTTATTTTGTTTCAATTTCTCATCCTTCTAGACTAGGGTATTAAAATAACATACTATTGTCTCAATATTAAAATTTCAAAGGTTAAAACAAATTTAAACTTTGGAGTATCAAATTGATGAAAAAAAAAAACGTTGAATGAGTATATCTCTCATATTTGGAAGATCATAATGTAGTTTTAAGACTAAAACTAAACATCCATGTAGTTGGTAGTTGGTAGTTGGTCTTAAATATCAAATAAATATTAAAATGTATTTGGTCTATTAAAGATGATTAAAACAAGTCAATCTAGGTTTATAAAAAAAAAAGTCAAATCTAAATAAATATGCTAGCACTTAAAAGATAAATATGCTTGACATGATTTTACACTATATTTTTGATTGACTTTGTATACATATTTTTAGTAGATTCATTTTATGATCTTTTTAAGAATAAATAGATCCATTATATGATTTTTTTCAAGAATTTCTAAATTTTCAGTTCTATAAAAGGCTCATCAATTTGAAGTGCACTAGTTTTCTTCTGGTGCAAATTATTACTTGTCCTAATTCATAATATAAGGTATTTATAATAATTTTATATATTTTAAAGAAATTTTGTTACATCTTTAAAACTTTAAAAGAAGCAAAAAAATCTCATTTTTTTTTCATATTTATTCCGCTCATTTTCATTATTTTATTACAAAATCAGTATATAAAATCTTATAGTATGGACCAAGAAAAAACTTTGAGAGAGAGAGAGAGAGTATTGATTAAATTAACCAAATGGCATAGCCTCATCTATTCATTAGCTTATGCAAAGAGCCGAACTTTTTGAAAGAGGTGATTGAGCTCCAAAAAAATAAGTATAATTTACTCATAAATTTCTTCCTAGAATTTTATTGAAATTTGGACACCAAATTTGTACAAGATGATAAATTTTAAATTCACAATTAAACGAATTATTAGTTCTAAAATACCACACTCTCTGGAACCAATTGCGATTTTTTGTGTGTGGAACACGAATAGAAGTATTAAATGTACTGCGACAATGATCAAAGAACAAGAATAGTGGTCAATAGAAATAGCAGCCCTTGGGAGGTAAATTACATATATTATTAGGTGATTTTCTGTTTGTCAAATGATGGTGGGTTGTATTTACTATTTAGCCTTTTTAAATTTAAATTGTCCAATTCATAAGATAAATGTTGGCCCAAAAAAAAATTATAAGACCGATGAATATGAAGTCAAAAAAACAAGGCTCCAGAATCAGACCGCTTCCATATTAATTAACTTATCATTTATGAATTACATGATTACATAATCCCTCCTTCAGCCTAACGTAACCACGACATGTAAGAAAATATTGTATTAACTGAAAAGGTCGCATGAAATCATTTTGTAATTTGACATATTCAATAAAATATACTTCTAAGGAAAGCTAATTAGATCGAGTAAAATAAATGTAATATTCTTTAAATAAAAAATTCAAATCTAAACTTTATAAATAATAAAAAATATACACAGTTTGTGGCTCAACCTGACTTAAATTTTAATATTAGACGTTATTCACCATAAAAAAAATTTACAATCCTTTTTTTTTTCCGAAGAAAATACTTCTAATTACTTCTATCTTGACTCGCGTTAAGCAAGATATTAGTGATTTAGTTAATTATGGTTATGTGTGTTTCAGCTTTTTTTGAGGTGAAAATCACTTTTTTCATATAAAAATACACTTTTAAAATTTTTTAGAGTATTTATTTAAACTTTTAAAAATAATCAGAATCTGAAAAAAATTAGTTTTATGCTTATTTTGAGAAGTTACTTCAAGTGACTTAAAAAAAAATAGTTGTGGTAGATTAGAGAGAAAAATATATTAGGGGTGGGTACAACAAAATAATTTTAAGAATTACAAAAATAACAATATTTAATCCTATGAGAATATTATAATATTAATCCATATTTTTTTATTTACTAAATAATTTAAAAAATGCTTTTTTTTATTCCAACTAAACACAAAATAATTTCTAATTTTTCAAAAATCTCTAAATAATTAATTATTTTTTTAATAATTTAAAAATAATTTTTTTAAGAAATTTAAATAAACGGTCGATAGTCTTATATCATACCAATACAATTTGTAAAATGTCCAAATACTGTGAGTCTTATATCCTAGTCATGGACCTCATGGTGGTAATATTCAATTTTTTTGCTTCTTTTCATGGAAAAAGTCAATAAAAGAATAAGATTACCTAAAGTCAACAGAGTATCTTTCTGTCTTATGTGGAGACATGCAGGAAACTGTTTCCTAGTCTCTTAGGTGTTATTTGCGGTCAATAATTTATTCTCATTGGGATTTGTCTTTCTGTCTTTTCATAGTTTTATTTACACCGGCAAGCAAAGAAAAAAAACTAAATCAGTCGCTTTCACAGGTCACATTCCCTTTCTTCCTGGTCTTGGATTATCATCGGTTGCCCCTGCTTTTCATTCATATACTTGATAAGTTCCTTGACCCTATACTTCATAAATTCATTTTCCAATTTTCTGATCCATATATGGATGCACACGGTTTTTCCAATTCTGTGGTTCTTCTATCTCTAATAAACCATCAAGGGTTTCGTCATTTTCATTTGTTTGATAAGAAAGCTCATACCTTTCCTACGTTTTTACACCCCCACTGTTTCGAAGGTTTTGCGTAGGATTTGGGGTTTTACAGTCATTCAACAATGTTGGGAAGATCATGCTCTTTCACTTCGAATTGAGTTCTTTTCTCCTTTTCCCATCATGGTGGTTGTTAAATGTGTGCTGATTTTGACGAACAAATGCTGTTAGAGGGTTTAGTGGTTGTATAGGAGATTACAATTTGGATGTATAAAGCAATGGTTGGCAATTGCTTCGGGTCCTTGAATTGTTTTAAAGGGAAGAATGAACCTGCTGGTCAGTCAAATGAACAAGGTACGGACAAGGGTAAAGAGTTTGATTTCTTTGATTGATCATCAATTGTTTAGCTCGAAGTGTGCAAGTGATCTTGTGATTTTGATGGTTTTAATTACTCTCTTTCGCATGATGATAAGATAATCAAAGTACATGATCGTCAATTGTTTAACTCAAAGTGTACAAGTGATCTGTTTCGAATGCCAAACTGGTTTTGTTGCAGTATAAGATTATCTGTCTGATTGTAACGAAATAAAGTTGATCACTTAGCGTGTAAAACTGTGTATTCCATTAGTTGGAGATTATTTATTATCGCTTTCTATTACGTCTCACAACCTGGATGTGAAAATGTCAAGAGTTGTTTCATGTAACTGAGGGATTTGTGGTATAGTTGGCGGTTTGGATGTTATTGGGAACCAACTTCAACTAGGGAAAATCAAGTTTGTACGCTAACCTGCATGCTGCCATGAACTTCACCTGGAAAGAAACTTAGGAATGCTTTATTCTCTGTAGATGAGCTATTCCAGTTTTTATCACCCTTCAGAGTTTAAACTTTAAAGGAATGTAGTGGCCGGAAAAAAATTTAAAGAAATCTGGATCTTTTACATTTAAAGCTTGACTTGATCTAACACCTAACAATACATTTGTAACTTGGACAGTGTCTACCTAGAACTGTATTTCAGGACTTTCTTCATCGATTTTTCCTATCTGAGAAATTTAGCATTCCCTGATTTTCTTATATATGTTTTATGTGCGCTTTGGATGACAGTGATTACAACTAAAACTTTTAGTTATAACTCAATGAGATCAGCAACAGGAGATTTTCATCCATCTAGCAAAATTGGTGGAGGAGGTTATGGAGTTGTCTACAAGGTGAGATAGATGGCCACCCTGAGATTTTCTTGTCCTTATGTTTTACGCTTTTGTTGGCTTTCAAATGGGGTAAGCACTTGATCACTATTTCCCTCTCTTGTTAGTTTGAGTAAATTTCTTGGTTGCTTTGTCGTTGACATTTTCAGGGAGTTTTAAGGGATGGTACTCAAGTTGCTATCAAGTCTCTTTCTGTAGGGTCTAAACAGGGAACAAAAGAATTTATGACAGAAATTGATATTATATCAAAGATACAGCATCCAAACCTTGTGCAACTTATTGGCTGCTGTGTTGAAGGCTACCATCGGATATTGGTCTATGAATTTCTCGAAAACAATAGCCTTGCAAACTCTTTGCTTGGTAAATACCAGAACAATTTAATTCTGTATCTGGAAGTGAGTCTTGTCTGAACTGGATAGCTATTCGACCCTCTGATTTTGGAAACCAGCTTATCTTTATATCTTATCCAAATTATAATTCTTCCAAAAGCCAAACCAACCTGCTTGGATCAGACTCATTTTTCCATTCGCCCTTGTCTTGGATTGCTTTTGACTTTTGGAGAACAGAATATAGTCAAAATGTGGTGGAATTTCTTACACTTTCATGTTTAACACTTTAACTCCTCTTTTTTTGTTAGAGTTGGAGGCATGAAGAGAAGAGCATTGAATATGCTATTGATATTAAAACTCAATGAAGGCTTTCCCCTGGATTTGATCATGCTAATAAACAGAAAACGTTTTTACAGGTTCCAAAAGCAAATGTGTTGCTCTGGATTGGCCAAAGAGGGCCACTATCTGCTGTGGTACAGCTTATGGTCTTGAATTTCTTCATGAAGAGGCTCAACCAAACATTGTTCACAGAGATATTAAGGCTAGCAACATACTGCTTGATGGGAACTTTAATCCTAAAATAGGGGATTTTGGCCTTGCAAAGCTCTTCCCTGACAATGTCACTCATGTTAGTACTCGAGTGGCTGGAACTGTGTAAGCAACAATGCACAATTTACATTATGAATTGCATCTTTTCAATATTGTATGAAAGCTTGTTTCTTGTTTCCTTATTTTTCTTTTTTAAATCTTCTGTAAACCCATTTGAATTTCATGTCATCTAACAATATAGAATTAATTACAAAAATGTAAGTGGCTTGTAAATTTTGGAGTTTCAAATGAATCTTCTCTAGACAATATGAAGACCTAAACTGCTATACGAAGTAATATCTGTCCCTTTTCATTCGTGTGGGTATAAGATGGCCATTAGACTTTGAGTAACAAATGAAGATATTGACTTCTAGTGACTATCCATAACATCTACCAAAGACAATAGACACCTACCTTGCATTAGTACTATAGATTCGTCAAGACTGCTATATAATAGGTTCTCGGCAATTCTACTAGATTTTGTCTTAAAATGTGAACCGTATTTACTTTTCTTTTTGGGGTATTTGCAGGGGATATCTTGCACCAGAATATGCACTTCTAGGACAACTTACAAAGAAGGCGGATGTGTACAGTTTTGGGGTTCTCATGCTTGAAATAATCAGTGGTAAAAGTAGTAGTAAAGCTGCATTTGGAGAGAATCTCTTGGTTCTGGTAGAATGGGTATCTTTCTAAACTCAAGTATCAATTAGCTAAGACTTGCTAGGATCTTGTCTTAGCTTGTTTAATTATTAGAGATAGAGAGAAATAAAGTCACAGGTTATAAGAAGTTGGGTCAAGTAGCCTTTATATGTTTTCCAAGGTTCTCAACATCAAGATCTTTGCTAGGATCATCCGTGGGATTTAACTTAAATTTATGTTTCATGGCCTTAGTTAAAACATATTGCAGAAGTTGTTAATATCTAAATGTCAATGTGACTCTGTTACATCTAAATGTCAATAGGACACTGCTATATTACTTATACCGATGACTAATATAAGCTGCTGTCAGCACATCAGTTTAATTGTTAGTAAAGTGCAGCAATTTTGATTTTAAAAAAATACTGAACGCTTGATGTCCAAACTTATACCTTGTGAAGATGAAGTGAAATTGTGGAATGATATGGATTTATCTAGTTTGATTACATGTTTTCCAGTCTAGAGGCGTTATAAACTGGTGTCATAAACAGTTGGGTGCTCTTCTGGAAGAATGTATTTCATATAATTCTGCCACTGTGAGTGAAGAACTTATATTTTCATAGATTAGACTGTGTGAACCTAATAAGACATCTATTCTCGTTGGAAAATTAGTTTTTGAGGCTTCTCATGGACAATGGACTTCAAAAGCCTCCTTGAGCTTATGAGAAATTGCAATTGAGACATATTTTATATTTGCTATGATCAGATTGGAAAGTGTATTAAGCACTTTTGCGGGCATATGAATCATTAAAAGCAGTCGAAGAAACGAACATATAACTTGGAATGTAATGAAAAGCTGCAATATATCTCCTGTCAGCATGAAAGCTACTATATCTTTGTGTCTGCTCATTTGAGGATGCGTTTATTGGCAGGCTTGGAAGCTCAGAGAAGAAAACAGGCTTCTGTACATCGTAGATCCTGAACTAACTGAATATGATGAGATCCAGGTGCTGCGTTTCATTAAGGTTGCTCTGTTCTGTACCCAAGCGGCTGCACAACATAGACCCACCATGAAGCAGGTAATAAAAATGCTTACGAAGGAAGTGCAATTGAATGAGAAGGCACTGACTGAACCTGGAGTTTATAGGTGGAATGGTTCTAAAGAGTCAGGCAATTCTTCTTTGGGTGAGACATCATCTTCTCAAGCAAACAAGTTCAAAAGTTCTAAATATCCCTACGTGACATCAAACGACTTTAGTGGTGCTGATTTGGAGACGCAGATGCTTCCTAGGTGATTGATTATTTGATTCATGTTAAATAATGTTTTATGGGCAACATTGCATGTAGCCTGTAAATATTTAGAACTTTACTGACACTCCTATTTTTTTTGGGTCATAGCATCATTTGTTTTAGTCGTTAGTATAGAGAGCATGGGAAACGAATAAAGGACATTTTTAATTGGGATGTATATATATGCTGTTGTACCATACCAAATACTCTAATCATTTTTAATTTGCGGATCTGGGTTCTCTACATCTGAAAAAAATCAGTAGGTAGGTGCTGTTTTTCATCTCAAATCGTTGTCTTAATCCAACGTTATATATGCTGCTACGTATCGTGCAAAACACCAGACTTTCACCATCCCACAAACACCAAAGCGTCCCTCAAAAGCTCCTTTTTATTTGGGTTAAGTGAATGAATGAGTAAGAGAGTTGGCAAAAAGAAAAAAGAATGAGTAGAAGATCAAAGCATTCGAAATAAAAAACAATCAATAAATGCATAGATGCATAACCACATAAAGGTTTCTTGCCAGAAGTTTTAAAGACCCATTAATTTAACAACCATGAATGAATGATCCAGTCAGTAAAAGGGAAAATTAATAAGAGAACTTGACTAAATGGGCATTGGGCTTTTGGGAGACGCTCTAGTTATTTTGTGGTAGTGTGAAAGTCATGAAGACAATGGCTGAGATGGAAATCCCCTGCGTACTAATGACTAATGACAGTTTTAAAGTTCTTGCCTAAACGTCCGTGGGGACCATCAATTGAAAAACTAGACTGTTGCAACAAATAGAGAGAAATAAATTATCAGAGTCCATCTTCAAACTCAAATGAAAGCCCATAGATGATTTTAATATAATCTGTGACATAAATTGATATGGCGATGCCATGATTGACTCTCAATAGCAAGATACTACGCCAATTTCAGCCAGAAGCCCAAAGCAACGGCTTTAATAATATACTATCTACCACAGAAGATGATGTATATAGGTCACCACAAAGGCGAACACCGCCAAAACTTAGTTTCTGAAGAGATAATTTACAGCTACATTAAGCAACCGAAAGCAAAGATAATTTGGACATATAATACCACTACACAACTAAATTAAGATGCTCACAAACTACAGAAACTGGTTTTCATATGTAGAATGAGCAAATAGCAGCGCCTTCAAGCTGTAGCAACACTCTCTTGAGTTGCCACCGCTGGAGGCTTGGGAGGTGCACTACTTGTACTAACTCCATCAGGGAACCCTGTCTTAGCATCCTTTTTCGATTCGGATGATGGGGGTGGCTTAGGTTTCATGTGTGGAGGAGGATTGTGCTTGAGCTTCAACAGTATATGGCGCATCCTTGAGAGGTCAGTTGGCTTCCCAGGCTTCGGCCCCTGGATTACAACAATGGAAGGCTTCTTCTCTTTATCTTTTTTCCCTCTTGTCTCTATTGCCGGCACTTCATGGGGAATAAGTTCACCAATTGCCTTCCAGTAGTTTTGCTCAGCTTCAGTTTGAAACTTTTTGAGGTTTGCCAAAAATAGCTGCCAGATTACATTCAGTGGCTATGGTTACACATCACCACAATATCAAAGATGCTGTGCTAAAAACGAAAACTTAAAAGGATAAATTAAAACGTGCGTATATTTGTCAATTCTCAAACTTGTCCGAGCTTATTATACCAAACATTGTGATACGAAGCAAAAACCTTGAATTATCAGCTTCTTGGTAAAGGAGGTGAAATATGTTAAAAATTATAAATCAATTTTCATTCCTCTTGCTTGGAAAGATTTAATAATGGAATTGGAGGTAAATGAAAATATGTTGCGCTAACATCATATATTCCATTTGCTCTCTTCGTCTTCGTATTACATTTTTTCTTCAAGAAATTAACTATTCGTTTTCACTGGTCAATGTCAACTATTTTTTCACTTATATTCTCCCCTCTATAGTTATCACTTATCAAGGAGACCCAAATTCTAAACTTATTATTCAAATTTTGGCACCTGAAGGACGGGTCTATATATATCACATTCACAGATTGTACGTTTATCTTCAAAAATTAAAAATTTAAATGGTATATCCTATTTGCATTCCTAAATTGAAGTATTTAGTTTACAGCACGCAATCCTAATTTACCAAGAGTTCCACCGCCTAATTTGTAGGTATTACTCTATCATCTTCCTATCTACCTATTCGTCCCATTCTAGCGAAGAATTAGTCATAGGCTAAGCCCCACTTAATCCCTATTGCTCCTTTAATTGCAAAAGATACCGAGCAAGTAAGGACGGAAATAAATCTTTATTCTGTTCGTCACGTTCGTAATTCCAGTTGGAACTCCATACTATAATGGACCAAAAGAGCAATTTGTCGCTATCATCAAAGCAGAGTCTTCAATGTCATATTTATAAAACTCTTCCCACGAGAACACCGAAGAGTTATGTCCAAAAAAAAGACTCCATTCTGTTCCTCGCCCTCTATTATATGTGCTAAGAACGGGTAGTATAACATGATGCAGAAATGATGCGATAACTGTTATAAATGTCAAGCGTAGTAGCAGACTAACAGCAGACCCAAAAAAAAAAAAAAAGTCTTGAATAGAAATAGAGAAAACGTCGCAACTTGATTTACCTTCTCCTTTTCCCTGTTGGACGCTTTATTGTTCTCAACATTCAGTTCGCGCTTCCTGTAAAACTCAATTTTGTACTCCTCCGCTTCCTCTATAATCTGTCGCCGCATCTCTTTCTCCCTCTTCTCCTTCTCTTCCAGTTGAATTGAATTCTGTCTGCTCATTCACACATGTCATGATCATCATCAACATATGCAACAACTTCAAACACAGACATGCAGCCATGCAATTGAACATAAAATATCCCATAAATCGAAAACCCCAATAAAATTAAAAAAAAAAAAACCTGACCCATAGATTTATATCTGCGGAAAAACGAAAACAGCGTTTACGACCAGTAGATATTACCTTCGCCATTCCCTTAGAGCGAAGCCTTCTTCCGGCTCCAAATCCACCGGAGGTGGCAAAACCGGACCACTCGAGGCACCAAAGTCTCCATCGAGCCCCTTCCCATCATGCTCCGGCGAGACCACAGTGTCTGCCCTCGTGTTAGAGTGTATCAACGATGGAGATGGAGTCTCCGCGGCCGGATGAGACGAAAACACATAGTCTCCCTCAGTATATGACTGATGGCTTCCAGAAACCGGAGACGAGTCGCCGGCCGAGTCCTTCACTGAGTCAGCGTCGAAATCGGAAAAAGATTCAAAGCGCTGAGATTGGAGGCGAGGATCGTAGTCGTAGCCGTCGCCGTCAAACGGCCGGTTGGAGCCACCAAAGGATGACATGGCCTTTGGCCAGGCTAACGCCGACAGCCGTGGAAAGGCTTGCTTCCGTTTAGATAAAAATCCCGTGAGGTGGCGTTTCGTTTCGTATTTTTAAAAGGTCCACGAGGATTCTGGAGATGCGGCCGAGTCTGCTTAGTTTCAAAACCGATTTGACTTGTATTCACTGATTCTGTAGATGATATGTAAAATATCTTAAGATGGGCGACTAATAGAGTGACACGTCATGATTTATTGTGGAGTAGGGTGTTCATAACACTGTTTTAGGGCATGTTAAAAGAAGAAAAGTACGGGCTATCGGCTGTAACGTCTATAAATACATTTATAATACAGTATGAGAATAAGAAATTATATTAAAAGTAATTTTTAATTTTATAAATAATTTTAAAAAAAAATATATTTAGATTTTAGTAATTTAAATGATTATTTAGTATATAATAAAAAATAGTAAAATAAGTGATTAGGAGAGACTAAGTGATTACAACAACAACAATAATATTAGTCTTATCCCACTATATGGGGTCGGCTATATGGATCAAACGACGCCAATGAACTCTATCAAACATTATCTACTCATATAAGTAATTTCTCAAAAGGTCATTCCTTATAACTTCCCTTAATGTCCTTTTTGGTTTTCTTCTACGCCTTTTGATCGGACTCTAGACCATTTGATTAACTCTCTTTATTGGCTTCTCTTGCCTTTTTTTTTTTTTATATATGTTCAAACCACCTTAAATGATTTTTCACTCTAAATGATTATTATACAAAAATTTATTTTTTTTATAAATACTTATTTAAAATATAAATATTTATTAAAAAGTAATTGACATTTAAAACTTCTACACATAATTATTTATGAGATCTAAGAGATTATAAGAATATAAAAAAACAGACACTTAATATGTTTAAATTTTTTTAATAAAAAAAGTCATTAATATTATTTTTAATTTTTAAAAAATAAATATAAATAAAAATATTAAATTTTAAAAGTGGTAAATAAATAAAAATAAAATTTTTTTCTCGTGAGTGGAATATCACTTTTACCGGGAAAGACAACACCACCTGTCAGCGTTCAGTACTACTGCGTGGGGAGCGTTAGTACGACGCCGTCTCATAATAATCCCAAAGCCACGCCGAGTGAATATGATTATGAAACATTGAAACCCATAATAAAAATGAAGTGATGAGACCAGAAATTGCCCCCATATTATATGCTATTCTGGTCATCGTTCCCATAATCTCCATCATCAAATTATTATTCAACTCAATTTTGGTTTCCATTTTGCCATTAAGCTTCTTAACATTACACTTTGCTTCCTTTTTGTTCCCATCCACTGTTGATTGCGCGATATCATCACCCAAACTTTTTCCTTCTCCATCCTGACTACCGTTTTCATCTCCAATATCAGTTTTGGCCTCCAAAAACCACCGATTGTTTTCTGAAATTTTTAGATTTTTAGGCCCAAATTTCATAAATAATATGATTTATTTTTTAAACTTTGTGCAAAAAAAAATGGACCCACATTCAGTTAGAAATAAAATAAACTTTGATTTGGACGGTTGATATTAAAAGATAATTATTCTATGCACATTTTTAAGATGAGCATGAAATGAAAATTATACGGTTCAGCTTCAAATAACTAGAAAAAGCCCCTGTAGAGATATTAAAAATGTATACATGCAATTTAAAAAAAATCTTAAGTAATATGGTTGGTGCAAGGTGGAAGTTTGCAAGACCGATGATTTGCAAGTGCAAGAACGCGAATGACTCAAGGGTGAGAATATTGGCGGTGACGGTCTGTGCGAGACCAAAGACCTGAGAGTGACAGAGAAAGTTAACGGTGGATAGGGTGAGAAATAAAAAATCTTGGGATTTGTGGACATTTTTTAGATTTTTTTCCATATATAATTATTTAATATTGGCGTTATTGAGCCATATTTGTGTGTCTAATACTAATTTTTTTAACATGTTCTTTTTCATCTATAAAGTTTAAATTTGCTTGCTTAATAAATATTAAATTCTTTATTACTCAGTCCAAATCCAATTTTTGATGGTTTATTTATATTACATTTTAATATTATGATGCACTGATTTTGAAGATATCTTTGGATTTGAATTTTTTTAAATATTATTTATTATAGTGAATTAATCGGACTAAATTCACTTACCTCTGGAGATAATTGAGGCAAATTAATATGGCCCTATTAAAAAATATTAAAAAAAAATTCTATCCAACTGGCAAAATAAGGAATTTAGATTTCATGAAATGTTATTTCTTAAAGTTTCTTAAAGTAGTAATAATATATCAGTGGTTGAATTTTGATTTAAAATCTCTATTATATTTGAGTCTTACAGTGGACTATGACTGCTGGGATGAATCTCTTCAATTGTGATAATATGAATTATCTAATCATATTAATGGAAATGATCATGCCATGTAACAAAGACAAATATATATAAAGTTAAGTCCTATGATAAATAAATATGAGGCTATCAATATCTTTAATTAATATTCCCTTCGTTTCAAAATATAAGTCATATCTACTTATTTTATACCAATAAAAAATATTAATTCTTTTAAAAATTTTCATAGATTTACAAAATTATCCTATGATTATAAATAAAAATGAATTATTTTATAAAAAAATACTTATATATTTTTTCTTATATGCTTTTCGTGTTATTTTTTAATTAAAAATTAATATATGAATTATTTTTTAATATATTATAAATTTAGTTATTAATTATATATTAAAAGTGTTAACTTCTTAAACTTTAAAAAGTTTAAAAAAGTCCATATATTAAATTTTAATTAGATAATAGTATAAAAAATATATAAGTGTAGTCCTTATTTTATTTTCCTATAAATTTTTTTTACTCTTATCTCTCACAATTTAATATTATTATAAATAGAAATAAAATTAAAAAATATTAAATAATTACTAATTTGTACCAAATAACTTATATTTTGAAATTTTAATTCTCATTAAATTAATTTTATATTTTAGAAAATTTGAGGTAAGGGCACTTCATTAAATCCAAATTCCGAAATAAGTAGGTTAAACGGCTCTTTTTTACGGCTATTCAAGGAAGTTATGTGATCTGGACATCTGGTGGGGTTTGAAAATCCATTAAAATTGCCATGATGAACGGAGCATGATGTGCCACGTGTACGAAGATCTTTCCCGCTTATAGTACAACGTTAACGTTCTTTCGGACAGAGGGAAGCGTTTCGCGCGTGCCCGAGACGGCCACTTAGGTAATTTCATACAAACTCCAAGTTGTGATTCCCTTCTTGCCTATAAATACAGACCGAGCAAAGTCGTTTGAAACTGGAACGGAAGCTCAGAGGGAGTGAGGGATGAAGCGAGGGAACTGATGGAAGAAAGGAAAAGAAGCTGAAAATAGTTTTGATTCTGACGAATTTGTGTAGATGAGCCGATTAGGGTTCAAATCTGTTTTTTATCATGGGGAATTGCGACTGGGAGAGTTGGATGTTATCCCAGTTTCGGACCACAATTTCCATTTCCCCAACGAGATACGAATCCACCACTTATCGCCGAGGAGTGAGCGATGTCCTCCTCTTTCAGTTCTCCAAACTATTTCTGCATTCTCAGTTCGATGCAAGCTCGAGTCCTCACTACCTGTTGATCAACCCAATTTGATCAATCTTCATGCCTCTTGCTTTTATGAATTGAAGGTCTCACCCAAAATGCATTTGATTTAATTTTTGGCCTTTCCTTTGTCACAGGTCCAGTTTGATTATAGATAGGAAAATTTTCTGAATTGAACTTAATGTTGGCTGTCGGGCTTCTCAGACATGACATTTGCTTTGATTTCTGGTTTCTTTTTTAACTGTTGCTTCCAAGCAAACCTGTTCAGCTTAGTTTCTGATTAAGATTTTGATTTGGGAACACAGACGGCAGTGGCATTGGTTGGGGATGAAGAAATTCACTTGGTGGCTATGCCCAGCCGGAGGAAGAAGTTTCCATGCTTCTGGTGCTACTCTGTTCCTGTAGGTCTATATAATGCATGCTTAAGAATGCTAAACCTGAGGTGCCTCGCGATTGTGTTTGATTTGGATGAAACCCTTATCGTTGCAAACACCATGAAATCGTTTGAAGGTAGAATTGACACTCTGCGAGGTTGGCTTGCCCGCGAGACTGATCCACTGCGGGTTTCAGGGATGTCAGGTGAACTTAAACGTTACATGGATGACCGTATGCTATTGAAGCAGTTCGTAGAAAATGACTGTGTCAACGATAATGGCAAGATATTCAAGGTTCAATGGGAGGAGGTCCCTCCATTGTCTGATAGCCATGGGAAAGTTGTTCGTCCTGTCATTAGATTACCGGAAAGGAATATAGTTCTCACTCGCATCAATCCCGAGGTTATAATTTATTTTAAATTTATTGTATTTATCATTTATGAGCAACAGGTGGAAGTTCGGGAACTTTTTGGTAATAATTAGGACATCTCCTTGGAGAAATCAAGCTTGAAATGAGTATTGATGGACCATGCAGCGCGATGTCCTCAGACACTTAATGCACATGCATTTCTTTCTTTCTTTCTTTTCTTTTTCCTTTTTTTTGTGTCAACGCACATACAATTCGGATTCATGGAAGAAAGGAAATTCTGATAATGAGGAATTAGGAAGGCGTAAGAATGAATGATTAAGCTAGCTAGAGCCCAATAGTGTGGTATTTAATCTGCTACACGACCTAATCCAATATACTTCACAATTGTCACTGCTGTGGTGATAAAGCTTGTCTGAGCTTATTAATTTTGCTGGTTAAAATGGGAACGGAAGCATCCACACTTAATTCCGTTGCTTATAAATCTGCTCTTCTCCTGCTGGTTGTTCAGTATTCTCGATTGATTTATGCTGCATGAGTTCTTTTGTTGTTGTCGTCATCCTCTCATTCTAATATAGAAATTATCAGATATTTGTACAGAATGCTATTTTTTATGGGCTATTTTAAATTGTTTAACAATTTCTTCTCTCTCTCTCCGCCTCCCCCTGTTCGGAAGCTTTTTGATGCATAACGTTTTTAACATTTGCGGTATTTCCTATTGTGTTTGTTCATAGATTTGTGATACCAGTGTGCTTGTGAGGTTACGACCTGCTTGGGAGCATTTAAGATGCTATTTAACTGCTGGAGGGCGCAAAAGATTTGAAGTATATGTCTGTACTATGGCTGAAAGGGATTATGCCTTGGAAATGTGGAGGCTTCTTGACCCTGAGGCATATCTTATAAATTCAAAGCAACTTCTTGATCGTGTGATTTGTGTCAAGCCAGGCATGTTTGCTATGCAATATCTATTTTGACCTTCATTGATTCTTGGTATCTTCAAAACATTATAAATTTTCTTCATTCAATTTAGAAGTGGCATTTAATTTACTGCAATGATGTTTCAGCATCTTTTTGGGTCTTATAAACATATTTGCTATATGTGCTGGTTGTTTAGCAGGTGGTAAATTCATTTTTCAACATACTTTGCATCATTCTGTTGTGGCACTCATTCTTATAACACCTTCTTTCTTGTTGTTTTGGTTCATAATTTATTACTCTGTCTCACAGACTTGTTTTGAGGGGAGGTTGATGCCAAAAATTGTGAATTGTATTGAAATCTATTCATTCTTATGGATATGTTTGCAGGCTCCAGAAAATCTTTGCCAAATGTCTTCCAGGATAGAATGTGCGATCCAAGAATGGCAATGGTGATTGATGACCGGTCAAAGGTTTGGGAAGACAAGGACCAGCCCAGGGTTCATGTGGTTCCTGCATTTACTCCTTATTATGCCCCTCAGGCAGAGGTATTGGTTTATGTTTACTATCAACCACAAGCATACATTCTTCTAACTTTTGTTTTTTAAGGGAATTATCATAACTTTCTTTATTATTTTATCAGACAGCTAATGCTGTTCCAGTCCTATGCGTAGCAAGAAATGTGGCTTGCAATGTCAGAGGTTGTTTCTTCAAGTAAGTTACAAGCTCAAGTGTTGATATGCTCAAGTGATTTTGCTTTCCCCCAGTGGCTATAATTCGTTTTGACTTGTGGTCAGAGAATTTGATGAGAATTTATTACAAAGAATTCCTGAAGTCTTCTATGAAGATGATGTCAAAAGTTTACCTCACCCTCTGGATGTCAGCAACTACTTGATGACTGAGGTACCAGCTCAGAACATAATTTAATTTTTAGTTCATTGATGATAGCTAACAATTTTTGGTGTGCTATCATTTGTGGCTGATACAGAATGCTTGCTTATCAATTGCTCTTATGTCGATGCTTACTGAATTGCAGGATGCTGGTTTTGTTGCAAAAAATAGTTTTGTTGCTCCCATTAGTGATGGAACTTGTGCTGCAGAAGTCGAATGCAGGTTAAAACAATATGTAAGTTTTTGTGTTTTTCCATGTATGGTCTTGGTCTTTGATTTAGCAGCGTGTCTTGAAACTTTCTTAGAAACTTCTTTCGTGAATTTCTTGTTGGGGATGGCTTATTTTTCCTTTGAGATGTGTGTGAGTGTTTGGACCCATACTATATTTTTTGTCCACGAAATATTTACCGACAGATTCTTGTGTTGTTCTTTTCAGGATGAAAGGCCTTCTGTTGGCCCAGTTACTAGATCTAAGGCAAACAATGTTAACTTCAAAGCTGAAATCTCTCGGCCAACTGCTGGTATTAATTCAAATATCATTTTTTCTGGATCTTCAAGAACCCCAATGCCTTCTCCAAGTATGTTATTTCTTATGTTGTTAAGGTGTCAATTTCTGGTTTTGAAAATATTCAGTCTTTCATGATCTCTTTTCCATTCTTTTCCCAGAGCCTGGTTTACTTGGTCCTCCAGTCAGGCATGATGGATTCTCTATTAATAGTGATTATGACATGAAAAGAGGATTATTAACTGTGAGGCATGGTCTGAATACAAAAAATCAAGGCTCTGGTGAGCCTCCCCTCATATCAAGGCCACCCAATCAAATAGTGTCGTCATTATTGCAGCCACATGAAGGCTTTGTGGTGGGGGATGATATAGGCAGCAGAGTTCAAACAAGTGGTCCTCCTTTTGTATCTGTTAAAGAATCCAACATAACTAAGTCTGACAAGCATCAGGCTCAACGGAAGCTCTTTTCTCCTATTATGCCAGTTTCTACTCCTGCTGATTTGCTCTCACAATCATCACTGAAAGATGAAGAGGTTTGCCACTGAACATGATTGCTCCCCCTTTTTGAGTTTTAGATGCTTCTTGAAGTACTTTAAATTATTCTAACTGAATCTTGCATATGTGCAGCCAAGTTCAGAACGTGATTTACAGAGACAAAATCTTCCATCTCATTTCCAGTCAGCAGGTATTGCTTTAAATTTACTTTAATACATTCTGATTTACTTACCTTATCTCCCCTTTTGGCATCCCATTATACTCTTTCCTCCCTATGGTTTTTCTTTTACTTAGTTTTCCTTTAAATAAATTACAGCGAGCATGTTTCAACATTGTCTTAATTCAGTTTAAGCAATTTGTTGAGCTATATAAAATATGTCTGACTAGTAACAACTGTAAAGATGAATATTTGTCGCCAAGGTTGTTGGACTCTCGATTTTAATTAAATTAGTGAAAGTAAACTCAAGATGTACATTTGACTCTTAAAACATAGGTAAACAAATAGCCAATACGATATATATCCTCTTCATAGATAAGGCTTAAAATAGAATACAAGGTGGAAAAGTATAGCATTTTCGACCCCTAACAACATGCAACACTGCAACCAAGTCAAAGATAGCAACATGTTCAATATCAGCCTCCAATTATTATGGATATGCTCATCAGCCTTTTTTTCTCACCTATCATCTACACTCTAAAGTCTACACAAAGACAAACATTTTCTCATTTCCACATTACTATTTTTCGAAGCTTATTGCTTGCCTAATGATGATAGGCTAATAGCTGGCTTAATATAAAATGATCTTCTCATCTTCCTCTACCTGCATTTCAAGCCATACCTACGTATATAGGAGCATAGAGTTAGAACTTGAAATTCAATGGAAGTAAGAGGCAGGAATAGTGGTGGTCACGGCCCAAAACCCATGTGTCAGTGGTGGAACATCCAGAACAGCTGAAGAATACCTGCGGTAGGTGGATGTGGAACTGCAGGTGGAACAGAGGTCTTAAGCTTTCGAACAAGTGAATAAAGCAGTTCCTCCTTCAGTTTCTCTGTTCATGCATTTGAATGGCAGGGATTTAAGGAAAGCTTTGAGATTTTTTTTTATGCTATTAGAGGCTGCATTTAGGGGTGTTATCTCCTATGGGTGGGAGTTTATATGGGCCTGAAGAGTTTATTAGAAAAAAACATCTAAGAAAGCCATAAACCATCCTAGAATTCCTTCAGCTTTTGAAATCACGCAATTGCCCACAAACTTGTGATTCCAATGTGAGTTTATGATGTCAGGCAAGTTTGCTATGTGTTCATCAACCTTTCAGCTGGCAAGCATTCCAAGCTTTGAAACGTTTCTACGTTTTAAATTATGATTTTGACAAACTTGTGTCTCTAGTACATAAACCCAGCTTTTTGTGGTAATATATTGGGCACGTACTTTACCCTTTTTTTCTGGTTTTGGCACATATTTATGCATCATAATTTGGTAAGAGTGGAAAGGGTTCATGTGTAGTCACAAGTAAGAATATGGACACTTGGGTTATTTGAGGTTATCTTTGGGTTTTGGAATGATTTCAGTTTCATTTTTTTTATTTGATTTAGATCATACAAAGTTATTGTGGCAGGTATCCAGTTTTCATCTCAAATTCTTTAACTCTCATAATTTATACTTTTTTTTTAATGTAATCTTATGTTTAATGTTGATCTTGAGGGATTTTCATTTTATCAATTGTCAGGCCTGAAAGGTCCGTATGTGTTTTAGACAATCTTGATTTTAGTACTCTCAATAGGAATGCATCCATGTGATGTTATGACCAAAGCTTTTTGCAGACGATGGTGCATGTCAGAATCAGTTATCTTCTAAAGGCAGTGAAATTCAAAGTGAAGCTGGAAAATTGAACTTTCTACCTTCTCTATCTATTGGAGTGCTACAAGAAATTGCAAGGCGATGTAGTTCTAAGGTACACATGGTTTCAGCATGTAAATAGGTGATTTTTGCTCTTGATATTCTTGATGCATCATGTGTTTCTCTTTGTAGGTTGAATTTAGATCTATTGTAAGCACCAGCAAAGACTTGCAGTTTTCAGTGGAGGTCTGTGAAAGTTTAGTGATGATTTTATCCACTCTGTTTGTCTTTATTTGCATGATCCTATTACATTTGTCCTGATTGAATGTAATATGAGTGCAAGACGTAATTATGGATTAGTTTATTATGGATCATTTAAACTGCTGAATTTATTCATGGTATGTTTTGAAATTAATGGGCATCTTACTTTATATCATGTAATAAGATAATTTATTTCAATTTAGGTTGTGCCTGAATAGGTTGTTTACTATACTGCTTTCTTTCACTTTGTTCAGTTTCATGAGATGCTTGCTTGGTTTATCATTGAGCATTTTTTATGAACTCCTCTGTGACTATTAAATATGTTGTTTCAATGTTTTGTTCATAGCTTCTCAAGTAACATTTGTTTTGTTCTCAATTTCCTGAAAAATGAAAGAAAATATTTGCTAACTAGGTATCAGATTAGATGTGAAATTCTTTGTTGCATCCAATCCTTTATTTTTGTTTTTGCCATATCTCCTTATTTTTTCGTAACTGGAAACATGCTTTGACAATTTTGAATTATGTTCTTAATAGTCGTAGCCATGCCACTTTTATCTGCCTTTTGGCCTACATGTTATTTACTGGCCCGTAGGTTTCTTTAACCTTTAGGTGTTGAGTGGACATCATCCCAAATACTCTGAGACCCATTCACAAGAAATTTGATTGAGATATATGAAAAAAGATGTCCATATTTGTTATGATACATCAAATGCAATGCAGGAATCATGAATTTTTGCTAAATGTTATGTCAAATATTCAAATACTATTAAACTCAAGTCTTACCAGACATCACCTTACTTGCAAAGCCGTTTTATTGGGTTACTCCTGAGTCTGTAATATAAGCTAGGGCTTTCTCTTTTATTTTTGTTTATTTGTAACCTATGCTGTAAAGTTTATTTAGTGTTTTGAGTCAGGTTTTTTTTGCTTGATGCCATGGTTTAGGTACTTTTCACTGGTGAGAAAATAGGCATCGGAATGGGTAGGACAAAGATAGATGCTCAACAGCAGGCTGCTGAGAATGCCCTTTACAGCTTAGCAGGTAAAACCAATTTCTTATTGAATATATTTAGATTTTCATATTAGCCAATCGCAAATTTTGTTCTTTTGTCAGAAGTTATTGTACTGATATAGAGATTGATGGGTGAGAGATTGTTGCTGCACCTACTAGGACATAGCGGTATAGTTATAGGTAGGAGCATTTCCTGGTTATTTGAGGAGGAGAGGAGTGTGGGTATGTTAATTTCCCACTGGATATATGTGTATGTGTAGAACAGTTCTGAAGATTCTATACCTTGGTGATTTGTGAAATAGCACCTATTGAAGCACTGAGAACAATGTGGAGTGATCTCAGGTTGATAATATCTGTTGGTAATTGAGACAAAGTATGTTAATCATTGTAGGTTGCTCTCCGATCTGACTTAATCATGGATCTGGTGAACTCTGTGTTCTTGAGTATTTAAGTAAAACTTATTAGTAAACAAAAGAACTTACTGGTTTATGAGTTATATATTATTTTGCTGTAATGTGGGGCATGAAGATTTTTGCTCTGTGGCACTGATGGCCATGTGCTTGCTAGTTCATGAATAAAATTGGTTTGTATCAAGTATTAACTAGTTCTGGCAAAAAAAAAATGTATTAACTAGTTTATTGTGTCAAATTTAACTTCCCCTTCTTTTTATTCCGACTTTTGTTCCTGTTTGATTGTGACTTTTAGATACAATGTTCATTTAAGCCATACAAAAGTGATAAATCCATTGCCTGCTTGGAATTACAGAGAAATATGTGGCACATATGGAGCCTCAATGTGGAGCTGTTGACCAAGAATTTGACAAGCTCTCTCTTAATCATGAAAATGGTTTCTTGTGGGAAGTAGTCAATCATGAATCCAGTGAACTGCAAAGAGCAAACACATTGTCTGAAGAAAGTGCTGAGGTGGGGCTTTCTGATATTCTTAATAGTTGATGTAGGTGGTGCTTGGATGGAGGGTATGTTGACTGGAAATTCCATGCAAAGCCTAGTGGTATAGAAATCACTGCTTTTGTGGATTTACATATCAAAACGTGAGAGCTAAGTCAGTTAACAGGAAATGTGCTGGCCTTTTGTTTGCTACAGCTGTGTTAGACAGGCTTCTTAAATTTCTAATTAAAGATAAGGACTTAGTTATCAGTCCCTGGTTTCTACCTTCTACCCATTATCCACGTAGTCCCTTGTAGTCAATACAGTCATGTTTCTTTTGCATGCTCTTAAATTAAGGGCAGCATTGTGGTTTTCCAGTTCTTAGGAATACAAGAGGTAATCTTTGACTATTTCTTTTAGTTTATGCAGTGGGTTTAATTGATTTGTCAACAGTGATCTCTTTACAGAATCTGAATAAACTCAAATAAATGATACTGATGTAATGGTTTTGCTTCAAGTTGGTCAGTTTTTGGAATTTAATGCATATTCTGGTCTATATTCTGTGTAGGGAGAAATTTAATATATTAGGTGATCTCTAATTGCCTAATTTGTTATATAGTTATAACTTTATGTATCAATTTATTATGATTTTCAGATTTTGGATGTTGGAGCTAGTCTCTCTTCACCTAATGCAAGTAGTCAGCAATAGGAAAAGCACGCCAGCTCCCGAAGGTAACCTAAGACAGAAGGTTGATTGCTAGTGCCTTCATCTATTTTTGGTGAACTGTTGTTGTTTCATTAGAAGACAGATATGGATGTGTTTGTGTGTATGTAGAGAGAGAGAGAGAGAGAGATATTTGCTGACTGGTTAAAGCTCAAAGAAAGTATGATTCTTACAGTTAAGAATTTCATACTGTTTTTTTTACCGCTTCTTCATCTCTATAAATCTTTCAGTGTTAATCTCGTTGTTTTCTTGAATTAATGTCTTCTGGCATTCGTTGGATTTTCTTTCTTAAATGTTGAATCTGTGATGGGAAACCTTGTTGAATCTATTTTATTTTTATTTATTTTATTGTTTAATAATTATCTTTATTTTAAAAGTTAGGTTTTCTTTAAATTGTTTTAAATTAGGATATCTAGTTTATCTTTTTTGTATAGGATTAAGTTAGTTTGAAATATTATTATTAATTGTACTTAGGGCTCTATAAAGAGCCTCAGGGTTACTTTGATGTCATATTTTTGCCTATTAAATAATTGGTTGAGAATTTTGCTTTCACTCTCTCCCTCACTTTCTCTCTACTTCTCCCTCCTCCTCTTTCCCCTTGTCCTACATCAATTTGTTTTCTCTTCTTGGTAGCAAGGCTCTTTAATACCTTATTAACCCACGCATATTTTGTTGTTCTAGGCTGTCTGGCCTCTGGATCATGAAATATTTTGTTCTGGTCCATTAATGACATTTATATGCTTATTTCTTTTACTCTGTTTTTTCAGGTTGCCTGTTCCTGTCAAACAATTGAAGCAATAAAATATTTTAAGAATTACAAGAGCTACCATTTTTTGCAGTAAGAGAACAGTGGGACATTTTATCTTGTGAAAAGGCATAGATTTTTTACTTCTGTAATTTGCCTACTCATGCTGTTGCAATATCTCTGACATAGTATTTTTAATTTTGGCTGAGCTTATTTCTGAATCTAAGGGGATGGACCCTTTTATGGTTTTATCCTGCTTATTTTGTTAATATTCTCTGGTCTCCCTTTTGTATCATTCTGTTGGATTCCAACATAAAGAAGAGAAATGAGAAAAAGTTTTACTTCAATGCTCAGGCTAGCTGGTTTGTTTCATCTCTTGCTGATACGGGATCAGAAAAAATGTTATAAATTGGCTTTTAAGTTTGGCCATAACTTTTAGTTTCATCTATTGTCCTATATTTATTGAGCAATTTCAGGAAAATCTATACATATGTTCTGTTATGCCTCCGATCCTTCTAAATTAAGCATGCTGTGCTATTCATCACGACGTCTGAATGGGAGAAATTCGTAGGTACCGTTGTACATGTAATTACAATAGTCACAATTGAGTCTTTATAATCTGACATGGGCTTACATGTAAAAACTGAATCCTAGTTATTTCATGTACATTGCACTATATAATACTTAGGCCATGTTTGGTAGGAAGGAGTCATTTTGAGGAAAATTGAAAGGGAAAAGGAAAAGGAAATGAAAAGACTATATTATATTCATAAAAAGTTTGAATAATATGTACCAAACAAATTTTACTAGGATTTCTCTCTTATTCTTTCTTTCATAAACCCTTTTTATGTGTACCAAACTTAGCCTCAATACTAGAAACTTCTTGTCCGGATGGTAATATGTCTTAACACTCCTGTGATGGCCAATTAATGCTTTAGTGAAGGTGGGAAATCTATTTTTCCCATATCATCTCATTTTGAAGCATAATTTGATATTTGATTTCACTTTTCAGTATTGGAATTTTCAATGAACATGGATTATTATTATATTTTGGAATGACGTTCTGCTTGAGTCAAGTTGGAGTAAATAATAATGAGGATTTTTAGTATATTGTAATGTACTAGTTGATTGTGTAAGGAAGTAATGAAAATGCATCAAAATGAGTGTTCTAGATTGGGAGGTCTACTTGCACACACATCTTGATGAATTTGAGTTTTTTGCACAACTAAATTGTGCTAGGGTCTCAGGGTATGCTTAAGAACTTTTTTTTTTTTTTAAATACCTAAAGCTCTGTCAAGCTCCTGAGAATGAGGAGTTTGAAAGTTTGGGAGGTGCAGGAAAGGTGTCCAGATTCAAAGCTCTTAGTGATGGAAAGAATGAAACACACTAAGTGAGAATTCATGTAGAACATGGGGGCTGTTAGACAATATTAGCCCCCTGTGATAAAGGTGCTTCAAAGCTTAAAGGCTAAAAGATTAAGGTGTTTAGAGAGTTATAATCATTTGAGCAATAGGGAGCATGTTTGTGGTAATGGAGACAAGAGTTTCTATTTTCTATGGAACATGGTAGGTTAGTATTCGGTAACACATGAAGTGGTGCAAAGGTGCCCCTGAGATGCACATTTAATGGTATTTTATAGGCTTATCATCGAATAGTTATTATTGGAGGATATGATAGCTACATTTCAAAGAGGTAGATTGGTGTAGCAAAGCTTGACTTAATAGTTTTGGCATGGGGTAGTTTGGAGGAGAGAGTTCAGACAAATGAAATATCAAAGACCTTGTGTAAAAGACCAAGGCAAAACCATTAACTTACTCAGGGCCACCATGCATAGTATGGAGGGGCCTTCACTCAATGCTATCAAGTCATCTTTTAGTAATTGGTTCTAGGAGGAAAGGAGGATGCTGAACACTCCTTCACAGTGCGTCTAGCCTTGTTCAAACAAAGGGCACTTCAAGTGGCAATTGGCCTGCGCTAAACTCACCTCGATGTCTCTCATAGGGATATATGAGTAACCTTAGTGTGATTCTTCTCTGGTTAGCACTATGCTGGACTGGGAAAGAGAATGATCATTCCTAGTGATACAACTATGCATTGGTCCAAGGAATGGGTTCATCTTTAACAATATAAGCTATCTTAGAGTGCTCAATTATTATAATAAATACAGGTAGTTATTGGTATTATTTTTACTATGAAAAACCAAATTGAATCAGTTATTTCATTCTATATTTTTCACTCATTCCATTTTTGATACAGTGGTTCCTATATTTAGTAGACAAGCTGATGCACCATAGACATGGATGGACCAAGCTCACTTTATTGAAAAGAAAAGGTGTGTCATATGGGTAATTAAGGGGGTTAGGGGTAATTAAGGAAATAGGGACAGGGGTATTAAGGGAATTAGAAGTACACCTTAATTAATATAAAGAGGGGAAGGATATGTAGATATCGGTGTGAAGGAATCAATATTTTGTGTCATTGAGTTTATTGGGTTTTTGCCATGTATCAAGGTGATCATATGAACGAAAGTTAATATAAGTTGCTTCTCTTACTTTTATCTACTGAACCCAAAACAAATTATACTTTTTCAGAATACAGAATAAAAAAGTTGTCCCTGCCAAAAGTAGGTGTGAAGAAGAAAAACAGGTGAAGAATAGGATCAAGAAGAATGTCCCTGTCAAATTTCTTCGTCTCAATAAGATTCTTCTTCTGGCACAGCTGGTGGTGCCAACCCAGGTACAAGAATTGGACTTAAATATGTTTATTGCAACAATTTTCCTTTCTTGATTCTTGATTGATGCAGCTTTTCCCCTACGACTGTTCCTGGATCTATTATTTGCGGAATTCTCACTTGTACTACTTGTATTCTTTCTCACCTTTCTAAGAACGGTGCTTTTGAGGAAGACAATGAGGATTCTTCATTTGAATGAGAATGATGGTTGTTAATGTCGTTGTTCATCCTCTAGTATCTTTTGTAGTGCAGCATTTTCCCAGTCCTGGCAGATAGGTATTCCACTCGTAGTTTCCCATGTTTGGATAATCTGTCTGTCTGCCAAATAATGTTCCCTTTTCTCCCTTTCAGTATGAACTTGGATTGTTTGTCCAGTGATTATGTCTTGATCATACAAAGAGCATCATTATGTAGGCTCAACTTCATAAAAGCGGTTCTTGTGCTGTGTGATTTAGGAGGCTCCATCATATTTTGTGTAGAAAGAGGGTTTTTTTTTTTTTGGCAGGCTCAGGCTTGGAAAACTCATGTCTGTATCTGTAGGAATTGGGTCCTTTAGATTTCAAATGTTATTAATTTTGAAATGAGACACAATATATATTGGACTTCTTTAATAATACAGAGGGAGTAAGTGGCCCCAAAAAAAAAAAAAAAACAATGGAGCACATTAATCAGATGCTGGATTCCACAGGCTGTTTCTTTCTCTAAAATTTACACAATTAATTTCTTCCGAAAACCTACAAAATTGCGATACATGATTTGTTCAGTCTGATTTGTAAGTTTTTGGCTGTTGACTCTTATTCATTTGCAAGTTGAGATTGTTATTGACTTAGTAAACTGAGTCTGCACCCGAAAAATCTATGTAGAAAACTTCCATCGGAATATGTTTTTCATGTTTTCAGGGGATTCTTGTGCTCACCATTTCAGCAATCTATATGTGGCCATCTGACCTGGCCATTTGCCATTGGTTTCGCGTCAAAGGATCCCCGGAACCAAACATTGAAGTACATCCCTACCAATGAAAAGCTGTTTGGAAAACTTGCATTGTATTTATAACTGAAAGTTGACACGGACAAACTTAGTCTTCTATCTCTTAAAGAACTAAGGTATGACGATTATGTTTACTTTTCAACCCATTGTTTCATCTTTAACAACATGAGCTATCTTAGTCCATTGGTTAGCCAAATTATTAAAGATTTTAATTATTAGTTAATGGTGTTTTTGGTTCCTAGACAATTTTAATGGCATTAATGTAGTTTTTAAGAGTTTAATTTCATCAAACGAGTCTTGACAAAAATCTTCTGATGACATCAATTTAGACTTTATGAGTAAAGTCATGTAATTTTTAAAGAATAGGAGGTAAATTGATAGAGACCTTTACTTTTAAAATTAGATTGACCGGTCAATAGAGAATTGTCCATTATACCAGTTCATTTCAAAGGAAAAAAAATGATCTATTAAAAAACTAATAAAAAATTAGGAAAGTGTTTTGATCCCAGCGTTATCCTACATCGCACCTGAGGGGACTTGTTTGAAAATTTTTCAAAACGGTAAGGACTAACTTGTTTATCATCTTTAACGATAGTGATTTATCAATTTTTAAACTATAAGGACCCAATTAAAAATGCAGACAAACAATGAGGACCAAAGCATTAAGTTTCCCAAAAATAACTAATATAACTATCAAAAACTCAATTTTCGTAGTCCCCAAAACATGTCTAAAGACGAGCTTGTGTTGACAGAGTTGGCAAGTGGTTCCTATTAAGCTTTAGTGCTATTTTTGGGAGGGAGCTCTATTGTTCATCTTTCTCCATTGTCCTTCTTTCTTACTCTTCCCACAAGCTCAGAAAAGAATAGCAAAGTAAATCATGTCATAACTTGAGGCATGTATGTATCTTTCCCCAACTTTTCTGTTTGATACAAACAAATTGTTTGTGACACGAAAAACCAAAAGAACCCAAGATAAATTTGTGCTTGAAATAATTAATCTAAACTTTAAAATATATTAATTTAATTAGCTCTAATTTAATCCAAACTTATAAATCTAATTGTTGTGTCTGTCTTATCGGGGTCTTGTGATGAATAATTGAGATCTAGCTAAATTCTTGGATCGTGTATCTTTTTCCTTGACTCCTCATCAAGGTATTGGTTATTTGGCAGTGTTAGTTTCTAAGGGGATGGGTGCTAATGGGTGGGTGTCTTCACCTCCACTCCTCTTTTGAATATTTTGTCTATAGATTTACATAGATCTTCTCTCGTTCCATCACAGAAGTTAATGCCGCCTAGAGGTATGGGTTAGTTTATTTTGATTTTGTTTTGAACTGTTTTTTGTATTTGGTTTTGTTTGTTGTGTTTCTTTGTACTAGTCAGTGTATTTCTTTGTTGTGGTGTTTAATGAAAAGGACTTGGTTTTGATTTTCAAAAAAACACACACAAACGCACTAATTTGACCGTGATTCAACTTCGATGAAATTATTTGTCAATTTCACCCATTCAATAATGGGTCCATTGATAAAGTAATCCATCCTATTCAAAAAAGAAATAAATAAATAATTATAATCAAGAAAACAGTAAAATATCTTAAATATGTTACAAAAATTTTTTTCCATAAATACTCTCATCTAATTTTTCACTTAACTTTTATTTAATCATATATTGTAATAATAAATATTTATTAATTAAGAATAAACTTAATTTATTAAATAAAGATAATTTATTTTTTATATTTTGAAATAAAATATATTTAAAAATGTTTCGTATATTTTGAAATTTAGAATAGAAGGTATATTGCACCAATTTAATGATAATATTTATTTAAATAGCAAAATAGTAATTTAATTTTTTTTGTTTTGTATCACTTACAACCGCATTGAATCGATTCTTCCTGTTTATAAATTTCTCTTATTCCAGTTTTGGTTCTTCAAAGGCAATGGTTCTGTAGTTGGAGGACAGGCTAACGCACTATAAAACAAGGCAAATATTTATTATAATATGGCATTCATAGTTTCACAAGAAAATTATTTTTATCTCCGATTAAGATACAAACTAAAATGATTCAAAACTAAATTATATAGTTTTGACTGAAAAAATAAATTAAATTAGGTGATGATTCATAGTGCCATACAAAGTACTGTAATTAGCAGAGACATGGCTGATCCAAAATCAGCTCTTCTTATTCTCCTAATCCTCAACAACAGTTATTGCGTTCACAGCTTCCCATGTTTTGATGAATCTATCTGACCCTGGCTGCCAGATCGCATTCCCCTGTTTCTCTTTCAATATGAACTAGTATTGGATCGTTTTTCCAGCAACTATATCCTGATCATACAAAGCAACTGTATGTTACCCATAATTTACAAGTCATCATATTGCTTATTTCGGGAAGATTCAGCAATAAAGCATTTCATCAGGACAGGTTTTTTCTTTTTTTCCTTATTATAAGAAGATTCTAGTTTTTTTCTCACCGTTTCAGCAGTCCAGATACGATCTTCTGACCAGGCCATTGGTATTGCATCTGAAGGGTCCCAGGAACCAAACACAGGATCATCCCCAACAATGAAAAATTGTTCACGGAACTTGTACTTTCTTTGTAATTGAAACTTGACATGGACATTCTTCAGTTCTTCTGCACAACACATATTACTGTGTTTATACTAATCTTGGAATATCAAGCATGAAGATCCTCAAAGTTCATAAAAAATGAGAAATTTTTTTCGATAGATTCGATTTGAAAATGAGGTAAATTAAGTAATTATGAGCAAGTGAGCAACTATATAATAAACACATTGACAGTTAACACCGGTGTGTTTGAAAATTTTTTAATTAGAACTTACTGCTTGTTTGTTGATCTAGAAGGTCTTCAGTTTTCAACTCCTCCTGCAACATTATATGAAAATTAAGAGTGAACCCGTTGAATACGCCAAATCTGATAAGTACTTAATTCATACAATCTAAACGTCAGATAACCATTTTCTTGACTAATTTTTTCATCAAACATATATATGTGTGTGTGTGTAAGATTAGTTTGATTACTTTTCCCTTTTTTGCTACAGAACGCATAGCAACAGAGTAAGAAAAACAAAATGTAAAATGAAAATAATTTTTTATGCAACATGAAACAAAACTTTTTTTTTGGCCAAACATGAAACAAAACTAAAACAAAATATATTGATTCTCCTTTATGTTTATTTCATAATAAAACATAGTAAAATAAAAATTAGAAGACTGGTACATTTTCTTGAACAAAAAAAAACTAACTGGAGGGCATAGGTGGAGATCCATTGGCAAAATCATTTAATCACAATCAGTCAAATATTTTAGGTAATAGAAATTCTGAATCATCCCTGACTTAAGAATTTCTTTTGTGAACAAAAATTTAAGTAACGTAAGTTGTTTCAGTTCAAATGCTGGACATAGCATAAGTGATGAATCTCTACGATACGAACAAAGAATTAGAAACTGAAATAAAATTTGAATAATTTAAAACAAACAGAGGTACAGACACACCGAAGAGAATGATAGTGACCTTTGTTTGGGAAGGAGGAAGAGGAGCGATGCCATTGTTTTGCACGATCTTCGATAACCGGAAGTTAGGGCGCAGTTGATCGTTCCGGCAGTGAAGGAAGAAGCAGAGGTCAGGAGTGAGATAGGAAACATCAGGGGAGGGATTGGATCGTAGATTGGGAACAATGGCGAAAGACGAGTTTGCGAGGGACTTCATGATTCGCACGCACACCAAAGAATCAATCAATCAGGTTTTTTCTCCCTCAACAATGTTGCATTGTGCAATGTGTGATTCTTTGGAAAGATGTAAGGAGAGCTTGAATCTGAGAGAGGTTTATGGGAAGAAACCACAATCAGTCTCGCCTTTTGCTTGACGCGAGAATCCCTCCACATTTTTGCTGTCCCACGGGCATCCCCTCCGCTAATATTGTCCGAATGGTTGACTTCTCTAGTTAATTGTTTTTTTTTTTAAATATTAATTTTATTATAGTTTAAATATTAAATAAAATTTTTAATACACTATATAATGGAGATTATTTTTTTTAATAAAATCATAAAATAAAAAGCCTTGGCTTTTCCCATGCTTAAAATTTTTACATTATAAAAATATATTATATAATTGTTTTAGCAATGGTTTTGACTGTTATTAGTGTCAGTTTGGATTATCTTTTTATAAAAAAATTTTTAAAATAACTACAGTTTACAAAAATAAAATTTAGATAAAAGTAAAAAAAATTATTATAAATCTATTTAAATAAAAAATAAAAAAATAATAATTAAAAATTATAGTTTAATTTACAACCAACATTACATTGTTGAATTTATCATCACAAAAGACTTTAACCATGGTGTTATCTAACATCTTACAGGTATTTTCAAATTTCAAACATAAGTGAATTATCACCTCGAAAAAGTCTCTTTCATGACTCTTTTCATTCCCAGAATAAATGCAGAGTCTCCCTCCTTATTTTTGTTAACCCAATTAAAAGAATTTCTTTCTTCCAAAAAAGAAAGTTTCAAACAGCTTGGTGTCTTAATATATTCTTTTTTATCTAACCCAAATTGTATACGTAAATTTAATCTAGGATTTCCCATGCTCAAATCTAAATTATTTCTATTTTAATAATTTATAGTTGTAGAGTTTTTAAAGCATAGTGTCACGGATTTTTCGCGAGGTTTAATCGGAAGCCTCTGAAACGTTCTAGAGACAACTTGAAGAGGTTAGCACTCTCTTGAACATTGTAGATAATTCTAGAACCTTGTAGATAGGTCTTTCTCTTGTACATTCTAGAGAATTCTTTGTAAATATCTAGTGGAAGAATCTAGAGATTCATTGTAGACCATTAGATCAAATTGATCTCCACCGTCCATTGAGGAGGTGGGAAAGTTCTAAAACCTTAGGGGAGGCCTATAAATACCGCCTCTTACCTTATTTGTAACCATCCAAGCATTGAGTGCATTTCATAATTCTCTCAAACTCTCGTGTGAGTGTTCTCTTGTTCTCTAGTTCGCTTCTCTTTGCCTACTCAAGGGTTCGGCTGACTTAGCGTGGGATCAAGAGGGTTGATTAAGCTAAGGCCGACACGGTTCAAGGCAAGAAAGTTCCGAGGCCGTAACAACATGGTATCAGAGCTTAGGTTCGAGGGAGCCTTGTTAAAGCTTTGGTTCGTGGGCAAGGATGTCGGAAGAGACAGGAGTACTCAATGTGGAGGTACGAGGCCAGGAGACCCAAGCTTCTCACCAAGGGAGCAAGAGGGGTCGAAGCACTAGTAAGGTAAGTGCTGAAGACTTTGCTTCCCTTTCAGTTCAAGTTGGTCACTTAGAGGATGCCTTGTTAGAGATAACTAACAAGGTGAACAAGCTTGAGGGTGACTTCGCAATCCTTGAGTCCCATATATTGGACGAGCTTGAGGGTCTCAAGGCTACTGTGAAGAATATCCAGAACTCTGAGGATCAACGTGCTGAAGCTATGAAGACGCTGGAGGTAAATGTGATGGATGCCATCACGACCATGTAGCGACAGTTGGATGCACTCAAGAACTCCTTAGAGAACCAAGGGAGAAATTCGCTAGTGGCTGGAACTAGTGGAGTGAGAGAAGTAAAGCTGGATCTTCCCAGACCGAAGGAGTTCAAGGGCGTTCGTGATGCTAAGGAGGTGGAGAACTTCCTATGGCAGATGGAGCGCTATGCCGAAAGCTTGGGGTTGGGTGATGACCAAGCTAAGGTACGCATTGTTTCTTTGTTCCTCATTGATAATGCTATGTTATGGTGGCGTAGAAAGCACATAGACATGGAGAAAGGCCTTTGCACCATTAACACTTGGGAAGACTTGAAGAAGGAATTGAAGAGACAATTCTTCCCAGAGAATATGGTCTATGAAGTGCGCAAGAAGCTGAGGGAGCTCAAGCATAAGACCACCATCTCAGACTATGTGAAGGAGTTCACTACCTTGATGCTCCAGATCCCTAACTTGAGCAGCGAGGATCTTCTCTTCCACTTCATTGATGGCCTTCAAAATTGGGCCAAGCATGAGTTGCAGCGTCGGGGCATGAAGGACATCGATGAAGCCATAGCTGTGGCCGAAAGTCTCACCGACTATCAGAAGGAAAAGAGTGAATCCTCCAAGCCTAAGTCTTCCAAACCTAATAATCAAGGTAAAGGTAGGGGAGACAAGGGCAAGGGAGTGAACAAGGGTGGAGACAATAAGCCACCACAAAAGAAGTTTAACAATCAGAAGAAGAGCTCCAACACCAACATCAGTTGCTTTGTGTGCAAGGGTCCTCACCACATGAAGGATTGCCCAAAGCTAGGGAGCTTGGCAGTTGTAGTAGAGGAACAAGAGGCACAAGCAGAGGAAAGCGCGGAGTTAGGTTCTCTCCGACTACTCAATACCTTGAAGTTCAAGCCGTCACCCACACCAACCAAGAACACAGGGTTGATGTACGTTGAGGCAAAGCTAAATGGGAAACTTGTCTCAACCATGGTAGATATAGGGGCAGGTAACAACTTCATTACTCCAGAGGAGGCCAAGAGGATTGGTCTCAAGGTCATGACAGGAGGAGGAATGATGAAGGCTGTTAATTCTCCTCCTAAACCAATTCATGGCATAGCTTGAGGGGTCGAGTTGTGCTTGGGATCATGGAGTGGCAAGACGGATCTCACTGTCACTCCCATGGATGACTATAAAGTGGTCCTTGGCCAGGAGTTCATGAGGAAGCATAACATCTTCCCTATGCCCCACTACAATGCCTTGTGTGTTCTAGACCAAGGAGTTGTTGCCATGATACCTGCAACAAGTGGGCCTAGCAGGAATCAGTTGTCAGCCATGCAAGTGAAGAAGGGCTTTAAGAGGGGAGAAGTTACGTACCTGGCTGCGTTAAAGGAGGCAGATCTTGGGGAGAAGATGAGTGAAGATCTTCCCTTGGTCATCCAGCAGGTTCTCGAAGAGAACCATGACATGATGCCACCGGAGCTACCAAAGAAGCTCCCACCTCGTCGGGAGGTAGATCACAAGATCAAGTTGGAACCAGGAGCAAAGCCACCCGCCATGGCACTTTATAGAATGGCACCGCCTGAGTTAGAAGAGTTGTGAAAGCAACTAAAGGAGTTGGTTGATGCTGGATCTATCCAACCATCCAAGGCACCTTATGGAGCACCGGTCTTGTTCCAGAAAAAGCAAGATGGATCATTGTGATTGTGTATCGACTACCGGGCTCTCAATAAGGTAACTATCAAGAACAAGTATCCTATCCCTTTGATAGCTAACTTGTTTGATAGGTTAAGGAAGGCAAGGTACTTCTCCAAGTTGGACTTAAGGTCAGGATATCATCAAGTTCGGATTGCTAAAGGAGATAAACCTAAGACTACTTGTGTCACACGCTATGGGTCTTTCGAGTGGTTGGTGATGCCTTTTGGACTAACTAATGCACCGGCTACATTCTGTACTCTCATGAACAAGATCTTCCATCAGTATCTTGATCGGTTCGTGGTAGTGTACTTGGATGACATTGTGGTCTATAGCGACTCATTAGAGGAGCATGCTAAACACCTAAGAGCCGTGTTCAAGATCCTACGCGAGAATGAGCTATATGTGAAAAAGAAGAAGTGTTCCTTTGTGAGGGAAGAAGTGAACTTCCTTGGGCATGTCATATCCCAAGGGACCTTGCGCATGGACGGGAGGAAAGTCCAAGCTATCAAGGAGTGGGAGCCTCCAACTCAAGTGACAGAGTTGAGATCTTTCCTTGGGTTGGTTAACTACTATCGGCGGTTCATCAAGGGCTACTCTGCTAGAGCGGCCCCTCTCACTAAGTTGCTGAAAAAGAACAAGCCATTAGTGTGGACTGAGTAGAGCCGGGAAAACGGGCTTCAACCCACGGGTTGGCCTATTTTAACCCGTTTTATGGCGATTCTGGGTTGAAAAAAATAGAGCCCATATTGAAGCGGTCTTTTTCCAGCCCGGATCGCTTAACCCGCGGGTTAAGCGGGCTAACCCGCCAAACCCGTGGGTTAACTCATTTAGCCCACTTTTTTTTTTTGAATTTTCTAATTTTTTTTCTTTCAAATTACCTTGTTTCTATATATATATATTGTTTAATATTGAAACTTGAAATTAGAATTGTTTTATACCTGGAGTTAAAATTTTCCCATATTTCATATTTAATATTATTGAATTATGATACTTACATAAATGATGATTAGTATGTGTTAATATATTTTGATAAATTAATTGTTTATGTGATTTCTATTTCTAATTTAATTATGAATCAATTATGTTATTTTTTTATTATTTATATTGGTGATTTAAGTTATTATTTAAACTCGTGGGTTAACCCGTTTAGCCCGCTTTTTTATTTTTTAAATTTTTTCTTTCAAATTACTTTTTTTCTATTTCTTTATATATATATTATTTAATATTGAAACTTAAAACTAGAATTGCATTATACTTGAAGTTGAAATTTTCCCATATTTCATATTTAATGTTATTGAATTATGATACTTACATAAATGATGATTAGTATGTGTTAATATATTTTGATAAATTAATGGCTTATATGATTTTCATTTCTAATTTAATTATGAATCAATCATGTTATTTTTTTTTATTATTCATATTGGTAATTTAAGTTATTATTCAAAAACAAAAAAAATTTAAAAAATATATATATAATATCTGGCGAGTTGGCGGGCTAACCCACCAGGGCGGTCCTAGGCTGGGATTTTCCCAGCCAGCTAGAAAACGGGTTGGCCCGCCCCTAGCCCGTTTTCTAGAGGCCCGCAGCGGGCCAGCCCGTTTTAGGGCGGGCTGGCCTGTTTCCCAACTCTAGGACTGAGGGATTTCAGAAAGCTTTTGAGGAGCTTAAAATGGCAGTGATAGAGGAACCTATCTTGGCTCTCTTGGATTTCACCAAACCTTTCGAGGTGCACACTGATGCCTCTGACTTCGCTATTGGAGGGGTCCTAATGCAAGAGAGGCATCCCATTGCATTTGAGAGTCACAAGCTCAATGACACCGAGAGGCGGTACACGGTGCAAGAGAAGGAGATGACGGCTGTGGTTCATTACTTGCGTACTTGGAGACATTACTTGCTAGGGGCACGGTTTGTGATCAAAACCGATAATGTCACCACCAGCTACTTCCATAGGCAGAAGAAGCTCTCCCCTAAGCAAGCGAGATGGCAATATTTCCTGGCTGAATTTGACTATGTGTTGGAATACAAGCCGGGGATGGCGAATGTAGTTGCTGACGCCTTAAGCAGAAAGGCTGAACTAGCAGCTATAAGCCAAGCCAGTGGGGACTTGATCACCAAGATCAAGCAAAGCATTACTCAAGACCCCTTAGCACAGCAGCTTGTGGAATTGGCTAAGGAGGGTAAGACCAAGAGGTTTTGGGTCGAGGATGAACTCCTCTATACAACGGGAAGGAGACTCTTTGTTCCTAAGTGGGACAACCTGAGGAAGGACTTGATCAGGGAGCATCATGACTCCAAATGGGCTGGTCACCCGGGACAAAGGCGGACGTTGGCATTGTTGGAAGCTGCCTACTACTGGCCTCACATGAGGGATGATGTGGAGGCCTATGTGAAGACCTGTCTTGTGTGCCAATAGGACAAGGTAGACAACCAACTTCCCGCAGGATTGCTAGAGCCGTTGCCTACACCAAGCCAACCATGGGAGAGTGTCTCCATGGACTTCATCTCGGCATTGCCTAAGTCCGAAGGGTTTGGATCCATCATGGTGGTGGTAGATCGATTCTCCAAGTACGGTACTTTTATCCCAGCCCCAACGGACTGTACAGCAGAGGAAGCGGCTCGCCTGTTCTTCAAGAACGTGGTAAAGTTTTGGGGATTGCCCAAGACTATCATCAGTGACAGAGATCCTCGATTCATGGGCAAGCTCTGGACTGAGCTTTTCAAACTATTGGGGACAGGGTTGCACTTCTCTACTAGCTTTCACCCTCAGATGGATAAGCAGACGGAATGGGTGAATGCTTTGTTGGAGTGTTATCTTCGACACTTTGTGAGTGCCAACCAGAAGAATTGGGCTAAGTTGATAGATGTGGCCCAGTTCTCTTACAACTTGCAGAGGAGCGAGTCCACAGGAAGAAGTCCCTTTGAAGTAGTGATGGGACAGCAACCTCTGACACCTCACGCCCTTGCCACAACATATAAGGGCAAGAGTCCAGGAGCCTTCCACATGGCCAAGTCTTGGCAGAAACAAGCCGATGAGACTAGATCCTTCCTTGTCAAGGCGGCTAAGAGAATGAAAAAGTTCGCTGATAGAAGGAGGCGAGCGATAGAGTTCCAAGTGGGAGACATGGTAATGGTGAAAGTTCTCCCACAACAGTTCAAGGCCTTCAGGAAGGTTCATAAGGGCCTCATTCAAAAATATGAGGGTCCTTACAAGGTGTTGAGGAAGGTCGGGAAGGTCTCCTACAAGGTGGATTTGCCACCTAACTTGAAGATTCATCATGTCTTCCACATGAGTATGCTGAAGCCATTCCACGAAGACAAGGATGAGCCTAATCGAGGAATCTCCACCAGAGCACCACATGTGACAACCAAGTCTTACGATAGACAGGTCAAGGAGATACTAGCTCACAGGGTCGTGCGACGAAGGGGAGTACCACCAAGTACCCAATACTTGGTAAAGTGGAAGGGATTGCCAGAGAGCGAGGTAACCTGGGAAGCACAAGAAGATCTTTGGCAGTTTGAAGACCACCTACGCTGGTACAGAGATGAAACAGTGACGAGAACATCACCGGATTAGGTGGGGGAGAGTGTCACAGATTTTTCACGAGGTTTAACCAGAAGCCTCCAGAACTTTCTAGAGACAACTTGAAGAGGCTAGCACTCTCTTGAATATTGTAGATAATTCTAGAGCCTTATAGATAGGTCTTTCTCTTGTACATTCTAGAGAATTCTTTGTAAACATCTAGTGGAAGAATCTAGAGATTCATTGTACGCCGTTAGATCAAATTGATCTCCACCGTCCATTGAGGAGGTGGGAAAGTTCTGGAACCTTGGGGGAGGCCTATAAATACCACCTCCCACCTCATTTGTAACCATCCAAGCATTGAGTGCATTTCATAATTCTCTCAAACTCTCTCTTGTGTAAGTGTTCTCTTATTCTCTAGTTCGTTTCTCTTTGCCTACTCGAGGGTTCGACTGACTTAGTATGGGATCAAGAGGGTTGATCAAATTAAGGCTAACACGGATCAAGACAAGAAAGTTCCGAGGCCGTGACAATAGGCTCTTTGTAAAACAATTCTCTCTAACAAAATAAAATCTCTTTTTGCTAGTGGATCAGGTAACACTGATTGAATCACGTCAACTTTGATCTTCCTTATTTTCTTTATTTCTTTCCTATTTTATTGTTATTGTTTTTCTGCATTGATTTGCCCAACACAAACATACAAATAATGTATATATGATCTGAAATTAGTATTGTATACGAACAATCTGAAGATTATTCAATGCAATGGACTTATACTATATATAGTTACAGTACTGGAGCAGTTTATCCCTGCCATACATTACTACTAAGTGCAGGGAAGATGTTATAATCAAATGGAAAATGAAACCCACGGTACAAGTTATAAAATTCCAACAGAAATGAAGAGTTTGAGACACAATCAGTTTTTGATGGCTTCTTCAATGGCAATGCTTCACTTGGACTTGAAGGGGATAGCCCTTATCACTATCTGATGGTAGAAAGCTGCAAGAGCTGCCCCTATGAAAGGCCCAACCCAGAAGATCCACTGCACCACACCATATTAGTTTCACAAAATTTCAGTAAACTTCCACACTGATAATAAACAAAAGGTTAAAACAGCACCAATATATATCTATATATATATATATTTTTTTTCTTAATTTTAGATTATGTGCAAAGATCATTTTTTCCGCATCCTTAAAATTTGATAATGAACTTTCTAGATTAAATTTATGGACTCCAATTAATTCATTATGTTTACTATATTTTTTATGCAAACAATTTTCTTAAATTTGAAATGAAATAAAGATACATACTTCCTTTCAACTTTAGGTCAAGTCTCAATAGCTTCATAATATATTGCAGTTTTATTAGAAAAATAACGAATTAAACTAACAAGAGAAGAGTTATCTGCACATAATTAAAGGTTGATAAAAATTCATTTTCAAATTTTAAAAGTTATAAGATTATTTGCACATAAATTATGATTTAAGAAATTACGTGCAATTCAACCTTAAAAAGAAAATGTCAAAATTCTTTCTAATACTAGA
Source organism: Adenanthera pavonina (assembly GCA_026686845.1). Taxonomy (NCBI): domain Eukaryota; kingdom Viridiplantae; phylum Streptophyta; class Magnoliopsida; order Fabales; family Fabaceae; genus Adenanthera; species Adenanthera pavonina. The sequence continues at coordinate 38,171,767 of JAIVEN010000010.1, forward strand.
AAACTCAAAAGGACATATTAACATGCCTAATTAAAAACTATGTGGACATGTGCTTCCATGATTAATTAGGTGAAATGAATAAGACTTATTTTTAAAGACTCAAACTTGATGAAAATTAAAAAACAGAAAAACAAGGGAAATTCCAAGCAAAATAAAGCATGAAGACTCACATGGTCATCCCAAGCTCGGTCCTTATTGTAGATAAGAGCAGCACCAAGACTTCTTGCTGGGTTAATACCTGTCCCTGTCACCGGGATCGTAGCCAAATGCACCACAAACACAGCAAACCCAATAGGCAGTGGTGCCAACATCTACAATATTATTCCATCCAAAAAGCATACATATATTTATATATAATTAGATTAGATAATCAAAATTAATTAGACCACTTTCAGAATATTCATAATAATAATAACAATAATTTGTTGCAAAATTTAATTTGGGCTTACAGGAACGTGGGAGTCTCTGGCATTACGCTTGGCATCAGTAGCAGAGAAGACAGTATAAACAAGAACAAATGTGCCCAGGATCTCAGCACCGAGCCCAGTGGCTCTGGAGTAGCCTGAACCGAGAGTGTTGGCAGCACCGCCAAGTCTCTCGTAGTTACGTGGTTGGAACGCCTTCACCACGGCGGCTCCGGCTATGGCTCCCAAGCACTGCATTATTATGTACATCAATGTCCTCGTCAGTGATACCTTCCTTGCCAAAAATAGCCCAAATGTCACTGCTGGGTTTATGTGCCCTCCTGCACCAACAAATCATTTAGCCAAACTTTAGAGCCAACAATGTGATTCATATGACCTTTTTAGATGTGACTAGGAGTATTCTTGCAGAACTAATCTCCCTCAGATACATACAGAAGGTAAAGGATTTGTTTTGTACACAAAAGACTAAAAATCAAACCCCTAACCACCTACTAACGAACAGGAGCCCTTACAACTTGAGTAGATTTTTGTTATGTTTCGTTCATTCATCTATACTTGCTTTTCTAACAAACATTACCTGAGATGCCAGCAGTGCAGTAGACAAGAGCAAAGATCATGCCACCAAATGCCCAAGCAATGCCCTGAACACCAACAGTGGAGCATTTAGAGGGAGATTTAGCCACACCCATGACGGTCAAGACGGTGACGTAGAGGAACAAGAAAGTGGCCACAAACTCTGCAATGCCTGCTCTGTAGAAAGACCATGAAAATAGCTCACCAGCTTCAAACAATGGTGCAGCAGGTGGCTCCTTGTAGTCTTTTCCATCTTCGCTCTGAGCTGCTGTTCCTATCGCTTGCCTTTCTCTGTACCTGTTGGCTCCTATCCTCACGTCCTCTCCCTCCATTTTCTCTGATATATACCCTTTGTAGGATTCTCGGAAAATGCTCAATACAATAAGTGAGGGAGGGTATTTATTTTGGAGCTTGAGGGGCTTTTGGAAGAGTCAATTTTGTAGCTTTTACGATTTTGATGAGTTGGGATTGGGAGGCAATAAATGAGAAAATTAAATTGACATGGACTTTCTTTCTTGCAACTTTGTTCATTAGCCATTACTTTACGGATGTGTCTCTTGACTTTGAATGCAAGTTTGCACGCCTTTAACTTTCTCCAGAAATTATGGCACGCTTAATTATAGTAGCAGCCACTTCAACTTAAAATTGAGAATGCCAATGAATACTCTATAAATGGATACCGACAGGATTTTAAACGGTGCAAATGTTAACCCCTTTCAAATATTAACCTCTCTCCCCCCTCCCTTTTTAACTTATTCAATGTGTAAGTTATACTTCACTAATTACATAGAAATTAAAAAAGATATTTTTATTTATTAAATCTATTAAATGAAGTCTTGAAATTCCAAAACAACAAAGTTTTGGAATGTGGGGAGTACCTTACGTATTAACAAAAATTGTTAAAGTTATTAAATTTATCTTAAATTTCATAATAAACTGCATTTTTTTATTAGCATCAAGGATATTCCCTAACTGACAATCAAAAACTAATTTCTTCAAAATGTAGAAATCACTAAATTCGATCATTAGTCATATGTATGGAAAATGTCTAAAAAATTTATTCAGCCATACAAAATAAGGGGTATTTAGGGAAAATTTTATTTAATTAATATATCCATATATGACTTTATATTATAAACCATGAAAACTATTCTTTCAACTACTTACCTCTAAAAAAGATGTTCCTTCTTGCTCATAAAAATGATCACTTTTAAAGGCTTTTGAGATTTTTTGTTAACATTTGTCATTTTTGAATTTCAATAAAGTACTAATTACTTATTTTACTATTTTATCATTTATTAATATTAAATAAGTCATTTAAGGGGACATTTAAATTAAAATTTCTTTTGAAAAATACTATTATTAAATTTTAAAATATTATAAATCATTAATGGTTATTTTTTCATTTACGTAAAAAAATCTTAAAAGTATGTATGGCAAATCCAAAATGTCCAAAAAACAATCCTTTCAAATGAACAAACCCAATCCCAGCTGTTAACGGGCACCAAGTGCATGGGCTGTTGTGGCCTTCCTCCTCTAATTTTGAGGGAGCTCTTCCTAACAACCACATCCACATCCATTGTATGCAACCAAAAAACAAAAAAGCACACTCATTTTTCTCTTACCAAACATTCAGGCCCAGCTATTGCTTAGCCCTTTCCATGACCCTTTTTCTGTGTTACTACGAGTACACAATCACCTGACACCTGGGCATGTGCAGAGTTTAAGGTAAGATATAACGAATAATATGGTTATATATATTAATTATATTGAAGTTAAATTTTATTATTTAAACTATTTTTTTGTTTCAAGACAATTTTGAGACTCCTCTTGCTTATTATAGCTCGCTTTTTTTTTTTTTAACCCACACCAAATTAGAAAAACTATCATGATACCTAGATGTATTTTATATGAACAATATTAAAAATAAATAAGAATGTGATTAGAAAATAACTCTTATGTTCTGACTAATAAAATAAAATAGAGATTATTAAATAACTAGTTAACTTAGTGGTTAAGAGTGGAGCGAGGTGCGAGAAAAAGTCTAAGGGTCAAACCAACCAAAAAAAAAAAAACAATATATATACTACTAAATTATAATCATAAAAGTATAATAAATATTACACAAAGAAAATTATATCAAAATTTGTATTTACTCTCTTTGTTCATTCTATTCTGCATTCACTTTTAGAATTCAGAAAAGAAAAGAAGTATAATGGTGGAGTTGACTGGGATTAATGGAATTTTGAAGAGGGGCTACAGGTGGGATCATCGATGTGTCTGCCACAATATGAGCAATCCATTCGTGCAATATAAAGGGAAGGAGGCAAATCATAGTGGAAACAAAAACATCATCATCATCATCATCAAGAGGCCAAATTCAGTGGAAGGCAGCGAGTAATCTCACTACTCCACACCTTCAATCAGTGAGAGCTTCCATTAAAAATACTCAAGTCTTTAGATCCCAGAAGAAAAATTATGCTTTGTTTGTTGTCAGTTTGATAGTGGATTACCTTGAAATATCAGTTTAAAATTCTGGGACGTAGCTTTGTCACTGATCTTAATCATATTCCTTTTTTACTTTTTCTTCTTCTCTTGACTTTTTCTATTTAATGATTTCTGATTGGGAAACGAGAAAGCTCACTCAACAGATTAATGTTGAATGCTGTTGCATCTTCCCGATTAAAACTTCTTTTGTCCACACACGATTTTCATTGAAGATAAAGCAGTCTTGTAGGGCATCAACAGTAAACAAAGGCTTTTGCATTGTGTTATGATTGGGAAGAAGATGACTTTCTCTCTACATATAATGTTACTTATGAAATTATGCGTTTAGAGAGCTTAATGTGTGTTGTGGCCTTTTCAATGCCAACCCTAACATACCCTAGGACTCTATTTGGAATCAAATTCAAAATGTTATTTTAGTTAAAACAACTCTCTTACTGTTTCTATTGAAACAACGTTTAGAGAGTCTAAAACGTGGTTCCAAACACGTCCTAAAGTGTTCATACTAATAATTTTGCATAGTTATTATATACCATCAGACACACATATGTTTAAGATTTGTGTTGTTAATATATATAGATTTGAGCATAATAAATGATCTTAAACAATTGTGTAGTAGGCACTTCTCATTTTACATGCCTTTTCTTAATTTGTATTATAAAGATGGCATCTTTGATGTAATGGTATTGGTTGAAGTAACTATATATATATTGAAGTTTCTTCAAAACAATAAATAGGTGATGAAATTAATTTCATGGTTAATCAAATCCTTCATTTCTAAATCAACTGTTCAACATATTATCAAAGTCCCATTGATTGAGTATTGACATAGCCAACATGACCTTATTCAGAAGGTCCTACAGCTATCTAATTCTTTCAAATAACCTCTCAAAGTTGGTGCAATGTCACATGGGAATGGGTAGTAAATCTGCGAGAGACCTGGCATGCATCAAGGAAGAGGGATGGGTGAAGAATGTGCTCTGTTGGGCACATGTCTTCCTTCTCAGCAATGGACGCACGTGATGGTCACGTGGTCCCCTCTCGAATTTCTGTCTTCCATCCCATTCAATTCATTAAACACCATCACCTTCTCACTTTGCCTCCTCTAACGCTCTGACAAAGACTGTGAAACTGCACGACGTTGCATTGCATAGCAGAAAACTTCTTTGAGGACAAGGAAAAAACAGATGGTGTGTGCATTTAACAAGCGCAATTTTAGTTATCTTACATACTATGAGACGCCTTCCTATCGCAAATCTGATACAATTCTTCAGGACCTGAGTTCCACATTGAAAATTTAAGATTTTGATATAAAGGTTATATAGACTATAGACTATGGGATTCTAACTTCAGACTTAAAAACATTGGGCTGCATTTTGAAACTCAGAAATCTAAGTTACTTTTTGGAGTGAGATTCTCACGGAAATTCCCATCATTGTTGCATTGCAAACTTGAAATTGCCTTTTCTATAATTAACACAAGTAAGTTGTGTGTGGAACCTAACTATCATAATTGCGAAGTTATCTTACGTACTATGTGGAGCTTGAGTTGAGTAGTTTAACTGAGCCACTAATTGGCAATGGGTCCTGTGGGAGGGTTATCCTAATCCTCTCACAGCTAAGCAGAGGACCAAACTTTAGGTTGAGGGCTTTGTCAGAGAAGGTGGTGACGGGTGAAGAATTAACTCTGAAATTGCCCTTCCCATATCTAAGTGGGACCCCTCCTTGCTATATTATTCTTCATCAAGTAAATGGGTCCCCCTATCTTCCCCCACCATCCATGATAGTTTAGGATTTAAATCCTCTGAAATTAGAAACCTGTAAAGTATTTTTAAAGTAAGTGAGAAGAATAAGTGGGTCTTATATACATTCTCATTTTTTACTTTAATCTCAGAGACACTTTAATTTCAGAAGATCCAAATTGAAAAAGGCTATAGTGCTACAATTCTTTCAAAAAGCCTCCCCTTTGACCACAAAAGCTAGAAATTGGGCTTGTTCTGGTACAAATAATTACACTATTGATAAAGGACATTTAACAACCTAATGGACTCAATAGTTTTGAAAAGGATAGAATTGAAAGGCTACTCATGACCACATAAATCCAAAACAATTCAGAGTGTTCTCATCATCGATCATGACTAATGGGATTGATGTTATATAGAGGTAGAAGCATTGAAAAGATTGATGAGAACTGAAATATGGGTATTATCCCACTAAGCCTTGAAAATCTTGAGCTTCTCTCACCACCAGGAGCTGTTTCATTAATGCACAATAAATTCTATTCTAAGCAGACAGGTAAGGGTCAGGCCCCATGGCAGCTGCAAATAGTAGGGAAGAAAGTTTACATTGGTGAGGACTGAGGATAAGAAGCACTGTTTTCTGTAAAGTGATGGAATTGAATTCACACTTGTTCTGCTCAAGGGCCATCTTCTAAGGTGCAAGCATAAGACTGCCGAAAGCATCGAGTTTTTTTTAAATCTCTCACGGGGACCATAGCTCCTGACCTGTGAGATTTGACATTATTCCATTGCCATGTTAATTCTCCGATGCACATCAAGAAGGAATAGCTCATTTTGTTTAAATTCGGATTTATTACTCCTCTAAGTACCATCATGAGGAAGAAGATCTAGAAATTGTGTGATAAAACTATTCATAGGCCTTCATTTATTTTCGAGTTGAAAATGAAATAATCTTTCACACGACATGTTAGCTTTCTTGATCAAGTAGTCACAAAAAGTTCAATCTCTTAGATTCTAATTTCCTAACTTAAAGTTGAACAAATTTTGATGAACTCTGCTTTATCAATTTCCAAGATCATGGAAATCGTGTGTATGACTTGTTAAGAAATTATTTGATCTTTGATAGAGGAACTATTTTGTTCAAACTCAATATTCCAATTCTTGAAACATTGATTTGGAAATTTGAAAGCTCAAATGGCGAGCTACCAGACAAATTAGGGTAGATTCTAGCAATAAAATTATGGTTAGGGACCCCTGAGAAATTGAAATTGATTTGTAATTTCTTGCAAAATTTTGGGGGAAAGTATTAGCGACCTATACCAAATACATGGTACCTACCAGCAAGGGTAACAGGGGGCTCCAAAGGCATATGGAGAATGTCTTATAGAGACATGCCCACATGGCTCACAAGCTAGCCTATATGATTATAAGCCATCAATACAGAGATAGAGAAAGCACAATTATAACTACTAGATACATTGATCTATCAAGCTGTTCTGGCAGTATGGCTTCATTTTCAGGTATTGGATTATGATTATTGTGCTTAATGCTTAGCCTCAAATGATCAAGTCATTTATGAATATTTTATCCCCTACCAATTATTGCTCATAATTGTTCAAACTTGAGTGTTCAAGAGCTAATGATTTTCAACCAGATACCAAATCAGATTAGCCAGACCCAACTATTTCTTAAGAATCTGCGTCACTGGCTCATAATTGCTCATACTAGGCTGCCAGCTAGCTCAAGAAATGCAATAAGACAATTCATATCCTAAAATCAAACATGGTTATAGGTGTAATACAAGTTGGTTACACCTTTTATACAGCTAATGACGAATTAATAACATATTCAGGGGTATACTATGTCTAGGAAATATATTTTCTATTTTAATGCATTTTTGAATAATTAGCACCTACCATTTTGGATGTTTTCGCACCTGCAAGTGGGGGAAAAATGAGAGGGAGAGAGGGAGAGAGCGAGTGGGTAAGGAAGACTCACATGACAGAAAAGAATCTCCGAATTTTCTGACAAAATCTCTATTATCTCTCTGACAATATTTGAAACATGATTATATTTATACTAATTGCAAATTCGGGGGCGATATATTGAATCTGTGATCAAGTGCAGAAACACGTTACTAGCACTGTACTATGTAGTAGACAGAACTAGCAGTTACTGATATATATTTTAGCAGTGTTAAGGTGATGGATCTTGGGTGTGGTCGAAGTCAAATGAGAACACAGGTCTTAATTGACATAACATGGTAGTACATTTAAGGCATTAGTTGTTGTGCATGCAAGTGAAAGATTGGGCCAAAGTAAAGAACAAGTAAGGATCATTGTTTCCCCCTTGACAATATGGGTTACATTTCATTTGGAAGTATATTCTAGAGTTAAAATTTAGTGAGTCTGATGCCTTTAAATAGAATTTGAAGAGTAACTTGTTCGTATATATTGATCAGTCTGGAATAAAATAGTTTGAACAAAGTCCAAACATATTAGATTTAGATAATTTGAATTCTTTACATTCATACAGAAAAATATATAGATTATATTTGGTGAGAGATACAAAAATTATGAGCTTAAAGAAGAATATAGGCTTTAAAGATCATATTTTTCTTTGGTAATAATTATTCCAATACTATCAACTAATTTAGATTTAAATATTGTTATCTCTAAGTAAAATAATTTTTTTGGTATGATTTTTTTTCTATTTCCATGATTCAAACCTTCAACTTTACATAAGAGATATTAAATTCCTTTCACTCAACCCAAATATTCTTAATCTTTATACCTTCTTTTTGTAAATATATGAATACATGATCTCATTTAAAATTTGGATCTTTTCACACTTTGAGTAGGAAAAAAATTAGAGATCTAGAGAGAGAACAAGTGGGTAAGGAAGACCCACATGGCAGAAAAGAGTCTCGGAAATATCTGACTAAAATCTCTCTATCTGACAATTTATCAAACACCTGGAGCGTGTGGGCAAGTATAGGGAGCTAAATTGCAGAGAAATGGCAGCATCTTTTACGGCGTGCGAAGAGGACCAAGCAATTTGTGAAGCCTTTGGTCTCTCGCCCTCACAAACACATCATACAAGTGAGGCATGTGTGCCACTTGCCAAATGGAGGGCACTAATTCTCACACATGCTTCTGTATTCTTAAAGTCAGGCATCTGATATACCTCTTTGATCTCTTTTGAATCCAAAAACCTCTTTCTTCTTAGTTCATGCTTCTAAGAAAATCTCATGCACATTTGGGTCTCTTTGGTACTCGACACAGCTCTGACTAAAACCATCCAATTGCAGAATTGCTTTATCAAATTCCTCTAACGTCTCAATACAATCAACGAATTAAAGATGGAAATCCACCTCTTCATGTCCCTGCAGCTACAGATCATCATTGAAATTAGTGGGGTATTTTCTGGTTACATGAAACCAACTAGTTAACTCACACCTATCACGTAATTGCCAAACAATCAAAGGAATCATGAAGCAACGTGGGAATTAAAATCGTCGAAGGATCCCAATATTCTTTGATTGATGGGATGGAAGGGTTTGAGTGAGCATGGTGAATATGAATTAAATAGTGTCACGTAACTAAAAGAATAAATATCTCAGTCAACAAAACCCATAGAGTTAAAAAAGAATAATCATCTTCTCAAGGCAAAGTGAGAATCTCAAGGACGATCGGATCCTCTGAAAAATCCTGATGACCGACTGGTACCTGTTATTTTCTCCATTAATGATGAAAAGTGCATGTGGCTGTGGTATTTAATTATTATCAGCTTCCAATGCTGTCATATAGTATATGCTTTCATCTGCTTCACATTTAATGGTAGTCAATTCCTCTTCATCAACCCACCTTCCCTCTTTTCTATGTATGAACCCAATTATATATTATTGCTGAAATATTTGACTAATACCAACCATAAGCACAAATATATTGGAATGCATGCAATATATACACACACACAACATGAAGCAAACAAGACCTTGAAGCAAAATCAACGACTTCATGGTATTGAAGTGAATGTAAGAATCTAGGATAGAGGGAAAAAGATCAAGACATGTATAGACTATAGATTACAGAGTATAATATTGCTGGTTTTTTTTTTTTAAACTCCTATTAGAATCCTCCTTTTTATCCTCTTTCATGAGTCAAAAGCACCATATAATATTTTTGTTAATAATAATTTTAGATTAAGTAGATTATCTTTCTAATGAGGTTCACATTAATAAATTACACTTTTCTGACTTTCCTTGATTGTTAAACTTCATTATACTGCCCCATAAAGGCAAATTACCCAAGTCGGCATTGAAAATAAATAGTTGTATTTGCCTTTAACTTGGATTTATGTTAGAGAAATACTTTGGAAGCAAAATCTTAAAAGAATAAATATCCTATACTTTCTTTAAGTACGTTGAAATTCACGGATTTTTTTTTTATTTTTAAAATTATCATAAACTTTCATTGAGTAAGGAATATCATTAAAATTACACACAATTTTTTATTTATCATGAAAACTTAATATAGAATATATATATATATATATATAACAAAGAGTGAACTATACAAATATTTTTTTCTAAACTTTTTAACCACTTTTTCTAAATTTTGTTGAAACACAATTCTTTTTCATTTTCAAAATATACACAATCATCATTAGAAATTAAAGAAAGATTTGTGTTATTTAAAAAAATATATATATAATTAAATAAAAAATCTGTATAATTTAAATAAAATTAAAAAAATCATGTAATTTATATTTTTAAAATTGTATATCAATATGTATAATTAGGTATGGGCGTCATGTATTGCATGATGTTTGAGGTAAGCCAAAATGTTCATAACTAATGAATATTCTTCTTATTGATTTTAATATATTTATCTATATTGATTTTGTTAAAATATATAGAAATCAATGTATAATTTATTCAATCTCAAACGTAATTTGTTGATGTAAGCAAACGTGCTTTTAAAATTGTTTGAAGATGAAATTACTTGAACAAATTTACCAAAATAAATGACTTGAGCAAAGTTTAAAATTGTCCTAACTGAAAAATGTTTCATGAAAAAAAAATCATCGTACTACGTGTTTTACCAAAATAAATCATTTTTTATGTGGTTATATATATATATATATATATGAAATAAAACAAATATGCTAATGCATTGCCCTCATATAGATACTCGCCCCTATCTTTTTTACATGGGACATTTTAGAATTCTTTTTTAGTTCTTTTTGTAAGGTTTCTTATAATATTTAATGAGATTTTTTATATTTTTTCTCATTATTTTATTTTATTTTATAAATTATTATTAGACTTTTTTGAATGAAAGATGTACTCTCAATTAGTCAAATAATATTTATTGTAGATTGTATTAGTATATTAAATGGGGATAAAAAATATTATTTTTTTTAATTTTAAGAAAATATCTAACTTTCTTAATTTATATAAAGTAGTTAAAAATTTCTTATAAAAAAAACGGTAGTGGATATCACTTTTAAGTACAGTTTGGATTAGGATTAATTGTAAAAGTTTGAGATTGATCAATATCATGATGCAGACATACATATATATATATATATATATATATTCATAGGGTTCTTTTCTTTTCCAACAACCGTACCAGACCCAAATAAAATAGTTAGAAGGGACAAAGTCCTCAAACACATTCATTCCATATTTCCCCTCTTTTTTCAACATTTATACACTTCCCTGACCCATTTAATTTGTTTTTCTATTTATAATGCCTTTGAAACATTTTTTTTTGGAGATATCTAGGAAACCCATGACAGGAATATGTGGTTCTTCTTTTTATTCCAACTCTTGCACTTTTTATGTTTGTGATCCATTTTCTTCTGCTAATAATGAAAAACAAAATTGTTCTTTTGTTTAATTTAGTTGGTGGGATGATAATGATATGGTTTTCCATTAATACGTATTTTAAAATTAACTGAATTGGGATTCTATACTTGCATTAATGGAGGTAAGTCATACCATTTATGGCATATAAATAATGTTATTTTTTTTTTTTAATTTTATTGATATATTGCAATGAATTTAGTGATATCGTGAATGATTGAGATTAAATGATAAAAATAAATAATTATAATCTGCTATAATAAGAATGAAACTGAAATCAATTTTTTTTTGTATCGTTATCACTTCTCTCTCTCTCTTGCTAAAAATCTCTCTTATATATTTTGATAAAGTTTAATTCAAAGGATTCTAAAAACTTTAAATTTTCACCCTCCATGTAAGGCTAATTATAATCAACTCTTCATTAATGAATTATCAGTCAAACTCACTTCAATCAATATTAATACAAGAAATAAATAAAAAAGAATTTATTTTGCCGCCAAGAAACCACAAATATGTACGGATGGCTAGATGGGATTTTACATTTTGAAGTTATGAAAAAGGTGGGGTCCATAAGAAGAGCACAAAAAGTGACTCTCTCTATTTTATTTTATTTGGTATTTTAAAAAATTTTAAATATTTTAATTTATTTATTATTTTATATTTTCAACAAAAAAAATAATTATTTTTATTACTTTTTTATCTTCATTAAAAGCAACAATAAATAAAGTATAAGTTATTTTTCATTGTTTGAATTAATAATATTTAGTAAAATATTATTAAATTTTACTATTATAATAGAGATTATTTAATGATTTTATTGATTAATGGGAAAACTTTAAAGTAATACTTTCTCTAATTTTTAATATAACATTATTTTAATCAAGTTATGTATATTAAAAAATGAGTTAAAGTTAATTAATTATTTTTTTTTTGAAAATTAAAATATTTTTTTAAAATTACCCTTAGTTAATCTTTTCTATCTCTTTGGAATGAATTGAATAAGAATTTTTTTTAAATGTCTAATAAATATTATTTCATACTATAAAAATGATTTTATATTTAAAACTAAAGTAAAAACCCTATACTTGAAACCGGAGAGAGTAGATGAAATGGAATAGAGAGAATAATTAGCAATATTGTAAGAACTGAATCGAATAGGCCAATTCAATTGGGAACCGGTGCCAGGTTCGATCAGGATATTGATGAGGATCAGTTGGTTTAGGAACCGGTCAAGAATTGGTGGAATTAGCCTTGAACCGGATGAGTCGATTGTGAACTGGTCCCATTTTTAAATATTTTTAAATTTTTTACAATATTTTTTTAATTTGTAAGATAAAATAACATCATTTTTAATGTAAAATATTTTTTATATTATAATATTATTTAAGAATTTTATGATATATAATAATTAAAAATTATGAATTTACTCAATAAATAATATAATAATAGATTATTAGTTAACCATTTTAAATTCAAAATATAATTGTGAATGAATATGCATTTACTTAAATTTAAATAGTAATTTATAAAACTTATTAGTAATTTGTTTATAATAGATAATGGATTTATAATTCATTATGATTTAATTTAAAATTTTAATTAAATTATAAAATGTATTTAAAATATATTATTTTCATTACTACCAATATGATTATGATTAGATTATAATTGAATTGTTAAATTTTAAATTAATGCCTTATTTAGTTTAATGTGTCGTCAGTTATATAATCATTGATAATTAGTGAGATCAAAATCCATCACTAATCCTTTATCCCCAAAAAAAAAAAGCCATCCACTAATCATTGATTCTCCCACTACTTAATTATGCCTCCCACTTTCTCAAAGGTGTTCCTGAACTCCCCCCACCAATTTCTTTTTTATTTACGTTACTTTGGTTTGACCAATTCATAGGTGGCAATTTCTCATTACATAAAACTTCGTAAGCTTTTTCAAGTCAAAATTCCATTTTTTATTTCCCATCCACAGTAGTATATTTATTTACTACGAGTACAAAATTTCCCAAATTAAAATTATTTTTGATAGTTTAAAATACTTCATTCTCTCATAATATTTTGTAGTTTTAGTGTTTTAATTTTGTTTAAAATATTTTATTATTTTAGACTTTCAATATATTATTAGTTATTTTTTCAATTATATCGTCATCTCAAATTTAATTTAAGTCATTACCTTTTAGTCAAATGATTAATTGAGGACATTTTACTTAAATTTCTTGAAAAATTAGACATAACAAATATAATTCCTTGATTTATATGGAAAAATCTTAAACTACAAAAGATATGGGCAGGAAGGAGTGGAGAAATGCATAGTTAACAACTAAGAGTATATAAATTCTTTATGATCATTAAAATTTTGTCTTTATTCAAATACTCAATAAATGTGAAGGAAACGCCAGAATTTGATTAAAAAAATATATATTAAAAACTCTCATGGAACCCGACAAATCCCGTTAGAAGGGGCAACTTGACTTGTTCTAGTTGTGAATTGTGATTTTGTGTTAATGTGATAACAGGCTCCACCATCATCAATTAACTATGATCTCCAGATTTCTTTTTTTAATTCTGTAAATAATTCATCTTAGATTCCCTTTAATTAACTATCATCATTCATTTTTTTCTTTCATTATGAGTGGATCTCACTACTTATCTTATGTGTTTGTTCTTTTTGTCTTCTCATTATACTCCTTCATTTCCAATATATACAAACGAAACAAATTTGTTAAAACTAATTGGAGTTCTTCGAATTTCTTAAAAATTGTTACAACATTTTAAAATTATTCGCATTAAATTGTAATATCACATCTTAATTATGTCTCTCATCCCTCCCTCCACCATTATAAAGAGCGGCAAATCTTTTTTTTTTGTTACCTATATTCAACAAAGTAATTTAAATTAAAAATACTCAAAATCTTTTAAAATGAGGAGAGAGGGGAGTAATTCTTTATTTTTGGAAAACATTTGGATTCATAAAATCTTTGTACCATATTCTTTAACGAGAGAATTTTTTTAAACAAAAAACTATTATTTTAATAAAACTTTCAATGTTGGAGGCGGAATATTATTAGGTAAAAAGATGAACTCTTTCTGAATTTTTAATATAAGTCATTTTTAACTAGAAAATTAAGAAAAATTATCTTAAAATTGAAATGGATTTTATTTTTATCCCTAATAAATATACTATAAATTTAAATAATTCAATTTTTATCTTTCTCATAAATAAAAAAATTTTAAAAATAAAGTAATTAATACTTGATAAACTTATGAAAAGTGAATTATATTTAGGACAATTAAAAACTTATAAAATGTAACTAATAAAAAAGGGTGAAAAAGCTTCTAGAATGCAACTAAAAAAAGATCGTGGGGAGAATATAATATTTAGTTGGTTTGAGTCGCAGTTTAATTTGTGTTTGGATTAAATTTTACTTGATTAATTCTGAGTATAATTGATTTTAATATAATTAATTTTGTCAAAATGTGATTTATGTTTAAATATTTTTATCTCAAAAGCAATTTAAAAAAAATAAAATATATTTGGATGAATCATTTTTGGATGGACAAGTAAAAATTTCGGATGACAAGTCTAATTTTGAGAATGATTTTTTAGATAAGTGATTTTTTTTACTATAAATACTTATTGGATTAGATTGATGTATTTGGTAATATGTTGCTATAATTACTTATGGATTACAATAAATATTTATCATACTTATAAGTGCTATGCAATCATACTCTTAGTTATGAATGGTTGAATGAATGGAAGATCCTTGGAACTAGGGATGGTGTGCTGCACTTAGAGCATGGTTAAGACGGTGAATAACAATTTACTCTATCCATATTATAGGACTTTTACATAATGAGTTTTTAATTTAAAATATAAGATGTTATATATTTTTCTTCTTATTTTATCATTGTTTTTAATTTTTTCCTACTTCTCATTTATAATCTTATAATAATAATAAAATAAAATATTTAATAAGAATAAAATATAAAATATTGATACTTTTTACATTAATTTTAGATAAAAAATAATTTTCTTAATATACATATAAAATATTTTATAATATAAACTAAAAAAAGTAACATTAATTATCAAGGTATGGTGCTTGATATGGTGTGTTTGAATATCTGAATCACCGAGGTTAATTACAATAATTATTACCATTTATGGTATTTCTTTAATTTAATCACCAAAAGGGAATTAATTGGGAATTTAAATTCTCTGAATTTGTCTCAGTTTCCGTATTTGTCTCAACTCAGGAGTCTGAACTGTTTTAACTTTTCAATGATGATATGCCCATCTGGGAAACAATCCTAACTTGACTGCGGATTCATGACATAAAATATTCCACTAAATATATTGTTTGCCGTTGTGGTAGAGTTGGTAAAATGGATTGGGATGAAAAGCCAGCTTTACCAAATGGGATTAGCTTTAAAAAAGCTCGAGCTCATATAAAATAGGCTCATAAGTTCTTTTTTTTTTATATTATTATTTAAATTAATATAATTAATTATTATTATTATTTATAAAAAATAATATAATATTTAAATTTTATAATTTATACCCCACTAATTAATAAAATAATATATTTTTAATAGTTTAAATTAAAAAAATAAAAAATTGACCAAACGGGTCGATCTCGTGACCTATTCGGGTTAACCTGTCATAAACTGGGATAAAAAAACCATTTTTTATTTGATTTTTCATTTTTAAAATCCAATTCACTCATTTTTTAAACCCATAGGGCTTTACTCATACTTTTGTCTCTACCTTTGGTCCATATATAAAATATTTTGTATAAAATATACATATATTAAGAAAAGTCTTTTATTAAAAAAAAAAGAATGAAAACTTCTATTTTTAACTCCATTATCATACACATTAGGTATAGGGACTAGGAAATAATGAGAAGGTAAAAATAGAAAAATTATACTTAACACCTTATAATGTGGATAAAAAATTTATTCTATAAAATACTCTGTATATAAGATTAATAAGAGTATTATCTTTGGTTTCAAATGGAAGAAATAAATATAAATCATTTCTTGACATATAATATAAGAAATAAATATGGTTTGTTCCCTATATTTATTTATTTTTTTAATTGTATTCCTCATTAAATATGGGTTAATATTTTTTATAAGAAAAATTTAATGGTTTATATATTAATTTAGGAGCATTTTGTAAAAACTTTTCAATTTAAGATATATTTAAGAGGATTAACTGTTTATAACGATAATACTTAATGTGTGAATTAATTATCATTCTTTACATTTGAGATGTGAGAACTCAGAAGGTACATTATGAAAATTCAATAAAAAGTTTATCAGAAAAATTTAACAAAAAATTAAAGGTGCCATCTGTAATTATTTACTATTTAAAGATATCTTAATAACCTAATTGTGTTTTATAGGAAAAACACAAATCTTTCATTTTATTTCTTTCGATTCATATTATATGGGATTTCCAACTGTTTTATGTTTATTAAAAAAAGTTGTTTGAACACCTTAAAATTCTTAAAAAAAAAAAAACCAACATCCCAATTTTACTTTTATTAGTTACCAATAAAAGTTATTTTAAAAATTTATCATCTCTCTCTTCTTGTTCTAACTTACTAGACAATAATCAATAGGGACAAAAAAGATAAACTCTTACTAAAAATTATACAATCTTTTATATTTTGAATCAATTAAGAATTTTAGAAGGATTCTTATAGTATGTACACGGTGAAGTATCATATGCAATTCACACTTCAACAATTAAGAAAACTCTTCCATTAACTATCAGATTTTATTAGTTAATTTGTCAAATTCATGTCAAATCTGAATAGGTCATTCATATAGTATAATAGGTTTGGAAATTAAGTCATATTATTCACCATGTATACACGGTAAATTTTATCATAGATTTTTTTATTAAAATATTAAATATTAATATTGATAAACATATTAACACACACAGGAATAAAATAAACTTTTATAACTTAAAATTATGTTTAGTAAAAAATAAAGATAAAATGATCAGATAATCAATTTTTTTACAGTAATAACCATTTTTTATGGAAATATAAACATTCTAACCTTGAAAGATTCTAGCTTCCATAAATTACAAATTAGCCGCACAATTTGCTAAAACTTTCAAACTTTCAGAGGCAATATACTTAATAGGGAAATGTATATATCTATATAATATATAGAAAGCCACTTTCTTTTTAATAAATTATGAACAATAGCACTCATCTTGAACTCTGTATAAAGCATAGGCTCATAATTTAGTTTAGTGTAAAAAATTAAAAAAAAATTTGAAAAGCTACACAACATTAACTTTGGATCTTCAATTGACATGTCATCCTTGACCCATGCAAGCGTCATTAGCTTTGAATTCCTTTGTAATGCCTCGTTCAGCAACTTGGAATTAGAATTGTTGCTTGCCATCTTAGTTTTCATTATTAGGGTAAAGACATGCTTTATAAGTTTAAAGAGTATTCAAAGAAAAATTTATGGATTACTTATTTATACGGTCCACAAAACGTCAGTGTGATTTGAATTCACATCCATATTGGATATGGTCCAAATCCTTAGTTGAACCAACTTAATTGATTAACTATCTAAGTTTTCTTTAATTTTGTTCTTTTCTAATGAATCTTTTTTCGTAAGGCCTTGTTTGGTATCACGAAAAGAAACAGGATCTGGATTGGATTGATGAGAACCAACATCTTATTCCAAATGAACATGAATTCAAATTATAATATTAATATGAGTATCTCGTTTGTAAATAATTTTTAAGCATTTCTATAAACATTGGTAAATCTACGAAACATGCCTTGATGTTTAATTAGAAAATCGAACCCATTGAAATTTTTTACAATAAATATAATGATGAAAGATATAAAAACTAAAAATGGAGAGTATGAGGGCGTAATGATCATAAAAGAATATATAGAATTAAACCTTGAATTAACATTAAAAAGGGGGAAAAAAAAGTACAAACGAGGGGATGAATTTGGTTGGGGGTGGGTGGGTGGGTCATGAGGGGCCTACAAAGAGGGAGAACCTTGGCTTGCTGATGAGAACAACGTCTCAGTCGCTTGGTTCGTTCTTCAAATTCTCTTTTTAGGTCACCGTCACAAAGCAGAATGCATCTTACAACTGAAAATGGAGGACTTGTTACTAATTTTCGCATCCCCCTCATCTTTACTTTCTATATTTTAAGTACACCGAATTTCATATGCCAAAGTTTATTCAAACTAAAAGCACTAGCACACAACATCTCTGTTCCTGATTCACGCTACTTTTGCTTTTCTTTTGATTTTTTTTGGGCATAAATTGAATTTTTTAACTTTATAATCCTAAAAATATTTTATCTTCTATGCATAAATTGTACTTAATAAATCTTACAGATTAAAATAATCACTCCAATGTTCCGTTTGATACCTATGAAAGAATGGAATTTCCTTTCTTTTTTCAATTATTATTCCCGTCGTTTTAACTACACAAATCAATATATCAACGCACTAGATAAAAAAACACAATCATTTGTCCCTATTTATTTTCCCATCTATTTAGATTGGCATCATTTTTTAACTGATTACTATTTTATTATGATGAGTGCTTCTTTGAAATGTGCAGTTGTGCAAGAGGACTTTTCCATATAAAGGTGTAATGAAAAATACTTTTATTTTTTATAGTTTATTGACATGACTATTAATTTACAAATTAATTTCCTTTTCAGACTCTGTTATTTTAAAAGAATTTTATATTTTTATGTGATATTTATATGATTTTCATATAATCTAGGGAAAATTAATTAAAAGGATCACGAAAATTAATTTATTTAGGCCAAAGGACTTTTCACAGAAAATGATGCAGAATTAATAGAGAATAAATCAAAATAGGTAGGGAATAATCCATTCGCTTAAATAAGTTTTGCCTGTGCTTAGTTTTGATGATTTCCTATAATTTGTGTGCAGTTGTTTTATGCAATTTTCCATATCATCGTTTTACACAACCACTTCATTCCACTAAATTTTGAGTCACTCGATTTCTCTTATTTTTAAAATGGTTTTTTTTTTCCATGCACTTAAATTCTAGAACTATTTCATTTTAATTGAAGGATTTATTTGGTCTAAATTAATCTAGATTCAACTAGTTAGGATGCATTTCGAATGGCAAGCTTTATCCACTAAGTATTTAATATAATTGCATTCTTAGAATTTAAATCCAAACTTGAGATCTTTAATTAAGTAGATATATAATGATTTTTATTTTATTTATACTCCTTCTATTTTTTAATATAAGGGTAATTGGAAAAAATTTTATGTTTCAAAATATAAGGGATAATGGGGTTAGTATTTAATAATTTTTTTCAAAAATATCTTAATATAATTTATTTATATTATTTGTATGATGTAAATATTATTAATATTAAATGAAAATATTTTTAGAAACTATTTTATATTCTAGACAAATTTATTATTCTTATTGGTCGGTATGATTTTATCTTTTATCTCTTATATTAAGAAATTAAGAGAATATATATATATATTTCTTCTATTCCTTATTATAAGTCATTTTTAATATTTTTTAATATACTAAAAAAAGTAATTAAAATTCTTAAATTTTGAAAAATATATCATAATTTTTTATTATTATTCTTATTAAATTATACTGATTTTAATTATCTTTTTTTTTAATTTTTTTCATAATAATTATTTAAAGGAGATAAACATAAAAATAAATATTTAATATTTATTAATTGATTTATATTTTACATATATAAATTTATTTTAAATATAACTTATTATAATAGGAAGTGAGAGAGTATATGTATGAGTGTGTTCGAATCGTTAGGAAAAGCGTATTCTGTAGATGTGGCAGAAGAAGATCAAGTTTGAAAGACAGAACAGAGTGTTACTGTGTTTCCTGCTTTTGCGGCCCCTCGCCGTCTGTGTTGCGTCACTTACGTTTTCCCTGCCAATTTGTGGCGCATTAAATCCTTCCCCTTTCCTTTTTTATTGTTAGTGTTCTTATTCTTTCTTCCAGTTTGCATGCCGCCCTTTTTCTTCTCCATTATTCACTTCCATCCCTTTTATACCTCCCTCCCTCCCTCTGCCAAATGTTCCAATACAGCAGCACAATGGCTATAAACACCATCCGCTCCCTTGCCAACAAAACTGAAGCACCCTAATTTGTTCTCAAACTAGGTACCGTACATCGATCTGTCCTGATTCCCTGGATTCTTTATTCTTCTACCTTTATAAGAAAGTGACATCTCCAACAAGGTTTTATTCTCTTGTGCATCTCTCTTTCTCTGTGGAATTTAAGCATTTTGAACTCTCTCTAACTGCTTTAGTTCTTTAAGATGACGGACACAATGTTGACTCAGAAGCAGGCAGAGGAAGCCATTGTCACCGGCGAAACAGAGCATGAAGGCGGAAAAAGGGAAGACGAAGATCAGAAGGAGCAAGAGACCTCTGGGTTCAGCTTCAAGAGCTTGCTCTGGCATGGCGGTTCTGTATGGGATGCTTGGTTCAGCTGTGCTTCCAATCAAGTAAATCCCCACAAAACCTTCGAGAAATTATTTCTTCCGTTCTGTTTCTTAACATTAGTGGGTCATTATTAAGCGAACAAATTCATGGCCTTTTTTCCCCTTTGCAGGTAGCTCAGGTGCTCTTGACGCTTCCATATTCTTTCTCTCAACTGGGCATGCTCTCTGGCGTCTTGCTTCAGATATTCTACGGGATAGTTGGAAGCTGGACGGCTTATCTCATCAGTGTGCTCTACATAGAGTACCGAACCAGAAAGGAAAAGGAAAACGTCTGCTTCAAGAACCATGTCATTCAGGTGGGTCTAGTACTTTTGTTAGCCTTCAAACTGAGAATTCCATCGGTGTCGCCAATCACTAAGACGACTTCAAACTTCACTGTTCTGGGTTTCAGTGGTTCGAAGTCCTGGATGGGTTACTGGGGCCATTCTGGAAAGCAGTGGGGCTAGCTTTCAACTGTACTTTCCTCCTCTTTGGATCTGTGATACAGCTAATAGCATGTGCAAGGTATGATCTTTCCTTCATTTCCGGAACCAATTTGGGATTATCTGAAATGGGTCTTCTAATTTTTTTCCCCTTCTGATCCAAACAGTAACATTTACTACATAAATGACAATTTGGATAAAAGAACTTGGACTTACATTTTTGGGGCTTGCTGTGCCACCACCGTGTTCATCCCATCCTTCCATAACTACCGAATCTGGTCATTTCTGGGCCTCGCAATGACCACTTATACTGCTTGGTACTTGGCTGTAGCAGCTCTGGTTCATGGCCAGGTAATTCACTCGGCAAAATTGTATTCATTTCATTGCAAAAGAGGAAAAGAAAAAAAGACGAATCTGAATCAGATCCAAATTCATTGGAAAATTGAAGAGAATTACTATCAGATGATGAATGGGCGATTTTCTTGTAGGCAGAAAACGTGACTCACTCGGGTCCAAGCAAGTTAGTCCTGTACTTCACCGGAGCCACTAACATACTTTACACGTTCGGTGGACACGCCGTGACTGTGTAAGCTTCCATTTTCCTCATCATCATTATCCACTTTCATCTTCACAGCTCCTCTCTGTGGCTGTGATATCCTACAGTATCATGTGCGGGACATTATAAACTGTATTTTATTACGACATTACATGTTTTTTCATGTGATATGTTTGTTCCTTGTTTAGTGTTGTGTCTTTGTATTCCTATTCCTATATATCGATGCTTCTGAGCTCGCCTCTGAAGTTTTTGGGGACCAAAAATCATCCGAATCAATTATTTTGATTTTCTTGGATTGGAAAGCAATTTTCCAGAATTTTTAATTAAAGGCGTCAAGTCAAGATCATGTGGGTGGTTGTGACAGGGAGATAATGCACGCAATGTGGAAGCCTCAGAAGTTCAAGTACATTTATTTACTGGCGACGCTTTATGTTTTCACTCTGACAATTCCCTCCGCCGCCGCCGTTTACTGGGCTTTCGGCGATGAGCTGCTCAACCACTCCAACGCTTTCTCTCTCCTCCCCAAGACCCGCTTCCGTGACACTGCCGTCATCCTAATGCTCATTCACCAAGTAAAGTTACAATCCTCCCTTCAATATTAACATGATTTTCCCTATTTAATGAGTATTTATTTAACATCAAAATTGTTAAAATGGGTAAATTAATAATTGTGGGGGTGCAGTTCATCACCTTTGGGTTTGCATGTACGCCGCTGTACTTTGTGTGGGAGAAGGTGATAGGGATGCACGACACCAAGAGCATATGTTTGAGGGCACTGGTGAGGCTGCCGGTGGTGATACCCATATGGTTTTTGGCCATCATCTTCCCTTTTTTCGGTCCCATTAATTCTGCTGTTGGTGCTCTCCTTGTTAGCTTCACTGTGTACATCATCCCCTCTGCTGCTCATATGCTCACTTACAGAACTCCCTCTTCAAGACAGGTAAAAATTCTCCACCTACCCTCACCACCATTTCTCTCATTTTTTTTTTTTAAATTTTACATAAGCAAATTATTTGGTTTAAGTAAATCTTGACTATTCAGTCAATGTGAAAAATTTAAACTTCGTAATTAAAAATAAAGAATCATTATTTTAGACAAATTTTAGTTATTCAATTCAACTTAATAGTTAAAATTTATTTAAAATGGAGAGAATTTAGAGATGTCCAGTGTGGTGCTTCCGTCTTGTGACCTAGTATTTAAAATGGACTGAAGTTAGAGAGATGTGAGAGAAAGCAGCAAACGTTGAAAAAGAATAGAAGGCTTTGGAATTTATGAGGAGAATTGGGGATGGTGAGAGGTCACTTTCATTTCGTTATTTGCTACAGTTGAATTGTTGTACTAGGTCTCTTTTGAGCTGGACTCTCTTCACTCATCTCTTTCCAATAATACAACTACTACTAGTACTACTGTAGCACCGTGTGTTATAAGGAGTCCTATAAATCAGTTATACTATTAATAACTTATGAAACAGTAACTTGTTAGAAGTTTTACGTAATATATAGTTATAGAGACATAGATTATAAAAACAGTGAAAACAAATCATCTGAAACAGAGTTAAAAAAAAAAAAAGTCCATGGACATATGAATCAGACACCTATTAAATTTTGTAATTGATGGTTTTTAAGTTTCTTAAGTTTGACCAAAATACCTAACAGTCTTTCACAATATAGGAAGTTTGGCATCACTGTTCTCTAATTTTGGGTTATTTCTATCATGTGGAATCACAATTGGCCTAAATTTGTGTCTGGATTTGATGCTGAGGTTTTATGCATTTTTTGAGGATGTACACATTTTCTTTAGATCATCCAGATTTAGTTTGGACAGTTTAAATATTAACTTTTTTCAAATTGAATCATTATAATCCATTGGCGTCTAATTTTGGGTGTGGTTGAATCTGCAGAATGCTGCAGAAAAGCCTCCTGCCTTCATGGGAAGAAGCTGGACTGCAATGTATATCCTGAATGCGTTCATTGTGGTATGGATTTTCGTTGTTGGGTTTGGGTTCGGAGGATGGGCCAGCATGACCAACTTTATCAGGCAAATTGACACTTTTGGCCTCTTTGCCAAGTGCTACCAGTGCAAGACACCACCACCACCTCCAGCCGCCGCAGCCCCATCGGCTCATCACTGATCACACATACAGACACTGGCTGACTTTGCAAATATAGTAGACTGCTTCTTCTCACAGTTCGGCTCAACATTTTGGGTCATCACCTTGTTCACTTGGTGTGATGTCGTGTGCTGGGTTTGGCATATGTTTTTTTTTGTCTTCTTTTGATTTTTTAGGGTTTGATTTGATCAAAATAGTGGATCCAATGGGTTATCAATCCTTGTGTGCTTTCAACTATATATGTGTAATTCAGGCCCAAAAACCATATATCTGTAACTATTTTGAAACCCAACAAGGCCCATGTTGAAAGGCCCAATTGACGCAAATCATGGAGGCAATCTCAACTCTTGCAAGTGTAGCGATATTACCCATGTTTTGTAAAGCCCAATAGAGCATGCTTATATTGAAGATATTCTCTTGCCAATTTTGTTGTTCAATTGTTCTTCTTCCTCTTTTTTTTAATAAATTTTTAATGTATGTTTATTGTTTTGAAACTTGAGCTTGTTGATAACTTGAGCCACTCTTTAGAGTTATGATAGACAAATTTGGTAACACACACATGTTCTTATACTTATCAATTGATACGAATTAAGTTAAGAGACCAAATGAGAGTAGCAAAGAAATTTTTATGACTAAAATAATAATTTAACCAACACTTATAAGGGCGTGTATATTTCATCTTATTCTACCCAAGGATGAATTAAAAAGAACAAAAATGAGTACTTTTTCAGGAGCAATTTAACCAAAGAAAATCAAGCCAAAAGAAAAATCAATCAAAGAAAAAAAAACTGATGAAAATAGTAAGATTCATTAGCTTTTTTATTTTAAAAATAAATCATTTTGGAGACGAATAGTATTTGGTAAAATAATTCAATAGTATTATTGAGAAATTCATAAATTTATAAAATATTTTTAAAATAAGATATTTGAAAAATAAAGTAATAAAAAAAATAATTCACATTGAGCTAAACTGCTAGCTCTCCTTCACACCTTAATTTTATTTTAGAGAATTGAATGTTTTGGGATGATATAATAATAATTTTTAAAATATAAGTTTTCTATATTAGATTAAAATGTTTAACATTTTTTTTATCATATATACATTTTAATATAAAGTAATAAAAAAGATGATTTACACTGAGCTAAACTGCTCACTTTCTTTCACACCTTAATTTTATTTTAGAGAATTGAATGCTTTGGGATGATATAAGAATAATTTTTAAAATATAAGTTTTCTATATTAGATAAAAATGTTTAACATTTTTTTTTATCATATATACATTTTAATATGATTTGAAAAGTATTTTATATTTAACTAAATATAAATAAAATTAATTAAAAAAAAAGCACAATATCAAGTTTATTTATTTTCCACTCGTTGGTAGTCTGCAGAAGGCCTTATCCTTTTGTTCCTCTTAACAGCGAAATAGCTATGGCGTCACTGGTGGTAGCAGCAGCTCCCACACTCTTCTCTCAATTCCACAAACCGTCTTCTCGCCTTTCCTTCTCTCACTCTGAAACCCTAACCACTCCTATCTTCTCTCCTATTCCTTCCCTCTCTGCCTCTCCCATCTCTTCCCTTTCACCCGTTCCTTCTGGTAAATCCCCATTTACGAACCTTTTTCTATCGATAAATTTATTGCGTTCTGACTCCATTTTCTCCTGTTTCAATCTTTTAGTGTATTGTGGCCGAGGCGACAAGAAAACCGCAAAGGGCAAGCGCTTCAATCACTCCTTCGGAAATGTAATCTCTCTTCCCATTTCCCCTTAAGTTTGTCGTTCCTTCTGTTTTCCTGGAAATCTCAATTTTGTTTCTTGGTCTAAGAAGCACGAATGCCTACACGATAAAGGATAATTTCGATTGTGTAAGTATGATTTTGGGTCTTATGTGTCTTGTGATATGGTTGCCTTGTTGCAAAGTATGGATGTATCGATTTTCTTGATGTTGCTCCAATCATTCCTCAAAAGGGCAAGCTCTGATTCCCATTTTCCTTTAAAAATCTGTGGTATCGTTCTGTTTTTATGAAAAAATCCAAATTTGTTCTGATACTGACTCATATTAGACCTCATGTGATATGTCTTTGAAGTAGAAGTTCTAAATATAGTTCTTGATGTTTCTTCAATGGTTACTTTCTGGAAAGCAAAGAACTGTTTTCATTTTTCCTTTTGGAGGTGCAGTTCTTGACCTAAGACTCAGAAAGACTAGTAAAGATATGGCAAACAGCTAACTTGATCTTCTGCATAGCTAGAGAGAGGTGCTCAGATAGTGTAGGCATTTTTCTTCGATTTTGGATAGTATAAGTCATTTTTTAATCTAATTTTTTTCTATTTTATATTTTGAAAGGGTTGAAATACAAAATAACTACAATTCTCTCCTTAAAAAGAAATAAAGATTTATATTTTAAAAAATATAACTAATAAGATTTGGATAGTCCAAGTGCACATGTCTCCTGAAATGTATGTGATCTTCACTTGGTAAACAGCACGATATGGCCACTATGTATGCCAAAGCATTCTGTGCACAGAGTGATTGTGTTTGATATAATCTAAATCTTTAACATTCAAAGTGATAAATGTATAATGTACATTCAAAAAGAGAAAGAGGGTGACAAGTGTAAAACGAAAATATATGTATCACGCAATCATATATATATATATATATTTTATTCTCTATTTGAATATATGAATGTAGAAGATGTGATTTGGTATT
Organism: Adenanthera pavonina; assembly: GCA_026686845.1. NCBI lineage: Eukaryota > Viridiplantae > Streptophyta > Magnoliopsida > Fabales > Fabaceae > Adenanthera > Adenanthera pavonina. The sequence goes on from JAIVEN010000010.1 coordinate 38,198,239, forward strand.
TGGTACAATATCACTCTGTTCTTTTTTTTGAAAGTATCAGTGATTCAGTTCTTAGATACTGTGTTATTCAAATGTAATGTTATCCTATTAATGGGTGGTGGAATGGGGGATGATCAGGCAAGGCCGAAGGACAAGAAGAAGGGTAGAGGACCACTAAGGCTTTATGCTCCTCCAGCTCCTTCCAAGAAAGATAAGTTTGAAGATAACCAAGTTGTCAAGATAGAGATTGATGAGTCTCTCTTTTCTGGATGATTTTTCTAGATCATGTGAATCTACTTTTCACTATTCTTTAGTTGATGATGCTGTCAAAAGTATGTATTAATTCCCTGATATCATATACAATTTGATTTTTACACTTGCTTTTTATGAAGACAATAATACATATTTTTTAGGAAGCATGAACAAGGGACACTCCGTAATTAGGGACTAAATGCAATTTGAATCATTGTGTTGCATTTGATATGAGTGCTTCATGGTTTATTTTATTTCTCTCTGCTAAGGGGACTGCATAAGAAGATAAGTTGCTTTTGCTTTGGATTTGCACATTTCCAACTCAAATGTTTCATTCCGTGTTAGATGTTTAGGACTTATGATCCATTTTTTTGTGGTCCAATATAATTTCATAACCCCGTGAAACGTTTTAAGAAAATACATTCTGTGTCTGACTAGACGCCTCCATTTTTGTGTAGAGATGCAAGTTTTATCGGATTGAATGAGTTTTGAGACAATAATCTCAATCAAGGTTATGTTTTTAGGTGGAAGAATGAAAAGTAACAAGGAGTGAAATCATAAAAAATAAAAAATGAGGCCTAAAAAATTTAGAAAATTTTTATTATATTCTTATTATCAATGACATCGAGTACTTTTAGATAAAATTGGATCTATAGTGAGTGTTTCTAGATGAAAATCTTAAAAAAGATTATCATCTTCTAGCATTTTGAATACTATTTAATCAACGCTTCTGTTGATTTGTTTACAGCTATGATGCATAGATGAGTGTGAATATTAGGTACGGCATGATAGGTCAGAATTTTAAAATTTTAGAATACGAGTATACATATAATATAATATAATATAATATATATATATTTAATAAATTAATGTATAAAAAATAAAAATAATAAAAATTTTGAATTTAAAACAAGTATTTTAAAAATAATATAAAAAAATAAAAAATAAAAAAGTGAGTTTTCCCATAAGATTTAAGTTATTTTAAAACTTTATGGAGAAAAAAAATTAAGAATACATTTATGAGATATATTATAAAATATAATATAAGTATCATATCTAATATATATTGTATATCTTCTTTTTTTTAAATATCGTGTCAACTTAACAGTAATAACCATATTCGATTTTTTTTTGCTCTCCAAACTGTATATTAAATTTGTGATTAGTCTATGCCTCTGAGCCTACAGCGTTATTCATCAATTACTAATATACACATTCTCTCTCCCCTTCTCTCATACACACTCAGGCATATCTTGGGTTATCGTGGTTAATTTCTCTCTCTGACTCGTTATAAAAATAAGTTTGTCGCTTGCTTGCTTTATTTTCATTGAAGAGGCGCGCTTCTCCTTTTCCATCTCTTACCTCTCTCTATGGTTCCATCGCAAAGTAGGAAACCGAATGAGAAATTACTGAGCGCAGCAGCTTCAAAAGAGCAACACATACTTTCATTAAAAAAAAAAAAAAAAGAGCAACACATACTATCAAACTTGGAGATGCGACGCTGATGGCGTGAGAAACGGGATAAAAAAAAAAGGGTGAAATTAGCCCACATAGTGGAGGGCCGGTTTCAGAGGGAGTCGCCACCAAAATTTTAAGGAAAATTTTGGAAAACCCAAATAAATAAAAACAAAAAGGATAAGGATGGTCTGCGAATCAGAGTTGGGTTCGGCAGTACGATTGTAAGTGGAAAATGTGTTAGGCACCCTCACAACACCCGTTCCTAAGAATGGTTATCTTAGGTTGATTATGCAATTTTTATGGCTTTTAAAAAAAAGTTTATTTTGGCTGCCCTTTAATTATTCACATGCTAAAATAAATATAAAAATAAATAAAAAAAATGTAAAAACGAAAATAAAGAATAAAATGAAAATATGAAAAGTTGAGAAAGATAAAATAAGAGAAAAATATTATTTATTTACAAAAGTGGACTTGACCCAGAATTAGAGTATGAGGCCTACGTACCCTGCGATAGGGATCAAAATCGACGTAGTTCGGACCTAAAAATGCATGTTATTGGGTCAATATTTTTTATTATATATATTTTTTAAAAAAAGAGGTTTATAGAAAATAATTTGTCTTTCCACAAAGAAAACAATTTTTAGAATTGATTGGTGTGTTTTAATTTGTAAAAGACAGATTAATTCCTATTATTTACTCTTTTCATTTATTATTATTTTTTGTTTAATCAATTCCTAAATGAGAATATATATTTTTCCTCAATTTAAAAAATATGATTAAAATTATATGTGATTTGAACATTTTATTTTGGTTTGAAAAAGAAATATTTGAAAACAATTTTATTTTCACAAAATAACACCAATTGGCTTATGTGACGACTTTATCACTCACAATATACCCATTGATACCTAAGTGTCCACGGTAGTGTTACTCGAGACAAAAAGGCATAAAATGTTCGAAAGAAAACAAATAATTTTTTTGATGTACAAATAATTTTTTATTTATTTTTTTATTATAAAAATCCTTTTAACACCTATTCATTTATTAAAAAAAGGGTTAAAAAAATGTGATCATTACGTATATAATAATCAGCATATGTGATGACTTTATCACTCATAAGTTATTGATTTACGCTTACATGCTCACGGTGTTACCACTCGGACTAGAAAATACTAGGAAGAAAATTTTAAATAAAAATCAAACAGCAAATATGGTGACTTGATCACTCATAATTTGCTGATTTATGCTTATATACTCACGGTGTTACCACTCGGAGTAGAAAATACCAGAAGGGAAAATTTTAAATGAAAATCAAACAGCATATATGGTGACTTGATCACTCATAATTTGTTGATTTTCACTTATATACTCACGGTGATGTCACTCGTGGCAAAAGGTAAAAAAAAAAAAAAGACTAAAAGGATAAGTTGAAAAAAATGAAATCATTTTTGTATTAAATTATAAAAATAAATAAGATTATGGTTATTTTTTAAAAAAATGATAAAATGAATTTAAAAATATGATTTTTACGTATATATTCATATATTATTTATTTTTATTTATTTATTTTTTAGAAAAAGAATCAATCAGGATCTGTGGTGACTTAATCACTCACAGCTCACTAATTAACACCTAAATGCCCACGGTGTTACCACTCGAAACATAAAGGCGAAAATAAAAAATTTGAAATAAAGGACTCTCATTGAATCATTTATTTTTTACTTTTAATAAATGAACAAACCATTAGTACTCATAAATATTAAAAAATAATAATAATAATAAAATAAGATTTAGCTAACGTTTATACCATAACAACTCCTTATTCATGATATAATTGACTGACACTCTATAGGCACATGGAGAATTGGTCCCTCGCGATAAACTCTAAAGTAGATTGATTAATTAAAAGCATAATAAATTAATCACTGATTAATACTTAAAGAAACCTAAATAATTTTAATTATCAACCCAAGTATCTAATAGAGTATGCATAAGAGCAAATGATCATTTTTGCCAATCACTTTAACACGTGAACTAATATTTCAGAAAGCGCTTTCATAGTACATGGTATAGGTCATCACAAATGCCAAAGCAAGTCACGTGAACTAATATTCAAGAAAGTGCATTCATAATAAATATTACAGGTTACCAAAAAAAAAAACAAGTCACCATGCATAAACTGGGCACGTAATAATCATCGTTAGAAAGAGAAAGACGTTTCATGGCACATGTACACTGAAAATCGTGATCATCTTCCAATTACCTCTTAACATTATTATCGATACAAAAGGATAGCACTCATTCAGCCCACCATATTACCAGTAACATATGAGAAGAAGAAAGGCGTCCCAGCTTATCGAAAATGAAAGCAAGATGATTCTAACCGGGAGCCGATGTCTCATCAAACGCATTGATCTATAATAAGATGAGGACTTTTCTTATAAGAGAACAGAGACTATCATATTCAATAACCATTCAAAACAGCGCAGGATGCTGTCAGTCCATGTCCAAGATTTTATCCTTCAAGATTTCCCCATAGACTAGATATGAGCAGGTAGACTTTTCAATTGGCAAAATGAAACCAACATGATAACAAACTTCATCAGTGGCAAACAGGGTATCTAAGTGAAACTGAACAAAACTAACTCTGATCTCTTTATTTAGTTAAATGCCTAACAATCATAGTAGACAGATCCATAACTTGACATAGGCTTAAGCAGAGATTTATTACCCGAGAGGTTTTGCTGCCAAGATTAACTACAGACTTCACCTCCTCCCCCTAGATCTTGCCGTCCTTTGTTTTTACTCGGTCTCTGTCTCTTTCTTCAAACGCTCTCCTCCTCATCTGTTTTCAGGCTCCCCTTCCTCTTTTTTTCCCCCCATCCACTTTTCAACTTTGCCTCTCTATTTATAGCCCCCAATTGTTGACCTTTGAGAGGAGGATGATTAAGACTACTCCATATTTTCTAGCTCAAAATTTACTTACTCGGTTCTCCCGTTTCTGGCTAGCTCTCCATTTTTGTGATTCCTAGCCATGATGTCCCTGCTCTCCTTTCCCTTGCTCTGCTATGCTTTTGTATTATCTCTTGCAAGAATCGATGTGGGAAAGTGACTTGAGAGAGCAGTTGTTCAACGGGTTCCTGTGACTTCATAAATGATTTGTGAATCTCTCATTCCTTTTTCAGATTTTTGGTAACGCTACTTTTCTCTTTTATCCCACTATAACATATCCTCTATTTCTGATACAAAGAAGGGGATAGAAGAGATGCTCCGAGATAGACATCCTCCTTGTTATGCTCTGCTGGACAACGACGGGATAGAAGCTTGGAGAGTGGGTCGCTTGTTGGCTACATCCAATTTATGTTGTAATGTTATTGCAGCTGAACCCTACACCTCTCCTATCTCTCCACGACTTATCGTGAAAAAGGAAAATGGGTTGGGGTACTTACAAGGTAGAGCACGTGATTGGTAGCTCGTGAAAGACCCCCTCTCTTTTTTGGCAATTAACTTTTATTTACATATATATATTTTAAACTTTTGAGAGGTCAATGAATATTAATCTTTGCGAAAGAGATTCATCTTCTTTATTTAAAAACAATATGAAATTAGTTTAGGAAGGGATAGGATTTGGGTGAAAATTCTAAAAGAAAGGGTTGGATTTGGATAAGAATTTTTTTTTTTTAAATCCTAGAGAAGAGAGATTGGATTTGGATGAGAATCTTAAAAGAAAGAAATAAGAGTTTTTCTTTTTGAGACTAAAAGGTAGGATTTTTATTTTTAAGAATCTTAAAAGAAAGGAAATTGATTTTTTTGTTTTTGTTTTTTTTTCTTTTTTTGAAAGTCCTAAAGAAGAGGGATTAGACTTGGAGAATGATTTTTTGGATTTTTCTTTAATTTCAGAAAATTTGTATTTGAATTGAAATTAAAAGGAAATTTGTGTCATTTTTTTGCTTTTGTAAATGCTCGGACAAAATACGATATTCACACATACTGGATTAGGGTTTGTTAAGATGTTTTTTTTAATAAGAATATAATAATCAATTGCCTCTTATTTGTCATTCGTTCTAATTTCATGATCATTTGCCATAAATATCAGCTCTAATAAATACTAAGTCCTTCAATATAATTTTCCTATTAATTTATCTTTTTAGTACTCCCTCCATTTTTTAATATAAGACTTTTTAAACTAAATTATATAGATTAAATATGAGAATTAAAATTAGCTAATTATCTTAATTTTTTTAAAAAAATTAAAATATTTTTTCAAAACCATCCTTATTGAATTTACTTCTTTTTCCTTCTTATTAATTGAATAAGGACATTCTATGGTAATATATAATAAATATCATATCGTATTTTGATAAAAATCTTATATTTAGGATTAAGTCAAAATATTTTATATTTAGAACTGTAAATAGTATGTTTAGAGATTATATTTAATTATATATACTATACATAGTAAATTATCATTATTATAAAATTTAATAGTATTTTACTAAAATATATTTAATTTAAATATTTTTTTAAATAATCCATTTGATATTAATGATAAGTAAAACATAAAAGCAAGTAGTCAATGTTTTATTGAAATTCTATTATGAAAAAACTCCAGAGTTCTGGAATGACAACCTTTTTCATAGGATCATTTCACTTACCTATCTTTTGTTTAAGTCAAATACGTTTAACGTAAAACGCTGTTTCGGTTTGAACTAGACATCACAGCAACAATTACTATGAACTGAGAAAACAGGAAAATATGTATGAACTGAGACTACAATGTCAGTATGTCATGCGTTAAAATAGTCAGCCCAAGAACAGTAAATCTGGACATTGTCATTAAGAAAAAGTATTTGCCCCTATCGGAATGAATAAATGTTCAAGATTACTTGAACTGAGACAACTTGAAAATGAAGATTCAATGGCAAACCCTAAACAACAATGACCCGCACTTTCCCTTATTTTCAATGACAAAGCCCAAACAATGACAAAGTGAAAAACTGATACAGTGACGACGAAGAATTATGATGAGAAGGAGGAAAGCAGCAACCAAACGACGACCGACTTACACCTTGAATAAAAAGAGAGAGAAAAAAAATGACCAACTCCATTCCTCGACCAATCAGACCCACTATTTGTAAATAGGCAGATAAGTACATTTACCTAACTTAATTGTGATCGTTAATTTTAATCTCCCAAGCAGGCGCATAATGATGGCATGAACTAGGATAATCCAAATCTTATTGTTCATCCAAATGCAATCAACAAAATTATTACCAAATAACACTTCAGAGTAATTTTAGACAACAGTTTAAAAGAAGATTAGATTCCTATACGTAAGGGACTTCAATTAATGCCTCCCCCCACTCTTCTTTTTCCTTTTTTTCCCCTTTCATCTTCAATCTCTTTTTAATACTTCCCCAGTGTTAAATATAAATCGTTCAGAGTTCTCAACTTCTCATAATAAAAATATAATTAATGTTTGGAATATCTAATAAATTTTTTCATAAATATCTTCATTAATTAGACAATAAATTAAATTTATAATAGGAAAATTTGGAAAATAAATTAAATTTAAAACAAATTTAAGGAATTTAACAACTTTTTTACTATTTATGAGGTAATTAAAAATAATTTATTTTTGAAAGTGGAGGTACTATAAACTTCTATAAAGCATATTGACTTATTGACATTGTATATATCTACTGATTTGTTTAAGACCGCAACTTAAGTATCTAATAATCAAGTCACCGTAATTAATTATAGTGGCAGTGATAATTGAGCAAAACCTTGGCAAACTTCTCCTCAGTCCTTAGGAGGTAACATCAGCATATTGAATTCTTTACACCCCAACTATATACTCCCTCTGTCCTAAATCTATCGTTATAAGGTTAAGGTACATGAATAAGAAATCTTTAATTAATGTAAAACAATACTACTGGAATATCCTAATTTAAGGAGTCCTGAAAATGGAGAAAATTTAAAATGAGTAAGTAGTAGTAGATAAGAGAGAAAAAAAAATGAGATTAATAAATGACGGGATAATCAGAAAACTAAAAATTAATCATGTATTAATTTTATTAAACAACAATAGTTTAAAAAAAAAAACGTAATACAATAGACATGGAATGATGAGGGAATATCAAATTTGCCTTTAGCTAGTTATCAGAATTTAAATCTCCACGGTTTAGGTAGCTACCATTAGGCTAAAAAATATCACAAGATTGATCAATTGTGTTCTCGTACTTTCCCTGTAACTTCTTCCCTTTGTGTAACAATACTACCTTTGCAACTGCTAGAGTTGGATTCGGATCTGCAGTTAACGAGAGATGAGCCACTGTTGTGCCAGTTCCACGATCCTAGCATTTTGAAGAAGCAGATTGCAGAAGAAAACAAGGTACCTTTGATTTGGCAGTGACATTTGAGCGCACCTTGACTCACTTGTCTTCAGTCCTCGGGAGGTAATATCAGCATATTCAATTCTTTGCTCCAACAACTATATATTAAATTTGTCACTATAAAAAGTTAAATTTCTGCAGATAGATTTAGGCATTTAGCTACCATCAGGCTGTAAAATTATCACAAGAATTGATCGGTTGTTTTTCATCTTAATGAAGAGTTGACCCAATTCTTCCTACCATTTCTTCACATATGCTTTATTTATCTCGTCTTCGGGGAAAAAAATTGCTTCTGTATTGCATATCTGCAAGAAGATTATCAAACTTTTTCGTCTCTGTTACATTTGTAGTTCCAAGGATTCTCTTACTTTACCTGTAACTTCATCCCGACGTGTAACAATCCTACCTTTACAATTGCTAGAGTTGCAATCAGATCTGCGCTTAACAAGAGATGAGCCACTGTTGTTTTACTTTCAGGATCCTAGCATTACAAATCCTCAGTGGATTGCTTCTTTTGTCCATGAGCTCAACATTTGGCTCTGAAACACCGACCTCACAAGGAAACGAAACTGATTTTCAAGCTTTACATGACTTCAAGAGTCGGATAGCTCAAGATCCATTCAAAATAATGAGTTTGTGGAACAACTCCGTCCATCATTGCACGTGGGTAGGAATCACCTGCAACAGCTCCAATGGAAGGGTGGTGCAACTGAGCCTTGGGCAACAGAGATTGGTTGGCACTATTCCTCCTTCTATAGGAAACCTCACATTCCTCAGAGTGCTTAATCTGAGCATCAACAGCTTCCACGGTGTATTTCCTCATGCAGTGGGACGTCTACTATACCTTCAAGTTCTAGTCATCACCCTTAATGAGTTTAGCGGCAGTATTCCTAGTAATCTGAGTCACTGTAAAGAACTGAGGACATTATTTGCAGGTGATAACAATTTCACAGGAAAAATCCCAACATGGATAGGGAATTTTTCTTCTTTATCTCGTATTGGCCTTGGAGTCAACAAATTCCATGGAAGCATACCAAAAGAGATGGGCAAATTATTAGGCTTGACATTTCTTGGACTAAATGGTAATTACCTCTCTGGTACAGTTCCTTCTTCTATTTACAACATTTCCTCCATATTCTACTTCACTGTTGCCATGAACAATCTGCAAGGTAATATACCACCTGATGTTGGATTAAGTCTTCATAACCTTGAGACGTTTGCCGGGGGAGTCAATAATTTCACTGGAACCGTTCCGACATCATTGTTGAATGCTTCCAGGCTACAACTTCTTGACTTTGCTGAAAATGCTCTAACTGGAACACTGCCTAAGAACATAGGAGTTTTGAACAATTTATATTGGCTCAACTTTGATGACAATAGACTTGGAACTATTGGAAAGGAAGATGATGGCCTAAGCTTTCTTATTTCTCTGGTAAATTGCACTGAACTAGAAGTTTTAGGTATTGCAAGAAATATGTTTGGAGGAGAATTTCCCAACTCAATTACTAACCTATCAAGCCAATTAAGAAAATTAACGTTAGGTTCCAATGCATTTTATGGAACCATCCCTGCTGCAATTGGCCAACTTGCTAATTTAGAAAGTATAGGATTGGAAGGAAACCATCTCTCTGGTAGTGTCCCTGTTGAAATAGGTAGACTACAAAAATTGGACCGTTTGTACTTGAATGTCAACAACTTTTCAGGAACAATCCCTTCGTCTTTAGGAAACTTGACTTCATTAACAAGGCTCTTCGTGGAGGAAAACAACTTTGAGGGAAGCATACCTTCAAGCCTTGGAAATTGTCAGATGCTTCTGGTACTAAGTCTTTATAATAACAAGCTCAGTGGCACCATACCAAAACAAGTGATTGGTATTTCTTCACTTTCAGTGTATTTAGACGTCTCTAATAATGTTCTTACAGGACCTTTACCAGATGAAGTGGGAAATTTACATAATCTAGCACAGTTAGTACTCTCAGAGAACAAACTTTCGGGTGCCATTCCATCCTCTCTGGGAAAATGTGTCAGCTTGGAGCAGCTGCACATGCAGGGTAATTTATTCGAGGGAGAGATTCCTCAGAGTTTGGAGGGGTTCAGAGGTTTAGAAGATATAGATCTTTCGCGCAACAACTTGTCTGGCAAGATTCCTGAATTCCTCAGCGGGTTTGTAGCTCTCAAGCATCTCAATCTTTCTTATAATGACCTTGAGGGTGAAGTACCAAAGGCAGGGATCTTCACAAATGCAATTTCCACTTCAATATACGGAAACAGCAAGCTCTGCGGTGGTATCCCAGAATTTAATTTATCAGCTTGCCCAGCTAGAAAGGCCTCTTCGTCTAGAAAATTTCTTGTCCTCAAGGTGTTTATCCCTCTTGCTAGCACTCTGGTATTTGTAGTCCTTCTATCTTGCTCTCTTGCATGCATTTTCAAGGAAAAAAGAGAAAGAAAGAGATCAGAAACAGGTGCAATCACTACAAGGGGTTTAAATTCAGAAATTTCTTACTCAGAATTAGCTAGATGCACCGGTGGGTTCTCCCAAGATAACTTGATTGGTTCAGGAAGTTTTGGTTCAGTATACAAAGGAATTCTTGCAGGTGACAGAGCATTAGTTGCAGTGAAAGTATTAAATCTTCAACAAAGAGGAGCTTCAAGGAGTTTCATTGACGAATGCAGAGCTTTGAGAAGTATAAGGCACCGGAACCTTCTAAAGATCATATCTGCTGTATCAAGCATTGATCACCAAGGTAATGATTTCAAAGCTTTGGTGTTTGAGTTCATGTCTAATGGAAATCTAGATGATTGGATACATCCAAGAGATGCTGTGCAACGTCAGAGCAGGGGGTTGACATTTATCCAAAGACTAAACATAGCAATTGATGTTGCATGTGCACTTGAGTATCTTCACCACTTTTGTCGAAAACCTATTGTGCATTGTGATGTAAAGCCTAGCAATGTACTCCTTGATGATGACTTGGTGGCTCATGTCGGTGACTTTGGACTAGCAAGTCTTCAATACGAAGATTCAAGCCAGTCTTCAACTTCCGAACAACACTCGGTAATGTCAGCTGGCGTGAAGGGTTCCATTGGGTACATTCCGCCAGGTATGTCGTTGCTTTTCCCACTGCATATTCTTAAAGTGCAAAATTCTATACAAGTTTCATTCAATTCAGTATGACGATAAAAATTGTTGGGTCAGTATGTATGCTTTTTGAAAAATGAAATTGTTGCAGAGTATGGTATGGGCGGGCAACCTTCAACACTGGGAGATATCTACAGCTATGGGATAGTGTTACTGGAGATTTTCACAGGAAAAAGACCGACAGATGATGAATTTGAAGATGGGATGGGAATTCAACAGTATGCGGCAATGGCCTTACTTACTCATGCCATGGATGTAGTTGATCCTTCACTGCTATCTGAAGAAGAAGATGAAGAGAAACACTCAGAGAAATCAATAAGGAAGGGAAACAGAAGACAGATAGTAATGGAAGAATGCTTGAGGTCGTTGATGCAAGTGGGAGTCTCTTGCTCTGCAAATGTGCCATCGGAGAGGCTGACCATGACTCTGGTCGTTAACAAGCTGCAAGCAATCAAGAAATTGTACATCACCAACCAAGTAATCAACAAAAATTTGGAGGATCTTCTTTCCCGCTAGTGTTTGAGATATTAAATTTAAATATTTCTAGAACTTGTAACTTATAGAATTAATGTGCTTAGCAAATTTATATGTATAAGGTGTAAATTTCTAGTATTAATTATACTCTGTCATTTTTTTTTTATGTCGTTTAAGGTTTTAGTATACAGATTAAAAAAATGTAATTAATGTATTAAAATTTATTTTAAATTTTTTAATATATTCTTTAATATATGGATAAATAAAAAATTGACTTTTAAAATGATAGATAAGGGTATAACTGAAAAAATAGTAATTAATATTATTTTAAAATTTAAAAATTATAAATAAATAGAAACAAAATTTTTTTTAAAAGTGATGATAAAAAGAAAAAAGAAGGAGTAAAATTTATATGTATTTAATGCCATTAGAAATTTGTGATTTATGGTTTTTAGTAAACCCTACTAAATAATATAGGTCTCATGGGAGATAGTTTAAGGTTTATGAAAAATTGTGAAAAAATAGATCATGTATATATTGTGTAATGTTATGAGTGTGGAGTTATAAAAATTTATAATATAATATGTGTGTTTTATTATTTGCAGTTTGTAATTGTCAGCATCGTAATTGGAGAATTTTGCTATGGTTTTTTCAATACTTCCTCTGCCTTTATTTATAAAGCTTTTTTAATTGAATTATACAAATTAAAAAAGTGGTTAAAATTAATTGAGGTATTATTTTTTAAAAATTATTACAACATTCCAAAATTACATATAATTAAAGTCATCAAATGTGACTCACTTTTTTTGCAAATGAAAGAAAGAAAAAATCAAACACTATAATTCTAAAACAATAATTAGAATTTATAAATGGCATATTTAGAAAAATTAATAAATACTTCACATATCTTGTAAGAGGATTATTGTTAAGGACCACATGAAATGCTGTTAGAAGACGCATTATACTTAGGAATAGTATAAAAGTATGGGGGAAATATAATTTGAAACCAAAATAAGCACTTTATTATAAAAGTAGGCCAAAAGTTGCTGAAATTATACAAACATCCTTTCTGTCCTTAAATGAGAAAAATTGAAACACAAGATTACCAAAATACCTTTCCTATTCCCACACTATCTGAGGTGACTAGTCAATGGTGGCCGGTCAATAATTGCCAATGACTGGTCAATTGCTGCCAATGGTTGGTCAATAACAGCTAGTTCCCAATAGGGATGGAAGTAGGCCAGACCCTTTTCAGGCGGCCTATGGGCTGACCTGTTTAGGGCCTGGCCTATTTAAGAAATAAACCAGACTAAGGCCTTTTTAATGGCCTATTTTAGTAAACAGGCCTAGCCTGTTTACTTTGGGCTTGGCCTGAAGCCTACAGGCTAGGCCTGTTTACATATATTAATAATATATAATATATAATATAATATATTTTAAATTAATTTTAGTAACATATTAATAAATATAACATTATATTTATATTTTGTCTAAAATAAGTTGTCTTTGCCGCGTCTACTCTCTATCCAAGCCCTAAAGAGTGACTTTAAGAAAACCCTAGCCGCTCTCTGCTCATATCTCTGCCTTCAATCCTTCATCCATTGCCTTTGCCTCTTCATCTCGTTGCCTCCGCCTCCTTGTTGCCTCAGCCTTTGTCTCCCAACTAAGACTCCAGAACTATGAGCTACCTCCATCTATCACCTCCCTCTTCCTCGTCGGCATCTCCCATGGCTGTGAGTTGCCTACTCGTCGCCTCGGCCTCCTCGTCGCCTTCGCCTCCGTCTCCCAACTATGACTCTGTGACTGTGAGTTGCCTCTATCTATCACTCCCTCTCCCCCGTCGACATCTCCTGCAGCTGTGAGCCTGTGAGTTGCCTCCTCGTCGCCTTCGCCTCCGTCTCCGCCTCCTCCTCCGTCTCCCAACTACAACTCTGTGACTGTGAGCTGCCTTCATCTATCAGCTCCCTCTCCCTCGTCGACATCTCCCGCGGTTGTGAGTTGCTTCCACCTCCATCTCCACCTCCACCTCCACCTCCACCTCCACCTCCGTCCGTCTCCCAACTATCCATCGTCTTGCTGTTCACCAATGCATTTACCATCTTATAGCATCTCTCTGCTCCATCTATTGTATCCAAAGGATGCTATTAGTTGTACTCCTTGCTATCCATACTCTTGTTGTTCACCATTTTCTTCACATGGTATCACGAAGCGAGGTAAGCTTTTACATTAGTGATTCTGGGTGTATTTTTCTGGACACAAATCGCAAAGCCTCTTCTTCCTCCTATCATCTATCTCCTTCATGGTTGTTCGCTTTACTTGCTGGTTCTGATAGGGGTTGGTTTTGGAAGCGTAGGCAGTGGTAGAATTATTGTTTTGGATATTCAAATTGGTTAGTGCTATCGCTTGGATCTTGATTATGAGTCTCTAGTACGTATGCTTCTTGCAATCTTGCAAGATATATGGTGTTGGCAAGGTTTGAAGGCTCAAACATCCTTACACGATATTCTATTTCAGGTTTCAGGCCCGCTAGGAAGATGCTGATAGCTACTTCTTCTGGTACATCTACTTCAGATATCAACTCTTTAAACTTGTCCAGGTATTCCATCACTGTATTTTCAACATTTTCAAATCCACATATAGGACGTAGCTTATGAATATCCACAAATCTTTTGGCCATTTCTTCCATATACTCTTCCCATTTCACTTCTCCACTTTTCTTGCCTTTCATAAACCATCGATGCCATTGAAGAGCCTTACCTTCTGACTGGATGCTGATAATCTTGATCCTGAGCTCCATCGAAGTTTCATCTACAGATCTCACCAATGCATTTACCATATTATAACATCTTTTCAACATTTACCTCTTAAGCTTTTCTTATAATTGTATGTTAAAGAAATCGTTACTTATAGTAAAATTCTTGTATATTGTTTCTCTGTGAATTTAGAACTTGTTTTTCATATATTTAGATAGTGATTATTTAAAATTTTTATATTAGTAGGCCTTAAATAGGCCTATGGCCTATTTAAGGCCTATAAAGATTTGGCCTTCAAGCCTCTTTGGAGGCCTATTAAAATTAGTAGGCCTTTAAAAAGGCTTCAGACTAGGCCAGGCCTTATAAAGGCTTAGACTTGAACCTAAAAAAAAGCCTATTACAGGCTAATAGGCCAGACTCAGGCCTAAAGCCTATAATACAGGCTCGGCCTGTTTAGCTAAGGCCTGACCTGGCCTGGCCTATTTCTACCCCTAGTTCCTAGTCATATGAGATGCACAGGTCATGTCTTTTGGGTCACTTGGTATACTTCCCAGGAAATAGTTTTTCAGGAAGCATACTTCCTGGAAAGTTAACTACCCAAGAAATATTTATATAACTTGCTTGATTTATTTTAAATTTTCAAAAAGTTCTAATTATATTTTAAAGGAAATATATTATATTTTTATGTTAAATACAAAAATACCCCTTTTATCAAGAAAATAGATTAACGAATTAAGGGTTTTTTTGAAAAATCATTGTAAGATACTTGTTAAGTAGAACTTTCTAGGGGTTTGCTCGAGAAGTAGAACTTTCCGAGTTAAGCCCAACTTCCCAGGATTTTTAAATTTTTTTTCAAATCAAGTAATACTAGTTACTCTACTTCTCGGAAAGTTGAACTTCCCCTCCCTACTTTCCCCATAACAAGCAACCTCTAAATAGTGTGATTCAGTTTTTATATTTTATATTTTGTGTCTAATGATATGGTTCTCTTATTGAAGTATGACTGCATCAATTTTCTTGATGTTGATCCAATCATTCCTCAAAAGGGCAAGCTTTGTTTTTATTGTCCTTGAAAAATTCGTCTGATACCAACTCAGATTATACCTTGTGAATATATATTTGAAGTAGGAAGTCTTAATATAGTTCTTGATATTTCTTCAATTGTTACTTTCTGGAAAGCAAGAACTGTTTTCACTTTCCCTTTTTGCAAGTGTTGGTCTTGACCTAAGATTGAGAAAGATTAGTAAAGATATGGCAAACAGTTAACTTGATCTTCTGCATATCTAGAGAGATGTGTTTAGATAGTGTGTACACATTTTTCTTAGATATAAAGACATCATATTAGTGATGGAAATTTCCATCATTAAATGTGGATATGATCTTTACTAATGATTTAGTGACGAAATATCGGCGAAATTAGTGACAAATTCATTTGGTCATTAATATTGCCGTGACTAATTTGTTAGTGACAATTTTACATTTCATGGCTAATTAGCAAAAGTAAATTCCGTCACTACATAAGTTAGTGATGAAATTGTTAAGTTAATGTTGTTCCAACTCTGTTATAAAATAGTGATGGAATTTTTCATCATTAAAAATAACTTAATTGCCTCTTATACTTTAAATTCCAATTACCACATCACCCATCACCTATGCCACATCACTATTGGGCCCGTGCCACATCACCACCAAGTCAACACCATGTCATCGACGCATGTCACCACTAGCCCCAAGCTATGTCACCGCCACATCATTACGGGCTCGCACCACATCACCGACACATGCCACATCACCACCGGGTTGGCCCGTTTTACATCACTGCCACATGTTAACCGCTCCACATCATATAGATGATTTTAAATGTGCTTTCATTTAAGTTTGAATACGTAACCTTTTACTCTCAGTGCTTTTGTGTTCATCTTTTACTATTGAATTGGAATATATTTACAGTCTTTATATGAAATATTAAATATATATTATTTATATGCACATCAATACATACATATAAATGAATTTATTATTAAAAAATACACATATATTTTATTTTCAATTATTAATATCATAAAATATTTTATTTATATATATATTTATATTTACATGAATATTTATATTATAATTTTTTATTTTTAAATCTAAAATAATTTTCCTATAAATATATTTGTTTCCCCTTGGTAAGAAAAAAATGTTTCCCTAGCCAACTTTTAAATTTTATTTTCATTTTTAAATAACAATAATTATGTATATAATGTTTATTATCCATATGTATTAATATTATATTATTTTATGTTATTTTTTGCTATGTCATATCATATAATATATATATATATATAATATAATAGCAATTTGGTAAAAAATCATTAAAACAATTATTGTAATTTTGATCATCATAGGATTTAAAAGAAAATACAACAAACTTAATCTGTTATGGTTGAAAGAATAAAGAAGATTAATCTTATGAAAAAAAGAATAAAGAAGATTAAAAAGAGTAAGAGGGTGAGAGAGAGAATTAGTTAATACTTATTCCTTAAATATTGTCATTACTTATTCTTCATGAAAATAGATTAACAACTCATAGGTCTTCTTCCTCTACATGACATTACTCTATTAAACTTTTGCATTATATGAAAATATCCACATTACCAATACTTACAGGAGTTTGGGTTGAGAGTCTCAATCCTTGCATGACTGATTATTCTCTTGGACTATTTTTGATTATTGTCTTGATACATTATTACTTTGTCAATTATTATTAGTAATAAATAGTATTAATATTAATTTATATGTTAAATATATTAGTAATTAACTCAGCCTAATAAGAATTCCTCTAAATGCAAGGTGATCGCATTAGATAATTAGGGATTAGCTTATCTTCTTAATTATTAGCAGTTAACGTTATTATAATTTTCAATTTTAATTTATTTGTTTCTTATACTTTAAATCTAATTATAATATATAATTAATTTGAATTGAAATATTTAAATATTATAATATAATTATAATCAACATGCAACAGAATTAGTGATGCATTAATGATAGATATGTTTGTGATAAAAAATTCTACCACTAAATTGGAATGAATTATTTTCATTTATCGACGGAATTATCCGTCACTAAATTTTATCATTAAATAATTGTTTGACAGATTTGTGACCAATTAGTAACAAGAGTATTTCTGACGGATAGTTTCTGTCATTAATTCCATCCCTAAATTTAGCAACGAAGTTAGTGACAGACTTGAGATGGAATTTCTTTTCGTTACTAAATTCCATCGCTAGTTTGCTATTTTTTTTGTAGTCGATTTTGGATAGTATAAATCTTATTATTTTGTATCTAATTTTAATATATTTGTTATTTTGAAAGGGTCAAAATACAAAATAAATTCAATTCTTTAATTGCTACCTTAAAAAGAAATAAAGATTTAAATATAAAAAATTAAAATAATAAGATTTAAGTCATTCAAATTAAATTTGGAGAGCCGAAGTGCAAATGTCTCCTGAAATGTAGAGGATCTTTAGTTCTTTACTTGGTAAAGATCGAGCACAATATGGCGACTATGATACATGCCAAAGTATGCTGTGTACAGATATTAGCATTGTATTTGACATAATCTGATTCTTTAACATTCAAAGTGTATAGTGTATTCAAAAAGAGAAAAAGACAACAAGTGTAAAAGGAAAATATATGTATCACGGCACGCAATAATATGATTTTTTTTTTTTTTGCATTCTCTTTTCGAATATATGAGTACGGAAGATGCAATTTGGAATATTTGATACAATATCACCCTGTTCTATTCTTGAAAGTCTCAGTGATTCAGTTCTTAGACACTGTGTTTTTCAATTGTAATGTTATGCTATTAATGGAGGGCGTGGGGTGGGGGATGATCAGGCAAGGCCGAAGGACAAGAAGAAGGGTAGGGGACCACTAAGGCCTTATGCTCCTCCAACTCCTTCTAAGAAAGATAAGTTTGAAGATAATGAAGTTGTCAAGATAGAGATTGATGAGTCTCTCTTTTCTGGATGATTTTTCTAGACCATCTAACTCTACTTTTCACTATTCTTTAGTTGATGATGCTGTCAAAAGTATGTATTAATTCCCTGATGTCATATACAATTTGATTTTTACACTTGCTTTTTATGAAGACAATAATACATATTTTTTAAGAAGCATGAACAAGGGACACTCCGTAATTAGGGACTAAATGCAATTTGAATCATTGTGTTGCATTTATTGAACATAATATTAGTGCTTCATAACTTATTTTTTTCACTGCTATATATCTCTGAAATTAATCTTCTTGTCAAGATTATTCCATTAACATTTTGAAGAAGGAGATTACATAAGAAAACAAGTTACCTTTGCTTTGGATTTGCACATTACCCGGCAATTGTTTCATTCCGTTTCCGTGTTAGGTGTTTAACAATTATGATCCATTTTAAGTGCTCCAATATGATTTCATAGCCCTGTGACTGGCTTTAAGAAAATACAGTCTCTGTCTGAATAGGCATCTCCATATTCGTGTGGAAATGCAAGTTTTATAAGATTTAATAAATTAAGACAATAATCTCAAATAAACTAGGCCTTGCTTCCCTCTTAACGCATAAATCACACCTGCGATGTGGCCCTTCGAATAGAAATGAGGGTTTGCATCACTAAAATGATAGCAAGAATAGGATATGTTTATTTCATTAAAAAAAAAAAGAGAGTAGGATATGTTTAGGTGGAAGAATGGAAACTAACAAGGAATGAAATCATTAAAGAAAAAATAAAATAATGAGGCCTAGAAAATTTGGACAATGTTTATTTTATTCTTATTATCAATAATATTTTGAGTACTTTTGCATAAAATTGGAACCATAAGACAGACACTATTTTTAGATAAAAATCTTAAAATTACTACTTTCTAGAGGAGGACTTCAAATACTGCTTGATGTATCTTTTGATTTGTTTACACGGTATGACTTAATTCTAATAATCAACTCATGGAATAAGAATGTGACTTAACTATAGGGGCAATGACATTTTTTTTTATTGAACTACTTGGTATCTAATAGTTATTTTGGATTTCGATTAATTCATGTCAAGTTAGATATAAGACCAGAAGGCCAGTAAAATTCTAATTCATGTCAAGTTAGATATAGGACCAGAAGGGCAGTAAAATTCTCTCAAAAGTTTTTTAATGCATTTGCATACGTAAGGTTTGAAATTGAGACCATTGGCAATGACATTTGAACAAACCTTGACACACTTCTCACTCATCAGGACAGGAGGCACATCACCATATTCAATTCTTTGCTCTCCCAACTGGATATTAAATTCGTCATTATTAGAAATTGAAGTTCTGGAGGTTGAGTTAGCTACTATCAGACTAAAAAAATATCACGAGAATGGATAAGTTGTTTTCATCTTAAAGAAGAGGGGACCTCATTCTCCTTACCCTTTCCTCTATGGGAAAAAAGAAAAATTGCCACAATGATGTATATCGATATGAAGATCATCAAACCTTTTTGTGGATTATTAAACATTTTATCCTACTTCCGTTGTAATTTCTTCCCTTCGTATAACAATTCTACCTTTACAACGCCAGAGTTGGATTCAGATCTATTCCTACAAAGAGATGAGCCACCATTGTGCAAATCCCAAGAACCTAGCATTTCAAACCCGTAGTGGATTGCTTCTTTTGTGCATGTGGTCAACATTTCGCTCTGCAGCAGCGACCCCACAAGGAAATGAAACTGATTTTCAAGCTTTACTTGACTTCAAGAGTCGTATAGTTCAAGATCCATTCAAAAAAATGAGTTTGTGGAACAACTCCATCCATCACTGCAAGTGGTTAGGAATCACCTGCAACGTCTCCACTGGAATGGTGGTGCA
Organism: Adenanthera pavonina; assembly: GCA_026686845.1. Classification (NCBI taxonomy): domain Eukaryota; kingdom Viridiplantae; phylum Streptophyta; class Magnoliopsida; order Fabales; family Fabaceae; genus Adenanthera; species Adenanthera pavonina. The sequence continues at coordinate 38,218,563 of JAIVEN010000010.1, forward strand.
ACTGAGCCTTGGACAACGGAGATTGGCCGGCATTATTCCACCTTCTATAGGAAACCTCACATTTCTCAGAGAACTCAACCTGAGCTTCAACAGCTTCCATGGTGAATTTCCTCATGAAGTGGGACGTCTACTATACCTTCAAAATCTAAGCATCAGCGGTAATGACTTTAGAGGGAGTATTCCAAGTAATCTAAGTCACTGTACAGAACTAAGGATATTATTTGCAGGTGATAGCAATTTCACAGGAAAAATCCCAACATGGATAGGGAGTTTTTCTTCATCTCGGCTAATCCTTGCAGTGAACAACTTCCATGGAAGCATACCAAACGAGATGGGCTATTTATTAGGCTTGATAGTTCTTATACTATATGGAAATTATCTCTGGTAAAGTTCCTTCTTCAATTTACAACATTTCCTCTATATTCTACTTTGGTGTTGCTCAGAACAATCTGCAAGGTAATATACCAACTGATGTTGGTTTAAGTCTTCCTAACCTTGAAATATTTGCGGGGGGAGCTAACAATTTCACGGGAACTGTTCCCACATCATTGTTAAATGCTTCGAGGCTTCAACTTCTTGACTTTTCTGTAAACGCTCTCACTGGAACTCTGCCTAAGAACTTAGGAGTCTTGAACCGTTTATTTTGGTTCAGCCTTGAAGACAATAGACTTGGAACTACTGGGAAAGATGATGATCATGGCCTCAGTTTCCTTGATTCTCTGGTTCATTGCACTGGACTAAAAGTTTTACGTCTTGCTCGAAATATGTTTGGAGGAGAATTGCCAAGCTCTATTGCTAACTTATCAAGCCAATTAGAAACACTCACTCTAGGTGCCATTGCATTATATGGAAGCATCCCTGCTGCAATTCAAACTTGCTAATTTGGGCCTTCTAGGATTCGAAGGAAACCTACTAGCTGGCAGTGTCCCTGATGGAATAGGTAAACTCCAAAATTTAGACGGTTTGTATTTGAACGGCAACAACTTTTCAGGAACAATCCCTTCGTCTCTAGGAAACCTAACTTCATTAACAAGGCTCTTCATTGAGGATAACAATTTTGAGGGAGGTATACCTTTAAGCCTTGGAAATTGTCAGAAGCTTCGGGCACTAAGTTTTTATAATAACAAGCTCAATGGCACCATACCAAAACAAGTTTTTGGTATTTCTTCACTTTCAGTCTACTTGGACGTCTCTAATAATGTTTTGACGGGGCCTTTACCAGATGAAGTGGGAAATTTACATAATGTAGCACAGTTAGTACTCTCAGATAACAAATTTTCTGGCGTCATTCCTTCTTCTCTAGGCAAATGTGTCAGCTTGGAACAGCTGCACCTGCAGGGTAATTTGTTTGAAGGAGAGATTCCTCAGAGCTTAGAAAGATTGAGAGGTTAGAAGATATTGATCTTTCACGCAACAACTTATCTGGCAAGATTCCTAAATTTCTCATTGAGTTTGTAGCTCTCAAGCATCTCAATCTTTCTTACAATGACCTTGAGGGTGAAGTACCAAAGGCATGGATCTTTAAAAATGCAACTTCCACTTCAGTATACGGAAACAACAAGCTTTGTGGCGGTATCCCTGAATTTAATTTATCTGCTTGCATAACCAAAAAGGGCTCTTCTTCTAAAAGATTTCTTGCCCTCAAGGTGGTTTATCACTCTTGCTAGCACTCTGGTATTTGCAATCCTTCTGTCATGCTTTCTTGTGTACTTTTTCATGGTAAAAAGAGCAAGAAAGAGATCAGAAGCAAGAACAATGACTACAAGGGATTTGAATTCAGAAATTTCTTACTCAGAGTTAGCTAGATGCACTGGCGGGTTCTCCCAAGATAATTTGATTGGTTTGGGAAGTTTCAGTTCAGTATACAAAGGAATTCTAGCAAGTGGCGGAGCATTTGTCGCAGTGAAAGTTTTAAATCTTCAACAGAGAGGAGCTTCAAGGAGTTTCATTGACGAATGCATAGTCTTGAGAAACATAAGGCACCGAAACCTTCTGAAGATCATAACTGCTGTATCAAGCATTGACCACCAAGGTAATGACTGCAAAGCTCTGGTGTTTGAGTTCATGTCTAATGGAAATCTAGATGATTGGATACATCCAAGAGATAATGTGCAACGTCAGAGCAAGAGATTGACATTCATCCAAAGACTGAACATAGCAATTGATGTTCCATGTGCACTTGAATATCTCCACCACTTTTGTCAAACACCTATCGTGCATTGTGATGTAAAGCCAAGCAATGCACTGCTTGATGGTGATTTGGTAGCTCATGTCGGTGACTTCGGATTAGCAAGCCTTCTGTACGAAGAATCAAGCGACTCGTCCACTTTCAAGGAACATTCAAAAATATCAGGAGGCCTAAAGGGTTCTATTGGGTACATTCCACCAGGTGTGATTTTACGTTTGACACACATAATTTCAAAGAGCTAAATTCTATGCAGGTTTCATTCAATTCAATACGATGATTCAAATTGTTGTGTCAGTACAGCATGTATGCTTATTGAAAAGTGAAATGTTTGCAGAGTATGGTATGGGTGGCCAACCTTCAACACTGGGAGATATCTATAGCTATGGGGTACTATCACTGGAGATTTTCACAGGAAAAAGACCGACAATGATGAATTTGAAGATGGGATAGGAATTCACCAGCATGCGGCAATGGCTTTACCGAATCATGCCATAGAGATAGTTCGTCCTTCATTGCTATCTGAAGAAGAAGAAGATGAAGCTGAAGAGATGTACTCAGAGGAGAAAGCAATAAGGATGGGAAACAGAAGACGGAGAGTAATGGAGGATTGCTCGAGGTCGTTGATGCTAGTGGGAGTCTCTTGCTCTGCAAATGTGCCATCGGAGAGGCTGTTCATTCCGTGGTCGTTAACAAACTGCAAGCAATCAAGAAAATGTACATCACTAAATAATTAATTATTTCCAATTTAATTTGTGAACAGTGGGATTTTGCTATAATTTTTTTTTTTAAAATGTATAGATGTCTTTCAAAATAAATATGTTTTGTACATGATAGGTGGGATGGTGGCAATTGGTAAGATTATCAGTTTCTTGCATTTTTGTATTTACCAGTGACTTTTTTTTTATATATAGTTACATGGCATTTTCAATATTGTTGAGTTGGATTCTAGTATTTTCGAAATCAGGATCTCTCATCATCTAGTAGTGATGCTGTAGATGAGTTTTTATTTTATGGTATTTATACTTATGTTTACTGTAAAAAGTTTAAGATGGTTAACATTTAAAGATATATACTCCCTTTAATCCTTAATATAAGATTCTTTTAACCGAATTATGGGGATTAAAAATTAGAATTAAAACTAATTAACTATCTCCATTTTTTTTAAAATCCCAATATTTTTCTAAAACTATCTTTATTTAATCTTTCTCTTTCTCTTTGCATACATTAAATAGAGGCATTTTTTCTGAAAATGTATAATAAATACTACCTCGTATATTGTAAAGGGTTTTATATTTAGGATTTAGTTAAAAAATCCTACATATAAGATCGGAGGGAGTATATAATAAAATTATTTTAAAAATTAATCATGATAAATAATAAAGAAACCACATTAACAATGTAGATCAAGAGGATGAATAGCTATATACGTAGAATTTCTGCACAAAAACTTCACAAAAAACTAAATTTAACAGTGACAATCACATTGAGCTTTTCCCATACTTAAATATAAATAACCTTATATATATATATAATTACTTAACTGGAGTAGATTCGTTTATTATTAAGGTTCAAATGGAGTTCTCTTCCAACACAACTTTTTCCATTTATAAAATTCGAATTCAAAACTTTATGTAAGGGGGTATTAAGTTATTTGCTATTTGACTTAACCACCATTGGTAAATATATGTAACTTTATTGATAACAATAAATTGATAGATGAAATATGCATAAAAAAATAATGGATGAAATATCTACTAATTAAAGTTTGTATGAGGCTATTCAGAGCCTAATGGTGGCATAACCTTATTCTTAAAAAAAGTTGCCTATATTTTAAAAATATATAAAATATTTGCACATATTTTTTTCAAACTTAAGAATAATTTGTGCAATTAATTTAGTCTTTTATTTTTAAAATATATTATATAGAAAATTAAACATATTTTTACATACATTACACGAAGTCTAATTCGTGGGCTATGTGTTCGTGATTAGTCATTATTTCAACTTGCATGAAGTCTGATGAATGAATTGTTCTATTTATACTTTATAAATAATGTGGTTTGCTTTATATTTTATTATATATATTGATATTATTTATTAATTAATTTCATTAACATAAAATAAATTTGTGGAAGAGGTCAGTATAATTTTTGAGTTATGTGTAGTTTAAAAAATGTTGGAAAATATTACTATAACATAGTATAAAAAATTGAGATATCATGAAGTACCAATCCTACCAAAAGAGAGGAGTCACAAAATAATTCACACTTTCTAAACTAGACAATTATTACTGATTCGAGCGTGCAAGCTGATGATTGTTTGATGCATGACAATGCAATAATTTTTTCATAGCTCTGTGAAATTGGAATGGTTGCAACTTGCAAATAGTAAATGAAAATTTCCAAAATTATAATTAGAAGTACTCAAGTTGCTTTACTTCCGTACCTATATATTATTAATTTATGCCACTCATCGCCGGGTTAGGGACGAGAGAGTTAGGAGTTCGTATCATGTGATTATTTACCCAAAAAAAAATATGTATAATTATATACTAATATTTTATAAAAATTAAAAAAATGTACAAAATGAAATCATATACTTCCTCTAATTCTATATATAAGATGTTTTTTCCTACTCTTAAATATAATATAAAATCTTTTACAATATATAAGGTAGTATTTATTTTTCAAAAAAATATTTTTATTTAATATATTAAAAAAAAGAGAAAAATTAAATAAGAATAGTTTTAAAATAATATTAAAATTTTTTAAATAAATTAAGATAATTAATTAATTTTAATTTTAATTTTAATTTTTAATTCGTAATTCGATTATTTATATAAAGGATAATAATAAGTATCTATTACGTTAATTTTTATAAAAAATCATATAAAATGGATCGGCGTCTTCGCTCCTTCACATTCACTGCTCCTCGATCCTCGGACATCTTCTCGAGGGGTCTCAAAATCTAGCAATTAATGGGGGCAAAGATGTCAAATCCTGTATTTTGTGTGTTTCTACCACAACCAAGCTTGTATGTTGGTAGGGGCGGATATAGGACTTTGGGTGAGTGGGGTGACATAATCTGGAGAGATTTAAGGAATACTCTGTTAACTTTTTTTCTTATTGATTTAGGTTTAAAAAAAAAAAATAATATCTTTATAAAAATTATTTGAGAATTTAAATTATTAGGTTTTGTGTATCACATCAGCTTCACATTTATTGAATTTAACAAAACTCTCATGGAAATTTTGAATTATATACTCAAAAAAAATTTTTTTGTACCAAAATATATTTAAAATTTAAATATAATGAGGTCAAAATATTAGGGTTAGAATGCTAAAACTAAAAAGTAATATAATATATATTTTCCGAAATTAAAGGATGGCAACTGACCCCAACAAACATGTAGGTTCGCCACTGTATGAAGGGTTTAAGAGCGTGGAGGAGGGGCAAACATATATTCTAATAACAAGGATTCAAATCCTTAAACTTTAATTATTATATTCCCATAATTTTAGAGAATAATAATAAGATTAACCAGGGGTTAGTTTTTCTGATTGAATATCCTAGAACCTTCTAGATAGTTTTCTCTGAATCCATACTCAGTGATGATTTAAAGGATTCTTTGAGATGGTAGGTTGGAAGGGTGATCTTTCAGAATAACACAAACAGGACCCTTAGAAATGTTCTCCATGAAGGGATGCAAAGAACGTTTCTTGATTATGTAATATGGGCACCACGATGACCCCTATTTATAAACATAACTTGTGATATTTTTAATTGACCCATCATCAAATTAGAAATTTTATTTTGGACTTTACATATTAATTTCAAGATATTAATTAAACTGGCAAAAATAAAAGCCTTGAATTCCAAATTAGAACAATTTATTTAGGTTTAACTAAATAATGACTGCACATTTTATATTTATATGTGTGACCCTACATATTGAATTTTATTCCAAAATTTGAAACATGAATTTTCAGGCATTTAGCTATTTCTGCAAGAAAAAAAAATTGATAGATATGCTACGACTGGATGGCATGTGGGGTTAAGAGTTCGAACTTTCTAATATAACAAAAAAGGTAATAGATATGTTTCTGGAAATATATTATTTGCTATTTTTGGCAGTTGAAATGGATAGTTTTTTCTATTGATAATATTCCACGTAATCATTTGCTTTTTTTTAATTTAACCTTTTTTGTCAAAGTGGACCTGACACTTGAAACTGCAAGACGTAACCTTAGGACAGCTCACTGATGTAGCAAGTCAACAGTAACCCTATGTTTGGATGAGAAAAAAAATACAATAATAAAAAAAATTTAGAGAGAAAAATAAAAATAATTTAGATATTTTTTTTATCTAAATTTCTCCTATTTTTTCTCATAATATTTTTCTCCCCTAATTTTTTTATCATTCCAAACAAAATCTAAACTTTCTTACCAGCAAGCCATTAATGACGCAAACAATGACATTCAATCGTCCCTAGTTGTCATTAATAACAATCCACGTAAAGATGAGAATGGCATGCTCATCTTAAAATCTTGATCGTTCTTCAAAAAATTGAATAGCTTAAATTTTATTTATTATTAAAATGTTAATAATTTTTATTTAAATAAGAATATAATTTAAAATAAAGATGATATTTTAATTGATAATTTTTAAAAATGAAGATAATTTAAAAAATGAAGTTTTAATTTCAATAATTAAAAATAAAAATAATTTAAATTTAAATTCAATAAAATTTGAACGGTCGAAATCTCACATCAAGATGAATATCATATGCTCATCATTGAAATGAGCATCTAATTCACGCCCCAATCATCACAACATTGGATCCCATTCATCATAATTAGACTTGCAAACATCACGTAATAAATCAATTTATCTTCATAAGATACGTCAACATATTAGGTTTATATCAAGATCATTAATTTTCACCTATTTATCTTTTCTGTAATTCAATTATATTAATATAAAACTATTTTTCATTTTGAATTGGACATCACATCAACAATTAATTATATGAAGACGTGTGAGAAAATGGGTAAATACATACCCTCTCCATTTCTTAATATAAGGGATAATTGGGGAAGTTTTCATGTTTTAAATATAAGAGATACATGGGGTTTATTTGGTGTATTTAATGATTTTTTCTCAAAATACCCCTAATTAAGATATTATATTTTTAATATAATTTATTTATATTAATTGCATGATGGAAGAGTTATTAACATTAAATGAGGGTATTTTTTGTAAATTATTTTATATTCCTGATAAATTTATTATTGTTCTTAGTATGTGTGATTTTGTCTCTTGTCCCTTATCTTAAGAAAGAAATGGAGGGAGTTTGTATAAATGGAGGGATTTTAGAATTAATGAAACCGAATACATAGGTAAAGAGACAAGACTGCAAGGTCAGTATGGCACATGGGCATATACCCCTTTAGTCTTCATATATATCCATCCACTCTTATAGTGATGGGTTATGAAAGACATTCATTCATTCATTGTATTTTCATTAAAAATTTTAATAATATATATTTGAATATTATATCGAATCTCCTCTATATAATTAAAAATTAATAGATACCAGTGTTCATTCTCAGGGAAATTTAGTCCTTATATATATATATATATGCTAACAAATTAATATTAAAAATCTAAAGTATTTCTCCGTAATATTATCTCTTTTTAGATTAAAAAGTGATAAAATATCACAGACTGAATTCATCCCAATTCAAAATCTAATCCAACTCAACAAAATTCAATCCAATATATTAACTTAATTAGTTGATGTGAGTGGTAGAGATCGATTTCAGTCTCTAAAGTAAGTGGGTCAGAGTTCGATCCTTAACTTTTATGTATGAAGCAAACTTAATTAGAATGTGTATATCTTTTGTTATTCTCAGTACCTTAAGAGAGCTCATTAGTCTTCATTGTTGATGAAGGTTTTTTATTGTCGACAAGAAGGATAGTCCTTGTCTTTGACAAAAAAATAAAAAAAGAAAGTCCAATACAATATAACGTCAACTTAAAAATTTATCCGTGACTTTATCCAACCCAATTTTGACACCATGATCCAGTAGGCATATCCTAGTGAGAGAGATTGAGATGGTTGATGTTGAATTGTTGTCATCAAACTAGAGCCTGTTTTCGCTTTTGATTCTCTCGAGTCTCTTTCAGATCCAAAGTAGTTAAAGTACATGCGTAACTGAGGAGATGAATTGGGAGAGAAATAAAAAATTCTATCAAACTTAATTTTGGATTTATATATAGCTTTTGAAATTAATCATGCAAATTAAACTAACAGAGACAATTAAGTGGAGTGAGTGAAAGTATATATCAATTATTATTGCAGTTTGACAACTGATGAAACATATAAAAATCACAAAATTAAAAGGACAATAATTTAGTACAACAACAGTTAGGTCGCTTAGAAGATAATTGATACCACATCCATTCTAAAATGTTTCAGACAAATAACTAAAATATCATAATCCAGAAAAAAAGTTAAACATCTTAAATATGGATTTTTTTTTACAAATATCCCTAATTTAATATTAACATTTAACTCTATTTTAACTCATGTCTCTTGATATATAATAAGTTTATTTTAATTAAATAAAAAATTGAAAAAAATGTAATAATTTATTATACAAAAGTTATTTATTTTTTATATTTTAAAATAAAATATATATTAAAAATGTATCTTACATTTTATAATGAAAAGAATACTCTCTCTGATCCTTAATATAAGACATTTTTAACCGAATCACGTGAATTAAGAATTGAAATTAAAATTAATTAACTACTTTGATTTCTCTAAAAATCCCTCTGATCCTGTCTCGTAATAATAAGTTTATTTTAATTAAAAAAAAATAAAAAAACTTATTAAATACAAAATATATTTATTTTTTATATTTTAAAACAAAATATATATTAAAAATGTCTCTTACCTTTAAGAATGAAAAGAATATATCCTAAGTTGAATTGCTTGGGGAGCTGTGATCTATTTAGAAGTTAATTCAAATGATTATAAAATAAAGGCAATGTTTCAGTTAGCTCTTGCATTTATTACATGGTGTCCCTACATAATATGGCTGGCCTGTTAACACAATAATTTCTTGACCCTCGATAATTTTTACACTTCTATATTTAACACACACGTAAACTTGGGATGATTGAGATAGCTAGTGGCGACTGTTGTCAATAAGTTTAAATTTTAATTAAAAATAAACACAATAAACAAACTTAATTTACATGCACTTGAATTAAAGTGCCTCACTCTTCACAATTGGAAACACTGCAATTCTCTCCAGACACAAAAAAATAGTATACACATCTTCAAATTCACTAAACCGGCACCTCTCATTGTTGTCCTTGTCTTCATTTCCTTTCAGACTAAACATGGAATTAATTTTGTGGCCAAAGCGCCGTATAGAAAGGTGAGCGTAGTGTGGGGAATCAGCAGCTACACAACCTTTTGTGTGTGTCTTGCTTCTTGATAACTACTCCATGACCTCCCAAATATATGTGCTTGAAATGGGAAGCTGAGCTGCGTTATATATGCTTGTATTATTGTGATGGGGAGAATGGAAAGGGGGTAAAATACTTTTTATTTACTTCATCATTTGAGTGGCCTTAATTAAATTCTTTTTTTACCTTTTCACCTCTGACCTTAAATACTACGTCCATTTTGCTTTTTTTTTTTTAACTTTGAAAGGAAAAGAATTGTCTTACAATTAAGATGTTGGTCCATTCCATTCATTTTGAGTTCTGATTGTACGGTATGGAGCAATAATAACAAGTGTGTCATGTAAATTAAGTGATGATGCTGGTTGTTGCCCTGAGTTAAAGTTGTGGTACGTACAATCATCCTAAGGTATGTTCATAGGTTGAAGAGTGGCTACTCTGTAGTATTCGTTATTCTTCGTCTCTGCCTTCAGTTTGGGAGGTAATGAAAAGGGATGAAGAAAGAAAATCACAATAAAAAATATTTCAAAAATAAGACGAATTATTAATTAGTAAAAATATTAATTGGTTCAAGGTCTGCTGGTAATCGAATTATAATTAATTCAGTCAAACTTTTTTTTTTGTTTTTTGGGTTTTTTGGGGGGGGGGGGGGATAACAAGAACGTTCTCATTTCTTAGTTCAGGAACAAACATCCTCATATACCTCGATCTTTAGGTGCCATCGAAGCATGAGAAAATCTTTATATTTTGAAAGTTTTGTTGAGATTTTTGTTTGGCCTCCAGTTATGAGCAAATCTCTTCATAAGTTCAAGAAAGGACTCGAAAAATTAATAATATCATAATTTTGGGGGGTGAATAACTGAATTGGTTCATTCCACCTTTCCCAGTTGTCATCAATTAATTATAGGTGTTATTGCACGGCATGTTTTATTTTTTTTAGTATTATTCAAATATTTAATTAATTTTAAAATAAAATTTGGCATAATATCGTAATCAATCTGATGGTGTATCAATTATTCTAGTTACATGTCTCTGTCACGTATTATCCTTTCTAATCAAGCATGTAAAGAGAGATGGTATTGTAAGTGAGTCCCGCATTTACGTAATTCAACTTAAATATTTTTTTTCAAAATGAAGAATGTTCAGCTTAAATATTTAAAAAGTAACTCTTCTTGATACTAGCTAATTAATTTTCAGATACATTTAATTAACATAATTTAATTTGAGACTAAAGGGACAAATGTGATAGAAATGAGATGCATGCACCTCAATGAATACTAAAACCGTACGTACATAAAAGAGAAGGATAAGTGAGGCATTTGGGTTAGTTAAAATGACCAAAGGAAATAAGGTGTGGATAATGGTTAAGCGTTCAAAGCTTCTGGTATTTTAAAAAAGAAAAAAAAAGAGAAGGATGAGTGAGAAGAGTGGGTTAATGATAAATGTGTATGAGTTATTAGGGGAGGGAAAGAGGGAACTGAAAAGAAGGCTAATTCAATGAGATGTAGGCAGTTGGTATCGACGTCCAACTACTCCGACCCCTCCCCCTTCAAAACGATACCTACTTATGCTATACTATATGCCCTCTCTCTATACACTTTCCACCTCATCTGCCTGTTTGATCCTCTGGTCCTCCCAACCTTAATTATTTACACCCCAATCTTAAATATATAATATTTTATTTTAAATTTAAATATATGATATTTTTAGGATATAAAGTAATATTTATTATATATTATAAAATTTTTTTTATTAAATTAAGGATAAAAAGAGAGAGAGAGAAATTGAATAAGGTTAATTAGTTGTAAAAAAATTATAATTTTTAAAAAAAATAATATAATTAATTGATTTTAATTTTAATTTTTAATTTGTATAATGCAGTTAAAAGGGATATTTTTGAGAAACAGCCGTATGTTTTTTTTTTTTTTTGTAAAATTGTGCTCAATTTCAATATGTAGCAATTCCGCCAGGATCTCTTCGATACATGGGGAAGAATATGTACGAATCAGATTTTTTCCTACACTAAAGACAAGAGATAGGGAGTACTATCTCTTCCATTAATTACTTGTCATTTCGCTTAGATGTATGAATTTAGATAGCCTCAATTACTTAATCGTTTAAGTGAGAAATAGGGTGAAACACATGTGGGACTCACAGGGCGTCCACTGATCTTTCTCTATCACTCTTCTTATTTAAACAATTGAGGGAATGCAAATCTTATAACATCAACAAACTTATTATCTGCAAATAAAACTAAATTATACTTAACAATTTTAACTTATAACTATTTGTAAAGTATAAGTTAATGTCAATTATTAATTTTTAAATTAATTTAAAAAAAAAAATTTGCACCCTTGACCCATGGTCTTGGCTCTGCCATTGTTTCTAATACTCTTCTCATTTAAACAATTGAGGGAATGCAAATCTTACATTTAATGAATGGCACACTCCCCTTACAAGAGTGTGAATTCGAATTCTATTGCCAAATGCGAGGACTTCATGGTAAATAATTTGTATGTATATATATATATATATTATTTGAGCTATGAAGCTTGCTCTTGTACCAAATGAATTTTCAGAACCTAATTTAAACAAGTTTTCTTTTACATAAAAACTAAAACTTTAGAATTTTATACTCATTTTACATCTTTACATATTTTCATTTTACCAGATCCTAACTCGACTCCCCCCCCCCCCTCCTTTTTTTAACTAAGTGGCCTCAATTATTAGTCAACTTTTATCAAGGAATCGTGTACTTATTTGTAGGATAACTAGAAAAGCCAAACTGCTTCTTTTTGGCATGAAAATATATATCCTAGGAGGCAATTTTTCGATTATATGTATACACAACAAACACACACATATACTTCCATGAAACGTACCATTTTTTTGAAGGTTTAATTGATTTAAAAATAACATATATAGATATATATATATATATATTGCAAGTGTAGCATATATTCATAAAAGTGTACTAAAAATTTAAAATAATAGATCTAAATAAGTATTTAGATGAGATAAAATATTATTTAGAAAGGCATTTAATCTTAATTTGGCGAACAATCTGAAAAATAGTTCAAATACATGTCTTAACAGTAATATTAATGATAATATATTCCATATATTATTATTTAAATTACTTTTAACTGCTTTACATAAATAAAAAATTTAGTTAGAGTTATGAAATTTTCAAAAGTCATCAAAACTTTCCAATATTTGTCATATTAAGCTAAACTGCAGCCAACATAATTATAGTACTTCCATTAAATTTTACATATAAGTCATTTTTAATTATTTTATGCATCTTAAAAAAAGTTGATTCATTAAATTTATCAAAAAATTTCAATATTTTTTATCATTTATCTTTATTAATTATATTGTCTTATATTTTCATAACATTCATCTCACTTGTTAATTATTTATATAATACGAGCATGGATAAAAAAAAATAATTAATACACCAGAAAACTAAAAACATATTATATTTTGGATCAAATATTACTTCTAAAAGATGTCATATATTTAGAATGGGGGAAAATATCTCTTAATCTCTCTCTATCATAAATATTTTGTATAAAATTGAAAAAATAATGTTAATACTCTTTAAATGTTGCAAAGTGACCAATATTTTGAATAATTCAAAAGTTTATAGGATATGTCGTGTGAATAAGAAATAGTAATTAAAACATTATATATCATCTTGATTCCATGAGTCAATTCCCAGGGGAGTTTTCAATAGCAACACGTTGAGAATGGTTCCAGTAAACTTTTCTTCCCACGACATAATAATAACAACGTCACAATCTTCTTCCCCCTCCTTTTAAATCCCCCACCCTTTTCTTCTCTGTCATCGTGACAATCTCCAACCTAGCTGCAAGCTTTCTCCTTCAAACCCTGTCTTCTTCTTCCCCACAATACCAACCTCCATAGCCAACACTCATTTCACCTTCACCTTCTCTCTCTGCAATGGTCACCATGGAAGCTTTTCGTCGTTTCCAACCCATCTCAAAATGCAGCACCCATGAACGCCAAAATCAATCCGTCGTATCGGACTTAGACGGCACACTTCTTGTGTCACGAAGTGCTTTCCCTTACTATATGCTTGTCGCACTCGAAGCTGGAAGCTACCTCCGAGGACTCCTCCTCCTTGCGTCAGTCCCATTTGTATATTTCACGTATCTGTTTGTCTCCGAAAGCTTCGCAATCAAAACCCTGATCTTCATCACATTCGCCGGACTCAGGACCAGAGATGTGGAGCTCGTGTCACGGTCAGTGTTGCCCAAGTTCTACGCCGACGACGTCCACCCGGAGACATGGCGGGTGTTCAATTCCTTCGGGAAGAGGTATATCGTGACGGCAAGTCCGAGGTTGATGGTGGAGCCATTTGCCAGGACGTTTCTGGAGGCTGATAAGGTTGTAGGGACAGAGCTGAAAGTTTCGAAATCTGGGAAGACATTAACTGGGCTTGTGAAGGAACCAGGAGTGCTGGTTGGTGAGTACAAAAAAGTAGCTGTTGTGGAAGAATTTGGATCTAATTTGCCAGATTTGGGACTAGGAGACAGTAAATCTGATTATCACTTCATGTCAATTTGCAAGGTCTGCACTCACTGTCTATATACATGTCACTGATTACATTTTTAAAAAAAATAAATTTAATATATAAAAAAAGAATATCACATCTTTTTTTTCTTTATTTTAAAACTTAATTAAAGACATTAAATCTAGGTATTAAAAAGAATCCTCTAAAAAATTTACATCATAAAATAACTTTTAAAGATTCATGTATAGTTGTATACTTGCTGGATATTTATATATGTTAAATTAAATATGATAAAATTTAAGCGATATTTAAACAATTGATATTGTATCTTAATATTTGAAAAATATATAGAGTCTTACTATATTGATTTGATGTCTTATACACGTATCAGTCATGGTGAGATATTTTAATTAGATTTAAAAATTATATATATTGTTTTGATTAATGCTGTGTACGGGTGTACGTAATTGTTGTGTTCTGTAATTAAGTATTCAGAAACACTATTCTGTAAAAGGTGTGTTTGAAACTGATGAATTGGCGTTTGGTGAGAGCGTTAACGAAGCATCACATGGCATGATATTTTGTTTTCGTATAAGGAGCCTTCCATTTCTGTGTTTGTTGTGTTGATAGTCTTTCGTTTCACAGTTCCCCTTTCTTCTTCAATCCCTTCTTTTACGGTATGTACACTACCCGTATAACATTCAAATATGGCCCTTCCATGTTGTGTGGTCCATTTATTTAATATATATATATATATATATAAAGAGAGAGAGAAAAGAGAAGGAGAGGCAGCTCGTTAGTCAAAACCAAATCGAAATTTACTATTACCTCTGAAAAATAAATTACTGCATTGAAAGAGATTTCTTTTACAATATCAATTATAATTTTGTACTTTTCTGCTTTATACATAATTACTTAATTATCGTCTATACCAATATTAATTTAAATAAAAAATATATAAAATCTATAACAAATTGTTTTATTCACCATCAGCCACTAATTTTTCAGACTAAATGTATAATACACAGAGCATTCACCAAGTTAACTAACAAAACTACCTATATATATATGTATGTATAATTAGTAAGTATGCTCCCGATATCCATTACATTTTGTGTAATTTTCGCTTGTGCAGGAAGGATATATAGTGCCAAGAACAAAGTGTGAGCCACTCCCAAGAGACAAGCTTTTAAGTCCCATTATCTTCCATGACGGTCGTTTTGCTCAGAAGCCAACCCCTCTAATTGCACTCTTAACCTTCCTATGGCTTCCCATTGGCATCATACTCTCCATCCTAAGGGTATACCTCAACGTCCCATTACCAGAAAAGCTCGCTTGGTATAACTACAAGCTTCTGGGCATCAGAGTCATTGTTAAGGGAACCCCACCCCCTCCCCCAAAGAAAGGCCAAAGTGGTGTCCTTTTCGTCTCCAACCACCGTACCGTTATCGACCCTGTGGTTACTGCAGTTGCCCTGAAGAGAAAAATCAGCTGCGTGACGTACAGCATAAGCAAGTTTACTGAAATAGTATCGCCAATCAAAACCTTTGCTTTGTCAAGAGAAAGAGAGAGAGACGCAGAAAATATAAAAAGACTGCTTCAAGAAGGTGACCTAATGATCTTCCCTGAAGGAACCACATGTAGAGAACCATTTCTGCTAAGGTTCAGTGCTCTTTTTGCAGAATTAACTGATAGGATCGTTCCTGTGGCTATTAACACGAAGCAGAGCGTGTTCAATGGGACCACGGTTCGTGGGCATAAGTTGTTGGACCCTTACTTTGTGTTCATGAACCCATTGCCTACTTACGAGATCACTTTTCTGAACCAGCTTCCCATTGAGCTCACGTGTAAAGGGGGGAAGTCAAGTTTTGAAGTTGCGAATTATATTCAAAAGGTTCTTGCGGGGGCGTTAGGGTTTGAGTGTACGAGTCTGACGAGGAGAGATAAGTACGCTATGCTTGCTGGAACCGATGGAAGAATTCAATCGAAGAAGGAGAAGGAGGATAAGAAGGCTTGAATGTTAGAAAGCGATAACTAACATATTGGGCAGGAGAAGTGCGCAGTAGATTGGTGATCCCTTTGGATTCTGAATTTATTGGGTTTTTTTCTTTCCAATGTGTTTCAAAGTGATTGGGACTACGTATATTTACATATAGGAGGAATAAAAAATATTGATTGCGATAAAATAGTCAACAATATCTATATGAATATTGTACGCATATAAGTGTTTTTTTTGTTGTGATATAGTACAAAGTATAGGCTTAGTTAAATGTTGGGTTCAGTTCTGAAATCTAGTATACGTGCGTGTTTGTAGTTTGAGGATTTTACGAGTTTTTTTTTTTGGTAAGATGAGAGTCATGGCGATATATAGATAGGGCTGATTCGGCTGATATGGAGTTGCGGAAGTAGACTCTTATAGGTAAATTTATGTAATTAAGCTAAGTAAATCAAGTAATTATAACTAATTTGGTGGTGGCAGAAGGGGGATATTTCCCAATACATGAAGCTAAGTAAAAATAAGATCTTATTTTTTTCCCGTTATTATTATGTGATAAGACAGAACTCTCTTGTTGTTTTCCTATTGGACTAATAAACATTGAATTAATTTCGTGGCCAAAGCGCCGAATAAATGGGTGAGGGTAGTGTGAGGAGTCAACTACACAAAACTTTAATTTTTATATATATATATATGAATTCTTTTAACTGGTCCTTTATCTTGCTTTTTATTCCACAGCATCACCCCCCGGAACATGGCCATGTGTGTGTGTGTGTGTGTGAATGCTGTCCTGGATTCAGGCAGCCTGTATGTGTTTCCTGAATTGCCAAATAACAAAGAGATCGAAATTATATTTACGTATAATCTTCCTCATTATTCTTGTTCCCTTTTTCTCATTAGAATTGGAGTTTGCCCATGCCAAATCATTATGTTCTGTTAGTCTTCTTCTGATATTTGAAATGATGTTCATAGGATCGATCAGTCTTGCCCATACATATGAATTTGAATTCTTTCAATTTGTGTGAATTCTGTTTTCTAGACGTATAGCATCCAATGGAATTTTGAATAACATTCTTTTCAGTGATTGATTTGGAAGGTTTTGCCGTTGTTAAACCTGTACTTGCATGAAAGACCAAGGTACATTGTTCCTCTCAATTTAATTATTTAGATCAATGATTAAAAATAATATTACTCAAGAGTTAAAACTCAACTGTATTTAATAAATCTAAATTGATCTGGGCCATTAAATATTAATCTAACGATTCAGAAGTAGTGGAAGATGGAATCGGAGGAGCAGGAGGGGAAGGGGAAGGAGACGTGGGACCTGCTACGTACTAGACTAAGAGCAGAAAGAGAGGCTGAAGCATATGATGTAACGGGCACCACAAGGGGCAAAGAAAACTTGGGCCCTGGTTTTTTTTTACCAAGGAAAACTTGGCCCCTGTTTGGTACAATGAATATGTTTTTAAAGGAATGAAACTGAGAACGATAATTGGAATAAAAATAGGAATGATAATAATAAAGTATTATTTGGTGTTAGAAAAAATAGATGAAATTCTTACATGAAATAATGTTCAATATAATAGAAATAAAAAAAAATAGAGATCAATAAAATGTAAATGACATAAATATCTTCCTAGAAAAATTAAAAACTCAAAAAGAAAGGACATTTTTAATTTGTTCTCCTCCATTCTATATATAGTGAACAATACTATTCCATCACTTTATCAATGGAAAGATTTGAGGCTTTCATTCCCTAGTTGACTTCCTTATTGGATTCTCTAGAATGTATATTCGTCAAAATTTCATCTCCAATTTTCAATTATAATTAGCAAAAAAAGATATAATAAATGTTTAATATGATTCCACCAAAATAAATAAAAAATATCTAATTAAAAATAATGACATTCTTATGTATATATATAGTAGACTAGTGGTATATAAAAGTTTTATTTATTATTGATCCCTCGTTACTTAACTCTACTATTTATTTTTCTAATAATAATAATAATAATAATAATAATAATAATAATAATAATAATAATCATGATGATGATGATGATGTGCTCATTCTCAATGACTCCATTTAGTTTAAGTTTAAAGAAGGGAAAATTATATTGAAGGATTTATAAGGTAACTGACATTTATTAACTGAAGGATCAACAGATAAACAACTGACCATTGTATCTTCTA
Organism: Adenanthera pavonina; assembly: GCA_026686845.1. Taxonomy (NCBI): domain Eukaryota; kingdom Viridiplantae; phylum Streptophyta; class Magnoliopsida; order Fabales; family Fabaceae; genus Adenanthera; species Adenanthera pavonina. The sequence goes on from JAIVEN010000010.1 coordinate 38,236,958, forward strand.
AGAAATCCCTCACTTCCTTCATTTACCAGTCAACCCAAATTTTCTTCTTCTCAGAAATTCATTGCTTAGTCGCATTCAGATTCAGTGTTGATTGAATTGAAGTTATCGATTTTACAAATTAAGTTTATGGATCTCAAGCCCGATCTGTTCAGAGGAATCAAGTGCAAAGGTCTACGTACAAGTCGCCCACTCCAATTCATGAGAGGAATACAATGCCAATCATTCTTTCTCGTGCTCATGTTGCCCCGTGTCTGGTACTGGATCTGATAAAATCGTTGCCCTTTTCTCGTTCCCATGCCTTTTGAATCAGAATCCTCCTCAAAGTTTTGGCAAGGCTATTAGGTATTTTTATGTTGAGGATAAAATGGTAAATTGAATATTCCTTGATCCTTTGGCTTAATTATAAATTTTAATGATCTATATAAGGGTCCTCCCTCTACTACAATTTTCCCTTCAAAGAAAATCAATCACGTGGATCAAAATAAAAATATCTTTCTTTTTCTTTTTTCCAACAAAATCAGAATACATGTGAATTATCACCTCGTGAGAATTAATTATCTTCATAATTAATTTTTGAAAGAGATTTTTTAACTCCACTCAAATGTTCCCTATTACACACATAATACACACCATACCAAATTTGGTCCAAACAAAAAATCATGTACAACTATTTGGTCCATAAAAATTATTGAACAACGTCCCATCTCTGCTTCCCTCTCCTTTTAAAATCCCCCCTCCCTTCTCCACTCTCTATCATCATTTCAATCGCCAGGCTACCAACTTCCATAACCTACACTACTCATTCTGCCTTCACCTTCTCTCTCTGCCATATGTTGTCCATGGAAGGTTTTCGTCGTTTCCAACCCATCTCCAAATGCAGCACACATGAACGACAGAACCAAACCGTCGTTTCCAACTTAGACGGCACGCTTATCGTCTCGCGAAGCGCTTTCCCTTACTACATGCTTGTCACTCTCGAAGCCGGAAGCTTCCCGCGAGGACTCCTCCTGCTTGCCTCAGTCCCCTTTTGTATATTTCACGTATTTGTTCATCTCCGAAACCGTCGTAATCAAAACTCTCATCTTTATCACCTTCGCTGGACTCAAGACCAGAGACGTGGAGCTTGTGTCACGGTCAGTGTTGCCCAACTTCCATGCCGACGACGTCCGCCCGGAGACGTGGCAGGTGTTTAATTCCTTCGGGAAGAGATACATTGTGAAGGCGACTCCAAGGTTGATGGTGGAGCCATTTGCTAAGACGTTTCTGGAGGCTGATAAGGTTGTAGGGACAGAGCGGAAAGTCACGAAATCTGGGAGGACCCTAACAGGGCTTGTTAAGGAACCAGTAGTACTAGTTTTGTAAGATTCATTAGACTATAAATAATATTAAAAGTATACCACATATTATATCAATAATATTTTTTGTATATCATATCATAACTGTATACTAAAAATTTGTTATTTGTCATATTGTGAGTCACTTCTTGTAATTGATAGTTTTATTATTTGAATTGAAAAATTCCTTTCACTATTGAACAACAACTTCTGTATTTTCTGTAGAAAAAATTTCTACAAGTGATTTGCTTGCTCCCTTCAGGCAAACTGGGTTCTTTATTGCATGCCTCACTTGTAAGACCTTGAGGTATATTTATAGACCCTAGTCATGTCTCTTCATTGCTAATTATATATATTCATTAAATAGATATTATAATCCAAGAGTTACTGAACCCAAGAGTTAAGTATTATATATATTCATTGAATAGATATTATAACCCAAGAGTTACAGAACACAAGAGTTAAGAACAATGAAATGTATATGAAAATAAGAGGAAGTTTCATGAACCCAAGAGTCAGATTTATCTACCTCTTTACAAGGATATTAATTGGCTATAATTCCTTGTATCAAACCATATAGAAAAAATACAAATTCGTTGAATTCCAAAACCAAATGATAGCATTTATATAAAATTATATTATTTGAAACCATAAATACTAACAAGTTGGTGAGCATAAGAAAGTAGCTGTTATGAAGGAATTTGATTGCAAGTTGCCAGATTTGGGACTGGGAGACAGTGAATCAGATCACAACTTCATGTCAATTTGCAAAGTTTGTAATCATTCTGTGTTCCCTTCTATTAACCATATTTTGAACTTCTGAAGTTCTTTAAGACATGACATTACATGTTGTGTAGATATTCTGTCGTTTAACAATTAATAATCCTTATTTCTTTTTTTGATAACAATATTCTTGATTTCTTATGTCACTTCTTTTAGGGTATTCACTGTATCCACATATAATTGAAATGACCCCACCTTGTTTTCTGTTGTCTATTATATAATATCAAAGGTGAGTAATCTTCACTATCCTAACGTATGATACATGGGTTTATATACCCATGTGTGGACAGAGTAGAGAAAAGTAACTTCTTAACTACTATACCGGCATGTATATAGTTAATTCAAGTTTACACTAACAGCCCCAATTCCAAAGGGCCTGTCTCTACCCCGTCTAGCTATTACATATCATCTTCAAAATACTAGACGTGAGAAATCAGCAAATTTAAAAGATATATCATCTCTACCCTCCTTTGATTCTTTGTGTCCTTCTACACCTGGATGTCGTCTGAAATTAGCAAACACTAAACTCGAAAGTGCTTTGGTTATTTGATCCATCAGCTACTTGACAACCTTTTGTGTAACATCCCAATTTTTCATGTATGTATATTATGACCAGATGATATTACAAATAATATTAAATTATTCTAAATTAATTTATGATGATTGGAAAAGTCTGAATATTTAATTAAATAAGTTTAAGGTTCAAAATATTATAGAAATATAAAAAAAGGGGCTTAAAAGGGCAAAATAGTTATTTTGCCAAAACGTAAGGGTAAAATGGTCATTTTATAGAAGAAGCGAGAGAAAATAATATTTTAATACTCCGGTACAGGCTAAAAGTACAAGTACTAGTGGTTATATGCGCATGGAGACGAAAAAGTACAAGTTCGATAAAATACGGGTCCCATGTAAATAGTAAATGCAGGGGGAGATGAATAGTAAAAGCAAGCAAGACTGGTGGTCCACACATGGAAAAGTAAAGAGAGAAAAGTAACTAGGCCACATAGATAAAGATACAGGATATAAGGGAAAACTCAGGGAAAATTATATAAATTGGATCTGATAAAGTAATAAAAGTACATATATACTTTTTAACTTTTTGGCCAAAAATCATTGGACAAAATGCCCCTCACTTCTCTCTCACATGGGATAAAATATCTTTGGGTAAAATGGTAAAGAATAACAAACAAAGTAAGAATAATTCATGACCTTTGGATCAAAATGAAATTTAATGGCCACAATCCACCCAAGCTTCCTATAAATACCCCCTCGCCATTTTCTCATTTGTAAAACACTAAGAAGTGTGCTAGAGAGAGAAAGAGAGGGAGAGAAGGAAGGGGAAGAAGAGAGAAGGAAGAGAGGAAGGAAAGGGAGGCTAGAAGAGGTCTCTAAGAGGTAAGTTTCTTCTCCTAGATCTCTTTTAGTATCTTTCTTCTTCATTTAACTAAAGGTTTAATGATGCTTTAAACTTCAATCAAGTTAAGAAAGTGATGTAAAGTTAAGTGAAAGTAAAGTTCAAAGAAAAGTTAGTAAAATTTCAAGGTAGTCTCTTGCCATTACTTAATGTTATTGCTTATTAATGTTTTATATGTTATGATGATTTGTAAGTGATGTCATATTGCTGTTGTGAATATTTTTCTATGATTGGTGGCTATTTTATGTTAAGGGCTAAGTCCCGAGATACTCATTTATTAAGCCATTATGCTACTGAAATTTTGTTAAACAACATGGAAGTTTTGATGATTTAATGAAAATATGTTATGTTTTATATACTTTTAAATGTTTTTGTGATGATATGATATTATGTGCAAGTTGACTATTGAGGTTTCACAATCTCAACCTATAGTTAACCAATGATAGGGTCAAGTCATAGCAAAGGGAAGCATGTGGAGCATAAAGAATAATAATGATGGAATCTTACTGAAAGCTGTTAATATTTTATTTTGTATAGTCTAATTCAAACTATTATATAAAATCAAATATATCTCCAAAAATTCTGGTGTTTATATGTATAGATAGATTTGTGTCTTGGGAACAAAATGACACTAGTTTGACTGTATTTGGATTTATATAATAATATTTATTCATGTTTTTTCCAAATCTGCTTTAGTGAAAGTGATCTCTGACCCTTGAAGGTTTAAATTAGTGTATTGGTCAGTATAAGTAAAATAAAGGTATAAAAAAATATGATTAGAAAGTAGACATGTACAACTTTATAAAGATGCTAAGTATGCACTAAATGACTTTGTTTTTCAATAGAAATGAATTTTCAAATTTAAGGTTCATTTTTCAAATAGAGACAGGGATGTGAAAATGAATAGTAATGTTTATATAATAAACTGTACAAATCTGTATGTTCATTTCCCAGTTTCTGATTTTTCCCTAAACATCAAAGATGTTTACGATTTTTAGAGACCCAAATCACTAGAAAATGATTTTTCTATATTTAGTTATAATTTTTGAAAAATCACTACTCAATAAGCTGTAAACCAATGAAAATAGTTTTGTTCAATTTTAAAGTTTTGATTGGTTTGAGTTTTTCTAAGAATTCTTTCATACATCAAATAAGTAATTTTCATGGGAAAATTTTTCTCAATGTAAGATGTAACATTTTGGTACTTCAGAATTTCCTTCTTAATGGCATGTTCGCTCAAAAAATAAAGATCAAGTTCTATGTGTTTTGTTCATGCAAATATTGGATTATTTGTCATCATCACTGCACCAAGATTATTACATAAAACCTTAGTAGGAGAACAACTGTACACGTTAATTCACGCTACATCAAGTTATACACGACTTTGACTCGTAAGGAATTATTGATTACAAACATATGGCATTAATTTACATATAGTGAGGAAGGGTTGGACTTGGGATAACGAATCTTCAATTGGACTTTTAAATTTATATATAGTTATAAAGTATTAATTTTCAATAAATCTTAAGATGGTTCGACAATGACGAGCACAAATTTGAGCTTTTAGAAGAATAATGCGACTTGCAATAATTTTGTGACTCATTGAAAAGAAATGAAAAATGATAATTTTCTTTTCCGCACATTGTTCCCTATGATTGACTAATATAAACACATCCCTCAATAATTCCTATAGACCCACTTATGTTTATTGCCTCTAGATCAATTACGTATTGCGTGCTTTTCTCATGTACGCAGGAAGGATATGTAGTGCCAAGATCAAAGTGTGAGCCTCCACAGAGAAACAAGCTTTTAAGTGCCATTATATTCTATGATGGTCATTTTGTTTAGAGGCCAACTCCTCTAGTGGCACTCTTTGTAACACCCCTCATGATATCTTTCTTGGTTTTGTGTTCAGAACTGGAGAAAATAGGATGAAGGAAGGTCCAAGTGGAGTTTGAAAGAGCTCCATGCCGTGGCAAGAAGCAGGGCCACTGTGGTGAGAAGTATTCTAGTGGCGTTGTTTTGGCTGAACACGGTGCAGCCACGGTGAGATGTCTGGAGCCGCGGCGAGATTCAGGATTTTTATTTAAATTTGGATCATTTCAGACTATCGAGAAACGGAGGAGAAACGGAGGAGCTCTGCTAGGGTTCGAGATTTCTGGCATTTGGGAGTGATTTTTGGACCTCAAGAGCTTGGATTCAAGGTGGTAAGTGTTCTCTACTCTTCCCTCTCAATTTTCTTTGGTTGGAATTTGGGGTTTTGAGGTTGGATCTTCGGTTCTGGCCGAAATCCACCAATTAAAATGGATGAAATGGGGTTAAGGAAGTGTGTTTTAGTGTTCTTGTTGCTTGGATGTGAGTTTTAAAGGGATTATGTGTGTTTTGAGCTTAACCCTAGGTTATTTTCGGTTAGGGCTCTTGGGAATATGAAGTGTATGTGTTTGAGTAGTGTTTAAATGGTCCCTAAGAGATTATTGATGCATGAAAGAGGTGTTGGAACCTTGGGTTAGGCTAAAGCGATTGAATTATGAAATCTGGATGTTTGGTATATTGTGTTAATTGAAGAATTGTGTTATTGTGAAGGTTGTTTGGTTAACCGAGAAAGGTTCAAGCGTGTTGGGCAATTCGAGAAGTTTAGGGAACCTGTGTGAGCATGGTATTAACAACTTTAGGTAACCGGGTGTTTATTTATATTGTACTAATTATATTATATGATAGTACGTATATTTGTGTATATATGCATGTCTCTTTCATACCACGATATTGATGTGTTTGTGTGTACTGTTTTTATATATATCATGATATGTACACAGTTTGATGATGATTATGATTATGATGATGAGATATGTGATGATGACATTGATATGATATGACATGATGCATACATGACATTATGATGATTATGATGATGATGATATCATGATACATGAGTATTACCATATGACATTGTGAGACTGTGATTTATGGTGAATGAAGTGGTGATGATGGGATGACGATATGATGTACAATGATATATGTATCTGTTAGGGAGGATAAGATAGGATTATATATGTTAGGGAGGATAAGGATGTATTATATATATATATATATATATATGTTAGGAAGGATAAGAATGGATTATATATGTTAGGGAGGATAAGTATGGGGTCCCTGTGAGGGCGACATGCGTTCCATTCATTTTACATTGCATTTATGAATTGTGTGAGATATATGTATACCTTTTTATGACTGTTATTTTGAGCTTTTTATGGTTGTTTTTGAAGAGACGTAGAAGCTACAGACATAAAAAATATAGCATTTTATGTCTATTAAAAAACAGCCATAGAAGGTATATCTTTTTATGGCTGTTTATGAAATAACAGCCATAGAAAGTATACCTTTTTACGGCTGTTGTTCCAAAAACAGCCGTAAAAAGGTATACTTTCTAGGGCTGTTTTTTGGAAAAACAGCCGTAAAAAGGTATACTTTCTATGGCTGTTTTTCCAAAAAACAGCCGTAGAAAGGTATACTTTCTAAGCCTGGTTTTAAAAATACAGCCATTGAAACCACTAATGACTTTTGCATCCCTTTCTTCTTCCAAACCCTCCAAAGATAATCTAGAAGTGGCTACATCACAATGTAAAAAGGGGAAACAGCTGGTATTGATCTAGCAAAATGTTATATAATAAATTCACCCAATATCTAAGTTTACTTTAATAAGCACAGCCATAATCAACACATCTTATAATAATTTTCTAGATAGACTTATATCTGACTCTTAGTGTGTACATCAAGGAACCATAAGAATAGAACATCAATTTTTAGTAAGCTGAAGGGAGTAGGATAGTAGCAACTATAAGGTTCAATAAAGGCACATAATAAAAATGAAATACTTCACCATGATAATTTAAAAAATGTCAGCAGGAGAAAAGGCATTACAAATAAAGGTCTATATCTTTGACACTGACTAAAGTGCCACTGAGAGCCATTAAAGACCTGCCCGGAGTAATCATGCGGTGGTTTGCCATTATTTCATCTTTAACAGAATCATCAAGATTTCAGCCTAAAAAAAGAATAAATATAAGTAATAAGATTATGCACCTTCATGCAAGACAAAGAAGAAACTATGCTAGGGAAGTTTTGATTAATTTCCTACATTGACTGCAGAGGATCAGAAGCCCTAACTTTTCTCTGAGCTGTTTGATGTCCTAAATCTATTTGTCATGAGAAAATAAATAGAACAAAGTTCAAGTGAGCAAAGTAAGAAGTCCATTATCATCAAATTCAAGTAATAGGAAAAAATGATAAAAATACCCTTCCCTTTAGTTCCCAAACATCAAGAGTGTCTGATACAATTGATGATAATAGATACTCCCTAAAAGCCATTATCTCATATGCTAGCTCAGGTTTGCACTCCTAAAAGTGGACAAAAACAAAATCATCCATAACTCAGGTGACCAAAAGTTAAAGAAAAATATAAATGAAAAAGATTACTAAAAAAATGAAAGAAAAGAAATGAACAAACACTTGAACACAGGACATAGATCGTATTAGAAGAAGAAATTGAACAAAACAGTTATCAGATCAAATATCAAAAGCCATTGTGCTTAGATCTACACATTTCTTTTGCAGCGTTATTTGCTTTTGGATATAAACACATCCTGACTTGAACATCTTCATCATCAAAAGTTAGGTAATGCTCATCCTGATCCTGCAACAATTATGAAGAGCACTTTGCTTAGAGAGTATAAAAATAAAAGACAAAATAATAAACACACAAAATAAAAATGAATGAAATGGAATATACAATAAAAAAGTTTTGGAGATGAAAAAACAGATTTTATATTTTTATTTTAAAAAATAAGAAAATTATTGCTAAATAATAATTACATAAATATAACAAATATTCATATTTTTCTTCCATGTTTCCACCAATGATTAACAGAGTGAGAGCACATGAAAGAGAAACAAGCTCTGGAAATCAGCCTAATTTTATTTTTTTTGGTAACTCATACTTTGTTCAGACCATTGAACACTATTGATTACAACTATGTGCATGTACTTTGTCTTTCTGAATTGAATTTGTTGAGCCTGGAGTAGGCTGATGTTGAAACCTTACACCAAGACCCTCCATCATGCATTGAAATTGAATGTAGAATTCATAGCGCATTAAGAATGCAATCTTCAAAAGAATCTGGAACAAATGGATGAACAAAAATAGGATGCTCAATTATCAAATATCTTACCAATTCTTTGAGGGTAGAGATTGAACTCGTTGACCTCTTAGAGACTTCAAACCTAGGATCTAAAACTCTTGAAGGCTCTGATCCAGTTGAACATGTAGGCTCTTCTTTAGGCAAAGAATTAACATTACCCACAAAACCATTGTCATTTGCATTAGGAAGCACGTTGGCATCCCCATAATTGGTATGTACGTGCATGAGACAAATAAGCAACACATGGCAAAACCGTAAAACAATTAACAGTAATGATAATATAGCTAAGTGGAAAAGTGCGGCCCATTTCAAATGGCAAATATATATATATTGCCAAAGCTAATAAAGATATTATATTAGATAACCACATATTTATAACCAAAATGGCATAGCCTTATGCAAGCTTATTTTTACCTGATGAATTCCCACCCAAATCATTTTGTCAGGTTCATTAAGCAAGGAAAATAACATATTCTTAATGATATTGAGACAAACAAATCAGCAAAACATTTCCATTGCATTAAGTCAATCAAATATATACATGTAGAGCAAATTCATATATCAAGTTTTCTACAAATTGCAGAAACCAATTGCAGAATCCATTTACACAGCCAATTTCAACACGAGTAAAAGAAAATATGCAACCTACGGATGCTCCAAGGTATCTCAAGTAGTAGAAAGAATCAAAATCTGCTAATAGAACATACTTGCATAGCAAAATACCACAATTTACAACCCCTGATCTCCAGAGTGAAATTCAAATCCCAAATCTCAGCTACAAGTAATCAAACTGCAGTATATGTTAACAAAGATGAAGAATAACAAAAATCACTCAATCCCTAATCTGATTGAAAGGGTTCAGGAGCAAAACCTTGCCTTCCTTGTTCACTCTGAAACAAAAACAAAAATGCCCAAAAAGGAGCACATTAGCTGAGCCAATCGAACAGAACTGAAGTGAAGCAAACCCAAGAGAAAATGCAGTAAGTGGAAATGAAGGCATGGATAGAAGTGAAGCAAACCAGGGGACAGCTTCGAACACGCGGGTGAAGACGGAGGCAACGAAGGTGGGTTTTAGGGCTTAAGGTAGCGCCAGATTTGGGGAGGGATTTCGGTGGAGCAAATAGCTAGTGGTAAGGCAAACAAATCGAAGGAGGAATACAGAGATGAAGACCATGGCCGAAGTGGAGGCCAAAGGAGGAAGGAAACTGATGAAGACTGAAGTTTGGAGAAGGAATAAGGGCTTTCGGGCCAGTTAACTACATGAGCACTATATTTCAGAAGGGATTTCAGTGGAGCATTTGAGTAGTTGAGTAAAAAAATAAGGAACCCGAAAATGAAAAGTGCAGCGGCGCCTATTGTTATTGACCGCGGGAAACTGGATTTAGATGGTTTTCTACGGCTGTTTTTCATAAAACAGTCGTAGAAACAAAAATTTTTTTATTTAAAAAATAAAAATATTTTTTTTTCAAAAAATAACAAATAAATATATAATTTTAATTTACAATATTTCCATAGTTATTTTATAAAAAAAAACATAGAAAACTTGATAAGTTACCTCTTTAAAAAACATATAAATCATACAAAAAAATAACATTCTTTTTAATTGAAAAATTTTCAATTGCTGTTTGTATGAAAAATAATCATCAAAACCTTCAAATTTTTTAATTTAAAAAAATAAAACATTCTTTTTCAAATTAAAAAAAATAAATAAGCAATATTTTTAATCTAAAACATCTTTTTTTATTTAAAATAATTTTTAATTAAAAACTTTGACTTTATTTTATTTTAAAATATAAAAATACTATTTTTATTTAAAAAGAAAATAAATATGACCTTTTTATCGTTATTATTTGACAAATAATCACAAAATGTTTCACTAATTATAACTATTACTTTAAAAATTTCCTTTTTTATTTAAAAAAAGACTACACAACATTTTTTAATTTAAAACATTGAATTTCGTACAGACCTTTCTATGGCTGTTTTTTCAAAAACAACCATAGAAAGCTCTCCTTAAAAGGTAAAAAAAATAAACAAAAATAAAAATATTTTTTTAATTGAAAGATTTTCCAATGCTACTTTTATGAAAAATAACCAAAAAAAACTTTAAATTTTTTAATTTAAACAAAATAAAACTTTCTTTTTTATTTTTTTAAAAAATAAATATACAACATTTTTTAATCTAAATCATTGAAAATTTTATTAACCTTTCTACGGTTATTTTTAGAAAAACAGCCATAGAAAGCTCTCTTTAAAAAATTAAAAATAAACAAAAATAAAAATATTCTTTTTAATTGAAAATTTTTTCTATTGCTACTTTTCTAAAAAATAACCACAAAAATCTTTAAATTTTTTATTTAAAAAATAAAACTTCTTTTTTTATTTTGAAAAAACAAATAAATATATAACATTTTTAATCTAAAACATTGATTATTTTATTGACCTCTCTATGGCTGTTTTTGACAAAACAGTCATAGAAAGCTCTCCTTAAAAAACCAAAAAGTAAACAAAAATAAAAATATTCTTTTTATTTGAAAATTTTTCTATTGCTACTTTTTTGAAAAATAATCACAAAAACATTTAAGTTAAAATGAGTGATCTTTCTATGGCTGTTTTTTGAAAAATAGCCTTAAAAGGATTTCTATATATGGCTGTTTTTTAAAAAACAGTCATAGAAACCCTAAATATTACCCACATATTTACAAAATTGTCACCGGTCAACTTTTTATGTATGTTTTTGTTTCCACATACGTAAATAAGAGACATAAAATGATTATTTTGTAGTAGTGAGTATTTGTAATTTTGGATATGTATCATGTGCTAAGTAGGATAGAATGGTTTGTAATGAATGGATGTCATTTTAAGGATTATTATTGAAGGATGTATGTATGGTTATGTATGTTGTGTGTATGTGTTATGTTTGATGGAAGTTGGTATTGGGTTTGATTGGTGTGTTTTTGGGCCTGTAGCCCGTTTGTTAAATAGGGATTTCAAGGGGTCAAATCTCATAGGAGTGATTCTTTTAGGGTGAAACCTCTTTGGACAAGTTGGTTTGGGGGTTTTGGACCTGTATAAATGGTCTCTGAGTGACCAGTTGCTTTTGGTGGCAATTAGAGGTGGTTAGTGGTAAGTTTTGGACAAAGAGTGGCCAAAACGGTGTCAAGGATCCAGAATCTCCATACGGAGTTGAATTGAGGTAAGTTGGTGTCTATGGATAGATTGAGACTAGATTGACTTATAGGAATTAGAATCAAGTCATTCGGAGGTCGGAGTACAAAGATTATGCGCGCGGGAAGTTCGTCTCGGAGTATGAAAGTTACTGATATGGAATATCAACATAGGGGCCCGCGGTGCTAGCAAAGACAAAAGTGATGGAGAAACAGGGGAGGCCGGAGCCATAGCAGTACTGTAGCGGCCGCGGCCCCAACCTAGTTTTTGGTATTTTGGGGTTGTTTCTGCTGTTCTGATGTATTGGAGAGTTGTTTTGAGATATCATGGTTGCGTTTGGTAGAATTTTAAAGTTTTTGGTCAAGTCTAGAGGTGTCAGGAGGTAGGATGTTACACTCTTAACCTTCCTATGGCTTCTCATTGGCATCATACTCTCTTTTCTAAGGGTATACCTTAACATTCCATTACCAAAAAAACTCGCTTGGTACAATTACAAGCTTATGGGCATCAGAGTCCTTGTCAATGGCACCGCACCCCTTCCTCCACAAAAAGGCCAAAGCGGTGTCTTATTCGTCTCTAACCACCGTACTATTATTGACCTTGTGATTACTGCAACTACTTTGAATAGAAAATCAATTGTGTGACATACGACATAAGCAAGTTTATCGAAATACTATTGCCAATCAAAACTATTGCCTCGTCGAGAGATAGAGAGAGATGCAAAAACTATAAAAGAACTACTTCAAGAAGGTGACCTAATGATTTTTCCTGAAGGAACCACATGTAGATAACCATTTCTGTTAAGGTTCAGTGCTCTTTGCTAAATTAACTGATAGATCGTTCTTGTGGCCATTAACACGAAACAAAGTGTGTTCAATCGGACCACGGTTCATGGGCATAAGTTGTTTGACCCTTACTAATGGAGTCCATGGGTGGATCCAAAAGTGGAAGAGCACTATTCCAAAAGATCCACTTAAGGCAATAGGAGGCCCCTTAACTAGAGGCAGGACTAGAGCCATGAAAGAAGCTCTACAAGGCTTGATTAGAGGCTTATAAGATAATGAGCCCAAGATGTTTGAAGAAGGAGTGTCTAAGCATGAGGCCCAAAAGAGAGTTATAATTCTTCTTCAAGCCCATAATCCAGTAGAAGCCAAATTAGAAGAATAACTCAAGCCATTTAGGATTAGTTTAGGATAAATTATATTTTACTTTAATTTTTAGATGTAAATTGAATTAATTTATTTATCTTATTCTTTTTGAATTTATTTAGATTAGGATAAATAATTTGTGGTTTTGTAACAACCCTCATGACATTTGTATTGGCATTGTGTATAGTATCGGAGGAAACAGGACAGAGGAAGAATCAACGTAGAGAAGAATTGAGCTCTATGCTGCAGTGAGAAGTAGGGCCGTCATGGTGAGAGTGAGTTCTAGTGGCTTTTTTCGGCTGAAATTGGTGGTGCCGTGGCGAGCTTATCTGGAGCTGCAGTGTGAGTCAAGGATTTTGCCTAAATGAGAATCATTTCGAACAAACAGACAGGAAAGAAATAGGGGAGGACCGAGGGAGTAATGCTAGGGTTCGTATTTTTCGACCATTGGGAGTGTTTTCCAGCGTCTAAGAGCTTGGATCTTAGTTGGTAAGTGATCTCTACTCCTCTCTCTTCATTTTCATCGGTTTAAACTTAGGATTTTTTCAGGTATAAGTTGGGATCTTTGGTTTTGGCCGAATCCCACCTATTAAAACGGATGACATAGGGTTAAAGGAGTATGATTTGGTGTTCTTGTTGCTTAAGTGTGAGTTTTGAAGGGTTTATGCATGATTTAAGCTTAACCCTAGGTTATTTTTGGTTAGGGTTCTTAGGAATCCAAAGTGTATGTGATTAATTAATGTTTGAATGGTTCCTTGGAGCTTAATGATGCATGAAAGTGGTGTTGGAACTTTCGGTTAGGCTAAAGTAGTTGAATTATGGAATTTGACTATTTAGATTATAGTTGAATTGGTATGTAAAGGTTGTTTGATTGACTGAAAGGGGTTCGAGTATGTTGGACAACTTGAGAAGCTCATGGAATCGCGTATGTATGGTATTGACAACCTGAGGTAATCGAGTGTTTATATTATATTGTATGTATTATACGATATTACGTATATTTGTATATATATGCATGTTTCTTTCATACCACGATATAGATGTATTTGTGTATACGATTTTCTATATATCGTGATATGCACATAGCTAGATGATGACTATGATAATTATGATGATGATTAGAGATGATGTGATATGACATGATGCATGCATGACATTGTGATACGTGATGATGATGCTTATATGATGATACGGCATAAGTATCACCACATAGCACTATGAGATTGTGATATATGGTGGATTGGGTGGTAATGATGATATGATATATGATGATATGATATGATATATGATAAGAGAGGATAAAAATGGGATCCCTGTCACTAAATCCTCCCTTATGGCTAAGGGAGTCAGGCGGCAGTAGACTGCACCTTTCCTAAATCACCACCAATTTGAGGTACTACCGGGGAAGGAGAACCACAATCTGAACATTAGTGTTACTTTTGGCCGAGTGCACTAATGGGAGGTGGGCTTAGCGATGTCCCGAAATCAGTCTTCATTGACTGTTGGAAGGGAATCACCTATACGTAATGTCTTGTTATGACGATAGTTCGTGGTTTTAGTTGTGTGCGAGGGAGATATGCATTCCATTTCATATTGCATTAATGAGATTATATGAGTTATATGTATATATGTGTGTGGTTGTTCCCAGTTATTGAGACATTGTCTCACATCCCTTTCCCATGAACTAACATTTTAGATAAAGATTCTAGTACCGGTCCGGAGAAGACAAGGGAGTAGCATACCGAATGTAGGAATAGTCTATGTAGTGTATATTTATTTGGATATGTACTTTGTGCCAAGTAAGATAAATGATTTGTAACTAAATGGTGACATTGATATTGTTATTGTAATAGAGTTGATGTTATTGGTATATCATGGATGTGAAATTGTGTTGTATGTGCTGTGTATGTTGAGTTGAGGTATATGTGAGCCCAAAGGTGAAATTGGGCCTTGTCGGTGTGTTTTAGGGCCTGTAGCCCATTTTGTCATTTTGGAGTTCAAGGGGGTCATATCTCAGAGGAGTGGTTCCTTTGAGGTGAAATCTCTTTGGACAAGTTGGTTAAGTGGTTTAGGACCTATGTGAATGGTCCCGAATGGTCAATTTGCTTTTGGTGGCAAATAGGAGTTGTAAGTTATGAGTTTGGTTAAAAGGTGGCCAAAATGGTGTCAGGTGTCTAGAATCTCCATACGGAGATGGATTAAAGTGGTATTAGTGCCTTTGGATAGATTGAGACAAGATTGACTTATAGGAGTTAGAATTAAGTCAATCAGAAGTCGAAGTATAAAGTTATGCTCGTTGAAAGTTCGCCACCAAAGTGGAACTTTGCTGATATTGCATCAATACAGGGGTGCCGCAGTGCCAGGATGTCAGGCCATGGCGCCAACAAGCCAGTGGGTGTGTGAGAAATTGTGAAGGGTCGGAGCCGTGGCGGTATTGTAGCGGTTGTGGGCCCAGCCCAAATTCTGGTGTCCTTTCGCTTTTCCTCCACTACTCTAAAGTTTTAGGAAGTTGTTTTTAGATGTTGGGCTGTGTTTGGTCGAATTTTGAAGTTTTTGGTCAAATCCGGTGGTGTTTGAGAGTAAGGTGTTACATGTTTTCTATTTGTATTCAAAGGGACTAATCATATGTTTAGATTTAATTTAATTAGAATTAGATAAAAAGCTTATCTTTATCTAACTAAGTTAGGAGTCATAGTTGAAATTAATATTTTACTTATCTATTTAAGACCATTCATTGTAACGTTTTAGACAGATCAATATTATTCATAGTTTATTCAATTAGTGAATTTCACTAGTTTTTTGTGTTCTTTTTAGAATACACTTGACTTATCAAGAGTTTGATATACTCTTGTAGCATCTTTCTATAACTAGAGTTCTCTGAGACCGGTTCTCATTGGATTCTAATTTGATCAACCTGTTTGAGTCAAGCTTCTGTATTATTGCCCTATGTATTTTTTGGGTTCTCGAGACAGGTTACTCGTGGGGTCCATATTGCTTACTTTGTGTTAATGAACCCTTTGCCTACTTATGAGATCACTTTTCTGAACCAGCTTCTTGTTGAGCTCACATGTAAGGGAGGGAAGTCAAGTTTTGAAGTTACGAATTATATTTAAACAGTTCTTGCGGGGACTTTAGGGTTTGAGTGTACGAGTCTGATAAGGAAAGACAAGAATGCTATGCCTGTTGGAACAGATGAGAGAGTTCCATTGAAGAAGGAGAAGGAGAATAAGAAGGCTTGAATGTTTGAAAGTTATTTAAAATGGATTGGAGAAGAGAAGTACACAGTAGATTGGTGATTGTGTTTGGATTACGAATTTATTGGATTTTGTTGTTTATTTGTGTGTGTGTTTATATATTGTTGTGATATAGCATAAATTATAAGTTGTATTGAAAAATATTGGCTTTTTTAGTAGCCCTGAAATCTAGTGCGCGTTTGTGGCTTGA
Organism: Adenanthera pavonina; assembly: GCA_026686845.1. Lineage (NCBI taxonomy): Eukaryota > Viridiplantae > Streptophyta > Magnoliopsida > Fabales > Fabaceae > Adenanthera > Adenanthera pavonina. The sequence continues at coordinate 38,253,444 of JAIVEN010000010.1, forward strand.
AGATTTTATAAGGGATTTTTGTCCAACTGTAGAAATGATGACAGCCATAAGCCATGTAATTGGCTGATATGGCACATAGAGGAATTAATTCTGTGGCTGAATAGACACCTTATTAGGTCATTGTAGTGTTAGGAACTCAACTACACAAACTTTTATATTTACTTATTTATTGCTTCTTGTTTCCATGATCTACCTAATATGATTAAAAACTGAGCTACACACTATATAGTAACCAAGTCACAGTATAATGAGGAGAGCAGAGGAGAAAAATATTTTTTATTTACTTTAATTTATATTGTATCACAAAAAGAGTGTTTCAAAGCTCTATTTGTACAATAATGATGAAAATTAGGAGTGTTATCGGAGGGCTAGAAAGGAGACTAAGAAGGTAGTAAGTGAGGTTCGATCTAAAACTTTTGAAGAATTTACCAAGATTTGGGGTTGAAGAATGGTGAACAAAAGATTTATAAAATTGCCAAGAATGGAGAAAGAAAATTAAGAGATTTGGACCAAGTACGATGATAAGGAAGAAAAATTTTTTATTACAGATGATGGTATAAAAAAATAGTTGGGAGAATTACTTTTATAAATTTTTCAATGATAAATTGGATATGACTAGTGATATGGAGAGATTAACAACCTATGAAGATAAACTGAATTTGTAATTTTATCGAAGAATTAGAGTTGGAGAGGTAAAGGAAGCCCATAAGAGAATGGATAATGGTATTTTTATTGAAGTTTGGAAGTGTGCAGTAAAGAAGGGTATTTTATTGCTCACTAAGATGTTTAATGAGATTTTGAGGTAAAAAAAATGTCAGAGAAATGAAGAAAGAGTACTTTGGTACCAATATACCAAAATAAGGGGAATATTTAAAGCTGTGCAAATTATCGAGAGATAAAACTTATAAGTCACACTATGAAACTATGGAAGATTAAAAAATATGACTTGTATTTCAAAAAATCAATTTGGATTTATGTATGGACAATCTACAACTGAGGCTATTTATCTATTAAGGGGGCTTGATAGAAAGATACAAAAGTAAAGAAAGAGATTTGTATTTGATTTGGAAAAAAGTTATGGTAGAATATCAAGAGATGTGATATGGAAAGCCCAAAAGAAGAAATGTATTCACGTGGCTTATATTTGAGTTACAAAAGATATATATGATGGGGCAACAACAAGTGTGAAGATTCCTGAATGTGAGACAAATGACTTTCCTATAAGGATAAATTTACATCAGAGATCATCATTGAGTCTATACTTGTTTGATTTGATGTTGGATGTTTTGACAGAACATATACAAGATGAAATTCCTAAGTGCATATTCTTTGCGGATGATATAGTGTTAATTGATTACTCAAAAGAAGAAGCCAACTCTAAATTTGAGCTATGGAAACACATTTTAGAATAAAAAAGTTTTCACGGAGTAAGACCAAATATATGCATTGCAAATTTAGTAAGATGCAAGTTAAAAATGATTCGGAGGTAAAACTTGGAATGCAAATTATATAAAAAGTGTCAAAGTTCAGATATTTGGGTTCAATTTCATAGAGTGATAATGAAATTAATATAGATGCGATACATAAAATATAAGCTGAATGATTAAAGTAGAGAAAAGTTTTAGGAGTTATTTGTAACCGTAATGTATCTACCAAATTTAAAGGAAAATTTTATCAAACTGTTATAAGGCTAACGATATTATATGATAGTGAATATTGAGTTTTAAAGGGTTAACAAGAGTATAAGATATAAGTAATAAAAATGAGAATGTTAAGGTAGATGTGTAGCCATACAAGAATGGATAAGATAAAAAATGATTGTATACAATGACAAAGTTGGAGTAGCATTTATTGAGAAAAAAATAGAGAAAAATCATTTAAAGTAGTTTGGACATGTATAAAGAAGAGAACCAGATGAGCTGGTGATAAGAGTTGATCAAATGACTTTATATCGGTAAAAAGCGTAAAGGGAGATCAAGAAAGACACTGAGAGAGGTTATAAAACTAGATTTCTTGATAAATAATTTATCTAAAGAGATAGTTTCTTATAGAGTCCAGTGGCATCATATGATCCATATAACTAATCTCACTTAGTGGGATAAGGCTAATATTGTTATTGTTTAATTTATCACTTGATCCATTTGTATAAATTTTTTTCCACGCTTTTTTTTATCACCGACATTAAAATTAAGATGATGGTCCAGTGATTTCGATTTCTGATTTTTTGTTAGGTAGCAATAATATGTCGGGCGTCATAAATTTATTTATGATGCCGGTTGTTGCCTCGACCAGTTAAATTTATGATGCCGGTTGTTGCCTCGACCAGTTAAAGTTCTAATTAATACTATCCTCATGTGCTCTTTTAAAAGAAACCATTGAGCATATGTTCTTTTGATTCCCCTGGGTTATTAGAAGTATTTGGTAGGGTGTTATGGTTGATTTGGAAGGAGACGAATGATAAGGTGTTCAGTCTATTTAAGTCTCGAGATCCAAGCCAAGTTATTGATGGAGTCCTAAGAAAAATAGATCTTCGGTTGTCCTGTAGTCATATGGTCATGAAGTATCAAAGAGTGATACAAAAAATGTGACTGTATATAAAGTCCACGTACTGGTAAAATTATAAAGTCAGCTCTTTTCCCCCTCCTTATCTCTCTCCAAAGATACCAATTACTCCTAAAAGATTATGAAGTCAAAGAATCTGAATGTCAGTCATAAGAGGAGTGAAGGAATTGTGGAGAGCATATACAAAAATACAATAACTATTTTGCATCATAATTACTTTTAGTTTACAATCAACATTTTGTTGGCCCCAAGGTTTTATGATAAATATTATGATGATAACAAAATAATATTAAATTTTAATACTATTTAAATAATATGATTAATGTGCAAATTAGATTAATTTTGGACTTACAATTTTTGGACTTGTATAGACAATTTTGAATGGAACTTGGATTAAATGCCCAATTAATATATGTTGGCCTCTCAAGCAAGAGCAAATACAAATTTACCATGCACATTGTAATTGATAATTATAAATCTTTGAGTGGGCCCCATTTATTTGTACAGTATTTAACATGAGTAACACCTTTTTTGATGTAATTATATGAGTGAATAACATTTTTCACAACTTATGAACAAGGTGGCTCCTTACCCATTTTATATTTTATATTGATAGGTGAGCCAACTACTAACAATAGGTTTTAGTAATTTAATATTTATTTTTCTTAAGTAAGATATAATATTTGAGTATTTTTAAATAAAAAAATTGTCATTGAAAAATCTTTACACCCATGTGATCTCACCCAACTTCTGAAAATTTGTTATTATACATATATTTAAAAAATAAAAGTGTGCCATCTCTAGTGATTTGCATATATGTGAAACAAAATTATTTGTCTTTATGCTTAAGCTCTGTCTGAGGTGGAAGCTGCTTATGCGTTTTGCTACCACAAAACGTAGTTTGGGGTGGCTCTCTACCACTTCCAACACACGCTAAGATGCTGAAGGGATCTGTGCTATGTTCAGGAAGCATTGAAATATATGGAGGTATGGCTATGATGGGCAAAATTCAACTTTATTGATCCAACCCAATATTCATGATTTGCCCCATCCAATATAATTAAGATTTATTGGAATTGAAACTGAGGGATGACAAAATGAGAGATATTTAATTTCCACATAAATATTAGTTAATAATAAATTGGAGCCCCAATTTTGTTGTAATGATATTGATAAAGTCATTAATTACAAAAATATAAGAGCTTTCTCGGAACATAATATCATATTTTAAAATTTAAAATCGATAAGCATTTTAGAAAATGAAATATGACATTCAATAAATAATTTGTCAACCAAAACTAAAAAATTGTTGGCACAAAATAAATAAGGTTTGTCATGAGAAATACACATTAATTTGTGCGTATAATTTATCATCATTTGTTGTCTTCCAATACGAAATTACATTTTCATAGTTTGACCCGCATAGGTGAGCTTACAAGCTTTAAATAGCATATCTGAATATCCATCGTAGCCTAAAGCTCTAGGTGTTGGACCAAAGGAGTAAAACAAAAATTCTAGTGGCTAATGAGGGCCCAAACAAAATTGGAGGAAAAATTAAGGCCTTAAATTATGGCACTCTATGATGGAACCACATGTAGGGAACCATTTAATTTCTCAAGGTTCAGTGCTCTTTTTGCAGAATTAACAGATTGGATCATTCTTGTGGCTATCAACACGAGGCAGACTGTAAGAGTCCATGGGTACAAGTTAATGGACCTTACTTTGTGTTATGCCTACCAATGAGATCGCTTTAATTTTCTGAAGCAGTTTCCCGTTGAGCTCAAATATGAAGGAGGGAAGTCAAATTTGAAGTTGTAAATTATATTCACTCCATGCTTGTCGGAACTGATGGGAGAGTTATATCAAAGAAGGAGAAGTAGAAATATTAGAAGGCTTACTTGATTCAATGTTTCAAAGTTAATTATTACAGAGTGGACAAGAGAAGCTAAGTACGCAGTAGTTTGGTGATCCATTTCGGATTCTGAATTTATTGGGTTTCTTCTTTCTAATGTATTTCTAAATGTCAGAGACATTAAAATTAAGATTTTGGACCATCATGATAAGGGAGCCGATCATATACAGAGGAGGCTCTGAGGATTGTGAAAGATCATATCATAGTAGTGACGTAGAAGTTGCTAGAAGGAATAATACATTTGAATGAGTTCGGTTTCTTGATTCAAATAGAACTGTGAATCCAAGTCTTAATTTGTGTTTACTGAGTTTATAATTGACGATAAGGTATGCAGAGGTTGACGAAAGTCAGTATTTCTTGACATCAATCTTCGTCCTTATTATTTTTAGGTGTGTTTATTACCACCCACATTTCGGAATAAGATCAGCCCAGCTGGTTCAAATGGTTAGACCCAAAACTGGCCATATGTCTAGTCCTCATGGATGGGAAACCGGAGATATATTGAACTAGTGATGGACCATTTAAACTGTAACAACCCTCAACATTTTGTCCTGGACATAGTCTCAAATTAATGGGAATTATACTTGTTGATTTGCGCAGCACCGAAGGGACCCGAACTAGAGAAAGGACAAAAGGAAGCATAATTCAAGAAAGGAGGCAGAACCACTTCACGATGCAGCTTGACATGGAGGCACCGTGAAGAACAAAACAGAGGACTTCAATTTTTTTTCTGGCAGAAGAGTCTCACACTGAGGAGAACTTATCATTCATTGTGGCGCTAGATGTCATATCTGTTTACATTAGAGCAAGTTCAGTAAGATGAAACGGAAGAAATTGAAGAGGAAGAAGAGGAGCTCTACTAGGGCATTGGATTTTCGGCCTTGGGGGATCATTTTTGGACTCAATAAGCTTATATCTTAGTAAGTAGATCTTGCTTCCTCTCCTCTCTTTTCTACCCATTTTTTTGGTGTGAAATCCGTGGGAGTAAACTAGGTTTCGAATTTATGTATAATCCTACAGATTAAAATGGTTGTAAATGAATTATTGAAGTGTTGTTTGGTATCTTTAAGCCTTGGGTATGAGTTTAGGAGGATTGTGTATGTTTTAGCATAAACCCTAGCTTGGAAATGAATGAGAGAACTTGGAATCCGAGATTAAAGCAGTGTTGGTTCATGGTTGGCATATGTGTTTGGGGCTCATTAATGTATAGTTATGCTATTGGAATAATGTGATAAGCTTGAATGGTTGAATTGTGGATTTTGGTTTGTATATGCATTATGTTAATTGAGGATATTGTGAAATTGAAGTGCGTAATTGGTTGATTGAAGGAATTCAATCCGTTGTTGGTACTTCGAAGGCTGGCCAAATTCCCTTGTGTGCGTTGCGTTGGCAATTCGAGACAGGGCTAAGCATAGGCCTGGCCAGGTCCGGGCTTCATAAAACCTGCACCCAGGCCTGGTATATGCCATGGGCTGGGTTTTCATTCTCGGCCTGGTGGCTCGGACCGGAGGAGCCTGGCCTAATGGGTTTCGGGTTGGATTGAGTTGGGCCGAGGTAACCCGCAGCACAAACAGCCTAGCTTAATGCACATAATTTCACTCATAAATTATATAAGAAATTGTTATAAAACAGAACATATACTAACACTGTCATATTAGATATTGTTCATACATAATGCTCTAGATCCACCAACTCTAATATGAATGAAGGTTATCAATTTATTTAATGAGATATGGTTAACAAATAAAACATGTAAAATATTTCTAACAAATAAAAATCAGTACCAAAGAACATGCAGGACATTACTGATACAATCTACCAATATAACAACCTTGGTTTCTTAAACGATAGATTTGAAGCCAAAGTCATCCCTTGTGGCTTAATCATAAAGATTTTGAAAAGCTGAGAAGTATTTCAAAATATCCACACAACACAATCATAACAACACTGAAGAATTCATGTATCAGCATAGAACCATTATTTCAAGAAAAAATAAATAATTTGATTCAACTACTTTCTTCAAATTGAGAGAAATGATGATAGTGGCATAGACAATAGGAAAAGACTTCATTACCTTCTTACATAGCCAAATACAAATACCACCAGCTAGAATCCCAATCACAACCTAGTTGCCAGCACCATGATCCTACCCTTCCTGTATGAGATCAAAACTTGCATCCTACATGGTTATCTCTGCTTTCCCATTGACACTCCAAAAGGCATATGTTATAATAGCAAGAAAAAGGGATGAAAGTTTTAAAAGCAAGTTTATTATATAAACTATTTTAGCTAAGTATATATACAGAGATTCCAACAAAAAAATCATTTTCTAATGAAAATGAATGACCAATGAATCTCCTCCAAAAAATTCCCCTCCCCCTAGAACAATTTAAAAAACTCAATTTCGCATAATATCCATAATCTGGCCCCATAAGATATACCTAAAAGAAGCGACTTTCTAAACTAATTACAAGTTGAGGGCATCTCCAGAATCTGAATTAAAAATCAATAGAAAAACAAATCACCATGGAAATCAGATATAATTAGGTCATTATAGGATAATGCACAATAATAGATAGCTAGTTCCAAAAGGGTAAATGGCAGATAAAGATCAATAGACATACCATTGCTTTAGGAGCTAAACAGGGCATCATAATTTCTTCTAGAAAAATTTAAACAAAGGACCAACTAAACTAAAGATAGTAATGGTGTGAGGTCTAATCCATCAATCCAACAATAAACAACATAAAGACAATGTAACATAATGCATCACCATTAGTTTCACCACAACTAAAAGAACAATATAATCCAACATCAAGTCTACAACATAATATAATGCATCACCATTAGTTTTATCACAAATCCAATAAAGACAAGACATAACAACTCCATTAAATACTGATAAAGCCACACAACACAACCCATTAGTTCCATGACAACTCCACTGAAGACAATACAACGTAAACTTAAACATGACTAAAAACTCAGCAACATTAAACATAACAAGCTTCAATTGGACTAGTTGGATGAATAGCTCCAGCTTGAGTATCTGTAAAGGTTTAAAAACAAGAGAATTATAAAAGATTTTAAATATGGTAATTAAGAGAAGATTTTAGATTAAATTGTAAATGAACAAAATATGAACAAACCTTTAGCAATTATTTCATCCACATCCTCCTCATCTATGCCTTCATAGTCACGAGGATCAATGTTGACAATTGTATTAGGGTCAAGCCAATTTTGACAGCAAATGAGTAATTCAAGTGTCCTTGCTTTTAATGAGCTTTGGATAGGATCAAGCATGCGTTCACTAGTGCTAAAAGCAGATTCTAAAGCAACTGTGGACACTGGAATTGCTAAAACATCTCTTGCAATTAGAAAGAGGATTTTATATTTTGATGCATTTTCTTTCTACCAACTCAAGATGTTAAAAGAAGGACTATCTTGAACTTCACTATCCACAAGATACTGTTCAACCTTTGATGTATGATCTAAGCTAACTTTCAATTTTTTCAAAGTTTCCCATTGACCCAAGATTTTGCTAGGTTCCTTAATTGGTGTACTTGAAAACCTTGATGAATCTGAATTGGTAGATAGACCACTATCTTCAGAGATATAACTTTCTGATTGTTCATTAGCATTACCCTCAAGCTGTGAATATTCATTATACAACCTATATAATGCATCCTTCACTTTCTTCTCCATAGCCTTGCACAATTATGGGTCCTCATACAACTCTCGAAAGGAGGCACTCACAAAGCCTAGTTTATATCTAGGATCTAAGACAGCATCCATAACCAACAAAGGATTCAAATTATCAAGCTTCCTCTAGTATTTGTCATACTTGGCCTTCATTCTTTTAGCCATATAATAGAATTAGTCATATCAAAAGTGTTTGATTGCAATACCTCTTGGATGGTGATGAGTTCAAGAAAGGCAGTATTAGATGTCACATGCAATGATCTAGAAAAAGAACAGAAATGCAACAAACACCTCTACCTTCCTCCAACCCATAGGCCCAGGAGGGTTTTCCCAACGTGAATCTTCCATAAAATGAACAACATACCCATCATCTTCATCTTCCATTTGATTAAAGACATTTTGAAACTTAAAAAGCTGTTTGTAACATAAGATATATGGAGTTCCACCTAATAGGAACATCCAAGGACACAAGACTCTTTGACTCTATCCTTTTTGCATCAACAAGATTTTTAAAAGCTTGAAATCTTGAAGGCGATAATCTAACATACTTGATAGCTTGATGAATGGTGTTGATAGAATCATCCATATCTTTCAATCCATCAATCACCACTAAGTTAAGAATATAACCACAACACCTCATATGAAGATAATCACTATTACACACCAAGCTATTCCAATTTTTCAATCGCTTCTTCAAATATGCCACTACTGTGTCATTAGAGCTTGCATTATCAACAGTGATTGTGAACACTTTTTCAATCCCCTAATTCAACAAACACTTTTCTATGGCCTTCCTAACTGTTTCACCCTTGTGATTGTCAATGTTTACAAAGTTTAGGATGCGCTTTTGCAACTGCCAATTGTCATCAATAAAATGTGTTGTGAGAGCCATATAGTAAAACTTTTGCATAGACGTCCATGTATCAGTTGTAAGACACACACAACTATAAGATTTTCTTAGATGCTTTTTCAATTGTGCCCCTTCATCATCAAACAATTTTAAAGAATCTTGAGCAACCGTGACTCTAGATGGAACTAGGAATCTAGGCTCAAGAGTGTTACTGTTCTTGCAAAACCCTTGTCCTTCTACCACATGAAAAGATTGCTCATCACATATCACAAACTCTGCCAAGGCTCGACGACATGCCTCTAAACTATAAGTGTGAGGAACTGAGCTTCTAGTTGAGCCCACAGACCCATCTCCTGATAATGTCTCAATGTATGCTAGGATTGTCTGATTCTTTTTCCTATATGGATTCTTCATGCATTTCTCAAGGTGCCTCTTTAAAGTCCCAATGCCATGCTTGTTTGAGTCAGTAGCACAAGAAATCTCACAATATTTACATACTGCTCTAGGTTTCCCATTGGTCTCATCCAAAGGAAGCATGATAAAATACTGCCAAACCGATGACTTCTTCAATGGTGGTTTACAAATGGGATTATTAGCAGCTGCTGCTTATGCTTCTGAAGGAGTAGAAGAACCACCAACTGCCTCTAAAGGATTAGTAGTACTAGTAGGAGTTTCTAAACTGGTAGAAATAAACCCAGGACTTTTTGAAGGAGTAGAAGCAATACCCAGTGTTTCTGAAGGAAAAGGACCACCACCAGGTGTGTTTGAAGCAATTGCAGTTCCAGCACCACCATGTGTACTTGAAAGAAGATCACTGGTCTGAATTGTGTCATTTGGTGCCCCACTAGTTGGAATTTGGGACACAGGATTATCCATTGAGTTTTTTGCAATTCAATTATAAAATAAATGAGAACTAAATATATATTTATTAAATAGTTAACATGGTAACGACATCAAAAAGCAATTGTGGACAACATAACTAGAAATCTTTTTATGTTTACTAAATAAATGAGAACTAAATATATATTCACTAAATATAAAATAAATAAGAACTAAATATATATTTACTAAATATTTTTTTATGTTTAAAGGATTACTCCATTCAAACGGTAAAAATGAATCAATAATTCTAAAATCACAAAGGTAATGGTAATGAGGTAATCTCCAAAATGTTTCTTTTCTTGGGTTAAGCTTCCATATTCCAATGGGTACTGATCGTTTACCAATAAAAGTTTGATTTGTGATGGAGTGTTTTCTTTTTGGATGCAAGTGATTACTTTTACACAATATATATGAGTATTATTTTGTTTTTAAAGGAATTGTTTTTTTCTAATTTTATATTCATATTCAATTTCAGTGTCAAAGTGAAAAGAATTGGGGAAGAAAAGTAACAGAGGAGTTAGAGCTTTATTTAGGACTAACGTAATTGAAAGCTGAAATCTTAAAACATTAAACTAACAAAGTGATTAGAGAAGACAAGAAAAGCAAGAGCCAAGATGTGAGGAAAGAGCTAAGAAAAGGAAAGAGAACCTGTGGATTGTGTTGCAACTAAGAGAGTGTGTTAGTAGGGGCTAGGGGCTGAATTTGCAGTGCCGAGATGAAAACAAGAAGAATAATGGTGAGCTGCGATGTTGAGAGGAAGAATGCCAAGATAACCTACGATTACGAGGTTGCGAGTCTGCGATGATGAGAGGAAGAGTGAGTTTGAGGAAATAAATCTGGGTTTGACCTCAGAGACAAGGAGGAAAATGTCAGGGATCGATGCTTGGAGTTTGAGGCTAGAAATCCCAAGTCTCACTGTCTCAGAGTCTAAAATGGCAACGTCTAATAATTAAGGAACTAGGGCTAAGGGTTTTTTTTTTTAAAATATAGTAGTAGTGAGCTAAACGGGTTCATCGGTCTCGATATTTTGGGACCGAATATCTAACCCATGCACTGGCCTGAACCGGTCTGATAGCCCAAGAATCTGCCTTTTTCTTCCCCGGTACCACTTTTGCCCTGACCCAACCCAACCCGATTTTACTGGTCCGATCCGAGTTCTCCGAGTTTGCCGGGTTAGTGCACAGCTCTAATTCGAGATAACCAAGTGTATGTTGTATATGTGTTGATTTATTGTTATATGTGTATGTTCCTTTCGTACCATGATATTACTTGTGTATATGTTTGTTCTTTTCATATCATGGTATGTGCATGGGTAGCAGAACTATGGTACGTAAGACCTACTCTTATTCTTTGTTTCTAGTGCATGAATATGTTAATTTTATTTATGTATACGATTAGTAAGCATCCCCACATGATTGTATGCTAGCATGATGACGATGACAATTATGAGTATGATGATGATTGTGTATGACATAGACATGTTAGCATAGCATTGAGCATCATCACCACATTATGCATATGAGAAATGATTGATTGGGTGATGATGATTTGAAATATGATGATATCATATAGTATAACAAACCACTAGTGGCCCAGTGGCGAGGTTGATGATTGTATGTTCTTACCACTAAATCTTCTCCTATGGCTAGAAGAGTTAAGTAGCAGTGGATTTGGGGATACACCTTCCATATATCACTACCATTTCGGGTGGTCTAGGGGAAGGAGAACCATAGTCTGAACACTTATGTGGCCTTTGACTAAGTTGTACTAGTGGGATGTGAGCTTAATAATGTCCCGGAATCAGTCTTCATTGGTTGTTGGAAGGGAATCACTTATCGAGTATACTATATGGTGGTAACTAGCCTGTGGTCTTGGCCATGTACAATATGGGGCATTCATTTCATGACATTACATTGTATCTCATGCGTATACTTTGTTACATTGACTTTATATGTTGTTTGCTGTGCGTTTTTCCTGGTTACTGCGACTCTATCTCACACCCCTCTATGATTAACATTTTAGGCGAAGACTCTAGCATTAGTCTAAAGAAAACTAACGAATCTTAGTTCTTTCAATCATGGGAATATTTGAGAGCTGGTAGCTTTATGTTATTGTTTATGTAAAGAATTGTGCCAAGTAGTGTATTGTTGTATGCCTTGCTTGTAGCTTTGAAATCTTGGGAGTATTATACTATATGTGGCATTTTATAATTGGTTGAATAGTGATGAATGTGATGGTTATGTGATGTGATATGATTCTAGACCTCGGTATGGGTCACTATGTGCTTGTGTATGTTAGGTTTGGCAGTCCTAATTATGAGCCCAGCATGGTTTGGGACATTATGTATGTGTTTTGGGGCATAGAGCCCATTGTGCTGTTTTGAGGGTTCAAGGGGATCGAAACTCAGAGGAGTGGTTTCTCAAGAGTGAAACTTTCTTGAACAAGTTAATTGTATCATTTGTAACTTGTGGAAATGGTCCTGAGCTACTAATTGGTTATTGGTGGCAATTGGAAGTGTTAAGTTCTTAGTTTTGGTCAAAAAGTGATCAAAATAGTTTCAAATGTCAAAAATCTCCATATAGAGGTATTTTGTAGTGTGGTTGATGTCTAGTTAGATTAGGTATAGAGTGACCTGTAGGAGTTGGAATCAAGTCAATTGAAAATCGAAACACGAAGTTGTACTTGTCGAAAGTTCACCTGAATAATCAGCAAATTGCTGATATGGTTATTGTCATAGGTGCCACGACGCCAACCCATTCTGTCTCTCTAAAGCCGCGATAGGCCGGTCTAGCTAGTTACGGGAAAAAATTTAAGAAAAAAACGGAAAATGAAGAATGAAGAAGATTCACGAGAAGGATAAAGAGAACAAGCAAATAAAAATAGAAGAAGCAACATATCTAACCATGACTTATATTTTGGATCCAAATTTTTTTTTGAAACATGACTTATGCACTAGAGGAAGTATAAATTACTAATAATTGGTATATTATTAAAAAGTAATTATTAGTAAGCAAATTTTAACAAATATTAAATAAAGAATATTAGATCATTGTTATTGTTGAATGATCATTAAAAAGACAAATTTAATTAAAAGTCCAACAAATTTTAATTAATAATTAACTAATAATAAGCAAATAATAATGGTTAGAAATAAAATAAAACTATAATTATGTAGCAAACATGTACTAATTATGCAAATATAAATTTAATAATTAATTGATAAAAATGGTTGATTATAAAATAAAAAAGATGATTAATTTGTAATAATTAGCTATTAAGTATAAAATTTGGTCATCTCATATATAGTGACTATCAGGGTCATATCTTGCTCTTCTTCTATTACATTGTAGTCATTCTGGTCATATGTATTCTTTTGTATGGTACAATTCAGGTGACTCAATTCTTGATAATGTTTGTGCAGTATTCAAATCAAACTAAATAGAGTCAACAAGAGAAATTGACTTGCAAGGAGTCTCAAATGCTTGATTTGATAGATCACCATATTGAAGTAGATACCTGTTGTATTCAGCACCAAATAAGGTTGGGTCATCCAATAAAAACATGAATGATAGAGACTGACCAGGAATAGGAGAGCTTAGTGGAGGTAATGAAGATGGCAGCATGAAAGAAGAAGAAATGAACCCTACAAATGTACTAGATGTGGTTGAAATAATGGTGTGATCTTATTCCTCTTTATCTTCTTCTCGAGGAGCAAATGATGACTTGGTTGACGAATAGCCATCATGTTACTTATTTGGGTCTTCTATGTTAAGGGACTTGTGGATGTGTAATATTTGTTAATGCATGAAAAAAACCAACCAAAAAGGAATTCACGAAAAAAATATATTATTACAAGTGCCCAAATTAATTATTAATTTTAAAATAAAATATTGTTCTTATAATCAATTTAAATTTTATTATTAACTATATAATTACACAATATTTTATATTTAACAAAATACATTATAATTGCCTAAATTAATTATTAATTATTAATTTTATAAGCATTACTGACAAATAAAATATTTACTAAATATATAAACTACATCACCTAAAAAAATTAGGATAGTGTAAACATTACTAACAAAATGAAATATTTACTTTATTGTTAAAATTATTGTTGTGTTGCTATTTCTTCCAGCCACATGTACATTGTTTTAGTATAGGAAATGGGAGAGTATGATATAAGTAAGATTTGACACATTTTTCTTTTGAAAAATAAAAAAAAATGAAGGCTAAAAAATTTTTAAAATGTTTTTTTACTTTGTCTGTTGAATTGGCCAGTCATGATTCTTGACTAGATTAGAATGAGTCACTTTCTAATAAAGTGAAGAATTTGGCTTCTTCACTTTTTTTAAAAAAGAAATAAAATAAAAGATTAAACTTAAAAAAACTAAGTTAAAACTGAATTATTAAGAAAACAATCTATATTAAATAATTAGCCAAAATTAAAAACTATAAATTATGATTAATTAAATTATATTAGACAAAGAATGCTATATCAACAAAAATATTACACTAAAAAACCTATATTACAAATTGCATTAACAAAAAAAATACACTTACTAAAATTAATATTTCACTTGAGTTTAAAAATAAATGGAACTGGAGGGGTCACGCAAGAAGAAGAACAAAATAATGCTCTACAAATCAAATAACATAATTATTTTGGTGTATAATTAAATTAAATCTATTCTTATAAAACTTGATAAAAATTGATTAGAAAGAAGATAAGTACCAATATGAAAAGAACAGTTCCAACGTGAACGAAGTTGTGGTAATAAAGCCCAGAACATACAAGAAGTTAAAGAAGATTAGATAATAAAGATGGAAGTGTGGTATGGAAAATGTAGCAACAATAAAGAAATGAAGGAGCCAAAAAACTGAAAAAACAATGAATTACTGACGGAGAGCAACTTTAAATAGAAGAGCTATGTAACTCTAGTATCATGGATTCCTTTGTTTTTCCTCCTTTAACACACTAACTTTTCTTTTTTAATTTATGCTGAAAAAGTGAGGCAAGATTTTTTAGACAGAAGAAGTTGAGAATAACTACTTATGCGACTTCATCAGTAACTTCCTTTTCTTTTATTAAAAAAGTGTTTAAAAAAGTGAAAAAGTCTAGGTATTCGGCTTCTTCACTTTACTTTTTTAAAAGAAATTTGAAGAAACCTAATACATGTTATTCTACTTCTTTATTATTTTTTTAAAAATTTTGATTGTATAAACATATTGGATGTGATTACATGCAGAGATTCTCTGCCTCTGCATGCAACTTTTATGCTATATTTGACTAAAAATTAGAGAAAAAAAATGCTTGAAATGTTTCTTTATTACATAGATTCTCATACTTCATTCAAAGAAAAAATCATGTACATAAAGTATAGGGAATGAGAAAATCTTGGTTAGGACAAGATTTGATGCTAGTTAATTACTAATAAATATTTATTAGATTTTTAATTAAATTTATATCTTTTTAATGATTATTCAATGGAAAAAAGATAATTAGGAATTTCCATAAAAAAATTTTCCAAACAAAGGATCCTTGGGCATGGTTGAAGGTAGAAGCCCACTTGGGCATATGAATATTTTTTTTGAAAAATATTTATATATGTTTTCTTATGTGTCTTTTGTATCATTTTCCAATTAAAAATTAACATGTGGATTTAATTATTAATTATATATTAAAAGTATTAACTTCTTGAACTTAACAAAATTTAAAAGATCTATATGTTAAATTTTAATTGGAGAATAATATAAAAAATATATAAGAAAAAGTATATAAGTTTAATCATATTTTTTACGGAGTTCCAAATTATCTTTTTTCCTTATTCAATAATAATAATGATCCAATATTTTTTATTTTATATTTGTTAAAATTTATTTACTAATAATTATTTTTAATACTATATCAATTATTAGTAATTTATATTATAAACTATGATTATTTCTAATCAATATAGAAATCATTAATTAATTATATTAATAATTATACAAATAATATTCTTTATTTAATCGTTGTCAAAATTTGTTTTCGGACAGGGGCATGCTGCTGGATGCATTCTTTACTAATAATTATTTTTTAATAATATACTAACTATTAGTATCCTTCATCAGTTTGACTAATTAAAAAAAAAAGGACCGGATAGGAAACGTCCCACCAAGAGTTTTTGTAAAAATTAAAATTGAACAAAAGCAAAAAACTTGCCAAAAGCAAGACTTGTTTTTCTTAAAAAAAAAAGTTGTGTACTCGATATTCGGCTTATGCTGTTTATTTCAAAATATAAGTTATATTTACATACCTTAAATCCATCAAGAAATTATTAATTTTTTTAAAAATTTTCATAATTTTTTAAATTTACTTTTATTAAATAAAGATAAAAATGAATTATTCTCTCTCATATAACCTTTTTTTTATTTTTCATTCTCATAATTAAATATTGTCATAAATAGGAGTAAAATTGTAAGAAAAATATTAAATAGTTACTAACTTTTATAAAGTAATTTATATTTTGAAATTTTAATTCCCAATAAATCTATCTTATATTTGAAATGATGATAAGTATATATTAATGGTTAAATCACATTTCCTTCTATCCACTTTGTTTATTATAGATTGGTGTAAAAATTCTAACACGCTGTGTTTTGATAATTTTTTTTTGTCATATTTGACTCAAAAAACTTGAGAGAAGCTTGTGGAAGCATAAATGAGAGAAAAAATTTTTATTCAAGAAATAAACTATGATAATCTATGATACACATATACGAGTATGATTATCAGATATAATACAATATGATACATATAATATGATAAATTTTAAAATTTTATCATACGATTATGAGAGATATACATATAAAATATATGTATATATTTAACAAATTAATATACAAAAGATAAAAAATATGAAAAGTTAACTTTTAAATAAGTATTTTAAAAATAATATAAAGATATTTAAAATAAAAAATTAAAAATTGAGTTTTTATATAAAATCTTAAGTTGTTTTAGAATCTTTGAAAAAGAAAAACTATATATATATAACATGTATCATAAAATATAGTATCTGTATTATATTTAATATGTATAGAAAACCGGTACATCTTTTTTTTTAAGCTATATGTGCATCATAGCTGATTATCCTTGGATAGCGAAAAAAGTGCATTAAATTAATATTAATATCATTAATTAAATCATTTAATGCTTACACGTTTTCTGAAAGCTATCTAATCACTGCACCGACTTGTATCTCTTGACAGATTTCAACAATATAATATAAATATTTGCTAAAAATACAATATAATATAATTTTAATATTAAAATAAATCAGGCTAGTCGTAAAAATTTTTTCAAATACAAAATAAAAAATTAGTTCGATTATGATATTCTAGCCGCATTCGATAATGAGTATTATCATACATTTGAATAAAAACTTAATTACTCTGTGGTGAGCTATATCTTTCTAGGTATTATCTTTCTATGTTGCCTATTTTGGAGAGATTTTTTTTGGAATTAAATCTCTCATTCTTTAACTTTGGATAGTTAATTTTTTTTTTAATTTTTTAAGTATATATTATTTAAAATATATTAATTTAATTATAACTAGTTTTATCTCAAATCAGATCCCGATCAGATTATTGAACTTTGAATCGATGTCTTAGTCAGTTACTAATTAGTCCGATTTTCTTAACATTTATTACTACAAGAATGCTCAGGACTATTTGGTTCAAAAGACTTGAAATAGAAGAAAGATGAGAAAAATTTTTCCATCTTTTTTTTTTTTCTAAGGCGCCAAATATAGGGAAAGAACACTTTTCCTCTTATTTTTATACAAGAGAAAAAGGAAAAGGAAAGAGGGAAAATATCTTATTTAATTTAAAAAAATTAGGATAGAAAATTTTTCCTCATTCCTCCAAATATTCCAGACTATAAGGTGCTAGAGTTTTTTTTTTCTTTTTAATTGATGCAAAACTCTTACAGAGTTTTTCTTCTTGTAAAACTTCTATAGGGTTGATTAAAATCAAATTAGTAATATGAATCGTGTCAAGGCTAACATTAAATACATTAGGCTTTAAGCAACTCGAATGAATTATTTTCTTATATCTCAATAATTAATTAGATATGTTAGGGTATGTTTGGTATGATGGATGGAAGGGAAGAAGAGAGATTTTAATAGAGGGGAGGGATTTTAATATCTCAATAATTAATTAGGTTGTTGGGTATCGATATGCAACTACTCCAACGCCTCCGCACAATTGCCAAAACCTACTAATTACTTTTTTTGTGTCATTCTATTTGTCCTTTAAGGTTTTAATATATAAATTAAGAAATATAATTAATATGTAAAAATTTCTCTTAAAAATTTTAATGTGTTTTTCAATAAATGGATAGATAAAAAGAGTAACTAATATTATTATTTGATTTTTAAAATGATTGATAAAGGTATATATATGAAAAAATAATATTAATGTTGTCTTGAAATTTAAAAATGATAAATAAATAGAAATAAAAATTTCCTTCAAAACTGATAATTAAAAAAATGGAGGTAGTACTTGATAATTTATTGCGATCTTTGATTCTTTTTATAAAGAATAAATAATTAATTCACTAGAATCAAAGAAAACCATTAAACACAATTAAATGAAATTAATATATGTCATAATATGAAAATTATTTTAAAAAATGTCCATATTTAATTGAGTAAACTTTTAATAATAGCTTACATAATTATAGTACCAATTCCAAGTAAAATATTAATTAAGGAGAAAAAGTAAAAAAGAAAATAATCATTTAATATTTGAGACAATAGTAGTGAGATTCTTATAAAAAGGAACAAAATGCTTTTCCAAAAAATCTCTTATGAAAAAAGTCCAAAAGAAATATATGCTAAAAATGGAGGTACTACGTTTTAATTATATATTTTTTAATTCATATGCTAAAATCTTAAAGAAAAAAAAAAGAGGCTTACATAAAGAAACGGAATCCATGGAACTAATCTCTTTGAAATATTTTAAATATTTAAACTGAGGTACTACATTTTAGTTATAATTTTTTAATCTATTTGAAATATTTAATTAAATTTAGATATTTTATTTTTTTTTTATTTTTGAAACTTTAATATTTTTAATTTTAAAAAGAAATATAACACAAAAAATATTTTTATCTGTTGACTTTGAAAATAATTAAAGTTAAAATAAAAAAATATATCTATATAAATCAAATTCAGATAATTTAAAAATGAGTAAAAATAAAATTAAACTGTTTCTCTAGAAATGAAATTACAGTAGGAGGTAATTAATCTTCTAAATTGAATCTACCAACCTCTTTGGAATCTTAAACATATTACTAAACATTGGGATTTGGATCTTTTATAATGCCCACCTCCTTTAATTGCTTAAGGACGGTATAAAAGTTAAAACATTTATATTATTTTTATATTTTTATTTTATATATAATAAATTTATTTTTTTCAATGCACTGCATTTAAACAATTGAGAAAAATTAGCACCGCATATAATGCAGGTCCCTAAACATTGATGGTTTCATTGATAGTTTTGAAATAACAACATATTCTAAGTTTAACCCTTTATTAAAACTGTACTCTCAGAACCATAAAATACTGGATAAGTCATTCAGAAAAAGATAATCCGTATTCCTTAATTAAAGTTATTGTAAAAATTAAAACACAATCCTTAACCGTATATATATGAATAATATATACAAGAAATCAATAATTGTTTTTTGGCCCGAACACAAGAAATTAATAGTTAACACATTAATATTATAGTCCTTAATAAATTCAGATGCGAACTTTTTAATGACAACCCGTTATAAGGTATGGTAAAGTTATCTTATACACGACATAAAAATACTACGTTTTAATTAGCATACATCATAGAAAAGAGAAGTATATGATTTATATACCCTTATTTATTTGGAGCTCAAAAATTATTGAACAACGAACGTCACCATCTTCTTCCCTCCCCATTTAAATCCCCACTCCCTTCGCCTCTATTTCTAATCATTACGATCTTAAAGCAAGCAACTTCCATAGTCGTTTGCACTAATTCTGCCTTCTCCTTCTTTCTCTTCCGTACGTAGTATCCATGGAAGCTTTTCGTCATTTTCAACCCATCTCAAAATGTAGCACCCATGAACGCCAATGCCAAACCGTCATCTCCGACTTAGAAGGCACGCTTCTCGTGTCACGAAGCCCTTTCCCTTACTACATGCTCCTCGCTATTGAAGCCGTAAGCTTCCTTCGAGGAATCCTCCTCCTTTGCTTTAGTTGCCTTTGTGTATCTCACGTACTTGTTCGTCTCCGAAATCATCGCCATCAAAACCCTGATCTTCCTCACCTTCGCCGGACTGAAGACCAGAGATGCGGAGCTCGTGTCACGGTCAGTGCTGCCCAAGTTCTATGCCGACGACGTCCACCCAGAGACATGGCGGGTGTTCAATTCCTTTGGGAAGAGGTACATTGTGACAGCGAGTCCGAGGTTGATGGTCAGTGCTAAGAACGTTTGTTATAGAAGCGTTCTCTAGAGTTTTGGGAACGATTCAAGATCGTTTTTAAAACATGAAAACAAATGTTTACAAAACTCAATTTCTACGTCAATTAAAACAGTAACCTACGTAACAAATCATTTTCTGCGTCAACTAACTAATGTAGAATTACTTATTTTGTTTACGTCGAACAGATCCACATCATCACTTCAACCGACATAAAAAATAAAAAAAATAACGAAATATTTTTGTGATAGCACATTTAATGTTTTTTTCCACAAACGCGCTTTG
Source organism: Adenanthera pavonina (assembly GCA_026686845.1). Classification (NCBI taxonomy): domain Eukaryota; kingdom Viridiplantae; phylum Streptophyta; class Magnoliopsida; order Fabales; family Fabaceae; genus Adenanthera; species Adenanthera pavonina. The sequence goes on from JAIVEN010000010.1 coordinate 38,274,144, forward strand.
TTTGTTTGTATTTAATTTAGATAGATTAATTAGAATAATTATTGCATTTAATTACGAGTAATTTAGGAAAATAGAGATAACTTTTGATAAATTTAATAACAAAACATACTTTTAATTAATTTTTTTAATTCGCATGAAATAGTTGAAAGTGAGTTATAATAGAAAACAAATAGAATACTTATGTTTTTTCCTTCATGTCCCTTATCTATAATTAAAAGATTGAGATAAATATTATTAGAAGTACGAGAGTTAATGTAATTAATAAAGGTAAATAGTGAAAAATATTAAAATTTTTTGATAAATTTAATTATCTAACTTCTTTTTCTTAAGATATATGAAATAATTGAAAATATCTTATATTTATGATCAAAGGAAGTATATATGATGGTAACAAAATAATATAAAATGTTAATGCTATCTAATTAATCTGATTAATGTACAAATTAGATAATTCTGGGCTGACAATGTTTGGGCTTGTAAAGAAAACACTTGGTAGCCCAATTAATATATGTTGACCTCTCAAACAAGGGCAAATACAAACAATGCACATTACAATTGCTAATTATAAAAATTTGTGCGAGCCCCATTTCAAGATGAGTTACACTTTTTGCAACTTGTAAATAAGATGGCAAGACCCTCCTCCCCCGGTGCTGTGGCAGGATTTTTTACTTTTTTAAATTTTTCTAAAATTAAAATTTGTAGATAAAAATATATATTTAAGGGATTATGTAGTCATGTATTTGTGTAGTTTTAAAATTTTATTTATTAAAAAATCATATAATATAAGCTGGACCTCTACAATCATGCCGTTTTTTAGTAACGAAGAAAAAATATTAAAAAGTTTATAACTGCACAAATACATAATTGTATAACATATGGAAATATATTTTTCATCTACAAATTTTAATTGAAAATTTTTTAAAAAATAAAAAAATCCTCCCATAGTAGCATTGTGACAGGAGGGGTCTCGCAAGAGAGACTGCAAGTCCCGTGACTACTTATACTTTTCATATTTTATATTGATAGGCAAGCCAACTAATAGTAGTAGGTTTTAGTGGTTCAATATTTATTTCCCTTATCAAAGATATATACAAGAGTTGAGTTTTGTAGATAAGAAAAAAAAAATGTCATTGAAAAGCTTTACACCCATGTAATGTCAATCAATTTAATTTGAATTAGTCAACAATGATTATGAAACTAAAATTGTGGCATGCACGCTATGATGGAACCACATGTAGAGAACCATTTCTTTCAAGGTTCAGTGCTCTTTTTGAAGAATTAACCGAGAGGATCATTCCTGTGGCTATCAACACGAGCCAGACTGTAACAGTTCATGGGTACAAGTTATTGGACCCTTACTTTGTGTTAATGAACCCTATGCCTATGCCTACCAATGAGATCGCTTTAATTTTCTGAAGCAGTTTCCCGCTGAGCTCAAATATGCGACAAAGGGAAGTCACAGTTTGAAGTTGCAAATTATATTCACTCCATGCTTGTTGGAACTGATGGGAGAGAGTTCCATCGAAGAAGGAGAAGCAGAAATATAAGACGGCTAGCTTGATTCAATGTTTCAAAGTTAATTATTACAGGCTGGACAAGAGAAGCTAAGTACGCGGTAGTTTGGTGATCCCTTTCGGATTCTGAATTCATTGGGTTTCTTCTTTCTAATGTATTTATAAATGTTTAGGACTACGTACGCATATATACATATATAGCGATAAACATATCGAATAAACATATTGAATGTGAGAATAATCAATACCTATTCATTTTTTTTTACTTATGATTTGTTTAATCTCAGAGACATTAAAATTAAGATGTTGGACCACTCATTTTGATTTCTGATTGCGTTACATAGCAATAATATATATCCTGTTATGATGATGAAGAGGCCAATGATATGTATAGGCTCCAAGGATTTGAATGAGTTTGGTTTCTTCTCTTGATTCAAATAAAATTGTCCATCTGAGTCTTAATTTGTGTTACTGAGGTTATAATTGATGATAAGGTATGCGACTCACCTGTCGGCCGGTATTATTCGTCATTAATCTTCTTTAATATTCTTAGGTGTGTTTACTGCCGCCAAGATGCTTTAGAAAAATCAAAATACTCAAAATTTTAAGAGTAATATGAGTGGAGTAATATGAGTCACGTCAAGGCTACCATTAATGGCCTATTTGATTTGCATTTTTTCAAATCAAACCATGGTTTCTAATCATCATTTTTTCATTTTTCATCTAAACAGGTTTTCAGTAAATTTCTCTACTTTTATCCAAATTTCATTTTTTGTAAACTGTGATTATTCTAAAAGACTTTTTACAAAAAGGTAAACCAAACAGCACTAAATGAGTTAGGCTGCTTTTTAAGCAACTCGAGTTAATTTGTTTTCTTATCTCAATAATTATTTTGAAAGGAAAAGAATCTTCACCCCAGTTTAAATGTTCATTACATATGTAACACATGTCATGCGTATGCACAATGATTTCATTTCAATAAGTTCAAAAAAAAATATTATTAATCCCTATTTTTGATACCGAAAAAAAAAAAAACACCACATCCGAACTAGCAAATTAATCCATTTTAAAGTAATCAGGAATAACTTTAAAGTGGAATGGATAAGAAGGCTAATATATATATTACTCCTTGTGTCTCCAGCTTCTTTAGGTATAGGGCCTTAATTACTGCATTCTCATTTTTTTTATTGCAGGGACAACATCCTTTTCATCCATTTTTAGGACACAAGAAAGTCTTCCTATTTGTAAAGGTTTATTCTGATAATTATGTGAATTTTAATAAAAATCAAGCAAACATTCGGAAAAATAATGTAATGTAATACTAATTAAATTCTCATGTATCCCCAAAAATAAATATATGTTAAAATTTATTAATATGTAAATACCAAACATAGATATAAAATTCATTAAACAAGTGAAAAATATGGAGAGATGTAGGGATATATGGACCTCTGTGTGTACTCTGTGTGTGTGTTGACTCGCACCCCATGTTAAGAGAATTTCCCATGCATCTCCATGGAAAACTATCGTCATCACAAAATTCCTTAAAAGAATTGACTCCGTATGTTGTCAGCTTTTAATCAGGCACACAACCAAAGGACCACTCTTATAAGTCTCACATCATTTGTATCAATCTTTTGAATGTAATTTAAATGTTTGAAGGATAATTAACTTTACTCGACAGCATACTTAGTTTTAAGAATCAAATTCTTCAATTCCCCTTGGATTGTTTGTTTCAGTTAGATGGATGTTCCTTTCGTGCATTATCTATTCCCTTCAAACATTTGTTGAGAGGAAGTGCTGTTAAGTTTCACATAATTATCTGCATGAACCTACTAACCTACTTAATACTAATTAATGTTCTGTGATCAGATAATTCTAGATACAAGTGATATTGTCATACGAAGAAATGAGGTGCACGTCAAACACTAAAATCGTTAATTTGAGAGGAAAGAGGATTGTTGGTTGACACAAGTTAAAAACTCAATAGAAAAAATTTAGGAAAATTACCAGTACGCCCCTCCAATTTCATAGAAAATTCAAAATATACATGGCATGCAGGCAGCCCACGAAAAAATATATTATGCAGTCTAACTTATATATATATATATAGTATATTGATGTTGTTGTTGATATTAACTACAGACATGGAGCATGATGAGACTGATCAATAAATAATGTAGCGCAAGAAATTAAAATTAGGGGAATAAAACAAAAAGGATGCGGAAAGAAGGGAGCCTTAGCTAGTGATAAGTCAAAATTTTTTGGTACACATATCGGTACCCATACTCCACTCTATTTTTTCACCTCGCAGGCTATAATGTAATATTGTTAAATATTCGGTAATCAATTCACGTCATACATAATTAAGTAATTTTTTATTCAAAATTTAAAATATTATTGATTATTCAAAATAAGTAAATTATTCATAAATAATTTATATTCATTTGGATCATTATTTAGTTTCTTGGTGTTATGTAACAATTCAAATTGAAGCCAACAATTTGAAATATAATATCATCTGAATTTTATAGTCTTATACATTATTTTTTGCTTTTATTTTACATTATTTTATTGTTTCATTGGCAGTTCATATCTAAGGCCTATTTGGTTCCACATTTGGAACTCATTTTCAAGCCAAAACTCTAGTTTTGTCCAGTGCCCTAAATAAAACTACTCAAATGTAAACTATATCACAAGTACAAAACCAAGTTAACATAAAAACAATTTGTCTTTTACTTCTATCCAAACTCGGTTTTGATAAATGCAGAACCAATTAGACCCTAAACCATCACTGAAGCATAGAGGTTCATATCAAATCGGGATAGTGTGGTTTAAGAGAGCCATCAAACCCAACAAAGAGATTGGTTAATGAGAATGACGTAGGTGGGGGAGAGAGAAGAATAAGGACTTACTTATGGCATTGTGTAATCAATTTAGGTTAGAATCAGTTGTAGGATTTCTCGTCTCTTCGGTAATTTGTTAGGGAATGGTCCTTTTTTTTTTATTATGGAATGATTTACTTTTTGCCCTAAGTCTTCAGTATCGAGAAGGATACTTTTACCTAAAAAAAGAAAAAGGCCTTGGGTATTCCCGTGGGTTTTAACTATGAAGGGTGTCCTAATCTCATGGGTAAGGAGAAAAGGGTATGGTCCAATGCTACTTTTTTTTTTAAAACATTGCGAGGGATTGAACTTTTGACCATTATTCATACCCTAATCACCCTTGTTACTTGTAACAACCCTCAACATGTCATCGTGGGCTTAGTCACAGGCTAATAAGAAGTTGCCTTGCATTTTGTGGAACACCAAAGGAATTAGGATAGGAGAACAGATCAAAGTGGGACAAAATCTGAAAATAGATATCTACCACCTTACTCATTAAATACCCAAAATAAACACCTGCCGTCTCAAAAGACACAGAAAAAAAAAGGGATTAAACCGTACAAAGTCGTGATGAGTTATAGTACCATTGTGGCCTCAGTGAGACAGTAGCACTTGATTTTACGACTGAGCTTTTGGTGCCGCAGTGCCAATTGCTGATACCATATCAGCAAACTTCTAGTTTTCGAATCAAAATTTCGACTTGTACAATTTCATACTCCGACCTCCGATTGACTTGATTCCAACTCCTAAAGATCAATCTTGTTCCAATCTAACTATGGACACTATTTTTACTCGAATCCATCTCCGTATAGAGATTTTGAAATTTCATGATCGATTTGGTCACTTTTAGCCATAAGTAAGAACTTGACACCACTAATAGCCACCCATGAGCAATTTGCATTTAGAGACTATTCCAATAGGTCATAAGAGGCATAAGAAGCATGCCCAAGAATGTTTTAACCCAAAGAAATAGTTTATCTGAGTTTTGACCCCCTTCATACTCTAAGTTGAACTAATGGGCTATATGCCCATTTCACATATCAAAGACCCAAAACTAGCACTTAGCCCATAATCCAGGCATAAAAACCCAAAGTGGACTAGAGGCATCAACCTCAGGTCTAACACAAGCTAATATTCAAGAGAGACATATCACATAATGCGTATAAGACATAGTCAACATTTAACATAACACTAACATGGTTTTAGGCTCGTCAACACCAAGTAGGCCATCAAATGCGGTAAAAATACTATAGTGACACTTTACTAGGAATAAAAGAACAACAAACACTTAGGGAGCGTAGTCCTTGACACCCATAATTATAGTCTCAATCTTCTTTGCCCCTTTCTTGTCCTTGCTAGAGCTAGATCCTTCACTTGGAATTATTAACCATGGGGTGAGACATACGCCCCAGTAACCAAGGGTAAACATACACATACACATAATCATGCTTTCATGTTAATAACAGATATAATTCATCACTAATGCTATATGCATGATATATAGACACCAATCCTATCAATACATGGGTAGAACCATTAGTTAGTTACCATGAGAAGGTAACCTGAACCAGTGGCTTCCTTCCAATAACCTGTGATGGTTGATTCTGGGGTCACTATTCAGCTCTCCTCCCAATGATCAAGACCTGACCAAAGGCCATTTCACCAAAGGTTGGACCATGGCTCTCTTTCCTCTAAACCACTCGAAATTATGGCTATTTAGAGAAGGTGCACCCTAATTCACAGCCACCTGAGTTTTTCGGCCATAGGACGACTACTTAGTGACTAGATTGTACATAAGCCGCACCGCTTGAACATAAGGCCTTATGTGGTATTTATCGGATTGGCATGCCATGTGGTATATAGAGTATCGTCACCTAGACCATATGTCCCAAGAATGTATACAATGAGACAATGCCTAATGCATGCTAACATGTTGACATATATCACTTTTTAATATGCCAGCATGCCATATGAATGTATACAACATATCGTCGGTGCACAATCATCATTTCATATCAATAATCATCGTGGTTTATATATATATATATATATATCATAATCATTAACATCATATTGCCATTCTCATCATACAACATGATAAGGATAGGTAACTTATTAGCCATGTAGCTGTATATATCATGATATGAATATGATCAACCATAACCAAGCTATAAGACATATCATGATTTGGAAAAGTAAAACATATATATAAAGTGTGGATATCATGATATAAAAATGACTGAACATATATCACAAACATAGAAGAAAAACCCCAGTTGTAATGACCATAGACATCATTTTAAGAAAGATTCCACCTAATCATGTAGGATTGGAGGGATCAAGACCCAAGGAAAGATCAAAATGGAGTAATTTCAAAAATAGAAACAGAGAGCATTGGCGCTGCGGTAGTGAACATTGAAGCTGTAGTAAGGAACAGTAGAAGATCACGCTTGGGCTAAAACCTAAGAGCCCTGGCACCGCGGTGCCAGTAGCAAAACTTGGTTAAATCAGAAGCTGAAGCCGGATGTGAACGGAAAGAAAAATGGAGGAAGGATGAACTGCTTTGCTATAGTTTGGTATTTTGCAGTAAGATGAGATGATTTTGAGATATGAGAAGCTTGATTCTTGTTGGTAAGTGGATTCTTAACCCTTATATTCATTTTTCCTCAAGAAAATTTGGTGATTTTCATGATTTGAGGTTCCGGTTTGGGTAAGATTCCATCAATTAAATTGTGTATAAATGTAATCTAAAGGTGTTGTTGGGTGTTTTTATGGATTGGGTGTTGGTTTTATGAAGTTTAAATGGTATATCTTCCAAATCCTAACCTTTGAACCTTGATGTAATTGGAATTCGAGGTAATGTGGGCATGATTTTGGTTTTAATAGTTGTTTTGGGTGTTTTAATGCTTGGGTTTAGCTTGAGGAAGCTTTAGTTTCCATTCAGGTTATGTTTGAGTTAGTAAATATGTATGTTGAGGTTGAGAAATTATGATAGTAATGGGGAAATGATGTTATGTAGGTTGTCATACCGCCTAATTGGGATCTCTTGGCTTTGGGTTGTACTTGAAAAGCATTGAATTTGATTGTGGTTGTTCTATTAGCCTACCAAAGTGTTGAGTGGGTTGGGCGATTGAGGTAACTAGGGTTTTCTTTCTGTGTTTGTGATATATGATGTTCAGTTATTTTCATATCATGGTATGTATGCTTTATATATATATATAAGCTTTACCTTTTCAAACCATGATATGTATTATAGCTTGGTAATTATTGATCATTTTCATATCATGATATATGTAGTTACATGACTAGTAAGTTATCTATCCTTATCTCATTGTATAATGAAAATGACAATATGATGTTAGTGATTATGATATATGTGAATTGTGATGATTATTGGTATGAAATAATGATTATGCACCCTAAGATGCATTGTATTCCTTTATATGGCATGCTATCACATTTGAAAGTAACATATGTTGACATGTTAGCATGCATTAGACATTGTCAGATAGTGTACATTGTTAGAACATAGGGTTTGGGTGATGATGCTCTATATACCACATGGTATGCCAAGCCGCTAAATAGTACATGGGGCCTTATGTTCAAGCGGTATGCTTATGTATATTTCAATCACTAAATAGTTGTCATATGGCCAGAAGACTCGAGTGGCTGTGAATTAGGGTGCAACTTCAGGGGCAGAAGAGCCATGGTCCAACCTTTGGTGTAATGGCCTTTGGCCGAGTCATGACCATTGGGAGGAGAGTTGGGTGGTGACCCCATAATTAGTCGTCACGAGTCATTGGATGGGGGTCACTAGTTAATGTTACCTTGTCATAGTAACTAACTCATGGTTCTAGCCGTATATTGATGGGATTAGTGTCTGTATATCATGCATACAACATTAGTGGTGAATTATATCTATTGTTAGCATGAAAGTATGATTATGTGTGTATGTGATACCCCCGGTTATTGGGATGTATGTCTTACCTTATGACTAACATTTCAAGTGAAGACTTTGGTACTAGTCTGAAGAAGACCAAGGAGTTGTAAACCTCTCCACATTTTGGAATTTCAAGTATAATTGGTAGTTTGCAATTCAATTTATGTAATGATGTGCCAAGAAGGTTGTTGTGGGTTGGTGCCTATATGAGTATCCTAGGAGTATTATTTGTATGGTTTGTAATGAAAGGATGACTGTAATGATGATGTTTGGATGACATAGATGATTATGTAATGAAAGTGATAATGGGGGAAGATATGTACTAAGCATGGATGTGTGCTAGGCATGGGTTGTATATATGTGATGATGATATGGACCCCAGTGTGGGTCATTATTGTTGGAGCATATGTCTGTGAGCTAGAGTAGTTGCATGCATAAGCCCAAATGGGGTTTTAAGGCTTTTATATGTGTTTTGGGCTTGTAGCCCATTACATGGAATTAGGGTTTAAGGTGGTCAAATCTCGGAGGGGTGGTTCCTTTAGGGTAAAACCTTCTCGGACAAGTTGATTGTGACAAGTAGGACCTGTGTGAATGGTCTTAAGATGCCGAAGTGCCTTTGGTGGCAAATGGAGCGTGTAAGTTGTGAGTTTTTGGTCAAAAAGTGACCAAATCGGTTACAAGTGTCTAAAATTTCCATACGAAAATGGATTAAGATGAAACTGATGTCTACGGATAGTTTGGGGTAAGGGTGACTTGCAAGAGTTGAAATCAAGTCAATAAGAGGTCAGAGCACAAAGTTGTGCACATCAGAAATTCGGCCAAAAAATCAGCATTTTGCTAATACTAATTCTAATACGGGCGCTGCGGCACTAGAAGCTTGGTTATAGTGCTAGTCGCCTCTATCACAAAAATTTTTCAACCCGATAGCACTCAGGCCGTGGCGGTACTATAGTGGCTGCGGCGCTATACTCTGAATTTCCTATTTACTTTGTTTAGCCAGTTTTCTTGAGGTTTTAAGTGATTAGTGAAGGTTGTTTTAGTAGGGTGTTATATCAGTTACCTCAACCATTTGACCCACTCGACACCTCGGTAAGCCAATGGAGCAATCACAAATAATTCGATGCCTTCCCAAACACAAACCAGAGCCAAGGGATCACAATTTAGTCAACAAACAGCCTACATGACATCAATTCCCCATTATTATCACAATTTCTCAACTTAGCATACACATTTACCAATCTCAAACATGACCTGTATAGAAAAACAGAGCTTCCTTAAGCTAACCCAAGAATCAAAACACCCAAAACAACTTTTAAAATCACAATCATACTCAGACAACTTCGGATTCCCAAAAATATCAACATTTAAAGGTTAAGGTTTAGGAGATATGCCACCTAAACATCATAAAACAAATAGCCAATCCATAGAAACGTCTAACAATACTCTTGAACTCATTTAAAGCACAAATTAATTGATGGAATTTAACCCAAATCAGAACCTTAGCCCAAATCATGAAAATCACTGAATAATCTTGAAGAAAATAAAAAAGGATGGTTGAAGATCAACTTACCAACAAGAATTAAACTTCCCAAGTCTCAAAATCATATCCTCGTACTACTAAATGCAGAACCCTAACAGAGTAATTCGTCCTCCCTCCGTTTTTCTTTTCTCCTGGTAACTGGTTTAACTTCTGATTTAAACTGATTTAGCATCACTCACTGCAGTACCACTTAAGTTTGCCACGGCGCCAATGCTTTCTGTCTCTCAACGGCCGTGATGCTACTATTCCTCACTGCTACGCCACAATATTCTGTCCCATATCTCCCCATAACTCAATTTTGACCCTTTCTCCTGTCTTGGCTCCCTCTGGTCCTATACTAATTATCAATAATCATTTTGGGAATAATATTCAGGGCCATTACAAGGCACTCGTGGAAATTCAAAAATTTTCTAAGCCAAGAGTACTCACACCACAGTGAGCTTGCTGGCACCGCGGTGAGAGTCACGAAATCTATTTAAATTAGACAAGTTTTAGTCGGCTGAGATAAGAAGAATCGAAGGAAAGAGAGTTTTGCTCTGCTAGGGTTCAAAGATTTTAGTCTTGGAAAGTAATTCTTGAGCCCAAGAAACTTTAATCTTGGTTAGTGTGTGAATCTACACCCTTCCTTTTCCTTTTTCTCTTTGGTTTTGGGATGATTTTCATTGGTATGCATAAGGGTTCATGGTTGGTCAAATTTCCATTGATTGAAATGCTTGTTTTAGTATTGTGGAAGTGTTATGTAGTGTTACAAAGGTTTGGGTATGAGTTTAAAAAGGATTATGTATGATTTTGTATAACCCTAGGCTTAAAATGTTTAAGGAAATTGGGAATCCGAGATGTATAAGGGTGATTATGAAGTGGATGACTAATTAGAGCTCATTAATGTGTAATTATACAGTTGGAACTATGGGTTCAGCTTGAATAGCTAAATTGTAAATTTTGGTTACTATAAGTATTAGATTAATTAAAGGTATTATGATATTATCGTGATTGATTGGCTAATTGGAAGTGTATGGTTCGTGATAGGTGCTTCAGAGGCTTGCCAAATCCCCTGTGTGCGTTGTGTTGACAATTTGAGGTAACCAGGTATTTGTTTTATAATTATTGATTTGTGTATATATATATGCATGTTTCCATTCATACCACAATATCGTTATGTGTGTGTGTATGGTTTCTTCTACGTATTGTAATATGAACACAATTAGATGAGGTTTGAGTCTAGATTCCTGGCATTGGTATATGATGATGATAAACATGATGTTATATGTAATTCCATAACATGTTAACATGACATTGATAAGCATGATAATGATGATTATTGGATAGTGGCATGGCATGAACATCATCACCTTATGAGCATTGTGAGATATGGCGGATTGGGAGGTGATGATAAGATGAGATATGATAATATGATGAAAGATCCTTGCCACTAAATCCTCTCCTATGACTTGGAGAGCCAGGTGGTAGTGGACTGCACCTTCCCTAAATCACCACCAATTTAAGTGGTCCAGGTGAAGAAGAGCCGTTGTCCAAGTATTAGTGTGACCTTTGGTAGGGTATATTAGTGTGAGGTAAGCTTGGTGATGTCATAGAATCAGCCTTCACTAGCTGTTGGAAGGGAATCACTTATTTGAAATGTTTTGTGATGACTATAGCTTGTGATTTTAGCCATGTATAAGGGAGACATACATACCATGATATTTTGCATCGCATTGCACCATATGCATATTTGTGCGAATTAATGATATTTGTTGCATGTGTTTGTGTTCTCAGTTACTAAGACTTTGTTTCACACCCCCTAGGACTAATTTTTTAGGTGAAGACTCTGGCACTAGTCCAGAGAAGACCAAGGAGTCTTAGGCCTATCCGTCTTTGGGAGTATTAGTTGTAATCTTATAGTTTTACCGATTTGGTTTATGTAGTGACCTATTCCAAGTAGAGTTGTGTGTCTGGAGGTATGGTCTTGTTATCTTGGGAGTATTATCTATATGCTTTGTGATGATAGGATGATTGTGATGATGATATTTGGATGATATAAATGATGATGGATGATATGTGCTATGTGTGGTTTATATGTATGTAATGATAATTTAGACCCTGGTATTAATCATTGTTATTACAACATGTGTATGGGAGCCAAATTAGTCGTATGTGTGAGCCCAAAGGGGGTTTTGGGTCTCGTATGCATGATTTGAGGCATATAGCTCATTATGTGAATTTGGGGTTCAAGGCGGTTGAATCTCGGAGGAGTGGTTTTTCCGGAGTAAAACCTCCTTGGACATGTTAGTTGTGCCATTTAGGACTTGTGTGAATGGTCCCCAGGTGCTTGGGTTCGCAATTGGGGCCTAAAGGTTGTGTGCTATTGGTTAAAAAGTGACCAAATTGGTCACAGGTGTCCAAAATCTCCATACGAAGATGGATTGAGGTGAAATCAGTGTCTATAGTTAGATTGAAATGAGATTAACTAGTAGAAGTTGGAATTAAATCAATCAGATATCAGAGCGTAAAGTGATACATGTTGGAAGTTCGCCCAAAAAATTAGCAATTTGTTGATATAGTTGCTGATACAAGTGCTGCGGCAGTACTGTAGCGACCACGATGCCGTATCCTAATAATTGACAGGGTTTTAGGTGATGTGTGAGAATTTGTTTTAGTGGTGTGTTACACCACTTGAGCTAGCCTCAAGTACTGGTGCTATTGTTTCTATAGTGCTTTTTAGTGTTTTGCTTCTTCTCTATTTTGTTTTATTTCCTTTCTTGAGCTATCATAAAAAAATACTTTCAAATAAAATTAAAACTCGAAAACAACAATTATTTTGAAACATTTGGTAGTATATTAATGTTAGTCAAATATAGTCATATTTTATTATCATTAAGATTATTTAATAGCTTTCTTAATTTGCTTAAACTGCTTTCTTTTTTACAATTTGGTATTATATTTGATCAAGTCATATTCAATATTGGGTCCCAAATAGGGAAGCCCCCTCCTAATGCTATTTTTCATGAAGTTCAAATCCAAAACTTTGTCTAAGGGGTATTAGTCTCTTTCATTCATCTAATTAACCATCATTGATAATTTATATACATTATTTTAAATATGTTAGAACCAGTGGCCAAAAAAAATGTTAGGATAGAATGAAAAGACTTAATCTCCTTAATCCCGTCTACCAATATGAGAATTGAATTAACAATAATAAAAATAATCAATGTTTTATGTAAGAAATATTCATCTTTCCCTTTTTGGCCATGATGATATAGCGATTAGCAAATGGAGAAAGTAGGATAATTGAATGAAATGCAGCTGTTGGGGATGGTATAGACCTCCAACTACTTGGATACCTCCACACAACTGCCCTTCTTATGTGCTGCAGCTTTATCCCCAAATTACTATCTCTCTACTTTCCACGTCACTCTACGTTCCATATCTTCTTTTAAGGGATAATTGTGTTTTGGAACAAAAAAATAAGATACTTGATTTTTGGTATTAAATTATTTTTTTAAAAAAATTCAATTTGAGGTTTAAAAAATTCAATTCTCACATAAAAAAAAAGTCAATTTTAGTACCAAAAACTAAATATCTTTATTTTTTTGTCCCAAAACACAATTATCACTTATTTATGCCCCCAAACCCTTAAGGATCTCATCTCCATCGATCTCTGATAGTGACACTTCGATTCTTCAATTATTATTTACTTTCTGTTCCATTAATTACTTATGGTCTCACTCACATTATTTAATTAATGCCTCTCCCCCTCAACTGCTTCAATTGAATTCAATTCTTCATTTATAATTGAATATTTTACAATATTTATGTGATACCTAGACACCTTTGCTTATACGTTCATTATATAGAATCAAAAGAATGAATCACTTTGTTTGTGGTTGCCAATGTGTTCCTAGATATTTAGGACTGCGTATGTATGGATAGAGCAATAAACATATTGATTGTGAAAGAATAATCAACAATCTGGATTTTTTTATTTTTAATTACCAATTGAATTTATGAGACTGGACAAAACCACCTAATATGAGAAGTAGTCCAAAAGTGAAACAGATATATAGATAAAAATGGTAAATACTCAAGGGTAGCTCTCAATAGTTTAGTGAATAGCACAATCAGCTAGCTCAAATTAAAGTTGAATGCACAGAGAGATTGTTGTGCTCAAGGGGCTTCTATTTTCCTGCTTTTGTCACTCTCCAATTTCATATGAAGGCCTTGCTACTTTTGTTGCAGGAACAAACATCTTCTACCTCCATTTTTAGTTGCAATCGAGGATGAGAAAATCTTGACACTAGTAAAAAAATCACATTTGTATGTATATATATATATATATTCGTAAAGTTTTATTTCAATTAAATAATCAAGCAAAGTTTTGAACAATAATGAAATATGGTATCAAATTCAAAGGCAACCCTGAAAATAGATATATATGTTGACATTTATTACTCTCTCTTATTCTAATTATAAGAATTTTTTTTCTTGGTGGTCCTAAATATAAGGGGGAAAAAGAGTATTTTATTTTGATAACGAAAAAAAAAAGTTAATGATATATTAAATTTTTTCCCAAAATTATCCTTCATTAAGGTACTTAAATTAAATTGTGTGTGAGAAAGAGATTAAATGTATTTCAAATTAGTATTAAATTAAGTAGAGGTAATTTTGGAAAAAATTTATAATGTGAAACAAATTAATTAATTTTAACTAACTAAAACTACTTTTTTTATAATATCCATGAGATTTTTTTCCCTCATAAATAGGAGTAGTAGAAGGAGTGATATTGATTATTAATATATTAATACTAGCTTGATATGTATATAAAATACATAAAATTAAACTACTCTAAGAGAACAAGGTTGTGCCTTGCACAAATTTAAGATTGAAGAATGAATTATATACATTATTATATTTTATATTGATATAGTGAGATGTAGGCACAGACACAAAGGGGCAGCTGCCTTTCCTAAAATGTGCAATACAAATTAACACAGAAAGGTGTTGAAAAAATTCATTCTATATTACGTTGTCATATTCTTGTTTGTTGTACACAAAAATTTAAATAAGCTGGGTTCCAACAGCCTGCCAGGATACGTTCTTATACATTTGCATGTGAGCAGACGTACCCACACCTTATATTAAGAGTATTCGGCATCTTCATGCAAGCCAATTCTCATCACGTAATTCCACAAATAAAATAAATTTGCGATCCTCTTTTGAGCAAAACTAGGTATAAGTTTGCCCACTTTTAAGATTAGGCACACAATTAATTAATAGCCTGATCTGCTCATTACAGAAGAACTTGTGGGTTGCATAATTAAATAGGTCCCCCAATTGTCGTTAGCTCGCATTGTCACTTAATTTTTTTAGTGCAATTTAAATACTACCTCCGGTCCTATATATAGGATTTTTTGTCCTGATCTTAAATATAAGACCCTTTATAATATACGAGGTACTATTTATTATATATTTCCAGAAAAATGCCCATATTTAATGTATCCAAAGAGAAAGAGAGAGAGATTAAATAAGGGCAGTTTTAGAAAAATGTTGGGATTTTCGGAGAAATTGA
Source organism: Adenanthera pavonina (assembly GCA_026686845.1). Classification (NCBI taxonomy): domain Eukaryota; kingdom Viridiplantae; phylum Streptophyta; class Magnoliopsida; order Fabales; family Fabaceae; genus Adenanthera; species Adenanthera pavonina. Next base: position 38,289,586 of record JAIVEN010000010.1, read on the forward strand.
GATAATTAATTAGTTTTAATTTCAATTCTTAATTCACTTGATTCGGTTAAAATGGTCTTATTTTAAGGACCAGAGAGAGTATTTTGAAAGGTAACGTTACTTGACAATAATTAATTTTATGGTTGAAATATAGCATTACACTCTATCCATTTTTATATATAAAAAATAAATAAGGTATTTGTTTTCTAAATATAAGATGCATAAATAAATTGTTTGATGCATTTATTTCTTTTTTTTTAATTTATCTTTCATTAAATAAGTAGATATAATTAATTTTCATTAATTATAAGATAGAAGTGTTAAACATTACTAAGAACATTTTAGGAAATTGTTTTGAATTCTTGACAAATTTAATGCTCCCAACTACTTTCATTGATATGCGTAAATTAGTTATTTATATTTTATACTCCCTCCGATTAATAATATATAAGACATGTTTAAAAAAAATTATTTTGGTCTAAAGTAAAAATTATTTCTGCTCCATAATGAGTTAACATGACCCAGAATGCACTAGTACAAAAAAGCTATTCTAGGATGGTATAAGAGGACGATTGTATGGGGAACAATCCTTGAAAATATGACCGGTGGTATTTTTTGTAAATAAAATCAATTGTTCTTAATTTAGCATGGTACAAAAAACCGAACTGGACCAAACCGGCCGGTCTGATCGGGAACTAGCCCCTAGTCCGGTCCAGTAATAGATGGAAACCGGGGGTTTCAAAACCGGTGGGAACCGGTCAAAAACCGATGGGAACCGGTCAAAAACCGGTTCCCCCCCCCCTTTTTTTTTAAATTTTTTAAATATTTTTTAAAATAAAATAATATTATTTTTAGTACTACTTAGCATTATTTTTAATATAAATTTTTTTTCTTTCTATATTATAATATGTTATAAGTATTATTATAATACATAATTATTAATAATGATAAATTTACTTAACAAATAAGATAAAAATAGAATATCAATTGATTATTTTGAATTCAAAATATAATTATAGATGAATATTAACTTGTTTAGATTTTAATATTAGATTGTAAAACTTATTAATAATATTTTTAATTTTTCATATATTATTAAATTCACTTTTTATTCTAGAATAAATGTTAATTTTATGATCATGGATAAATATCTTTTATATTTTTTATCTATATTATTAAAAATATATTAATTTATACACAACCGGTCTGACCTCGGTCCGACCACTGAACCTTGAACCGTTACCTCATCCGATTCAATGGCTGGTCTGGTTTTTTTTATCCTTGGAATTTAGAGAACGGTTGTGTGAGTAACCGCTCTTGAAATACCTTTTCCAGCACGGTTAGTTTTCTATGCATCCTGGAAAGTTCAAGTAAAATTAAAAAAAAAAAAGTTTGATGTAACCTCTTGGCTCTTGCTCACATCGCGCTCTCTTCTCCTACCCATCAAACCCTTTTCTCCATTGCCATCCTCTCCCCTTCACCTTCTCCTACCTGTGTTCGGCAACGGTAGTGCTCCTTCCCATCACCGGCGCAGTCCCATTACCACCACTCTTGTCTTTGTCTTTACTATTCTTGCTATCGTTCTCTACTCATCGTCACCATCCTTACTAAGCCCTAATCTTACTCTATATTGCTCGACATTCCCTCAACTTCACCTTCACCAAACCCTAGCCTTACCTTCGACCTTCTCCGCGGTGTACTCTGGTGTCAAATTCCTTGGGAGTCTCATCAATTTTGTATTCATAAGCATTTGTTTTTTTTTTCTTCTCGATATTTTACATTTTTTATTTGTTTTGGTTTTTTTTGTTTCTGATTTTGATTTGATTTCAGATAGTCAAAAATTCATGCTAAGGCTGAAGGCATCCTAATTCCTCCAGAGTCCTCATCAATTCTGACGTTTGTTCATATTTCTGCCCTCCTTCCATTTTGGTACATGCTTAACTCTTGATTCTAATTTTGTTTCGATTTGAAAACCAAATTCACTTTTCCTTTTTGTTGATTTAAAGCACTTTGGGTTTCTTAATTTGATTGCCTTGGATAGATGGAGTACCTGATGCATTCTCACAGCTTGAAATTGATTATTGAATTTGCATTGATAATTTTAGTACTACTCTGTTCTTATTCAGTTTGTTTTGTTCTTAGAGTTTGTCATTTTAATCATAAATTTTGTTTGTATTTGTTTTCTCTATTCTTTGTTATTGAATACGTCTACTTCTAGCCCACTGCCACATTAGAGGTTGTTAATTCAGATGTTTTGATGATTCTAAAATAAATGAGTTTGAAGATCCAATATCAAAGGAACATAAGAGAAATGAAGAACAAAGTTGGAGTTTCCTGAAGATTAAAGAGTTGTTTCACATGCTTTAAAAAATTATTTGTAAAAGAAGGTAGTTGAGTTTTGAATTTCAATTAACCCAATATTAAATAAGATAACTAATTGAATGATTAATGATTAGCTCATGATTTCAAAATGGTTTTCAAGAAAAGAGCTATCTTATGAGGATAAAGCTTCAATATCAAAATGATTCTAAGTGTTCAATTGGTTTTTATGAACATGTTTTAGTATATGGGGATAAGATCTCAATTTTAAAGATGTTTCTAAGTATTTACCCTGTTTTCAAGGAAATATTTTACCTTATACGTATAACCATTGAAAGTTATGGGGATAAAAACTCAATCTCAAAGCTTTTCCAAAGTCTATTCTTCAATTTCATGAAAATGGATTGAGATTATCTGCATAACACAGCTTGGGGATCAAATTCTCAAGTCTGTCCAAGTGGTTATCCTAATAAGGTAGGCATCTTATCCGCATAAGAAAGTGAACAGTGAAGGCAAGTGGTACTGTACATCCTGTTATTCACATAACCTAGGGAGATTGTTCGCATAACGTGTGTTACAGAGCACTTGGACTCTTCTTTGTTAAAAGATTATCCACATAACCCAGAGAGGTTATCCATATAAGCTATATTTCAAAATACTTGAACTTTTCTCGGGTAAATAGGTTATTCGCATAACCTATGAAGGTTATCCGTATAACTAACATTACAGAACTAATAGCTCTTCTTCAGCAAAACAAGTTATCCGCATAACCTTGAGAGGTTATCCTGATAACCTAAGTTTCACAAAAACTCAGTTTGAGAAAAACTTAATGTTATCCTAATAACTGAGTGGGTTTTCACGAAAATGATTTTGAGCTAAAACTTAGTCATTCTGGGTGGTACGTTATTCGCATAACCTAGCTAGGTTATCCATATAACGAAAGCTGTACGTTGAAAACCAAGGCAAATAGTTACCTATTATTCGCATAATTTGATGAGGTTATTCGCATAACCTCTATCACATGCATTTAATGCGGTAGGTGAATGACTATTTTACTGAAAGTAATGGCTAATCTTTGTTTCTGACAGATACTTCTGTCCCAAGACTATAAATAGGACCTCATTTAAGTTGTTGGATAATGAGAAAAACAATATATACTTCAAAACTCTACTGATTCGATTATTGATTCATTCAAAGCTTACCTACCATCTGTTTTGCTCATTCATTATATCTTAACTTTCATATTTATTCTTTTGAGAGAGTTTTTATTCTGTAAATATCTACACACTTGTAAAGAGTACTTAGTGTGAGAATACATTAACGGAGGTTACTTACTCTTGAATGAGAAGAGTAAGGGAGTTTGTCTCAGCTCAAAGTTCGAAGCTGGTATTGTACTGTGGTTATTGTAAGAACCCATTCAAATCTTGCAAGAGATAGTGGAGAAATCCTAAGTGGTGACTTAGGAACTGGACGTAGGTCAAGTGGAATAAACCGAACTAGGATAAACTACTGAGTTTTTTTCCCTTTACTCTTTATTTCTTATACTTTGTTTTCAGTAATCTTTTAGTATTACTATTGTATTTTATCTTTGCAGAAAAATTTCAATCTTCTCAATTCACCCCCTCTTGGGAAGCCAGCTGAACTAATAGAAGTTTGTCTTATTCGAAATATTTTTACTTGCAATGAACTAAAATTTGAAACTACTTGTTCTTCCTGCTTTTCAGCCTATGTTAGGATCATTTCCTCTTAATATTACAACTAGTTTAGCCTATTTTAGCTACCAGAAACTAGAATTTTTCTGATCTGGTTGTGAAATGCCTTATCAAATCTACAAAGGTAAGGGATGTATGAAGCAATAAAAGCTATAGAGATTTGTAAGTGTATAAAAGAGATATTTGAGAAAATTAATTCTGATGGTGCTTTTCAGCCGAATACTAAAGAGGCTGCCATTGGTATTATTTGTAGAAATTATAAAGGGGATCTAATTTGGGCTTTTGGTGATAAAGTTTTGTACGATTAGAGTAATTTTTGAAGTTGATTGCTCTGGTTTATATAGTTGCTTGGATAAGTGCCATCCTTTTTCTTGTGATTGGAAATGCAGAGGTCTCATTCAAGATATTTTGGATGATATGAAATCCTTGATATTCAGGGCAATCATGCAGCTGATGTGTTGAAGGGAGTGTGCCTTGTTGATGTTCTAGCTATGGATGTGGTGTCTGATGAGATTTCTTCTTCTGCTGCTACTAGGAGTGGTGTTGGTTAGCTTTCTTTGTTTTCAATATTTTATTTTTGGAGTTTGTTTGGTGCTTTTTACGTATAAACTCCTGGCGTTTTTCTCTTTAATTTAATGATTATTTCCTCATGGTTGGGCAAAATAAAAAAAAAGAGACCTGTGGCCAAAAAAAAAATGCTCCTCTTTGTATGATCATAGATGAAATAACTGCAAATGGCAATTGTTGCTTGTGTATCTTGTATTTGCAGTTTTTTTGTTTGACACTTTTTGGGTTATCCAGGTACATAAGGAGGGGTAAACCAGATGCTGGTTTTGCACTTTTTGAATCTAAGTCCTTGAAGTGGCCAGGTTTTGTGGACTTTGACAATGTAAATGGGTAGGTTCTCACCTACTTTGCTCAGGATAGGTTAATATTTTATTGCATTAATTCTCTTGTGCAAATATTAATTTATTTAATTATTATATTGACTTCTTTATTCTGATGCTTGCATTTCTTTTGTGTTTTTGGCTTGTAGTATCTACAAGGTGTTTGTTCTGATAAATTATATGATGTTGTAATCCATTTCTGATAAAAATGTTCAAGAGACTAGGATAAGGTATTCTTTATTTATGAACTTCCGAACTTTAATTGCAGTTGCACATCACACCACAATAAAGGTTGTATATGGCCATGCTCAAATTTTTAAGATATTACATAATACATTATTTTCTTTGTTCTTTAAAATATTTTTCGTGTCCTTGATTTGGCCATTCTGCTACTGTAAAACTTGCGCTTTGAATTCCACCTATGAATTGAGTATCATATCTCAGAAGCTTGATACTATTCAGCAACATCAAATGATTAATCCAAAATCAACTAATTTAAGTCTAACATTGTAATGAGCTTCATTTGTAAGGCAACCCACTGGAAAACTGATGCTATTCTTATAAAGCCTTTAGATTTAAAATTAAACTTTGGGAATGGAATAGGGAAAAAAACTTGTCAACTTTAAGTCACTCTGTAAATAGTTCTTTTAAAACCGAAAATTAGTTTTACACTTCATGAAATAGGTCCTTTTTATATATTTTTCTCAGAACATAACCTTATCTGCCACTTTTGACTCTCTTGCGACACCTTGGACTAGACATACTGACATTCGAGACAAATGTGGGAGCTTGCCACATCAAATATCACAAGACTAAGGTGGCAATTGAATTAAGGACGTTAAGTGTAAAGTAGAAATAAATACCAATTCTCTGAATGTGAAGGTTTAGGGAACTAATTCATTGTTGTGAAAGCTCAAAGAACTACAAATGACCCAAAGTTCAATTGTGTGCTTTTTGCATATTTTTCCTTTAATCTCTGTACTGAGAGGAATGGGTTGATGGGGAGATGAGTTCTGCTGTGGTTTTCAAGTTTTCTATTGAATCTCATGTTTTTCTTTTTTATTCTAATTTCTTATAAACAGATGCACATAATGTGTGTTTGATATAAGTTGCCCCTACTGTTCTATTGAATTTTATGTTGTTCTTTGATGTTGATGGCAGAATTTGAGAGTACTGTCACTACAAAAACAAGTTTGGATGTGACTTTCCTATACAGAGGTTATTCCTCAATCTTTCTTTTCCCCATAAATTTCAATTACATGTTTAGACTCTAATATTAGTGAATCTATGAAAAAAAGATCGTGCTTATCTATTCTTGTTGAGCTTTTAAAATTAATATTCCTCACTCAACATTATATTGACATGTTCTTTATATTTAAGTATGGTTTAGCTATACTTAATAGAGTATTAGTATAAGTAGCTTAAGAAATTGAGTGCTTGTATGAAAAACACGAGAGGGTTGCATGTATTAAATTGTAATTTTTTTAAAAAAAAATTGCCACTTTTAAGGACCGTTGTAGTCACAACCGTCCTTGAAAGTGGACTTTCCAGGACTGATAGTGGGCCTACTTATAGTCTTGGAAAGTGGACTTTTAAGGACGGTTCTCGAATTGTCATGGAAAGTTATACTTTCTATTACTGTCACTTCAACCACTGTATAAGAATTGTCTTTAAAAGTCTTTTTTAACCACCTTTGAAAGTCTTTTTTGCAGAAGTGAGGAGTATATCTCATAGTCAACTTAACGATGTATCATATATATGTTTCAGTTAATTATATATATATATAAGGTATTACATTTTCCGGCTAAGCACTTGTCAAGGGAAGCAGGTGTTGTTAAGTGTCACGTTTGTAACTTCCTAAATTCAATTTAAAGGGTAATTGAAAAAAATTTTAGTTAATAGTAATTAATTTTAAGACGAATCAGATATAATCCTGCAATAAAATCATGTGCACATCAACTACTAAAACCGTTAATTTTGACTAAAGCGAATTGCACGTTGATGGGGAAATTTCAATTAAGAAATTTATGAAAATGAAAATATCAAATACAAAAAGATGGGGAACAATGCTTGTGTATCCTGCCCCTGTGCTCTAAATTGTATTCTTGCTGATGATTTTATGGGCTTACGCCTTCTTCGTTTATGTAAGTATTACTTAATGCTTCTTGGCATCCTTATTTTGCAAATAATAATAATAATAATAATAGGTTAATTAGAGAAATAGAAAAAGAGAAGGTGAGACGGATTTAATAAACTGAGGGTTGTCTTAATGATATACTACTGTGCAATATTTTTTCTTTTTGCTATAATAATTTAGGACGCTAATTCAATGAGATGTAGCTGTTGGGTATCGACATCCAACTACGCCGACGGCTCCACACACCTTCCAATTAAGTGCCAGAACCTACTATATTACATAACTTATTATTCCCTCATCCCTTTTAACTGAATTATGTATATTTAAAATGAGTTAAAATTATTAAACTACCTTCATTTTTTCAAAAATTACCATATGTTTCCAAAATTATTTTTATTAAATTTCTTTCTCTTTCTCTCATAAATTAAATAAGGGTATTTTTTTATAATACATAATAAATATTATCTCGTATTTTAGAAAATGTTCTTATGTTTAGAATTAAAGCAAAATGTGTTATATTTAGGATTGGAGGGAATAATTATTAAATTTTTTTCAGTTTAAATTAAATTTAAAAATTTTAAATTTAAGTATTTTTAAATTTAATTTCAACATTTAAAAAAGAGAAAATATACTACTTCAAATCAATAATTGACTTTAATTGTCAACTTCAGAATGACATGCTGATAATTTACTTGACTGTTTTGAGTACTAGCTACTCTTTTGGTTCCTAAATTGTTATTTTGGGTTTTTCATACAAATCAAGAAAATCATTAAATAACTTAAAATATTGTAAAACTTAATAGTATTTTATCAAAATGACCTTAATTTAAATTTCTTTTTAAATAATCCATTTGATATTAATAAAAGATAAAATAATAAAGCAAATAATTAGTACTTAATCGGAATTCTAAAATAACAAATATTGTGAAAAACTTAAAAACCTTAAAGTGATACTCTCTCTATCCCATTTTATGTGTCATTTCAGAGAATTTTAAATATCTCATTTTATTTGTCATTTTAGAAAATTAATGAAAAATTCATTATTTTCCTCCAATTATATCCTTAAGCATTTAATAGTATATTGTAACACCCTATCTCTAAACACCTCTAGACTTGACCAAAACCTTCAAAAACCAACTAAACGCAACCCAAACGTCTCAAAACAACTTCCCAAAACTTTAGAACAGCGGAAACGAACCAAACAACATCAAAAACTAGGCTGGGGCCGTGGCCGCTACAATATCACCGCGGTTCCAGACCTCCCCTAACTTACCACTCTACTGGACCTTGTGGCGCCGCTGCCTTCTGCCTAGCGCCGCGGCGCCCCTTGCTGGTTTTCTATAACAACAAACTTCAACCGCCGGGGCGAACTTTCGATGCGCATAACTTTATACTCCGACCTCTGATTGACTTGATTCCAACTCCTAAAAGTCAATCTAGTTACAAACTATCCATAGACACCAACTTCACATCAATCCAACTCCGCATGGAGATTCTGAACCCATGACACCGTTTTGACCACTCATTGACCAAAATTCACCACTAACCATGTAACATCTAATTTTTTATGATTTTGTTTGGATTCTAGTTTAGAGAATTACTGCATAATTAGAATTAAAAGAGCTTAAATATCTTATGTAGATCAAATTAGGGACTAAATTGCAAAGGATGATCAGGGACCAAATTGCAAAGAAAGTTGGATGGTATAATTTAAAATATTAATTATTAGCAAAAGGACAAAAAAGGGGACATAGATGTCATTTCCTCAAACAAATTATCTGTCCAGTATTTGTTAAGACTGATTATAGGAGATGATTCAGAAAAATTATCGTAAGAAATTATACTCTAATAAGCAAAACTAGAAAATAGATATATTGGGCAGAAAATTGATTCGAAGTTTCATAATCTGTAAATTAATAAGAATTAGAAAATAAGTCTGGATTGGGAAACTCAGATATATTATGGCATAAAAAGAGATATTGAATTTTTCTATAAGGTTTAAATAGCCGTAGAATCGGTCTAATGGATATTGAGCCAAAATTGGAGTCCGGGCCCAGTGAGACTGCACCGGTTTCTTAATGGGCCAAGAGTACTATTCATTGAGGCCCAATAAAGATATAGAAAACCCTAATAGGCCAAGAATGATTTTTGGAGGTCCAAAAGTATTATTGACAAGAATAACTCAAACGATATCAAGAAAGGATAAAGAGCTAAATAAGCCTAATTCACCCGATTTCTAGATTGATTTAATTATAGGTGACCCAATAGACTATGAAATAATCAAGAATAAGTCCCAAATAATATTAGAAGGTTTATAATAATCCTTTATGTGGAGATGTTACAAGAAAAATTAATCAGCACTAATTTTATTGATGTTTTTGGTTAAAGCCCGATAAGGTAAAATATTTTCTAAAATAAATTATATGGGCTTAGAAATGATTAATTAAGGTTATAATGAGCTTGAAATTCATATTTTAAATATATTTATGCATGAAAACTTTTACCAGACAAAATTTACATAATCGGAGCCCGAAAACATGATATATGTTGAAATTGGGCCTATAATTAAATGATTTAAGCCCAAATAATTAAAGACATAATCTTGGGCTCAATTTGGGCTCAAAATTTCGTGCAAATAAGAAGAAAAAAGAGTGGAGAAGAGTTAACAACCATGCATGATACTATTTCAAAGATTAGGTGTCAAAATTGGAAGTTTCGATGAAGTAAGCTTATGTAAGCATAATGATGCAATATTTACCTTATTTGGAGATAAAAGTGGCATCCAAATTAATGACAAGAGAGGGAAAATTAATTAGATAACAATTAGGTGAAGAAATTAGGTGTGTGGTGGAGAAAAGAGGTGATGTAGTGCAATTTTGGCCCTTGGATCAAAAGTTAATCTAATGGATGGAGTTGCCTCTTGTTGTCTATAAATAGGCTCTTCCTCCCCTTCATCCTTCACACACAAGAAAAAATGAAAATCCATCATATATTAGTGAGAGAGTAAGTTTTAGAGAGAAGGAGGAGAAGAGGAAAGGAAAATTTGCAAGTTTAAGGTAACATATTTTCCCTTTCTTGCATTTTTATTTCTAAATGATTGTTTAGATATTGTATTTCTATGATTGGTAGGTAGAAAACATGTTTATGATATGAATATGATGATGTTGGATCAAAATGGTGAAAGAATGATGAACATGCTATAAAGTTTGCATGAATAAGCATGAACATGTGATGAACATGCTAAAAGATGCCTTTTGATCTTGCATGTTACCATGCCAAAATGAAATCATGTTTCTTGCAATTATTTTTAAATATTATGCTAAGAATGAAATTATGATGTTATTAGGATTTTCATAAATCTCACTCCACCAAATATCTAACCATGATTAGGTCCAAATCATGTGAAAGGTAAGGAGATAAAGGAGGATCTATGAAGAAATGTTTAGAAATAGGAAGGATATTTTGGATGCTTATGTAATATCAAGTCTATTGACATTTTATGTTACAATTATGTAAAATACGTGTGACTCCTAGATGATGAATGATAATCTATTTTGGCTCAATTTTACATGTGTTATGTAACTACTATTGAGAGTATGGCATTATGGAATTTTATGGAATGAAATTTGGAAAAAATAGGGTAAAATTGTAAGTAAATTCATGAAATTTACTATAGCTATTTGCCCAATAAAATTCCAAATTAATATTTTTCCCTCATAGAATATGTTAAGAGATGAATTTAGCAATTTGAACCATCCTTAAATGATTTTTCTAGAATTAGTTATGATTTTTCAAAGTTTAGCCAAATTTTTATATTTACCAAATGAATAGTGACTTTTGGTAACTTTTTGGAATTTTCAAATTTGGCCCAAATTTGCTTCCAAATGCATCTAATTGGAACCTAAACCACTAAGGATGAATAGTAAACGGTTTTTAAGGTTAAGGTTTGACAAACCATCTCCGATTGCCACCAAAGGCAAATGGTCACTCAATGATCATTCATACAGGTCTAAAACCCTCAAACCAACTTGTCCAAAGAGGTTTTACCTCAAAGGAACTCATTCTTTGAGATTTGTCCCCCTTGAACCCCATTTGACAAAATGGGCTATGGGTCATAAAACACACCAACCAGGCCCAATTCTACATTTCATCATACATAACATATACAACACATATATAACCATACATAAATCCATCTATAACAATCCTTACAATGTCATCCATTTATTACAAAACCTTCTATCCTACTTGACACAAGATACACTACACCAAATTTAGGAATAGTTGGCGTTTGTTTTTTACCTTTATTGGCATTTTTAAAACGCCATTTAATAATGCGCTGATGAAAATTGTACAAAACAATGGCGTTTATCAGTTAAACGCCAACGTTTTGTCAGCCTTTTGTTGGCGTTTACCCATTAAACGCCAACGTTTTGTCAGCCTTTCGTTGGTGTTTATCCATTAAACGCCAACTTTGTTCATTTTTGTATACTTTGGTTGGCGTTTCTTGTAAAACGCCAACGAATTATTATTATTATTATTTTATATTTTACTACTTCTCTTTAAACGTTACACAACCTATTTTACATTTCAAGAACAATGTTTTTATTACTTTGCAGGCAACCGCTCAGAAACATTTGCAATACATTTTTCTATAAATGCTTTAACTCTAGGGGGTCTGTTACTTTTGCCAGTGATGCTGGCTTGATTCCTTAACATGAAAAGCAATGGCAAGAAATAATTATGATGATGCTAAACAATTAAAACTTCAGAAGTATCATTCTCACAATAGAATTCTCACATCATACCAGTAATAAGGTCTCTATATTTGATTTAAAAAAGAACAATTAGCTTCTAATGTTTTCCAACAGTACACATTGTGTGTCTTACGACAGTATATACCACAGAGAAAAGGATACAACCATATAAAACACAAAATTCCCAGCCAGAACAAGACCACTGGGCATCATGAATAGGTCCCTCTTTATAAAAATAACCTTTCATTGTTGATTATATAACCTAAAAAACCAAGTTCTTTCGCTAACAGTAAGAACTTACGAAGAGCCACAACTGTTTCTTGATTCCCATCTGTTGTCAAGAGGCATAACTTTCATTCTCCATAGTAACTCTGGTTGGTTTTATCGACATCTGATTGCACCAGCACTAAAAGTCCAGAAGAACCATGATTCCAATTAAACTAGACAGTTGAGCATCGAAAAAAACTTCATCTTGCAATAGGTTGACTTTGAGAATCTTTTTCACAAGCAAATATCTGTATACTAGCAGGAATCCTCTACACAATAGAAAACTTTATAGTATATGTATTGCAAATTCAAACTCGGACAGTGTAATCACCTGAAAAAAAAAATAGTTTTAGGTTGATTTTTATAACCTTCTCTTTACTGTTCCCTCAGTACAACCCTATATCTTTTGATGCTTCACCTTTCCTTCACAACATCCACACCTGCACTATATATAAGGAAATAAAATATTGACATTATCTAGATCAATTTTTTCAAAAAGTTATTCATAATAAAAACAAGTTAAATTTACCTCTCTATTCATAGGCACTTATCAAGGGTGAAGTTACACCACTCTTCGATGAGTTCCTCTATTTGTGTATCAGAGTACTCAGAATAAGAGGTGTTAGGGAAGTACTGTAAATTAAAAAATTTTACATAAGTGAAATTGGCAAAATTTTGTAAGCATTAATGTAAATATAAAATTACATACCGTGTCTGGGATTATGTTATGACCATGTGTGATGATATCCTTCATGAATAACATTACATAGTATCCACGGTCATTATCATTTGGTTGTTTTGGACACTAAAGAGGAAAATTATATTAATTATACAATACAGAAATATTAATCTCAGCAATTGTTGATTGAATATAAATTTATACATACCCGTATTTTCTGCCACTTATATAACGAGGAAGCTAAGGGTTTTACCATTTTGCCCTTATGATTATCTCCACACCCCCGGCCTGCTCGAAATATTGACACAGCACTGTTTAACCATAAAATATAAAAAATGTTAGAATCAGCAAAGCCTAATTTGAATTATTACATATAAGTGTGAAACATTAAATACATGAAAAATAAATCTAGGTTTCTTACTTATTAATGATCCCCATCATTTGTTCGCGAAGTTCCGGATCATAATTCAAAGGATCCAAAAAATAGATAGTTAGCTCCGATGGATTGATTGCAATTAACATCCAGTGTCCACTATGAAAAAATAACCAGTGTAATTAGGAAATTATAATTCAGCAAATGAAGTCAAATACATTAAATCTTGAGAATTTACTTACACATTATGATACAGAACCAAGAATAAGACATCTTTGTTAGCCCTTGCAGTGAATGCATCCGCAATTAACTGCTGCTGTTCAGTAATCTTACTGTCTGGTAATTTTGAAACATAAGCGGCTACCTCTTTAGGATGGATGAATATAAATTTGTTTGTAAGATTGCAAGGCACCAAAAATGCCTCGTAGAGGTATCTTGAATAGAAACAAAATAAAAAGCAACATAGGTAAATATCCTAAATTGAAAAAAATTAAAACAAATAGATTAATATCAAGTACCTTATGTACAAGTTAACATTCGCAACCCCGATCCACTTCCGATGGATGATGTAATCAACAATTTCACTATTGATACTTTCAAATACTACCTTATTATAAATGTTCTTGGCAAATTTCACACGTTTTTCGACTTTGTCCTTAAGCGAATGTGGTAGAAACTTGACAATCATCCTTCGAAAGGTGTCTGGAACTGTATGCTTGGGTGGTTGCATGAGTGGTGGAGCTACTGATTCCTTCGAATGTCCTGACTCTCGGACATTACTCTTCCCCTTCAACTAAGCAACAAAGTGGGAAATTTTGAGATTAACCACCTTAATATGATTTCAAAAGTTTGGGTGAAGAAAGAGAAGAGTTACTTTGGAGGAATGCATATGATTTTTGTAGGCTCACACTATCATTTTTCAAAATCTTGTTTATCACACATGCCAATGGTAATCATGTTATGAAATTTCACATAAAGATCATACACATAACAATAGTATACTGTGAACTAACATACCTTTACTAATGGAGCAGCAGTGATGAGGTGTGCGGGCCATGCTACGAAGCTGCCCAATGCCATTCCTATTGTTTCCATATCCCCCGCAAGAACAGGCAACCTGGTACTCTCCTCCCTAACTACCTCAATCGACACTTTTAGATGATTTGCAGGTACAGATGCATTGTGAAGCATCTCTTCAGGGCTATTATGCACATGCCCCTCCACAACCACATGTCGATTAGGTGTTTCTAACCATAATTGGCAATATGATTGACCCTGTTCCAATCAATGCATTAGAAATCAACCATTTATTAGGGGTAAAAAAGTTATCTTGTAACTTGTAAATGATAGCAATTACCCGAGGGAGATCTTGAGGGGTAACAGTGCAACTATCTTTGGCACTAGCCGACATTGGTGGTGTCCCTTGCGTTCCCTGTAGTTGAAGCACCATGTTCATCAATTCAGCTAATCCGAGCTGCATCTGAGATTGAGTCTGATGTTGTTCCTGAACAATAGCCTCCAATCGAGCAACCTTTGCAGCATCTGATGATGATCGAGACCCAAAAAAGGCTTTATGTGTCACACCAAACCCTGTACCCCTAACATGACCAGGATACTCAGGGACCCCCAATGCCTTACCAAGTATATCCTGCCTAACGCTTTCCTCCTCACTAGCTTGAGGCATGGAATTAGAGAGTTCATTCTGTGGAAGGAAGAGAAACAAAATATAAATTTTGCAACTAAATAATAAGTATTTGAAAATATATATGTAAATAAAATATATAATACAATAATACTAACTATTGACTCGGCAACTTTCCGAATGTTGTCATTATCAATTATCTCATCCTTGTTCTTGCGAGATTCTATCCATAGCTCATGGCGTTCGATTTCCCTCCCTTCTGACCCTTCCTTTGATTGCTATGTTTGATCACAAATAAGTAAATGTGTAAGTATTTGAACAAAAGTGTCATTCATAGAAAAATCAGCTATCAAACCATATACCATCTTAACCTCTATACCGTGGTATCCTTGACAACCCCCTCTATATGGGTATTGCTGCTTCTTGACTCTGTCACTATTGGCTTGGCTTAATTTCTATAAAGTAATGCAGAAGATTAGTTTTAGTCTAACAAAAACTAAGATGAGGTACATATGATTAGGTTTAGTCCAACAAAAAATTCGCAATGAGATTATAATGAAATGACATACTATGTTAATAATGCATACACCAAAGCAGATTTTTATTCAACGACTAAATATATGTATTAAAATTATTTTATGAACAACAATGAGAGAAATGATTTACCTGAAAAGATTCTTCATGAGGCCTCGCAACAAAAGCATCCCAGTGTTCTTGTGTAATGTACAACTCAAACAACCGAGGCGGATGAACAACAAAGTTGCCAGCTTCATCTCTCAAGAAGAATCTAGTGAGAATGGACCGGAAATTTCGTAGTGCCACTCCAGTCTTCATATATATGTGATGCCTGTGACTATTATTGATGTCAAAAGCAGACTGCAACATGCATTACCGAAAAGAATTATTATCTGTATATATGTACACATATTATAATCAAATGACATACTATATTATTACCTCTATGTCTTCAAAAATACTATTTTTCACAGGATCAAGGACTTTCCTCCAATCCTTGTAAGGATGGGAGATTGGAACCTTCAACTTCGCAGCGACCCCAATATAGCTGCTCAATTTTTGTTCACCCTTTTGTATCAGATTGCCTTTGCGATTTCATTCGACATGAATCTTTTGGCGAGTATCTCGGGCGCTTATCACCTCTTTCAACATAGTCAAGCCACGCCGGTGCTTTTCGATATATTTCTGTAGCTCTTCTTGACCATCATCACCACCACGATCATGATCATGAGCAGAAGGGGATGCTATTTATCTACAATAAAATTTCAACAAACATGTAAGATATCAAAGAAGGAAAAAAAAATTTAAAGCAAATACAACACATTAAAAAAATAATAAAACATCACAAAATTATACATGTCGAAGGGAATAAAATTCAAACTAAGGCAAACAATAAAATACATTCAGTAATTCAAACCTTTTCCTCTTTCTTTTCAGATGTTTACTAATTTGTCTCCTCTTCCAAATCCAAGTACCTTCTTGATGGTCATCTCTCACATAAAGGGTATCATCTCCACCAGGATCAGTATCAAGTGATGTCCCATGGAAAGGATTATCCTCAATATCCACACCTTGATAGTCTTTACCATCATCTAAGTTGTCAATTATTTTGTTCGTTAGCATAACAATTGACCACTTCTTATTAGCAGGATCAGTGACAAAAAACACTTGTTGAGCTTGAAATGCTAAAATAAAAGGCTCATCTTTATACCCCACCCTATTAAGATCCACTTGAATGAACCCTGAATCATCAACTCAGAGGCCGTTGTTGTTGTCAACCCATTTACAACTGAAGACAGGTACCCGGATTAAGATGTAGTCCAATTCTCATATGTGCTCAATTACCCCAAAGTATGACATGGGTGCAAAAATAGGGTTTTTGTCTTTAACATTAGATATATGCATTGATTGAGCTATAAGAGTTATCCCACTATTTTGCATTATACTCTTATCATCTTGCGCTTTTGTATAGAACGTGTACCCATTGATAAGATAACTAGTATAAGATCGTACATACATGCTTGGACCCATAGCTAACTATTTTAACCTGTCCGAAATTGAACTAGAATTCCTCTCTAACTCCAAGATAATGTGATCTCGCAACCAATGTATAAAAAACCGATTATGCTCTTTCGAAATCCAACTCTCATTCTTGTTGGGGTTCAAGGTTCTAATTCTCTCCTTGTGCATTACCACATATTCATCAACCTCATCCGAGTTGTGCAAGACATACAGGTGAGCTTGCTCCCACTGTGTCCTAGAGATACTAACTATTTCACTTCCCCGAATCCATTCACCACTTGTTCTTCCCAAGTGACAAGACCTCAGAAGCCCAATGTTATCAACACTCAATAAGTATTTAGTACAAAATTCAATAGCTTCTTCAGCTATGTACCTTTCAACAATACATCCCTCTGGTCTACTTCGATTTTTCACACACCCTTTCAATATCTTCATGTAACACTCAATCAGATACATCCATCTCATATACATTGGGTCACACATTTGTATTTCCCTAACTAGGTGTACTGTTAGGTGAACCATCATGTCAAAGAATGAAGGCGAGAAATACATCAAGCTCACACAAAGTGACAACAATTTGTCTTTGCAATGTGGGCAACTTCCTAGGGTCAATGACTTTGCTCCAAATAGCCTTGAAAAAGAAACATAGTTTTGTGATTGTCCCTTGCACCTTTTTCGGCAAAATGGATCATATACCCACCGGCATCATATGCTCCATCAAAACATGACAATCATGAGACTTTAGACCCTTTAACTTCAAGTCTTTCATAGATACAAGGCTCCTGATATTTGATGAGTACCCCTCAGGAACTTTAACTCCATCAAGGAATTCACAAAGAGCAATTTTTTCTTTTCTAGATAAAGTATAAGCAGCTGGTGGAAGATAAGTATGTTGTTTGTCCTTGATCGGTACCAATTCTCCTCTAATTCCCATAGTAACCAAATCCAGTCTCATCTTCTTACCATCTTTGGTCTTTCCCTTCACATTGAGTAACGTACCAATAATGCTATCACATATATTTTTTTCTATGTGCATCACATCAAGGAAGTGCCTCACATACAAGGACTTCCAATATGGCAAATCAAAGAAAATTAACCTTTTCTTCCACCCGCTTATCCCAAGGTGTTTGGTAAAAGGTTTCCCAAAGTTGTTAGTCAAATGTTGTACCTTTTCAAATAGGTCCTCACCGCTTAACAGCACAGGTTCTCCTCCGTCTTCTATATTCCCATCAAATGCTTTTCTCCACCCTTTATAACGATGTCCCTAATGCAAAAATCTCTGATGCCCGAGAAAGACAAATTTCCCACCATGTTCCAACCGAATTGATTGTGTGCCTTCTTCACATATAGGGCAACCAAATTCTCCTTTGATACTGTATCCAGACAAATTCTCATACGCTGGAAAATCATTAATTGTACCAAACAACATAGCTCTAAAATTGAATGGTTCCTTCCTATACCCATCATACACCTTTACACTACTCTCCCATAATAGCTTCAAGTCATCAATTAGTGGAGCCAAGTATACATCTATATCATTTCTAGGTTGTTTAGGTCCAGAAATTAACAAAGACAACATCATGAATTTTCGCTTCATGCATAGCCACGGAGGCAAGTTATAAATCACCAAAATCACGGGTCATGTACTGTGTGTACTACTTTGCATACCATGCGGGTTCATTCCATCAATAGATAATGCAATACGTAGGTTTCTATCTTCTGCCCCGAAATCTTCATAGTCACGATCAATTAATTTCCATTGCGGAAAATTTGCAGGATGTCTAAGCCTCCCATCTTTAATTCTATCATCTGCATGCCATGTCATGAGCTTCGCATTCTTCACGTTGTTGTACATGCATCTAAATCTAGGTATGATGGGAAAATACCATACTACCTTCACTGGACTCGATTCTTTCTTCTCATAACATGGGGCATTGCATTTAGGACACTTGTCTAATGATGCAAATTCCTTCTAAAATAAAATGCAATGATTAAGACAAGCATGTATCCTCTCATAGCTCATCCCAATAAAGCTTAGCATTCGTTTAGCCTCATATGTTCAGCTAGGAAGATCATTATCCTCTGGCAGCATATCCTTCAAAAGTGCAAGCAATTCTGTGAAGCTCTTATCACTCGATCCATTGCCTGCTTTCAAGTTATATAGCTTTAACACGACTGACAATATCGTGAACTTAATGCATCCAGAGTACAATGGTTTTTCTGCATCCCTCTTCAACCTATCAAACATCTCCGGACAATCCTTAAGTTAATCCGCAATCACATTGGTCATCTCTTCAAGATGATCGACCTCGAATGTACTTATGTCGAAATCATTCGATTTACAGCTCCCACTATACCTATTACTGCTATAATCATTATTCGTCTCACCATGCCTTGTCCATCATGTGTAACTTCGATCAATTCCATTACAAATTAAATGTGATTCCAAGTCAGTTGCACTAACTAGCCTCCCATAGTAGCACTTCAAGCAGGGGCATATAATTTTTTCAGGGTTATCAGCATGCTCAACTGCAAACCTAACAAACTCTTTTACTCCATCCCAATATTCCTGAGTCAAATGATTCGCAGACATCCATTTCCGATCCATACTTTTATTAAGTTGTGTAACCTTTTATAACTTCTGTATAAATTTTGGCAGAGTGTTCTTCCCAAGTTGAGCCTCCCAATAATTCTACAACACCAACTTATAGGTCACGTTTTTTCATATGGATTAAATACCATAACCCCATGATTAATACATTAATATTCATGCTACATAAAAAAAAAACTACATTCATTAATTGTACTACTATTCTTTGTTTTTCCTAACTTTACTTTTTGATTTATTAAAGCATATGTTACTTTTCAAGTCCTTAACTAGCAAAAATATTCAATATAGACAAAAAAGGAGTTCCAATTATATGCTGCCAACCATCCAAATCAACTATCCATAGCTTTTCATTTACTAAATTATAACTTTCAAAGACAAACCAGCAGCATAACAACTAAAGAACAAGAGTTGCCCAGGCTTTAAGCCATCTACTAAAAAAACACAATACATTTCAACCAAATTTCATGATTTCAGTTCGAATTTAGCTAACTAATATAACCATAGCATTAACCACTTAGCAAATCACCTAACTTAGCTAACTAATACAAAAAATTTACATAAACATAATGAGGAAGCATACCTCAGACAAAGTAGATAATCTGAAGGGCTAGCACTGTAAATTCTGTCAATCTGAAATAAGCGCACCAATGACACCTTCGTAGAAGTGAAGCAACAAGTTAAATGAAGGTCACCCACAAAGTAGTTTGGTGGTCCGTCCACATATGCATGTATGAGCAAGGAAAGATATATATATATATATAAATATAGTTTAATTAATTATTGATTGAGGAACTAAGGTAGCTTCAACAACAGCAATTTCAAGTATACACAGTCATGTATATGTGTGGTTATGCTTCTTCGTCATATTACAAAAAATCAATAACATTGACAGCTAAGCCATAACTGTATCGCTAGAACTATCTCTAGAATATTATCATGTCACCTATATATTTGAAGTATAGGAAATCAGTGAGTCAAACTGTTTAATTAATGACATGATTGGACAATAGTACAAAATGTGACAAGTTTAATTTGTAGAAAAAAAAGGCTACAACAACTGGTATGATTAAAAAAAAATACACTCGATAGCCATAATTACTAGATAAAGCTGATTAAAATTAAATAACTAATGGTGAGTGATGACAACAGAATTAAGAAGATAATACACAGTATGGCAGCACTATAAAAATGTTGCATTTGACTTACCAATTTTGTTTTGATGAATCTTCAGATCCCCAGACCCTCACTCGGAGACCACTTCTAAGATGCCAACACGCAATTTACTCATACAGAAAGAACAAGCCACAGCCAATTATGATTAAAACAAGAGTTTAAATTATGGTGCAAGAGTTCAAATTTTGTTACATAGAAAAACTCACCAACCTCAAGGTTCAACAGTATCTGAATTCTGAATCCAACAAATAACTTTAAGCGACCACCTTGTATTTGGACCGAATAGGAAGAAAAACAAAGTAAGAGAATCATATAAATTGCCTAAAGAGAAGCAACATGCCAACGGGAAAGACTTGCAAGCAAACACAACATGCAAGAAAAATATAATTTCTATAAACTAGTCTATAAGTGTTCATGTAGCATGGAGATTTGATGGCTTGAACCAATATTTGATCCCAAAATAGCATATATGAACCTTAACATGTACAGGGCCACATGGATGACTAAAACAAAATCCAATTATGATAGAAGATTTTCTACCGTCTATTTTGATTTGTCATTTGTCATTGTATAATCTCATTTGTTTTGTTTGAAACAGTGTCCCTTGAGATATGCAACATATACTGCACAAACGTACATAATAATGTATTACATTTGGCCCTTCCCCCTCCCTTCACACCCATACACTCACATTATATATGAATAATGCTATACTTTCTTAAATGACAAATTACAATATGGGTAATGACTCATATATGAATTTGACAGAAACAGCAATGAATATGAGAGCGTCAGTGGGACAATATAGGGTTACCTCAAAGCTGGCCGCCATTCGCCATTGGGTCTGGGAGGGATTTCGAGTTCCTCTGAGAGAATGGATTTGGGCCTCTTTCACTCCATTCACCATGACCGTTGACAGGGAGAGAGGCTACAAGATCAAGCGATTTCAGGTTGAAGGGGATTTCTGAGGAGCACAACCGTGGTGGAGGAGGAAAGTGTGTAAACTTTCGACGCATGGTGGCCAAAGAGCTATGCCAGAATAGAGCTATGGTAGAGGAACAGATTCAGAGCACGGTGGGAATGAAGATGGCACAATTCTAACTAAATATAACATAGATGGCGTTTATATGTTAAACGCCATCTCATAATTATAACTTAGTTGGCGTTTAAATATTAAATGCCAACTAAAATTTTATAAATAAATATAAAAAAAATTTCGGTGGACTTTAGTTGTCGTTTATTAAACAAACGCTATCTAAAGTTTATATTATTTTATTACTTTAGATGGCGTTTGTTTCACAAATGCGATCTAAAGTCTGGAATTTAGTTAGCGTTTACCATAAAATGCCAACTTTAATACATTTTATGACTTTAGATGGCGTTTCTTATTAAACGCCATCTAAAATGAGACGCCATCTAAAGTGAGTACTTTAGATGGCATTTTTTTTATAAACACCATCTAAAAATATACTTTAGTTAGCGTTTATTTAGTAAACGTGAACTAATCTGCTTGGTTTGATTTTTATTGGCGTTTTTATAAATAAACGCTAACCATTCAGCGCCAATAAATCTTAAATCTAGCGTAGTGATACATATCGAAAACACAAAAAACTACATAGACCTAATATTCTCACATCCAATGCTACTCCCTCGGCTTCTCCAGACTAGTGCCAAAACCGTCACCTGAAAGGTTAGTTCATGGGTGAAGGGTATGAGACAAGGTCTCAGTAACCGGGAACAACCACACACACACACACACACACACACATATATATCTCATACAATTCATGAATACAATGTGAAATAAATGAATGCATGTCTCTCTCACACTGCTCCTATCCTTATCATCCCTAACATATATATATATTACATCTTTATCCTTCCCAACATATATATTATCATATATCATATCATCGTCACATCATCACCACCCAATCCACCATATATCACAATCTCATAATGCCATGTGGTGATGTTCATGTATCATCATATAATCATCATCATCATATCATAATGTCATATATGTATCATGTCATGTCATGTCAATATCATCATCTCTAATCATCATCATAATCATCATCTAGCTGTGTGCATACCCCGATATATAGAAAGCAGTACACACAAACACATCAACATCGTGGTATGAAAGAAACATGCATATATATACAAATATATGTAACATCATACAATACAATAATACAATAAAAATAAACACCCAATTACCTCAAGTGTCAATATCACACACGCGGATTCCACGAACTTTTCGAGTTGCCCAACACGTTAGAACCCCTTTCGGTTAACCAAACAACCTTCACACATCCATCAATTAACCACATATACCAATAAGCCAAACATCATAATTCAATCACCTACGCCTAACCCAAGATTCCAACACCCCTTTCATGTATCAATAAGCTCTTAGAGACCATTCAAACACTACTCAACCACATACACTTTGGATTCCCAAGAGCCCTAACCGAAAACATCCTAAGGTTAAGCTCAAATCATGCATAAACCCTTCAAAACTCACACCCAAGCAACAAGAACACCAAAACATACTTCCTTAACCCCATTTCATCCATTTCAAATGGTGGATTTCGGCCAAAACCAAAGATCCAAACTCATAACCATAAAACCCCAAATTTCAACTGAAAAAAATGGAGAAGGAGGAATAGAAATCACTTACCAACTTGAATCTAAGCTTCCAAAGGCAGAAAACAACTTCCAATGGCCAAAAATGGCAAACCATAGTAGAGCTCCTCATCGCTCCCTCTATTTTCTTTCTTTCCTTTGCGTCCGACTGACCGAGATGTTTCTGATTTAAATCAGAAACCTGACTCTAACCGTGGTTCTAGGGTAGCTCGTCGCAGCGCCACCTCATTCAGCCATAACACCCCACTAGAATTGGCTCTCACCGCAGTGTGGAGCTCAATTTTTCCTCCACTTCATCCTTTCTTCGTCCTGTCTCCTTTGGTTCTGAGCACAATACCAAAACAAAGTCATGAGGGGTGTTACATATATTATTTCAGGAAACCAATAGTATGAATAGTAAATGAGTAATAATTAAGGACAATTTTATAAAATTACATTATTTAATAGATTATTTATTGTCTTTCTTAATTCTTGTGCCAAAACCTTAAAAGATAAATAAAATGGAACAGATAGACTAATTTTTACAAATTGAAGCTAGTAACATATTCTAATGAGGCAGGTTGGCATAACCTTACTATTAATGATACTACAAATCAATAACTATAATTTACCCCTCGATACGTAGGAATTACGCGGGAAGTGTTCATTGAAAAATAAAGTTATACTTTAATTATTTTGTAAGACTATATGTAACAACCCTCATTACATTGTCCCTAACTTGGTCCCAAGCTAATCAAGTGTCTTTGGCATTGTATGCAGTACTAAAGGAAATAGGACGTAGGAAAGGTTCAAGTGGAGGCTGAAAGAGCTCTATGCCGCAGCAAGGAGCAGGACCACCGCGGCGAGAGAGATCTCCTGAGGGATATTCTTTCTGGCTAACATGGCAGCATCACTGCAAACTTACCTGAGGCCGTGGAGAAAGTCGAGAAATTAATTTAAATTAGAATCATTTCGAACAAACAAATGGAAAAGAAATGGAGGAGAACCGAGGGAGAAGTGCTAGGGTTCAAGTTTTCTTGCCATTAGGAATGTTTTTCAGTGTCTAAGAGCTTGGATGTTAGTTGGTTGGTAAGTGATCTCTACTCCTCTCTCTCCATTTTCTTCAGTTTTAAGTTAGGGTTTCTCGGTTATAAGTTGGGATCTTTGGTTTTGGCTAAATCCTACTAGTTAAAATGGATGAAATGGGGTTAATAGAGTGTGGTTTGGTGTGTATGTTGCTTGGGTGTGAGTTTTGAAGGGATTATGCATGATTTGAGCTTAATCCTAGGTTGTTCTTGGTTGAGAGGATGAGGAATCTGAAATGTATGGGATTGATTAGTTTTTAAATGGTCTCTATGAGTTTAATGATGCATGGAAATGGTGTTAGAACTTTGGGTTAGGCCTAAATGGTTGAATTGCGGAATTTAGGTATTTGGATTGTGTGTTAATTGAAGTATTATGATATTGTTAAGATTGTTGGCTAATTAGAGAAGACAAGTCATGGGATTGGCGTTCAAGAAAGCTTATAGAACCGCGTGTGTGGTATTAACAACCTGAGATAACTGGGTGTTTGCATTGTATATGTATCTTATGTTGGTATATATGTGTATATATGCATGTTTCTGTTCATACCACGATATAGATAAATGTGTGTATATGGTTTATCTTTATATCGTGGTATGCACACTGCTAGACACATAGGATATGATGATTATGATGATACTAAAAGATGATATTGATAATGTGACATGACATGATGCATGCATGACATTGTGATACATGATGATGATGATTACATGATGATATGATATGAGCATCGCCATATGACATTGTGAGATTATGATATGTGGTGGATTGGATGGTGATGATGATATGATATATGAGATATGATGATATGATATATGATTAGGGAGGATAAGGATGTGATCCCTACTACTAAATTTCCTCCTATGGCCAGGAGGGAAAATAGTATAGTGGACTGCACCTTCCCTAAATTGCTACCAATTCGTGGTGGGAAAGAGAAAGGAGAGCCATAGTCCGAGCTTTAGTGTAACCTTTAGTTGAGTTGCATTAGATTAAGGTGAGCTTAGTGATGTCCCATAATCAGTCTTCACCGACTGTTGGAAGGGAATCACCAATATGAAATATCTTGTTATGACGATAGTTTAAGGTTCTAGCTGTGTGCGAGGGAGACATGCATTCTATTTCATATTGTATTCATGAGATTGTATAAGTTATATATATATATGCATATGATTGTCCCCGATTACTGAAACATTGTCTCACACCCCTCTCCCATGAACTAACATTTCAAGTGAATGTTCTGGCACTAGTCTGGAGAAGGCAAGGGAGTAGCATACCGAACATGGGAATATCAAGTCTGTGTAGTATTTGTATTGTCTATGTATGTTGTACTAAGTAGGATAGTGTATTATAATGGATGTGAGGATTTTGAATGGTTGTAATGATAATTGATGTTGTTGGT
The DNA here is from genome assembly GCA_026686845.1 of Adenanthera pavonina. NCBI lineage: Eukaryota > Viridiplantae > Streptophyta > Magnoliopsida > Fabales > Fabaceae > Adenanthera > Adenanthera pavonina. Next base: position 38,315,275 of record JAIVEN010000010.1, read on the forward strand.
ATGTCATGGATGTGGTTTGTGATGTATTATGGTGCATGTGTGGTTTTGGATGTTGCGGGTGTCAGTATGGTAGTGTTTGTGAGTCCGAAAGTGGAATTGGGCCTTATTGCTGTGTTTTGGGCCTATAGCCCACTTTGTCAGCTTGGAGTTTAAGAGGGTCGAATCTCAGAGGAGTGGTTATTTGAGGTGAAACCTTTTTGGACAAGTTGGTTAAGTGGTTTACGACCTATGTGAATGGTCCCGAATGGTCAAATTGCCTTTGGTGGAAAATGGGAGTTGTGAGTTGTGAGTTTTAGTCAAAAAGTGGCTAAAATGGTGTCAGGTGTCCAAAATCTCCATACTTAGTTGGATTGAAGTAAAATTAGTGTCTATGGATAGTTTAGGACTAGATGACTTGTAGGAGTTGAAATCAGGTCAATCCGAGATTGGAGCATGAAGTTATGCATGTCAGAAGTTTGCCTCGAAGTACAAAATTTGCTAGTATAAAAAAACCAGCAGGGGGTGTCGTGGTGCCAGGAAGCAGGCTGTGGCGCCAGAGATACAGTTGGCATGAGAGAATTTAAGAAGGGTCAGAGCCGTGGCGGTACTCTAGCGGCCACGACCCCAGCTTAGTTTATGTTGTTCTTTGGTATTTTTCCGCTGCTCTGAGGTTTTGGAAAGTTATTGTGAAATGTTTGGGTTGCGTTTAGTTGGACTTTGAAGTTTTTGGTCTAGTCACAAGGTGTTTGGGGGTAAGGTGTTACACTATATGATTTTAATGTTGAGAACATTTATTGTAAAATTCATTAGTTACTACATGAAGTGATAAGGAAATTTTAAAAAAAATAGAAATACTATTAAATTAAAAATATTAATTGCAAAGATATTATTAAAATATGCATGGGGATTGAAAAAGTCAATTAGTTAAGTATTCATGGTATGTAATGGAAGGTTAATTTCACCCCAATCATATTTCCACTTCATAAAAAGATGGTGCACCCTAACCATTGCTTGATAGAAGGTTTATAATGTTGTCTTGTGTCTGTAGAATGATAGTGCGAGCAAAATTGATTCAACACTCACTCTTACAAAGTAATCAAAATAAAGATTATTTTAGTTTAAACTGAAAACATTGCAAAAGCTAAACCAACAAAAAATAAACACTTTTCATAACAAATTTGAGGTATAACCAACATATAAAAGATCATTCCCCAAATACACAATACGTTAAACTGATTAAAATTTTGTGACATTACTAGTTGAACAACAATAATGGCACACATCAAGAGAAATCTAGGTGTCTTTAGAAATGACCATCCACAGCTTCATGTTATAAAATCAAAGCTTAGCAAATAATGCTGACTTGCATATATATAGTAGATGAAACTTTCTCATTGCCACTAGATAAGGAAGCTACATAGAAGAAATGGTCAAGGCAAAAATCAAATACAATCCATGATATGAAACATATGTTAGTGAGCAAAAGCTTGGTTATGTCACAATAAGCAATCTAGGATCTAAAACATATGTCCATAGGAAAATTAACTATTTGGACCATGATTAAAGTAAACTTTACTATTGTTATATGACTTTTCTCCATAATATTAATCATATAAGATGCTCTCAAGCTAAGAACCATTTGAGACAATAAAATCAAATGGCCAGTGACTATATTTTGAGCCAAAAGGCATGCCTATATTGTTCATTTGTTGAGACACTAAGGAGTTCTCCCAAATCAAGTAACTCAGATATAGTTATCACTACAATGCAAATTATAAACACTGTAAGTTGTACTTGCATGATAAATGTTGTTTAAGAAAGACTTTACCTAATAATACAGGACCAGAAGGATCAAGACTCGAGGAAGGATCAAAATGGAGCAAATTAGAGAATGAAACTAGAGTGCATTAGTACCGCAGCAGTAACTAGTAGAGATGCAATGAGGAACAGTAGAAAATCGTGCCTGTAACACCCCTCATGATATCTTTCTTGGCATTGTGTTCAAGACCGAAGGAAACAAGATGGAGGAAGGTTTAAGTGGAGTCTAAAAGAGCTCCACGTCATAGCGAGAAGTAGGGCGACCATGGTGAGATCGTGTCTAGTGGCTCTTTTCAGCTAAAACTGGTGGAGCTGCGGCTAGAGTCGAGATTTTTATTTAAATCCGGATCATTTTGAACGATCGGGAAAAAAAGAAATGGAGGAGAACGAAGGGGCTCTGCTAGGGTTTGAGATTTCCTACCATTGAGAGTGATTTTCGGACCTCAAGAGCTTCGATTCAAGTTGGTAAGTGTTCTCTACTCCTCCCTCTCCATTTTCTTCAGTTGGAATTTGAGCTTTTTCAGTTTTGAGTTGGGATCTTTGGTTCTGGCCGAAATCCATTGATTGAAATGAATGAAATGGGGTTAAGGAAGTGTGTTTTAATATTCTTGTTACTTGGATGTGAGTTTTGAAGGATTTATGCATAATTTGAGCTTAACCCTAGGTTGTTTTCGGTTAGGGCTCTTGGGAATCTGAAGTGTATGTGTTTGAGTAGTGTTTAAATGGTCCCTAAGAGCTTATTGATGCATGAAAGGGGTACTGGAACCTTGGATTAGGCCTAAAGTAGTTGAATTGTGATGTTTGGTTTAATGGTATATTGTGTTAATGGAAGAACTGTGTTATTATGAAGATTGTTTGCTTAACCGAGAGGGGTTCAAGCGTGTTGGCCAATTGGAGAAGTTTGTGGAATTCACTTGTGTGATATTAACAACCTAAGGTAACCGGGTGTTTGTTACATTGTATGATAGTATTTATATTTATGTATATATGTATGTTTCTTTCATACCACAATATTGATGTGTTTGTGTGTACTATTTTCTATATATCGTGGTATGCACACAGTTAGATGATGAGTATGATGATTGTGATGATGATATTGATACAATATGGCATAATGCATACATGACATTATGATATGATTATGATGATGATATGATGATACATGAGCATCATCACATGGCATTGTGAGACTGTGATATATGGTGGATGGTGGTGATAATGAGATGATGATATGATGTATGATGATATATTATATATGTTAGGGAGGATAAGGATGGATTATATATATTAGGAAGGATAAGGATGGATTATATATGTTAGGAAGGATAAGGATAGAATATGTATATATATATTATGGAGGATAAGGATAGATTATATGTGCTAGGGAGGATAAGGATAGGGGTCCCTACGAGGGCAACATGCATTCCATTCATTTTACACTATATTCATGAATTGTGTGAGATATATGTATATATGTATGTGTGTAGTTATTCCCGGTTACTGAGACATTGTCTTACACCCTTCTCCCATGAACTAACCTTTTAGGTGACAGTTCTGGCACTAGTCCTAAGAAGCCGAAGGAGTAGCAGCGGATGTGAAAATACTAGGTCTATGTAGTATTTGTAATTTTGGATATGTATCATGTGCTGAGTAGGAAAGAATGGTTTGTAATGAATGTATGATATTGGGAGTATTGTTATGGATGGTTATATATGGAAAAGAGGTTGTTTGTGGTATGTATGTTGTATGTATGTTCTATGTGTGATGAAAGTTGGAATTAGGCCTGATTGGTGTGTTTGAGGGCCTGTAGCCCGTTTTGTCAAGTTAGAGTTCAAGGGGGTCAAATCTCAGAGGAGTGGTTCCTTTGAGATGAAACCTCTTTAGATAAGTTAGTTTGGGGATGTTGGACCTGTATGAATGGTCTTTGAGTGATCATTTGCCTTTCGTGGCAATTGGAAGCGGTTAGTGGTAAGTTTTGGTCAATAAGTGGCCAAAATGGTGTCAGGGATCCAAAATCTCCATACGAAGTTTTGATTGAGGTGAAAGTAGTGTCTATTGATAGATTGGGACTAGATTGACTTGTAGGAGTTGGAATCATGTCAATCGGAGGTCGGAGCATAAAGTTAGGTACGTCGGAAGTTTGCCCTAGTGTATAGAAATTGCTGATATAGAAAATCAACATGGGGCGCTGCGACGCCAATAGAGGCCAAAACAAGGAACAACAAGGGAGGTTTGGAGCCGCGGTGGTACTGTAACGGCCACAGTCCCAACCTAGTTTTTGGTGTTTTTTGGGTCGTTTCCGCTATTTGGAGGATTTGGAAAGTTGATTTGAGTTGTTTGGGTTGTGTTTGGTTGAATTTTGAAGTTTTTGGTCAAGTTTGGAGGTGTCAGGAAGTAGGATGTTACAGTGCTTGGGCTAAACTCGAGAGCCCTAGAGCCACGACGAACTTAAGTGCCGCCACAATGGCAGTCATGAAATTTGGTTAAATCAGACACTGGAACCAGTCACAAACAGAAAGGAAAACGGAGGGAGAACAAAAAGCGTTACTAAGGTTCAACATTTCTGGCCTGGGGGGTTTGATTTCGAGCAATTAGGAATTCAATCTTGTTGGTAAGTTATCTCTTAACCTTCCTCTGCGTTTTTCTTCAAGTTTCACTGAAGATTTTTCATAGATTTGGTTAGGGTTCAGATTTGGGTAGGTTTCCACTAATTAAATTGTGTATAGATGCGATCTAGAGGTGTTGTTAGATGTTTCTATGGATTGGGTATTGGTTTTATGATGTTTAAGTGGTATATCTCTCAAACCCTAATGATGTGTCCATTTTATACATATAAAATACCCACATTTAAGCTTTAAATTATATCTAAATATGTTTACATTGATATATTTTAGCATAATTTTACATATTTTTGTGTTTCATGGTGTTATAGGCTCATTTGGAAGCATTCGGAGCAAAAACGTTACAAATCGTTCATACTGAAAAGTTTTGATACCCTTCAGTATTTTAATCATAACTCTCACATATGAACTCCAATTGATGTGATTTAAGATGTTTTGGAAATATGAGACATAGAACTACTACTTTCATGTTTTAAGTTTTCCCAAATTCTAACGTTATCATGGTGAAAATTGAACTCAAAGTGTCAACATGAGTTGGTGACTTTGTAAGCTGAACGAAACACATTTCCGTACAACAGAGGCACCCGATGCCGGGCAAACCCATCTGGCACCGAGCCAACACAGATTTTCACATTTTCCTGCATTTTAGAAGCACTTGGCACCATATTAATTGATTTTATGGTCACCGAGCTCTGGGTTATACAAAAGAGGTCCATAAAACACGTTTTTGACGTGTTTTCATGATTTTTTGAGCTGTTATAGGCTTATAAATTTTTCCTATATAAGGAGACACGACAGAAACATAGGGGAGATTCAGAAACGCACTCAGAAGTCAGAGAGAACAGTTCTAAATGCATCTGGGAGCAACTAGGAGCATCTTATAGAGAGAGAGCAAGGAGATTTGGGGAGTATTAGCAATAGATTCATTATTCTCTAATATAATTCTATTTTCTTATTATTTTTACTATGATTTGGGATTTAGTTGTGATTTAATTTCTATCTCCATGAGTAGTTAAATTTCCCAGTCGGGGGTAGGGATGTAGCCTTGCTAGGATGGATTGGAGTTGTCTCTCTAGTTAAGACTCTGTTGATTTGTTCTTCAAGTTATATTTAATTTATCTTTTTATTATATTTATCTCTTTTATTCGTTCATGTGGATTTTATACTTGATCACTATAGAATCTAATTAATGGGTAAACTCGATGGATTGAGAGGTGAAAAGTGAACCTAGATTTAGAGAGATAAACATGAATAACTAATCTAGAGATAAAATTCAGAATTCATGGTGATATATGTTGTAGTTTTCAAGGTTTAATTAGAAAATTTAGTTGCGCGAGAGCGAATTGAATCCTAATTAAATAAGGACTAATTGACCAAGAGGTAATTAGGACGCTTTAAAAATAACAATCACTATAATTATGTAGAGTCTAACTAAGAAATAAAATCTAATTATCTCATAAGGTGAATCCTGATCCCTTGACGCTTCTAGAATTGAATCAAACTCAGACTTCATTTTGTTTTCTATTTCTTTCCTTTTAAATTTGAACTCTCAATTTGATTATCACTTGCTTTTGGAATTAAAAGTTTGGACTGATAAATCTACTACCTCCCTTGGGTTCAACCTCTGAAATACTCCGGAGACTTTTTATTACTGCGATCGATCTTGTATACTTGCAGGATCCCGATCAAGTTTTTGGCGTTGTTTCCGGGGAGGTTAACAGATTTATTAGTTCATTGTTTTTAGTCCTTTTATAAAAAAAAATTCCCTGAATTTTTTTTTCTTGCTGCATACTGTTAAGATCTAAAAGTCTTAATAGTACTTCTAAATTAATTGCTATTAATCCTAAAATTGAACGTGCTTGCAGGGAAAACAAAGCTAGAAGAAGGCACAAGATGGCTAATGAAGTAGTACCTGCTAGAGCTCAAGCTAATCCACTTTGGAGAGATGCAGATAAGCCTACAATCTATGATAGCCCATCATGTATCCGGTTATCTGACAATGCCAAAGATTATGAGTTTAAGAACATACACTTAAACTCATTGCCACAATTTCATGGGCAAATAGGCGAAGATACATTGGGCTTTCTGAAGGATTTCTATGACCAAATTGACCACCTTCCCCCAAATGGTTTGACATAGGAGGAGCTCAAGAAGAGATGTTTCAATTTCTACATCAAGGATAATGCTCGGCGATGGATTTTAAATCTGCCTGAAAACTCCTTAACATCATGGAGGGAGATCTACGATGCATTCATTGCCAAGTTTTACTCTCCTCAGAGAACTATAGACCTGAGGGATAAAATATATCTCTTTGCACAACTAGAGGGAGAGCCATTCTATGAAGCTTGGGATCGATTCAAGGATTACTTATATGAGTGTCCACACCATGGATTTCAAGATATGATGATTGTTAAAATGTTCTATAATGCTTTGTGCTCTACCTCCCAGTCTTTAGTGGACATTACTGCAAGGGATGGTAATCTGACTACCAAAAAGATTATGAATATTTATGATCAAGTGGCAACTCAGACCAGACAAAAAGGAGTATGAAGTAAGAGAGTACCTGTCAATGAAGTTTACTCTCACTCTGATATGTCTGAACAGCTACAAAAGTTAAATCAATGCATGGATCTTCTTTTCCAACAACAGAGCAATAATTCTAATCCTTCTAAAGAATTATGCTCTGCATGCGGTGGTTCGGGTTATACTGCAGACACATGTGTTCACATGATTGAAGGGTATGCAGAAGTTAATTATATGGGATCAAATGCTAAATGTCCATAATTTCCACAGAAAAAGAATGATCCCTTCTCAAACACACATAATCTTGGGTGGCAAAATCATCCAAACTTCTCTAGGAAAAATCCACCAGCACCACCAGGATTCAAGCAATAAGCGTCCCTTCAGCCACCAGCACTATCTACAAGAAAGTCTCCTCATATAGAGGAGATGCTTGCTCAAATTATGGCTAGTCAAGCATCTACCAACAAAAATTTGGAGCAATTTATGGTCGGTCAGGCAATCATCAATAAAAATTTTGATCAATTTATGGCTAGCTAGATCACTACTAATAATGCTACACAAGCGGTTATTCATAACTTGGAGACACAGATGGGTCGCTTAGCAAACATGGTGACTGAAAAGATACAAGGCCAATTCCCTAGCAACACTGAAGTTAATCCAAAAGAAAGAGTTATGGCAATTACTCTCAGAAGTGGCAAAGAATTGAAGGAATAAGATAAGAAAAAAACTGAGGGTGGTAAGAAAGATAAGGATAGCGAGAATAAGGAGATCTCAAAAACTGATGGTAACACTGAAGGGCAGTCTTTTTCCACTGATGTGAAGCCATATGTGCCCCCTATTCCTTTCCCTCATAGACTACAAAAGAAAAGGCAAGATACTAATTTTCAAAGGTTCCTGGATATATTTAAGAAGTTCCGCATTAACATCACTTTTACTGAGGCACTAGCGAACATGCCTTCATATGTCAAATGCCTCAAGAAGCAGTTGTCAAACAAGAAGAACTTAGAAGAATGCACTCAAGTACCTTTGACCGAAGAGTGTAGCGCCATCCTGCAAAGAAAGTTGCCTCTAAAGCTAAAAGCTCTAGGGAGTTTTTCTATTCCCTGTGTTATTGGTTCTCAATTGATTAATGATTGTTTATGCAATTTGGGGGCTGGTATTAATTTGATGCCATACTCTTTGTGCAAGAAACTTGAGGTCACAAATCTAACACCTACGAGTATGACTTTACTGCTAGCTGACAGGTTAGTAAGGTACCCAATGGGAATTATGGAAGATGTACTCGTCAAAGTGGGTAAGTTGATTATTCCTGTTGATTTTGTGGTGTTGGATATTGAGGATGAACTAGATGTTTCTCTAATCCTAGGAAGACCATTCCTATCTACTGCAGGTGCCTTAATTGATGTGTCAAACGGGAAATTAATATTTAGAGTCGGGGATGAAAAAACTGAATTTAATCTTGCCACCTCTAACAATCCCACTTTTAAGGAAACTTGTTGTAGCATAGTTATAAGGCAGAACTATCAAAAACAAGAATTGGCATCTCCTCCTAGATCTTTAGATGTTAATTAAGGTTCAATTCAAAAATTGTCAAAAAAGAAGCAAAGGTTAGGAAAAAAGGGGCACCTCCTAGTCCCCAAAAGAAAAAGAACACTTGTGTAATCCGAATGGATTGGCTGATACCCACTTTTATCATAAGGAGCCTCTCTAAGGGAAGGATGAAATTAAAGTGGAGGAAAAAGTCGATTCCTGAATCTGAAGGGCTTAGATCAAAGCCTCTGGAGGATGCCATCCCGTGATCCCCTAATCCGTCTGGCTATCGACACTAAATTTAGTGCTTATTGGGAGGCAACCCAACATTATTTTTTCTTCTCTTATTTTTGGTTTTTTTTTCTTTTTTTTTCTTGCTCTTATTACCCCAAACTCTCTCCCTTAAGACTTTTTGCAGGGCTAAATTGATTATGCTAAAAACAAGCTTGGAACAAATACAAGGAACTCCAAAGAACATTTCAAGTATCATCTATAAATCAGGGGAGTCTCAGTTCCTTTATCTTGTATTTTATTCTTGCAACATTGAGGACAATGTTGGATCTAAGTATAGGGAGATTTTATTAGATGTTCTTAGTTAATATGTCCTAAAAATTATGCTGATGTGCTGAAACTAGAAAATTTTTTTCCAAAATTATGTGCTTAATTGATTTTATTTAGATTTATTTTGCTTATTTTTCTGAGCTAGTGGTTATATCTGTCACCATAGGATACTCAATTATTGTACTTAATGGGGTAAGATAGTTAATTTACAAGTCAGGAACATGAGTCTTGAGACTATGAAATTGAGCGCTATAACTTAGCATGTGATAGGTGTGAAAAAGTGACGAGTTTGTAGGAAAATAGATTATACACTTATTTCTAAACTCTGGTATTTACAATCATTATGTATGAATTTATTATTTAGTTAGAGAGATGATTCGAGGTTTAAATAAAAAAATGAAAAAAAGGTAATATATAAATCTACTCCGCTGGCTTGAGCTGTGCTTAGTAACTAGGGGGCTTCACCAAAAAGCGTTGTCCTTCACGTAAAACGTTGCGGTATGAGTTATGAGTGTACCAAAGGCATTTTGGTACAGCGGGTTATGTAGCTTGAGTAATCGGGGGTACGCATCACAAATGTGAGATTTTCACATCAAAAGAGAGCATAACATCCCAAGAAAAGCAAATAAATCCCCAGATAAAATTGAAGCACAAAGCCCGGGGAAATTAAATAAATAAATCCTTGTTGATCTCCATTGCACATGAGCTGAGTTGAGGTTTATGCATAACTGATTGAGATATTTTAAGTTCTTAAATAAGTGTTGCAATTTTTCTTCTTCTTGCTTAGTTGGCTGTCTACATTTGTCACATGCTAGGTATACACACACACACACACACACACACACACTAAAGTTTCATGGACTAAAGGGAATGATAAGTGAGTTGCTATTAAGCCTAATGTTTGATTTTTTGAGTACTCCTTTTATTTATATTGGTGAAGGACTATCACTAGTAAAGAGAAGTGAGTTTGATGAATCTAGAAAATAACTTTATGGGAGCAGCACAATTTTAGTCTTGCTTGAGGACAAGTAAAGGTTCAAGTGTGGGGGGATTTGGTTAGGGTTCAGATTTGGGTAGGTTTCCACTGATTAAATTGTATGTAGATGTGATCTAGAGGTGTTGTTAGATGTTTATATGGATTGGGTATTGGTTTTATGATGTTTAAGTGGTATATCTCCTAAACCATAACCCTCAAATGTTAACATATTTGGGAATCCGAACTTGGGGAAGTGTGATTATGATTCTAAGAGTTGTTTAGAGTGTTTTGATGCTTGGGTTTGCTTAATGGAGCTTTGTTTCCATTTGGTTTATATTCACGTTGGTAAATATGTATGCTAAGGGTTGAGGATTTGTGATGGTAATGAGGAATTGATGTTATATAGGTTGTCCTATTGCTTAATTGTGGTCTCTTGGCTCCGGATTGTAGTTGTAAAGCATTGGATTAGTGGTGGTTGCTCTATTTGACCTACTGACATGTTGAGTGGGTTGGATGGTTGAGGTAACCGAGGTTTCCTTTTGTGTTATGATATACGTTTAGTTATTTTCATATCACAATATGCACACTTTATGTATATATATATGTTTTACCTTTTCATATGATGATATGTCTTATAGCTCGGTTATGGTAGATCATACTCATATCATGATATGTGCAGCTACACGGCTAGTAAGTATCTATTCCTACCTTATTGTATGATGAAAATGGTACTATGATGTTAATGATTATGATACATGTAAATTATGATGACGGCTGATATGGAACTCCAGAAATCATCTAGATGATGCTTCCCCTTATCTGCACCTATAGCTATATACATATTCCCTATCAGGTATGAACTTGGATCAATCTTCATTATTATTAGCAACTCTATTTTTGTACTACACATGCAAATATATATATAATTACTTAATTAATCAATTAGCATCATATTGGCTATTCTTCCACTGCATATTTCTTCAACACAAACCCTAAATCCTACCTCTGTCTCTTTCTATTTGCTTCCTAGAGTTCATCGATCATTATGTGTGTGTGTGTGGGGAAAGGGGGAGAGAGGGAGAGATCTGAGACTAAGACTGACCTAAGGAGAGGACTAAGAATCTTCTCTTCTTGTCATATTTTGCATATGATACTGATAAATAATCACTTCTCACACATTTTTTCCCTTTCCATGTACATGAAAAAATAGATATAGCTATAATTTGTTAAAAAAAAAAATAATCTGCAAAGAAGCCAAGCACTAAGAATATGATTATGCATACGTTTTTTGAATTGGTTTGCTTGGTTAGATAAATGATTAAAAAACATTTTCTTTAAATATCATTATATATGTAAACAACAAACAATGATAAAGAAAAAGTTCATTTTCGTAAGATTAATATTGTGATAAAGGATAACTTGGTTGTGTCTAAAATTGCTTATTAATTTTCACTTCAATATATACATTTCTCATTTCTCTCAATGTACGTAATTAACAAAGGAGATTAGAAGAATGAAAAGTAGGTTTAGATAAATAACTTACATATAACTAAACACATCAATGCATAGAGGAATATTATTAGTATCAGGTGGCACACCCAGGAGTTCCCCTAAACACTTCACTGGTGCTATATATGTTAGCTTTTGTGAACTGAAGCAAATTATTACTAAATGAAGTGATGAGAGGACTCTTGGGGGAGACCTGATCCACCTTCAAAGTTGTTTTTGATTCAATGAGGGGGTGTGGGATAGAGAATCCTACCATATATTTATAGATTACTGAAATGTTCATCCATATCAATAGATTAAATGGTGGCCATATATATGAAGTTGAATATTAATGAGGACCACTGAAGAGCTGGGAAATGCTCTCAAGTTGATGTACACCATTCTCTCTCTCGTATCCTCAAGAATAATCTATAATAATATAAATAGATCAACAATTAAATGTTATACTAAATAAATGTTATTGGTAATCAATAAGTAAATGGTTGCATGCCAACCCATATATGCATGAACTAGTGTTAGCTCTATAGAGATATGGGCTATCATATGGACCTTATGCTATGGGGTGGCATTCTTATCATATCTCACTTGTATTATTATTGCTACTTTCTAACAACCTTGAGTAGGTCATGAAGTTAATTTTATGTCAAAGATCAAGATATAATCATCTGCTATGTTCAGTAGACCTAAAAACAAAACTTATATATATAGTGGTACATACTTACAAAAACTCTTACTTTCCTTTGGCACTAGTAGAGGGCCATTTTTTAGGTTAGGCTTGTCTAACTTGAGATGGATCGAGTTATAAACTGGTGCACATTTTTTTACTTCTTTTATAGCTGAAAAAGAAATCCATCAACAAGGAAGAGACAACAATATCCATCATGCATAAAGAAAAAATCCATCAAATTTGCAAACCATAAAAAAGAAAAAAATTCGTCTGCTTCATTTCAAATTTTCAAGCACACAAAAATCATAGATCAAGCATTACATCAATTAAATCAAAGATCAAGCACAAAAAAATCATATCCATAAAAACAAATTCCAGATTTGGAGATGAAATCCCAAAAAACCACACAAAAATTCCAAAATAAATTACATATCATTGGGCTTTTGTTTCCGGTGTGTTCAAACCAGGTGTATTCCATGTCAAGTCTATCCTGGTTGGACTAGGTTGGCTAAGTTTTTTTTTTGCAACCCTATCAAAACATATAAATTAATCAAATAAAATTTCAAAAAAAAACTTTTTTGGTTTGGGTGAAAAGGTATTTTTTATAAAATATTGGCTAATGGTGTAGATGTACTCCCCAAAATGCTAAGTTTCATATTTCGAAATGGAAAAGATCATCTTATCCCCTAATGGAAATATATAACAATATATTAACATGGCACAAACTCATTGCATGTAGGCTACAAATGCATAAGAAATAAACAAAGCCACTCATAAAAGAAAATACCAATAAAAAGCATTTTAAAATATAATATGGACAAAAATGACAGACATCTTATGACTCTACCATCAGAGTGCTTTCACTCCTAATGTGGTTTTTCAAATTACCATTTGACTATGCTAAGCTGCATATTGATATTCCATCAGTTGGCATATTTGTTGGTTTAAGAAAAAAAATAGTTATACATTAACAAAGGATTATAAAATTATAAATTAGATAGTCATATAACAAAATTTATACATTAACAAAGGATTATAAACTAGTTAATGACAACAGTCAATCTCAGATGATGATAGCAATATAGAAGGCCTTAAATTAGACGAGTATAAATTGGGTGCTCTATTTGATGATTAAAGGCCAAAATTTATATATATAAGAAATGCAGAGCATGTTTCCTCAAAGCAAATAAACACCATATGGTTCCTCCATTATTCTCCTCATTTGTTGGTGGTGCTCAAAAGACTAGCAACTTAGGTTTTCATTTATTCACAGAAGGTGTAATTGCCCAGCTGATGAACTTGCAAATTTTGGGCATGATTGTAATGACATAGTGTATTTTGATGAGCCTCCTGACCTCATTGTGAGCTTCATTTGCTCTAATGTAACTAGGGCTAATACCCATGACTCTGCTTAATTTATGAATGGGTAATACCCTCCGTTTCTATAAAAAAAAAAAAAAAGCAAATAAACACCACAGAAACAACATAGGACATAGAAAACACCAATTGAACCCAATCTTTTTTGAATGAGAAGGAATAATTTCATTCAACAGAGAAAGCAAATAATTACAAGTCAAACAAACTAATAGAGAACAAAATAGTGTGCAACAACAAAAAAAAGGCCGATTGAACCTAATCTAAGAAAAAGGGCCGATTGACCCATATCTACAAAAAAGGAAAATTTCAAGCAGAAAAGAGAAAGAATAGAACATAAGGGGAAACCTGTGGTCGATGACCTGGAGGCCGCTAGAGATTCACAAAACAAGATCGACTGCAAGCACCAATGGCACTAATGCCAGCAAGCACTACAAACGTTGTAGAGGTCGATGCTGGAGTTGGATAGACTGGATTGATGGAGTGCAGTAAGCTAGGGAGACATTGCAAAGGTGGATGCCGACATGGAGCTTGCACTTGGAATCGACTAGTTTATGTGGTTGTGATTGGGAATGACAAGGATTTGAGAGTCGAGGGCTGCTGCGAATAGAAATATTTTTGGGGTCTGGCACAAGGGATGATATTTGGTACCGCGCGAAAACATCATAAAATTAAACTGAGGATCATATGGTCTTACTTCTGCTTTGCATCCCAAGACTCGGAAATGCCTAACACTAGGTTTCTTTCCAAAATAGAGTTCATATGGTGTTTTTGGCATGGAATTGCTGGGTACCAAATTCAAAATGTATGCTGCAGTTTTCAGGGCATCTCCCCACAAAAATTCTAGTAACGTGGAGTGGCTCATCATGCTTTTGACCATATCCATGAGAGTACGATTATGCCTTTCTGCAACCCCATTTTGCTGTGGAGTACCAAGCATTGTATATTGAGCTTCAATCCCACACTCTTGCAGAAATAGAGCAAATGGGCCGAGATTTCTACCAATCTCAGTATATCTCCCATAATACTCTCCACCCCTATCAGATCTAACACATTTGGCGACTCTACTAGATTTCAATTTAACAGCTGCCTTAAATTTCTTAAAGGCATCCAATGCTTCTGACTTTTCATGTATCAAATCAATCCACCGATACATAGAGTGATCATCTATGAAAGTGATATAGTATTTAAATCCCCCCATAGCAGTTAGGGTGATGGGTCCACATGTATCAGTATGAATCAGATCTAGAATATTCTCTGATCTATTCACCCCTTTATTTCTAGCTTTAACGGGAAGTTTTCCCTTTATACAATCAACACAAGTTTCAAAATCTGAAAAGTCCAGATCCTGTAAAACACCTTTCTTAACTATCCTCTGTAATCTATCTCTAGAAATATGCTCCAAACATCGATGCCACAACATAGATGAGTTTTCATTAGGTCTAGCACGTTTGTGCCCAACTATTGCATGAGCGGAAGCAACAGAAGTTTCAACTGAATAGCTATCATGACTTAAACGATATAAACCATTATATAAAAAACTAGTACCAACAGCAGTTTGTTGAATCAAGAAGTTTTGATGATTCCAAATCAACTCTCAAGAGCTTGGAATAAAAATATCAAAGGTGTTCAAAGAGTTCAAGTGAAGAAATCCTAGAGAAATCTGTGCAAAGTTTGTTGTAGAATGTTTAATTTTGTTTTAATTTGAGTAAAAGACTTTGATTTGATGGAAAAAAGTTTTAAAACCTTGATTCTGTGTTAAATCATGGAATATTTGAAAATTACCCACCAACAGACGAAGTTTGAAAGGTTTATATTGAACTGTCATGTTGGAAATTTGAACTTTGGCTTTGGAAATTTGAATTTCGAGTTAAAACTAAATAAGTCTGAATAGATGCTTCTTTGACAGACAAATTTTGATTTTCCAAAATTTGAATTTTCATAAGTATCTGAAAGAAGCTTTAAGCAACAGACGAACTTAGTGTTTTGAAAAATTCGAATGTCAAACAAAATGCAACTTATGAAAACTAAAGAAATTCGTCTGAAACAATGTCAAAGTTCATCTGAAATCAAGATTATATTGAGTTTCAAAATTGCTCACTGATAGACGAACTTTGAACATGAAAATTCGAATTTCAAAAGCTAAGGTTGTGAGTCTATTACAATGATATGTTGACATATGGATGACAGTGTTTATAAATTCGAATGTTAAAGTAAGTCTGAAAAGAGGTTTCTCTGACAGACGAACTTCACTCTTTGAAAATTTGAATTTCGAAGTAAATGAACTACTGTGCTTTTTGAGCCTGCTACGGACAGACGAATTTTGGGGTTCCAAAATTCGAATTTTGAAGGCACTGTAGCAAATTAAAAACACTGTTCACACTTAACAGAAAAACTTTCTACTTGAAAATTCGTATGTCACAACATGGAAACATTTTCTAAGTTTCAAAATTTGAATTTCGCTTCATGACAGACGAACTTTGGTCTTTCAACATTAAAGCTATTGACCTTCGGTTTCTGTGAAATTCGTTTGTTGACCAATCGAAATTCGAATTTCAGTATGTCAAAAGCATTAAATACGGTTGGTTAACGGATAGTTTTTCAGAGTAACCATTGGATAACTTCTCCAATGGATAGATTTTGTCTCTAACGGATATTTGAGACTTAAATCTATAAATATAACAACATTTGAAGTTGTGGGTAACGAATAAAACTTTGTATATATTGAAACTCTGTCAAATCTTCTATTCAAAGACTTTTACCCTCTCACTTCAAAACTTGTACTTCAACCTTCATATTTACTCTGATTAAGAGAGTTTAATCTTTGTAAACAATCTAATCTTCATCTGGAAGATAGATTTTCTTGTGAGGGGATATCACAAGGGATTAGGAAGCACTTTGTGAAAGTGTAGAAAGGGATTGAGAGAAGCTCTAGAAAACAGAGCATAAACATTGTACTGTGGCATTTGCAAGAAACCCACTGAATTCTTGCAGAATAGTGGAAAATCTCAAGTGGTGACTTGGGGACTGGACGTAGGTCAAGTGGAGAGACCGAACTAGGATAAATTTTTTAGTCTTCTTCTCTTTTCTGCTACTTTCACTATTATTCATTTATACTCTGTTTTACCATCATATATTGCATTCTTCACCTCTTTGATATTTTGCAGAAAATTTTTAATCTTCTCAATTCACCCCCTCTTGGAAAACCAGCCTAACTAACACAGTTGAATTAAAATAAATGTCAATCTTTCCTTTTCCTTGCCAAAAGGAATATCCATCTCTATCCAAAACAGAACTAGAAATCAGGTTCCTTCTTGCAGAAGGTACGTAAACAACATTATTTAGTATTAAAATATTAAGTCTAGAATAGATTAGGCCTATGTTAAAGGTGTGCAGCCCAATGATAGGTAGGGTTGCATGCTAGCCTATTAGACAGAGGTCCCAATTGGCAGCCCCTAAGTAGCCAGCAGTTCCCTATCACAAAGGCTGGATATATGGAGAAAGAGATATAAAATTATTATTAATATCATTAGGGTTATTAAGATGAGGTCTAATCAAATTTAACACACGATCTTTAAAAAAAACTGATTGAGGCAACATTGAGTAACCCGACTATTGAGAAAATCTCTTTCCTCTCTCTCTCCATTAAGAAAGGTTTCTTTTTGTAACCTAATGGGAAAAGCCAATTGCAATTATCTATTTTTCTTGCTCATCAATGGCTCCAGTGAACTCAGGTACGCTTAAGTACTCTATTATGATATGAAATTGTTTGTTTATAGTCTGATTACATATTGGTAGCATATGGTATCAGAGCAAATACTATCAATAATGTGATCAGATTGATTAATTTTTAGTATATGGCACAAATTTTGAAATTGCGTAAAATTCCCAATTTCATGCATAAACCCTAGGAATTAGGGTTTTTTGAATCTCTGATGTAATTGATCAAAATTGATTTGAGTTTATGATGTATATTTGCTTGTCAGTGCCTATTATATATTTAATTTCTATCAATGTACATATAATGACTGAGAAACTCTCGATTGAATTTTTCCGTGTTTGCATAAAAAAAAAACTTCGAATTGTCAGATTAGGTACACGTACATTCAATTGTAGTTTTGATTCATGTTTCTGGGTGTCCATTAAACAATTTCCACAATGAAATTGCTTGAATCATGCGCCTGTTTTGAGATTTTAAAAGGTAGGAATATTTGAAAAATTGAGGAATTTGTTTTCTTGGTTTCTAGCTTCAAAACTCCATATTGATGCTAGAATCATGGTCTCCACATGATACAAAATGTTTCTATGTTTTTCAAAGTGCTTTGGGACTCATTTTCGGTGTTACATGAACTCAGCAATGGCGAACCGTCCGCCATTGTTGAAAGCTTCGCTGGAGAGGTTGAAGATGACATCTCCAATGAAGCCCACTTGTGGCTCCATGCGCGTGGGGTGTGTGAGGGCTACATGCTCGGCCTAATGGCCCAGCACTTCTCCCGGTCCCCTTGGAATTTTATTTTGTGATAATTTATTATTTTTCCAAAATTTTTTGAAACTATTAAATATTTATTTTAAATTTTTTGAATGTTTGATTTAGTAAAATTGGACCATGTTTTAGGAATTTGAGCCTCAAAATTTTTTAAACATGTTCTATACAATAATATTTTTTATTGGTGACAATCACTCTCTCTGGCTATGGATGTGATAAGGAAAAAAATTGTAGAAATTATGAGATTTTGTATTTTCCCACAAAGGAAAATATTAATAAAATAATATTCATGAGCCTTCTAGACATTCATGAATACATTATATTGATGTTAAACATACCCTAACGGTGTGATATCATCAATGTAATTTTGGGATTTGTACTCTAGGTAAGCAAGTAGCATATATATATATATATTAAAAATAAATGTTTTTAAGCCTTCTCCGCTTGTTTTTTGAAAAACAGGCATAGAAGGCTATGTCTGGTTTTCATTTAACAGACATAGAAAATACTTTGTAAAAGTAAAAAAAAAAGAAATTCTAGTCACGTCTGTTAAAAAAAATAGATATAGTTGATAAATTTTTTACGTCTGTTTTTCAGAAAACAAACATAAGAAATCTAGGTATTACAGACTTAATTACAAAAATGCCACTAATTAATTTTTTATGTCTGTTTTTGTTTTAACATAAATAAATAAAAGACATAAAAACACTTTTTTGTACTAATGTTGATTGAGCCAAATAAGACCTATGTGAATGGTCCTTGAGCGCCAAATTGTCTTTAGTGACAATTGAAAGTAGTAAGTTGTGGATTTTGGCCAAAATAGTGTTGGGCATTCAAAATCTCCATACGGAGATACATTTAAGTGACACCAGTGTCTATGGATAGATTAGGAAAAAATTGACTTTTAAGAATTAAAATCAGGTCAATCAGAAATCAGAGCAAGAAGTTGTCCAGGTCAAAACTTCGGCCAAAAAATTAGCAAATTGTTGATATGGTTACTAATATGAGCGCGGCGGCACCAAAAGTCGAGCCGCAGCACTACACCATTCTACTTCTTGGAGGCAACGGCTGCACTATTGAGGCCCTGACTCCAGCAATAGGTTCTCCTATTTTGGTTTGTTTGGCGAGTTTTCGAAGTTTTAGGAGATGTTCGGGGGTCTATTTTAGTTAGGGTGTTATAGTAGGTCTCCTGGTCATGTTGTTGCATGTGAGAAGATGCAGTCGCACCCCATATTAATCGAATTGCTCATCTTCCTGAAAGACAATTCGCAACACGTAATTCCATAAATACAAAAGGATATTGTTATCCTATTGTTAACAAAACTCTCTGTAAGTTTACCAGCTTTTAGGCACACAACCAAAAGACCATCAGCTGGTTTGGTCATTTTAATTTCACCAATTAAAACTAACCATTTGCCACACAGGCCCCGCATGCTCATTAGAGAAGAATTAATTATATATAGATTGAATATTGAATAGGTTCATTCCACCATTGTTTCATCATTTGTCAGTCTCACGTGATTTGTCTCTATAAAATTGAGTGCAATTAAATATTTGAAAGATGACTTTACTTAACAATAATTAGTTTTAAGCTAGAATCTAACTTCGGATCAAAGTTAATTTCATTGTGGATTGATATCTGTTTCAATCAGATCTTTGTGTCACATATTGTCTATTCTGATCAAGCATCCGTCGAGAAGCAATGTTGCCAAGTCTCACATTACCCTGCATGAATCTATACATGGAATTTAGTTTAAATATAATATAATTATACGTAAAATTAATTTATTTAAGATGAATTAGATATCATCCAGATATAGCAAAAAATATTATCTATAATACGATCATATGATGAAATCAGGTGGATGCCAAACACTGAAATCGTTAATTTGAGTGTGGAGAGAGAGAGAGAGAGAGAGAATTGCTTATGGCTGACGGGTAAAACACTGAATTGAAGAAATTTAGGGAAATATTAATTAAAACTACGAACGTGGAGCATTACCAACCCTAAGAAATATTATTGAGCATGAAATTAAGAAGGTTAATTAGGGGAAAAACACAGAAAGGCTGCGGTGTAGTAATTTATTTGGAAGGAAAGAGTAAACATATATCTTAATTTCTAACCCGTTCAATAGAGTAAATGAAACAAAAAAATTTATATATGAAAATTGTCCTCTCACTTTATTGGAAAAAAGGATAAAAATATTATTTCTTTCGTTTCGAAATAATAGTTATTTTAGCTGTTCAGTAAATATAGATTCAACTATTATTAGCTAGGTTCCAAGTGAAAGTCAGTTCTTATAGTATTATGAGATCTTATTTAAGGGGTATATACTGACATCCTACCATCGTTAGTTTTCTGTTTCTAAAAGAGTTTGCTACTTTAAGATTCCAATAGAATATTATTTATTTTATTTTACAATTTTATTCTTTAACATCTCATAATTTTATTGAGAAAGAATATGTAGAAACTAATTAGAAAATTAATAGTATTTCGCTTTCCCATGCGAAAGGAAATGAGCAAAAGTAGGGTAATTGAATGGAATGCAGCTGTTGGGTAGGGACCTTCAACTACTCGGACGCCTCCACACAACTGCCCTTTTTATGTACTTCAAAACAACAACAAACAACAACCACCCCTAGCTACTGCTTATCCTCAAATTACTCTCTCCTTTCCATATGTCTTGTTTCTAATTAACCTCCCAGCCCTAAGGATCCATCTTCATCTCTGGTAGCGACACTTCTTTGATTCTTTAATTATTTACTATTCCCTTCCATTAATTACTTGTGGTCTCCCTCATATTTAATCAATCAATGCCACGCCCTCAGCTGCTTCTATATATATAGAATTCAATTCTTCATTTATAGTTGAAGATTGTTCAATATTTTTACACCAATTAGATGTATTTTTCGTGCACTAGTGTATAGGATCGAGATAATGAACCACAGTGTCTATCACTTATCAATAATACCCATACTCATCCCTATGATATAGGTCACCTTGTATAAAATTAAATACGTCTTGAAGAAAAAAAAGAAAGAGAGAGGGAGTCTTAGTTAATACTCCCTCCAGTTTTAATTATAAGATCTTTTGTCATCATCATAAATATAAAACCTTTTATAATATACGAAGTGGTATTTATTATGTATTTTCAAAAAATGCTCATATTTAATGTATCCCAAAGAGAGAGATAAAGAGATTAAATAAGGGTAGTTTTGAAAAAATATTATGATTTTTGGAGAAATCGAGGTAGTTAATCAATTTTAACTCATTTCCTTAGTTCACGTGATTCGGTTAAAAGGGTCTTATATTGAGGATCAGAGAGAGTATTATGTTTTAGTTAAATACAATTAAATTCTTGTAATCTAATATTTAATAACATCTTTAATAATTTTAAAAGACCATTATTTATAAAGAGGATAATAACCTTACTTAGGTCAACCTTTCTCTTGAAGAGATCTTCAATGTTTTGGAACAAGTCCAATAACTTCTTTCTAAAGATGGACCCATTAGTCAATAAATTATGAAGAGTACTTTTGTATGAAAAATTCAAACTAAATTTAAATAGTTTATATTTATTTTATTTTTAAAATTTTTTATATTTCTAGATTTAAAAGAAATTTAACACAGAATAAAAATATTTTTAAACGTTTAACTTAAAAAGCATAATTAAAATTAAATATATCTCAATCAAATTTAGATCATTTAAATAAAATGCATGTGCATCATCTGCTTCATCCTAGAATGAGTAGAAAATCAAACTGTTTCATTTTAAAATGAAAATATAGCGAGAGGTAATCTTCTGAATCGAATATCTAGCAATCTCTTTGAAATCTTAACCATATCACTGAACACTGATGGTTTACCTGAACGTTATGCGAAAAACGTATTCTAAATTGTATCATATTTATAAGAGATATATTTTTTCTTTTGGCCAACCACATGAGAGATGTACTTTCGAAACTATATAAAATAGTGGAAGTAAATAAAGTCATTACGAGAAGGATTTACTTTTAATTTTTAAACAAAAATTCAAATACAAGTCTTAGCCGTAATTATATATGAGTTGTACAAGAAATTAATAATTAACACATTATATCAACTGCGTTCCTTAATCAATTCCAAAAAGTTTCAATGACAACACTTTATATGTATGGCAAAGTTATCTTTCACATGACAATTATATTATGAGTTAGCCAATTTGGATTCTCTTAATCTGACTTTGTTCCAATTTGTGTCGATTTAATTTTTGATCGTCTTGAATTTTAATGGTATAAATTGATCACTAAACAAATATTATTCTGGCAGAAAAAAGCAAATATTATTCAAAACCCAGTTTCATTTAATTAATCTGGACCATTGAGTGATGATTTAACGGTCAAAAATTAAAATTGAGACAAAACTTGGATTCCAATCCATGATTTAGCATATAAAAAATGACAAAAAAAGGAAAGAAAAGAAAAGAAAATATAATTTATTTTTATTTATTTTGTGCAGAAAAATTATTGAACAACGTCACCATCTCCTTTTAAATCCCCCACCCATTCTCTCTCATCATTACAATCTCCAAGCTAGCAACATCCATAGCCTCCACCCATTTTTGTCTTCTCCTTTCTCTGCCATGGAAGTTTTTCGTCGTTTCCAACCGATCTCAAAATGCAGCACACATGAACGACAGAACCAAACCGTCGTCTCCGACTTAGATGGCACTCTTCTTGTGTCGCGAAGCGCTTTCCCTTACTACATGCTCATCGCTCTCGAAGCCGGAAGCTTCCTTCGAGGACTCCTCCTCCTTGCTTCAGTCCCATTTGTATATTTCACCTACTTGTTCATCTCCGAAACTGTCGCAATCAAAACTCTCATCCTCATCACCTTCGCCGGGCTCAAGACTCGAGATGTGGAACTCGTGTCACGGTCAGTGTTGCCCAAGTTCTACGCCGATGACGTCCACCCGGAGACGTGGAGGGTGTTCAATTCCTTGGGGAAGAGGTGCATCGTGACGGCGAGTCCAAGGTTGATGGTGGAGCCATTTGCTAAGACGTTTCTAGAGGTGGACAAAGTTGTTGGGACAGAGCTGAGGGTCACGAAATCTGGAAGAACACTAACTGGGCTTGTTAAGCAACCAGGAGTACTAGTGGGTATGCACAAGAAAGTAGCTGTTATGAAGGAATTTGGATGTAAGTTGCCAGATTTGGGACTGGGAGACAGTGAATCTGATCATGACTTCATGTCCTTTTGCAAGGTTTGTAATCGATCACTACGTACCTTTTTTTTTTTGGAAAGAGGGGAAAATATATTAGATCAACAATGAATACAAGGAAAACAGAGTGCCTTCTTTTAACTATGGAGTACTGATCTTAAAAAGTACTGTAAGACATGACATGTTTAGAACATTCCTTATTTCTTCTATAATTTCTTTTAGGGTATTTACTCTACCCATATATCATTCCGAATGGTCCTCTCCATGTTCTGTGGTCTATTTAATATTATATATATATATTTTCAACTCATCCATACTAAAAAAAATTGAAATTTCCTGTTCCCTTGACCCAAAAAGAAGGGAACATTACTGCTTCTTTTTCTCTCTCTTATTCTTTTTTTTTGGGGGGGGGGGGGGGTGTTATCACTGCATCTCTTGTTTAATTTATGCTGTATATATCATCTTTTAGATGAATCTAACTCACAAGGAATTATTTGTTAATTTAAATTTTTTGAAGAAGGGTTGGAATATCGAGATCTTGAACTCCAACTCTTCATTGCGCTCTTGAATTTATTTATATAGTATAAATTAATTTTAATAAATTTTAAAGATAATTCGACAACACAAACACAAATTTGAGCTTTCTGAATAATAATGAGACTTGACGTAAATGTCTAACCTGATGTTTGGCATATAAGTTTGTAAGTCAATTGTATTTTTACAATAATAAATTAATATTTTAATTAATTCTTTATCACTAAAAATATTTTATATTTAAATTTATTTTATATTTTATATTTTAGGTACTAAAGAAGGCATTAATTCTCAACCGCGACCCAAATTCTTCGGAAAACGAATTATTTAAATTGAGGTTTGCTTAAGTGAGGATCAACGGTTCTGATGTTCCCACTTCGACAAACTTTAGCGGACCTGAATTCGGAAGATCCGCTCCCAAAATTTTGTGACTCATTGACAAGAAATGAAAAGTTGTAATTTCCCTTTACGTACGTTGTTTAAATGTCTCCCATGAATATGATGGACTACGTACAAACACACCCCATGACATTGATATATATTTCCTGTTGACCCACTTCTGTGAAATTACATATGATGGATTTTAATTTGCACTTGTGCAGGAAGGATATATAGTGCCAAGAACAAAGTGTGAGCCACTCCCAAGAAACAAGCTTTTAAGTCCTCTTATCTTCCACGACGGTCGTTTCGCTCAGAGGCCAACCCCTCTAGTGGCGCTCTTGACCTTTCTATGGCTACCCATTGGGATCATACTCTCCATCCTAAGGGTATACCTCAACATTCCATTACCAGAAAAGCTCGCTTGGTACAACTCCAAGCTTCAGGGTATCAGAATCCTTGTTAAAGGCACCCCACCCCCTCCCCCAAGGAAAGGCCAAAGTGGTGTCCTTTTCGTCTGCAACCACCGTACAGTCGTCGACCCTGTGATTATTGCAGTTGCTCTGAAGAGAAAAGTCAGCTGTGTGACGTACAGCATAAGCAAGTTCAGTGAAATAACATCGCCAATTAAAACAGTTGCTTTGTCAAGAGAAAGAGAGAAAGATGCAGAAAATATAAAAACACTGCTCGAGGAAGGTGACCTAGTGATTTTTCCTGAAGGGACCACGTGTAGAGAACCATTTCTGTTAAGGTTCAGTGCTCTTTTTGCGGAATTAACTGACAGGATCGTTCCTGTGGCTATTAACACGAAGCAGAGTGTGTTCAATGGGACCTCGGTTCGGGGGCATAAGTGGTTGGATCCTTACTTTGTGTTCATGAACCCAATGCCTACATTTGAGATCACTTTTCTGAAACAGCTTCCTATTGAGCTCACATGTAAGGGAGGGAATTCCAGTTTTGAAGTTGCGAATCATATTCAAACGGTTCTCGCGGGGGCGCTGGGGTTTGAGTGTACGAATCTGACGAGGAAAGATAAGTACACTAATCTTGCTGGAACAGATGGGATGGTTTCATCGAAGACGAAGGAGAAGGAGAATAAGGCTTGAGATTTGAAAACTATGACAGATAGGGACAAGAGAAGAACGTACTACGTGGTAGCTTGGTGTTTTTGGACTCTAAATTTATTGGTTTTTCTCCTCAAGTATTTCTAAATGTTTAGAACTACGGATAAATATATAACATAAATATATTGACTGTGACAAAGTAATTAGCAATATGCATCTATATGAATGTACATATATTCTGTTGTTGTGATATGATACAAAGTATTGGCTCATTTGCATGTTGAGCTTCCTAGTCCTGAAATCTTCTAGTTTGTGTTTGTGGATTGAAGATTTTAAATGAGTAGTTTTTTCTGTTAGAACTTTCAGAAATGATGAAAATTTTCATGACTCGTAAGATTTGAAGCCGTCTAATCCTTGTCAAAAACTCCAAATCACATGACAGAGCAGGACCAAGAACAATGATAATTTTATACTACTAAATGAGACCGGCTGCATTGATCATATAAATTAAACTTTATAAAAACTCATATATTTAAATATATCATTAATTAGGAGATTCCATTTTATAACTTCTCTCATTATTCTTCTTGATTTCCTTTTACATTTTTTTATAAGTCTAGGAATCATCTAATCAACTTTTCTCACATATGATACATTAATAGTACGATATCATATGTTGTATATGATCATCTTTAAAATTTTAGAATACAAGTATATGATATATATATATATACATATATAATTATGTATATGGTTAACAAATTAATGCATGAAAAATAAATAATATAAAAAATTTTAAGTTTTAAACATGTATTTAAAAACAATATAAAGATATTCATAATATATAATTAAAAAAACTTGAATCTTCTATAGGCTATTGAGTTGTTTTGAAATATTTTAGAGGGAAAAAAATAAACATGCAATAAGCTAAAATATGTTACACATTATAAAGTATGATGTGTATATCGTATCCGATACATATCAAATATGGGTATATTTACTTTTTTGAAATATCGATTATATACAACTCCATACTGACTCTTCTAATTATCTCCTTTATATATGTCCAAATCACCTTAATCAATTTTCTACCAATTTATCATCGATGAGTATTATTCTAACTTTTTTTCATATACAATCATCTATTATATATATAAAAACACGTTTCAAAACTTATTCTAATTGCATCAACTCAGCGACTAATTCAACTTTGGAAATTCTTGCATGAAATGTTAAGAACATTAAGTCATATTGACTCAAAACTCTGCCACATAAAAAACATATAAAGACAAACTTTTGCTTGTCTTGTTTTTGCTTGTATGATTTGGGTAACCCAAATGCTGTGAATACCTTAAGTCCGCTGATGCTCCTTTTTTTTTTTTTTCTTTGAATGCCATATACTATGTTTTTTCGGAAAGATGAATACTATGTACTCCCTTAGAAAATTTTAAATGTTTTAAATTATTTATTATTTTACATTATTGATAAAATATTAATTATCTTATGTACTATTTTACTTTTCATTAAAAATAATGATAAGTAAAGTATAAGTCATTTTTAACATTTAAGTCTAGGACATTTTGATAAAATATAATTAATTTTTACTATAATTTAAATTATTTAATATTTTTATTGATTTGTGTGAAAAATTTTAAAATGACACATAAAATAGGAGAGAAAAAGAACTATTTTGTCTCTTAATTATTAGGATAAGCACATGTGGGTCTCTGCTTCTATTTATTTCTCGTTCTGCCTTTATGTTTATTTCACCAACAGAATTTGAATTTTGATTATTATCCATTTTTATCATTAAGTGAATTTGAATTTTGGTCTCTTCTTGATATTACACACACACATTTACATGAAAAAAAAAAAAGACATCAAATATATGAAATTTACACAAATTACAGATCTTATGTATTTACACAAAGTTATTGGTTTTTCTCCTCGAGTATTTCTAAATGTTTAGAACTACGGATAAATATATAACATAAATATATTGACCGTGACAAAGTAATTAGCAATATGCATCTATATGAATGTACATATATTCCGTTGTTGTGATATGATACAAAGTATTGGCTCATTTGCATGTTGGGCTTCCTAGTCCTGAAATCTTCTAGTATATGTTTGTGGATTGAAGATTTTAAATGAGTAGTTTTTTCCGTTAGAACTTTCAGAAATGATGAAAATTTTCATGAATTGTAAGATTTGAAGGCCATCTAACCCATGTCAAAAACTCCAAATCACCTGACCGAGCACCACCTAATAACAATAATAATTTTATCCCACTAAGTGAAATCTGTTGCATAGATCATATAACTTTATTAGACTCTATAAAAACTCATATCTTCAAATATATCATTAATTAGGAGATTTCACTTTATAACTTTTCTCATTATTTTTCTTAGTTTTCTTTTACGCCTTTTTATAAGTCTAAAAGTTATCTAATCAACTTTTCTCACCTATAATATATTGATAGTACAATATGATATATTGGATATGACAATCTTTAAAATTTTAGAGTACAAGTATACGATATATACATATATAATTATGTATATGGTTAACAAATTAACACATGAAAGATAAATAATATAAAAAATTTTAAGCTTTAAACATGTATTTTAAAAACAATATAAAGATATTTATAACATTGAACTAAAAAAAATTTGAATTTTCTATAGGCTATTGAGTTGTTTTGAAATATTTTAACAGGAAAAAACTAAACATGCAATTAACTAAAATATATTACACATATCGTGAAGTACAGTATATATATCATATCTTATACATATCAAATATGGGTATATTCACTTTTTTGAAATATCAATGACATATAGCTCCATACTGACTCTTCTAGTGATCTCTATATGTATAAACCACCTTATTCAATTTTTTACCAATTTGTCCTTGATAAGTGTTATTCTAACTTTTCCTTACATACAATCATATATTATATATATAAAAATATATTTCAAAACTTGATTCCAATTGCATCAACTTTGCGACTAATTCAACTTTGGAAAATCTTGCATGAAATCTTAAAAACATTAAGTCATATTGACTCAAAACTATGCCACATAAAAACATATAAAGACAAACTTTTGCTTGTCTTGTTTTTACTTGTATGATTTGGGTAACCCAAATGCTGTGAATACCATAACTCCGCTGATGCTCCCTTTTTTTTTTTTCTTTGAATGCCATATACTCTGTTTTTTTTTGGCAAGATGAATGTTATATACTCTCTTAGAAAATTTCAAATGTCCCAAATTTATTTGTCATTTTAAATTATTAATAAAATATTAATTATCTTGTTTACTATTTTAATCTTCATTTAAAATAGTGATAAGTAAAGTATAAGTCGTTTTTACTATTTAAGTCTAGGATATTTTAATAAAATATTATTAAATTTTATTATAATTTAAATTATTTAATACTTTTATTAATATATATGAAAAACATTAAAATGACACATGAAGGGGATGGAGGGATATCTCTTTTGTCTCTTAATTATTAGGATCAGCACATGTGTGTCCCTGCTTCTATTTATTTCTCGTTCTGCCTTTATGTTTCTTTCGCTAACAGAATTTGAATTTTGATTCTTATCCATTTTTATCATTAAGTGAATTTGAATTTTGGTCTTTTCTAGATATTACACACACACATTTACATGAAAGAAAAAGACATCAAATATATGACAAATTACAGGTCTTATGTATTTTATGTTAATTCTTTTAATTTCTCAAGTTATCGTATGACCTTTTTTTTTCGAATGAAAAGTTATCGCATCACTTTTGTTTTTGGTAAACAAGTTATCGTATCACTTGATCTACTCATAATAAATGATTTTGATCAGATTCAATTCTCAGGGCTTTTCTTTTTTGGGTTGCACTTGTTGTGTCTTGTTCGTATAAAAAAAATAAAAGAATTAGTACTGGGCTTCACAGCCTGCAATTTTCTGTCTACCAAGCGAGCATAGATTCAATATAGACTAGTCCGGCCCACTCAAGCATCTATCCAATCCCGAGTTCGGCCAGGCCATAGGCTAGAAAACTGGTCCAAGTGGTGTTTTGGCGCCACCGAACTAGTTAGGGTCCGTTTGGTTGTACTTATCAAATCTTGATTTGGAGTTAAAATTATAATTGATGAAGATTTGAATATGTTTGGTAAATTTTTTCTTTTCTGTTTGAGAATGATTTCGAAGAAGCAGTATGATAGTTGCTTTTCCATTCTCCTTTTTCATTCCTATCTGTATTTCTTTTAAAGTCAAATAAAAATGGACCAATAAAAATGAGAAAAAAAAATTAAAAAAATAAAATTTTCATAAAAATCCTTCTATCTATTAATCAAAATATTCCTTTAAAATTTTAATTTTCATAGATTATGACATGTAAAAAAATATTATATCAAATATACTTTATTGTCAATTAAATAAATGAAGATTAAATTTTAGTTCAAGTAAATTAAATTAATCATATGATAGAGTTTAAACTCAATTTGAAAAAAAACTATGAGTTTGGTTAAAACCAATTTTCAAATAAATAATTCAAATATAAATACGTTAGTCCAAAACTAATTTTTATCATAACTACGTTATAAAATCAGTTCTATTAAAACACATTTTTAATCAACTGAGAACTAAACGGACCCTTACTAGTTAGTGTAATCTACAAACCCCCCAAATCATGAAAAACTGATTTAAAAATCACTTCTCGGAAAAATTGACACGTGAAAACAAATTTTTAAAATTGATTCTCTATTATCATGGAAATTAATTGTAGTCTCCTAATGATGTAAATATTTATGGTATTTATTATGCCAATATAATCATTATTTAATCATTTTTATTATTTTGTTTATTTTAGATAATAAAATCAAGATATTTTTTATTCATATTTTTATTTTATTGTACATTTAATTTCATTTTATCTCTGGAAACAATTTTGACATGTTAATGAGGTAGAAAATATGAATAGTGTTTAATGCCAAAAAAAAAGAAGAAGAAAGAATTTGGCAGGAGGAGTGTTTATACTTATACATTAGAACACAATTAGATGTAACTCATCCTAATCTCTTATATTTCCTCTTGTATATATTATAAAATGTTTAATATCAAATACATGCATATTAAAAAAATTATTTTTTAATCTGAAATTTATAAAAAAATATCAAAATTTTTCATTTTACCATTATTAAATGTTCCAATTATCATTATCATTGTAGGGACGATATGGAGATGTGCTGTAATAAATAACAGAGATAAAATTAGAAAAAACTTATTTAACAACTTATATTGTGGATCAGGAATTTATTATATAAAATATTTTATAATATACATAGGAGGAAGTACCAAATTTTGACATGTGAACATGTTTGATATAAAATCTTCTATCTTATTTGAATCCTTATATGTGGGAAGTGAAACATTCACTTCATTCATTGGACTAGGCTGAGGAGTAGAACCGGAGACAATATAGAAGTTAAGACATTCGAAATGCCACAGAACTAGAGGAATATACTCTTTTATACTTCATCCAATTCATATTAAAAAATATTTTATATGATAAATTTTTAGTTTAAAATATGAGATATTAGATATTTTTCTTCATATTTTACCTCTATCTTTAATACTTCCATACCTCTTATTTATAAGCCTACAATGATAATAGAATGAGGTATTTAATAAGGATAAAATAGAAAATATAAATATTTTTTGCATTGATTTTAAGTAGAAAAATATTTTTTCAAAAGGACATTTTTGGGCAAATTTTAAATATTGGTATTTGTTAGAATTCCTGTCCAACAATACTAAAACTAGTAGTACACTCTCAGAAAGTTACTTCCAGTTAGAGTTTTATTTCTCAGAATTGGTAAACATTATATGCTATTAAGGGCATGTTTGTTTTCTCATCCGAAACCATATATCGGGGAAGCACTTAAAGAATTGTTTCTCCTAAAATGTGATTTCCAGCAGGAAATCAAATAAGCCCTACGTCTGTTTTTGCTCATCATTTTGGTAAATCGGTTAGTTTGATATGAATTCTTTTAAGTATGAACTTATTCTTTTAGAAAAATGCACTATTTATGACTCATTTATCGGGTATAAATATTGGTGTTGTGTTTTGGGCTAGAAATAAAAAGCCCAATTATGTGCCTTTGCCATTCTTTTACATGAGCTAGAGTGGTAGGTAGAAACTAGATTGCAGAATTGAGGAAGTAAAGGCAAGAAAGATTTAAGTGATCCCAATCCCAAAGCTCTTCTTCCTCTTCTGGTTGCAATTCTGGCCAGCATGGGAGGGGATTTTGATTGAATATTAGTGTTGTCCTTTGATGAGTTTAAATATTTTCTATAACAGAAATCTTAGTTTAAATACATCCTAATCTTTTTCTCATTGCTTGCATTCTCCAATACTCTCTAGCCTTAGGCTGCTTTTGATGCCTGGAAAAGAACAATATAAGTGATCTTATGCAGAGATTTTTCCAAAATCAGTCTGAGATTTAAACTTTTATGGGGGTTATTTCTGCCATTATTGGCAGGGTTTGTTTTGCTTTGAGCCCCAAAATTAAAAAGCTAATTCGAGGATGGGATTTTCTGTGTCCTTATATATGTAGCGGTCAGTTTAGTCATTTCATGCATCGCCCTGTTGGCCAAGAGAATTCGAGTTTGAGAGAGATTGCAAATTCATGTGATAGCTTCAAGTTTTGTTCTGACCAGTGTGATCTCCGTTTTGCATGACAAAATTGTGAAAGGAGAACCAGATAACTTGATCACTGCCTCGTATGGTTCGTTTGCTTTGACGTCGTTGTCCATGTCAAGGAAGTTTGAGCTTGGATTCAAAACAGGGCTTTTCAGTTTTTTCTTGGAAATATGTGTGGCAGAACTTATCAAGATGAGCTGGAAGTTGGCTCCGATCGTAGTTGTCTTCTACTTCCTCATTGTTTTTCGCCACTATTCAGATTCCCAATCACAGAGTGGTTCAACTGGGTATCTTCCCTTTCGTGTTGATCCTGCAAATCGAGCAGCCAATAGGACATCAATCAGCAGGTCTTTTACGAGTTTCCCAGTAAAAATATATCAGGGTAATTGGAGAGCTGATGTATCTCTCCAGTCATACATGATCAGATATATTATTAGTTATTAATCTATTAGCAAGATATAGTTCTTCATCTACATAAAGATATTGGATTGAGGTTGAGCATATACTTCGTTATCTTAAAGATACCATGAATATGAGTTTATTTTATTATTTGAATGAATCTAAGTTAAACTAGATTGGTTATACAAATGTATGATATTTGTTTTATCCTTATAATGGTTGATCACAAAATAGTTATGTATTTACATTTAGTGACACCGCCATTTTATGGCGATCCATGAAATAAACCATATCAGCCACATCACATAATCATGCCAAAATTTTGGCATTATATGAAATAAGTCGAGAATGTATTTAATTGAGAGTTTTGATTTAATACCTAAAAGAGACTTGTAGTTTATCTTCACAAAAAATGATTCCGATAATCTTATATGAAGATAATATTGCATGTATTGCTCAAGTAAATGAATGGTACATTAAAGGAGATAGAATAAAACATATTTCACTAAAATTTTTCTTCACTTATGTTCTTCAAAAGAATGGTGACATAGACATTCAACAAATCGGTTCATGTGATAACCTAGCTGACATGCTTACTAAAGCGCTTCCTACTGCATTATTTGAGAAGCTCGTGTATAATATTGGATTTCATTAACTCAGATCTTAATTGATATACGCACTGTACTCTTTTTTCCTTAGTCATGGTTTTTCCATTAGACTTTCCTGGTAAGATTTTTAACAAGGCAGTGTTTGATGGAGTATACAAACAATGATGTACTCTTTGTTTTATTAGGTTTTTATCCTATTTAATGAGACATATTCTTTGATAATAAACATTCAAGGGAGAGTATTATGAAAATTTTGGATATTAATATAAAATATTCTCTACTTAAGGTAAAATTATATTTTCTATTTACCTTGCTTAATTAATTATTATCCTATTTAGTGTTAAGATCTACCCTAGTATTGGAACTCATTATCTCTTATATAAATACCCTTTTGTGGCTAATAATAAATATTTACTCTTAGCTTCTCATTTTTTTTTTCAATCTCAAATTCTATACTTTATTTTCATAACATTTTTGTTTTTTACTTGGTTGTTTCTTTTTTATCGTGTCTCCCCCATGTGTCGTGTTTGTTGTCGTTTGGGTAAGTTTGTGTCGTTTACTTTCTATGGTGGATCTTTCTCTCTCTCTAAGGAAGGTATTATTCAGTAAAAGGGAAAAAAACATAGTTATAGTGCATCACTATGTAGTTAGTTTATTACGGTAGTTTGTTGTTAAGACGTAAAATCCTTACCTCGCTTTATCAAGAGGCACACCTAGAATAATGCTGTCCTAACAACGGATAAATAAATTAATTCTACTAATTAAAGACCTCATTTTGAAATAATTCTTTTATAGTTGATGATCTAAGCAAATCCTGCTTAAAACAAGTGAGAGAGCATATTCCCTAACCTTAGAAAAACGAGTAGTACACTCTCAGAATTTGCTCAATGGGTTTGAGCTTGACTAGTCAAACTTGGTAAGCACACTTATCAAGTCTGCCTTTACCGATTACTACAAATTTTGAATAATAAATTATACTCCTTTTGACTATAATATAAGATTTTTTTAATTGAATCACTCCAATTAAGAATATGAGTTAAAACTAACTAATTATCTCAATTTTTCTAAAAATCTTGATATTTTTTTAAAACTATCATTATTTAATCTTTTTCTCTTTTCCTTTGAATACATTAAATAGGGACATTTTTTGAAAATATATAATAAATATTACCTTATATATTGTAAATGGTCTTATATTCAGAACTATGATAAAAAGACTCTATATATAGGACTAGAGGGAGTATTCTTTTTTTTACCACAATAATTTATAATTTATTATTAAATAAATTATATTCTTTACAACTTATAAGCTGTATAAACTTGATATATATATATATATATATATGGATGTTACGTTTTATAATGATATAATAGAATGATATTCCTTATTGTCGCAGGGCAACAACACCCTGAAACAATAACTAGAGAAGAAAGATGGAACATAGAAGAAAGCACGTCAATCCCAAAACTCTTCTTCTTGTGGTTGCAATTCTGGCCAGTGCAGAAGGGGGCTTTGGTTGAATGTTAGTATGTTTCTTCAACTTTTTTCTCTTTAGTACCTTAGTACAATGTCCAATAAACTCATGGGGTTCTAATCCTTATCTATGAGGACTTCAAACCCATCCTGATCTTTTCTCTTTATTTCGATTCTTCAATAGTTAACCTTAGCCTGCTCCTTTATTATTATTATTTTTCTCTAGTGATAACCTTAGCTCGCTTTTGATAACTGCAAAAGAACAATATGCAAGATCTTATCATGAATTTGTTGAAAAATCAGTCCAAGGTTTGGAATATTGTGGGGACTCTGTCAGCCATAATTGGCCTGGTCTGTTTTGGTTTGAGCTCCACCTTCAAAAAGTTATTTGGAGAGTGGGATTTTCTCCATTTCCTTATTATCTATTGGTCAGTTTAGTTATCTTGTGCATCGCCTAGCTTGCAAAGAGAATCAGGGTTGCAGACAACTTCCTGCTAAAATGTCATGTGGTCTTTCTCTCAATTTTGTTGCGACCTGTGTGTATTCCGTTCTCCATGACAAAAATGTGAGCGGAAAGCCAGATGCATTAAGCACAATCTCATATGGTTCATTTGCTTTGATGTCGCTGTCTATGTCCAGGAAGTTTGGGCTTGCATTTGAAACTGGTGTCTTCAGTTTCTTTCCTGGCTTGTTTTACTATACAACTCATGGAGATCAGCCGGATTCTGTCTTCGATTGCACTAGGTTTCTGCTATGTTCTCCTCAATTTTCGCAGCTATTCAGATTCCCAATTAGAGTTTGGTCCCATTGGTCCAGATGACTTTCATTCCATTGAAGTTGATCCTACAAATAGAACAGAAATAGAAATTGACAGTGATGACATCAATGCAGAGGTTTTTCTCGAGTTTTCTAGCGAAATATTCAGGAAACAAAACTTGTCATGCACCGTTGTTACTTGAACTTTCATGTATTAACATCCTCTTGGATTTTTCTTTTTGCAGACGCAACATTCCCCAGGGATAGGAGTTAGTTTAAGCCCATTATATAGGGACAATCAGCAAAATGACAAAGAAGAGAAAACTTCAAGCTTTTCATTTCATGCTGTAGGTGACTCAATTCACTATAAATACATTCATTATTAATTTGATTGATTCTCTAGTCTTACGTTAATGGTTTTGATTTCTTGCAGGAACCTTTAACCCAAGAAGATCATGTTTCTTCAAGAAACATGGTACCAATCGAAGATGCACAGTTTTCCTAAGCTGGAATTACTTTCCACCGGAATTACCATGGTCCGACACTAGATCACCTATCTCCTTGTTCTACTTATGCACAACATTTAGAGTATTATTAATTATTAAACTAAATAACACAAAATTCTTACAAGATATTAAGCCTACTAATTAATAATTTAATCTTCAAGATTTTTTTTTATTTTGTGACACTTTTTCTTAGATTTTTTATGCATGAGTGATCATTTCTTTCCTAATTTTTCTCTTACTACCTCCGGGACGTTATCTCACTTGTCAAACTCAAAAGGAGAGAATATTAAGATTTGTACATACTTTTTTTATATAATTATTTGACCATGTCAAATTTAAGTATTGGGGGTCGAAATGGGGATAGCTCTTATTTTTACCCATTGATAGGCAATGGCTTTCCAAGTAGTATCTCAAGAGATGCTACATTCTAAATACCATATATAATGATACACTAACCCCTTGTTTGGATGGAGGGGCCAATAGGGGGAAGAAAAAAGTAGGGAAAAAATATGGGAGAAAACCTATTGGAAAAATTAATCTTTTGATCCCTAAACTTTGTATCAATTTTGAAATTAGTTCCTGAACTAATTTTTTTTGTAATGTTCCCTAATCTATTTAACGGGGGTATAGTTAATCCCTTAACTATCAGACTGTTTGTAAATTCATTTCTATGAGTGCTACATGGCAACATTGATGTGAAATAGTGCTGATGTGGCAAACAGAGTTGCTAACGTGGTAGACGGAGTTGCTGATGTGGTAGACATGTGGGTAAGGGATGCTGACAAAGATTAAAGAGAGCTGATTTTAGTCCCTATATTTTATCATAATTTGTAATTGAGTCCTTAAACTTTTTTATTTTTCTTATATTCATCCTCAAACTTTACTTCTATTTAAGTAGTCATCATTCAACTATTTAAGACTTGTTTGGCTTTTTAATTTGTAAAAATAAGTTAGAATAAATGAAGTTTGTAAAAATAAAGTTTAGATCAAAGTAAGCTTGTTGTAAAACGTTATATTTGGATATTCTTTTTTGCAAAAGTAAGCTTAACAAATTGAAACATGTTTTGATTATAAGAGTTAAAATATTTTTATATGTATAATTACTAAAAAGGACATAAGTTTTATTATATAATATCATATAATTAATTGAGTTATATATGCTTTATAATAATAATATATTTCTTCCAATCCTAAATATAAAGCACTTTCAATTATCTCACATATATTAAGAAAATGAGTTAAATAATTAAATTTGTTAAGAAATTCTAATATTTTCTATTATTTGCCCTTATTAATTGCATTATTTCTCATACTTCCTTTATCATTTATGTCTTATACTGCCCCTAGTTATTTTATAATTGCATTTCACTTATCTCAATATTATTTGAAATTTAAGTTTGCAACTTAAATACCCAAGCTTGAAATAATGACACAAATAAAATGATGATCTTCACCTTTTAAGAAAATTTCTTATTATTATTCTTCACTACTCACCTATTTGAACTCACCAGATTTATTTTCATATTTTCCTTGCCATCTGTCACATTGATAGATGGGATGATTAATGTTTAAAGAGTTAAATGATGAATATTTAAATAGAAGTAAAGTTTGAGGATGAATATAAGAAAAATAATAAAATTTAAGGACTAAATTACAAATTATGGTAAAATATAGGTACTAAAATCAACTACTCTTTAATCTTAGTCCGCATCCCTTACCCACGTGTCTATCACGTCAGTAACTCTGTTTATCACATCAGCACCGTTTCACATCAATCTTGCCACGTAACACTCATAGAGACGAATTTACAAACAGTTTGATAGTTGAGGGACTAACTATGCCATCGTTAAATATATTAGGGAGCATTACCGAAAAAAATTAATTCAAGGACTAATTTCAAAATTGATGCAAAGTTTAGGGACCAAAAGATTAATTTTCCCAAATATATTTTACTTTGTTTGGATAGTATGGAAAAATAGGGATGAAGGAAAAGTCGGGGGGGGGGGGGAATATATGGGGTCCACATATTTTTCCTCCCAAATTTTTTCTCTAAAAGTGAAGAGATTTTGAAAAAAAGACTTATTTTCCAAAGTTACCCATATGAAATGCTTTATATATATTGATGTTACCTACCACCATAAGTAACAAGTTTTTGTCATTAGCACCTGCTAGCCACCACCCTCCATTGTTTGCCAACCATCAGCAGCTGCCAATGATCGGTTGTGGCCGCTAGTCCTAGTCCCTGGCTGCCAACTGCCACCACCTCTGGTCACCAGTTGCTGTCACAAGTCACCACTGTGAATTATTGGCCGTCGTCACCATTCCTTGGTCAGCATCTACTACCACTAATTATTAGTCCCGAGCCACCATCTTATTGAATAAAATAAATTATGAGAAAATATCATTTATATGAATTACTTTTATTCATATAGTATAAATTAGTTATATTAGTAACAGGGGTATTATAGCCTTTATGAAATAAATAAATTTTCTCTCTTCTCTATTTTCTTCCCTCATCCAAACATAAGGGGAAGAAATATTTTATTTTCACTTTTTTCTCCCATCTATTTTCTTTCCTTCTATTTTCTTCTCTTATCCAAACAAAGCATAAAAGAATAATGAAGCAACAGATAATGTGCCTCACAAGGTCCAGGTTAGGGTTTGAAAAGGTTTTAGATATGGATCAAATTGCTTAGATATTATATATAAGTGAATTTGATATTATCTTTCGATTTAAATTTTTAAATATTATATATGTTGATGAGTTTTTTCTACTTCTTTAATTCTATCAAATATAAGATTTGTTTCTATTTTTTTTAAGTGACATTTGATTCAAACAAGAGACAAGGAATTCTACTTTTTATGATTTGTTAGTATTTTCATTCGATATGACCCAAGAAAAAAGAAATGAATTAAATAAGCATAATGTTGCGCAAGACGAGGATAACAAAAACTGAAATGGAAGAGAGGACAATATGTCATGATCAATCGATCATTAAGGTAAGATTGAAACCTCTCTCGTAGATTAAATGAAAGCATAGCTAGGTAGAATGAGCATTAATGTTGAGAGTAAGGGAATTTAAGGCTAGCGCCCTAAAATTAGTCCATGTACAGGATTATTTTCATGAATTGTGTAGGGATGTTATATCTCATTATTTTCCCTAGTTTGTATCATCACTGATCATTCATTCTATAATTTTCTTCACAGCCATTATTTTTCAGTTTTTCTTCTTCAATCATATTCATAATTTTCATATTCTTATTTCCAAGAAGCAAAATAGGGAAGAAGATGGGACTAGTCCAAGTTTGTCTTTTCAAGCTGTGGGTGACTAAATTCATTTGATTGATTTGATTATTCTCTAGTCTTACGTAAATGCATGGTTTTGATTTCTTGCAAGAAACCTCAAATTATTCAAGGTAATTTGTCTTCAGGAAACAACATGGTCACAATCAAAAACAACTTATGCATGCAGAGTTCTCCAGAGATTACCCCACCACATGATCCCCAGACGAGGAAATCACAAGGTGGGATACAAAATTACCTCTCTCCCAGACTATCTTGGCACAATATTTAGAGTACACAGTACTAAAAGTAAAACACACCAAACTCCAAAAAACCCGCGGTTATAAGGGACAATGGAAAAAGGCGGAGGAAAGGTGAGCATTGAAGGAGGTGAGTGTGATGCGGATGATTCGAATGGGGTTTTTCGAAGCAAAGGTGGAGACTCGAAGGGAGGTCCACTGGAGGGGAAAGAATTTAGATTTGGAGGAGGTACGGAGAGCGTTTTGTCTTATAAAAACAAGCTGTTGAGCCTTGGGGATTCGGGTTTTCTGGAGATGAACATGTCTGCTATGGATGCTTTGAATGGATGGAAGGATTACTTTGCGAGATTAGGTGGGAAGACAGTGGAAGAGACAGCAGAGGAAGTGGAGGAGAAGGATGAATCAGACGAGGAGGAAGTGACGATTGGAAGAAGAAAGGGAAAATATCCTACGTTGAAGGTGTCAGCGGAAGAATATGCGGCGTGGTGCAAGCCCTATATGAATTCGCTTATTGTTAAGTTGTTAGGGAGGACTTTTCGAGTGGGGTTCATAAGACAAAGGATGGAACGTATGTGGTGTCCAAAGAATCCCATGAAAGTTACACCCTTGAATAATGGTTATTTTATTGTATCGTTTTCCAGGAAGGAGGATCGGGATTACGCTCTTCATGAAGGGCCATGGATGATAGCAGATCATTACCTTCTGGTTCAAAGATGGAGACCAAATTTTAATCCTTGGAAAGCAGACAATCAAAAGCGAATTGCAGTCTGGATACGGATTCCTGACTTACCTGCGGAACTCTATAATGTGGAATCATTGAGGAGGATTGGAAATTTGGTAGGTAAGACGTTGAAAATTGATCGCACAACAGCATTTTCAGAGAAAGGAGGATTTGCACGCATTTGCGTTGAGCTTGATCTTGAACAACCTCTTTTGCCGGCTTTCGATCATTTTGGGGAGGA
Source organism: Adenanthera pavonina (assembly GCA_026686845.1). Taxonomy (NCBI): domain Eukaryota; kingdom Viridiplantae; phylum Streptophyta; class Magnoliopsida; order Fabales; family Fabaceae; genus Adenanthera; species Adenanthera pavonina. The sequence goes on from JAIVEN010000010.1 coordinate 38,355,445, forward strand.
TTATAAGATTGAATATGAAGGGCTTCACTTAGTTTGTTTCCACTGTGGTACATACGGCCATCATATGGCAGTGTGTCCTTCGAAGGTTGATGATCAGAAGGATAAGGTGGGAGGTAGTGTAGGGTCGAGTTGCTCAACAGAGAAGGCTGCCTGAACAGTTTCTGAGCAAATGGGGGTAGCGCCGGTGACGACTGAAGTTAGCGGATCTGAACGCGGAGATTATGGGCCTCAAATGATTGTAAAACGGAATTTTAGCAAAAAGAATAAAACTATGGATTCGAAGGGATCTCAGGCTGATTCTGCGGCTAAGATTACGGCTCATAATAATTTGGATTTTCAGCGGAGAGCTGAGCCCCGTGGCTCTAAAGATAAGGACAAGATGGGTGGGGTCAAAGACCATCAAAGAGGATCTCCAGGGGAGGCTGAAAGGAACTCCGAGAATGATGTGAGTAATAAAAAGGTCCAAGAATGGGTCCTAGTGGGTACTAAATGCAAGGGACTGATTAGAAGTAAGACACGTGGAAAAGTAACTGCTTCAGGAAATAAATTTAGATCAGGGAATAGGGAGTTGGGTGAGAAGACGGATATGGTGGGCCAGAAGTTAATTTCCTTAAATGATCCGTTCTCGATTTTGGATGGTGGGCCATCACATGTGGGCCAAGAGCAAGTGGGCAAGATTGTGAGTAGATCGTGCGAGGTGGGCCAAGAAGGATCCAAAGTGTTGGGTGCTCAAAACAAGAATCTAAGTGGACCTAGAGAGTTAGTGGAGGGGCAAAATACCATGGTCCATGCAGGTGATCGGGCTAGTAATACTCAGTTAAACGAGTTGGATATGTTTGAGATGGATCCATCAAGGGTAGCCCCCTTACCCACTCAGATGATTTCCTTATGAATTGTCTCATATGGAATTCACGTGGAACGGGAGCCCGCTCGTTCCCTAATCTCATTCGGGAAATGACAAATTTTTATAATTTAGATTTCGTAGCTATTTTGGAAACTAGGTGTAGTGGGCAAAAAGCAGTCCAGATAGCTAGCAAGTTGGGTTTTCAAAGTATGCAAATTGTTGATGCGGATGGTTATAAGGGTGGTATCTGGTGTTTTTGGTCTTATAAGTTTCGGAAGGTCGAGGTGCTCGAGCAAAACTCGCAATACATTCACTTTCGGATGGAGAACAATGATGGCCAAAGTTGGTTGATGACGATAGTGTACGCTAGTCCGTTGCCAGCTCGCAGACGTGATCTCTGGCGTGATCTTAGACGTGTTAGGAGTAGTATTCAAGGGCCATGGTGCATGGGGGGAGACTTTAATGCAACGCTTATGGTGAACGAGCGTAAACAATCAACTGGTGTTTGTGGCAGTCCTGATAGAGATTTCTGTACGTTTGTAGAAGATGTTGAGCTAAACGACCTCGGGTTTGTTGGTCCCAAGTTTACTTGGCATCGTCCTAATATGGAGAGTCGTTTGGATCGGGTACTGGGATCTACTGAATGGATGTCTATTTTTCCGAATCTTACAGTTACTCACCTTCCTTGGTATAAATCAGATCACAGACCTATCCTTGTGCGTACGGATGGGATGGGTTCAATGAGGAGGAGTAATCGACCATTTAGGTTCATTGCCTCTTGGGTGCTTCATGAACAATTCGAGTCTTTTGTTAGAGAAAAGTGGACCCAAGATGTGCCTTGGACTGAAAACGTGGAAAGTTTTACCAGGGCTTGTGGGGAATGGAATAAGCAAATATTTGGAATTACAGGGACGAGGAAGAAGATACTCATGAAGAGGTTGAATGGTATTGCTAAAGCGGAAGCTAGATACGGGCTCTCTAGGGAGCTAGAAGAGTTGCAGATAAAACTTTGGAGAGAGTTAGAAGATGTCCTTTTACAAGAGTCTCTTATCTGGGCTCAGAAATCTAGGAGTGATTAGGTTATTAATGGGGACATGAATACTCGTTTCTTTCACAATCGGGCAAACGGAAGGAGGAAAAGGAATTTTATTGGAGCTATTAGGAATGAAGCTGGGGAGTGGTTGTACGATGTGGAGGAAATCAAACAGCTGGCTACTTCTTACTTGTCTAATTTATTTAGGGAAGATGAGCACCAGCGGGGCCCTCTTATATGTAGAGTCACATACCCTTTTATTAAAGAGGGGGAGCTTATCTCTCTTGGTCGTGATATTGCTGATGCTGAAATAAAAGATGCTCTGTTTGGTATGGGTGCACTTAAATCACCAGGCCCGGATGAGCTTAATGCTTTGTTTTACCAAAGCCAATGGAAACATGTGGGGAAATCAGTTTGTGGTCTTATAAAGAATTTATGGGTAAACTCTTCTCAGATTGGTAGTATTAATGGCACTCAAATAGTGTTAATTCCCAAGAAAGATCACCCAGAGACTCTGAAGGATTTGAGACCCATAAGTTTATGTAATGTGATATTTAAAATTATTACAAAAGCTATTGCAAATCAGATTAAAACAATTTTGCCCCATGTGATTAGCCCGAATCAATGCAGTTTTGTTCCGGGCCACCATAGTTCGGATAATATTATCGTGGCACAGGAAGTCATTCACTCGATGCGGAATATGCAGGGAAAGAAAGGTTTTATGGCAATAAAGATTGATTTGGAGAAGGCATATGATAAAGTGAATTGGAATTTTCTAAGAAACTGCCTGCAGGAGCTCAATATTCCTGAGGTAATTATAAAGATTGTTTTTCATTGTGTGTCAACCCCCAATATGCAGTTGTTATGGAATGGAGATAAATCTGAGCTGTTTACTCCATCTAGAGGGGTTAGACAGGGAGATTCGTTGTCTCCGTACTTGTTCATCATTTGCATGGAGAAGTTGGCGCACCTGATCCAGGAGCGGATAGAGTCTAATACTTGGCGTCCGATTCGGTTATGTAAAGATGGGCCTCTTATTTCACATCTTTTTTTCGCTGACGATATTATTCTGTTTGTGGAAGCTTCTGTGCAGCAGGCTGAAGAGGTGAGAGAATGCCTTGACAGGTTTTGTGCTAGTTCAGGACTCAAAGTTAATGTGAGCAAAACGCGGATTTTCTTCTCAAAGAACGTGCATCACACTAGACGGTCTGAGCTTAGTAATGTCATGGGGTTTCAAACAGCAGTCGATCTGGGGAAGTATTTAGGGGTTCCCCTTCATCATAAAAGGGTAACAAAAGATAGCTTCCAGGAGGTTGTGGATAAAGTACGGACACGTCTCTCCAGTTGGAAAGTTAATGCACTTTCGCTTGCTGGAAGAGCTACTCTGGTTTCGTCTGTAACGTCCACCATCCCAGGATATACTATGCAAACGTCAGCGTTGCCTATTAGCGCATGTGAAGCATTTGAGCAGAGTAACAGGGGTTTTTTGTGGGGCTCAACGACTGAAAGAAGGAAAGTGCACCTTGTAGATTGGGATACAGTATGCCGAACGAAGAAGAACGGTGGTTTGGGCATCAGACATATGAGAAGCCAAAATAAAGCGTATATGACCAAGCTTGGGTGGAATCTCATTACTAAGCGTGACAATCTCTGGGTCAAGGTTATTCGAAGCAAGTACAAGTGTGGAGATGATTTAATCCCGACTATTAATCAGAAACGTCGTGGATCTAATACGTGGTCAGGTATTAAAGCATCTTGGAAATATGTTACTGATGGTATTGACATAGATCATTGTCAGCAAAAAGTGAGGTGGAGACATGATGGGAATGGCTCTTTCTCAGTAAGGTCTACGTATGGAGCGATCATGAAGGAGCAAGTTGAAAACGACTCTATCTGGCAGAAGGTGTGGAAGTTAAATACCATACAAAGGTGTAAAGCGTTTATTTGGCTAGCTCTACACAACAGGTTACTTACTAATGAGGAACGAAGTCGAAGAGGAATGAGTTCTGTTGTGGCTTGCTCTTGGTGCAAGAATGGCCCGGAGAGCTTGATACATGTTCTTCGTGACTGCCCAGAGACAAAGAAGCTGTGGCAGGGCATGGTGGGGATATCTACCTATAGGAGGTTCTTTAACATGCATGTGAATGAATGGCTCAAGGTGAATGTTCAGAATACAGGACTGATGAGGAGGGAAGGGTGGGGTGAGCTGTTTTCCACCATTTGCTGGCTCCTATGGAAACGAAGGAACCAGCGCATTTTTGAGAATAAAATGATGAGCAATGAATGTATCAAGAATAAAGCTGTGTCTATCCTTTCAAGCCTGAACCTTGCAAGACACAGATTGAAAGGAACGAATCTGAATGGCCAGTTGGTGAGAGAAAGAGAAGCTCGATGGGATCCACCGAATGATGAGTGGGTGAAGATGAATGTAGATGGGGCTTTTTCTTTGACTACAGGTATGGGATGTGGGGGTGTCATGAGAGATGCTACCGGTAGATTTATGGCGGGCTTCATGCACCATGCTATGGGGGGAGATAGTCTAGCTGCAGAACTGTGGGCACTATTGCTAGGATTTAAAATGGCTTGGGATAAAGGGATTCGAAAGCTGATTATTGAATCTGATGCGGCTGAGGTCGTGAGATTGCTGCATGAAGGAGACGTAAGTATGCATCCGGACTGTGGTCTGATTATGGAAGCTCGTGGTTTCCTTGCACGTGAGTGGGGGGTGGAAGTGAATCATATTCCTCGTACTGCTAATGCAGTTGCTGATTATTTGGCAAAACAAGCTCTGAGTGCCATGCCTGGGTTTCATGCTGTGGGGGACCCAGATGACGTTCTTTCTGTATTAATTAAGAACGATTGTATTAGACCCATTAATACTGGGAAGTTGATGTGAGGCTTTTGTCTCCTTTTGTTTATCAAAAAAAAAAACACACCAAACTCCTTAAAAGACATGTACTAATGCTACTAATATAGTCTAATATTTTTCAAAAAAAAAAAGTATTAGTAACACAATTTCTTATTAGAAGTGATTGATTCACGCACATATCATATAATGGAATGATAAGAGAGAGATTTAAAAGTGTTCCGAGTAGTGCAGTTTACAGTTTATGGATTCAAAGATGCATATTAATTTCAGATTTTGAAGTTTCCTAATTGGAATGATTTCCATATTTACAGGCATTTGCTTAAGCTCCTTGCTCGTAGGGTTGGCCAAATGTTGGTGTGTGTGTTATGGTTGGTGATCCGCTAAATGGGGAGCTGATTAATTGTTCGCCACCGAGCTACATCATGAGCGTATAGACTAAGATAATAGTAAAGTGATGAGTAAAGTATCATTTCCATAGGGACTTAGATCAAATGCGGTCAAACATTAGACATCGCATTTTCAATTAATTTGAGCAAGACAACTAAATGGTTTACTATTTAAAGAAATAATAAAAGGATAGAAAAGTATATAAAAATAGCAAGAATGATGACTAAGGACTTTAGAAATGCAAAAAGACTTAGGATTATTTATCCCCTTTGTATTTCATAAATACCCAATTAAACTCCTTTTACATTTGCTCTTAATGCTAAATTATGTTAGTTTGGATACTGATTTACCTATACGTGCTCTCTCGAGTCTCCAAATAAGTGTTTAGTTTAATCAATTAATTAATCTCTTAACTAATTAATTAAACCCCCTCATTTCAATTCAAATCCTAAAAGTGACTATGTGAGGTTAGTGAATATATCTCTACCCCACTAATAAAACTCTCCACTCAACAAAACAAGAATCAAGTACTCATATGACCTAACTCAAGTTCTCTACTTAATATAGCTTTCTCAAGCATCACCTAAGTGAATAAGACAATCTTATTGGTGGCCAACAATTAGAAGCTTTAAGAATAGAACAAAATCAACATAATTGCAACATTGATCATAAATATAAAGAAGAAATGTGTGACATCTGGGCGCTGACGAGGGCGGGGAGTGATCGCCGGTGCAAGAAAAGTGGGGACTCAGATAAAGTAATGAGGCACCGACAAGGATCGGTAGCTTATCCCTTAAGAACTCCTCAGTTAAGCATGCTTGACCTGGAGCAATTATGGGATGGGTGACCTCCTGGCAAGGAGGTGTGTGAGTGAGGACAAAGCACACCGAAAGGGTTTGTGTTGGTTTGTGGGGACAGTCGTCAATCTTGAATAGCGGCCGGACATTACAGGTGGTATCAGAGCCCAGCCTCTCTCAGTACGGTATGGTTCGGGGACGAACCAAGCGGAAGCTGGTGGGCATGTGACATCCGGGCGCTGACGAGGGCGAGGAGTGATCGCCGGTGCAAGAAAAGTGGGGGTTCAGATAAAGTAATGAGGCACTGACAAGGATCGGTAGCTTATCCCTTAAGAACTCCTCAGTTAAGCGTGTTTGACCTGGAGCAATTATGGGATGGGTGACCTCCTGGCAAGGAGGTGTGTGAGTGAGGACAAAGCACACCGAAAGGGTTTGTGTTGGTTTGTGGGGACAGTCGTCAATCCTGAATAGCGGCCGGATGTTACAGGTGATATCAGAGCCCAACCTCTCTCAGTACGATATGGTTCGGGGACGAACCAAGCGGAAGCTGGTGGGCATGTGACATCCGGGCGCTGACGAGGGCGGGGAGTGATCGCCGGTGCAAGAAAGATGGGGGCTCAGATAAAGCAATGAGGCACCGATAAGGATCGGTAGCTTATCTCTTAAGAACTCCTTAGTTAAGCGTGCTTGACCAGGAGCAATTATGGGATGGGTGATCTCCTGGGAAGGAGGTGTGTGAGTGAGGACAAAGCACACCGAAAGGGTTTGTGTTGGTTTGTGGGGACAGTCGTCAATCCTAAATAGCGGCCGAACGTTACAAAATGAGCATTCAATCTATATAAGGGTTCAAAATAATCCTAGAAAGGGAGCAATTAGCCACTTATGTTCATCAAAACTACAAGAAGATACATCCAAATCATTATAATCATTGAACACAACTAAGGAAAGGAAAGAGGAGATGAAAGAAAACCAAAGAAGAAGGCTCAAATCTCTTCAATGCTCCAAGCCCTAACTTCAATCTCCACCAAGAGGCCAAACCCTAGCAGAACCAAGCTTCCAAAATGCTCTCTAGTCGTTCCTCTTCGTGTCCTAGCTCAGAATGCTCGAATGCCCCCCTCTAATTCTTCAAATCTTATGTTAAAATGAAACTCTGTGTTTTATCGATAAAGAGCTAGCGCCGTGGTTAAATGATCCAAGTTGCGGCTCCATGAGTTACTGTGTGATGTTAAACCGCTGCCTCAGTGTGCCACGCTGCCGCTTCATGAATTTCTTTGTGATTCAGGCCGTGGTCTTATCTTCTCTTTGTTTGGCTCACACCGTGGCTTGAGAGGCTTCTAAAGCCTACTCCCTTATTTGCTTCCTTCTTCTCAGATCTTTCTCAAGGTACAATGTCTCATTCTTTTCCTGGTTTCCCCACTCTAGAAAAGAGGCTTGAGTCGCTCCATTGTTCTCTTCATGAGGCCTACAACAAAGATGAGAGTTCATAATCTACCATGGGACCGAAATAATGCATAATAGGGCAAAAACATACTACCATGCATTATTAAGATTATATTACATATTTTCTTATTCTGGGTATCTAGTATGTACAAATATGTATACATAACTCAAGGAGAATGCGCTAAAAGAATGTAATTTAGTATGATTAACATTAATCAATTACTTCATGCTACAAGCAAGCCCTAGGAGACCGGATGAGACAAGATCAAAAGTTTGAAGATGAAACGAAATCAATGCTCTACCTCCTACCTCCTGAGGGTTTCTGCTAAAAAGCACGAAAAAGAATTCAAAAACAAATGGGATCTCAAATAATTTCTTTTCTATATTAATGTTTAAGATCATTAATCAAGAGGATTATACTTACATAAATATACTTACTTTAACTACAAGAAAACTAGGAATTTGGGATGGATTTTGTGACGGAAACAATTCTATCTCAAAATCCGTCCCAAAATCCATCACAAAATTTTTGTGACAGATTTTGCTACACAAATTTCACAAATTCGTAGCAAATCTTTAACAAAATCCATCACAAAAAATTTGTGGCAAGCTAAAATGTGACGGACAAGCTAAAATGTGACGGACACTGTCCGTCACAAAACTTGAAATAAAGCTGAAGTATGTTGTAAATCTTGATTAATCCATCACAAATTTTCGTCTCAAATTTTCAATTTTTTTGGAGAAATTTCCTTTTCACTGTTTTCTACTATTGACCTTTAATATAGTTTAGTCTTTTGAGTCAGCTATGCATTGAGGAGATGGAACTAATTTGAGCAAATTTGGCATTTTTCATGGACAAAAAATATTAGAAATTAAATCCAAAATAATATATTTAATATATCTAATTATTTATCAACGTTGGGACATGATATTTTAATATTTTATTACTGGGTCAACACGCTCATAAGTCTGCTTTTGCCGACTAGTTTTGGTGTGATGTTTTTCTTTTTTAAAGTATTAATTTATTCTCTCTTTTTTTAATTGATAATTCATTCTCTTAATATAATATATAATTTAGTTGTTACCACTCACGTTTTCCACAAAATAAGCAGCAGTGGGTAGCCCTACGCGTTTGGATTCACATAGACAAATCGCATGCATAAAAAAAGTCAATGATGGAACATGTACAAACAGTCAGACAAAATCTCAGTCGTTGAATAGTGAAAGCCAATCTCAACCATCCATGAAATCCCTCTATCTCACTTCGATTTCTTGTACGCACACGATCTGTCCATGTGGCTCCTCACATTCGGTGGGAGTAGCTACTCCTCGTACTGAATCCGGACGTGACACCCACTCGTATTCAAGGGGAAAGCACTTCTATCTGTGGCGGATTGAAGGGCTGCCTTTTTTTCCCAGTGATTCTCAGCAACCTTTGCAAAAGAGTGGTGAAATAAATTCATTTTAAATTATAGCTCCTCAATCCCAAAAAGTCTTTCTCTTCATGGGGTTGCCGAGGAGGCTTGGATTGAATGTTTCTTAATTTTTTGGTACATCAGGAATCTTAGTACAATCTCGGATATACTATTAATTATGGGTTTCGAATCCTAACTTACAAGGAATTAAACATAAATGCTCATCATTTTCTGTTTTCTCTTTATTTCGATTCGATGTTTCGATTCTCCAATATACTTTACCTTTGCTTAGGCTGCTTTTGATACCTCCATAAGAGCAGAATGCGAGATCTTATTCATAAATTGTCCCAAAATCGGTCCAAGATTTGGAATTTCATAGGTACCGTGTCAGCCATAATTGGCCTGGTTTGTTTTGCTTTAAGCTCAACCTTCAAAAGGTTAATTGGGAAGTGGGACTTTCATCATTTCCTTATTTATCTAGTGGTCGGTTTAATGATCTTGTGCTTCGCCTTGTTGGCCAAGAGAATTCGAATTCCAGAGAGATTGCAAAGTCATGTGATAGCTTTAAGTTTTGTTCTGATCTGTTTGATCTCCGTTCTGCATGAAAAATTTGTGAAAGGAAAACCAGATAAATTGATCACTGCCTCGTATGCTTCATTTGCTTTGACGTCGCTGTCCATGTCAAGGAAGTTTGAGCTTGGATTCGAAACAGGGCTTTTCAGTTTTTTCTTGGAAATGTGTATGGTAGAACTTATCAAGATGAGCTGGAAGTTCTTTCCAGTGGTACTTGTCTTCTACGTCCTCATTGTTCTTCGTCACTATTTAGATTCCCAATCAGAGAGCGGTCGAAATGGGTATCTTCCCTTTCGTGTTGATCCAGCAAATCGAGCAGCCAATGGACACATCAATCGGCAGGTCTTTTACGAGTTTTTCAGAAAAATATTAAGGAAACCGAACTTGACATGAAGCTTTGTTACTTGAACTGACATGTATTTATCCTTCTGGAATTTTCTTTTCCTTTGCAGATGCAACATCACCTAAGGATGGGGATAGTTTCAGGGGAGAGTCGATTATCTAGGGACAATCAGCAAAATAACAAAGAAGAAGAAGAAACTCGTTCAAGTTTGAATTTTCAAGCTGTAGTTGACCAAATCCAATAAATATATTCATTTTATCGATTTGATTTTCTAAATTTCCTGATTATTGACTCAACATGTATTATTTTCATACAGATGCATCATTCCCCAAGAATTGGAGAAGTTTCAGGGGAAAGCATAGCAAGGGACCATGAACAAAATAGTGAAGTAAGACAGGACAAGTTCAAGTTTGTCATTTCAAGCTGTAGGGCCTATAAATTCAATATAAATACATTGATTTTGTATGTTGATTTGATTCTCCAGTCTCATGTTAATGGTTTTGATTTATTACAGGAACCTTCAAACCAAGAAGATAATGTTTCTTCCAGAACCAACATGTTAACACCGGGAAACGGCTTGATGCAGAGTTCTTCTGAGTCCGGATCAATTTCAGGAACCCCGCCTCCATCCCCAAGGCACGGCACTACTCTTAAACACCTCCACTTCTTTAATACTATTTGATTATACGTTTATAAATATTGCTCAATAATTTTTTTTTAACATTTTTAAATTAAGTAAGTACATAATATCATTTTTAATTATTTAAATCTATTTTGTGTACAAACCTTAGATACGGAAAAAATTAGATATCTAAATTTATATAGTTAAGATTAAGATACTCTTTGCTTCCGGTCAAATTAAAATGTGTGTGTGTGTGTGTGTGGTTTTTTTTTTTTATGCGACATTGCCCAAGGATGGGAGAAGTTTCAGGGGAAAGCGTATTATCTAGGGACAATCGGCAAGAAAATGAAGAGGAAACTCGTGCAAGTTTGTCATTTCAAGCTGTAGGTTTCTAAATTCAATAAGTATAAAGGCATTCATTTTACTTATTAATTTGATTCTTTAGTCTTATGTTAATAGTTTTAATTTCCTGCAGGAATCCTCAAACCAAGAAGATAAAGTTTCTTCAGGAAATACTAACAACACGGTACTTATCGAAAAGGGCAAGATGCAGATATCCCTAAGGTCCTCCTCTTAAACACCTATCTCCTAGACTGTTTAATTATGCACAACATTGATTTTATAGTGATGACAATAATAATTAAATGTAATTTACACAAAAATTGAAAAGATACTAACGCCACTAATTTAATAATTAACTGTAATTTTTGTGCAGGAGGAGGATAAGAAGAGTTGAAAAGGAAGAAGAGATAACTTCTCAATGGATTAGTGAGGTAACAAGACCGAAGCCTCGCTCGTAGATTTTAAATGAAAGCATAGCTAGTTACAGTGAGCAAAGTTGCGAGTATTGGCGTTTATGTATCATAATATTGTGGCTTAGCCGGGCCTCTATAAAACAAGCTCATTTTCACGTATTGCGTAGTGTAGGGAGGTTTATTGAATTAGTCACTCACCTCACCTCACTTGTCGTCACTTGTTGGGGCTATCGTCATTCACTTGAGTTGATTCACTTTTAATCAAGCAGCTTCACCACCCCTCCGCATTACACATGTTTGATCAAATCATTGATGCCTCCGGAGGGAAGCAAATCGTTGTGTTTCTCAACTACGATGGAACACTCGTGCCTATCGTTGATGACCCTGATCGTGCTTTCATGTCCCTTGCAGTTAGTTCTCTACCAACTCTTAATCATTCAACTCTCTTGAAACTGGATATAACGAAATCCTCAATCTTACGTCCATATTAACAGATGAGGAAGACGGTGAGAAACCTCGCAAGGTGTTTTCCCACTGCTATAGTAAGCGGCAGATGCAGAGACAAGGTGCAATTCCAAGCTGCTTGTTCTTTCCAGTTTCCATATACTCTTGTGCCTTGTCCTTTCTTCCGTGTGGGATTAATTTTCATTGTTTTACAAAATATATATAGGTGTACAACTTTGTTCGCCTGGCAGAACTATATTATGCAGGAAGTCATGGGATGGACATTAAAGGCCCAACTAAAATCTCTAAACACAATAAAGTGAGTGTATACACTAAGCGCTATAGTCTTAAAATGACAAATTCTTTTTTTCCTGTTTTTCTGGTATAATCATGAATTTAGACTGATCCCCTTTGCTCTGCAGTACAGCAAAGCAGTTCTGTTTCAGCCTGCCTGTGAATTTTTACCCATGATAGACAAGGTTGGTGATTTTTGTTTATGGTTTCTATTTTTCTAAAAAAAATGATAAATGAAGTTTATAAGATGTAAAAGTAGATTTATTCACGGATCAATTCTCAGGCGTATCAACTGTTAGTTGAGAAAACAAGATCAACTCCAGGAGCCATGGTGGAGAACAACAAGTTCTGTATCTCTGTTCATTATCGCTGTGTTGATGAAAAGGTACCCATCCTTCCTTTTTCCTACCGTAAAATCTCATGCCACTATTCCTCCTCCCAAGAAATTAAATACCTTCTACCCAGAATTGGAGCGAACTGGCAAACCAAGTTATGTCAGTGTTGAAGGAGTATCCCAAGCTTCGTCTTACTCATGGAAGGAAGGTGGGCCCTGGTTCCGTATTTTTATCTTTATCTTTTTTTTTTTCCCTAATATTTTCTTTGAGGGTATTTGATAGCAGAATTTGAGGTTAAGAAAATTAAAGATGCTCTTGAAGAAAGGCTAAGTGAGAGATGGACGTCTCACTTTCAATGTGATTTGTTTAATATACAGGTATATGAGATTCTTCCCTCGATTAAATGGGACAAAGGAGAGGCCCTGGAATTTTTGTTGGAGATACTAGGTGAGTTCATGATGTTCAAAGTTATATTTGTGTTTTAATTTTGAGTTAGGAAATATTATTAGTATTATTATTTCCAATCCTAAATATAAGATATATTTGAAATGTTTTCTTTAATTTAAAAATATAAGATATATAAATATGAATTATCTCATATATTTATTTTATTTATTTTTTTTAATTTTATCTTTTATTAAATACATTAATACAATTAATTTTCATTAATTACATCATACAAGTTCTAAATACTAAATAAGACATTTTTTAAAACTATTTTGAAATTTTAACAAATTTAATAATTGTAACTGATTTTAACTATATTTCTTAATATATGTGAATTAGTTATTTATTTTTTACATTTAAGATAAGAGGTTTTACTAAGCTTAAGTTTCTAAACGGTCCTTAGATTAATATTACTTAATTAGTGTATGTGTATATATACCTGATAAGTAGGAAAAAGAAAGACTTGAAGGAAGACAGCCAGACCCTGTGGCGAATATTTTATTAATTGAAGACTATATAATGAATGGTCATGAGCTTCATAATGTATATCAATTTTTTTTTGGGATGTGTTACTAATCTAAATAATAAATGCAATATTTCAACAGGATTTGCCAACTGTACCGATGTGTCTCCTGTTTACATTGGAGATGCCCGATCCGATGAAGATGCATTCAAGGTATCCAATGATATTAGTTGGATTCCTATCTTGCCTACTTGTTTTTCATTCTCCTTCTTCTCCAAACCAATACCTACGACAGTTCGACTTCTGTGTGTCTTCTTTTCTTCAATAACAATATAATTATTCAGATCAATCTTCTTTTAATTCTTAAATGTCGTACTGCCAACAGAAACTAAGAGAGAGAGGACAGGGCTGTGGCATTCTTGTCTCCAAATTTCCTAAAGATACGAGTGCATCATACTCTTTACAAGAACCCAGCCAGGCAAGTGCAAATTTGTAACTTGATTTCTTTTTTTCTGCACCAATATGACACGGCAGATTGATGTGTGTGTGTGTGAGAGAGAGAGAGAGAGAGAGGGAGAGAGAGTTTATTTCATTATTCTCATTGATTTTAATGTAACACAGGTGATGGATTTTCTTCAACGACTAGTGGAGTGGAAAAAAGTCTCCTCCTGATGGATGCACTGAGCTTATGGTCGAAGACTTAACTAATCAGTCTCTTGGTGCTTAATTGTTTTTTGTTTTTGACTCTGTTTCTGGTGTAGTTTTTTCTCAAAGTCTTGTGCTGGCCTTTTATTATATTTGAAAAAATAGAAAGAAGAAGTTTCCCAGCTAGCACAAAGGGTGTAAATTAATGACATGTACATCTCCATCCTGCCAAATTAAGCTCAGGGCAGGATATAGGACATTTAGAACATTTTGTAATTTTTGTTAAGTTCAGAGGACGAAAACAATTTTTTCTGTATGTTTGATCACTTTGTTGTCAAGATATTGTTTATATGTAATTTATAAGTTGATATTTATTTTTTTTAAACATTTATGTTGATATTGATTAATAATAATAGAATTACATTTGAATATTCTAACCAAAGTGTCGTGTACTTTATGTGTAATGGTTGTATTGTGGAATTGCGTACTGAAATGGCTTAAATACAACTGTATTATAAACCAATAGCAAGGAGATCATGAAAGAAAAGCAAACATTGAATTTAAAAAGAAAAGGGTTATGGGGAGTGCTCTTAGCCAAAAGTGCTCCCAAAGATAGAAAGGCTTCCTTTCTGGCGCTCCCAAAATTTGTTTTTGTTCTGTTGTAGAACTGATCATTCATTTTGTAATTTTCGTCACTGGGATAAATCAAATATTATTCAATGTTTCTTCTTCAATCATGTTCATAATTTTCAGATTCTTATTTCCAACCGGCAAAATAGGGAACAAGATAAGGACTAGCTCAAGATTGTCTTTGCAAGCTGTGGGTGACTAAATTCAGTTGTTTGATTTGCTACTCCAGTCTTGCGTGAATTATTTTGATTTTTTGTTGGAAACCTCAAACCAAGATAGTTTTTCTTCGGGAAACATGGTAACAGTTGAAAATAGCCAGACGCCGAGTTCTTCTAAGATTACCCCACCACTGGAATCCTACCAGGAGAATCTGCAAGGTCCTATTCTTACCCGATTTGGGGGAAGGAAAAAGAAAATTAAAATTTTCCTTTCTTTTGTTCAATTAATAAGAGGGTAGGGAAGGAAAAATTAAGATTTTCACTTGTTGGTTTAATAAGTTGAAATGGTTTCTTCCTCTTCCCTCCAAAAGTGGGGGATTAAGAGGGAAAAAGAGCAAATTCCTCTCATCTCCTTCCCTCCAACATTAAGGTAAGATTGAGACTTGCTCTTAGATTAAATGAAGGCATAGCTAGGTAGAATAAGCATTAATGTTGAAGTAATGGAATTTGAGTATCATAATATTATGGCTAGAGCCCTAAAATTAGTCCATGTACAGGATTATTTTCTTGAATTGTGTGGGGAGGTTATATCTCATTATTTTCTCTCATTTGTATCATCACTGATCATTCATTCTATAATTTTCCTCACAGCCATAAATAAATTATTATTCAGTTTTTCTCTTCAATCATATTCATAATTTTCATATTCTTATTTCCAAGAAGCAAACTAGGGAAGAAGATGGGACTATTTCAAGTTTGTCTTTTTAAGCTGTAGGTGACTAAATTCATTTGATTTATTTGATTCTCTAGTCTTATGTAAATGGTTGTGATTCTTGCAAGAAACCTCAAATTAATCAAGGTAATTTTTCTTCAGGAAACAACATTGCCACAATCTAAAACAACTGGATGCATGCAGAGTTCTCCAGAGATTATCCCACCATAGGAATCCTCAGAGAGGAAACCGCAAGGTGGGATGCTAAATTACCTATCTCCTTAACTATCTTTGCAAAATATTTAGGGTATACAGTACTAAAAGTAAGAAACACCAAACTCCTTAAAAGACACATGTACTATTGCTATTAATATAGTATAATATTTTTTTTTTAAAAAAAGTATTAATTAGTGACACATTTTCTTAGAAGTGATTGACCTAAATCTATTAGGATATATCTAATTATAAAAAAATGATAAGAATAAAAATAAAAATTTAAAGAAAAATAATAAAATTGATACTCTAATCCTAACACTATTAGATAATTTATTTAATTCAAATTTAGAAAACCTCTTAAAAGATATCTAATAGATTTATTTCTTCTAATGTAAATTTAATTAATAAATTTGGTTTTAAGGAAATACAAATTGGAAACCAATAAAATAAATAAATAAAATTATCTAAACAGAATAGATCTAAAAACTCCTTATAAACAATTATGTGAGTAGTACTTAAAGATTCTTGGAATATCTCCTTAATCTCTATTATTTACCCACATATCATATAATGGAATGATAGCAGCTGAGAGATTTAGAAGTGACTGATTTCTGTATAATTGGGTTCTGAGTGTAGTAGTTTACAATTTGTAGATTCAAAGATATAATTATTAATTGCAGATTTTGAAGTTTCCTGATTGGAATGATTTCCACATTTACAGGCGTATACTGAAGCTCCTTGCTCATAGGGCTCAGCCGAATGTTTTAGTGTGTTTTGATTGCTGATCCACTAAACGAAGAGCTGATTAATCAGTTTTTGATAGGTGATCCATGATGTGTCCATTTTATACTATAAAATACTCATATTTAAGCTCTAAATTATATCTAAATATATTTATATTGGCATATTTTGATATGATTTGATATACTTTTGTGTTTCATGACGTTATAGGTTCATTTGGAAGCATTCGGAGCAAAAGCGTTACAAATTGTTCATGCTGAAAAGTTTTGACACCTTTCGGTATTTTGATCATAACGCTCACATACAAACTCCGATTGAGGTGATTTAATATGCATTAGAAAGCTAAGACATAGATCTACAACTTTCATGTTTGAGTTTCTCCAAATTCCAACGTTATCATGGTGAAAATTGAATTCAAAATATTAACATGAGCTGATGACGTTATGAAGCAAGAGGTGCAGGTCCGTACAAACAGTACCCACCCGGCGCCGGGTCAACGCGAATTTTGAGCATTTTTGCCTTCTGGAACCACCCGGAGCCGTATGGGATTAATATATGGCCGCCCGGCACCGGGTCAAGCACAAAAAGCCCATGAAAACTCATTTTTTACGCGTTTTGGTGATTTTTTAGGCTTTTATGAGCTTTTAAATTTTTTCTATATAAGGATATACAATAGAAGCACAAGGGGGGATTCAGAAACGCACTTAGAAGTTAGAGAACACAGTTCTAAACGAATCTGAGAGCAACTAGGAGCATCTTATAGAGAGAGAGCAAGGAGATTTGGGGAGTATTAGTGATAGATTTATTCTTCTATAATATAACTTTATTTTCTTATTATTTTCACTATGATTTGAGATTTTAGTTTTGATTTGATTTCTATTTCCATGAGTAGCTAAATTTCCCAGTCAGGGATAGGGATGTAGCCTGATTGGGATGGATTGGATTTGTTTCTCTAGTTACGACTCTTTGATTTGTTCTTCAAGTTATATTTAATTTATCTTTTTATTATATTTATCTCTTTTACTCATTCATGTGGATTTTATGCTTGATCATCATAGAATCTAATTAATGGGTAAACTTGATAGATTGAGAGGTGAAGAGTGAACCTAGATTTAGAGAGATAAACATGAATAACTAATCTAGAGATAGAATTAGGAATTTATGGTGATATATGTTGTAGTTTTTAAGGTTTAATTAGAAAATTTAGTTGAGCGAGAGCGAATTGAATCCTAATTAAATTAGGACTAATTAACCGAGATGTAATTAAGACGTTTTAGAAACAACAGTCACTATAATTATGCAGAGTCTAACTAAGAAATAAAATCTAATTATCTCATAAGGTGAATCCTAATCCCTTGACGCTTCTAGAACTGAATCAAACTCAGACTTCATTTTATTTTCTATTTCTTTCCTTTTAAATTTGAATTCTCTATTTGATTATCACTTGCCTTTGAAATTAAAAGTTTGGACTGATAAATTTACTACCTCCCTTGGGTTCAACCTCTGAAATACTTCGGAGATTTTTTTCATTACTGCGATCGACCCTGTATACTTGCAGGATCCCGATCAAGTTTTTGGCGCCATTGCCAGGGAGGTTAACAGATTTATTAGTTCATTGTTTTTAGTCCTTTTATAAAAAAAAATTCTCTGAATTTTTTTTCCTTGCTGCATGCTGTTAAGATCTAAAAGTCTTAATAGTACTTCTGAATTGATTGCTATTAATCCTGAAATTGAACGTGCTTGCAGGGAAAATAGAGCTAGAAGGAGGCACGAGATGGCTAATGAAGTAGTGCCTGCCAGGGCTCAAGCCAATCCACTTTGGAGAGATGCGGATAAGCTTACACTCTATGACAGCCCATCATGTATCTGGTTATCTGACAATGCCAAAGATTATGAGTTTAAGAACATACACTTAAACTCATTACCACAATTTCATGGGTGAATAGGCGAAGACACATTGGGCTTTCTGAAGGATTTCTATGACCGAATTGACCAACTTCCCCAAATGGTTTAACTCATGAGGAGCTTAAGATGAGATGTTTCAATTTCTGCATGAAGGATAATGCTTGACGATGGATTTTAAACTTGCCTAAAAACTCCTTGACATCATGGAGGGAGATCTACGATGCGTTCATTGTCAAGTTTTACTCTCCTCATACAACTGTAGACTTGAGGGATAAAATATATCTTTTTACACAACTGGAGGGCGAGCCATTCTATGAAGCTTGGGATCGATTCAAGGATTACTTATATGAGTGTCCACACCATGGATTTCAAGATATGATGCTTGCTAAACTGTTCTATAATGCTCTGTGCTCTACCTCCCAGTCTTTAGTGGACATTGCTACAAGGGATGGTAATCTGACTGCCGAGAAGATGATGAATATTTATGATCAAGTGGTAATTCAGACAAGACAAAAAGGAGTACGAAGCAGGAGAGTACCTGTCAAGGAAGTTAATTCTTGCTCTGATATGTCTGCACAGTTAGAAAAGTTAAATCAACGCATGGATCTTCTTTTTCAACAACAGAGCAATAATTCTAATCCTTCTAAAGAATTATGCTTTGCATGCAGTGGTTCGAGTCATACTGCAAACACATGTGTTCACATGATTGAAGAGAATGCAGAAGTTAACTATATGGGATCAAATGCTGAACGTCCACAATATCTACAGAAAAAGAATGATCCCTTGTCAAACACATATAATCTTGGGTGGCGAAATCATCCAAGCTTCTCTTGGAAAAATCCACCAGCACCACCAGGATCCCAGCAACAGGCGTCTTCTCAGTCACCAGCTCTATATACAGGAAAGTCTCCTCAGATGGAGGAGATGCTTGCTCAAATGATGGCTAGTCAAACATCTACCAACAAGAATTTGGAGCAATTTATGGTCGGTCAGGCAACCATCAATAAAAATTTTGATCAATTTATGGCTAGCCAGATCACTACTAATAATGCTACACAAGCGGCTATTCGAAACTTAGAGATACAGATGGATCGCTTAGCAAATATGGTGACTGAAAAGGTACAAGAACAATTCCCTAGTAACATTGAAGTTAATCCAAAAGAAGGAGTTATGGCAATTACTCTCAGAAGTGGCAAGGAATTGAAGGAAGAGGTGAAGAAAAAAACTGAGGGTGGTAAGAAAAGTAAGGATGAGGAGAATAAGGAGATTCCAAAAGCTTATGGTAATACTGAAAGGCATTCTCCTTCCACTGATGTGAAGCCATATGTGCCCCCTATTCCTTTCCCTCAGAGACTGCAAAAGAAAGGGCAAGATGCTAATTTTCAAAGGTTCCTAGATATATTTAAGAAGCTCCGTATTAATATCACTTTTGCTTAGGCACTTGCGAACATGCCTTCATATGTCAAACACCTCAAGGAGCTGTTGTCAAATAAGAAGAAGTTAGAAGAATGCACTCAGGTACCTTTGACTGAAGAATGTAGCGCCATCCTGCAAAGAAAGTTGTCTCCAAAGCTAAAAGATCCAGGGAGTTTTTTTGTTCCTTGTATTATTGGTTCTCAACTGATTAATGATTGTTTATGTGATTTGGGGGCTGGTATTAATTTGATGCCTTACTCTTTGTGTAAGAAGCTTGAGGTCACAGATCTAACACCTACGAGTACAGATCTAACACCTACGAGTATGATTCTACTGCTAGCTGACAGGTCAGTAAGGTACCCAATTGGAATTATGGAAGATGTACTCGTCAAAGTGGGTAAGATGATTATTCCTGCTGATTTTGTGGTGTTAGATACTGAGGATGAACTAGACATTTCTCTAATCTTAGGAAGACCATTCCTATGTACTACGGGTGTCTTAATTGATGTGCCGAACGGGAAATTGACATTTAGAGTCGGAAATGAGAAAGCTGAATTTAATCTTGCCACATCTAACAATCCCACTTTTAAGGAAACTTGTTGCAGCATAGCTACGGGGCAAAACTATCAAAAGCAAGAATTGACATCTCCTCCTAGATCTTTAGATGTTAATAAAGGTTCAATTCAAAAGATTGTCAAAGAGGAAGCAAAAGTTCGGCAAAAAGTGGCACCTCCTAGTCCCCAAAAGAAAAAGAGCACTTGTGTAATTCTAATGGACTGACTGTTACCCACCTTTATCATAAAGAGCCTCTCTAAGGGAAGGATGAAATTAAAGTGGAGGAAAAAGCTGATTCCTGAATCTGAAGGGCTTAGATCAAAGCCTCTAAAGGATGCCATCTAGTGATCTCCTAATTCGTCTGGCTATCGACGTTAAATTTAGCGCTTATTGGGAGGCAACCCAACATTATTTTTCTTCTTTTATTTTCTGTTTTTATTTTCCATTTTTATTTTCTTGCTCTTATTACCCCAAACTCTCTCCCTCAAGACTTTTGCACGACTAAATTGATTATGGTGAAAGCAAGCTTGGAACAAACACAAGGAACTCCAAAGAACATTTCAAGTATCATCTATAAATCAGGGGAGTCTCAGTTCCTTTATCTTTTATTTTATTGCTGCAACATTGAGGACAATATTAGATCTAAGTGTGGGGAGAGTTTATTAGATGCTTTTAGTTGATCTGTCCTAAGAATTGTGCTGATGTGCTGAAACTAGAAATTTTTTTACAAATTTACGTGCTTAATTGATTTTATTTAGATTTATTTTGCTTATTTTCTGAGTTTGTGGTTATGTCTGTCACCATAGGATACTCAATTATTGTGCTTAATGGGGTAAGATAGTTAATTTACAAGTCAGGAACATGAGTCTTGAGACTATGAAATTGAGCACTATAACTTAGCATGTGATAGGTGTGGAAAAATAACTGAGTTTCTAGGAAGATGGATTATACATTTATTTCTGAACTCGGGTATTTACAATTATTGTGTATGAATTTATTATTTAGTTGGAGAGATCGAGGATTAAATGAAAAAAAAAGAAAAAAAATAATATATAAATCCACTCCACTGGTTCGACCTGTGCTGAGTAACCGGGGATACGCATCACAAATGCGAGACCTTCGCGTCAAAAGGTGCAAAGTGAGCTATGAGTGAGCTAAAGGCATTTTGGTGCAGCGGGTTATGTAGCTTGAGTAACCGGGGGTACGCATCACAAATGCGAGATCTTCGCATCAAAAGAGAGCATAACGGCCCAAGAAAAGCAAATAAATCCCTAGATAAAATTGAAGTACAAAGTGCGGAGAAATTAAATAAATAAATCATTGTTGATCTCCATACACATGAGTTGAGTTGAGGTTTATACACAATTAATTGAGGTATTTTAAGTTCTTAAATAAGTGTTGTAATTTTTCTTCTTCTTGCTTAGTTGGCTGTCTAAATTTCTCACATACTAAGTATACACACACACAAAAGTCTCATAAATTAATGGGAATAATAAGTAAGTTGCTATTGAGTCTAATATTTAATTTATTGAGTACTCTTTTTATTTATATTGGTGACAGACTATCACTAGTAAAGAGAAGTGAGTTTGGTGAATCTATGAATTAATTTTGAGAGCAGCACAATTTTAGTCTTGCTTGAGGACAAGCAAAGGTTTAAGTGTGGGGGGATTTGATGTGTCCATTTTATACATATAAAATACCCATATTTAAGCTCTAAATTATATCTAAATATGTTTATATTGGTATATTTTGGCATGATTTGACATACTTTTGTGGTTCATGACGTTATAGGTTCATTTGGAAGCATTCGGAGCAAAAACGTTACAAATCGTTCATGCTGAAAAGTTTTGACACATTTTGGTATTTTGATCATAACTCTCACATACAAACTCAAATTGAGGTAATTTAATATGCGTTAGAAAGCTAAGACATAGATCTACAACTTTCATATTTGAGTTTCTCCAAATTCCAACGTTATCATGGTGAAAATCGAATTCAAAATATCAACACGAGCTGATGATGTTATGAAGCAAGAGGTGCAGGTCCGTACAAACAGTACCCACCCGGCGCCGAGTCAATGCGAATTTTGAGCAGTTTTGCCTTCTAGAACCACCCGGTGCCGTATGGGATTAATATATGGCCACCCGGCACCGAGTCAAGCACGAAAAGCCCATGAAAACTCTTTTTTGACACGTTTTGGTGATTTTTTGGGCTTTTATGAGCTTCTAAATTTTTCCTATATAAGGATACACGATAGAAGTACACGGGGGAATTCAGAAACACACTCAGAAGTCAGAGAACACGGTTCTAAATGCATCTGAGAGCAACTAGAAGCATCTTATAGAGAGAGAGCAAGAAGATTTTGGGAGTATTAAGGATAGATTTATTCTTCTATAATATAACTCTGTTTTCTTATTATTTTCACCATGATTTGAGATTTTAGTTTTGATTTGATTTCTATTTCTATGAGTAGCTAAATTTCCCAGTCAGGGATAAGGATGTAGCCTGATTGGGATGGATTGGATTTGTTTCTCTAGTTAAGACTCTTTGATTTGTTCTTCAAGTTATATTTAATTTATTCTTTTACTCGTTCATGTGGATTTTATGCATGATCACCATAGAATCTAATTAATGGGTAAATTTGATAGACTGAGAGGTGAAGAGTGAATCTAGATTTAGAGAGATAAACATGAATAACTAATCTAGAGATAGAATTAGGAATTTATGGTGATATATGTTGTAGTTTTCAAGGTTTAATTAGAAAATTTAGTTGCGCGAGGGCGAATTGAATCCTAATTAAATTAGGACTAATTAACCGAGATGTAATTAAGACGTTTTAGAAACAACAGTCACTATAATTATGCAGAGTCTAACTAAGAAATAAAATCTAATTATCTCATAAGGTAAATCCTAATCCCTTGACGCTTCTAGAACTGAATCAAACTCAGACTTCATTTTATTTTCTATTTCTTTCCTTTTAAATTTGAATTCTCTATTTGATTATCACTTGCCTTTGAAATTAAAAGTTTGGACTGATAAATTTACTACCTCCCTTGGGTTCGACCTCTGGAATACTTCGGAGATTTTTTTTATTACTGCGATCGACCCTGTATACTTGCAGGATCCCGATCAATAACGAGGAGCTGATTAATCAGTTACTTCATGCTGCCAGGGAAGCCCTCGGAAACCGAAAGCTGATAGATAAGACAAGACCGGAAGTTCGAAGATTGAATGAAATCCTAGCCCCACCTCCTGCCCCAATAGGGTTTATGCTAAAAAGCATGGAAAAGAATTCAGAAGCAAATGACATCCTAGTCTTTAAATAATTTCTTTTCTGTATTAATGTTTAAGATCATTAATTAGGACGATTATACTTACATAAGTATACTTACTTTCCTTCTTACTATTTACTTCAATTGACCTTTACTATAGTTACGTCTTTTGAGTCAACTACACATTAAGAATAAGATGAAACTTAACGTATACGAGTTTTACCAATGTGTTGAATCTAGTGAAAACTGAGAAGGTATATTTTTTTTCTTGTCATAATTATTTGGCATTTAATATTATCAAGTTAGATTTGAGAATCGTCATATCAAACTTATATGGAATAGCTCTTATGGATTTGCATCCTTTATTGGGAGTTGAGTCCCATACAACTAAATTCCACCACTATTAATGAGAAGTAGAATATGTGCAAACCTTGGTTAACGGATCTAACAGTTTTTAATGCATGTTAATTTTTTTTTTGTTACTCTAATGTTAATTATGCTTCTTATCATCTATTCATGACATTCTGGTAGTTTATTTATGCATTCTCATTGACTCCTTGTGGTATCTAGACCTAGTTAATTTGCTAGCTTGTGTTACCTGCAACAAATTATGAATTCATTTAGTGAGGGGGAAAAAACAGAAGACCTCCCAAGCAACTCAAAAGTTCAGCAAGAGAAGATCAGAAAAGCAAAGAATATAATTTTTTTTTATATACTTGTTATTAATTAGCGATTTTTTTCCTTGCTTTTAACCCCTTACTTAACTCACTTGTTGTTGATAAACTTTTTATGATTTTTTCTTCTCTAGTTTTAAATAATTATTGCCCATCAAATTCTGGGGAAAAAAATTCTCATTCAACTTTTGTCATCATTTAGATTTTAATCCTTATTTTTAATCAATTTAAATATAAAATTTAAATATTTTATATTTAATTCCAATAGTTTACATTCCAAATTGAAGAAATATTCTAATAATAAAAAAATTAATCATAAACATTTTAATATATTTTTACAATAAAAATATTGTTGTCCAACTAAATACAAATATATATTCATTTATCATTTTCATAACATATCAAAGGTATTTATCTTGTGCATCCATGCTTGCAAAGAGGAATTTGAGTTGCAGATAACTTCCTGGTAAAAGGTCATGTGGTCTTTTTCATCACAAAAATGTGAGCGGAAAACCTGATGCATTAAGCACAGTCTCGTACGGTTCATTTGCTTTGATGTAGCTGTCCACGTCGAGCAAGTTTGAGCTTGGATTTGAAACTGGTCTCTTCAGTTTTTTCCTGGCGTGTGTTTACTGTACAACTCATGGAGATCAGCTGAGATCTGTCTTTGATTGCACTAGGTTTCTGCTATGTTCTCCTCAATTTTCGCAGCTATTCAGATTCCCAATTAGAGAGATTTATCCCACTGGTCAACATGACTATCATTCCATTGAAGTTGATCCTGTAAATAGAACAGAAATAGAAATTGACAATGATGACATCAATGGTGAGGCCTTCTGGAAAGAAGGTAGCTATGGTGAGACTAGAAAGAGGATTGAGGCAAGGAGATTGCAATGACCTGAAACCCCAAATTAACAGAAAACACACCATGGAATTCAAAATCTAGCGTAGTATTCTCTCGTCATAGGCCTTGACGGAGACCATCCAAGTTATAGCCTAAAAGTCCAACAATAGAGATCCAATGTCCCAAATGATCCATTACAAGCTATTGAAGGTCCAATGACTCGAGTCTGAACTAAAGTTATGAAGGAAATATTATAAGGGTTGATCCAAAAATTATAGAAGAATAAACTCATATTTAAGGAATAAGAGGCTTCTAAACCTATTGTTAAAAAAAGAATAATAATTCTAATTCAAGCTCAAATTTCAAGTGAGGCTCAATTCCTGAATCAATACCCAATAATAAAAAAGTTTAATTAGTGGGATATTTCAATTATTTTTAGGATAATTTTTTCAAATTTATTTTAATTTTAATTGATTTGATTTGATTTAATTTAATTTAGAATTAGAATTATTTCGAGGTTTCCTATTTGTATTCAAAGGGATCAATGATAGGTTTAGATTTAATTTAATTTAATTTAAATTTTATTAGATAGAGCTTATCTTTATCTAATATCTCTTAGAGATTCATTAGGATTTAATTCTTTTCCTATTTATAAACCTTTGTAGTGTCAATATTATTCAGAGTTTATACAATTAGTGAGTTTCAACTTATCAAGAGAATTGATTTCTCTCTTATGGTGTCCCCCTCTGGAGTTCTTAAAATTCTCATATTCTACTGAGTTTCAGAGTTTTGATCAACTTTTTTCTTTTGAGTTCATGTTTCTGCTTTACAGATAACTCGACTTCTAGGTTTCTGAGGTATTAATCCTAAAAAGTCCACATCAGTTAACATCAGAGCTTAGCTAGAATTCAGAGATTGTTACATGAGTCCTACCATCCTGGTCATCATTATCCACAGGCCAAACACGCCTTTATTTTTAATCCTAAACGCAGTTTTTCTTTTCAGTTCAATTTGAACTTCAGCGCGTCAGGTACAGTTTCTTAAAAAAAAAAAAATAAATAAACAAACAAATTCATTCGTTTCTTCCTTCTCCCTTTAGACTTCCAGTTTTTTTTTTCCATCCGCGTCGTACTTTTGCCCATGTTTTTCTTAAAATCGCATAAATTGCTCTTTCTGACCCAAGAATTTTCGAAATTGTGTTTGTCACCAGTCTTTCCTAACTTTTATCATTTAAGTCACATCATATGTTTTATTATTTCATTAATTGAATTAATTTCTTTCTGGGAATTATTGTTTGCTGAAAATTCTTTGGTGACTTGGGTAAATTAAAAAAATAAAAAAAGGCTAAAAAAAAAGAAAGGCTAAAAAAACAAAAAAGAAAAGAAAAGAAAAGCCAAGAACATAGAAATTTTGTATCTTTATTGATCTATACTTCATTCTTGGTGTGATATTTATTGGGTGGAAAATTCTCTCTAATCTTACTATCTTTTGTCCTCTTAGTCATCAAGTTAGAGATTTGCTTTAGCTTGATTCCTAGTTTTGTCCTTATTTCTTTGAAATCCAAAATTATATATTGATTGCCACATACACAAAATACTCTTGATTGAGTCTCCTTGATTCTATTAAGTGCATTGCAAGATACTATTGTGAATGATAAAAGACAAGAGAGAGTATGAGTTCATTATTAGAAAAAGCCTAAAAGAGTGTAAACATGAGTGAATTTTATACAAGAACTGAGTGAAACACATGAGAAGAGAGAGTGGGTTTCCTTTCACAAAATATTTTTCTCTTTTCTTAATTTTACAGGTTGGCAAACATGTCAAAAAATGAAGCAGAACATAATCTAGATTTGAAAGTTACTCTCAAAGCCTTGTATGATCAATTCCAACATATGAGAGCTGATATGGAAAACATGAGATCTGAAATTAGAGGCAAAAAGTCGAGATCTCACCTCTTTGAAGATGATAAAGTAAATTCAGAATATGGTTTCTCTTTGAGAAATAAATCCTCATCCAAACGAGATAATGATTTAGGTAGCATCAAGCTAAAAATTCCTTCTTTCCAAGGAAGATGTGATCCTGATGCATATCTTGAATGCAAAAAAAAAGTGGAGATGGTATTTGAATGTCATGAATATTCAGAAGAAAAGAAGGTGAAACTTGTAGCCGTTGAATTCACTGAATATACAAATATCTGGTGGGATCAATTGCAACGAAATAGAAGAAGATATGGTGAAGAGCCCGTCAACACATGAGGGGAGATGAAAACTCTTATGCGGAAGAGGTATATCCCTAACTATTATTTTTATGATGTACACATTAAATTACTACTCTTGAACAGGGATCGATGTACGTTGATGAGTATTACAAAGAGATGGAGCTATTCATGATTCGAGCTGATGTGCAAGAAGATATTAAGTAAACCATGGCCCATTTTATTCGTGGGTTAAGATCTGAAATCAGAGATAGAATTGAGCTTCAAAACTATGTTACCATGGAAAAATTACTCTACAAGGCAATCCATATTGAGAGGCAATTAAAGAATAGCTAGTCTAGCTCATCCACATACTGGAGAAATAATCCTATCTACAAAGCAAAAGAAGCTAGAACAAAGGAAGAGCCTCCAAAGTTCAAATCTACTATGAAGTGCAAAGATGATTACAAAACCAAATTTGCTCCTTCAAAGAGAAACACTGACACTTCCACACCTTCTAAACCCCGAGACACTCGCTGCTTTAAGTGCTAAGGATTTGGATACATTGCTGCTTAATGTCCAAACAAGAGGAAAGTCTTACTACTTGATAATGGAGATATGAAACATGCAAGCTCCAATGATGAAGAAGAAGAAGAAAATGATGGTCTTAAAACCCATCCTCTATCTGATGTCTCAGAAGATGAATATGATCATCCTATTAGTCGAGACATTTGTGTGACAAGGTGAGCTCTTAACATTCAACCAAAAGAAGAGCATAATGATGAACAAAGGGAACTGTTCTTCCATTCTAGGTACTTTATCGAAGATAAGGTATGTAGTCTAGTAATTGATGGTGGTAGCTGTACTAATGTAGTTAGTACCTTACTTGTTGAAAAATTGAATTTAACTCTCATTAAGCATCCTAGACCATATAAGTTGCAATGGTTGACTGATTGTGGTGAAATTAAAGTTTGTAATCAAGTTCTTGTTACTTTTACTATTGGAAAGTATACATATAAGGTGCTATGTGATGTTACACCTATGTTTGTTGGGTATTTGTTACTTGGTCGTCCATGGCAATATGATAGATATGGCAATTACGATGGGCGCAAGAACTTCTACTACTTCAAGTTCCATGGAAAGCAAGTCACACTTACTCCTCTACCTCCTTTGAAGCATATAAAGACCAATTGAAAATTCAAAATGAGTACAAATCAAAAGATCTAAATAAGAAAGAAAAAGAGAAGAGTGAGATGAAAAATCTAGAAAAATGAAAAACGAGAGAAAAGTGAAAAAGTGTGGAAAAAGAGAGAAGAAAGTGAGAAAGAGAGTGAGACAAATAATAAAGTAAGCTTGTTAGCATAAGAAAGAAAGGTAAAAAGAGCATTGCATGCGAGGCAAGAAATCTTTATACTTCTGTACAAGGATGTTTGTTTATCCACTAACCAATTTGATTCCTCTATGCCTTCTAGTATTTCTTTTCTATTGCAGGAATTTGGAGATCTCTTTCCAGAAGAAATACCCGATGGCTTGCCTCCCACAAGAGGTATAGAACATCGCATTGATTTCATACTTAGAGTTTCCATTCCCAACCGTCCAACATATAGAGCAAATCCAAAGGAAATAAAAGAAATTCAACGCCAAGTTGAAGAACTTATGAGAAAGGGATTTGTAAGAGAAAGTTTGAGTTCTTGTGCAATACCGGTGATTCTAGTACCAAAGAAAGATGGTAAGTGGCGAATATGTGTGGATTGCAGAGCCATCAACAAAATAACAGTAAAATATTGCTATCCTATTCCTAGGTTAGATGATATGTTAGATGAATTGCATGGTGCATCATTATTTTCTAAAATTGATCTTAGGAGTAGATATCACCAAATTAGAATGAAAGAAGGTGATTAATGGAAAACTACTTTTAAAACTAAGCTTGGACTTTATGAATGGTTAGTTATGCCTTTTGGTTTGACTAATACTTCTAGCACCTTCATGAGTCTCATGAATCATATTTTCCAGTTCATTCATTGGAAAATTTGTTGTAATTTATTTTGATGATATCTTAGTGTATAGCAAAAGTCTAGATGATCATGTCATGCATTTGTGTGAAGTTCTCATTGTTCTTAGGAAAAATAGGCTCTTTGCAAAACTAGAAAAATGCTCTTTTTGCTTGGGATTCGGTTGTCTTCCTCGGTTTTGTTGTAGGAGCTCAAGGAATCTGAGTAGATGAAGACAAGGTGAAGGCAATCTGAGAATGGCCAACCTCGAGGAATGCAAATGAGGTAAGAAGTTTTCATGGCTTAGCTAGCTTTTTATCGGAGGTTTGTTAAAGATTTTTCTTCCATAGCAGCACCTCTTAATGATCTAGTTAAGAAGAATGTAACTTTTAGGTGGGGTGAGGTACATGAGAAAGCATTCAACACTTTGAAATAGAAACTCACCAATACACCACTTCTTGTACTTCCAGATTTTAATAAATTATTTGAAATTGAATATGATACATCTAGGGTAGGAATAGGGGCTGTTCTTATGTAAGACAACAAACCCATAGCTTACTTTAGTGAAAAACTTAATGACCTAACTTTAAACTACTTTACCTATGAGAAAGAACTCTATGTATTAAAAAGAGCCTTAGAGACATGGCAACCCTATCTATGGCCAAAGGAGTTCATCATTCACTCAGATCATGAGAGTTTAAAGTACTTAATATCACAAGGTAAGTTGAACAAGAAACATGCCCGGTGGATAGAATTTATTGATACATTCCCATACATCCTTAAGCATAAGCAAGGTAAAGATAATGTTGTGACTGATGCACTTTTATGAAGGTATTCTCTTTTAACTTATTTACTTGCTATATTGCTTGGTTTTGAATTGATTAAGGGATTGTATGCTTCTGATTCAGATTTTGCAGAAATTTGGGAATCATGTGAAAATCATAAGTTCCAAGATTTGTATAGATTTGATGGATTTCTCTTTAAGAAAGATAAGTTATGTATTCCTCATTGTTCTTTACGTGAATTACTTGTTAAAGAAACTCATGGTGGTAGGTTAATGAGACATTTTGGAATTCATAAGACTTTAGAAATTTTATATGAACACTTTTATTGGTCTTCTATGAAGCGAGATGTTACTTTTGTGTGTTATAGATATGTTACTTGCAAGCATGCAAAATCTAGAGTTAATGCGCATGGATTATATACCCCTTTACCCATTCTTGAACAACCTTGGACTAATATTTCTATGGATTTTGTGTTAAGATTATCATGTTCTCCTAGTGGTAAGGATAGTATTTTTGTTATAGTTGATAGATTCAGCAAGATGGTACACTTTATTGCATGTTCAAAAACTCATGATGCCATACATATTGCTGATTTGTTTTTCAAAGAAGTTGTGAGATTGCATGGTATTCCTAGAACAATTGTGAGTGATAGAGATATTAAGTTCTTAAGTTATTTTTGCGCACTTTATGGAGTAAATTGGGAACTAAACTTTTTTTTTCTACTGTTACACATCCACAAACTGATGGTCAAACTGAACTAGTAAATAGAACACTCACCACATTATTGCGTATCATAATTCAGAAAATTTTGAAGAATTGGGAATTTTGTTTCCTTCACATAGAATTTGCATATAATAGGGCTGTGTATTCAACTACATCATATTCTCCTTTTGAGATTGTGTATGGTTTCAACCCTATGACTTCTCTTGATATTCTACCTCTACATTGTAATGAGAAAACTAACCTTGGTGGTAAGAAGAAAGCTGAGTTTGTGCAGGATCTTCATGCTAAAGTAAAAGTTAACAATGAAAAGAAGAATGCAGAATATGCCAAACAAGCTAACAAGAGTCGTAGAAAAGTTGTATTTGAACCCGGTGATTGGGTTTGGGTACATCTGAGAAAGGAAAGATTTCCTGAACAAAGAAAATCAAAGCTGCAGCAACGTGGAGATTAACCTTTTCAAGTCTTGGACCGAATCAACGACAATGCTTACAAATTTGATCTGCCAGGCTCTTATGGGAATGTTAGTGCTACCTTCAATGTTGTAGATCTATCTTTATATGATGCTGTAGATTCGAGGGAGAATCTTTTTTAAGAGGGAGAGAATGACAAAGATCATTCAAGCCATAGCCTACAAGTCCAACAATGGAGATCGAATGTCCCAAAGGATCCATTATAAGCTATTGGAGGTCAAATGACTCAAGGCCGAACTAAAGTTATGAAGAAAACATTACAAGGTTTGATCCAAAAATTACATGAGGATAAACACATATTTGAGGAGTAAGAGACTTCTAAGCCCATTGTTGAAAAAAGAATAATAATTCTAATTCAAGCTCAAGTTTCAGGAGAGGCTCAATTCCCGAATCAAGACCCAATAATAGAAGAGTTTAATTAATGGGATATTTCAATTATTTTTAGGATAATTTTTTCAAATTTATTTTAATTTTAATTGATTTTATTTAATTTGATTTAAATTAGGATTAGAATTATTTTGAGGTTTCTTATTTGTATTCAAATGGACCAATGATAGGCTTAGATTTAATTTAATTTAACTTAAACTTTATTAGATAGAGCTTATCTTATCTAATATCTCTTAGAGATTTATTAGGATTTAGTTCTTTTCCTATTTATAAACCTTTGTAGTGTTATTGTTTTAAGAAGGTTAATATTATTTAGAGTTTATACAATTAGTGACTTTCACTAGTTCTTTGTGTTTTTCCTAGAAGACAAATTTCGACTTATCAAGAGAATTGATCTCTCTCTTGTGGTGTCCCCTCTAGAGTTCTTTGAATTCTCATATTCTATTGAGTTTCAGAGTTTTGATCAACTTTTTCCTTTTGGGTTCATGCTTTCGCTTTGCAGATAACTCAACTTTCTGGGTTTCTAGGATATTGATGGAAGAGGGTCCACATCAGGTCCTCACTCACAAAGGAGCTACCATCATATGCCAATCATTGGCTACAGTCATACAGAAAGAAAATCTGAAAAGTAAATTCAGAAAGGGACAAAAAAGAAGAAGGAATGTAACACAAGAGAAAGAAAGTTTAGAGAGAAATCTGACAAATCCAATCCACTCCCTAGCACCCTGTGCCTAATATGCTCTCTCTCTCAGCCTCCAGGTCCTTCTGCGTATGCATGTACCACGCCTGACCCTTTCTGCACTCCTTTCCCCTAATCCTGCCACATGTTCAACTTGACCAGTTTGACCCTACGTGCTGACTTGTCCTCCATTTTGCCGATTCAGCTGCTCTGTATTCTCAAAATCAGTCCTCATCATAACAGAGATCACTATATCCTTACCTTTTTATCATAATCACTGATGTTTTATATAGCATGCTAAATTAGTTAGTGGAAAAGGGAGTTATGAAGGAAAATAAATTGTCAAGAGGTTGTCCTATGCTGTCACTAGGTTTTTTTTAGATCATTCATTATTTTTCTTGAATGCAGAAAGGGTAATTGTGGAAAATTTACAGATTGTTTGAAGGCTTAATGTAATGCATTAGGGCAGCAGACTAATTTGAGCAAATATTTCTTTTTCTTTTTCTTTTTGTTCACCACCTAACTATACTGCAAGCATACGGGTCATGCCAAATAGTATAGAGATGAGACAAGTTTCATTTTCATAAGAATTTGGATAAAAAGTTGTCAAACATTAAATATCATATTTTCAATTAATTTGAACCAAACAAACAAATTGTTTACTATCTAAAGGAATTACCAACTACAAGGGAAAAAAAAACTAATTGATTGGAAAATTAATTAAGGAGTACTTTGATGCAATTGGGTCCTAAGGTTATTTCTCCATCTTATACTTCGCAAACACTCATGTAAGCTCCTTTTATATTTGCTCATCCATGGCTTGGTTCTTGATGTGTATTGTCCACTTCTACTAGTTTTTGTTTATCTTTTTCCCCTTTTGGTCAGCGATAGTTCATCTCAAATTGGAAATGAAAATAATATTTAAAGCGTTAATGTATGTTGATGACTCAATTTTTTATTCATCCCTCTTAATTCTCTTGCAAGGAAAGTAAATAATAATGTTTTATTCATTGTTTTCAATCAATCAACTTTTATTCCCAAGAAACACTCCTTTTGGATGATTTATATGAACCACATCCCTGAATTATTTAGAGGAAAAGACACAAGCCTTCTTTATTGTCAGGTTTAATTTGACATTGACTAAATCATGTTTTGCATTTTTACTTCCACTCTAACCTTTCCAGATAGCTTTTGCAACATCCTTATAAAGTTTACAGTAGATGTTCTTCTTTTTCTAGGACTTGTGACAAACGTTGAGAAATGAGATGAAAAGTTGGCACCTTTGCAAACAGAACGAGTAATCCAATGCCACAACATTTGCGACTCTGATAGGTCACCATGTTCTAAAGATGTAGATTTCAGTATCTTTCTGTACAAAAAGAAAAACTAAATTCTTTTATATCAGTTAGAGCAGGATTCCACAGGGAATTGATGAACCAACAAGATGATAAGTAATCAATTTAGTTGTACTTTGTTTGAAAATGGAAAAGCTGTGAGTTTCCTCAGAATTAGAAAAGTACAGTAGTAAAAGAGAATTGAATTTTAAATTGATTCCATCACTGATAGAAATTCTCTTACAGTTAAAAGAACCTACTTATGCAGATATCTGAAGTTGCAGTTGTCCTTGTGACTTTGTCGAGCAATCTACTTTTTGATTGTTTTTGGAATTTTCCTGAAATCTTCTTTCACTCCATAATTTATATTCCTACTTGCAGTTTTCGTGAATTTTTTTTCGATGTTGACCTAGAATAATGATTACATGCCTATATAAGTTTCTTGTATTTATCTATTTATTTGCAGCTCAAGCTATTCTCAGCTGTAGTGACATTTGCAAAACCAAAAAGCTGTTGAAATTCTAGCATAGGTAAATTCTATTTCTTCCTTATCTTACTATTTTAACTGTAATATCTATACTTCAATATATATTCATGTGAATCAAACAAATTATTTGTCTTTTTTTTTTTTGTTTTAAACAAAGCTCAAAGTCTTGCACTAATGTTTTCCCTACTTCAAGACTCTAGGTTTAAGGAATGTTTGAGTGTAATTAAGCAGGAAATTAAATTCATTTTCAAGACTCCTTGATCCTAGTAGTTGTTATTGCCAAACACAAAGCTTGAGCAAGCATGTTTCCCTTGTTATTTGGTCCCAAGTCTCAAGTAGCAAGCATAGTGTGCCTGAGTGTTCATGATTACACGTTTGCTAGTTTTAAGAATAATGGGTCATAGGCTGCATAGTATAATTTATTCAGCACATCCTACAAGAACATGAACAGGCTGACATGGATCAGAGATGAAATTTCATTTATAAAGTCTCTTAGGTTAGCTACCTACATGATGAATAAGTTTGTCTGTCTTATTCTGTTAGTTTAATAATGCATTTATGGTGGTTATCACTCGTAAGTGGGAAGATGACCAAGCAAAAGCTTTATGGGTTGCATTATGTAGTAGTAATATAGTAGAACACAAGATGGAAATGTCCATGTTATGAAACAAGTAGATAGTTCACATAACTAAATGAGGTGATTTTAATGTTTTGGTTGCTGAACATGTATATAATATTTTGATCATGAATGAGATTATGCTGCACATGCATTATATCTGTCCAATAAAAGTGAACGAGATTATGCTGCTCATATACAACCTATTATGTTGTTATAGTGTTGGTAGGATGAATTGTATGTGGTGGCAGAATATATGTGGAGGACCTGTTGGCTATAGGAGTAGAGAATGGAAAAGCTGAGCTTCATCCTCACAAGTATATGGTGGTTGGTGCAAATGAATCTTATTGTGGAGAAATTGAAGTTGGTATAACTTTTCATAGAAATGTTTCAATGTGCATATGTCAGATTAATTTAGGGGATAGTTTTTTTTTTCCTTGTTGGAGAGAGACCTTCCTTTATAGTTTTTTCCTCAAACTTTCAATATAATTGTGTTGATTGAAATTGAATTGTAAATCAATGCATATAATGTATAATTTTAATTTAATATATATTTTTTGTCAACAGTTTCAATTGTTTTATATATATATAATTATATTTTTAAAAAAATAATGGCTTGTGTTAGGTTCTAATAAATTATAAGAAGCTAACAAAAGTCTATATTTAAAAAAAAAAGAGAGAGAGAGAAAAGTTGGTGTTTATGTGAAAAAATGCCAACTAAGACAAATACCTAAATTAGTTGGTGTACAAATGCCTATTAAGGTATGTATCTTAATTGATGTTTTTGAAATATCAATAAAGGTAAAAAATAAATACCAACTATTATTTTTTTTAGTGTAGTGTATATTTGACTCATTTTTATAATAAAAAATGAAAAGAATTATTTAGGTAAAAAAATAATGATATATATTCAATTACTTGTGTTAACATCAATGTTAAAAAATCAAATCAATCACTAAACCAATGTTGGTTTAAGGGTAAACAAACACAAAATGCAACAAATGAGTTTAAGTATAGGGTATACTATTTGAGACTAGAATGAAATTGACTAATTAGCATAAGGTAAAGAAGGATTTACCTCATAAACAAGGGTGTTGTAAGATACAGAAGTATTGGTTATGGAGGATAAGAGAAATAGTCACATCTATTGGATGATTTTGATATAGAATTAGTGTTGAAGAGTTGCTTTGAACCTAAGTATAAATAAGCATTGTAGGCATAAAAAGGGAGGTTTCCTAAAATTCTATTTTAACCCCTATAATCTTTATGGTTATTCTGAAATTTTGTTTTGGCCCATATGTTTTTGAGGAACTTTATGTTGGTCCATTTGGTTTGGTTTCCTAAAATTCTGTTTTGACCCCTATAATTCTATAATTCAGCTTGATCCCTTGGTTTTCAGAAATTTTGCTTTTGCCTCTAATAACTTTTAGAGTTTCATTTTAGCCCCTAGGTCCTTTAAATGGCATTTAGACCTTTTCGGTTTCCAGATTTTTTTTTCTTTTATATTTGGTCTATGGCTTTTCTTAAATCTTATTTGACCCATACATACATACATGTGTATAATTTTGGTCCAAATAAATCTTTTAAATTATGTGTTAAATGTCATTTAATTTACTTAAATCATAAAGAAATTGTTTTAAACAATCATGATATATAAAAGGCCTTGCAAAAAATATTTTTATTTTGTCTAAATTTTATTTTATCAGTTTCAAATAATGATATCAAGATATTTTTATTGTTAAAATTATCTTTCTTTAATTTTATTTTAACTTTTCATTTCATTTTATTTTGGAAGCAATTTTACTTTAACGAGGCAGAAAACATTAGTAGGGTTTGGAAAGAGAAAAATGTTTATAAAGATTTTTACATTAAAACTCAATTAGATTTAATCCCATCCCAGTGTCTCACGTAATTTTGATATATGAAAAGCTTTGATATATAATGTACAAAATTAAACTATATATTATCTTTATCAAGTGATAAGTTTATAAGCATTTTTCAGCCGTGTATATATTCTGCCGCCGTTCAGTTCAGAGCTAAATATATAATAGAGATCCAAAAGTGAATAAGGGTTATAGAGGATCGCCTTCGCCATATAGTTAGTTTAGTACGGTCTATTTAAAGTTTAAACTGTGGTTAGATATCATCCATGATTATATATTGTATTTGTTGGTAAGATCAAAAAACAAAATTCTTAACCATGATTTTTTAATTATCGTAGTTAGAATTTTGTACTGACATGCAGATGAATAAAAACAAGTTACAGACTTGTTTCAGATTTTTTTTTTTTTGGTAAAAGAGAATTTTTGTTCGTTAATGGCTCATGCAAGTCGTGCAGCATAAAAAGAATGGGAGAGCGGTACACTTTCCTAGAAGCTGCTTCATGAATTTTAGATTTTATCACTCAAAATTGGTCAACACGCTTCTTAAGTCCGCTTTTGGAGCCGATTATTCTGGTTAATGTGGCGGTTTCGTCTGAACTTGTTTTTAGAGTAAAGTATGAATTTATTCTTTTAAGCTTAATTAATAATACTATACTATAATTTGGATTCCGTGCGAGGAGCCACATGGACAAATGGCGAGCGTCAAGGAAATCAATGGTAGAAGATGCGCCGAACGTTAGACAAAAGCTCAGCGTCGAATAGTCAAAGCTAATGTCAACTATGCATGAAATCCCTTTATCCCTTTGATTTCTTGTACGCACTCGATCTGTCCACACTGCTCCTCACATTCAGAGCAAGGAGCTACTCCTCGTACTGAATCCGAACGAGGAACCCACGCGCAGAAGAAAGTTTTCTAGGGAAGAGTGTTGAAATAAATGTATTCTAATTAAATTTTAGCGCCTCTCTCAGAAGCTCCCTAATCCCCAAAAGTCTTTCTCTTCTTGTGGTCGCCAAGGAGGCTTTGATTGAATGTAAGCATGTTTCTTAATTTTTTTGGTATATCAGAAATCTTAGTACAATCTCGGACATATGTAATTATCTGTTGCGAATCCTAACTTACGAGGAACTAAGCACATCCTCATCGTTTTCTCTTTATTTGGATTCCATTCTCCTGTATACTTTACCTTTCCTTAGGCTGCTTTTGATACCTCCAAAAGAACAGAATGCAAGATCTTATTCGTAGATTGTCCCGAAATCAGTCCAAGATCTGGAATTTTGTGGGGGGTGTGTCAACCATAATTGGCCTGGTTTGTTTTGCTTTGAGCCCCACCTTCAACAAGTTAATTGGAGGGTGGGATTTTCTCCGTGTCCTTATTTATGTAGCGGTCAGCTTAGTTATCTTGGACATCGCCCTGTTGGCCAAGAGAATTCGAATTTCAGAGAGATTCCAAAGCCATGTGATAGCTTTAAGTTTCGTTCTGACCTGTTTGATCACCGCTCTGCATGAAAAATTTGTGGATGGAAAACCGGACAAATTGATCACTGCCTCGTATGCTTCATTTGCTTTGACGTCGCTGTCCATGTCAAGGAAGTTTGCGCTTGGATTCCAAACAGGGCTCTTCACTTTTTTCCTGGGAATATGTATCGCAGAACTTGTCAAGATGAGCTGGAATTTCTTTCCCATGGTAGTTGTCTGGTATGTCCTCATTCTTTTTCGCTACTATTCAGATTCCCAATCGCAGAGTGGTCGAAATGGGGATCTTTCCAATCATGTTGATCCTGCAAATCGAGCAGCCAATGGAGACATCAATCGGCAGGTCTTTTACGAGTTTTCCAGCAAAATTATTGAAGAAAATGAACTTGATATGAAATATTGTTACTTCAACTAACATGTATTTATCCTTCTGGATTATTTTTTTCTTAGCACACGCAACATTACCTAAGGATCGGGATAATTCCAGAGGACAATCAGCAAAATAATGAAGAGGAAACTCATTCAAGTTTAAATTTTCAAGCTGTAGTTGACCAAGTCCAATATAAATATATTCGTTTTATTGATTTGATTTTCTAAGTCTCCTGCCTATTGACTGAACATGTACTATTTCCTACAGACGCATCATTCCCCAAGAATTAGACAAGTTTCAGGGGAAAGCGTAGCTATGGACCATCAACAAAATGGGGGAGAAGACAGGACAAGTTCAAGTTCGACTTTTCAAGCTGTAAGTGATCAAATCCAATATCCACTATAGATATTCATTTTATTTTTTTGATTCTCTAGTGTTAATTGACTGAAGATGTACTATTTTCATACAGACGCATCATCCCCCTAGAATTGTAGAAGTTTCAGGGGAAAGCATAGCTAGGGACCCTCAACAAAATGGGGGAGGAGACAGGACAAGTTCCAGTTTGTCTTTTCAAGCTGTAAGCGACCAAATCCAGTATCCACTATAAATATTCATTTTATTTGTTTGATTCTGTAGTTTTAATTGATTGAACATGTACTATATTCATACAGACGCATCATTCCCCTAGAATTGGAGAAGTTTCAGGGGAAAGCATAGCTAGAGACCAACAAGAAAATAGGGAAGAAGACGGGACTAGTTCAACTTTGTCTTTTCAAGCTGTAAGTGACTAAATTCAGTATAAATACATCGATTTTATTGATTTGATTCTCCAGTCTTATGTTAATGGTTTTGATTTCTTATGGGAACCCTCAAACCAGGAAGATAATGTTTCTTCAATAATCAACATATTAGCACCAGAAAACGGCTTGAAGCTCCGTTCTTCTAAGCATAATTTACGTTCATTATTCATAACAGGGGGAACAGTAAGGTCCTGCTCTTAAACACCTTTCTACTACATTGTTTATGCACAATATTTAAGAGTCATGGCAACAATAGTTGACTGTAGTCTGTAATTTACCTGATAATTTAAAAGATACTAATGCCCTTAATCTAATCCTGAATATCTTTTCCTACAACTCTTTTTTTTTTTGGGAAAAAGAAACCTGGTAAGGTGAACTAGCTAGGAAATAAGAAGTATAATCCTCGATATCTTTCTGAATAAGAGAGGACAAGATAAAATTTGTACATGCACTATTACTGTGTTAATTATTTTTCAATCACCAATACGCAATAACTTTGGAAACAGTATCAGAGATGCTCCATTCTAAGTACCATAATGGTACAATAAGAGAAAAATTATAACTTCAACTATGTAATATCATAGTTAGTCCCAAATTGAAGTAAAATGGAGGGTTATGCTAAGCTCTTAATAACTAACATGAAACTCTATCAAATCTTTATTACATAAATCAATAACATTATTTTGTTAATGCTAGATTGTTTCCCAACACTAGAAGCAATGCACTGAATTGCTCGAATGCAATCTCAAATAAGTTAAGCCGCTATACCAGCATCCAAGTCTTGTGTTAAATGAGCAAAGGTCCTCACATTATTTTGGATAGATGTGGATAAAGAAATTAGTCTAGAAGAGCATAGATTAGATTCAGTACTTAGAATACTGAGACTTTAATAGGTAAATGTATGGAGTTATAGATGCTATGATTCAGCAAAAAATTAACACAATGTGTCTTCAAGAAACAAAATGGTGAGGAAAGAGGTTAAGAAGCTTGACACTACTAGATTTAAATTTTGGTACACAAGGAAAGTCAAAGTTTAGCAATAGGGTTGCACTGCCCAAAAAAAAAAAAAAGAATAGCTAGCATTTATTTTTGGATTTTCTTGGTGTTTCAAAAATGTTAACTATTTAAGCACCAATAAAAGGGAAAACTTTAGTTGATATTTTATAAACGTGAACTAAAGACCACTTCAGATTTAGTTGGCATTTATTTGTGCAAACAATAACTCATTTTTATTACAAACAAATGCCAACTTTTCTCCCCATTTTTTCTTAAAAAAGAATTACGTATTTCATTCTTATTATTTTATAAATGTAATCAAAATTATTACAATCTTCAACATCAATCAACTCGTTAATTTGTATGGATGAGAGAAGGTCAACAAAAGAAAAAAAATAAGATCAGTGAAAGCAGCACAAGCACCCAACTATAATTAATTATATTGATTATAATTAATGTAGAATTAAATAGAGTATAAGGTGTACATTCAAGTATTCTTGTATGCACAATGAAACTCATATACAGTATAGACTAGATCACCATAGTAGAACCTAGCCTTTATTCATATCAAATAATACCTCACACACTCAGAGAGAATAGAGAAGAGATGAGAGAGAGCTCAGAGGAATTGTGTAGATTCTGAAGGAATAAGCTCCTCTATTTAGTGCTAATTTGGATTACCTTTTTATAAAAGGTCTTTTGGAATAATCATAGTTTACAAAAATAAAGTTTAGATAAAAGTAGAGAAATTTATTATAAATCTGTTTGGATAAAAAAAAAAAGTGATGATCAGAAACTATGGTTTGGTTTACAAAAATGTAAACCAAACAAGCACTTATAGGTGGATGATTGTAACTTTTACAATCTTCACATTTATGAGCAGGATATGATTAATTACCAAATCATATCAATGAAAGAATGTATACTTAGATTATTCCTTT
The DNA here is from genome assembly GCA_026686845.1 of Adenanthera pavonina. Taxonomy (NCBI): domain Eukaryota; kingdom Viridiplantae; phylum Streptophyta; class Magnoliopsida; order Fabales; family Fabaceae; genus Adenanthera; species Adenanthera pavonina. Next base: position 38,396,403 of record JAIVEN010000010.1, read on the forward strand.
ATTCTTACCAAATCACATATATATTTAAATTAAAACTAATGGGCTTTTGGAAAAAAATAATTGGCTCATCAATGGCGGACTTTTCCTTTAATTAAGTCCAACAACTAATATAATTAAAAAAAATATAGTCTGAAAAACTGATTTGATTTGAAGGAAGAAAAAGCAAATCTTGTCATCTTTTCTGGTGGTAAAATGGGGATGGCATCGATGATGGAAGACAATGAAGAAAATAATGCTAGATTCTCTATCCATGCCAAATCCACTTCAATTGCTGGCCAAGAAGTTTATGCTAGATTTGAAATAATTGCATTGATGACAGAAGAGTAATGAGAAGGAAGGGAGACAAAAAAAGCAAGTGAGAGACATAAAGAAAAGGTCAAATAGATTAGTAAAGCTCGAAGTTGAGGTTTGGAAGGTAGGTGGGTGGAGATGAGATCAACAATGGAGGTAGAGAAGAGGCCGATGGATTTGATGATGCTGATGCTTGATGGTAGCGAAAATAGATGAGGTCAATGCTGGTGACGTGGTGTATAGATCAGATGATGATAGTGTTCGATGGTGGTGGAAGTGGAGATAAGGCCGGCCAAGGCTAGTGTATGGATCTTATGATGATGATGATGAAGGGACGATGCGACTGAAGGAAGAAAGAGAGGGAGAAATGGAAAGATAAAGGAGGGATGATGATGGCAAGGGAGGGAACATGTGAAGGGAAAAAAGAAAAAGTAAGAGAGAGAAGAAAAAGTAAGGGAGGGATGAATGGAGTGAGATGGACCATTGATGTTTTTTAATCAATGGTGAAGAATACTAATCCATGTATTTTGTTTCTTTTAAAATAAAGACATTAAAGCTTTAGTTGGCATTTATTTGAAGAAACGCCAATTAAAATTGATCGGGATCCTACAAGTATACATGATCGATTACAGTAATAAAAAAATCTCTGGAGTATTCCAGAGGTAAAATCCAAGGGAGGTAGTAAATTTATTAGTCCAAATTTTTAGTCCCAAAAGCAAATGATAATCAAATTAAATATTCAAATAAAAAAGGAAAGAAATAGAAAACAAAATAAAGTCTGAGTTTTGATTCAGTTCTAGAAGCGTCAAGAGATCAGGATTCATCTTATGAGACAACTAAATTCTATTCCTTAGTTAGACTCTATATAATTATAGTGACAGTTGTTTCTACAACGTCCTAATTACCTCTCGGTCAATTAGTCCTTATTTAAATAGAATTCAATTCGCTCTCGCGCAACTAAAATTTCTAATTAAACTTTGAAAACTACAATGTATATTACCACGAATTCCTAATTCTATCTCTAGATTAGTTATCCATGTTTATCTATCTAGATCTAGGTTCACTCTTCACCTTTCAGTTCATCAAGTTTACCCATAATTAGACTTTATGATAATCAAGCATAAAATCCATATGAACGAATAAAATAGATAAATATAATAAAGAAACAAATTAAATATATCTTGAAGAACAAATTCACATAATCATAACTAGAGAAAACAAATATAATCAATCCCAGTCAGGTTACATCCCTACCCCTAACTGGGAAATTTAGCTACTCGTAGAATTAAAAAACAACTCAAAACTAAAATCCGAAATCATGATAAGAATAACAAGAAGGAAGAGTTATAAAAGAAAATATAATCTTGCTTCAATATTCCCCAGATCTCCTTGCTTTCTCTATATAAATTGCTCCTAGTTACTCCCAGATGCGTTTGAACCGTGTTCTCTGACCTTTGAGTGTGTTTTTGAATCTCCCCTTTTTGTTTCTACCATATCTCCTTATATAGAGAAAGTTTAGAAGTTCATAAAAGTCCAAAAGTATCACAAAAACACGTTTTTAACGTGTTTTTATGGACTTTTATTGCTTTACTCGGCGTCGGGTGCCCATAGAATTATCCAATATGATGTCGGGTGCTTCTGAAAGGTGTAAAATCGTGAAATTTGCATTGACCCAGCGCTGGCTGAGTTTGACCTGGTGCCAAGTGGATGCCTCAGAGAAAAAAACTCTGTTTAGCTTGGGACAAGTCATCAGCTCGTGTTAAAATTTTGAGCTCAAGTTTTACCATGATAACATTGGAATTTGGAAAAACTCAAAACATGAAAATTATAACTCTATATCTTAGCTTTCCAACACATCTTAAATCACATCAATTAGAGTTCATATGTGAGAGTTATGATTAAAATTCCAAAAGATGTTGAAACTTTTCAGTATAAACGACTTATAACGTTTTTTTTCCAAATTTTTCCAAATAAGCCTATAACACCATGAAGCATCAAAATATGTAAAATTAAGCTAAAATATATCAATGTAAATATACTGAGATGCAACTTGGAGCTTAAATATGGGTATTTTATATGTATAAAATGGACACATCAAAAGTTTTCACCTCATTTTTATTAGCATTTTTTTGTAACAAATGCCAATAAAAATTTGGCCTTTTGTTAGTGTTTCTTCAAATAAATGCTAAATAAAGTCTCCGTCTTATTTTTATTGGCATTTTTTTTAATAAATATAAACTATTGAACATCAATAAAATATAAATTTAGTGTAGAATTGGCATTATTGTAGATAAGGATTAAAAGAAGAATGTGGTGGGAGTTAGAAGAATAAAAGGTAGGATCTCATCCTTAAGAGTAACTATTGGGTGGGATATTATCAATATTACAAGTGTTTATGCATCTCAAGTAGGGTGGGAAGCATATCTTAAGGAAAATTTTTTGGAAGAATTAGAAGGATTGGTTCAAGATATCCCACGAAGAAAAAAAGATTTTTATTGGAGGAGACCTAAATGGCCATGTTAGTAAAGAAGCAAGGCAATATGTGGGAATTCATGGTGGTTTTGGTTTTGGAGAACCAAAAGAGGAAGGGCATTCTATTTTGGAATTTTCCATTGCTTATAACTTCAAGATTGTTAACACTTATTTCAAGAAACAGGAGGAACACTTAATAACGTACAAGAGTAAAGCCCAAAAATCACAAATTAATTTCTTTTTAGTAAAAAATTCGGATAGAAGAGCTTATAAAGACTATAAATTGATCCATAATGAGAGTTCAAACTTATAACATAGGGTTTTGGTCCTTAATATACTAATTAAGAGTCATAAGTAGAAAAGTTGTCAAGTTATAAACCTCAGGATCAAGTGGTGGTAGCTAAAGTGTAAGAGATAATTGACCTTTAAGAGGAAATTGTTGGATCACTAGGACTTACTGGGAGTGCTAACCTCATGTGGGAAAAGATGGTTAAAAAGATTAGGAAAGTCATTAAGCAATCTTGGGCAATCAAAAAAGTCTTGGATCCAGAGAAAAAGAATATTGTTGGTAGAATAAGAGTGTACAAGTGAAGGTCAAATAGAAAAGAGAGTGTTTCAAGACCTTGCATTTGTGTAAAAATGATAAAATTGGGAAAGATATTATATGGCTAGAAAGAAAACTACGAAAGTAGTGAGTGAGATACAATCTAAAGCTTTTGAGAAGTTCTACTAAGATTTATAAATGAAAAATGGTGAACGAAGGGTATACAAAATTGCTAAGAACAAGGAAAGAAAATCAATAGATTCAGACCAAACAATATGTATTGAGGGTAAAGAAGGAAAAGTCTTTGGTTATAAATGAAGATGTTAGAAAAATGGGAGTATTACTTTTATAAGCCTTTCAATTATGGATTGAGAATGACTAGTAATGTGGAAGGATTAACAGCATATGCAAACCAAGACAATTTGACTTTCTATCATAGGGTTCGAGTTAAAAAGGTAAAAGAAGTTCTTAAGAAAATGGATCATGGTAAAGCCATTTGTCCTGATGGCATTCTTATCAAAGTATAGAAGTGTTTGAGAAGGGTACTTGGTGGCTCTCTAACTAATTTAACAAGATTTTTGCAATCTAAAAAAATGGCATAGGAATGGAGAAAGAGCAATTTAGTACTTATATACAATAACAAGATAGATATTTAGAATTGTGCAAACTATCAAGGGATAAAACTTATGAGTTATGCTATGAAATTACATTACAGGAAAGGGTGATTAAACATACATTAAGAAATAAAACATATTTAGAGAATAAATTTGGATTTATACTAGGACAATTTGTAATAAAGGCTATTTATATTATCTTTAAGAGCTTGATGGAAAGATATTGGAGTAAAGAAAGAGATCTACACATGGTTTTCATTTACTAAGAAAAAAAGAAGTTTAACTTATGTTATTTGTACAAGTAGCAAACATAAAAAAAGATCTGAGTCATGTTAGAGACACTATCCTTAAGGGCCATTCCACTATAAGATGGCACTCTCCAAAATTAAGCAGATCCTTCTACATAATCTGTAGGAGACAAAATAGTAGAAACATAGAACTCAAAAGCAAAAGCAGAGAGCAGAGGAGGAAGAGAGAAAACAACCAAAGAGAGGGTAATGTGGTGCATTGAATATTATACTCAGCCTCTCTATTTATAGCAAGAGTAGAAAGACGTTCAACGATTTTTTAGGCATCGGTTTCTGAAAGGTGGGTCGCTAAACAACCTCCAACGTTCAAAAAATCCCAAGAAATCCAAAACAGAAAGGGCAAGCATGAAAATCCAAAAAAATTTGGTAACTGAAGAAGTTAAACCAAAAACTAAGTAAAAGTAGGATTTTCTGGTAGGGCCTTTATTATTTAAAAAAATGAAACAGTTTTTCTGAAAAAAAAAAAAGTCCAACTCCGCATTTTACTTCGCGCACAGGGGATGCAAATCAGCCAGTTTCAACTGAGTTAGCCCAGTTGTTATGCACGCGAGCCTACTCTTCCTCTTGGCCTATATTGCTCTCCTATATCACATCTTAGTATATAAACACTAAGGTTCCCTCTTGTTTAAGCAATGTGGGACTTCACCTTTTCACTCTTGACACACACACACACACACACTTTAACTATCCTCCACATGTATGACAAAAGGTCACTATTATCTGAGTTATAAACATGAGTATAAACATTTCAAATATGTTGGCCCTCAGACTATGAACCAGACCTAGACCAATAAAGTTTAGTACATAGAGTTGTTAGTGAAACTTATAGCTTCTATGAACTAACAATTCTTTGTTGTGTACTAAAAACCTTAAGAATCAGCTTATAGCCTCATAATTCCCACTGTTATCACAGTTTTACACTTTAAATGGCCATTTGCTCACCTGGTTTTAATGAATGCTCTAGAGATTTAGCCACGATCTTATAAGAGCGACCTCACTCCACATTTATATAAGTGATTTCATCAAGTGTATCTGCAATGAATACACCATCCATAAGGAATATGAAATCATTTAGAGATTTTGCTTAGCCTTATCAACAATTTATTCTAGCACTTTTCTCACACTATAGGAAGGGACTAAAATTAGTTAAGCGTTAGCTAAATTAACAAATAACTTGTTCTTACCCATATGAACCTCTTTCATGGAATTATCAATCACAAAGGTTGGGTTACTATCACTGTTAATTCGAAATTGGCTTAAGTCTCATTTCCCTCAATGTTTCCAAAATTTGTTTCTTCCCTAGGGACTTGGTTAAGGTATCTACCAGGTTTAGTTCTGACCTTATGAAATCAATTAATATAACTCTATTTTTCAATAGCTGTCTTATAATATTATGTCTCAAATGAATGTACCTACTTTTGCCATTGTAGGTCTTATTTTTAGCAACAGCTATTGCTAATTGACTATTACTATGCAACGAAAGGCTTTTCACCTAATGGAATATTTGCCAAGAAGTTTTTCAACTACTCAGCCACGTTACTAACAAGTTCCAAAGCAATGAACTCTGAATCCATAGTGGATCTTGCTATAATATTTTGTTGAGTTGACTTTTAGGTTACTGCGCCTCCATCAAGAGTAAACACACAACCACTAGTAGTTTGGTTTCTTCTAAATCTAAGATCCAGTTAGCACCATTGTATCCTTCTGATACAGCGGGAAATCCACTATAAAATATACCATAATTTATGGTACTTCTCAAATATTCCATTGATCTGCCCAGTGCTAACCAATATTTAGAACTTGACTAGTAAGTATATCTGCTCAATCTACACGCAGCATATGCTATATCAGATCGGGTATAATTCATTAAATGCAACTTACTCCCAATAATTTGCGTATATGTGGACTGGGCCACTAGTTCATCTTTATTTTTAACCAATTTGGTGCTAGCATCATAAGGAGTGCTCATAGGTATATTTTTAAAATAATTGAACTTCTTAAGAATTTTTTCAACATAATGCTCTTGAGACAGTAAAATGCCATTCTCATTTCTTATGATCTTAACAACCCAAAATCACTTTCGATTCACCCATATCTTTTATATCAAACTTTAAAGAAAGAAACCTTTTTGTTTCAATCACAACATTCATACTTGTACAAAAATAAGCATATCATCAACATATAAACAGATAATTACACAATCATCATTTACAATTTTTGTATAAACACACATTTCCACTTCAATAGTAGAAAAATCATCACTTGTTAAAACTTGATCAAGTTTCTTATGCCATTGTTTGGGCGCTTGTTTCAAGCCATACAAAGATTTAACAAGTCCATAAAATTTATTTTCCAGTATCCTCAATGGTGTATTTGGTGATCATTGACTCTCATATTATCTTAGCTTCCTTGTAGACACGGTATACATCAAACAAATCATTAGATAATGTACTAATAATTGTGTGTCTGCGTACTTTGTTAGCATACTCCCATGTATTCTTTTGATTTTGGTCAGCATCCGTAGAGGGCCGATTTAGGGTTAGCGCTAGTGCAACTCCATGCATGTCCAGTATCGTAAAGATTCACTCCTACCACCGTTTGAAATTCTTTCCATCGAACACCTCTACTTTTGAGATATTCGGAAGTGGTATTGGAAATGGCATCGGGGCTACTGCAATGGCGATGTAGGTAGAAGATCCTTCAGCACTAATTGCAGCAGTGTTGACAGTAGCATCAGTAGAAGAGTTAAGGGCAGTGTTGTAAGCATTATGTAACTCCATAGCTCTTAACATTGTTATTTGCACAAGTAGCAAACATCAAAATAAAAGATTCGAGTCGTGTCATAGACATTGTCCTTAAGAGCTATTTCGGTGCAAGACGGCATTCCCTAGCATTAAGTGGATCCTTCTACGTAATCTGCAGGAGACAGAACAGTAGGAACACAGAAGTCAGAAGCAGAAGCACAGAGCAAAGGAGGAAGAGAGAAAATAGTTGAAGAGATGGTGTTGTGGTGCACTGAAGACCATGCTTGGCCTCTTTATTTATCGCAAGAGTAGAAGAACATTCAACAATTTTTTAGGCATCAGTTTCTGAACAACCTCTAACGTTCAAAAAATCCCAAGAAATCTAAAACAAAAAGGGCAAGCGTGAAAATCCAAAAAATATAGTAATTGAAGAAGTTAAACCAAAGACTAAGTAAAAGTAGAATTTTCTGGTAGGGCCTTTATTATTTTAAAAAAAATGAAATACTTTTTCTGAAAAAAAAGTCCAACTCCACATTTCACTTCGCGTGCAAGAGGTGCAAATCAGCCAATTTCAACTGAGTTGACCTAGTTGTTGTGTGTGGAGCCTACACTTCCTCTTGCCCCATGTTGCTCTCCCATATCACATCTTAGTATATATACACTAAGGTTCCCTCTTGTTTGAGCAATGTGGAACTCCACCTTTTCACTTTTGACACACACACATATACTCCAACAAATTAGAGTACTAAGAGATGTGATGTGGAAAGCCCTAGAGAAGAAATGTGTTCATGTGGCTTATATCTAAATTGTAAAGGATATGTATGAGGAAGTAACATGTATGAAAACTCCTAGAGATGAGATAAAGAACTTTCCTATAAAGATAGACTTATATCAGGGATTGTCATTCCATATTAGTTCGATTTAGTTTTGGATGTTTTGACTGAATATATATAAGAGAAAATTCCCAAGTGTATGTTATTCACAAATAATATAGTTAATTAAGAAGTCAAAAGAAGAGATCAATTATAAACTAAAACTATAAAGACAAACATTAGAATCACCAGGTTTATACCTGAGTGGGAGAAAGACAAAATTTATGCATTGAAAATTTAATAAGAAGTAAATTAGAAATGATTTGGAGGTAAAAATTAGAGATCAGACCATACCATAAGCATCAAAGTTTAGATACTTGGGATTAATATTACAAAATAATGGTGACAGTAACGGAGATGTTATGTATAAGATACAAGCTAGATAATTACGTTAGAGAAAAGCTTTAAGAATTATTTGTGACCGTAAAATACTTACTAAATTTAAAGGAAAATTTTATCGAATTACTATAAAACCAACCATGCTATATGATAGTAAATCTTGAATTTTGAAAAAATAACAAAAGTATAAAATGTGGGTGGTAGAGACAAAAATGCTAACATAGATATGTGGTCATATAAGAAAGGACAAGAAACATAATGATTGTATAAAAAAAAAGTTAGAATAGCATCTATCGAGCAGAAAATGATAGGAATTTACTTAAGATGGTTTAGACATATACAAAGAACATCACCAAAAAAGTCATTGAGGAGAGTTGATTAGGTGATCTTTAACTTTATAAAAAGACTTAAAAGGGGACAAAGAAAAATGCTAAAGGGGAGGTTATGAGGTGGGATCTTTTGGTAAATAATTTACTTGAAGAGATATAGAGTCTAATAGTATCGTATCATCTAAGTAGTTAACCTCACTTAGTGTTATAAAGCTAATGTTATTGTTATTGGTGTTGACAACTTAATAATAATTTTAAATTCTAAGTTCATGAATTATTTAATTCTATCAAAAGTTAAGTTTTGTTTTTTTATTTTTTACTCAAATTTGATTGAAATGAGACAAGAATTCCTACTTTCAATATTTTTTTAGCAATAATTCATTCAATGCAACAAAAGAAAATAATTTGACTAAGCATGGCATTATATGGTGTAATGCAGGAGGAGGAGAGATGGAATTCAAAATGAGTCAAGCAGTTATGACCCAACAAGGTCCAAATCTTAAATAACTTCACTTTTTTTATTATTGATTATATCCCTGAGGATGAGGGTAGTTACAGGGAAAAGCATGTTATCTAGGTACAGCATGTTACCTAGCTACATTGGGCAGATTGCTCGAGAAGCAGTTTCTAGATCCGTCAGAGACGTTGTTAGCCTCCATGACTATGTAGGTGACGAAATTCAGTACAACTACATTCATTTTATTGATTTAATTGTCTAGTCTTAGACTAATGGTTTTGATTTCCTGTGCAGAATCCCTCAAAGCAAGAAATTATTGTTTCTCCAGTAAGACCCATGGAACTTGGCTTCTCCATGTGGCGCTATTCGTTGTACAAATTAAGGGAAGAATTAGGAGAATCATACTCGAGGTATGTATGAAATTATGAAATGTAAAAGGAATAAAATGAAGAAAGTTACTTTTTAAACATGAAATACTTCCCCCATTTAGTTATATAACGTTCCTTTTGGATAAATTTATATTTTATAATATAAGATATTTTATTAATTACATAGTGTATTTGATTTCCTTTTAAATAAAATATTCATAAAAAATGATGGAATTTTATTAATATTGAAAAATTTAATTCATATGTTAACTATATTAAATGAGGGTATTTTAGCAAATGATTGAAAATTTTTAGTTATTAATTATTATATTTTATCAGTATACAGCAGTTAAAAATACTTTATAAATTGAAATAAAGAATGCATTACATTTGTATCTTTGGATAAAAATTAATAATATAAGATAGTTATTATTTGATAATAATAATAGAGATATAATAAATATGTCAGTAACTCATCTTTATTGTCATGCGATGGAAAAGGATTACTTCTAGCTCTAGTATTAAAAACAAAAAGCAGGGCCTAGGGTCCAATTAAACATCTATCTCCTAAAATGTTTTAAGAAAATCTGATTAGTTAGTAGACTAACTAAGGTATCAGCAGAAGATAAAAATTTGATCAGAATCAGATCAGGTTAGACAAGTTGTAATTAAATTAATATATTTAAATAATATATATTTGAAAGATAAAAATTACCTTCCTAGTTAAAAAAGGAAAAGAAAAGGAAAAAGAGAAAGATTTAATTTAAAAAAATAATATCTTTTAAAAATGGTAACATAAGATGGCTCTAAAACATGTTCCATATGAAATAAAATATGAACCAAATAAAAAATTAAAAAATATAAAACATATTCTTTATTATCAAAAGAAATACTATATATATATATGATAATAAATCAATAATAAGCATATCATTATTGATTTAAAATGAAAGAAATAATATTAAATTAACAAATAACAAATGAAGAGGTATTTAAAATGTTATAATTTGACACAAATAGTGGTCGGAAAAAGTATTCTCTGATGATTTACAATTGAGGAGTACACGGATATATATACAGGTAACCCTAGGAGCTAAAAAATAAATACAGAATATTTACAATAAATGTAGGGATTACAATCCCGGATTCTATACTGATTCTATAAAAGATAAGAGTAAAAAAGAATCAACAAATATAATCTGAATAATATCCTAAAATATTCTAATATCTTCTAACACTCCCCCTTAAGCTGGTGAGTGGATATTTGCCAATCTCAGTTTGGTGATCAAGTTCTGAAAATGAACACTAGACAATCCCTTTGTGAGAATATCAGCAAGTTGCTCTCCGGTAGGAACATGGTGTACAAATTAAACCAGTTTCCAGCTTCTTTATAAAATGACGATCCACCTCAATATGTTTGGTCCAGTCATGCTGTACTGGATTGTGAGCAATATTAATTGCTGATTTATTATCACAGTAAAGTTTCATCGTATTGTCCCATTTAACCTTCAAATCTTCCAAGATTATCTTTATCCATAATAGTTCGCAGATTACAAGGGCCATTACTCTGAATTCAGCTTCAGCACTAGATCTAGCAACCACATTTTGTTTCTTGCTTCTCCAAGTAACAAAATTTCCACCAAGAAAAGTACAGTAACCTGTCGTTGACCTCCGATCAACCATGGTACCTGCATAATCTGCATCAGTATAGGCTTCAAAAGTTAATTTATTTCCTTTTTTGAATAAGATTCCTTTTCCTGGTGTACCTTTCAAGTATTGTAGAATTCGATGTACAACCCGAAGATGTGATTCCTTAGGAGCACGCATAAATTGGCTCACAACACTTACAACATAAGCTATGTTAAGCCTAGTATGAGACAGATATATTAGTTTGCCAACAAGCCTCTGATATGATCCCATATCAACAGTTGTATCGTCTGGGAAGTCAAAAAGTTGGTGATTAATTTCTATTGGGGTATCTATTGGTTTACATCCCAATTTACTTATCTCAATTAATAAATCAAGAGTATATTTCTGCTGTGATATAAAGATTCCTTGCTTGGAATGAGTAACTTCGATTCCTAGAAAGTACTTAAGTCTCCCTAATTCTTTAATTTCAAACTCTCGCATCAACTGCTTCCTTAAGAAATTAATTCCTTTCATGTCATCTCCTGTGACTATAATATCATATATAGACTAGTAACACTGTCACTCCCCTTGAAGCCGAATCTCTGATAAATAGATTGTGACCACCTTGACTTTGCTTGTACCTTATACTAAGCATAACTTTTGTAAATCTCCTAAACCATGCTCTTGGAGATTGTTTAAGCCCATAAAGTGCCTTTTTAAGTTTGCAAATTGTATCGGATGTAAGCTAAGAATGAAATTCCAGTGGAACCTCCATATGGATCTCTTCTTCTAAATCACCATGTAAGAAGGCATTTTTAACATCGAATTGCAGTATTGGCCAATCTCAGATAGCAGTAATAGATAGTAAAATCTGGACTATATTCATTTTTGCAATAGGAGCAAAAGTCTCCACATAATCTATGCCATAGATTTGAGTATATCCTTTCGCAACTAACCGTGCCTTGTATCTTTCTACGAAACCATCAGAGTTGAACTTAGTTGCGAAGACCCAGCGGCACCAAACTGGTTTCTTATCTCTTGGCAATGAAACCAGGTCCCATGTCTTGTTTTTCTCTAAGGCTTCCATTTCCACTTTCATTGCTTGTATCCAGTTTTCATTTGCAAATGCCTAAGATAAAGTTTTAGGAATGGAAATATCATTTAAATTTGTAAGAAAGGTTCTATGGCTGCAAGACAAATTATTATAGGAAATGAAAGATGACAAAGGATATAATGGACGTTTTGTGCAACTGCGGGTACCTTTGCATAAGGCAATAGGAAGATCATTATCTATATTTTCAGGGATATTTTCAAGGGAAGGAGTTACCTCTGTATCTTCAGGAACATGTGCCAATTTAGAAGATTGAACTTGCTTTGGTTGAGATGTCTCTTTCTTACTAGAGTAAACCTGTAAAGGACAAGTAGAGAGTAAGGGCTGTTGAGAATCACAAGAACTGGAAGGTCCAAAGGAGTCATTTGGTATTTCAAGAAAAAAGAGATATTAACTCTGGTTATCAGGAAAGACAGTTCTCTCTGGAAGAATATTATGAAAATATAACTTACACTCAGAAAAAGTCACATCAGCTAAGACATAGAATCTTTTTGAAGGAGGATGATAGCATTTGTATCATTTCTGAGTAGGAAAATAACTAATGAACACACATTTTAGGGCTTGAGGATCAAGTTTGATCCAATTTTGAGAATGCACATGAACAAAAGCAACACAACCAAATATTCTTAGGATGAGATTATTCGAAGCTTTGAAGTCAGGGAAAAAGTGAGTGAGAAGTTGTATAGAACTTTTTGAATCAAGAGTCTGTGTGGGAAGCCTATTGATTATATAACTTGCAGTTAAAACTGCTTCCCCCCCTAATATTGTTTAGAAATATTATTTTGAAATAGCAAGGCTCTTGTGGTGACTAGGAGATGACCATTTTTTCTTTAAATAACCCTATTTTGTTGTGGAGTATTAACACAAGAAGACTCATGAATAATTCCCTGAGTATCAAAAAAGGTTGATAGAGATTGATTGAAAAAATCTTTTGCATTGTCAGAATGAAATCTCTGTATCACAATCCCCAATTGTGTTTTGATCATATTGTAGAAGAATGGAAATATAAAACTAACATCATATTTTTGTTTCAAAATATAGATCCAAGTTACACGAGTACAATCATCAATAAAGGACACAAACCATTGAGATCCAGAAATATTAGGAATATTTGAAGAGCCCCATATATCACTATAAATTAAATTAAAAGAAATAGAAGCTCTTTTATTACTAATAGAAAATGAAGATCGTTTGTGTTTAGCAAATTCACAAACATCACAATAAAAGGACTCAACATTTAAGTCTTTAAACAAAGAAGGAAACATCATTTTAATAACATGAAAAAAAGGATGACCAAAACGGCGATGATGAAGCCAAATGTCGTCTTTATGCAAACTAAATTCTTTGGAATGAAAGGAAGAGGAAGATAAACTTTGAAATCCATCACGTCCACTGCACTCATCAAGGAAATAAAGTCCATCTTTTTCTTTAGCAAATCCAATCTTTTGCCTCGTGCCTAGTTCTTGAATTTCACAATAGGTAGAGAAGAATAAAACACAACAATTAGAATCGCTAGTAAATCTTTTGACATATATAAGATTGGTACAAAGCTTAGGAATGTGCAAAACATTTCTCAAGATGAGAGATGGACATAAACGGATATCATCTTGACCAGCAACAGTAAGAACAGAACCATTAGCTATTATAACCTTTCTGGTACTAGGAAATGGATTATAAGAGATAAATTTTTTTGAAGAATTGGTCATATGGTTATTAGCTCCAAAATCCATGATCCATGAGTCAAGAAAAACCTTATTTGAGGCAATAAGAGTAGATGACAACTATGTAATAACAGATGAAGGTTTAATAGAAATATCTGAGAACACCAAAGAACACCAAAGAACTTGTACCTGAAATACTGGTAATATTCTTCTCCAGTGATTCCAGTAAACTCCTTAATTTTCCAATCTCATCCTTAAGATCAGGATGGCTAAAGCCTTCTTCTCCACTTGAAACTTTCGTTGCTACATGAGCTTGCCCTTGTCCATTCTTTATATTCGAAGGTTTACCATGAAGCTTCCAACATCTATCCTTGGTGTGGCGAGGCTTATTACAATAAGTACACCATAGGGAGTTGTTAGAATACTTTGGTTGAGGAGCTTAATTGGTACTCTTTGATTTTAAAGCAGAACTTTCAATTGTCTTAGACTCCATCATCACATTCCTATGTCTTTCTTCTACTAAGACAATAGCAATAGTTTCATTCAAAGTAGGTAACTCTTCTCTCCCAAGTATTTGAATTCTTGCAATATCAAAATCTGCATTCAATCCTGCAAAATATTCAAATATCCTTTCTTTCTCCATAAAGCTCTTCAGGATGACAGTATCTTCAGTATATTTCATCATAATACACTGATAATGATCCAATTCCTCTCAGAAACTTTTCATTAGCATAGAATACTCATTAACAAATTTACCTCCCTGTTTAGAAAAAGAGATTTTTGTCTTAATCTCATAGATTTGAGCAGCATCCTTCACTTTTGAATACGTCTGATGCATAGAATCCCAAATCTCTTTAGCAGAACTGAGGAATAAAAATGATTAACTAACTTCAGGATCCATGGAATGCCACAGCCGTGACATAATCAACGAGTCTTCTTCATCCCAGGCATCAAACTTTGGATCACCTGACTTAGGACCCATACCCAATAAATGACAGAGTTTTCCACGTCCTTTTAGAAATGTGCGAACAAATTGAGACCAACTCAAAAAATTTTTCCTATTCAATCTATAAGCCATTGGAACAACCTGCAACTCCCCAGAGACACCACCGATGCCAATGTGATTATTGACAGTGGAAGACTCAATATTAGGACCGGTAGTAGATGACTCACTCATGAGTGAAACAGGTGCAAAAAAAGATGGAAGCGGTCAACAGGAATGTGCTGGTCGGAGATTGAGCGTAAACAGTGATGCTGTGAATAGTGAATAGTGAGTGCAAATAGTGAAACAGTGCCGTTGTGAACAGTGACACCAACAGTGAACAGTGTCGCCGTGAACAGTATGCAAAAAAATTAGGCAGAAGGAAAAATATGATCAGTGAAGACATAAAGCCTAGCTCTGATACCATGATATGAATATGGTCAGAAAAAGTATTTTCTGATGATTTACAATTGAGGAATACACAGGTATATATACAGGTTATCCTAGGAGCTAAAAAATGAATACAGAATATTTACAATAAATGTAGGGATTATAATTCTTAATTCTATGAAAGATAAGAATAAAAAAGAATCAACAAATATAATCTAAATAATATCCTAAAATATTCTAATATCTTCTAACATAATTAAATAAGACTTCTAATTTACTTTCTTCTCTTATGTTTAAAAAAATGTAATACACCTAATTCATAATATTTTAAAATTTAAGATTACACTTAATTTGATGGTAACAAAATTTTCTTTATGATATTTCTTAAAAATTAAAACTCATAGTAAAGAAGGATAAAAAGAAAATGAAGGCTTTTGATTTGTCATGTCCATCCAACAACTCTTGGACAATAGGCATCATTGCCTATAATTTTCCACTTCCTAAGTTTGCTCAGCCACACTCTCTCTCTCCATCTGTTTCTCTCTTGTAAATCATTTATAGACATTTTCAAATTTCCACTCCTACGCTTCATCTTCATTTTAGTTCTGCATTTGCTTGAGTTTTTGCTTTGTCTCCACTCTTTCACTCCACCCTCATCTTCTCCATTGTCATGAGTCCTAGAAGGTCATCAGCTAAATGAAGCAAAGCAAAAAGTGATTCAAGTTACTTGCTTTGTTTTCAAATTTTCTTCTGGTTTTCTAGGTTTTGTTGCTATTGAAGTAAAAAAAGAAAAGATTATACGTGTATTTTCATCCTTTTCTTCTTTCTCTTTCTTCTTCCTCTTCTTTTAAGTTTTATCAAGTTGAACCGGTTTATCCATTTAACTAGTTCTCAACCTGTCTAGCCGATTCATCACCAGTTCACTTCACCTCAAGTTTCTCTCTTATTCTAGATTAGACCAAACATCGGTTCCCAATTGAATCAGTTGAACTGGCCAGTCCAATCCAGTTCTCAAAATATTAGGCTAGACTATCTCCTAAGCTGTTAATGCACAATATTCAAAATCATGGGAATAATAGTTAATTATAAAAGATCTCAATCCCCATAATCCAATCTCGAATATCTTTTGTATATAAATATATAATAATGCTCAAGGTCCCATACTAAATCATCTCAATCTCCTTGACCATTTGTGCACAATATTTATAGTACTAAAAGTAAATCACACTACATTTTTACTAATTAATGCTGCCAATATAACATTTTAAAAAAAATTAAATATTAGTGACTATTTGACCTAAATTTGTGGATTAGGTCAGCAACCATGAATTCCGGCAATTACACTATGTTTTTTCTTGATGGAATGTAAGGAAGTGAAATGGCCAAAGTGAGTAGACCATTGTTTGGATAGATTTTTTTATAATGGAATGGTAAGGAAGGACCTCCTAAGCCATCTTTAGCCATCCAAAACCCAATTTTTATTATCCTCCCAATTGGAGGGTCATGGATGGAATGGTTTGCATTTATATTATATTTACAAAATTACCTCAATTCATATTAAAACACATTTATCTCTAATAATATTTATCATTAATCTCTTTTTCATAACTTCCATTTTATTTATTGTATAGAATTATCTCCTGGTCTCTCAACTACATTGAGTTATCTTCCTAATCTCTTCATAATGTGAGGATTTTTATTTTTTTTCTATTAGGGACTTTGAATTTAAAAATGGTGAATAATATTTTTCCTTAACAAATTGTATTTGTAATCTTATTACGAAGAGGTTACTTGTTATTCAAAAATATTTTGTACTTTTTTAATTCGAAGTAATTTTATATTTTTTTATCTAAATTAAATTATAAGGATAAAATGAGAAAGAAAATATTATAAATCATTCCGTTCCATTAATTTTATAATAATTTTTAAATAATGGCTAAATGAAACATCTCCTTTCCGTCTTAAATCTCTCAAACAATCGAACATTATGTTCCCTTCCCTTCCATTCTATTTTATTTCACTCCGTTCCATTAATGACCATTCCATTCCATTCCGTTCTGTACTAAACTCCCAAACATACCCTTTGAGTTGTAGAAGGCTCAAGACAACTCGTCGATTTGAAGTAGGCACGAAGAAGTTTAAGTTTGAGTTGGGTTAAGCCCAGTTGGCCAAGTAGTTCAAAGTAGAGCAAGGTGGGAGCTCTTTGAGGGAAATGAAGAGGTGGAAGATCTGAAAGACATAACACTTATCAAGAACGCAAGATATGGGATCAGATTTCCATAGAACCAATAATGGAGGTTTTAGAGAATGTAGAAGACAAAAGAAAGATTAAAGGTCCCAAACCTCCACATGGCCCTATCTTTCTGGAACCACATTGAACTCCTAGTGTACTATAAAATGGTCTTTCAAATAGCCACCAAGATAAGCAACACCTTTCACAATCAACTCAAACATGTCAAACATGCCCTAAAACTGATCAACCAACCAACCAATCCCTCGGACATTCTAACGACGCCAAGTTGCCACATCTGGCAACCGTCCTTCACCTAGACAAATTGTGATCTTCTCTAATAAACTTTTGATCATATTCTTGAAATCCAACCTTTGGATCCCAGCATTATACTATAAACTTAATTCAATGAAGCCCTTAATGAACTTCAGTAGTGTGGTGAAGAGCTCAACTTGATTCTTTTGTTGTTTTTTGTTATATTAGAATCGATTCCTCTGAACCATTCCATTGTTATCATATTATTGACTAGACTCAAGCTCGCTATGGCCTATAACTCTCAAATTGTTTTGTCAGGACCTTAAACTCCTAGTGATGATATGTATTAAGCTTGCTTAGGATGGTTCATACTCTAAGACTGTTGTCTTTTAATGAATTGCATTTTATTTTATTTGTGGATTTTTGGTTAGCTTACAAATGAGGAAATTTTGGTAAAGAACCTCAAAAATTTTACTTTCATTTGATTTAGAATTCAACTTACTGATTTCTTCTTAATTTCGAGGTTATTTTCATATCTCTAGCACGCTTGTACATTTTCGAGGTTATTTTTATCTCTCTAACATGCTTGCACATTTATGTTAAGACGCTAGCATCTTGGCTTAAATTTTCTCCAAACAAAGGGTGGCATGCTCGAGGGGACTCATGTGATGATCATGCCACCAAAAACCCGTCAAGTTTCTAACAAGGAGAGTTCTAATTTCCATGAACTCGACTATGGAACTGAGCTACCTATACCCGAAGTTCATGTCCAATAGATGGTGGAGAACTATGAGAAAGCCAACTCTCCTACCCTAGTACAACCCTCACATGTTAGAGAGCCCATGGTACAATGGTTCTAGAATTACTAGTCCTAAGACTAATTTAACAATCCTGAGGCTCGTCAAAGCTATCGTAGTTGCTTTTTGCAAGGAACTTAGTCATAAAAATATCAACAATATAGAACTAGCTTGGAAAAGGTCTAAGTAAGGAAGGAAAGAACGCGAGAGCAGCTAGGCATCTTTTCACCACTTTCTATAAGAGAACCAGTGACGTTCTGAATAACATCACCGAGCTATCTTGAAGGATATAAAGGCTGCTTCATATGCTATGGAACAAAGGTTGTAATAGAGACTTTGTCAGCTGACTATCTCCAAAGCACTCAAGTTCGAAGCGCACAACCAATATATTAGGCCACTTTGAGAAAGAGAGCTAAGGGCCATCTTCTGAGGGATCACACAACCAATCATGGCTAGATTCCTCGATCGGAGAGCCTTATTATCCATATTCCCTTTGTAAAGACACTCATCAACAAAGGGTTGGTTATTATGACTATTACGAAGCGAGAACTCATAGGTTCCACCATGCGCATGTAATTACCAGCCCTAAAACTAGTCCAATAACGTACATGCAAGCACATGACCTTGAACCCTTAAGCATGGGGTACAACCTTTTGACAAGGTTAAGACTAGAGTAGCCACAAGGATATCAAGGAGATCATTCCCCAATGGATGTAAATACCATTCATGAGGTGGTTTAGGAGCTATACAGGCCTGGCCTTTGCCAAGTAAGCTAGCATGATTTTCAAAAGCTATATCTAGATGCCATAGACCATGACAATCCCTACATGAGGGGTTATAGGGTCCCCAAGTTTACACCTTTTTTTTGGAGAGAATAGGTCATCAATGCTCGAGCATATTGCTTGGTTTACTATATAATGCAGTGAGCAGTGTAATTGTCCAAATTTCACACTACTTAAGTGAAGGCTTTTTTTTTTTTCTAAACTCTCTAACCGGTAAGCCTTCACTTGGTATACTTTGCTGCCTAGGAACTCAATTCACAATTGACACAACATGCAGCAGATGTTCCATACTTAGTTCTTCTATGCTGAACAAAAGGTTTACATGGCAAAGCTCTTAAGCATAACTCAAAAGAGTAGAGAACAAGCTCACATGTTTATCACCCAATTCTAGAAGATAAGGAGTCGATGCCTGATCTAACTGCTAGAGTCAGAATATGTTGAAATGGCCCAGAGGGGATTGGAGCTTGAGCTAAGGGAAAAGTTCAAGAGAGTTGAGTTCTGGGAGTTCAATGAGCCACTATATGAGGACGAACTGATGCAAAAGACAAACATGAGTTTGTGCTTTGGCAATCCTGATCACAATATAGCAGTAGTCGACGTTGCCAGCTCATGCTCTTCGACATGCCTGTTACTAGAAAGGAAGGATCAAAGAGGTGTTAAAAAGCTAGGAGCCATCAGGGGGCCCATTTACACATTTGACATCTCCAAGATTAAGGAGATTTTCAACTTCTTGTTAAGGGAGAAATTTATCACCTCCCCTCCCCTAATACAAGATTTTGACCGAGAAAAAGATATGAGGTAAAGAATGTTGCAGATACCTCAACTCATGGAGCCATCAACTAGAAATTATGGAGTATTTAGGAATACCATCTAAGAAAGAATTGATCAAGGATCCTCAAGTTCCTTATAGAGAAGAAAGAGGCTATGATGGTGGATGAGAACCTTTTCCCACAAGTTACCCATGTTAATAAGGTGTCATTGGACCTTAGGGTTGGGGTGCAAGTAGGAGGTATTCCATTGTAGGTCTGCCTCCCCTTGGACAAAAGATTATTTTACAAACAAAACACCAAATAAAAGCTATATACTTCTTAGGATCTAGTTTCAATGTAACACCCTAAGGTTTAAGACCATAAAACGGTATCTAGGAGATAACTTTCTCTTAAATGAACCAACGCATAAATTAAAAACAACCAAAATGGGACACCAAGGGTGAGAAGTAAAGAGCAGAGACTTAGGAAATGGGATTAGACAAGACCAGAGGTTTTTGAACTGTGACGGGCTAACAAGAAAATGAAGGAAACAATTTTCCCTTTTGTCCTTGCGACCTGGGAATGTGACGATGCGGGACTACCTACTGCTACCAAATGACAGCAAATTCTAGTTTTTGGGACAAGCTTTGAACATGCATAATTCTTTAACTAGACCTCCGATTGGCGTGATTCCAATGCTCACAAATCATTCTACACATCCTCTAACTATAGATACCAACCTCACCTCAAAATTCCTTCATATGGAGAATTAGGACACCCGTGACTAAAATGATCACTTTTTCACCAATACTAGCCACTAACACCTCTCAATTCCTAACCATTGACCTTTTAGTCATCCACCCTTTTCTAATAGGTCACAATTGTCATGAGAACATTATTCAAAGAGTAGCACCCCAAGAAAACCACTCTCTTAGATTTTAACCCCCTTGAACCTTAACCTGACCCTATCAGGTGACATACCATTTTTTCCATAAAATACACCAAAATTCCCAAATGATCTTGTACCTTACTCAAACTTATCAGAATACATGTGGCAACTACTGCCGTAGACCCCAAACTCTCATGAATAAAGAATAGGGTGTATGCCTAAAAACACATGATAACCACTAAGATTACAACTTCACGATGCACTACAACTTGTCTATGCATACTCTAACCTTAATCAACCTCAAAATCAAATGACATGAGACTAACAACAAAGTCTGAGTCTCAAAACAACCTAAGGAATGCATAGAACATCATCACACATGGCATCCACTCATAAAACCATACTTGGCACTATACTATATATACATGTACATGTGTTTTTAGATAACACATACCATTTATGAGTACTCGAATATCCAATACCCGTTCAAGGGGAATCCTACCTCGATCAGTGTCTTGCTAAAGCTAAACATCCTCTCCTAAAAAGAGGTATTCACGAGGGGTGAGCAAATGTTCCAATAATCAGGGTTAACATATAAAATGAAAGATTTCCAATATAATAGATTACAAACATATTAACTTACTACAAGTCAAAATACTAGAAATTGATATATAACTACACACATGCAATATGCATTATGTAGATGCTATACACATGATATACAAAGTCCACATCGATCATGGCAGGAATCATGAACTAGTCACCATCACAAGGTAACCTTAATGAGTAGCCTTCTTTCAACAACCAGTGATGACTGATTCCAGGCAACTACTAAGCTCACTACCACTAGTCATAACTCAGTCAAAGGTCATTCCACCAGTGAGTAGACCATGGTTTCCTTTCCCCTGAACCACCCAAATTGGTGATAATTTCGAGAAGGTATATCCCTAATCCACTGCCACCTAGCTCTTTCAGCCAATGGAAAAGGATTTAGTGGTAGGGATATATATATATATTAATCTTACCACTTAGACACGAGGCCTCACATGTTCCACGAGTGGATTGGTATATCACATGGGTCATCATATCACAAGTCATCATCACCCAGCTAACAATGTCCCAATATGTATAATGTGGTGATGATGCCGAATGTTATGCTAACATGCCCTTATGCAATACACATAATCAATTTATCATCAACATCATTATCACTATCATCATGCCAGTATAACTCTATCATGTTAGATATTTCATGGGGATGCATAATAGTAACAAATTCATCTTGATCATATATATTTATATAGCCAGTTCCATGGTCATTATTATTAGCATTACTGTCATTAACCTCAATGTTACACACATCAATACAAAGAGTATAATATTCATGTGTTAAATCCTTGTATTCCTATTCATATAATATATACACATGAATATAAAATCAATGATTTTCACCACCTTATCACATTTTTCAAAGAAAAGGAGTTTCAAGAAAACTTATGATTTTCTTCCATGATATAAATAGCATATCATGATATAAAAACCTTCAAACATATATAATAAATAATATTACTACCTGGTTACCTCAAATTGCCACATACATACAACATCTCGGTAGGACTAAAGATCATCAACTACAACATATTAGAGGAAATACAATCCACAACAATTAATTAACATTCAACAAGGCTCCAATAAAACTATTAGAATTTGCCCAAGATCACTTAGTGCCTCTAAGACCCAAATCCACCATACCACAATTTTGTCACTTACCAATGAATTCGCTGCTTCTAAACAATTTTTTGGAGTACAAAAACCTCATCTAAGGAAGCACACACTCTATAATATCACAGAACACCCAAATCAAAATATGGCTTAGACTTTGGTGACTCATAATTTGATAACCCAAGTATAAATGTAACAATCGCATGATTCCAATACCACAACCATACATCTACAAGCTCCAAATATTAATTCCAAACTATAATCAAGTCCATAATTTTGGACACTATCAAGAACCTTGAGATTAAAGGTTAGGGTTAGCATAAACAACCTCCCAACACATAAAAATCTACTACATGAAGTTTGAGGATATCAAAATATGCTTCAAAAACACATTCTTAACCCTTTTAATCGGTGGAACAACAATTTAAAACATAAACCAACTTGTACCCATGAAAACAAACCAAACCAAGCAAAAAAAAGGGAGGAGGAAGGATGAAAAACCACTTACCACACAAGATCTAAGCTTCCCAAATCCAGGAATTGAGTCCACAAGATGGAAAAGTTGAACCCTAACTAAGCTCCCTTGATCTCCCTCGTTTTCTCCTTCCTTCGTCAACTGGTTCACTTTCTAATTTAAGCAAGTTCGACGTGTGCTGCAACACAACATAAGTTCATTGCGGTGTGAGTCCTTTCTAACTCGGTTAAATTTCAAAACTTCATCAGCTCTCGCCGTAGTGCCATTTGCTCAGGCCATGGCGTGAGTGGCCTCTGATCCTTTTTTACAAAATATTGATCCTTTTGGTCCTTCCTTCAATCTTGTTTCCTCCGATTTTGTATAATTCAAGTGATAACCTTTTTGTTAGTTCATACCAAGTCTGAAACAACATATTGAGGGTCATTACATTCAATGTTACAATATTCTTTTGCCACTACTAGATAGGAGTTGGGAAAAGTCAAGGCAATCTTATAGGTACTATAGGATAGATAAGATAAGTCGACAATTATTATAGAAGTACTACCAATAATTGACAAGCTTGTCAAAATGAACACGCCTCAAAGCGTGATCAATATTTGCTAAAGGGATAGAGGAAATAAAGCAACTAGGAGACCAAAACTGAAGGGTTGTCATGATAAGGTCAAGGTTCATGGGCATATTCAGTGTGCTTAGTTCTAATAGGTTGAATAAGCCTCATTCAACCCACAATCCTGAGAAATGGGGCTCCAGTTGATTTACCCAGTCACACCACTCTTTTGTAGACTTTGGACAATTCTTTTGGTAGCCATTGGTTTTGTCTAGGGAAAGTAGTATGGTTGACCCAATAGAAAGCAATTTTTAGCATCCATTAGAAAAGGAGGTTCAATGGAAATTGGATGAAGAGTTCCAGCATAAATGGCAAGGTATAGTCCATCTTGGGTGCTTACAGGTGAGAATCTATACTATAAGGGCCTAATATTAAAAGAAAAGTTGTTGAAAGAGAGATTGAAGTCTTGGGGACAAAGGTACAAAGCATTTTCCAAAATTGAATAAATAAGGGTAAACAAGATATTCTATTTGCTCCAATCCTCTGTGAAGTTGACTCAACTTCAAAGAAATCAGAGTGTTAAACCATTATACCAAAGCAATAGTAGATGTTGAAGGGTAATTCTAGAATACAAGCAAAATCAGATGAAGTCAACAAGAATGCTCAATAGAGAAGTAATGGTGAGAGCAAAAGTAAAAGAAATAAGCAAACTTTACTGATACAGACCGTGGAACAGGAGAGCAATGCTTATTATTGGAAACTTATTCCCAAATGATGATGTCATAGCAAGAAAAAGCACAGTAAACTGCAAATAGTCAAAGTTAGTAAAATAGAAATAGATATGCAAACACCAAGAACAGACTTTGTGCAAAGGAGAGGCAGAAGCTTCGATCATCAAAGATGTGGGAGAGATTAAGAGTAATGGCAAAAATGGGGGTGTCATGGAGAAACTTAGAAGCAAAGGAAGGTGATTGACGTTTCGTTTTCCCGAGGTAATGCTATCATATAATGAGTTTTCCGCTCATTCAAAGTGTACCAAATGGGTAAGGACCTGGTCAGGAGAAATCAGACACATGGCAAGTGAATGGATTGCGAAAGATAGACTGACTACCCAATTCCTATAAAGGTTCTAGTGCGTTTGTGATAAGTGGATTTGCTCCCCTTACAAAGAAATTCTACAATATGTGGCACTAGGCGTCAAGACTAAAACGACATCACATTGGGTCCCGACCATCTTCTATGCAGGGGCATTTGTTTGACCTGAAATTCATGGATTGGACCAACAACCATGAACTACCATGATGGGCCATGGAGCAGTAGGAGGCCTAAGATAGTGGATCTTTTTAAAGTAAGCATAAAGAAGTTTAAGTCTGAGTTGGGTCAAGCCCAATTGGCCAAGTGATTTAGAGTAGACTAATACGGAAACTCTTAGAGGGAAACAAAGGCGGAAGATTTGAAAGAGACAACAATTACAAAGAACATCGGATCTAGGTGAGATTTCTCTAAACCCAACATTGAAGGTTCTGGAGAACATGGAAGACAAGAGAATGGTTAAGGGTCCTAAACCTCCATATGGCCCTATCTTTCTAAAACCACCCCAAACTACCTATTGCCAAGATTGGCAACACCTCTCACAATCAACTCAAACATGCCAAACGCTCTAAAACTAATCAACCAACTAACCAATCTCTTAGACATTCTGACAGCGCCAAGTCACTATAACCAGTTGCCTATACAAATTTTGATATTCTTTGATCAACTTTTGATCATCTTCCCAAAGTCTAACCTTTGGATTGGATCATTCTACTATAACCCAATTCAATGAAGCCCTCGGCGAACTTCAACAGTGTGAAGAACTCAAACTTGAATCCCTTATTGTATTTTGTTACATTAGATTTGGTTCCTTTGAACCATTTGATTGTTATATATCATATTATTGACTAAACTTAAGCTCGTTGTGGGCTGTAACTTTCAAACTATTCCGTCAGGACTTTAAACTCCCCCCATTGATATGGATCATACTTGCTTATGACGACTCATGCTCTGAGACCGTTGTCTTTTAATGAATTGCATTTTTATTTGATTTGTGGTTTTATGTTAGTCTACATCCGAGAAAATTATGGTAAAAGGCCCGAAGAGTTTTACATTCGTTTGGTTTAGAAGTCATTTTACTCACATGTTCTTAATTTTAAGGCTATTTTTATACCTTTGGCACGTTTGTGCGTATGTGTCAGGACACTGGCATCCTAGTAGGAATTTTCCCCAAACAGTGACAATTTCTCTTAGAATTCTGACACAGGGAGGTCATTTCTTTCCTAATAATTTACATACAGCCACCATAACTATATATATCATATAGCTGAATGATATATAATAGCACTAGTAAAAAAATTCAAATTAGTGATGGAATAGTTGTGGCAGAATGAAATGAGTCACTAAATTTTGATATTCATGACGGGTTACTAATGATCAGCAAAAATTGTCACAATTTTTTCAAAATTCATAAATTCAATGGCAGACATATATTCATCACTAATTTTTGTTATAAAAATTGTTAAATTTATGATAAATTAATGATAGACACTAGAAGTTGTCACTAAAATTTTAAATTAGTGACATGTTAGTGACAAACATTAAATTTGTCACTAATGTTAGTGACACATACGAACCTATCACTAATATTTGCCACAAAAAATTGTAAATATATGTGATAGATTAGTAATGAACATTGAAGCATGTTAATTTTTTGTAAAAATTTCACATAATTATTGACGTACAACTTACTACCACTAAATGCTGTCACTAAAGTTATAATTAATGATAGATTAGTGATCACCAATACATCCATCTAATATTAGTAACAAATTAGTGAAAGATTTTTTTATTATCAAAATTAATAAAAATTGTCTAAAAAGCATTTTAAAATAATACATATATAGATTTTATTTTCTTTTGAAATAAAAATAAATAAAATTTCATTTTATACTAATGAGAAAATAAAAAATTAAATACAAATTTAATATTTGGGTCAACGAAATTGAAGTTATTAATTTAATCATGCAGTATTTGATATTGTATATAATATAAATATAGTGTGTTTGAATGTGTGTTTGTGTGTGTGTGTATGTGTATATATATATATATATAAATTTGAGCATAATAACTGGATATTTCGTTCAGCTCAACTGGCTAAGCATGGAGTCAATCAATGAGTCTTTGAAGTCATAGGTTCGAAAGTTTCGATATTAAGAGAGCATAGAAGGACAATAAGTTCAATATGGGGGAGAATAATCATAACAAGCAAGTTACAAAGCTCAAAATAGTTTTTCTTTTAAAAAAATTATTAGTGACAGATGTGTTCATAACTAATATCAATATTTCTATTAGTGTAGGGAGATTTTTTAACTAGTTAATTTCTCTTGGGTTTTGGTAAAAGAAATTTTTCTTGGTTGGGTTCTGAGAAGTGTACTTTTCAGTGTGTAGATTTAAACATGCGGTCATATTATGATGTAGCTGAATTTCCTTGTTTGAAATGATTTCCATATTTACAGTAGTCATTCGGCTTCCCTAGACGAAATTGCTGGTTCAAATTCATCATTTCAAGCAGTAGGTGACTAAATTCAGTACAAAAATATTCGTTTTTTCAATTTAATTTTCCAATCTTACGTTGATCGATGGTTTTGATTTCTTGCAGGAGCCCTCAAGCCAAGATATTGTTTCTTTAGTAAACAAGAAGATAGCATTAATCGAAAACGGCTTGATGCAGAGTTATCCTAAGCCCAAATTCCTTTCACAATTCCTGACAGGGGAAAACCTAAGGTCCTGCTCTTAAACACCTTTCTCCTACACTGCTTATACACAATATTTTACATAGTCACGGTAATAATTAATTAGGAAAAATGACACTTTAAAACCAAAACTTTTAATTAATACTATTTTAGGATCAAAATATTTTAAAATAACAGAAAAAGACCATGGTCTTAAATTGATTAAAATTTTAAATAAAAATAACCTAAATGCCCTTAATAAAAAGTTTTACCCTCAACATCCATATTTTACTACCCGTCTTCCACGATTTAATACTGAATTTCCCCAATTTTACAATAAACATGTTATCTTAACGAAAGAATTTAATTGAGGAAGCTTAGTATAAAATTTGGGAAGTTGAGTGTCAAATTGTGGAATATAAGTGGTAAAAAGCGGAAGTTAAGTAAAAAATTAAGACTGATCAATTGAATTCTTTGGTAATCATAATATGTCCAATATAAAATCAGGGTTTTTCAGTATCAAATTGTGAAACATGAGTAGTAAAACATGAAAGTTGAGTGTAAAATTCTAATAGTTGAATTTTTTGGTGTATCCAATGTAAAACTGGGGTAGTTCAGTGTCAAATCATGGAATACGAGTAGTAAAAAGTAGATGTTGAATATAAAAATTTTTAACAAGGGTATTTAGGTCATTTTCTATTTAAAATTTTGATCAATTTAAGACAATGGTCTCATTCTGTCATTTTGAAATATTTTGGTCCTAAAATGATATTAATTAAAAATTTTGGTCCTAAAGTGTCATTTTTCCTTAATTAATTATAATTTTACATGTAAAAGTCTTCACCGAAATTTACACAATTTAAAATATACTAATGCCGCTAAAAGGTGACATAGCTAGGAAATAAAGAAGTAAATCCTTGGATATCTTTCTGACTTTCTCGTCCATAATAGATATCTTTCTAACTTAATAAGAGAGAATGAGATAAAATTTGTACATGCATTATTAGTATGATAATTATATTTAGCCACTGATAGGCAATTACTTTAAAAATATATAGTATCTTATGTGATGCTTCTAAGTATACCATAATGATACTGTAAGAGAATAATGAATCTCACAAGGTCCATGTTAGGTTTGAGAAAGTTTTAGACATGGGAAAAACCACTAGCTCTTAATGTTTAGGAAAACATACATAAATAGATTTAATATTACTTTCGATTTAAAACTATAAGTTTGTGAGTTAATTAATTATATGAAACGTAAGATGTGTTGTTAAATTTTCACTCACATTTGATTCAAGTACAATAATTTCCACTTCTTATGATTTGTTAGATCAATTCATTCAATATAACCAAAAGAAGGAAATAAATAAGCATAGTCTTGTGCAGGAGGAGGATAAGACGAACTGTTGAGAAAAAGAGGATAACATCTCGATCGATCAATAAGGTAAGACCGAAATTAACTTCGCTCTTAGATTGAATGAAAGCACAGCTAGCTAGGTGCAACGAACAAAATAGGGAAGAAGAGGGGACTAGTTTAAGTTTGTCTTTTCGGGCTGTACGTATACGTATCATTGCAATCATTTGATTGGTTTGATTCTCTCGTCTTATGTTAATGGTTTTGTTTTCTTGCAGAAAACCTCAAAACAAGATAACGTTACATTAGGAAACAACACGGCAGCAATCAAATATGGCTGGATGCCGAGTTCTGTAGGGACTAGGATTGAACTATGTAATCCATCTACCCGATCAGTGGAATCCCGAAGGTCCTACTCTTAAACACCTATCTCCGTCACTACTTATGCACAATATTTAGAGTGATGGCAATAATTAAATAGGGGAAATTATAATTAAGGACGAGATTAACCACAAAAAAAGGCTTGTAACTAATGAAAAGTGTTCAAAATTGTAAGATTGAGTAGTAAAAGTAGGAAAATAAATATTAAAAGATTAATTAACTGTCATTTGCATGATAATTTAAAAGAAATAATGCCTCTAATTTGGTCTTGAATATTGTTTAACTATATTAGTGACACTAATCTAGTCTTGAATTTTTTTTAATATTTTGTATAAATAATTAATAATGAATGCCCAAGGTCGGACACTAAATTGCCATTTTCCTTGACTATTTATGCACAATATTTAGAGTACGTAGTAATAAAAGTAAATCACACCAAACTCCTTAAAAGATAATGATGCTACCAATATAATCTAATATTTTCTTAAAAAATATTAGTAATGCAGGGAGTTGATCATTTCTTTCAGAATAATTTCGCACTGCCATATATATATATATATATATATCATATAACTGAATGATAGTGGAGAGATTTTATAACTGGTTGACTTCCCTTGGGTTGGGTTCCTAGTAGTGTAGTTTCCAGATATGCAATAATTATTTCATATTATGATGCAGTCCTAGTTTCCTGTTGGAACTGACTTCCATATTTCAATACCTTGAGTATAGGGAGCAGCAGATGAAACATGAAGAGATAGAAGAGGTTTTGGATGAGTTAGCTTTGGCTAGCGTTGAGACAAGGCCGAGAGTTCGCAGATTCAATGAAATCCAAACCCGACCTATTGCCTCCCGTATGGTTTCTACTAAAGCAGGGAAAAGAATTCAGAAATAAATGGGTCCTCAAATAATTTATTTTCAGTTATGTTTAAAATCGATCATTAGGAGGATAATACTTAAGCATACTTTCCGTCTCATTGTTTTTCTTGAATTGACCTTTGCCATAATTAGGTCTTGAGTCAGCTATGCGTCCAGAATGAGATGAAAACTTAACGAGTTTTACCCGTGTCGTATCTTGTTTAATGCACGTATGAGTGTTACTTTAGACTATGGTTTAATGTAAGAGAGAAAAAATGAGAAATTTTAATAGGGAGGAAAAAATTTTAATGATAGGAGGGTATGGAAAGGGAGGAATTTTAATATTCTATCTTTTGGGTTTGTTGGAGGGAAAGAAAGAATAGGATTTTAATATTATTTTATTTAGTTTAGGCGAGGAAGTAAGAAAAAATAAATAAATATAAATGGAATTTATCACTTTCCTTACAAATCACCCCACTTTTTATAGGGAAGAGGAATGAACTATTTATTAAATAAAAAAAAGAGAGAATTTTAATTTTCCGCTCCCCTTCAAATCCCTCAATCAGGGTTAATATAAATCATGTTTTTATTATCTATTCATGACATTGTGATGGATTATTTATGCATTCTCAGTGACTCATTGTGATATTCAATTGCTTGTGTTTTTAATAATGTTAACAAAACGGAATCCATCAGGTACTAATTTATGATTCACTGGTTGGACTGAATTGAATTGGAAATTGAATCAACTGTGATTGAATTAATATATTTTCAATTATTTGTATATATTAAAATATATATAATGAAATTAATATTATAATTGCAAAATTGAATTTAATTTGTAGTACACAACTCCCATTAAATTTGGGTCATGTATAAATAATTATCTAATGCACATGCAAATTTGAACATATGAAAAAAAGAAAATGCAAGTAAAAGACAATATCATCCTGCCCCGGAGATTCCAAAAACAACAAAATTTATGAGCAAAGAGACATCATAACTAGCTAGCTCCATTAATTAATCAAGGAATTCTCCATATTAATCCTCAACTTCCATCGTAGCTCACACTAGCGGGTAACCACAACATGCCAGTAAATGAGTACAAGTACAGAATATATATACCATTTTTGGGGCTAGAATGAAATTGATTAATCAGCAGAAGGTAGAGAAGGGGTTACCTCATAAACAAGAGTGCTGTAGGATTCGTTGGTTTTGGAGGATAAGAGAAAAAGGTCTACATTTACTGGATGATTTTGATATGGAATTAACTCTGAAGAGTTACCTTGATGGTTAAAATGAAAAGGCATCGTAACTTCTCTCATAATAATATAAATATTTATAAAATTTATCATATTTTTACAACTATTATTTTATAATTTTTATTTTTTTTATCATTTTTAAATCATAATATGAAGATATTTTTGTTTTTAAAATCATCTTTTTTAAAAAATTTTGAGTTTACTTTTCATTTCATTTTATTCTGGAAACAATTTTTCCTTAATGGGGGAGAAAACGTGAAGAGGGGCTGGAAGAGAAAATGTTTATAAAGATTTTTTACATTAAAAGTCAACTAGATTTAATTTCATGCTAGCGTCATACGTAATTTTGATGCATGAAGAAAATAAAAAACTATATTTTATTTTCAACAAGTGATAGGTTAATAACCATTTTTCTTTTGCCGCTGTCCGATACAAAGCCATACATGTACAGATCCAGTGTCATGGGCCAGCCCAATAATGAGAACCAACCCAGTAATATGGACGGGATTATCACGGACCAAACTCATATGATTCAGGAGGGGAAAACTCTAGAAGGACAGGTGTCAAAAATTCCGCAAGAATCGGTAACCATGCATGAGGACGTTAGGAGGAGTAACCGTTTGAGGAAAGCCACATGGAAATTAACAGATATATGAGGAGGGGTTACGAGTGAATGGAAAAGGAGAGATTTGAGTAGATTCTTTTTCCTATGAGACTTCTTTCTTTTCTGCTCTAGACTGTTTTCTTTCTATGAGATTTCTTCCCTCTGTTCTATGTTAACCTGAGAGTTATCAGTTTGATATATTATCACTGCATCATAATAAACCTGGAGTTGTTTGTGAACTCTCCATTCTCTATATATCTGTTATAAATTCTGCAGGTACCATTACAAAGGTGCTCTCGTTCTTCATGGCGGACAGTACCAGACTTAAAGAACTATCATCAGAAATACGTCGCATTAATGAATGGATTGAACAACAAGATCAACGCGAAGCTACGTCAGTACAGCGACTCGATACTATTGATACTTCTCTGCAAACGGTGTCCCGCGCTGTTGATACCTTAACTCGTGGCTACGATCGTCTCTCTCACGCTATTTCTCATGGTATTTCGGGTACATCTACCGATGCTTCTTCTGCTCCACCAGTATTGATGAAACAAGTACGACTGGATTTTCCCAAGTTCGATGGTACTGATCCCCTTAATTGGCTTTTTCGGGCTGAGCAGTTTTTTGCTTATTACGCTACACCAGATCCACAACGAGTCATCATTGCAGCAGTACATTTCGAAGGATCAGTTGTGCCTTGGTTCCAGATGCTTCAAAAAGCGAACCAATTTCCTACATGGTCCACTCTTGCTCAAGCTATTGAGGAGCAGTTTGGGCCATCACAGTTCGACTCTCCTCGGGCCCAATTATTTAAGTTACAACAGACTGACTCAGTAGCTCATTATTACAGTCGCTTTATGGTCCTGGCAAACAGAGTAGTTGGTCTATCGGACGATGCTCTCCTTGATTGTTTTATTAGTGGGCTCCAAGATCATATCCGACGTGATGTCATTGCCCAATCTCCTTCTTCACTTCTTCGAGCTGTAGCCTTGGCTCGTCTCTATGATGAAAAGACATCCCTAGGAGCATCGGGTTCTCGACCTCGTTTCGTACCACTTCCTTCATCAGTCTCAGCTTCTGCTAAGCAGTATTCAAGTACTTCCACTCCTTCACTCTCGGTGCCACTAGCTTCCACACTTCCTCCATTATTGCCGAAGCCTACGGTTAAACCACTGCCTGTCAAACGAATACCACCGACGGAAATACAACTCCGCCGGGAAAAAGGTCTGTGTTTTACCTGTGATGAGAAATATTCTCCTTCTCATAAATGTCCTAATAAACAATTTTTATTGATGCTTACTGACTATGATGATCCCATTGTTTCATCTCCTGCTGAGCCTCCGGAGTTATCACAGGTGCTTGATAATGACGACGCATCTCCATTGCATCATCTTTCTCTTCAGGCATTTCAAGGATCCCCTGGTCTTGCGACCATTCATTTCACTGGTACTATCATGGGGACACATGTATCTGTTCTATTAGATGGTGGTAGCTCTGACAATTTTATACAGCCTCGTATTGTCCGTCATCTTGGTCTCTCCATTGCTAACATGTCAAAGCAGCGCGTTCAGATTGGCGATGGTACTTTTATGCTATCTGAAGGGTATTTACCAACTGTTTCGATGATCATTTGTGACTACACTGTTACTTTTTCGGCGTATGCTCTTGCCGCAACCTGTTATGATGTCATCTTGGGGGCCGCATGGCTAGCTACCTTGGGTGCCCACATTGCAGATTATAGTTCTTCTTGCATTAAGTTTTATGCTGATGGTCATTTTGTGACACTTCAAGGGGAACGATCCATCACACCTTCTGTTGCGCAACTTAATCATCTTCGTCGTTATTCTGCCACTGATGGGATTGCTGAGGTTTACCAGCTGTATTGTTATACTCTTGAGTTGGATACCTCTGTTTCCTTAGATTTACCCTCCTCTGTACCAACAGACTTGGCTTCCATTTTAAGGACATATTCCTCGGTTTTTGCTATTCCTAAGGGGTTACCCCCTTCTCGTCCTCAAGACCATGTCATTCCATTGCAACCGGGAATCCATGCTGTTAAGGTGCGACCCTATCGCTATCCTCACTGTCAGAAAGCTGTTATTGAACAAATGGTCACAGATATGCTTTCTAAAGGGTTAATACGTCCTAGTACTAGTCCTTTCTCGGCTCCAGTTTTGTTAGTGAAAAAGAAGGATGGCACATGGCGGTTCTGCACTGATTACCGTGCCTTAAACGCTGTTACTGTTAAAGATTCTTTTCCTATGCCAACAGTGGACGAGTTGCTTGATGAACTCGCGGGTTCATTTTATTTTTCTAAGTTGGATCTGCGGTCCGGTTACCATCAACTTTTGGTTAAGTCTGATGATCGTTACAAGACAGCTTTCCGCACTCACCATGGGCATTTTGAATGGGTGGTGATGCCGTTTGGGCTGTGCAATGCCCCGGCTACATTTCAAGCAGTGATGAATGATATATTTCGTCCTTTCCTTCGAAAATTTGTCTTAGTTTTCTTTGACGATATTCTAATTTACAGCCCCTGTTGGTCGTTGCATTTAGAACACATGGCTGCAGTTTGTCAATGCCTCCAGGCTAATTCTTTTTATGCTAAGCTCTCTAAGTGTTCTTTCGGTCAGACTCGTATTGAGTATTTGGGTCATGTAGTGTCCGGACTTGGTGTAGAAATGGACCCTGCTAAAGTTTTGGCAGTACAAGACTATCCCACTCCCACCTCTGTTTCTCAACTGCGTGGTTTTTTGGGTCTCACAGGGTATTACCGAAGATTTATTAGGCAATATGCCTCTCTTGCGTCCCCTCTTACTGATTTGCTTCAAAAGGATAATTTTAATTGGAATGATCAAGCTCAACAATCTTTTGACCTTCTTAAGCAAAGTTTGACATCGGCCCCTGTTCTTCGTCTTCCTGATTTTACTAAACCGTTTGTGGTGGAAACTGATGCTTCTGGTCATGGTATTGGTGCTGTATTATCTCAAGATGGACATCCCATTGCTTTCTTTTCCAGGAAGCTCTCCCCTCGTATGCAACAAAAATCAACTTATGTTCGTGAGTTGTATGCTATTACTGAAGCAGTGGCTAAATTTCGTCATTACCTTTTTGGCCACTACTTTGTCATTCGTACAGACCATCAGAGTCTTTGTCACCTCCAGAATCAAGTTATCCAAACTCCTGAGCAGGAAGCTTGGTTACCTAAATTATTAGGCTTTCATTATTCCATTGAATATAAATCTGGAACTTCCAATTCTGCCGCTGATGCTCTATCACGATCATTTTATATGGCTATCACGATGCCTCGCTCTTCATTTTTTGATGACATTCGCAATGCCCAAGCCAATTCTGTTTACATTCAGCACTTATTGACTCAAATTCAAACCTCTCCTGCAGATAAACCTGAGTATACTTTTCGAGCTGGTCTTCTCTATCGCAACAATAAATTAGTCATTCCTCCAGACGTACCTTCGATGATCACTTCCATTCTTCAAGAGTTTCATTCGTCCTCTCTCGGCGGTCATGCGGGATTTCTCCGCACTCAGGCACGCATTGCTTTATACTTCTACTGGCCCAATATGCGCAAGGACATTCGTGATTTCATCCGTTCCTGTTCAATTTGTCAGCGTGCAAAGGTGTCTCAAACACACCCGGCAGGACTTTTAAGTCCCTTACCCATTCCTAACCAAATTTGGGAAGATATAGCCATGGATTTCATTACCGGACTTCCATTGTCTCAAGGTTTTTCAGTGATATTTGTTGTTGTGGATCGCTTATCTAAATATGGTCATTTTGCACCATTAAAAGCCTCTTTCACAGCACAACAGGTTGCACATTGTTTTACTCAACATGTAGTGAAGTTGCATGGTGTTCCACGTTCCATTGTGTCAGATCGTGATAAAGTGTTCACAAGTGCTTTTTGGCAACATCTTTTTCGTCTGCAGGGTACCACTTTTAATATGAGCTCTGCCTATCATCCGCAAACGGATGGCCAATCTGAGGCTTTAAATCGTTGTTTGGAGTTGTATTTACGTTGCTTTGTGTTTGATCATCCCACACATTGGGTGTCGTTTCTACCTTGGGCTGAGTATTGGTATAACACTGCTCATCAGACTTCTACTGGGATGTCCCCGTTCAAAATAGTTTATGGCCGCGATCCTCCCTCCATTATCACGTCTTATACTTTTCAAGATACACCAACCGAAGTTGTCCATCTTCTTCAGCAACGTGATCATCTTTTCAAACAACTCAAAGGTCATCTATTGGCTGCTCAAGCTCGAATAAAGAAATTTGCTGATGCACAACGAATGGATCTTCATTTTAATATTGGGGACTATGTTTTTGTCAAATTACAGCCGTACCGCCAAACCTCACTGAAGTTACAAAAACATCAGAAACTTGGCCTTCGTTATTTTGGCCCTTTTCAAATCATTAAGAAGATTGGTGATGTGGCTTATCGCTTGGCTCTTCCTCCTGGTGCCCGCATTCACCCTGTTTTCCATGTTTCCCTTCTGAAACCTTGCGTAGGGGAACCCAATTCTCAGTATATTCCGTTACCATTACTTCATCCATATACTGACCTTGAGGACAAGGTCCTTCTCCATGGGGAGGGAAATGTCATGGGCCAGCCCAATAATGAGAACCAACCCAGTAATATGGACGGGATTATCACGGACCAAACTCATATGATTCAGGAGGGGAAAACTCTAGAAGGACAGGTGTCAAAAATTCCGCAAGAATCGGTAACCATGCATGAGGACGTTAGGAGGAGTAACCGTTTGAGGAAAGCCACATGGAAATTAACAGATATATGAGGAGGGGTTACGAGTGAATGGAAAAGGAGAGATTTGAGTAGATTCTTTTTCCTATGAGACTTCTTTCTTTTCTGCTCTAGACTGTTTTCTTTCTATGAGATTTCTTCCCTCTGTTCTATGTTAACCTGAGAGTTAT
Source organism: Adenanthera pavonina (assembly GCA_026686845.1). Lineage (NCBI taxonomy): Eukaryota > Viridiplantae > Streptophyta > Magnoliopsida > Fabales > Fabaceae > Adenanthera > Adenanthera pavonina. The sequence continues at coordinate 38,433,142 of JAIVEN010000010.1, forward strand.
CAGTTTGATATATTATCACTGCATCATAATAAATCTGGAGTTGTTTGTGAACTCTCCATTCTCTATATATCTGTTATAAATTCTGCAGGTACCATTACATCCAGCCATGGACACGGAAGATAATCAGAGTTATAGTGTACATCTCACTTAATGAACCACCAATTAATCTGATTTAGAAATCAAAAAATAATTAATATGAGCCTATAAAATAAAATTTTTCATGAAATTTTCTACAAAATCTTGGTTTGATGTGAACTTTTTTTGAGTATCAACTTATTCTTTTAAACACAATACAATAAAGCAAACAGCATCAATTCACTCTAAAATATAAAATTTATTGAAATATATATGCAAGAGAAACTGCGCGCCGGGTAGAACTCACCAAATAAAGGAAGTCAACGCAAGAAAGATTGAAGAGCAGAAAGCATCTCAATCCCAAAACTCTTCTTCATCTTGTAGCTGGAATTCTGGCCAGCGCGGGAGGGGTTTTGATTGAATGCTAGTGTGGTCCTTTGAAGAGTTACTTTCCTTCTTTTTTTTTTTCCTATGACAGGAATCTTCGTACAAATGCATCCTAATCTTTTTTTCAATGCTTCGATTCTCCAATATACTCTAGCCTCAGGCTGCTTTTCATACCTCCAAAACAACAGAATGCAAGATCTTATTCGTAGATTGTCCCGAAATCAGTCCAAGATCTGGAATTTTGTGGGGGGTGTGTCAGCCATAATTGGCCTGGTTTGTTTTGCTTTGAGCCCCACCTTCAACAAGTTAATTGGAGGGTGGGATTTTCTCCGTGTCCTTATTTATGTAGTGGTCAGTTTAGTTATCATGTGCTTCGCCTTGTTAGCCAAGAGAATTCAAGTTTCAGAGAGATTCCAAAATCATGTGATAGCTTTAAGTTTTGTTCTGATCAGTTTGATCACCGCTCTGCATGATAAATTCCTGGGTGGAAAACCAGACAAATTGATCACTGCCTCGTATGCTTCATTTGCTTTGACATCGCTGTCCATGTCAAGGAAGTTTGAGTTCGGATTCGAAACAGGGCTCTTCTCTTTTTTCCTGGCAATGTGTATTACAGAACTTATCAAGATGAGCTGGAATTTCTCTCCGATCGTAGTTGTCTGCTACGTCCTCGTTGTTCTTCGCCACTATTTAGACTCCCAATCAGAGAGTGGTGAAAATGAGTATCTTCCCACTCATGTTGATCCTGCAAATCGAGCAGCCAATAGAGACATCAATCGGCAGGTCTTTTACGAGTTTTCCGGCAAAATATTAAAGAAACTGAACTTGACATGAAACATTGTTACTTCAACTAACATGTATCATCCTTCTGGTTTTTGTTTTTTTCATTTACAGACGCAACATTACCTAAGGATCGGGATAGTTTCAGGGGAAAGCATAGCTAGGGACCATGAACAAAATGGGGAAGACAGGACAAGTTCAAATTTGTCTTTTCAAGCTGTAGGTGATCAAATCCAGTATCCACTATAAATATTCATTTTATTTGTTTGATTCTCTAGTGTTAAATGACTGAACATGTATTATTTTCATACAGTGGCATCATTCCCCAGGAATTGAAGTTTCAGGGGAAAGCATAGCTACAGACCATGAACAAAATGGTGAAGAAGACGGGACAAGTTCATCATTTCAAGCTGTAGAAGACTAATTTCAGTATAAATACATTGATTTTATTGATTTGATCCCCAGTCTTATGTTAATGGTTTTGATTTTTTGTAGGAACAATCAAACCAAGATAATGTTTCTTCAGTAACCAACATGTTAGCAGTTGAAAACGACTTGATGCAGCGTTCTCCTGAGCATAATTTTAATCCACAATACCTAACGGGGGAATCCCTAAGGTCCTACTCTTAAACACCTTATCTCCTACACTTTTTATGGCTATGCACAATATTTAGAGTCATGGTGATAATAATTAACTGTAACTTACACAACAACTTAAAAGATACTAATGTGAATCTAGTCTTGAATATCTTTTCCTTGTAACTCTTTCTTTTTTGGTGGAAAAAGAAACCTAATAAGGTGAACTAGCTGGGAAATAAAGAAGTATAATCCGGGATATAACTTAATAAGAGAGGACAGGATAAAATTTATCCATGCATTATTATATGTTAATTATTTTTAGTCATTGATGGGCAATATGTTTTGAAATAGTATCTCATGAGATGCTTCATTCTAATTGAGTACCATAACAGTACTGTAAGAGAATACTAAATCTCACAAGGTCCATGTTAGGTAGGGTATGGGAAAATTTTAGACATGAGAAAAATCAGTTTCTTGAATATTTAGGCAAAAATACATAAACAAATATTACTGTTGATTTAAAAATAAAATTCATGAGTTATTTAATTCTATCAAACTTAAGATTTGTTTTTATTTTTTTAATCACATTCGATTGTAACAAGAGACAGGAATTACTTTTAATGACTTTTAGTAATACTCATTCAATATAAAAAAAGAAAATAATTTAAATAAGCATGGTGTTATATGGTGTCTTGCAGGAGGAGGAAGATAAATGGAATTCAAAATGTGAGTCAATCAGTTATGACCCTGTTGAAGATATATCTTCCCAATTTGAGATCGTTCCCACTAGAAATAGATTTGACTGCTTGCAGTTGCAGGAACCCTTTGACCAAGAAGATGATGCTTCTTCACGAACCCCACCACAATCCCCAAGGTCTATTCTTAAATACCCTCACTTTTTTATTATTGATTATATGTTTATAAATATTGCTCAATATTTTTTATTTTTCATTTTGGAGTTTTTAAGGTAAGGACACAATATGATTTTTTTTTCATTTAAATCTATTTTGTGCACAAACCTTAGATACAGAAAAAAAATTAGAAAAACAAAACTTAGATATTTAAACTTATTTATGCATCACTTTTTAACTCCATTCCATTCCACATCATTGCATTAATACTTAAAATACTTGTTTCCAATCAAGTTCTTAGCCTCTTTGACAATTGGCCATATGTAGGTGACTAAATTCAGTATAAATACTTCCATTTTATTGATTTGATTCTCTTGTCTTACAGTAATAAAAAAATAGTTGTTAATGGATAATAATGATAGAGATATAATATATATTTTATATTTTGATTGTTATGCGATGGAAAAAGATTCATTTTTCTTAGTATAAAAAGTGGGGCCTAAGGTTACTAATAAGATCCTAGCAGAGTTGGTAAATAGCTGGGTCCCTTGAGTATGCTGTGCTGGGTTCAATCTCTAACTGTATGCATGAAGAAGGCTTTGTTAAGAGAGGCAAAATGCATCTCGATAGTCTTCGGTTGTGATCTAAAAAATTGGGCCTAAGGTCCAACTATTAAACACCTATCTCCTATAATGTTTTTCTTGGACAGATTATCTCCTTGACTATATATACTAATGGTATGTGTGTTGGTACTACTAGATGGGCAGCAGCAAGGGACTTAATTGCGAAAGCTCTGGAGGGGCCACTCGCGTCTTCACAGGAAGAGGTGATTACTATTAGTCAGTAATGCCACCATGCCAATTCGTGCTAATGATGCATCAATATTTAATTATTTATGGACTTGAGTAACACTTGTGCAAGTCACAAATTTATACCTAGTTTTTTGTGTCCTGAATTCTAATTTTGTGTATGTTACTTTGATTCAATATCTGTCCCATGAATTCAAACAACTTTTACAAGGATTGGCTATATTGTGTCTGTGGACAATGGACAAGGAGAAAGATCAGTTTTTGGTCAATCTGGATCATTTGTTTTGGACTTGGAAGAATTGGCGGAAAATTCTGGTCAGATCATTTGATTTGCACCAAAGAAAAAAAATTAGGGTTTACTTGAATGACCTTCCAAAATCGGATTATAGATATTGATTGCTTCAACTTGCATCATGCCTGTGTGAAAAGTGATACATGTTCCTTAATCTATATGACTTCAACTGTTTGACAAAGAATCAGATGTTTGTGCTTTTGTTATACAGCAAGTTCTGGTGGAGCTGGCAAATGATCCAAAGCTTGTATATCATTGTGGACTGACACCCAGAAAGTTGCCAGTAAGTTTTCCGGTAATCATTCTAGCAAATCATTTCACTTGCCAGGTCTTCATATTTTATTCTTGTTTCTTTTTATCAGGAATTGGTGGAAAACAATCCCCTTATTGCAGTTGAAGTTCTAACTGAGTTGATAAATTCTCCAGAAATTGCAGAGTATGCATCTGTCCATTGATATACTACGTGCTTTCTGTTCTCACATGTGATACTCCCGATCTCATTTGTTTTATTTATTTCTTGACTAATCATGTGTACAGATACCTCGCAGTACTCCTTAATATGGACGTGAGTGTTCGTTCTCTGGAACTCGTGAACAGGCTTGCAACAACAGTTGAACTTCCTGCTAAGTTCATTCAAAAGTACATAACTAATTGTATGTCATCCTGTGCGACCATCAAGGTACCGCCATGAACTTTTCATTTTCTGCATAACCTAAACACTGATTTTGCACAAAAAATATATTCTGTATCCTGAATCTGACATACTGATTTGCTAGTTTTGAGTAATTGGGATCCTGCTCTGTTCTTAAATGTTGGTAGATTATGTAAGAATATGAGAATGGGTTAACGGCATCCTGTTTTGCTTATCTTGCAAATAGCACTAGCAAGTTCTATAGAGAGGTTGTTATAATGGACAGAGTGCTTGCTGTATTCTTGATGCATGAAAGTTACTATGCCACACTGGTAGAGTACCACAAGGCCATGCTGCAAATCCCTAGTTGTAATTGCCATAACTTGCTATGTAGTTTAATCTTGCAACTATAAGGTTGTTTTTGTATCGTTAGATGCCTTATTTGATAGGCGTTTATTTATGGCCTCCCTTTGGTGTTTTGCTCGTAATTTGTTTTGGGGCATTTCTCTGAATAAGTTTCTAATCATCAAGATCCTGACCTGATGTCCCATATTCTAATATCTGCTCAATAGGTTTCTAAGTACTTGTAAAATTAAATGCATCACCCACATACCAAATATCACCTAGGGTTGATCATAAAGGTTAATGGAAACTTGACTTACCATATTTTAAAGGGGAAATTGGTACTTTTGGGATGTATTTTTTAGAGTATATTTTTAAAAGGGTCAAAAAATGGGTTCACATTTAATTGTTGATAAATTTAACTCTATGAATCAAATGAGTGAAGAGTAACTCAATTGAGTTAGTGGGTTCAATTCTGATTTGAATTAACGATGTCTTGTCCATGGTTTTTCTTTCTGTAAATCCAAATGATTAGGGAGTCCCAAATATTGTTAATAGTAATTAATTTTGAATTGAGTTCCAGCCTCCCCATGTTGTGTTTAAAAACTGGCCCTCTGCTGGACAGTTGTGTGGCAAGTTGAGTCTCATGATGACGTTTATCACTTGTGTACTTTCTGTTTGAACATTTTATACAGCATTGATTGATGAAATATTCATGAGGAACTTTCACAAAAGAGTAAATAATTGTTGGGCTTGATGCTTTTGGAAATGGGTTTGTGTTTTGTTATTGTGCATGCCTTTATATTATAAAGTTTTGCAGTTTTACTTTATTTTTATTTTGCAATGATGTACTGCATCCATAGGAGTTGTATCCATAGAAAGATGCAGGCTCAATTATTCTCCCTTCTTCTATCTCTGCACTTTGTAAGTATTTTGTGGGCAGGGTGCTGTCTATTAAATTTGTGACACTAATACACATTTAAAATCTACTCTTTATCCCAGGAGAAGTACGTGCAGAACAGGGCTGTGAGGGTTGTTTGCGTTTTTCTACAGAGCCTTATTCGAAATAACATAATTAATGGTAAGTTTACTCAGTTTTGCACAAAAATATATTTCATTAAAGCAATTTAAGTATAAATGTTACGTGGCATTAGTTAGGATTGGTTAGTTGTTAGTGGAAGCTGTTAAGAAATAACAGTATAAACAGAACTGTGATTTTGTTCCACTGGCATCTTATCAAATTTTCATTGACTGAGGCAATGGCAATGGTTACCTTGCACATTGATCCTTTCTCCACCCTGACACATCTTTAAGGAACTCTTCTTAAACTTGCAAAGATGTATGATTTCGTGCAAGAATCGTGGATTAGCTTGAGCCTTGGGGACTTGCTGTTCTTTATAACAGAATGTTTTCTTTCTGTTTTTGTTAATCAGAGAACGTGTGTTACAGTAAAACTTGATCGTACATGTAGCTTATCAATTATCAACAAGCCATCATTGGATTATTGTTATCATTTTGTTCAATTAATATTTCTGTTGTCTGCATGTGTATTTTGATACATTGCTGTGCTAGGCTGAGTCATGAGAACAAAATTTTTCCTCGGTATTTCATGATGAATCCTGTTTCATTTATGGGGCATCATGATATGAATTAAAGAACAATGTCCGTTGGGTAGAACACATCTGTGATAGAGCACAATTGCAGAGGGAGTTTTAAAAGGAAAGAGATTTGTCTTCTTGGCAAGAATTTTGAGTACTAGGGTTATTGTGTTGAGATTGAATAAATAATTTTAGATTATTTGGTTTTATTATAATTGCTTCATTTTTATTGTTGTTTAAAACAAAGCTTTCATTCGCAATGTGTATAAAGGAATGGGTTAATTTTGTTAAACGCTGAACTCAACCATAACGTGGTCTCCTTTGATAGATTGTTTTATTTGCTTTAGCTAAGTTAAGCTCTTGGCCGTCCAAACTTTTTTGTGCATTCTTTTGCTTTCTTTGGATTCAGGGTTGATTTGATTATTATTATTATTATTATTATTATTATTATTATTATTAATTTTATTGTACTGGTGCGTTGAACGGAAAGTGAATTTAGCACCATCTTACTGATTCTGGAAAATGATCCCATCTTGCTGCAGTGAAAGACCTTTTCGTTGACATTCAAGCCTTCTGCATTGAGTTTTCAAGGATCAGAGAGGCAGCTGCATTGTTTAGGCTTCTTAAGTTAGTGGAATGATTTGTGACCTCCCTAATCTTCCTTCCCCCTTCAAGTATCTTTTCTGTTATAGATAATTATGTGTAGCATACTTAGATCTTTAGCGCTGGGTTCACTCCTCACATTTTCAATTATGGACAATAAAAGAGATATCTCATGACAGTCTTCAGTCCGTTGACTCTCAACCTTATTTCTAACTTTATCATCCATAGTTCTAATTATAGGGAGTTGGGAAAGGTGGAGTTCTTTTCTTCTTGGAAGCTCCTAAGGTTAGCTGCATTATTCAATTATAAGAGATACAGTTGGAAATTATGAGCATACCACAGATTTGATGATTCATTATATACACACTATTGTTGGATCCATGAAGATAAAGAATGGACCTCCGGAACATCCGATAAAATTGAAATGATATAAAGAAAAGAAAAAATGAAGATGAAGGAATTATGTAAGGGTGAGTTAAAAATGTGCTGGCTAACAGATTTCTATTTCTTTCAGAAAAGATGTTTTGTTAACAAAAGAGCAGAAAGGGGATCGTCTGAATTTTTTTTAGTAGACATTAAATTTTAATTCTTTTTTGATTAAATTTTTTAAGGCCCCAATTGGATGAGAATGAAATGGAAATAGGCATGGAAAACATATGTTTGGTAAATGTAGGAATGGAAACAAAATATCTAGAGTGATTGGAGATAATTGGAAGTGAGAAGACTAATGTCTAGGTAACCAACCCCTTCCTGTTGGATGACCCGCAATTTGAGACCATCTATTGTGTCCATCACTTGACATAAAAAAAAAAAATATATATATATATATATATATAGTATATATTAACTGGGATTCCTTTAAATGATCCAATATCCTCACTCATTCGGTGACTGATAAAAGTGTCATAAATGATAATGAGAAATGTCAACTAGTACCTCTTTCCCCAGCAAGAAAGGAGTTCGAGAATCAATTTCTATTTTTGGGGTTTGATATTTCCACATCGAACATTATGACGCAAGTAGTTTAGCCATCTTAATCTCCAACTCTTGCCCGTTCTATTCAGACTTTAGCTTTTGAATTGCAAAATCCTTGTGAGAAATAATGATATCCAATTCCGTCTTATTTCAAACAATAAACTGTACATGTGATGATGGATTGCAAAAGCCCTTAAAGCTTGATCCAAGAGAGACATATTTGTGCAGTGAAACAGAGTAGTTACCTACAGCGACCTTCATCGTGAGCAGCTATGTAATTGGCCAGAATGGTGTCCTCTTGGCATCCATAGCTCCTTCCCCGAAACCTGGTTGGGCCACTCATTATAAGGGGGACTTTGAAAAGACAAACTCACTAGAAAGTCAACGGAAGATAAGGTAGATTGACCGATAGCCATGCGAGTCGAAAAGAATATAGTAGCACACTCAATTCACTCAATCTATAATGTGACTATCTTTCCATTCCTCTCCACAAACAGCTACTGTTCATTCTCGGTCTCTATACCAATTTTTACCCCCTAGGTTACCAATGAGAAGATGAAAAGAAGACGGAAAAGATCAAGAGGAGACAAGGAAGACAAAGCAGATGAGAAAGAATCAACCCACCTGACTTAATGGAGAAACCAAAACCAACTCCAAACCAACAAGGCGAAGTCGAAAAGAAGGCATCATCATTCTTCGGGCAAGAATTTATTTTCATTATATAATAGTGCATGTTATTAATTACCCATTTCTGTAGAAAAAAATTTCCCCTTACTCAACTCACTTCTTCATGAACTTAACTCACTTCTTGATGAACTTTTTTTTTTGCGATTTTTTCTCTTTGTAGTTTTAAATTTTTAAATAATTATTGCCCATCAAATTCTAGAAAAAAAAAACTCCCATTCAACTTTGGTTGTTGCTGTCATTTAGATTCTAATTATTATTATTTTTCAATTAAGGCAGTTTTTAATCAATTTAATTATAAAATTTAAACATTTTTGTTCCGTCAAAAAACCGAGAGACTATTCCACCTGGCCTTTGTGTAGTGCCATCTCATTTTCTGCTTATCCTCTTTCCTTTTTTATTGACCTTCTCTGACCGTTAAGGTTTTTTCACCTTATCCCTATAATCCCTAATTTATCGGGATATTTCATAAATGATCATTATGGAGTATCACGCTCTTTTCGCATGATCCCTGATTTTTCGTCCTGCGGTTATGATTCCGTAACAACTATGATTCCATAACTGTTACTCCTAATCTGGTGTTTTTGGGGCAATACAGTTTCCGTGGAAAAACCCGTAGTCGGCTACATGTCCAAGATGTTGTTCAGTCGGACGATCATTTGACCCTTTGATTATTCGACCCTATCATTCAATAACCGATGTATTACTCGGCTCGTCGCGCTTAAGCTCGGCCTCCGAATTATAGATCGGTGTATATGAGCCCAGAAAGTGAGACAAAGGGGCATCCATCCACCTCGGACTTGTAATCTCGGCATGCTCATTTAGGCCCGCACACTAGCCCCCCGAGCCTCGAGTCCAATTTGGACAAGAGGGCTCCGAATCACGTGACTGACTAAAGACTAATTTTTTGGAATTTGAATCGTTCCAATCCCCTAGGGCTTCCAAAACCTTTCCAGAGGCTCTTTGTCGTTTCGGTTTCTGAAACGGTAACGTGCTTACACGTACGGCTACGTGCAGCGTTATTTAATGCTGCGTCTTTTCGTCAGTCGAAGCACGTTCCCCAATGGTGACGATTGGCTCCCCAAAGTCATGATTAATCTGCTTGTTTTCGAGAAGGGGTTTTCACTATATACGTGTAGGACTCGAATGTTCATCCTTTCACTTTAAACTTCATTTGCTTTTCATCCCTTTCTGAATCTTTCCGTCGTCTCTAACCTCCTTTTTATCGCCCTTTTCGTCTTTTTCCAGGTACGCCCTCTTCTATACTTCCCCTTTTTTCTCAGTTACTACGCTCTATTCCATATTTTTCTCAATCATTATGAGTTCAAGCCGAGGATCTGAGACATCAGCTGGGTCGTCCCCTCATCGAATCTTGGTTGAGAGGGAAGTTATAGGCATCGGAGAGGATCCTTCACCATCAAACTCCTCCTTTCCAAGCGGGGAGCTGAATTTTCGTCTGGCCGACCTCTCGATTGAAAGGGAAGCTTCATCTTCAGCTACTGCTGCGCAAGTAACCGTACCAAACCCGCGAAAAATCACTTCAAGGGTGCGAAAAGATCCAGTTCCCGACATTCAACTTCCGGGATATTATTGGGTTAAGGGAGAAGTTGGATCTTATCACTCTAAATTTCGGACTGCTGAATCGATCATGGAAATGAGGAAATCTATCTCTCTGTCTAGCAGACAAACTGAGGAGGCTGTGGTTGCCGAGCCGTGTACAGAAGATGAACACGTTTTTATGTCGGCACAACGAGGGCAAACACATTTTACTTATATGTATAAAACATTATTTGAGTCACTGGGAGTTGGCCTTCCTTTCTCGGAGTTTGAGTGCGCTGTTTTAAGGGCGTTGAACGTCGCTCCGACTCAGCTTCATCCCAACAGCTGGGCGTTTTTAAAGGCTTTCGAAGTCCTGTGCAGAAAACTGAACATGACACCGACCGCTCCAAAATTTCTCTACTTCTACCAGATCCGATTTGGAAATAAGATCGGCTGGATTTCTCTCAGTGGTATGAATAAAAAGAGAATAATCGGTCCATATACCTCATCCTACAAAGACTTCAAAGGAAGTTTCTTTAAGGTGCGCCCGGCCGAGGGTTACTCGGAGATGTTTTTCAACGAGGAGGGACGACCCAGGTTTCCTCTATACTGGACTCGGACTCCGATCAAATTCCAGTCTTGATGCTATGAGGATATGTCGGCATCCGAAAAAGCGGATGTCGACAAGTTAAATAAATTACCTCGGCCCTTGAACTGTAAAATCTTACATAGACTCCCTTATTCTTCAACTCCTAATAAAGATCTTTCACGTGAGTGCTAAGCTTCTTTTTTCTTATGCTGCCATACTTGTCTGAGTTTTTAATACATACTTTCTACTCTGCAGTGGTGATGGGGAAGTTCAACTGGCGATCAATAAAGAACATGGCCCCATCAGCAGGACCTTCTACCGAGAACTTACAGACTCGCCCTGATAAAGAGAAGAGAGGGCATGCCGAGATAATGACAACACCGGAAGTTGTGGAAATCACCTCCTCTCCACACAGCCCCCCAAGCAAACGCGCTCGGCTTCCGACCACCGACGAGGAGCCTGTTTCTTCAATTCGCTCACCTCTCCTTCCGTCTCCCATTAGACGCTCACCTTCGAGCATTGATCCGAACATTGCCAGGTTTTTTGGGAGCGGCATCCAGGAAGTTGGGGACAAAGAAGCTTTGCAACGATTGGGTCCCAAGGCTGTTTTGGATTCTATGTCAGCTATGTGCCTGCGTGCTGCTAACATGGCCTCGTTTTGTGGGGAGGAATTTGAGGAAAGCGACCGCCGTCTGAAAGCTGCTAAGGCCGAGCTTCTGGAAGTAACCAACGCGAAGGATAAGGCTTCCTCGGAGCTTGCCGAAGCTTCAAAGTCTCAAGCAGCTCTTCTTCGGCAGGTAGAAGAACTAAAAGGGTCCCTTGCTGCTGCCGAGATGAAACTGCAAGTAGTTGAAAAAGAGCGGGATGCCCTGACGACTGAGGTTGCTTGGGCAAAGAGCGTTGAAGCCGAATCCTCGGCCCTTGCTGCTAATTTGCAGAAAGACTTGGAACAAGCTAAGAAAAAACAGGCCGAGCTTGAGGCTGACGTTCAGAAAGCCGTGCAACAAATAATGAAGGAGCACATAGAGGGCTTCCATAAAGCACTTCGTCAGGTGCATCTTTTCCTGCCGAAAATTGAGCTCTCGGCATTTGATGTAAATAAAGAAGTCAAAGATGGTATGCTTGTAGACGAGGAAGAATTGTAGGATATTCCTACAGCTTCGGACTGCCCATCTTCTTGACTGTCTATTTCTTTTCTTTACTTTGATGTATTGTTCAGACTTATTTCTAAGCAATGATAACAATCTTTTGCCGGTTCCTGACGACCTGACCGCTTTCAAAAAAGTTTAACATAATCCCGCAGTTCGTTCTCGACTAAGATTTAATTTATCCTCAGTTCATTTTCGGCCGAGTTTACGATAGAAACCTTGGTTCATACTTGACCAAGTTTCAATTCGCCGGTTCACACTTGACCGAGTCTTTAACAAAAATTTGGTTCAAACTTGACCAAATTTTATTAGAATGCTCGGTTCATACTTGACCGATTTTTGAACAAATTTTTGGTTCAGACTTGACCAAATTTAATTCGAATGCTCGGTTCATACTTGACCGAATTTTCATTTCCTCGATTCACACTTGACCGAGTATTGGTTGTAGACCTCGGTTCATACTTGACCGAATTTTCATTTCCTCGATTCACACTTGACCGAGTATTGGTTGTAGACCTCGGTTCATACTTGACCGAATTTTCATTTCCTCGATTCACACTTGACCGAGTATTGGTTGTAGACCTCGGTTCATACTTGACCGAATTTTCATTTCCTCGATTCACACTTGACCGAGTATTAGTTGTAGACCTCGGTTCATACTTGACCTAATTTTCATTTCCTCGATTCACACTTGACCGAGGCTAATAAACATAACCATGAAAAAGAATTTCCCTTTATTAAAACAGATAGGCGTGCCTCGTTAAAACCTTCTCGGCCAAAACCCTCTTTTGCATATTTTGGGACAAAAGACCGAGTTAGGAAAAAGAGTACATCACCTTCCTTGTATACATCAACTAACTGAAATAATTTTTGAGGTGAGAAGCATTCCATGTCCTAGGGATTGCTTCTCCTGACAGCTTTTCTAACCTATATGCTCCATTGCCCAACGCTTCAGTAACTCGGTAAGGTCCTTCCCAATTTGCAGCTAGCTTTCCCTCACCGATGTTCTTCCTTGCTTCACTCTGCTTTCTCCAGACGAGATCTCCAGTAACAAAACTCCTTGGCTTAAGCCGAGAATTATAACGCCGAGCTGCTCTTTGCTTACAAGCTTCTTCCTGTATACGTGCGTTTTCCCTGACCTCTTCGGATAGATCTAGTTCAACTTCCATGCTTTCCTGATTCATATGTTGGTCGGGAAGTATTCGTCTAAAGGACGGCTCTCCTACTTCCACCGGGATCATTGCGTCTGCTCCAAAAGTCAACCTAAAAGGAGTTTCTTTGGTGCTTGACTGAGGAGTGCAACGATAGGCCCAGAGGATGCTTGGTAATTCCTCGGCCCAAGCCCCCTTCGCTCTTCCCAATCTCTTCTTGAGTTCTCCGAGGATAACCTTGTTTGCCGCTTCTGCCTGCCCGTTGGTTTGGGGATGCTCGACTGAAGACACTCGATGCTTAATACCGAGCTGTTCATAGAATTGCTTCAGGTTTCTATCAACAAACTGCCTTCCATTATCCGTAACTACCGAGTGAGGAATCCCATACCGACAGATAATATTCCTCCATACAAATTTCTGTACTTGCTGTGTCGTGATCTTAGCTAACGATTCCGCCTCAATCCATTTAGTGAAGTAGTCTATGCCCACTAGTAAGAACTTGACCTGCCCTTTACCCATCAGGAAAGGTCCAAGAATATCCATTCCCCAGACCATGAATGGCCACGGAGACATCATTGTGTGCAATTCTTCCGGCGGTGCATGGCGCAGACTACCAAACCTTTGGCACTCATTACACTTCTTACTATACTCGGTACAATCAGCTCGCATAGTGGGCCAATAATAACCGGCCCGGATTACTCTTGCTGCCATAGATCTTCCACCAGTATGCATCCCACACACTCTTTCATGGATTTCACTCATAACATAGTTAGCCTGTTCAGGAGAGAGGCATTTTAAGAGGGGAGTTGAGAATCCTCGCCTGTATAAGTCTCCTCCCATTATTATGTAATGGGAAGATTTCATCTTCAACCTCCTTGCTTCATTCTGGTTGCTGGGTAAGGTCCCTTCCGCTAGATAGTTCCAAATAGGGGTCATCCAGTCCCGATCCACGTTGTCTCCGATCATAACTTCATCAAGATCGATACTGGGCTGATGTATTATTTTCCTGATGATCATCTCATGTTGTCCGAGCTTTTTGACATTAGCCAATCTGGACAGCAGGTCAGCTCGAGAGTTCTCCTCTCTTGGAATGTGCTCAATCGCAAATTCTTCAAAGCATTCTTCCAATCGTTTTACCTTGTCCAAGTACTTTGCCAGCTGTGGATCTTTAGCCTGATAAGCCCCCGAGACTTGTTCAGAAACCAACTGTGAGTCACTCCGACACCTAACTTGCCTCGCTCCCACTTCTTTAGCTAGTTTTAACCCGGCAATAAGAGCTTCGTATTCGGCCTGGTTGTTGGTGACTGAGAAGTCGATTTTAAGAGACTGTTCCAAAATTAGTCCACCAGGACCTTCCAGAATGATTCCCGCACCGCTCCCTTTAGTGTTAGAGGAGCCATCTACATAAAGTGTCCATCGGACCCCGTCTTTGGAATCGACGGATGAAGTAAGTTCGGCGACAAAATCAGACAAACATTGCGCCTTAATTGGCCCTCTAGGCTCGTATCTTATACCAAACTCTGACAACTCGACTGACCACGAGATCATTCGTCCGGCTAATTCGGGTTTCCTCAAGACTTGCTTTACAGGGTGGTCGGTTTTCACAATAACCTCATGACTTTGAAAATAAGGTCGTAACCTTCTCGCCGATGTGACCAGAGTCAGGGCTAACTTTTCAATAGTCTGATACCTCGTTTCAGCGTCGTGCAGTATTCGGCTGATGAAGTATACCGGTATCTGCTGCCTGCCCATTTCTTGTACCATCACCGAGCTAATTGCATGTTCGGTCACCGACATATACAATAGTAATTCTTTGTTGGGAGTCGGCCGATTAAGTATCGGTGGTGCCGAGAAGAAGCCTTTGAAATTCTGAAACGCCTGCTCGCATTCCTCATTCCACTCGTACCGCGCGGCCTTTTTAAGCAACTTGAAGAACGGCCTAGCTTTCTCCGCTAGCCTCGGTATAAAGCGTGATAGTGATGCTAGTCGCCCCGTCAGTTTCTGCACTTCTTTTATGTTTTGGGGGCTTCTCATGTCAATAATAGCTCGGCATTTGTCGGGATTGGCTTCAATACCCCGATGTGTTAACATGAATCCTAAGAATTTCCCCCCGTTAACTCCGAATACGCATTTCTCAGGATTTAACCTCATGTTGTACTTCTGTATTCTTCCGAACACCTCTCCAAGGTCGGCAGCATGCTTGGAGGGATCTTCGGACTTCACTACCATGTCGTCAACATATACTTCCAGGTTTCTTCCAATCTGTTCCTGAAATATTTTATCCATCAACCGTTGGTAAGTAGCCCCAGCATTCTTCAGTCCAAACGACATCACCTGATAACAATAATTAGCGTCCTTAGTCATGAACGCGGTTTTCTCCTCGTCAGGGGGGTACATCCTTATCTAATTGTACTCGGAGTAGGCATCCAGAAAACTGAGTAGGCCACATCCTGATGCTCCATCTACAAGCCGATCTATGCTCGGGAGGGGGTATGTATCTTTCGGGCATGACTTGTTTAGGTCGGTATAATCCGTGCACATTCTCCACCTTCCATTAGCCTTCTTAACGAGCACCACATTGGCCAACCACGTTGTATATTCAATTTCTCGGATGAACCCAACATCAATCAACTTTGCAGTTTCTTCCTTCATTGCCCTCCGCCTTTCCTCGCCTACCTGCCTTTTCCTTTGCGCTATCGGCTTAGCTTCAGGGTACACCGCCAGTTTATGGCATAGAAAATTGGGATCAATTCCCGGCATGTCTGAAGAAGTCCATGCGAACAAATCAGCATTGTCCTTCAGCATCTTTGTTATCTGCTCCTTGACCTCACCTCCAAGTTTACTTCCAAGGCTAGTGCACCGGTCTTCACCGGCGAGCTGAAATTTCTGTAATTCTTCAATAGGTTTCGGCCTTTGGTCCTGTACATCAAGTCGAGGATCAAGCTCCACCAAGCCCACTGATGTTGTATCCTTTTTCGTATGTCCACTGCTGCCAACCACCCTTCCTCTAGTAACTTTTAGGCTATCCAAATAGCATTGTCTTGCCACCTTTTGGTCAGCTTTTATTGCAATTATGTTTCCGGTCGCCGAGGGAAACTTCATTGTGAGATGCAGAGTGGAAACCACGGCGCCGAGCTCGTTTAACGCAGGTCTACCTATCAAGATATTGTAAGAAGTTACTGCATCAATTATAAGGTACCTGACCATAATGGTTTTTGATCCGAGATCTCCACGGAAGGTGGTCAACAGCTCCACGTATCCTCGGGTGTGAACCTGTTCTCCGGCAAAACCGACCAACGGATCGTGATAAGGCTTGATCGTTTCCTCAGGTATCCCGAGCTTCTGGAAGGTAGAATAATACAATATATCGGCGGAGCTCCCCTGGTCTATCAGTGTTTTCCTGACGACATAATTGGCCACCTCCACTGAAATTACCATGGGGTCATCCTGATTAGGATCAACTCCCTGGAAATCCTTATCCGAAAAGGTGATGGGTGGAGAACTCCGAGGCACTCGGTGCATTGTCGCATTTACCGCCCGAATGTTCCTCAAGTGTCTTCTCCTGGCCGAGCTGGTTGCTCCCCCTCCGGCAAACCCTCCTGCTATAGTATTAATAACCCCTCTGATTCTGTTTCCTTCCCTGTTTCGAGTGTCGTCTGGTTGCACTCCTTCTTTGTTCGATTGCCGAGGTTCCACTTGAGCCCGGACTTGACCTCCCCCTCGGCCTCGCCCATAGGAGGGTCGACTTCCGTTACCCCTTTGTACGAAGTTGCCGAGATGCCCGGCCTGGATCAGCTCCTCAATCTTGTTCCGTAATGTCCAACACTCTTCCGTGGTATGACCATAATTGCGATGGTACCTGCAATGTTTTGACTGATCTGCCGTCTCCGGGGTGTGTCCTGGAGCTGGGAGCCGTATCAATTCGGTATTACAAGCTTCATCCAAAATTCGAGCACGGCTGGTGTTTAGTGGGGTGTAGAAATCATACTTCGGTCCCCGACTAACACCTTCTCTTTTAAACTTCCCCTTCTCTAATGTCGGCCTCAGACTTCCACGACTGCTTGAGTCCGTTCGCCTATCCAGATCAGTCCTGACCTTATTTCTAAACTTTGAGACCTCCTCCATTTGTATATATCCGGCCGCACGATTTCTAAGCTCATCCATGTCGGAAGGTGGTTTTCGACATAGGTGGTCAGCAAACGGTCCCGGCTTAAGAGCCATCAACATCGTGTGCATAGCTACCTCAGGATTTAGATCCCGGATCTTTACCGAGACTGAAGAAAAACGCTCCATGAAACTCCTTAAGGACTCATCCTTCTCCTGTCGTAAGTTTACCAACGCAGCCGATGTAAGCTGGTGGGGTCGGCTGGTCGCGTATTGCGCTTTGAATTTATTAACTAAAGTTTCAAAGCAATCGATAGATCGTGGTTGGAGCCGGGTATACCAACTCAGAGCCGCTCCTTTTAAAGACGTAGGGAAAACCCTACATAATACTGCATCTTCATTTGTGAACAGATTCACCTGCGTGACATACGCATCGACATGCTCATCAGGATCAGTAGTACCATCATATCTTTCTAAGTTTAAACCCTTCCATCCTTTTGGCAATGGCGTCTCCATGATACCATCAACGAACGGATGTCTCCGGGCAGCCTGCTTGTCCCCTCGCAAATTGTCAATGTTGGTCTCTGAATGGTGTGTTTCCTCCCGTCGGCTTCCTTCATGATGTGACCGCTGAGCTTCCCTGTTGACATTCCCCCGTTCCCCTCCTCGAGGAAAAGAAGTACTTTCGTGATAGCGTTCCTGCTCCAATTGTCTGTTCCTTTCACGCATCTCCTCATTCTCCTTTCTTAAAGCCTCCATCTCCTCACGCATTGCCCGGATGACAGGATGGTCCTCCAAAGAAGGCCTGTCTTCAGAGCGTCGTTCTCCTGCACCCGCGCTGCTCCTGGTTCGCACCATGATTCTTGGTGATGGTGGGATAGTTTTCCTCGACCCCACGGTGGGCGCCAAAAATGTTCCATCAAAAAACCGAGAGACTATTCCACCTGGCCTTTGTGTAGTGCCATCTCCTTTTCTGCTTATCCTCTTTCCTTTTTTATTGACCTTCTCTGACCGTTAAGGTTTTTTCACCTTATCCCTATAATCCCTAATTTATCGGGATATTTCATAAATGATCATTATGGAGTATCACGCTCTTTTCGCATGATCCCTGATTTTTCGTCCTGCGGTTATGATTCCGTAACAACTATGATTCCATAACTGTTACTCCTAATCTGGTGTTTTTGGGGCAATACAGTTTCCGTGGAAAAACCCGTAGTCGGCTACATGTCTGAGATGTTGTTCAGTCGGACGATCATTTGACCCTTTGATTATTCGACCCTATCATTCAATAACCGATGTATTACTCGGCTCGTCGCGCTTAAGCTCGGCCTCCGAATTATAGCTCGGTGTATATGAGCCCGGAAAGTGAGACAAAGGGGCATCCATCCACCTCAAACTTGTAATCTCGGCATGCTCATTTAGGTCCGCACAATTTTATATCTAATTTATTATACGCCAGAAACGATCAACATAATAAATCCATTATTCACATTCTTATAAGAAGATAAATTAGTAGGAATCACAGTTAGACACTAAAATTATAAATTAAACATGATAATATTTTTTTTCACTAACTTATTAAATTTTCACATTAATTTTTTAAGATAATGAAAATGAACACGAAAAATTTTATACTGATCTCTAAACTTAACACTGACTTGTTAAAATTTGTATAACAATTTTTTCGAGATTTTAATAACAATAATTTCATTTTTATCACTTGATGACCTTTATTTATTATTAAAATTTTGAAATGTGTTAGATTGAAATTGTAATTAATATATAATTTTGATCCTAATTGTCATTCCCTCAATAAATTATTTCCCTAATTTCCAAGCTGGTCAATAGCTTGGGGGCATCTTCACGGTGCTCCATTAATGGGTGCGGGAACTTCTGGCGCTAATCGTGGGACCTGCCCGGACGACCGTATCAAGCTCCACGTCGGCGGGAAGCTCTTCGAGACGACGCTTTCTATCATTCGTTCCGGCGGTCCGGATTCCCTTCTCACCGCACTCTCCTACCGTGAAACCGGTGACACCCAACCCGTTTTCATTGACCGCGACCCCGAGACCTTCTCCGTCCTCCTCTCTCTCCTCCGTACGAATCAGCTCCCCTCCACCGCTCGTCGTTTCTCAGCGCAAGAACTCGCCGATGAAGCCCTTTACATCGGTATCGACGCCCAGCTTAAGTCGGCCATGGCGCCGCCACCGTTGGATGGAATTGACGCCTCCATCATTTCCACAATTAGCCCGGCGTCCGATGGCTTGTCTTCCAGGATCATCTCAATCATGATTATATCTTGTCTTCGTTGGTAAGACAAAAAAAAAATTCTTACCATGATTTTTTAATTATCGTAGTTAGAATCTTGTACTGAGAAGCAGATGAATAAATCCAAGTTAAAAGACTTGTTTGAGAGTTTTTTTTTTGGTAAAAGAGATAATTTTTGTTAGTTTAATGGCTCATGCATGCATAAAACGAATGAGAGAGCAGTACACTTTCCTAGAATTTGCTTTTATCACTCAAAATTGGTCGACACGCTTCTTAGGGCTGCTTTCGGCTTCGATTGTTCTGGTTAATGTGCCCGTTTCTTCTGAACTTGTTTTTAAAGTAAGTCTGAATTTATTCTTTTAGACTTAATACTACTATAATATAAAATACTCCCTCCGGTTTCTATTATAAGATATTTTTAACTATTACACGTGGATTAAGAAAAGTTAGTTACAGTCTAAAATTAATGAAAAAGATTTTTAACATTCCCATTTTGTCCTTAAAAAAAGAATAAAAATACATTAAATAGGAGGAGGGAGAAGTTAATTGAGATTTGTAATAAAAATATTTAATAGAGGTAAAATTAAGATTAAAATTAAATTTATTACTTAACATCTTATATTTTGAACCAAATAAATTTTTTAAACAACACCCTATAACAGGGACTGGAGGGAGTAGTTGGTAGTGGGTATCTCGCGTTTGGATTCAGTGTGAGGAGCCGCATGGACAGGTGGCATGCGTCAAGAAAGTCAATGTTAGAAAACGCGCCGAACGTTAGACAAAAGCTCAGTCGTTCAATAGTCAAAGCTAATCTTCTCAACTGCTCCTTTATCCCTTTGATTTCTTGTACGCACTCGATCTGTCCACGCGGCTCCTCACTTTAAAGAAGCTCGCGTAGGAGAAAGATTTCGAAAGTCTCTCTCCTTGTGCTTGCCAAGGAGGCTTTGATTGAATATTTCTCCCTCTTGGTGTAATTTTTTGAGAATTAAAATTTTAAAATATAAATTATTTTATAAAATTTATGGAATATTTAATATTTATTTTTTATTTTTTATTTTTATTGAGAATATATAAAAGAGTTATGATGAAGAGAGATTAAGAGATATATAATTAAAATAAATTATAATTTAATGAAAGTAGTTTTAAAAAATTATATTAATTTTTAAAATTATTAAGAATGTGAATTAATTTTTTAATAATGTATAAGATAGATAAATATAATTTAAAAGACAGCGAATAGCATGTTTCTTAATTTTTGGGTATATCAGAAATCTTAGTACAATCTCGGACATATGTAATTATCTGTTTCGAATCCCAACTTACGAGGAATTAAGCAAATCCTCATCGTTTTCTCTTTATTTGGATTCCATTCTCCTGTATACTTTACCTTTCCCTAGGCTGCTTTTGATACCTCCAAAAGAACAGAATACAAGATCTTATTCATGGATTGTCCCAAAATCAGTCCAAGATCTGGAATTTTGTGGGGGATGTGTCAGCCATAATCGGCCTGGTTTGTTTTTCTTTGAGCCCCACCTTCAACAAGTTAATTGAAGGGTGGGATTTTCTCCGTGTCCTTATTTATGTAGCGGTCAGTTCAATTATCTAGGACATCGCCTTGATGGCCAAGAGAATTCGAATTTCAGAGAGATTCCAAAACCATGTGATGGCTTTAAGTTTTGTTCTGACCTGTTTGATCATCGCTCTGCATGAAAAATTTGTGAATGGAAAACCAGACAAATTGATCACTGCCTCGTATGCTTCATTTGCTTTGACGTCGCTGTCCATGTCAAGGAAGTTTGCGCTTGGATTCTAAACAGGGCTCTTCACTTTTTTCCTGGGAATGTGTATTGCAGAACTTGTCAAGATGAGCTGGAATTTCTTTCCCATGGTAGTTGTCTGCTACGTCCTCATTGTTTTTTGCTACTATTCAGATTCCCAATCGCAGAGTGGTCGAAATGGGTATCTTTCCAATCATGTTGATCGTGCAAATCGAGCAACCAATGGAGATATCAATCGGCAGGTCTTTTACGAGTTTTCCAGCAAAATTATTGAAGAAAATGAACTTGATATGAAATATTGTTACTTCAACTAACATGTATTTATCCTTCTGGATTTTATTTTTTTTCCTTAGCGCACACAACATTACCTAAGGATCGGGATAATTCCAGAGGACAATTAGCAAAATAATAAAGGGGAAACTCATTCAAGTTTCAATTTTCAAGCTGTAGTTGACCAAGTCCAATATAAATATATTCATTTTATTGATTTGATTCTCTAAGGCTCCTGCTTAGTGACTGAACATGTACTACTTCCTACAGACACATCATTCCCCAAGAATTAGACAAGTTTCAGGGGAAAGCGTAGCTATGGACCATCAACAAAATGGGGGAAAAGACAGGACAAGTTCAAGTTTGACTTTTCAAGCTGTAAGTGATCAAATCCAGTATCCACTATAAATATTCTTTTTTTTTTAATTCTCTAGTGTTAATTGAATGAAGATGTATTATTTTCATACAGAAGCATCATTTCCCTAGAATTGGAGGAGTTTCAGGGGAAAGCACAGCTAGGGAACATCAACAAATTAGTGAAGAAGACCAAACTAGTTCAAGTTTGTCATTTGCAATGTATGAAAAATCAGACCAGATTGGTCGGTTCGACCGGTCTAATTAGGAATTAGCGTCTGGTCCAGTCTAGTCAGAGATGAAGATGAGCACATTTCAAAACCAGTATGAACCGGTACAAATCGATTGAACCAGTTAATAACCAATACAAAACCGATTTAAATTGGTCTAGGCTTTTTTTTATAAAATAAAATAACATTATTTTTTGTACTAAGTAACATTATGTTTTGTATAATTTTTTTTCTTTCTATATTATAATATGGTATAAATATTATTATGATACATAATTGTTAATAATGATAAATTTGCTTAACAAATAATATGAAAATAGAATATGAATTGATTATTTTGAATTCAAAATATAATTATAGATGACTATCAACTTGTTTAAATTTTAATAATAAGTTGTAAAATTTATTAATAATATTTTTAATTTTCTATATATTATTAAATTTATTTTTCATTCTATATTGAATGTTAATTTTATAATCATGAATAAATATTTTTTATATTTTTTATTTATATTATTTAAAATATATCAATTTATTATAACTGATCCGACTCTGATCCGACCATTAAATCTTGAATTGTTACCTTATCCGGTTCAATGACTGGTTCAATTTTTAATATCTAAGTCATTTGACGTTGTAAGGAACTAAATTCAGTATAAATACATTACGTTAATTCATTTGATTCTCCATTCTTTTCTTGATGGTTTTGATTTCTTGTAGGAACCATCAAACCAGGATAATGTTTCTTCAGGAGCCAACATGTTAACAATTGAAAACGGCTTGATGCACTGTTCTCCTGAGCATAATTTTTTTTTGCACCATTCATAACAGGGGGAAGACTAAGGTCCTTCTTAAACACCTTTCTTCTACACTGTTTATGCACAATATTTAAGAGTCATGGCAATAATAATTGACTGTAAAAAATACTTAATTATGCCACTAATCTAATCTTGAATATCTTTTCCTTATAACTCTTTGTTCATTCTTTCGTGGAAAAAGAAACCTAATAAAATGAACCAGCTAGGAAATAAAGAAGGATAATCCTGTATATCTTTCTAACTTAATAAGAGAGGACAAGATAAAATTTGTACATGCATTATTAGTGTTTTAATTTTTTTTTTGTCATTAATAGGCAATAACTTTTGAACTAGTATCTCCTGAGATACTACAGTCTAGATACCATACTAAATATCACAGGGTCCCTGCTACAGTAGGGTTCTATGGGAGAATTTTAGACATGGGATAAAAGGTTTCTTGAATATTTAAGAAAAAGATACATGAATAGACTTAATAATACTGTTGATTTAAATATTAAGTTCATGAGTTATTTCATTCTATAAAACATAAGATTTGTTTTCAATCTTTTACCCATTCGATTGAAACAAGAGACAAGAAGCTAGATTTGGTATATATAAAAGAAGTTTTATAAGAGGAAGAATGAAAGAGAAATCATTGTGAAATATGTTTAGTATACATTATTCAAGCTTTTTATGAATAAAAGAATAGCTTTTTAATAGAACCCTCTTTTCCATTTCTTTCTCCCTTTCTATTTCCATTAAAAATGCTCCTTCCTACCAAACAGAAGATCAATGATTTTTTTAGTAATAATTCATTCAAATAAGAACGGTGTTATATGTTGTCATGCAGGAAGAGGAGGAGAAATGGAATTCAGAATGAGTCAAGCAGTTATGACCCTATTGAAGATATATCTTTGGAGATGGTTCCCACTAGAAATAGATTTGAAAGCTTGAATGAACTCTTAGACCAAGAAGATGATGCTTCTGGAGGAAACAACAGGATAGAGGAGCCTGAATCCATTTCAGACCAAGAAGATGATGCTTCTGCAGGAAACAACGTGATAGAGGAGCCTGAATCCATTTCTGGAACCCCACCACAATCCCCAGGGTCCTACTCTTAATTAAACACGGTCACTTTTTTATATTCATTATATCTTAATTTACAAATATTGCTCAATAATTTATATTTTTGTGTTTCTTAAAGCAATTAAGGACAATATCATTTTTTTTTAATTTTTTCCTTTTACATCTATTTTGTGTACAAATTAACCTTAGATATAGAAAAAATTTAAAAAAAGAAAACTTAGATATTTAAACTTAAAATACTTGTTTCCATTAATCACATTAATTAGAATATGTGCATTCTTTTACGCTTCATTTTATGCAACATTCCCCAAGGATGGGAGAAGTTTCAGGGGAAACCATATTATCTAGGGATGACCAGCAGAACAACAGAGAAGAAGCTTATAAAATGTGCAGAACTTTTCGCCTCTTTCACTATTGGCCATATGTGGCTAACTAAACTCAATCAGTATAGATACATTCATTTTATTGATTTGATTCTCAAGTCTTATGTTTTGATTTCCCGTGCAGGAACCCGTGGAAGTTGGCTGGATGAAGAGGCCTTCTTTGCATGAATACATTTTTTATTCTGAATCGAGGTGTGGGAATGTAACGGAAAAAGAAATAAAATGGAAAAAAAAGACTTTTTTAAATGTGAAATTTCATTTGCATCTCTTGATAAATAATAAAAAAATAATGGTGATTGAATAATAATGATATATATATATATAATAAGTATTTCACATCTTCATTGTCATGTGATGAAAAATTTTTCTCAGGAGAAAAAAGAAGGGGCCTAAGGTCCAACTAAACAACTATCTCCTATAGCTATAATGTTTTTCTTAGCCAGACTATCTCCTGGATTGTTTATGCACAATATTTAGAGTTATGACAATAATAATTAATTTGTAAGGAATTAATCACATATCTCTTCAAAATTGTTAATACTTATTTTAAGAAACGGGAGCAACACCTAATAATTTACATATATAACAATGGACCATCCCATTGTTATATATCATGTTATTGACTAAACTCAGACTCTTTGTGGCCTGTAACTTTCAAACTATTCCGTCAGGACTTTAATCTCCCCCCATTGATAAGGATCATACTTGCTTATGATGACTCATGCTCTGAGACCGTCGTCTTTTAATGAATTGCATTTTTATTTGATTTGTGGGTCTTTGTCTACATCCGAGAAAATTATAGTAAAGGACCTCAAGAATTTTATTTTTATTTGATTTAGAAGTCATTTTACTCACATCTTTTTAATTTTGAGGTAATTTTCATACCTTTGGCACGTATGTGCGTATGCGTCAGGACACTGGTATCCTAGTAGGAATTTTCCCCAGCCAGTGACAATTTCTCATTTCTTTCCTAATAATTTACATACAGCCACCATAACGATATGTCATACAGCTGAATGATATATAATAACACTACTAAAAAAATTCAAATTAGTGATGGGATAGTTGTAGCAAAACGAAATCAGTCACTAAACTTTTATATTAGTGACAGATTAGTGATGATCAGTGAAAATTATCATAATTTTTTTAAAATTTATAAATTCAATGACAGACATTCCGTTATAAAAATTGCTAAATTTGTGACAGATTAGTGATAGATACTAAAAATTATCACTAAAATTTTAAATTAATGACATGTTAGTGATGACCATTAAATTTGTCACTAATTTTAGTGACATATATGAATCTATCACTAATATTTGTCACAAAAATTTGTAAATATATGTAATTGATTAGTAATTGACATTAAGTCCATCAATTTTTTTTGTAAAAATTTCACATAATTATTGACGCACAACGTGTGGTCACTAAAAATTATCACTATTATTTTACTTAGTAACATATTAGTGACGACCAATGCATCCATCTAACATTAGTGACAAATTAATGAAAGATATTTTTTAATTATCAAAATTAATAAAAATTGTCCAAAGAGCATTTTAAACTAATACATATATGGATTTTATTTTCTTTTGAAATAAAAAATATAAATAAAATGTCATTTTATACTAATGAGAAAATAAAAATAAATAAATAGACATTTAGTATTTGGGTCAAGGAAATTGAAGTTATTAATTTAATCATAAATTATTTGATATTGTATATTATATATAATATAAATATAGTGTGTGTTTGAGTGTGTGTTTGTGTTTGTGTGTGTGTGTGTGTGTGTATTAAAATTTGAGCATAATAATTGGATATTTCGTGCAACTTAACTGGCAAAGCATGGAGTCAATCAATGAGACTTGGAGGTCACAGATTCGGAAGCATCAGTGTTAAGAGAGCATAGAAGGACAGTAAGTTCGATATGGGGGAGAATAACCATAACAAGCAAGTTACAAAGCTCAAAATAGTTTTTCTTTTTTAAAAAAATTATTAGTGATGGATTTGTTCGTGACTAATATCAATATTTCTAATGGTGTAGGGAGATTTTATAACTGATTTAATTTCTCTTGGATTTTGGTAAAAGAAATTTTTCTTGGTTGGGTTCTAAGAAGTGTACTTTTCAGTTTGTGGATTTAAATATGCGGTAATTTCATATTATGATGTAGCTGAATTTTCTTGTTTGAAATGATTACCATATTTACAGGAGTCAGTCGGCTTCCCAAGAGGAAATTGCTGGTTCAAATTCGTCATTTCAAGCACTAGGTGACTAAATTCAGTACAAAAACATTCATTTTTTAAATTTGATTTTCCAGTCTTACGGTGATGGTTTTGATTTCTTGCAGGAACCCTCAAGCGAAGATATTGTTTCTTTAGTAAACAAGATAGCATTAATCGAAAACGGCTTGATACAGAGTCCTCCAGGGCCCAAATTCCTTTCACAATTCCTGACAGGGGAAAACCTAAGGTCCTGCTCTTAAACACCTTTCTCCTACACTGTTTATACACAATATTTTATATAGTCACTGGAATAATAATTAATTGAAATTTAAATGTAAAAGTCTTCACCAAAATTTACACAATTCAAAATATACTAATGCCACTAAAAGTTGAAATAGCTAGGGAGTAAAGCTGTCTTTGGTTCAACTGAAGGGATTGGAGGGATTTTAATAAAGGGGAGGGGATTGAAGAGATTTTAAAATTTTCTTATTTGGTAGAATTCGATGGGAAGGGATTGAAGAGATTTTAATAAAATCTTGTTTGATTCAGGAAGGGATATCCCCTCCAAAAAACCCCAAATTGGGAGGAAACAACAAAGGGATGAGGAGGAGATTGGGGGGAATTAAACCCCCTCCAATTTTAAGAACCAAACAAGCGGAGGGCCTTAAAATCCCCCCAATAAACCCCAACCAAACAGAGTCTAAAAAAGTAAATCCTTGGATGTCTTTTTAACTTTCTCTTTTGTCCATAATGGATATCTTTCTAACTTAATAAGAGACGACAAGATAAAATTTGTGCATGCGTTATTAGCATGATAATTATTTTTGGCCACTGATAGGCAATTACTCTAAAAATATATAGTATCTTATGAGATGCTTCTAAGTATACCATAATGATACTGTAAGAGAATAATGAATCTCACAAGGTCCATGTTAGGTTTGAGAAAGTTTTAGACATGGGAAAAACAGCTCTTAAATATTTAGGAAAACATACATAAATAGATTTAATATTACTTTTGATTTAAAACTATAAGTTTGTGAGTTATTCAATTATATAAAACGTAAGGTGTGTTTTTAAATTTTCACTCACATTTGATTCAAATACAAGACTTTCCACTTCTTATATGATTTGTTAGATCAATTCATTCGATATAACCAAAAAAAGGAAAATAAATTCAATTCAGTACGTATCTGTTCCGTCCAAAAAAACTGAGAAACTATAATATTCCGTCAAAAACCAAGAAACTATTCCACCTCCCGAATGCAGTGCCCCCCTTTACCTTTATCTTTTTTCCTTTTATTCACCATCTCCTGACCGTTAAGATTCAACCGTCTTCGCCCTGTAATCCCTAATTTATCGGGATATTTCATCAATTGCCATTATGGAGTATCACGCTCTTTTAGTATGATCCCTGATTTTTCGCCCTGCAGTTATGATTCCGTAACTGTTATGATCTCATAACTGTTACTCCTAGCCGGGTGTTTTTAAAGTAAAACAGTTTTCGTGGAGAAACCCGTATATGACCGAGATATTGTTCAGTCGGACGATCATTTGGCCATACAATTACTCGGCCCTATCATTCGATAACCGATGTATTACTCGGTTCGTTGCGCTTAAGCTCGGCCTCCGAATTATAGCTCGGTATATATGAGCCCGGAAAGAGGGAAAGCTTCAAAAGGGCGTCCATCCACCTCGGACTTGTAATCTCGGCATACTCATTTTGGCCCGCACACTAGCCCCCCGAGCCTCGAGTCCACTCTGGATGAGAGGGTTCTGAATCGTGTGGTCGACTAAAAACTGGCTTTTTGAATTTAGATCGCTCCATTTCCTTAAGGATTCCAGAACCTTCCCATAGGCTCTTTGACGTTTTGGTTTCTGAAACGGTAAGGTGCTTTCACGTACAACTGCGTGCAGTGTTATTTAATGCTGCGTCTTTTCGTCAGCCAAATCACGCTCCCCAATGGTGACGATTGGCTCCCCCAAAGTCATGATTATTTTGCTCATTTTCGAGGAGGAGTATACGTATTGGACTTGGGTGCTCATCCTTTTGTTCCAACCTACCTCCGCTTTTCATTTTCTCTGAATCTCTTCGTCGTTTTGGCCTCCTTTTCCTTGCCCCTTCCGTCATTTTTTCAGGTACGCCCTCTTCTGTGTTTTTCCCTTTTCTCAAGTACTTCACACTATTCTATACCTTTCCTTCCTACCATGAGTTCAAACCGAGGATCCGAGGCATCGGCTGGGTCGTCCTCTCATCGAATCATGATTGAGAGGGAAGTTCTGGGCATTGGAGAAGAACCTTCACCATCGCACTCTTCCTTCCCTAGCACAGAATTGAATTTTCATCCGGCTGACTTTCCGACCGAAAGGGAGGCTTCATCTTCGGCTACTGCTGTGCAAATGGCCGTCCAAAACCCCAGAAAGGTCACTTCCAGAGTTCGGAGAGACCCAGTTCCTGATATTCGGCTTCCGGGATATTATTGGGTAAAAGGAGAAGTTGGATCTTACCATTCTAAATTTCGGACTGCCGAATCCATTGTGGAGCTGAGGAAGTCGATTTCTCTGGCTAGCACACAAACAGAAGAGGCTGTGATTGCCGAGCCGTGTGCTGAAGATGAGCACGTGTTCTTATCTGCGTTGCCGGTACAAACGCATTTTACATACATGTACAGAACATTATTTGAATCATTGGGAATTGGTCTTCCTTTCTCGGAGTTCGAGTGTGCTGTTTTAAGGGCGCTGAACGTCGCTCCGACTCAGCTTCATCCCAACAGTTGGGCGTTTCTGAAAGCTTTCGAGGTCCTGTGCGGAAGATTAAATATGACACCGACCGCCCTAAAATTTCTCTACTACTATCAAATCCGATTTGGAAATAAAATCGGCTGGATTTCCCTTAGTGGTATGAATAAGAAGGGGATAATCGGTCCGTATACCTAGTCATATAAAGACTTTAAAGGAAGTTTCTTCAAAGTGCGCCCAGCCGAGGGATTCTCGGACATGTTCTTCGATGAGGAGGGGCGGCCCAGGTTTCCTCTTTATTGGACTCGAACTCCGATTAAGTTCCACTCCTGGAGTTACGAGGATATGTCGGCATCCGAAAAGGAGGATGTCGGCAAGTTAAATAAATTACCTCGTCCTCTAAACTGCAAAATCCTACTTAGGCTTCCTTACTCTTCAACTCCTAATAAAGATTTTAAACTTGAGTGCTGATTTTCTTTTATCTTGTGCTACCATACTTACTTCAGCTTCTAATATATGTTTTCTATTTTGCAGTGGTGATGGGGAAGTTTAACTGGCGTTCGATAAAACACATGGCCCCATTAGCAGGACCAAGTGCCGAGAAGTCGCAGGCTTACCCTGATAAAGAAGAGCGAGGTCGTGCCGAAGTAATAGCAACAACTGAAGTTGTTGAAATTCCTTCCTCTTCACGAAGCCCCCCGAGCAAACGTGCTCGACTTCTGACCACCGACGAGGAGCTTGTATCTTCAGCTCACCAATCTCTCCTGCCTTCTCCTGTTAGACGCTCACCTTCAGGCATTGATCCAAACATTGCCAAGCTTTTCAAGAGTAGCGTTCTGGAAATAGGTGACAAAGAGACCTTGCAGCGATTGGGTCCCAAGGCTGTTTTGGAA
Organism: Adenanthera pavonina; assembly: GCA_026686845.1. Classification (NCBI taxonomy): domain Eukaryota; kingdom Viridiplantae; phylum Streptophyta; class Magnoliopsida; order Fabales; family Fabaceae; genus Adenanthera; species Adenanthera pavonina. Next base: position 38,463,297 of record JAIVEN010000010.1, read on the forward strand.
TCCATGTCGGCTATATGCCTGCGTGCTGCTAACATGGCCTCGTTTTGTGGGGAGGAATTTGAGGAAAGCGACCGCCGTCTGAAAGCTGCTAAGGCCGAGCTTCTGGAATTAACCAACGCGAAGGATAAGGCTTCCTCGGAGCTTGCCGAAGCTTCAAAGTCTCAAGCAGCTCTTCTTCGGCAGGTTGAAGAACTGAGAGGGTCCCTCGCTACTGCCGAGATGAAAATGCAAGTGGTCGAGAAGGAGCGGGATGCCCTGATGACTGAGGTTGCTTGGGCAAAGAACGTTGAAGCCGAATCCTCGGCCCTTGCTGCTAATTTGCAGAAGGATTTGGAACAAGCAAAGAAAAAACAGGCCGAGCTTGAGGCTGACGTTCAGGAAGCCGTGCAACAAATAATGAAGGAGCACGTAGAGGGCTTCCATAAGGCACTTCGTCAAGTGCATCTTTTCTTGCCGAAAATTGAGCTCTCGGCATTTGATGTAAATAAAGACGTCAAAGATGGTATGCTTGTGGATGAGGAAGAATTGTAGGAAATGTTCCTACAGCTTCGGACTGCCCATCTCCTTGACTGTCTATTTCTTTTCTTTACTTTGATGTATTGTTCAGACTTATTTCAAATCTATAGTAACAATCTTTTGTTGGTTCCTGACGACCTAACCGCGCTCTCGACCAAGATTTAATTTAACCTCTTGGTTCATTCTTAACCGAGTTTATGATAGAAACCTTGGTTCATATTTGACCAAGTTTCAATTCCCCGATTCAAACTTGACCAAATTTAATTCGAGTGCCCGGTTCAAACTTGACCGATTTTAATTCGAGTGCCCGGTTCAAACTTGACCGATTTTAATTCGAGTGCTCGGTTCAAACTTGACCGAGATAGATGAATGTAATGACAAAGAATACTCAGTTCAAACTTGACCGAATTTTATTCGAATGCTCGGTTCATACTTGACCGAATTTTTAACAAATTTTTGGTTCAGACTTGACCAAATTTAATTAGATTGCTCGGTTCATACTTGACCGAGATAGATGAATGTAATGACAAAGAATACTCGGTTCAAACTTGACCGAATTTTATTCGAATGCTTGGTTCATACTTGACCGAATTTTCAACAAATTTTTGGTTCAGACTTGACCAAATTTAATTCGATTGCTCGGTTCATACTTGACCGAGATAGATGAATACAATCGTGACAAAGAATTTCCTTTATTGAAGTAGGTAGGCATGCCTCATCAAAACCTTCTCGGCCAAAACCCTTTTTAACAAATCTTTTGGGACAAAAGACCGAGTTAGGAAAAAGAGTACCTTGCCCTCCTTGCATACATCAACTAACTAAAATAATTTTTGAGGTAAGATGCATTCCATGTCCTAGGGATTGCTTCTCCTGACAGCTTTTCTAATCTATATGATCCGTTGCCCAACGCTTCAGTAACCCGGTAAGGTCCTTCCCAATTTGCAGCTAGTTTTCCCTCGCCGATGTTCTTCCTTGCTTCACTTTGCTTTCTCCAAACGAGGTCTCCACTGACAAAACTTCTTGGCTTAAGCCTAGAATTATAACGCCGAGCCGCTCTTTGCTTACAAGCTTCTTCTTGTATACGTGCATTTTCCCTGACCTCTTCGGATAGATCTAGTTCAACTTCCATGTTTTCCTGGTTCATATGTTGGTCGGGAAATATTCGCCTAAAGGACGGCTCTCCCACTTCCACCGGGATCATTGCGTCTGCTCCAAAAGTCAACCTAAAAGGAGTTTCTTTGGTGCTTGACTGAGGTGTGCAGCGATAGGCCCAGAGGATGCTCGGCAATTCCTCGGCCCAAGCCCCCTTCGCCCTTCCCAATCTCTTTTTGAGTTCTCCGAGGATAACCTTGTTCGCCGCTTCTGCCTGTCCATTAGTTTGGGGATGCTCGACCGAAGACACTCGATGCTTGATACCGAGCTGTTCATAGAATTGCTTCAAGTTTCCATCAATAAACTGCCTTCCATTATCTGTAATTACCGAGTGAGGAATCCCATACCGACAGATAATATTCCTCTATACGAATTTCCGTACTTGCTGTGCCGTGATCTTAGCTAATGATTCCGCCTCAATCCATTTAGTGAAGTAGTCTATGCCTACTAGTAAGAACTTGACTTGCCCTTTGCCCATCGGAAATGGTCCGAGAATATCCATTCCCCAGATCATGAATGGCCACGGAGACGTCATTGTGTGTAATTCTTCTGGCGGTGCATGGTGCAGACTACCAAACCTTTGGCACTCATTACACTTCTTACTATACTCGGTGCAATCAGCTCGCATAGTGGGCCAATAATAACCGGCCCGGATTACTCTTGCTGCCATAGATCTTCCACCAGTATGCATCCCACACACTCCTTCATGGATTTCGCTCATAACATACTTCGCCTGTTCAATAGTGAGACATTTTAAAAGGGGAGTTGAGAATCCTCGCCTGTATAAATCTCCTCCCATTATTATGTAATGGGAAGACTTCATCTTCAACCTTCTCGCTTCATTCTGGTTGCTGGGTAAGGTCCCTTCGGCCAGATAGTTCCAAATAGGGGTCATCCAATCCCGATCCGAGCTGTCTCCGACCATAACCTGATCAAGATCAACACTGGGCTGATGTATTGTTTCCCTAATGATCGTCTCATGTTGCCCGAGTTTCTTGACATTAGCCAATCTAGATAGCAGGTCAGCTCGAGAATTCTCTTCTCTTGGAATATGCTCAATCGCAAATTCTTGAAAGCATTCAGCCAATCATTTTACCTTGTCCAAATACCTTGCCAGCTGTGGATCTTTAGCCTGGTAAGCTCCCGAGACTTGTTCAGAAACTAACTGTGAGTCACTCCGACACCTTACCTGCCTCGCTCCCACCTCTTTAGCTAATTTTAAACCCGCAATGAGAGCTTCGTACTCGGCCTGGTTGTTCGTGACTGAGAAATCGATTTTGAGAGACTGCTCCAAAGTTAATCCACCAGGTCCTTCAAGAATGATTCCCGCTCCGCTCCCCTTAGTGTTGGAGGAGCCATCTACGTAAAGTATCAATCGGGCCTCGTCCTTGGAATCGACGGATGGAGTAAGTTCAGCGACGAAATCAGACAGACATTGCGCCTTAATTGGCCCTCTAGGCTCGTTTCTTATGCCGAATTCTGACAACTCAATAGACCACGAGATCATTCGTCCAGCTAATTCGGGTTTCCTCAGGACCTGCTTTACGGGGTGGTCGGTTTTCACAATAACCTCGTGACTTTGAAAATAAGGTCGTAACCTTCTTGCCGATGTGACCAGAGCCAAAGCTAACTTTTCGATAGTCTGATACCTTGTTTCTGCTTCGTGCAGTATTCGGCTGATGAAATATACAGGTATCTGCTGCTTGCCGATCTCTTGTACCATCACCGAGCTTATTGCATGATCAGTTACCGACATATACAGTAGCAATTCTTTATTGGGGGTCGGCCGATTAAGAATCGGTGGTGCCGAAAAGAAGCCTTTGAAATTCTGAAACGCCTGCTCGCATTCCTCATTCCACTCGTACCGCGCGACCTTCTTAAGCAACTTGAAGAACGGCCTAGCTTTCTCTGCTAACCTTGGTATAAAACGTGATAGTGAAGCTAGTCGCCCTGTCAGTTTCTGCACTTCTTTTATGTTGTGGGGGCTTCTCATGTCAATAATAGCTCGGCATTTATCGGGATTGGCTTCAATTCCCTGATGTGTTAACATAAATCCTAAGAACTTCCCTCAATTTACTCCAAATACACATTTCTCAGGATTTAACCTCATGTTGTACTTCCGTATTCTTCCGAACACCTCCCCAAGGTCGGCAGCATGTTTAGAAGGATCTTCAGACTTCACTACCATGTCGTCAACATACACTTCAAGGTTTCTCCCAATCTGATCCTGAAATATTTTATCCATCAACCGTTGGTAGGTAGCCCCAGCATTCTTCAATCCAAACGGCATCACCTAATAACAATAATTAGCATTCTCAGTCATGAACGTCGTTTTCTCATCGTCAGGGGGGTACATCCTTATCTGATTATACCCGGAGTAGGCATCCAAAAAATTAAGCAGACCACACCCTGACGCTCCATCTACAAGCCGATCTATGCTCGGGAGGGGGTATGTATCTTTCGGGTATGACTTGTTTAGGTCGGTGTAATCCGTGCACATTCTCCACCTTCCATTTGCCTTCTTCACGAGCACCACATTGGCCAACCACGTTGTATACTCAATCTCTCAGATGAACCCAGCATCAATCAACTTTACAGTTTCTTCCCTCATTGCCTTCCGCCTTTCCTCGCCTACCCGCCTTTTCCTTTGCACTATCGGCTTAGCTTCAGGGTACACCGCAAGTTTGTGGCATAAAAAATTTGGATCTATTCCCGGCATATCTGAAGAAGTCCATGCAAACAAATCAGCATTGTCCTTCAACATCTTTGTTATCTGCTCCTTGATCTCACCCCCAAGTTTACTTCCTAGGCTAGTGCATCGGTCTTCACCGGCGAGCTGAAATTTCTGTAATTCTTCGATAGGCCTTGGCCTTTGGTCATGCGCATCAAGTCGAGGATCAAGCTCCACCAAGTTTACTGATGCTGTATCCTTTTTCATACGTTCACTGCCACCAACCACCCTTCCCCTGGTGACTTTCAGACTATCCACATAACATTGTCTTGCAACCTTTTGATCAGCCTTTATTGCGACTATGTCCCCGGTGATCGATGGAAACTTCATTGTAAGATGCAATGTGGAAACCACGGCGCCGAGCTCATTTAACGCAGGTCGACCTATCAAAATATTGTAAGAAGTTATTGCATCAATTATAAGGTATCTGACCATAATGGTTTTTGATCAGAGATCTCCACGGAAGGTGGTCAACAGCTCCACGTATCCTCGGGTATGAACCTGTTCTCCTGCAAAGCCGACTAACGGGTCGGGATAAGGCTTGATCGTTTCCTCAGGTATCCCAAGCTTCTGGAAAGTGGAATAATACAAGATATCCGCGGAGCTCCCCTGGTCTATCAGTGTCTTTCTGACGACATAATTGGCCACCTCCACTGAAATCACCATGGGGTCGTCCTGATTAGGATCAACTCCCTCGAAATCCTCATCCGAAAAGGTGATGGGCGGAGAACTCCGGGGCACTCGGTGCATCGTCGCATTTACCGCCCGAATGTTCCTCAAGTGTCTTCTCCTGGCCGAGCTGGTTGCTCCTCCTCCGGCAAACCCTCCTGCTATAGTATTGATAACCCCTCTGATTCTGTTCCCTTCCCTGCTTCGAGTGTCGTCTGGCTGCACTCTTTCCTTATTCGGTTGCCGAGGTTCCTCTTGACCTCGGGTCTGACCTCTACCACGACCTCTTCCACTATAAGAAGGTCGACTTCCGTGACCCCTCTGTATAAAGTTGCCGAGATGCCCGGCCTGGATCAGTTCCTCAATCTTGTCTCGTAATGTCCAGCACTCCTCGGTGGTGTGACCATAATTGCGATGGTACCTGCAATGCTTTGACTGATCCGCCATCTCCGGGGTATGTCCGGGAACTGGGAGCCGTATCAATTCGGTATTGCAGGCTTCTTCCAAAATTCGAGCACGGTTGGTGTTTAGTGGAGTATAGAAGTCATACTTCAGTCCCCGACTAATACCTTCTCTCTTAAACTTCCCCTTTTCTAACGTCGGCCTCAGACTTCCACGGCTGCTTGATTCAGTTTGCTTGTCAAGATCAGTCCTGACCCTATTTCTATACTTTGACACCTCCTCCATTTGTATATATCCAGCTGCACGATTTCTAAGCTCATCCATGTCAGCAGGTGGTTTTCGACATAGGTGGTCGGCAAACGGCCCCGGCTTGAGAGCCATCAGCATCGTGTGCATAGCTACCTCAGGATTTAGATCCCGGATCTTTACCGAGACTGATGAGAAGCGCTCCATAAAACTCCTTACGGATTCATCCTTCTCCTGTCGCAAGTTTACCAACGCAGCCGAGGTAAGCTGGTGAGGTCGGCTGGTAGCGTACTGCGTGCTGAATTTATTGACCAAGGTTTCAAAACAATCAATAGATCGTGATGGGAGTCGGGTATACCAACTCAGAGCCGCTCCTTTCAAGGACGTAGGGAAAACCCTACATAAAACTGCATCCTCATTTGTAAACAGATTCACCTGCGTAACATACGCATCCACATGCTCATTAGGATCAGTAGTACCGTCATATCTTTCTAAATTTAAACCCTTCCATCCCTTTGGCAATGGCGTCTCCATGATACCATCAACGAACGGATGTCTCCGGGCAGCCTGCTTGTCCCCTCGCAAATTGTCAATGTTGGTCTCTGAATGGTGTGTTTCCTCCAGTCGGCTTCCTTGATAATGTGACCGCTGAGCTTCCCTGTTGATATTCCCCCGTTCCCCTCCTCGATGAAGAGAAGTACCTTCATGATAGCGTTCCTGCTCCAACTGTCTGTTCCTCTCACGCATCTCCTCGTTCTCTTTTCTTAATACCTCCATCTCCTCACGCATTGCCCGAATGACAGGGTGGTCCTCCAAAGAAGGCCTGTCTTCAGAACGTCGTTCTCCTGCAGCCGCACTGCTTCTGGTTCGCACCATAATCCTTGGTGGTGGTGGGATAGTTTTCCTCGGCCTCACGGTGGGCGCCAAAAATGTTCCGTCCAAAAAAACTGAGAAACTATAATATTCCGTCAAAAACCAAGAAACTATTCCACCTCCCGAATGCAGTGCCCCCCTTTACCTTTATCTTTTTTCCTTTTATTCACCATCTCCTGACCGTTAAGATTCAACCGTCTTCGCCCTGTAATCCCTAATTTATCGGGATATTTCATCAATTGCCATTATGGAGTATCACGCTCTTTTAGTATGATCCCTGATTTTTCGCCCTGCAGTTATGATTCCGTAACTGTTATGATCTCATAACTGTTACTCCTAGCCGGGTGTTTTTAAAGTAAAACAGTTTTCGTGGAGAAACCCGTATATGACCGAGATATTGTTCAGTCGGACGATCATTTGGCCATACAATTACTCGGCCCTATCATTCGATAACCGATGTATTACTCGGTTCGTTGCGCTTAAGTTCGGCCTCCGAATTATAGCTCGGTATATATGAGCCCGGAAAGAGGGAAAGTTTCAAAAGGGCGTCCATCCACCTCGGACTTGTAATCTCGGCATACTCATTTTGACCCGCACAGTATCATTGCAATCATTTGATTGATTTGATTCTCTCGTCTTATGTTAATGGTTTTGTTTTCTTGCCGAAAACCTCAAAACAAGATAATGTTACACTAGGAAACAACACGGCAGCAATCAAACATGGCTGGATGCCGAGTTCTCTAAGGATTGAACTATATAAATCTATTTACCTGGTCAGTGGAATCCTGAAGGTCCTACTCTTAAACACCAATCTCCCACACTACTTTTGCACAATATTTAGAGTGATGGCAATAATTAAATAGAGGAAATTATATTTAAGGATGAAATTAACCACAAAGAAAGGCTTGTGACTAATCAAAAGTGTTTAAAATTGGAAGATTGAGTAGTAGAAGTGAAAAAATAAATATTTAAAGATTAATTAACCATGATTTGCATGATAATTTAAAAGAAACAATGCCTTAATTTGGTCTTGAATATTGTTTAACTATATTAGTGACATGCACTAATCTGGTCTTGAATTTTTTTTTAATATTTTGAATAAATAATTAATAATCAATGCCCAAGGTCGGACATTAAATTGCCAATTTCCTTGACTATTTATGCACAATATTTAGAGTACGTAGTAATAAAAGTAAATCACACCAAACTAGCTCCATAAAAGATACTGATGCTACCAATATAGTCTAGTATTTTGTTAAAAAATATTAGTAATGCAGGGAGTTCATTTCTTTCAGAATAATTTCGCACTGCCACCATACCTATATATATATATATATATATATAATATCATATAACAGAATGATAGTGGAGAGATTTTATAACTGGTTGACTTCTCCTGGGTTGGGTTCCGAGTAGTGTAGTTTCCAGACATGCAATAATTATTTCAGATTATGATGCAGTCCTCGTTTCCTGTTGGAACCGACTTCCATAGTTCAATACCTTGAGTATAGGGAGCAGCAGATGAAACGTGAAGAGATAGAAGAGTTTTTGGATGAGTTAGCTTTGGCTAGCGTTGAGACCAGGCCGAGAGTTCGCAGATTCAATGAAATCAAAACCCCACCTATTGCCTCCCGTAGCGTTTCTGCGAAAGCAGGGAAAAGAATTCAGAAATAAATGGGTCATCAAATAATTTATTTTGTGTAATGTTTAAAATCCATCATTTGGAGGATTATAGTTAAACCTACTTTCCTTCTCATTGTTTTCTTGAATTGACCTTTTCTATAATTAGGTCTTCTATGCATTGAGAATAAGATAAAAACGAGTTTTATTTGTGTGTCGTATTTTGTTTAATGGATGATTAGGATGGTTAAGGATGGCCTCTCAGAGCCCATCATTTATCATCCCGCTCCCTCTTAATAATATTTTCTAAATAATGGTCCAACCCATAAATTCATTTCATTTTATTTTCTTTTATCCTAAAAAAACTCTCAAACACACTTTTAATCTTTTCTCAAATCTAAGGGAGAGATTTTAATATTATTTTATTTGATTTAGGAGAAAATGTAAGAAAAAATAAATAAATATAAATGAAATTTATCATTTTCTCTCCAAAACCCCCCACTTAAAAGGGATGGGAAGGAACTACTTGTTGAGCCAAAAAAAAGAAAAATTTTAATTTTTCCTCCTTCCCTCCAATTCCCTCCACTAGGGTTAATGTTAATCATGTTTCTTATCATCTATTCATGACATTGTGATGGATTATTTATGCATTCTCGGTGACTCATTGTGATATTCAATTGCTAGTGTTTTTAATAATGTTAAGAAAATAGAATTCATTGATCGAGGTACCAATTTATGATTCACGGACTGAATTGATCTGGAAATTGACTCAACTGTAATTGAATTAATATATTTTCTATTATCTATAGATATTAAAAAAATATATAATAAAATTAATATAATAATTACGAAAAATTGAATTTAATTTATAATACACAACTCTCATTAAATTTGGGTCATGTATAAATATCTAACGCACATACAAATTTGAACATATGAAAAAAAAAATACAAGTAAAGGACAATATTTTCCTGCCCCGGAGATTCCACAAATAACAAAATTTATGAGCAAAGAGACATCACAACTAGCTAGCTGCATTACTAATCAAGGAATTCTCCATAATCCTCAATTTCCATCGTAGCTCATACCAGAGGGTAATCACAACATGCCAGTAAATGAGTACAGGTACAGAATACATATACCATTTGGGGCTACAATGAAACTGATTAATTGGCAGAAGGTAGAGAAGGGGTTACCTCATAAACAAGAGTGCTGTAGGATGCGTTGGTTATGGAGGATAAGACAAAAAGGTTACATCTACTGGATGATTTTGATATGGAATTAGCTCTGAAGAGTTCCCTTGATGGTCAGAATGAAAAGGCATTGTAACTTCTCTCATAATAATAGAAATATTTATAAAATTTATTATATTTTTGTAACTATTATTTTATAATGTTATATTTTGTTATCATTTTTAAATCATAATATGAAGATATTTTTTTTCTTAAAATCATCTTTTTTAAAATTTTAGTTTACTTTTCATTTCATTTTATTCTGGAAACAATTTTTCCTTAATGAGGCAGAAAACGTGAATACGGGTTGGAGGAGAAAATGTTTATAAAGATTTTTTACATTTAAAGTCAACTAGATTTAATTTCATCCTAGCGTCATTAATTTTGATGTGTGAAGAAGAATAAACTTAAGAAAAATATTTATATGTTTTTCTTTACGTATTTTTTATGTTATTTTTTAATTAAAAATATACATGTTAATTATTTTTAATATATTATAGATTTAGTCATTAATTATATATGGAAAGTATTAACTCCTTGAACTTAAAAAAATTTTAAAAATCTAAATGTTAAATTTTAATTAAAAAATATCATAAAAACATATTAAAAAAGTATATAAATTTAGTCCTAAACTTAAATTATTACTCCCTCTAATTCTTAATAAAAGACCATTTTAACCGAATCACGTGAATTAAGAAGGGGAGTTAAAACTAATTAACTACCTTGATTTCTCAAAAAATCCTAACATTTTTCCAAAACTACCCTTATTTAATTTCTCTCTTTTTCTCTTTGAATACATTAAATAGAGGCATTTTTTGGAAATGTATAATAAATATCACCTCGTATATTGTAAAGAATCTTATATTCAGGATCAAGGTAAAAGATCCTATATATAGGACTGAAGGAAGTATCATCTTTAGTAAGAAAGAACAATTTTGAGGAATTTGCATTCGGTGTGATGAGCACCCCAAGCTCATCAGCTATAGAAAATCTGGACCGTCCACATTTAATCTGGACAATCTAGATTTACAGTTTCTTATTTTAATTTTTTTACATAATAATAATATTTTTTAAAAAACTAACCCTTATAAAATTATTTTTATTTTATATTTTATATTTAATAAAATAAAAATATATTAAAAATATAATTATAAAATATAATTAAATCTGAACAGTCCATATTTGATATGACGGTTCAGACATATGTGATGAGCACGAATGTGGTCTCCAATTTTGAGAAAAATGAAAAAAAAGAAAGGAATGAAGGAAGGATTTCATAAAAATATTATTTTTTATTTATAAAAAGTTTAAATGATATATACCAAATAAAATTTATAAAAATTTTTCTCTATCTTTTTTTTTATAAAATTTTTTTTTTATGTATACCAATCCTGGCCCCTACATCTATTTTTCTTTTAGCCGCTGTCCGATACAAAGCCGTACATATACAGAGATCCAGCCATGGACACGGAAGAGAATCAGAGTTATAGTGTACATTTCGCTTAATGGACCACCAATTAGCCTGTTTTAGAAAACAAAAAATAATTAATATGAGCCCATGAAGTAAAATTGTTCACAAAATTTTCCACAAAATCTTAGTTTGATGTGAACTTTTTTGAAGTATCAACTTATTCTTTTAAACACAATATAATATAGCAAACAGCTTCAATTCACTCTTTTCTTTCTTCTTCTTGTAAAAGTGAAACTGCGCGCCCGGTAGAACTCACAGAATAAAGGAAGCCAACGCGAGAAAGATTGAAGAGAAGAAGGCATCTCAATCCCAAAACTCTTATTCATCTTGCAGCTGTAATTCTGGCCAGCGCGGGAGGGGTTTGATTGAATGCTAGTGTGGTCCTTTGAAGAGTTACTTTCCTTTTTTTTCCTCATTCTATGACAGAAATCTTCGTACAAACACATCCTAATCTTTTTCTCATTGCTTCGATTCTCCAATGTACTCTAGCCTTAGGTGCTCTTGATACCTGGAAAAGAACAGTATGAATGATCTTTTTCGGAAATTGTTCGAAAATGAGTCCAAGTTTTGGAGTTTTGCGGGGGGTGCGTCAGCCATAATTGGCCTGGTTTGTTTTGCTTTGAGCCCCACCTTCATCAAGTTAATTGGAGGGTGGAATTTTCTCCGTGTCCTTATTTATGTGGTGGTCAGTTTAGTTATCCTGTGCTTCGCCTTGTTAGCCAAGAGAATTCCAGTTTCAGAGAGATTCCAAAGTCATGTGATGGCTTTAAGTTTTGTTCTGACCAGTTTGATCACCTCTCTGCATGATAAATTCCTGGGTGGAAAACCAGACAAATTGATCACTGCCTCGTATGCTTCATTTGCTTTGACATCGCTGTCCATGTCAAGGAAGTTTGAGTTCGGATTCGAAACAGGGCTCTTCTCTTTTTTCCTGGCAATGTGTATTACAGAACTTATCAAGATGAGCTGGAATTTCTCTCCGATCATAGTTGTCTGCTACGTCCTCATTGTTCTTCGCCACTATTCAGACTCCCAATCACAGAGTGGCGAAAATGGGTATCTTCCCACTCATGTTGATCCTGCAAATCAAGCAACCAATGGAGACATCAATCGGCAGGTCTTTCACGAGTTTTCCAGCAAAATATTAAAGAAACTGAACTTGAGATGAAACATTGTTACTTCAATTAACATGTATCATGCTTCAGGTTTTTTTTTTTCTTTACAGACGCAACATTACCTAAGGATCGGGATAGTTTCAGGGGAAAGCATAGCTAGGGACCATGAACAAAACGGGGAAGACAGGACAAGTTCAAATTTGTCTTTTCAAGCTGTAGGTGTTCAAATCCAGTATCCACTATAAATATTCGTTTTATTTGTTTGATTCTCTTGTGTTAATTGACTGAACAGATATTATTTTCATACAGAGGCATCATTCCCCAGGATTTGAAGTTTCAGGGGAGAGCATAGCTACAGACCATGAACAAAATGGTGAAGAAGACGGGACAAGTTCATCATTTCAAGCTGTAGAAGACTAATTTCAGTACAAATACATTGATTTTAATTTATTGATTTTATCCCCAGTCTTATGTTAATGGTTTTGATTTTTTGTAGGAACTCTCAAACCAAGATAATGTTTCTTCAGTAAACAACATGTTAACAATTGAAAACGACTTGATGCAGCGTTCTCCTGAGCATAATTTTAATCCACAACACCTAACAGGGGAATCCCTAAGGTCCTACTCTTAAACACCTTATCTCCTACACTTTTAATGGCTATGCGCAATATTTAGAGTCATTGTGATAATAATTAACTTTAACTTACACAACTTAAAAGATACTAATGTGAATCTAGTCTTGAATATCTTTTCCTTATAACTCTTTCTTTTTGGGTGGAAAAAGAAACCTAATAAGGTGAAGTACCTGGGAAATCAAGAAGTATAGTCCTGGATATCTAACTTAATAAGGGAGGACAAGATAAAATTTGTTCATGCATTATTAGTATGTTAATTATTTTTAGTCATTGATGGGCAATATGTTTTGAAATAGCATCTCATGAGATGCTTCATTCTAATTGAGTACCATAACAGTACTGTAAGAGAATAATAAATCTCACAAGGTCCATGTTAGGTAGGGTATGGGAAAATTTTAGACATGGGAAAAATCAGTTTCTTGAGTATTTATGAAAAAATACATGAACAAGTATTACTGTTGATTTAAATATAAAATTCATGAGTTATTTAATTCTATCAAACGTAGGATTTGTTTTTATTTTTTCATTCACATTCGATTTTAACAAGAGACAAGAATTTCTACTTTGACTTCTAGTAATAAGTCATTCAATATAACAAAAGAAAATAATTGTAATAAGCATGGTGTTATATGGTGTCTTGCAGGAGGAGGAAGATAAATGGAATCCAAAATGTGAGTCAATCAGTTATGACCCTATTGAAGATATATCTTCCCAATTTGAGATCGTTCCCACTAGAAATAGATTTGACTGCTTGCAATTGCAGGAACTCTCTGACCAAGAAGATGATGCTTCTTCAAGAACCCCACCACAATCCCCAAGGTCCTACGTACTCTTAAATACCCTTACTTTTTTATTATTGATTATATGTTTATAAATATTGCTCAATATTTTTTATTTTTTATTTTTGTGTTTTTAAAGTAAGGACACAATATCCTTTTTTTTTTTCATTTAATTCTAGTTTGTGTACAAACCTTAGATGCAGAAAAAAAAAATTCGAAAAAGAAAACTTAGATATTTAAACTTATTTATGCATCACTTTTTTACTCCATTCCATTCCACATCATTTCATTAATACTTAAAATTCTTGTTTCCAATCAAATAAGAATATGTGTTTTTTTTTTTACACACCATTTTATGCAACATTCCCCCAAGGATTGGAGAAGTATCAGAGGAAAGCCTATCATCTAGGGACGATTAGTAGAATAACAAAGAATAACTTTCTACATACCTCAGAGTTCTTAGCCTCTTTGACAATTGGCCATATGTAGGTGACTAAATTCAGTATAAATACTTCCATTTTATTGATTTGATTCTCTAGTCTTATAGTAATAAAAAAATAGTTGTTAATGGATAATAATGATAGAGATGAAATAGATATTTCACATTTTGATTGTTATGTGATGGAAAAAGATTCATTTTTCTTAGTATGAAAAATGGAGCCTAAGATCACCAACAAGGTCCTCACATGGTAAATAGCTGGGTTTCTTAAACATGTTGTCATGGATTCAATCTCTAACTATGTGAATGAAGAAGACCTTTTTTGGGAGACACAAAATCTACTTCGGTGATCTCTATATCTTGAAGGGAATAGTCTTCGGTTGTGACATAAAAAATGGGGCCTAAGGTCCAACTATTAAACACCTATCTCCTATAATGTTTTTCTTGGACAGATTATCTCCTTGACTGTATATACTAATGTTATGTGTGTTGGTATTACCAGATGGGCAGCAGTAAGGGACTTAATTGCAAAAGCTCTGGAGGGACAACTTGCACCATCACAGCAAGAGGTGATTACTATTAGTCAGTAATGCTACCATGCCAATTCGTGCTAATGATGCATCAATATTTAATTATTATGGACATGAGTAACACTTGTAGAAGTCACGAATTTATATCTAGTTTTCTGTGTCCTGAATTCTAATTTTGTACATGTTACTTTGATTCAATATCTGTCCCATGAATTCAAACAACTTTTACAAAGATTGGCTATATTGTGTCTGTGGACAATGGACAAGGAGAAAGATCGGTTTTTGGTCAATCTGGATCATTTGTTCTGAACTTGGAAGAATTGGCTGAAAATTTTTGTCAGATCATTTGATTTGTACCAAAGAAAAAAAAATTAGGGTTTACTTGAATGACCTTCCAAATTCGGATAACAGATATTGATTGCTGCAACCTGCATCATGCCTGTGTGAAAAGTGATACATGTTCCTTAATCTGTATGACTTCAACTGTTTGACACAGAATCAGATGTTTGCGCTTTTGTTATACAGCAAGTTCTGGTGGAGCTGGCAAATGATCCAAAGCTTGTCTATCATTGTGGACTAACACCCAGAAAGCTGCCAGTAAGTTTTCCTGTAATCATTCTAGCAAATCATTTCACTTGCCAGGTCTTCATATTTTATTCTTGTTTCTTTTTATCAGGAATTGGTGGAAAACAATCCCCTTATTGCAGTTGAAGTTCTAACTAAGTTGATAAATTCTCCAGAAATTGCAGAGTATGCATCCGTCCATTGACATACTACCTGCTTGCTGTTCTCATAAGTGATGCTCCCGATCTCATTTGTTTTCTTTATTTCTACTTGACTAATTATGTGTACAGATACTTCACAGTACTCCTTAATATGGACATGAGTCTTCATTCTCTGGAAGTCGTGAACAGGCTTACAGGAACAGTTGAACTTCCTGCTAAGTTCATTCACGAGTACATAACTAATTGTATGTCATCCTGTGAGACCATCAAGGTGCCTCCATGAACCTTTCATTTTCTGCAGAACCTAAACACTGATTTTGCACAAAAGATATTATCCTGAATCTGACATGCTGATATGCTAATTTTAAGTAATTGGGATCCTGCTCTGTTCTTAAATGTTGGTAGATTATGTAAGAATATGAGAATGGGTTAACGGCATCCTGTTTTGCTTATCTTGCAAATAGCACTAGCAAGTTCTATGGAGAGGTTGCTATAATGTGCAGAGTGCTTGCTGTATTCTTGATGCATGAAAGTTACTATGCCACACCGGTAGAGTAGCACAAGGTCATGCTGCAAATGTCTAGTTGTAATTGCTATAACTTGCTATGTAGTTTAATCTTGCAACTATGAGGTTGCTTTTGTATTGTTAGATGTCTTATTTGATAGGCGTTTATTTATGGCCTCCCTTTGGTGTTTTGCTCATAATTTCTTTTGTGGCATTTCTCTGAATAAGTTTCTAATCATCAAGATCCTGACCAGATGTCCCATATTCTAATATCTTCTCAATAGGTTTCTAAGTACTTGTAAAACTAAATACATCACCCACCTACCAAATGTCACCTTAGGGTTGATCATAAAGGTTAATGGGAACTTGACTTACCATATTTTAAAGGGGAAATTGGTACTTTTGGGATGTCTTTTTTAGAGTATATTTTTAAAAGGGTCAAAAAAATGGGTTCACATTTGCTTCTTTACAAATTTAACTCTATGAATCAAATGAGTGAATAGTAACTCAATTGAGTTGGTGGGTTCAATTCTGATTTGAATTAACGATGTCTTGTCCATGGTTTTTCTTTTTGCAAATCCAAATGATCAGTGAGTTCCAAATATTGTTAATAGAATTAATTTTGAATTGAGTTCCACCCTCCCTACGTTGTGTTTAAAAACTGGCCCTCTGCTGGACATTTGTGTGGGAAGTTGAGTCTCATGATGATGTTTGTCACTTGTATACTTTCTGTTTGAACATTTTATGCAGCATTGATTGATGAAATATTCATGAGGAACTTTGACAAAAGAGTAAATAATTGTTGGGCTTGATGCTTTTGGAAATGGTTTTGTATTTGGTTATTGCGCATGCCTTTATACTACAAAGTTTTGCAGTTTTAGTTTATTTTTATTTTGCAATGATGTACTGCATCCATAGGAGTTGTATCCATAGAAAGATGCAATGCAAGCTCAATTATTCTCCCTTCTCCTATCTGTGCACTTTGTAAGTATTTTGTGGGCAGGGTGCTGCCTATTAAATTTGGCATGATTTCTGCACTTTTGCTGTGACACTAATACACATTTAAAATCTACTCTTTATCCCAGGATAGGTACATGCAGAACAGGATTGTGAGGCTTGTTTGCATTTTTCTACAGAGCCTTATTCGAAATAACATAATTAATGGTAAGTTTACTCAGTTTTGCACAAAAATATATTTCATTAAAGCAATTTAAGTATGAATGTTACGTGGCATTAGTTAGGATTGGTTAGTTATTAGTGAAAAATGTTAAGAAATAACAGTATTAACAGAACTGTGATTTTGTTCCACCGGCATCTTATCAAATTGTCATTGACTGAGGCAATGGCAATGGTTACCTTGCACATTGATCCTTTCTCCACCCTGACACGTCTCTAAGAAACTCTTAAACTTGCAAAGATGTATGATTTCGTGCAAGAATCATGGATTAGCTTGAGCCTTGGGGACTTGCTGTTCTTTATAACAGAATGTTTTCTTTCTGTTTTTGTTAATCAGAGAGCGTGTGTTACGGTAAAACTTGATCGTACATGTAGCTTATCAATTATCAACAAGCAATCATTGGATTATTGTTATCATTCTGTTTGGTGAGAAAGTATGTTCAATTAATATTTCTGTTGTCTGCATGTGTATTTTGATACATTGCTGTGCTAGGCTGAGTCATGAGAACAAAATTTTTCCTTGGTATTTCATGATGAATCCTGTTTCATTTATGGGACATCATGATATGAATTAAAGAACAATGTCCGTAGGGTAGAACACATCTGTGATAGAGCACAATTGCAGAGGGCGTTTTAAAAGGAAAGAGATTTGTCTTCTAGGCAAGAATTTGAGTACTAGTGTTATTGTGTCGAGATTGAATAAATAATTTTAGATTATTTGGTTTTCTTATAATTTCTTCATTTTTATTGTTGTTTAAAACAAAGCATTCATTCACAATGTGTATGATCGAATGGGTAAATTTTGTTAAACGCTGAATTCAACCATAACGCGGTCTCCTTTGATAGATTGTTTTATTTGCTTTAGCTAAGTTAAGCTCTTGGCTATCCGAACTTTTTTGTGCATTCTTTTGCTTTCTTTCGATTCAGCTTTGATTTGATTATTATTATTATTATTATTAATTTTATTGTACTGGTGCGTTGAACGGAAAGTGAATTTAGCACCATCTTACTGATTCTGGAAAATGATCCCATCTTGCTGCAGTGAGAGACCTTTTCGTTGACATTCAAGCCTTCTGCATTGAGTTTTCAAGGATCAGAGAGGCAGCTGCATTGTTTAGGCTTCTTAAGTCATTGGAAGGCATAGCTAGGGACCATGAACAAAATGTGGAAGACAGGACAAGTTCAAATTTGTCTTTTCAAGCTGTAGGTGTTCAAATCCAGTATCCACTATAAATATTCGTTTTATTTGTTTGATTCTCTTGTGTTAATTGACTGAACAGATATTATTTTCATACAGAGGCATCATTCCCCAGGATTTGAAGTTTCAGGGGAGAGCATAGCTACAGACCATGAACAAAATGGTGAAGAAGACGGGACAAGTTCATCATTTCAAGCTGTAGAAGACTAATTTCAGTACAAATACATTGATTTTTATTTATTGATTTTCCCCAGTCTTATGTTACTGGTTTGATTTTTTGTAGGAACTCTCAAACCAAGATAATGTTTCTTCGGTAACCAACATGTTAACAGTTGAAAATGACTTGATGCAGCGTTCTCCTGAGCATAATTTTAATCCACAACACCTAACAGGGGAATCCCTAAGGTCCTACTCTTAAACACCTTATCTCCTACACTTTTTATGGCTATGCACAATATTTAGAGTCATGGTGATAATAATTAACTGTAACTTACACAACTTAAAAGATACTAATGTGAATCTAGTCTTGAATATCTTTTCCTTATAACTCTTTCTTTTTGGGTGGAAAAAGAAACCTAATAAGGTGAAGTACCTGGGAAATCAAGAAGTATAGTCCTGGATATCTAACTTAATAAGGGAGGACAAGATAAAATTTGTTCATGCATTATTAGTATGTTAATTATTTTTAGTCATTGATGGGCAATATGTTTTGAAATAGCATCTCATGAGATGCTTCATTCTAATTGAGTACCATAACAGTACTGTAAGAGAATAATAAATCTCACAAGGTCCATGTTAGGTAGGGTATGGGAAAATTTTAGACATGGGAAAAATCAGTTTCTTGAGTATTTATGAAAAAATACATGAACAAGTATTACTGTTGATTTAAATATAAAATTCATGAGTTATTTAATTCTATCAAACGTAGGATTTGTTTTTATTTTTTCATTCACATTCGATTTTAACAAGAGACAAGAATTTCTACTTTGACTTCTAGTAATAAGTCATTCAATATAACAAAAGAAAATAATTTTAATAAGCATGGTGTTATATGGTGTCTTGCAGGAGGAGGAAGATAAATGGAATCCAAAATGTGAGTCAATCAGTTATGACCCTATTGAAGATATATCTTCCCAATTTGAGATCGTTCCCACTAGAAATAGATTTGACTGCTTGCAATTGCAGGAACTCTCTGACCAAGAAGATGATGCTTCTTCAAGAACCCCACCACAATCCCCAAGGTCCTACGTACTCTTAAATACCCTTACTTTTTTATTATTGATTATATGTTTATAAATATTGCTCAATATTTTTTATTTTTTATTTTTGTGTTTTTAAAGTAAGGACACAATATCCTTTTTTTTTTTCATTTAATTCTAGTTTGTGTACAAACCTTAGATGCAGAAAAAAAAAATTCGAAAAAGAAAACTTAGATATTTAAACTTATTTATGCATCACTTTTTTACTCCATTCCATTCCACATCATTTCATTAATACTTAAAATTCTTGTTTCCAATCAAATAAGAATATGTGTTTTTTTTTTTACACACCATTTTATGCAACATTCCCCCAAGGATTGGAGAAGTATCAGAGGAAAGCCTATCATCTAGGGACGATTAGTAGAATAACAAAGAATAACTTTCTACATACCTCAGAGTTCTTAGCCTCTTTGACAATTGGCCATATGTAGGTGACTAAATTCAGTATAAATACTTCCATTTTATTGATTTGATTCTCTAGTCTTATAGTAATAAAAAAATAGTTGTTAATGGATAATAATGATAGAGATGAAATAGATATTTCACATTTTGATTGTTATGTGATGGAAAAAGATTCATTTTTCTTAGTATGAAAAATGGAGCCTAAGATCACCAACAAGGTCCTCACATGGTAAATAGCTGGGTTTCTTAAACATGTTGTCATGGATTCAATCTCTAACTATGTGAATGAAGAAGACCTTTTTTGGGAGACACAAAATCTACTTCGGTGATCTCTATATCTTGAAGGGAATAGTCTTCGGTTGTGACATAAAAAATGGGGCCTAAGGTCCAACTATTAAACACCTATCTCCTATAATGTTTTTCTTGGACAGATTATCTCCTTGACTGTATATACTAATGTTATGTGTGTTGGTATTACCAGATGGGCAGCAGTAAGGGACTTAATTGCAAAAGCTCTGGAGGGACAACTTGCACCATCACAGCAAGAGGTGATTACTATTAGTCAGTAATGCTACCATGCCAATTCGTGCTAATGATGCATCAATATTTAATTATTATGGACATGAGTAACACTTGTAGAAGTCACGAATTTATATCTAGTTTTCTGTGTCCTGAATTCTAATTTTGTACATGTTACTTTGATTCAATATCTGTCCCATGAATTCAAACAACTTTTACAAAGATTGGCTATATTGTGTCTGTGGACAATGGACAAGGAGAAAGATCGGTTTTTGGTCAATCTGGATCATTTGTTCTGAACTTGGAAGAATTGGCTGAAAATTTTTGTCAGATCATTTGATTTGTACCAAAGAAAAAAAAATTAGGGTTTACTTGAATGACCTTCCAAATTCGGATAACAGATATTGATTGCTGCAACCTGCATCATGCCTGTGTGAAAAGTGATACATGTTCCTTAATCTGTATGACTTCAACTGTTTGACACAGAATCAGATGTTTGCGCTTTTGTTATACAGCAAGTTCTGGTGGAGCTGGCAAATGATCCAAAGCTTGTCTATCATTGTGGACTAACACCCAGAAAGCTGCCAGTAAGTTTTCCTGTAATCATTCTAGCAAATCATTTCACTTGCCAGGTCTTCATATTTTATTCTTGTTTCTTTTTATCAGGAATTGGTGGAAAACAATCCCCTTATTGCAGTTGAAGTTCTAACTAAGTTGATAAATTCTCCAGAAATTGCAGAGTATGCATCCGTCCATTGACATACTACCTGCTTGCTGTTCTCATAAGTGATGCTCCCGATCTCATTTGTTTTCTTTATTTCTACTTGACTAATTATGTGTACAGATACTTCACAGTACTCCTTAATATGGACATGAGTCTTCATTCTCTGGAAGTCGTGAACAGGCTTACAGGAACAGTTGAACTTCCTGCTAAGTTCATTCACGAGTACATAACTAATTGTATGTCATCCTGTGAGACCATCAAGGTGCCTCCATGAACCTTTCATTTTCTGCAGAACCTAAACACTGATTTTGCACAAAAGATATTATCCTGAATCTGACATGCTGATATGCTAATTTTAAGTAATTGGGATCCTGCTCTGTTCTTAAATGTTGGTAGATTATGTAAGAATATGAGAATGGGTTAACGGCATCCTGTTTTGCTTATCTTGCAAATAGCACTAGCAAGTTCTATGGAGAGGTTGCTATAATGTGCAGAGTGCTTGCTGTATTCTTGATGCATGAAAGTTACTATGCCACACCGGTAGAGTAGCACAAGGTCATGCTGCAAATGTCTAGTTGTAATTGCTATAACTTGCTATGTAGTTTAATCTTGCAACTATGAGGTTGCTTTTGTATTGTTAGATGTCTTATTTGATAGGCGTTTATTTATGGCCTCCCTTTGGTGTTTTGCTCATAATTTCTTTTGTGGCATTTCTCTGAATAAGTTTCTAATCATCAAGATCCTGACCAGATGTCCCATATTCTAATATCTTCTCAATAGGTTTCTAAGTACTTGTAAAACTAAATACATCACCCACCTACCAAATGTCACCTTAGGGTTGATCATAAAGGTTAATGGGAACTTGACTTACCATATTTTAAAGGGGAAATTGGTACTTTTGGGATGTCTTTTTTAGAGTATATTTTTAAAAGGGTCAAAAAAATGGGTTCACATTTGCTTCTTTACAAATTTAACTCTATGAATCAAATGAGTGAATAGTAACTCAATTGAGTTGGTGGGTTCAATTCTGATTTGAATTAACGATGTCTTGTCCATGGTTTTTCTTTTTGCAAATCCAAATGATCAGTGAGTTCCAAATATTGTTAATAGAATTAATTTTGAATTGAGTTCCACCCTCCCTACGTTGTGTTTAAAAACTGGCCCTCTGCTGGACATTTGTGTGGGAAGTTGAGTCTCATGATGATGTTTGTCACTTGTATACTTTCTGTTTGAACATTTTATGCAGCATTGATTGATGAAATATTCATGAGGAACTTTGACAAAAGAGTAAATAATTGTTGGGCTTGATGCTTTTGGAAATGGTTTTGTATTTGGTTATTGCGCATGCCTTTATACTACAAAGTTTTGCAGTTTTAGTTTATTTTTATTTTGCAATGATGTACTGCATCCATAGGAGTTGTATCCATAGAAAGATGCAATGCAAGCTCAATTATTCTCCCTTCTCCTATCTGTGCACTTTGTAAGTATTTTGTGGGCAGGGTGCTGCCTATTAAATTTGGCATGATTTCTGCACTTTTGCTGTGACACTAATACACATTTAAAATCTACTCTTTATCCCAGGATAGGTACATGCAGAACAGGATTGTGAGGCTTGTTTGCATTTTTCTACAGAGCCTTATTCGAAATAACATAATTAATGGTAAGTTTACTCAGTTTTGCACAAAAATATATTTCATTAAAGCAATTTAAGTATGAATGTTACGTGGCATTAGTTAGGATTGGTTAGTTATTAGTGAAAAATGTTAAGAAATAACAGTATTAACAGAACTGTGATTTTGTTCCACCGGCATCTTATCAAATTGTCATTGACTGAGGCAATGGCAATGGTTACCTTGCACATTGATCCTTTCTCCACCCTGACACGTCTCTAAGAAACTCTTAAACTTGCAAAGATGTATGATTTCGTGCAAGAATCATGGATTAGCTTGAGCCTTGGGGACTTGCTGTTCTTTATAACAGAATGTTTTCTTTCTGTTTTTGTTAATCAGAGAGCGTGTGTTACGGTAAAACTTGATCGTACATGTAGCTTATCAATTATCAACAAGCAATCATTGGATTATTGTTATCATTCTGTTTGGTGAGAAAGTATGTTCAATTAATATTTCTGTTGTCTGCATGTGTATTTTGATACATTGCTGTGCTAGGCTGAGTCATGAGAACAAAATTTTTCCTTGGTATTTCATGATGAATCCTGTTTCATTTATGGGACATCATGATATGAATTAAAGAACAATGTCCGTAGGGTAGAACACATCTGTGATAGAGCACAATTGCAGAGGGCGTTTTAAAAGGAAAGAGATTTGTCTTCTAGGCAAGAATTTGAGTACTAGTGTTATTGTGTCGAGATTGAATAAATAATTTTAGATTATTTGGTTTTCTTATAATTTCTTCATTTTTATTGTTGTTTAAAACAAAGCATTCATTCACAATGTGTATGATCGAATGGGTAAATTTTGTTAAACGCTGAATTCAACCATAACGCGGTCTCCTTTGATAGATTGTTTTATTTGCTTTAGCTAAGTTAAGCTCTTGGCTATCCGAACTTTTTTGTGCATTCTTTTGCTTTCTTTCGATTCAGCTTTGATTTGATTATTATTATTATTATTATTAATTTTATTGTACTGGTGCGTTGAACGGAAAGTGAATTTAGCACCATCTTACTGATTCTGGAAAATGATCCCATCTTGCTGCAGTGAGAGACCTTTTCGTTGACATTCAAGCCTTCTGCATTGAGTTTTCAAGGATCAGAGAGGCAGCTGCATTGTTTAGGCTTCTTAAGTCATTGGAAGGCATAGCTAGGGACCATGAACAAAATGTGGAAGACAGGACAAGTTCAAATTTGTCTTTTCAAGCTGTAGGTGTTCAAATCCAGTATCCACTATAAATATTCGTTTTATTTGTTTGATTCTCTTGTGTTAATTGACTGAACAGATATTATTTTCATACAGAGGCATCATTCCCCAGGATTTGAAGTTTCAGGGGAGAGCATAGCTACAGACCATGAACAAAATGGTGAAGAAGACGGGACAAGTTCATCATTTCAAGCTGTAGAAGACTAATTTCAGTACAAATACATTGATTTTTATTTATTGATTTTCCCCAGTCTTATGTTACTGGTTTGATTTTTTGTAGGAACTCTCAAACCAAGATAATGTTTCTTCGGTAACCAACATGTTAACAGTTGAAAATGACTTGATGCAGCGTTCTCCTGAGCATAATTTTAATCCACAACACCTAACAGGGGAATCCCTAAGGTCCTACTCTTAAACACCTTATCTCCTACACTTTTTATGGCTATGCACAATATTTAGAGTCATGGTGATAATAATTAACTGTAACTTACACAACTTAAAAGATACTAATGTGAATCTAGTCTTGAATATCTTTTCCTTATAACTCTTTCTTTTTGGGTGGAAAAAGAAACCTAATAAGGTGAAGTACCTGGGAAATCAAGAAGTATAGTCCTGGATATCTAACTTAATAAGGGAGGACAAGATAAAATTTGTTCATGCATTATTAGTATGTTAATTATTTTTAGTCATTGATGGGCAATATGTTTTGAAATAGCATCTCATGAGATGCTTCATTCTAATTGAGTACCATAACAGTACTGTAAGAGAATAATAAATCTCACAAGGTCCATGTTAGGTAGGGTATGGGAAAATTTTAGACATGGGAAAAATCAGTTTCTTGAATATTTAGGGAAAAATACATATACAAGTATTACTGTTGATTTAAATATAAAATTCATGAGTTATTTAATTCTATCAAACGTAGGATTTGTTTTTATTTTTTTACTCACATTCGATTGTAACAAGAGACAAGAATTTCTACTTTTAATGACTTTTAGTAATAAGTCATTCAATATAACAGAAGAAAATAATTTTAATAAGCATGGTGTTATATGGTGTCTTGCAGGAGGAGGAAGATAAATGGAATTCAAAATGTGAGTCAGTCAGTTATGACCCTGCTGAAGATATATCTTCCCAATTTGAGATCGTTCCCACTAGAAATAGATTTGACTGCTTGCAATTGCAGGAACTCTCTGACCAAGAAGATGATGCTCCTTCACGAACCCCACCACAATCCCCAAGGTCCTACTCTTAAATACCCTCAATTTTTTATTATTGACTATATGTTTATAAATATTGCTCAATATTTTTTATTTTTTATTTTTGTGTTTTTAAAGTAAGGACGCAATATCTTTTTTTTTTTTTCATTTAAATCTAGCTTATGTACAAACCTTAGATGCAGAAAAAAAAATTCGAAAAAGAAAACTTAGATATTTAAACTTATTTATGCATCACTTTTTTACTCCATTCCATTCCACATCATTTCATTAATACTTAAAATTCTTGTTTCCAATCAAATAAGAATATGTGTTTTTTTTTACACACCATTTTATGCAACATTCCCCCAAGGATTGGAGAAGTATCAGAGGAAAGCCTATCATCTAGGGACGATTAGTAGAATAACAAAGAATAACTTTCTACATACCTCAGAGTTCTTAGCCTCTTTGACAATTGGCCATATGCAGGTGACTAAATTCAGTATAAATACTTCCATTTTATTGATTTGATTCTCTAGTCTTATAGTAATAAAAAAATAGTTGTTAATGGATAATAATGATAGAGATGTAATGGATATTTCACATTTTGATTGTTATGTGATGGAAAAAGATTCATTTTTCTTAGTATGAAAAATGGAGCCTAAGATCACCAACAAGGTCCTCACATGGTAAATGGCTGGGTTTCTTAAACATGCTATCCTAAATTCAATCTCTGACAGTGTATATGAAGAAAGTCTTGTTGGGAGAGGCAAAATTCACTTCGGTGATCTCTACACCTTAAAGAGATTAGTCTTCGGTTGTGACCTTAAAAATGGGGCCTAAGGTCCAACTAGTAAACGCCTATCTCCTATAATGTTTTTCTTGGACAGATTATCTCCTTGACTGTATATACTAATGGTATGTGTGTTGGTACTACCAGATGGGCAGCAGTAAGGGACTTAAATGCAAAAGCTCTGGAGGGGCCACTTGCGCCTTCACAGCAAGAGGTGATTACCATGCCAATTCGTGCTAATGATGCATCAATATTTAATTATTTGTGGACATGAGTAACACTTGTAGAAGTCACAAATTTATATCTAGTTTTTTGTATCCTGAAATCTAATTTTGTATATGTTACTTTGATTCAATATCTGTCCCATGAATTCAAACAACTTTTACAAAGATTGGCTATATTGTGTCTGTGGACAATGGACAAGGAGAAAGATCGGTTTTTGGTCAATCTGGATCATTTGTTCTGAACTTGGAAGAATTGGCTGAAAATTTTTGTCAGATCATTTGATTTGT
Organism: Adenanthera pavonina; assembly: GCA_026686845.1. NCBI lineage: Eukaryota > Viridiplantae > Streptophyta > Magnoliopsida > Fabales > Fabaceae > Adenanthera > Adenanthera pavonina. The sequence continues at coordinate 38,489,589 of JAIVEN010000010.1, forward strand.
ACCAAAGAAAAAAAAATTAGGGTTTACTTGAATGACCTTCCAAATTCGGATAACAGATATTGATTGCTGCAACCTGCATCATGCCTGTGTGAAAAGTGATACATGTTCCTTAATCTGTATGACTTCAACTGTTTGACACAGAATCAGATGTTTGCGCTTTTGTTATACAGCAAGTTCTGGTGGAGCTGGCAAATGATCCAAAGCTTGTCTATCATTGTGGACTAACACCCAGAAAGCTGCCAGTAAGTTTTCCTGTAATCATTCTAGCAAATCATTTCACTTGCCAGGTCTTCATATTTTATTCTTGTTTCTTTTTATCAGGAATTGGTGGAAAACAATCCCCTTATTGCAGTTGAAGTTCTAACTAAGTTGATAAATTCTCCAGAAATTGCAGAGTATGCATCCGTCCATTGACATACTACCTGCTTGCTGTTCTCATAAGTGATGCTCCCGATCTCATTTGTTTTCTTTATTTCTACTTGACTAATTATGTGTACAGATACTTCACAGTACTCCTTAATATGGACATGAGTCTTCATTCTCTGGAAGTCGTGAACAGGCTTACAGGAACAGTTGAACTTCCTGCTAAGTTCATTCACGAGTACATAACTAATTGTATGTCATCCTGTGAGACCATCAAGGTGCCTCCATGAACCTTTCATTTTCTGCAGAACCTAAACACTGATTTTGCACAAAAGATATTATCCTGAATCTGACATGCTGATATGCTAATTTTAAGTAATTGGGATCCTGCTCTGTTCTTAAATGTTGGTAGATTATGTAAGAATATGAGAATGGGTTAACGGCATCCTGTTTTGCTTATCTTGCAAATAGCACTAGCAAGTTCTATGGAGAGGTTGCTATAATGTGCAGAGTGCTTGCTGTATTCTTGATGCATGAAAGTTACTATGCCACACCGGTAGAGTAGCACAAGGTCATGCTGCAAATGTCTAGTTGTAATTGCTATAACTTGCTATGTAGTTTAATCTTGCAACTATGAGGTTGCTTTTGTATTGTTAGATGTCTTATTTGATAGGCGTTTATTTATGGCCTCCCTTTGGTGTTTTGCTCATAATTTCTTTTGTGGCATTTCTCTGAATAAGTTTCTAATCATCAAGATCCTGACCAGATGTCCCATATTCTAATATCTTCTCAATAGGTTTCTAAGTACTTGTAAAACTAAATACATCACCCACCTACCAAATGTCACCTTAGGGTTGATCATAAAGGTTAATGGGAACTTGACTTACCATATTTTAAAGGGGAAATTGGTACTTTTGGGATGTCTTTTTTAGAGTATATTTTTAAAAGGGTCAAAAAAATGGGTTCACATTTGCTTCTTTACAAATTTAACTCTATGAATCAAATGAGTGAATAGTAACTCAATTGAGTTGGTGGGTTCAATTCTGATTTGAATTAACGATGTCTTGTCCATGGTTTTTCTTTTTGCAAATCCAAATGATCAGTGAGTTCCAAATATTGTTAATAGAATTAATTTTGAATTGAGTTCCACCCTCCCTACGTTGTGTTTAAAAACTGGCCCTCTGCTGGACATTTGTGTGGGAAGTTGAGTCTCATGATGATGTTTGTCACTTGTATACTTTCTGTTTGAACATTTTATGCAGCATTGATTGATGAAATATTCATGAGGAACTTTGACAAAAGAGTAAATAATTGTTGGGCTTGATGCTTTTGGAAATGGTTTTGTATTTGGTTATTGCGCATGCCTTTATATTATAAAGTTTTTCAGTTTTAGTTTATTTTTATTTTGCAATGATGTGCTGCATCCATAGGAGTTGTATCCATAGAAAGATGCAAGCTCAATTATTCTCCCTTCTTCTATCTCTGCATTTTGTAAGTATTTTGTGGGCAGGGCGCTGCCTATTAAATTTGGCATGATTTCTGCACTTTTGCTGTGACACTAATACACATTTAAAATCTACTCTTTATCCCAGGACAAGTACATGCAGAACAGGACTGTGAGGCTTGTTTGCGTTTTTCTGCAGGCCCTTATTCGAAATAACATAATTAATGGTAAGTTTACTCAGTCTTGCACAAAAATATATTTCATTAAAGCAATTTAAGTATGAATGTTACGTGACATTAGTTAGGATTGGTTAGTTGTTAGTGGAAGCTGTTAAGAAATAACAGTATTAACAGAACTGTGATTTTGTTCCACCGGCATCTTATCAAATTGTCATTGACTGAGGCAATGGCAATGGTTACCTTGCACATTGATCCTTTCTCCACCCTGACACATCTCTAAGAAACTCTTAAACTTGCAAAGATGTATGATTTCGTGCAAGAATCATGGATTAGCTTGAGCCTTGGGGACTTGCTGTTCTTTATAACAGAATGTTTTCTTTCTGTTTTTGTTAATCAGAGAGCGTGTGTTACGGTAAAACTTGATCGTACATGTAGCTTATCAATTATCAACAAGCAATCATTGGATTATTGTTATCATTCTGTTTGGTGAGAAAGTATGTTCAATTAATATTTCTGTTGTCTGCATGTGTATTTTGATACATTGCTGTGCTAGGCTGAGTCATGAGAACAAAATTTTTCCTTGGTATTTCATGATGAATCCTGTTTCATTTATGGGACATCATGATATGAATTAAAGAACAATGTCCGTAGGGTAGAACACATCTGTGATAGAGCACAATTGCAGAGGGCGTTTTAAAAGGAAAGAGATTTGTCTTCTAGGCAAGAATTTGAGTACTAGTGTTATTGTGTCGAGATTGAATAAATAATTTTAGATTATTTGGTTTTATTATAATTTCTTCATTTTTATTGTTGTTTAAAACAAAGCATTCATTCACAATGTGTATGAAGGAATGGGTAAATTTTGTTAAACGCTGAATTCAACCATAACGGGGTCTCCCTTGAGAGATTGTTTTATTTGCTTTAGCTAAGTTAAGCTCTTGGCTGTCCGAACTTTTTTGTGCATTCTTTTGCTTTCTTTCGATTCAGCTTTGATTTGATTATTATTATTATTATTATTAATTTTATTGTACTGGTGCGTTGAACGGAAAGTGAATTTAGCACCATCTTACTGATTCTGGAAAATGATCCCATCTTGCTGCAGTGAGAGACCTTTTCGTTGACATTCAAGCCTTCTGCATTGAGTTTTCAAGGATCAGAGAGGCAGCTGCATTGTTTAGGCTTCTTAAAGTCTTGGAATGATTTTTGACCTCCCTAATCTTCCTTTCCCCTTCAAGTATCTTTTCTGTTATAGATAATTATGTATAGCATACTTCTTAAAGATGTTCTGTTAACAAAAGAGCAGAAAGGGGTTCGTCTGAATTTTTTTTTAGTAGATATTAAAATTTTAATTCTTTTTGATTAAATTTTTAAGGCCCCAATTGGATGAGAATGAAATGGAAATAGGCATGGAAAACATGTGTTTGGTAAATGTAGGAATGGAAACAAAATATCTAGAGTGATTGGAGATAATTGGAAGTGAGAAGACTAATGTCTAGGTAACCAACCCCTTCCTGTTGGATGACCCGCAATTTGAGACCATCTATTGTGTCCATCACTTGACATAAAAAATATATATATATATATATATTAACTGGGATTCCTCTAAATGATCCAGTATCCTCACTCATTCGGTGACTGAGAAAAGTGTTATAAATGATAATGAGAAATGTCAACTAGTACCTCTTTCCCCAGCAAGAATGGAGTTCGAGAATCAATTTCTATTCTTGGGTTGTGATATTTCCACATCGAACATTATGACGCAAGTAGTTTAGCCATCTTAATCTCCAACTCTTGCCCGTTCTATTCAGACTTTAGCTTTTGAATTGCAAAATCCTTGTGAGAAATAATGATATCCAATTCCGTCTTATTCCAAACAATAAACTGTACATGTGATGATGGATTGCAGAAGCCCTTAAAGCTTGATCCAAGAGAGACATATTTGTGCAGTGAAACAGAGTAGTTACCTACAGCGACCTTCACCGTGAGCAGCTATGTAATTGGCGAGAATGGTGTCCTGTCCTCTTGGCATCCATAGCTCCTTCCCCGAAACCTGGTTGGGCCACTCATTATAAGGGGGACTTTGGAAAGACAAACTCACTAGAAAGTCAACGGAAGAAAAGGTAGATTGACCGACAGCCATGCGAGTCGAAAAGAATATAGTAGCACACTCAATTCACTCAATCTGTATTGTGACTATCTTTCCATTCCTCTCCACAAAGAGCTACCGTTCATCCTCGGTCTCTATACCAATTTTTACCCCCTAGGTTACCAATAAGAAGATGAAAAGAAGACGGAAAAGATCAAGAGGAGACAAGGAAGACGAAGCAGACGAGAAAGAATCAACCCACCTGAGTCAGTGGAGAAACCAAAACCAACTCCAAACCAACAAGGCGAAGACGAATACATGGCATCATCATGCTTCGAGAAAGAATTTATTTTCATTATATAGTAGTGCATGTTATTAATTACCCATTTTTCTAAAAAAGAAAAATTTCCCCTTACTCAACTCACTTCTTGATGAAATTTTTTTGCGATTTTTTCTCTCTCTAGTTTTAAATATTTAAATATTATTGCCCATCAAATTCTAGGAAAAAAAAATTCCCATTCAACTTTTGTTGTCGCTTTCATTTAGATTCTAATTCTCATTTTTTTCAATTAACGGAGTTTTTAATCAATTCAATTATAAAATTTAAACATTTTAGATTTAATTTATTATACGCCAGAAACAATCAACATAATAAATCCCTTATTCACATTCTTATAAGAAGATAAATTAGTAGGAATGATAGTTAGAGACTAAAATTATGAATTAAACACCATAACATTTTTTTGCACTAACTTATTAAATTTTCACATTAATATTGATAATGAAAATGAACACGAAAAAATTAATAGTGATCTCTAAACTTAACACGGACTTGTGAAAATCTGTATAACAATTTTTGGAGATTTTAATAATATCAATTTCATTTTTATCACTTAATGACCTTTATTTATTATTAAAATTTTGAAATGTGTTAGTTTAAAATTGTAATTACATCACCTTATCTAAATATAGAACTTTTTACCCTATTTTAAATATAAAATGCTTTATAGATCCTTTACCATATATAATGTAATATTTATTATATATTTTTAAAAAATATTTTTATTTAATATATTTAAAGATAAAGAAAAAAAATTAAATAAGAATACTTTTGAAAAAATATTAAATTTTTTTAAAAAATTAAAATAATTAATTAACTTAAACTTTTATTCTTAATTTATATGATTATATTAAAAGGATTTGGTTCACATTATTATGTTAAAAGGATTACTAGAGCTACTAATATATAATTTTGGTCCTCAAGGCATGTTTTAAAGTTTAATATAATATAAAATAAAATGATTATTAATGGAATAGAACAGAACGAGATAGAATATAATCTTCTATTGTTTGAGAATTTTAAAATAAAAAAAATAGTTTCATTTAATTATTGTCAGGAAATTATTATAAAATTAATTAAACAAAATGATTTATGATATTTACTTTCCTATAGTATTATTATAATTTAATTTAAATAAAAATATGAATTACTTCAAATTAAAAAGTACAAAATATTTTTAAATAAATTTTAAATATTTTTTTCCAAAGTAGTCATTATACAATGAGATTTTTTTTATTTGTTATTCTTTATAAATATATAAGATTATCATTATAATTTATTAGAAAAAAATTATTCACCATTTTTAAATTTAAAGTTTCAATAGAAAAAATTAAAAATTATGTTATTAGATATATATATATATGTGTGTGTGTTTTAATAAGATTTGTGATGATTTTATAAATATAATATAAATTTTAAGTTTTTCCATTTATGACATCTAATTTAAAAATAATAAAAATAAAATTTTAAATAATTAAAAAGAACTTGAAAAGCTCTCCCTCATTATTTTATTCATTTATAAATAATTTATCTAAATAATAATTTATGCTCTTTAATTATTTTACTCCATTCCATTCCCAAAAAAAAAAATCCGAAGACAGAGTAGATGTGATTCCCTCAATAAACTATTTCCCAAGCTGGTCAGTAGCTTAGGAGCATCTTCACGGTGCTCCATTAATGGATGCGGGAACTTCTGGCGCTAATCGTGGGATCTGCCCAGACGACCGTATCAAACTCAACGTCGGCGGTAAGCTCTTCGAGACGACGCTTTCTGTCATTCGTTCCGGCGGTCCCGATTGCCTTCTCACCGCACTCTCCTACCGTGAAACCGGTGACACCCAGCCCGTTTTCATTGACCGCGACCCCGAGATCTTCTCCGTCCTCCTCTCTCTCCTCCGTACCAAACATCTCACCTCCACCGCTCGTCGTTTCTCAGCGCGAGAACTCGCCGATGAAGCACTTTACTACGGTATCGACGCCCAGCTCAAGTCAGCCGTGGCGCCGCTACCGTTGGATGGAATCGACGCCTCCATCATTTCCACAATTAGTCCGGCGTCCGATGGCTTGTCTTCCACGTTCACTGCCTCCGATGTCGATGGATCCATTTGGATCGCCCACGGTGGTCAGATTTCTTGCTACGACTGGAATCTCAGCCACTCCGGCACCATTCGGACTCATCTTGACGAAATTGATTCGATTTGCCGAGTCTGGCCCGAGATTGCGGCTGTAGGGTCCGAATCCAACGCGGGGCTACACTTTTACGATTTCTCCGATGGCCGCAACATCGGTTCGGTTCAGTGGACTGATCCTGCGGATCCTCGTATCTTCAAGGCCCGAGTCAATGCAATCACTGGCTCAGAGAGTTCCATTTTTGCGGCTTTTGATTCTCCTCATAGAGAGAATTGTATCCTTGAAGTAGACAAAACGAATCTACAGATCGTGTCTCAGCTCGCTAGACAACCTGGCAATCAGGCAAAGCATACGGTGCCGGGAAAGCTGACGTGGGTACCGGAGACCGGCGTGCTCGTCGGAAGTGCAGTCACGAGCGGGGCATTTGGGTACTCGGGCTATATCAGGTTGTGGGACGTACGGTCCGGTGAGGTCGTGTGGGAGACGAATGAGCCTGGTGCAGGTAGAAGTAGTAGATTTGGGGACTCATTTGCGTGCGTGGACGTCGACGTGGAAGGTTTGGAATTGTTCAAGCTCTGTTCTCAATCCGGGGATTTGGCAATGGCGGACTTGCGGCATTTAGGGGAGGATCCGTGGATTTATTTGCAAGAAAAGAACCCAAGCTTGGTGAACACCGGTGGTGTGACCAACAGTGTGATTCATTGTTACAAGAGGCAAGTGTTTGTTGGGAGAGAAGGTGATTTAGAGGTTTGGTCCAGGCCTGAAGGGATGATATATGGTGTTGAAAGGGCAAGTGGGGATGCTGAGGGTTTGTATAGAAGAAATTTTGTGGATAAAACAGAGGATTCAGAAAGAGGGATTATCAAGAAGATTGAAGGTGGAGGTAACAGGTTGTTTATTAGTAGAGAAGATGTTGAAGGTATTGAAGTGTGGGAGAGTTCTCATTCTTCTGGCGCGATTTCAGTTTTGTGATCACGGAGTTGTCACGGGTACGAGAATTTGGTCTCAAGCAGGCTTTATTTATTTTAGCGTGGTTAGTCTTATTTACAACTGATCTTCTGCATCTGCCAAATATTGGGTAAGGCTCTGAATTCTATCAGCATGTCACCGATGACTGTACACATGCAAAATGATTGGGAACTGAAATTGAAGTCCTTTCTGAACTTTGAATTGCTTGAAATACTATTCTATTTAAGGATAATACAACTATGGACTCAAAATAAAAGGATAATACGGATTTGTCTACCACTCTAGTTATGGACACCGCTATTTGGAACTGTGAATCAAAATGCTAAACTTGAAAACTTGAGTACATTATTGGAAGGGATGAATGACATGGTTTGTCTTCGTGGTGCTAATCAACCATTGCTCTCTCAAGTACCATTAATTGACTACATTATAAATATGAAGCTTTCTTGTTTTCTAGAATTCTAACTGGAACATCTTTCCTCTTCTACTGAAATTAGGTGAGGGATAGATATTGTTGGAAGAAGTATGCTTTGCAGGTGAAGAGATGTTTGAGATCTTAGCTTAACCCATGCTGCTGCCTTCATAAGATGGCCAATCATGCCGAGAAGTTCTTCAGATATGCTCTTGATTTAGTTCTTCAAACTCATCGTTTCACAGGTAAAAAAAAATGTATATTAGATAATCAGGATTAAACTCCTCCAAAGTGCAGGCTGTTCTTGAGAGTATAGTACAAGGAGGTAATTGTTGATGTAAAAACTAAGGGAATTGGTTTTCATTCATCCGTCGGTTGTTATCAGGTTATTCCTAATTTGGATTAGTTCAGATAGTAAATATGGGGTGAGGTGTGAATAGTGTTAAGGCTTTAGACCCGCCTAATGTAACCCAAACGAGAGAGCAACAACAACAACAAAAGAGAGAGAGAGAGAGAGAGAGAGAAAGGTTGATTGCATCATTAATGGTGATCTACCATTCCCCTTTTAGGGGATTGTTTCCTAGATAACCGAACGCTGTAACTCAGTACAAGTGATGTCACATTCATCTTACTAACAGTCCTGTGTTGCTATATGTTTTTCAACGATGTTTCTGAAACAAGAGTTAAGTTTGTGAAGGCTGGACAACAGTGCTGGAACTTGCAGACCTACTAGTCAAATGCTGAAATGCAATTTTGCTAACTGAAATGAGCCGAAACTGTAGTGCTATTTTGTATTTGACGTAGTATTCAACTCAGGTTGAATGTGCATAATGCTCTAGTTGGTCGGATGTGGGTTGAAGGTATTCAGAGATCTGGGGTCAACGATTTTATATTTGTAAAATTTGTGCGCATGGTGATGGGCCACCATGTTGTAAGTGACGATGGTCATGTTTATGTACACGTGAGTAAAACAGTAAAAAAGTTCGTAGATTAAAATTGAAGAATGTTGGTGTGGCCCAAAAAAAATGGAAGAATGTTGAACTTTCGTGATACCGCATCCAATGGGAGGCAAGTGAACCAATCCAGAGTTCCTTTCATTCCATTGTCTACTTGTGGTGCACAAGCAAGATTATAAGCACCACTCTTATGCCTCTATAAGTTTACTTGTTTTTCTTTCACCCCTAAAAAAAAAGTTTACTTGGTTTTCTGGGCAACGTACTTTCTCAAGAATGTCTGAAATCACTCCTCCTTTCTGAAGTGACAGTCAACTTGCAGTGCACAAGCTACATTCAATTGTTTTTCCAAGAAAATCATCATTCACATAAGCAGCTGTTGGGAGTATCTGGTCAGATAACTTCCTTAGGAAGTTAGAATCTTTCATAACCAAGAGGTTCATGTTCTAGCTGTAGTAATTTTTAGATTTCTTTCATGTGTTTTTTATTAGTTTCCCTTTTATCGATAGTGCTGTGCTTAAAGGTTTCTGTATTCCATTAAATAATATGAGTTATTATGATATATTATAAATATAATAATTATTTGGTGTAAAGAACGTAATAGTATATAAATTTATAGACTGGATTTATTTTATACATAAAAATAATTTATAATTTGACCAAGGTTTACGAGGTGAGATTAAATAGCTCTATTGCTCCTCTCAAGGTTACAACAAAATTTTTTACAACATCTCTCATTAAACTACAAATCTTACAACAAAGTTTAGGCTAATTATCATAACATTTTAACTCAATTGTTAATCCATTACCTTCAATGAAACTACTTTTAATTAACAAAAAAAAGAATCCAAGTCACTTTATTTAGAGGCACGATTAGTCTTTTTTTATTTTTTATGAAATAGCGAGCGAAGAATTCAAAGAGCAGGCTAACCTTCCATCCATTAGTTTTTCAAGAGAAAGAGAGTTAAAAGTGTCATTGGGGAAGAAAAAATTCCCATAGGTTTCAACTTATAGACTTTCACAGTCTCACCACACAACTTATAGAATGTTAAAACGAAGGAAAAAAAAAGTGGGCACTTAAACTTATATACAAGTTACTTTAAATCTAAACAAATGAATTTTTTCATATATTATTTATTTTATAACTAATTTTTATTATTTATATTATTAATTTAAAATTCATATATTTTAATTTGATTTGATATAAGTTCATTGAATATTTGAATTTAAGTCTCTGTTTGAATTACTTTTTTTATAAAAAGTTTATTAAAATAACAATAGTTTATAAAATGTAATTTAAATAAAAATAAAAAAATTTATCAAAAATCTATTTAATTAAAAAAAATAATAAATCATGATTTAATTTACAAAAATATAAACTAAATAGACTCTCTAAGTATTCCACTAAAAGTGAGTGCAAGCTCAAGAAACTGGCTTCTTATGCCTCTTCACATAACGTCACTTTTCCAAAGAGAAACTGCCATGTAAAGGTGCGTGAACTGTTTTGTAAAGTAACAATTAAAAGGCGTGTGGATAAAAAAAAAAAAAAGAACAATAGCACTTGAACAATGTTGTTTGTTGCCAATGGGCTAATAGTCCAGTGGCACCAGGTTTTCTCTAAGAAAATGTTTGATTTAATTGAGGCGATTTAAGGGAAGAAGAATAAAAAAATTTTTAATGAAAGAGATTAAAGGGAAAGTGATCAAAGAAATTTTAAACTCCCTTTGATAGGATTGGAGGAAAGAGAATTAGAGAAATTTTAATGAAATATTATTTGGTTCAAAAAAAGATTAAAGAAGATTAAGTAATAAATATTTATTCCCTCCAAAAAATCTTAATTTATGAAAAATTTTATAAAAGGGTTAGGGAGAGGATTGACAGGGGTTACTCTAATTTTTTTAACTAAATAAGGAAATAGAATTTAATTCTCTCTCGAATCAAATTCTATTCATGATGTGACATGGTGTATCAATATGTATTATAGTTGTAGTTGTTCTCTCTTTCAATATTTTTAAAATTGTACCGTAGAATTGTTTTCCAAAATAAATTTTAGAATTAAGAAAATAAAATAAATTTATTTAAATAATTATTATCAAAATTAGAACTAATAAGTATTAAATGAATTATTCAAAATTTATAATTTTATCATTAATGAAGTAAGTATCTTCTGCATTTTCTTATGTTTTTTCAGTATTAAAAAATACATAACATCTTTAAAGATATTCTGTATTTTTTGTTATTTTATTTTTTTTATTTTTATAACATTTTATAAAAAGAAAAATTTATCAAATAAATTTTTCTTAAAAATAAAAAAAATTATTCTAAAAACATGAATCAAACATTGTCTTGATTTTACCATATATGTTATAACTTTGTAAATATAATTTTTATTTTGAAACAAAAATATAATTTTATCCATTGACATTTTAATTTTTGTTAAATTTAAAAAAATTGAAATCTCTTATAAATGCTTTTTAAAATTCTTACCGCTAAATGTGTTTGTGTGTAACCTTTTTGGAGTATATGACATCAAGTGGAGCACTGACTATATACTTGTTTTGTTTATTGTTTATACAAGTAGAACAGGGACCGACAGGAAGAAGAAAAGAGAAGGGTTTGAGGAGGCGATAGAGAGAAATCTGATATTTTTGAGATGGATGTGATCAAGTCTCAGCAAATATCATCGAGGCCCATCGAGAAGGTCATAGTACATCCTCTAGTTCTTCTCAGCATCGTCGACAACTACAATCGGGTGGCCAAGGACACTCGCAAGCGTGTCGTCGGAGTCTTGCTCGGTAGTTCCTTTAAGGGCACCGTCGATGTTAGCAACAGCTATGCAGGTGAGTGCCCTTCACTGCAATTTCAGGTTTTGACTGTTGGATTTGATTACTTTGAGACTTTTATGGTAAAATTTTGCAAATTTAAAACTTTGGGAGCAAAAACCAGGGTGGATTTGAAATTTATTTGGTTGACTTAGAAGAGAATTAGGGTTAGGTATTGTGCGTATGGTTTTTATTATTCATCTAAAAAAAGTTCAATGACTGGTTGTTTCGGAACACTAAGATAGGTGATTATGAATTGGAAAGAACAAAATGCATAGGACCCTCTTCGACCCTGGAACTTGGGTAAACAGTCCCCTCGGCAATAAATGACGGTGTCAGCACCCCTCTACTTTTATAAGTATGACTATCTTAATAGCTACTTTGTGTTCATCTGGAAAGGTGATAATAAGGTGAGGATTGTCATAATACTTACATTGATTCCTCTACTTATATTGAGAAATCAATGCGGAGATTGGTGGTTGAAAAATTAGTGCAGCGGTGGTAATGAAGACAACATTATTATTCTTCTATGGACATGCCTATCCCAAACTGAGCTGTAAACAGGTTGCTGCAGGGTATTGGCACTCTAAGATTGAACATAATTAATTTTTTGAGATTTGACTGTTCTATTTGTGAGTCTTATATATGAATATTGATTTGTTGATTTATTTTTATTGATGTTTACATGATGGGCCTATTGATTAGAGATTATTTTCAGTACATTTTCCTTTTCTAGAATTTTGTAATTCTTGAGTATCCATTATTATGAATGATCTTGTCATTTCAGTGCCATTTGAGGAAGACGACAAGGACCCAAGCATCTGGTTCCTAGACCACAATTACCATGAATCCATGTTTTCTATGTTCAAGAGAATAAATGGTAATCTTGCACCAACAATTCTAGTATTGGGATTTTGAGTTATGTCAATCACACCAATAAAATGCGTTTTCATGGTGACTATTTTTAGCCAAGGAGCATGTCGTGGGATGGTATAGTACAGGCCCAAAGCTACGGGAGAATGATCTAGACATTCACAGATTATTCCACAAGTAAGAACTTGTATCTTCATTTACCAAATAAATTATGTTACCTACTTGATTCTGTGAAGGTAGCTCGTAAGAATGCTCAGTATTTCTATGAAAAGCTAGTTGTCCCAATACTTTTCTTAAAGCATGTTGGTGTGTAATATTTTTTTCCTGTCAAACTCTAGAAGATTGCTTTCCTTATCAGTTTATCTCTTTCTCCTGTGCTAGCTATGTCCCAAATCCTGTGTTGGTCATCATTGATGTCCAGCCTAAGGAGCTAGGGATACCTACCAAGGCTTATTATGATGTTGAAGAAGTAAAGGAGGTAAGAGCTATATGATGGACCTTAAAGCTTTCTATAGTGATGAATGATTTGCATTATTATGTACTTTTCAAGGGTATTGAAGTAGAATTACTTTTATCCCCTTCATATACTCCCTTAATAAGAGTTACTGCTTATTTTTCATAACAGAACGCTACACAAAAAAGCCAGAAGGTTTTTGTTCACGTGCCTTCAGAAATTGCTGCTCATGAGGTTGAGGAAATTGGTATGCATTGTGATAAAACATTGCAGTTCACTATTAGCACTTGGCATATTTTTGCCAATCAGCAACTGTAGACAGATGTCGACTTTATGTTAGTTTTTAATCTTTCTTATCCAAAATTAGTACCAACATCTTGTTACTCATATACAGGAGTGGAACACTTGTTGAGGGATGTTAAGGATACAACCATCAGTACACTTGCAACTGAGGTTTCAACCTTGCATTTCCCTCTCCCTTGTCTTTTCCAGTAGTTTATTTTGTCTCCAATCATATTTCTTTCATCAGTAACCTGAGGATTAGGGTATGTTTGGACTGAGGAGAATGATGAAGGAATGGAAAATGAAAGGGAAGGGAGGCTTGTTTTTTATTTGAAACCAAAAGAAGGTCTAAATTCAGCCTTCCTTTCTCCTCAATCCAAACGCATTCCTAAACTTCAGGGTGAACAATCTTATCCAGTTAATATAGATTTTGAACTGATGAACTACCTACTTTGTTCAGGTTTCTGGTAAACTTACTGCACTAAAGGGCTTAGACGCAAGATTAAAAGAGATACGGGGTTACCTTGATCTGGTTATTGATGGAAAGCTTCCATTAAACCATGAGATACTTTACCATCTGCAGGTACAAGTATACCACTTAAATTCTTGGTGTTCTTCCTTTTTCATTATTTTTGTCCTCTACCCCCCTCCTCCTGTTTTCTTACTCCTAAAGAGTATCTTGAATATTTGGTCAGATAATTGTCCAAAAGTTATCTCTGAAGAACTGTCATGGGTATCCATTTCTCTCCTGGATGTTAAAGTTAACCAATTTGATGTGGAAGGATATATGAACAATAGAAATACTGCCTGTGGTGTGACTTGCTTGTTCTGATGTTTCATGGCCGTTGCCCTTGTGGACAAATTTTTTGCAGTTAAATGTTTTCTTATTTAGTCACATTGATTGTGCCACCTATATCTGGTTGGTCTTAAAATTTTTTTATCAATGATGGCTTCCTGCATGAAACAATCATATCTCATAGAGTTCACTTGTACGCTCAACAAATTGCAGGATGTGTTCAACCTCCTCCCTAATCTCAACGTGTCAGAGTTAATCAAGGCCTTTGCAGGTAATACATGCTAAATATTGACGGATTAAACTTAGGTGTAGTTTTTAGGCGTTTTCTATTTGGTTCTCCATTACAACACAAATGGTTGTTTTTATAGCTCGACAACACATCATTGGGTCTTTTAAAAATAACTAGATTTTTGACCCATGCAATGCACAGAAATTTATATTCATGCTACTCACATATCTCATTTAAAATATAAAAAAGCAGAAACAGACAAAACATGAAGCCCAAAATAAGTCATATAAGTGACATCACAAAACTATTCATTAGCCATTTTTCCAAGTTAGCTTCCTATAGGATTTATGCTATAATAGATTCTTCCTCATGTCAGGTCTATTGAAGAATCTGATAGCAATGACCCAGGCAACTTTACCCAAGTCTGGTCTAATATTGAATATGCTAGTTTCTTACCCGTTTTTAATATCAAAGAAGAATTTTTGGTAGAAGGTGCATCTTTTTGGTGGATAAGATTCCTTCCAAGTTAAAACTAATAGAAAATGCTGTAAACCTAAAGTGACAAAATCCCCAACAAATTTTACATGTAAAAAAAGTGGTTCACTTAAAAACCCCGTTTGCCAGGCATTAAAGAGTAGTTATGTACACAATTCTATACTATAACAGATTGGAAGGCATAGATATATGACCTTGAATTGATAGTTTCTTTTAACCATAGATCCATCATTGTAATTGCATTAAGAATGCATATTCATTTGTTCCTCTGTGCAGTAAAAACAAATGACATGATGCTGGTCATATATCTTTCTTCTCTGATTCGAAGCGTCATTGCACTTCACAACTTGATAAATAATAAGGTGAGTTTCACTCTTCGATAGATTTAGATAAGATGATCTGATTGTACACACATACACAATGTTCTAACTGAGCTATTTGATTTCCAGATGTTGAACAAAGAGCATGAGAAAGCTGAAGATGCAAAGCCAGTTACAATCCCTGCTGTCAGTGGAAGCTGATTTTGGGGTTTCTTTCAGTTAGTAGCTACATTTGAGGCTTGCCATTCTTGATATTTTTATGTTATATTTATGCGCGATTAGATGTTAGTTCGTAATTGAACATTACTCGAGGAAATTTGTCAAATGTAATGCTCCAACACAACATTTTCAGTTTTATCTATTACAGATTTTCTTACTCTGCTATTCCTGTTGAAGTTTTTCACCTTCCTCCCTACTCTAGCATGCTTAAATGTTTTATTATCTTGTTCTAACCACGGGTGTTAGCAAGGTCGTTCTCCAGCCCTGGGGAGTTGGATGCCAATGTTGCGTAGATGTTGTTTCGCAATTTAGGAAGTAGATTCATTCTGTTTTCATAGCAACTAATTATGCTGTTATAAATTTTATTTACTTATTTTATTTAAAAGATATGAGTAATATTGTTTTATTTTTCAAAGTATTTTTTTAATTTTATTTTCTACTAACCGTTACATGGAGTTCAAGATGAATTGTACTGTTTATTATTTTTAAGTAGTATGGATTGTTATAAATTTTATTTTATGTTGATATTGATAATTTGTTGGTGAATGAAGTTAGGGTATTTTTCTACTGGCAATGTGGAAATGCTTGTAATTCTTGTTTCTTCCGCTTCGAGTGAACAAATGAAATTTAAAAAGAAAAAAATCCATTGACAAATTAAAGATATTATAAAATTAAAATTTTTACCTATGTAAAAGTTAAAATGAGTTTATGAGAATTTATTTATTGAAAAAATAAGAACACAATTACAAAGAGATGGAATTCAAAATATCTACTATTACCAGAGAACCAACACCAGCTAGCTAGGGCATCAGTCCTATTGGCTTAATGACGAAATGGTTAATAGTAGTTTATAATATGATACCCAATCTCTCCCTAAGAAGCTCATGATATCAGTCAATAGACAGAGGGCAAAAGCTTAAAGTGCATATATCAGATGAACACGTTCCCAGATGCCCCACAACTGGCGTCGATAACTAAGTAGGCTCCAAGGTACTTGGCGAAGCCACGAGCACCAAACCTGAGAAGACGACCCACCACAGCCAGCATGCATCCCAATTAGCTGATTGATCCATCGGTATTAACAAGGCGGTTACCATCTTGTGCACCAATCCTCATGTTGCATGCATAAAAAAGATTTAGGTGAGAATGAGATACATACAGGAGGGAATGGTGAAGAGAGAATATTGTCACACAAGCAATTCAGCTGGGTTTTGGGGCACTCCATTCGGAAAGCACGATCAAAGATTCTTTTGCTTCTCCAGATCCAGGCTTGCCATACCCCACAGTAGTGAAGGCCAGATGGGAGGTTTGTAAGTAAAACCAATCAGTGAAGCTAATCTGAGCTTAAGACAGTTTAATGAGACATAACCAGATAGGTTTAACGAGTTTGCACTCAGATTATTCATAGAAAGGATCAAATGGTACAAAGAACTAATGAACATCCATGGGCCAGAGATAGGGCTGTTTATAGGCCCGGATAACCCAGCTCGCCCAGTCATACTCAGTACGCTTAGCCCAAAACTGAAATAAACTAAACCGGATAAAAATGGGCCTCTCATTTGATCATGTCCAGGATGGGCAATGAGTAAAGCACCTGTTCGGGCCAGCCTGACCAGTTGTACATTTATGTCTTTTTTTTTATCTAAAATTAAAATTACAAAGTCTTACCTGTTGCCTAACCCATACCCAAATCTTGCAATCTCCCTCATGTTTTTAAAGATGCAGCAACCAACTAATAAAGTACTAATATAATTGATAGATAACTGAATTCCTTAAAAATATTATTAGGTTCAATTTTTGGTTGTGTATATGAAAAATATTTATTAGAAGAAGCAAAATCCATTTTACTAATCTTTACATCTCAAAAAAATTAGATAGTCTGTTGCTAAAAAAAAAAAAGATGCAGCAACCACACCAAAATCCCCAATTTGCAATGCCACATGTCCTTCAAATCCAAGCTCACCACTTATTACATAATACTCCTACTTCAAAAAGATTGTCCTTTTGTTTGTTGGAATTGAAACACGTACGTTGCGTTTGGTATGAAGGAATCTTGAAGGCGAAAAAGAAATTGGAAAAGGAATCGCAATGAATTATTGTTTGGTACAAGTGAGTGACATTGCCCAAGAATTCTGATTTTGGCAAAAAAATTGGTAGAATGCAATTTCATCATTAGAAGCAAAGAATCAGAATGGATTCCAGAGAATGCTTTTTTTTTTTTTTACATTTTTATCGTCATCAACGTGAACCCTAATCACACCCGACCTCAACCATCAAATTTCACTCCATCGAGAGCCGAGCTAGAATAAAGATTGATCGTGAGGGTGCTATGGTCAAGGCAACAGAAATTGACAATGGGAAAGTGATAGTGAGGGTGACGGAGTGGCAACTGCAATCTGTCGTTCAACTTCAACAAGAAAGTTTCCAAAATGAACCATCTCTGTGGCGGCACGGGTTCAACTTCAAGGACTTAATGAAGCTTCGCTACCTAAAGGAGTTTGAACCTTGTGTGGTGGTGAAGATCAACAACAATGGAGATGATTTCTACCCTTCTTGACTTTACCCCCATCTGCAATGGAGAAGATGTTGCCAGTAGATCTACTGGTGAAGATCAACGACAAAAAACCATTTCTTTTAGCTTTAGTAATAATTGTGTAATCTCTAACTTTGTAATAGCAGCCAGTCAATCTATGTCGCTGGAGGGCAATGGTGTTGCCAATGAAGCATGATGGTTAGAACTCGAAAAATGAGTCAAACTTAATAGACCAACTCATTTAGTCTAATAAAATGGGTGAGACAGGCTTTAAACATAAGTCCGAATAAGAAATAAACTTTTTGAGTTCAACTAATTGTGAACTAGTCTAATTGGCCTTTTTTTTTTCTTTTTGTTTAAAACATTGTAAAATATATTATTTTATTGATTAGTTTAGTATAAATTATAAAATTTAAATATTATATTAATTTTTATTAAATAATAATAATAATAATTAATTGTATTAATTTAGATAATAATATAAAAAAATTTTAAAAAATAAAAATTATATATATAAAAAAAACATAGGCTTGTAAGCTTATGTCATCTAAGCTCGGGCTTCTTATCCCAAGCCTGTTTGGCAATCTGGATCTTTTGACTCGGCTCAAATCGTCAACTCTAATAATGGTTACCACTATAATTTGGATTGATATTGGTGAGATTTTTTTTAATTTAATAAGGATATTTTAATATATCAATAGATACTTTTAAAATTTAATTACATTTTTCTATTCCACCTTCTATTTTTCTTCCTATTCAAATTCTATCAAAATAATTTCTATCATATCAAGTATCAAACGTAGCAATACACGAATTTGGATTCTCTCCATATTTTTTCTTCATACTTTCTCTCCATACATAATTTTATTCATTGATTTTAATTTGAATAGTAGAGATTACTGATTGTTACTTTAAATAAAATATATCATTTATTTTAATAATAATCTTAAATAAACATTATAAATTATTTTTAAGATATCTCAACTCATAACAATAAATGTAAACTATTAAATAAAATATATTATTTATTTATAGATTATTTTTTTAATCATTATACCACACAATTAATAAAAAAGATTATATATAAAAAAAAGTATAAGGAGAAAATATAGAGAGATCCAGATCAAGCAATACACTCGTACTAAGTAATTAAAAAAAAAAATCAAGCTGGCTGGCTGGACCTAGCGCTGGATGAAGTGCCTAGACGCTACAGCGCCGCTTCTGCGTCTACAACGAACTGTGCCAGTGTGCACCTCACAGGGAAAAATTACGATTCTACACTTAGCATACAAACTCAAATTGAAAGTAGCACATAAACTCAAATTCAAAGTTTCTTTGATCTTCTGTCCCTTTCATCTTTTATTTTTACAAATTAAGCTCGATTGACCAGAGTGCTTGGCGGGTTCTCGAAACACTAACATTGAGAGTATTCTTGGTGAAAGGAAGTTCTTTTCATCCAAAATTGATAAGGCGGTGAGTGAACACCATGGGCAAGGCTTCAAGGGATAAGAGGGTATGATTGATAAATCTCTCTGATTATGTCCTCTTACTTTGTTGCTGCTTCTGTGTTTAGCTGGATTTTTCTCTTCTTCTAACAGGATATCTACTACCGCAAAGCAAAAGAAGAAGGTTGGCGTGCTCGAAGTGCCTTTAAACTTCTCCAAATAGATGAGGAATTCAACATATTTGAAGGTGCGTGCCTTCTCTGTGAAATTCAGAATATACTATCATAATAACTTTTTGTTTGATTGGTTTTTTGAAGATACAAATGAATTCATTTTAAGCCCTCTGTTTTGTATTTGAGATTGAGAATGTGATTATAGTGTTATATAGAAATAGGAATTAAGTACTATTTTACATCTTCAAAAAACCCAAGGTTTCTAGTACAAGATGTTGACGCAAGCATGATAAGCTAAAATGAATTCATTTGTATCTTAAAAAATAACGGAATGTTTGGCGAGCTTCGTATTTCACTATTTAAACATCACAACATGCACATAAATGTGTGCATGTGTATCTGTATTGCTGTATCTATCTGCAAAAATCCCCTCTCATGGCTTATAGTTACGATTTCTTTTGCAGGAGTGAAACGGGTGGTAGATTTATGTGCTGCCCCTGGTAGCTGGAGTCAGGTACAAGTGATTAGAAATATGATATTATTGAGCATAGGAGAGATAGGAACAATACACATTTAATCATGCTAGTGAAAAATTTCAAGTTTTCTTTTTCCTTTTTTACTAAAACCTTTACCGTAAGAAAGAATGCTATTGAAAGAGGGTGAATGTAGAATACAACCAGAAGAGCTGGATTTACTAAACCAATATGCTAGGTTAAGGGAAAAAGCATTGACCGATCTGAAATGATTTGCTGAATTGTGTTTGACATTATTGAGAATGGGAAAGCACAATCCACCTCGGATGTGAAAATTAAGTTGTTGGTGCTAGAACATTGATGGAAAAATCTCAAGTTATGGCTATAAATTTACGTATCTTGTTGGGGTTTCATCAGAATCACTGGATAATTCCTTGTTCTTTTATTCAGGTTTTGAGTCGTAAATTGTATCTCCCTGCAAAACTTGCAGCTGAGACAAAGTAAGTTCACTTTCTTTGAAAGTTGTTTGCTTTCTTAAGGATTTCTTTGAAGTTGAGGTCTCACATGATTTGCCAATTTGCAGATATGAATTAATGCAAGTTAGATTGAAATTAATAACTTTCTCATTTGGTTGCTTTTAGTTTGGTTAATTGATGCCTTAAAGCATTTCACTTTTCCAATAATGGACTATTACCTAACAGTGTCAACATTATTGACATTGGAAAAAGATTTTGAGTCATGGTACCCTTGATAAGTATTTATGCATTGAAAGTGAAATACACTTTATAAATGTGTTTTTTATCAAACAGCTTATCAACGAGAGAAATTACAAGGTTGATGATAAGCAATACACAAGTTTGCTCAATATGTATTCTTATCATACAGTTAATCTTTATTTTCAATTAGTTGTTATAGATACATTGTGTATTTATCTATATTTTGTCATAAGCTAATTTATACCTTTTATTTTCTGTGTCTGAAAATTCAAATAATTAAATATATGGTTATAAAGCAATGACTTTTTTTGGATCTTAGTGGGCGTTTGATTTAAATTTAATGAAAATAAAGTGTTAGTGACAATGAAAATCTGATGTTTTGCAACTGATCATTAAAAATTTAATCACCACTGGAAAGGTTCTAATTTAGTGGACTAACATATTTCATCATGAAGTATATCTTCAAAAAATAAATTTCCTGTCAAGAACATAAATTTCCTGCTGCATCATGATCTGCAGGGATGATGATCTTCCTCTTATTGTTGCTATTGATCTGCAGCCAATGGCACCAATTGAAGGTGTTATTCAGGTGCAGGGTGATATAACTAATGCCCGGACTGCTGAAGTGGTATATACAGCAGTATTATCTCAATTCTTTCATTTATGCCTTTCATTTTAGTAGGAAGACAAGTTTGCATCACCAATCTGTACCATTGAATTTTATCAAAAAGTTCATGTTTTGCTTGTCCCTTATCAAAATTACAATTTTCTTTAGGGTGTGGGTGGAGAACAGTTACCAAAGATATTTTGCTCCCAAGGCAATTTGGGTTAGGTTCCTTTATTGAAGGATATAGATTATGATTCATATGTTTAAATTATTCAACTGTTATTATATATTTCTGTCAGAAAATTATATAATTGTTTCTCTTGGTTTGTTTGAATGTCAACCACATGCTTCCTACTCCCTTATGCTATTCTTTTCTTCTCGGAGATAAGAAAACTTGCTAGTAGGATGCTGTAAAGAAACAGAAGATAACCATCAGATTGAAAGAAAATTACTGCAATGGTGTTCTAAATCTGATTATTTTCATTACTGTTCTTTGGTATGGTCACACGGGGTTAAGTTAAAGCATCACTGAAATCAACTCAATTCACATGTATGGATTTGGCATGGTCTTTAAATGATCCTTTTCTCTTATATTTTCAGTCTTCAAGGATTAGTTGGAACTTGGAAGTATAGAACTTGCTCTGTCAATTCTGCCTTTTGCCTATTAATTTGATTGTCTTCAATTGGTACTGTACCAAAGTATGTGAAAATGCTGTTTGTCTTGTTTTCTCAGGTCATTAGACATTTTGATGGTTGCAAGGCCGACCTGGTTGTGTGTGATGGTGCTCCAGATGGTAAACGGCATTTAACTTCATAATGTTTTGATACATAATATGTATTATTATGTATAGGCTAGGAAACTTATATTTGTTTTATGTTTTGGTGCAGTTACTGGTCTTCATGACATGGATGAATTTGTTCAGTCCCAACTGATACTAGCAGTAAGTAATTAACTTTTGTTGTAAACAACCCCTTTTAATGCTCTTGTTTATCTTTTTCGTCTTTTGGTCAGCTGTCTTGATAGTTCATCTCAAATTGTTGATGACTCAAATTTTTATTCATCCCTCTTTATTCTCTTTCAAGGAAAGTATGTAATAATGTTTTATTCATTGTTTTCAATCAATCAACTTTTATTCCTAAGAAGCACTCATTTTTGGATGGTGTATATGAACCACATCCCTGAATTATTTATTCCTCATCTTCCTAACAGTTTAATAATCATGCTTGACAATCTTGTTAGATTTTGTAGTAGGTTAATGCTTTACAAGGATACTTCTTGCAGGGTTTAACAATTGTTACTCACGTACTCAAGGAGGGAGGGAAGTTTATTGCAAAGATATTTAGAGGAAAAGACACAAGCCTTCTTTACTGTCAGGTTTAATTTGATACTGACTAAATCATGTTTTGCCCTTTTCCTTTCCTGTCTAACCTTTCCAGATAGCTTTTGCAACATCATTATAAAGTTTACAATAGATGTTCTTTTTTTCTGGGACTTGTGATAAACGTTGAGAAATGAGAATAAAAAATTGGCACCTTTGAAAACAGAACAAATAATCCAATGCCACAACATTTGTGACTCTGAAAGCTAGGTCACCATGTTTTAAAGATGTAGATTTTAGTATCTTACTGCACAAAAAGAATAACTAAATTCTTTTATATCAGTTAGACCAGGATTCCACAGGGAATTGATGAGCCAACAAGATGATAAGTAATTAATGTAGCTGTACTTTGTTAGAAAATGGAAAAGCTGTGAGTTTCCTGAGAATTAGAAAAGTATACTGGTAAAAGAAAATTGAATTTTTAAATTGATTCCATCACTGATAGAAATTCTCTTATACAGTTAAAAGGACCTACTTACGCAGGTATCTGAAATTGCAGTTGTCCTTGTGACTTTGTCGTGCAGTTCTACTTTCTGCTACCAATGTCAATTGTTTTTTGAATTTTCCTAGAATCTTCTTTCACTCCATAATTTATATTCTTACTTGCAGTTTTCATGATTTTTTTTGTTTTCAATGTCTACCTAGAATAATGATTACATGCCTATGTTTCTTCTATTTATATATTTATTTGTAGCTCAAGTTGTTCTTCCCTGTAGTAACTTTTGCAAAACCAAGAAGCAGTCGAAATTCTAGCATAGGTAAATTCTAGTTCTTCCTTTTCTTACTATTTTAACTTTTGATTTCTACATGATTTTATTCTAGAAGGAATTGTTATCACATGGGAGTTGGGAATCATGCCTTTCTTTTATGCATGAAAGTTGTGTATGTCAACTTCTGATTATGCAATGGAGAATCTATCATACATCATCTTCTCTATTAACTTCATCATTGTTCCTCTTTTATTAATTTGGCACCCATTCTTGTGCTTCCTGACACCTGACATTACAGGCATAGTTGGTATTATTTGTGTTAACTCTTAGCTTTTTTCCCGGCAGAGGCATTTGCAGTTTGTGAGAACTATTCCCCTCCAGAAGGATTCAATCCTAAAGACTTATATCGCCTGCTAGAGAAGGTTGGAAGTCCGTCGGGGGCAGATGATATAGGTATATTCAATCCCTGGAGCTAATCTAGTGTCTTTTCTATAAACAAATTCTGCATCTAAAATTCACTCCCACTTTAGTATGCTCAAGCATCATACTCTGACAAACTGTTACTATTCATTTTTTACAAAGGAAAACTTTATTTGGTTCTTGCTAAATGGGTGAACTTTCAATTTGGTCATTCGCAGATAATTGTTACCTTTCTATTTCATTTTCATCTAAAGTTTAACATCAAATCTTATAATCTGCTGACTCTGATGTTATTGGATGGTAAATTTGGCCTGAGTAATGGATGGCAAATAACTTCCCATTAACAACAACCTATTAGATTTGGTGTTAAATTTTGTATGAAAATGAAATATAATACAAGACATTATATGTTTTAATATGTCAAGTTTAAAGAAATGGTCCATTGGGGACCAAAGCATAAGATTACCTATCTGTCAGGGACCAAAAAGAGGCTTTTCTCTCGGATATATAATGACGACTTGTGTCTTTAATTGATCTGGTGTGACTCTGAAACGCATGCGTATGTGCAGACTGTAGTAGTGGGTGGTTGGAAGGACCAAACAAGGTGTATATTCCATTTCTAGCTTGCGGGGACCTGAGTGGGTATGATTCTGATCGCTCATATCCACTACCTAAAGTTGCTGACGGAACATATCAAAGCTTGGATCCTGTACAGCCACCTATTGCCCCTCCTTATAAGAGAGCCCTTGAGCTAAAAAAAGCCTCCTCTCAGGGAATCCGACAACTTGAAAATCTCTCCCTGGATTCTTGATCAGATGCCATGCACTGCTTAATCATAATGCCCTTTGGAATCTTCTTTTTTTTTTGGGTTTGTTGCTATGATATGATTAGAGGATTGAAAATTATTGTCTTACGTGTGAACTTGGAAACATTTGTTTTGGGAAAATTCTTATGAAAATCTAGTTCACATCTGATATAAGCGTATGCTTATTCATGCGTAGTTTCTGTTTTTAATAATTTAGTTTATCTAAGAATTGTTGTATTTTCTTTTTTTTCATTATAGAAGGGAAATCAAAACAAAAAAAAGTATGAAACAAAACCAGCAAGCCAACAATCAGGTAACACCTTTCCTTCTCATAAAGTCATTCACCTCCAAAATTGGAGCAAGATGAAAACCAAATGGCATTTTAAGAGCCTTCATCACAAGAATATCAGCATCACTAACCACTTCTCTGGAGATCACAGTAGGATGAACGTTACAACTCCTATTCAGTATAGAGTGAATCTCAAACAGAAGCTGGAATTCATGATGAAGCTCGGAGGGATCCTTGACAAGAAGAGATACAGCTGTAGATGAATCACACTTCACTATAATCTCCTTCAAGCCCAGTTCCCAAGCACGCTTAAGCCCCACAAGGCAACTCCATAATTCTGCATTCAACGCATCAACTGGTTCTCCACTTAGCATAAAAAGCTTCCAAAAGTAAATTATCATTTGAAAAAATCATACCACTACATCCAGCTGAATGGCTTATCAAAGAAAAAGCTCCATCCACCACCAAAATAGCCTTACAATTTCCAGGATCAAGTACAGCAGCGAAATTCATGCCTTACGTAAACATCAACTTATTTCCCATAAGCTTGGAGGCTGAGTTAAGCATGCAAAAAGGAATAGCTTTAGCTTCGGCAACCACCTCATTTGGCCTTCTTGAAATCTTATAAGAAATTCTTTGGTTTCAACGCTTCCAAAGCACCCAAATAACAATAGCAAAATACTCACTCCAAAGTTCCACTTCTTCGCTAAACTTCCTTGTCAGATTCAAGTGTATCCAATGTAACAAATTAGCATTGAAAAACTCCATCATCTTGCTAGGTGAGATAACTTGCCTCCACACTTCTTTAGCAAAGTGGCAATCTCTGAAAACATGAAAAAAAATCCTCCATCTTATTAGTACAAAATTCACATTTACCAGACTCATGAAGATGATGATGCCACTTTTCTTCATTCGTAAGTAACCACTGGTGATATAATTGCCATAGAGTAAATTTGCAACGTTGAGGAATCCGTAGTTTCCAAATTCTACTCCAAGCTCTATCGTTATGATGGTTTTCCCCCATATACATTCTATAAGCAGATTTGAGTGAGAAACAACCATTATATTCATGTTTCCGGTGAGCTCTCACTTCACCCGAGGAATCTTTTATCATTTCAATCCTAGATACAACTTTCTCCCAAACTCCCTTAATACCACACCAAGCACGAGAACCAAAGATGACATTATTTATTATAGGCATCAAATCATTATCACAGTCATACTTGTTATGTATCACCTTAGACCACAAAGAATCTCTCCTGTGAATAAGACCCCAACCAAGCTTCATCATTAAAGCTTGATTTTGAGTCTTAATATGTCTGATTCCAAGCCCTTCTGCTTTCTTTTCCTTACACACCTTATTCCAATCAATAAGATGTATCTTCTTCTTGTTAATAGTATCTCCCCAAAGGAACCCACGGGCCCGTTTATCAATCTCCTAGCAACAACTAGCTGGAAGCAAAGCAATTTGCATGGGATAGAGAGGAATAGCTGAGACAACTGAAGATACCAAAGTGGTACGACCAGCTAGAGACAAAAGATTAGTCTTCCAATTATTAAGCCTATTTTCCACCTTATCCACCACCTAATGATAAGTTTGCTTGGTAACTCTCTCTGGTGTAGGGGAACACCCAAATATTTACCAAGGTCCACAATCCTAGTGAATCCCAATTCTTCATTAAGTTGGGTTGCCACCTGATTCTTAACATTTTTAGAGAAGAAAGCTCGGGTTTTAGAAAGACTAACCTTTTGGCTCGAAGCTTTCCAGAAACAATCCAAGCATTGTTTAATAATCTCCACATCTCTCATATCGGTCTCGGAGAAAAGAATAATATCATCCGCAAAGAAAGGATGTGAGATTAGTAATCCATCCTTATTTAGTTTGATAGGTCTCCAATTGTTAGTAGCAATCTCCCTTTGGATAAGATGAGCCAATTTTTCAATACAAATTACAAATAAATATGGTGAAAGAGCATACTCTTGTCCGATTCCTCTAGTAGGAAAAAACATCTCTCATTTACTACTATTCCAAAGAATCTGCATCGAGGAATAAAAGATACAAGCAAAAATAATTTCAATCAAAGGAGTAGGAAAACTAAGCTCCTCCAAGCAATCTCTCAAGAAATCCCATCTGAGTCTATCATAGACTTTTTCTAAGTCAATTTTAATAGCCATAAATCATTTCTTCCCCTTCATATTCTTCATGCTATGAATCACTTCCTGAGCCACAATAATATTATCCCAGCCAACACGTCCGGGCACAAAGCTACGCTGGTTGGGAGCAATAATATTAGCAAAGAGAGGTTTGGTTCTATTAGAGATCACTTTAGTGATAACTTTGTAGATAACATTACAAAGGCTAATGGGGCGGAAATCCCTAATCGTCTTCGGATTATCCTTTTTTAGAATAAGCACAATGAAAGTGCTATTAATAATTCTCACCAACAATGGATTTTCAAAATCTTGCTTCACCATTTTGATAACTGATGGGCCAACAATTTTCCATTGAGATTGGACAAAAAGAGCATTAAAACCATCCGGCCAAGGTGATTTAAGACCCCCCATGCTAAAAACCACTTGCTTAATCTCTTCTTCCACAATATTACTCCAAAGCCCATCTCTTTGAACAACATCAATAGGAGGATAAGAAACCAATAAATTTTTAAGATCAACATAATGCCCTTCTTCTTCAAAAAGACCCATAAAAAAAAAGAAGTAGCAATTCCCTTGATCTCTTCAACATCCAAAACCCATAGAATTGTTGTATTTTCTGCCTGCTTGTATCATTATTGCCTCACCTGGTTGTGATCTTTTTTCATCACCATTTGAAGAGAATACAAATTCTTCGGAGATAATATAGCCCGAGCTTGTAACTATTCACTGGATTTTGTATTTTCTTTTGTTTTGCAAATAATTTTGTCTAGATTGTCAGGCTTAATCTTGTGTAATTTCTTCATATTCAAAAAAATTGAATGCATATAATGTATTTAGGGAAAGACTGGGGGAAGAAGGCTATAGGGTATATTTGGGTTGGCATTGAAAAGGTCAGAACAAATTAAGCTATCTAAATGCAAGTTCTGCTCTATTTGGTTCTCTGTTTGACTGGGTTGAGAAGAACAATGTTTTTTGCATCAAACTGTAGTTTCAGCAGAAGCAGGTCTGTGGTTGCTTTTGTGTTTGTACCATTGGGAGAAAAGCTAATCTAAACAAACACATAGAAGGATGTGATGTGTGGATAAGGAGAGTTAATTTGGCTTTTGTGGAATCCTCTAGACAGAAACAAGACAAAAAGACGAGGAATAACTGTGAAACAATGTTTGGGTTGCATCAGTTGTCTTCCTTTATTTTCCTTTTCATGGTGGCACAGTTAACAGAAGCACTCAGCATAGGCCATTGGAGAAACAAGGAAACATGACTTTTGTATTCTGCATAGAAAGATGTTGGTGTGGGTTCCCTCACCAATGGGCAATTCAACAACTGTTTCTGTTTGTGGTCAAAAGGATGTGGCGAAGAGGATTGCATTTGGCATCTTCACTGACACTCGTATTTTATTCATCCACATTTTATGTTCAATATTCAAACATATTCCGTAAATTTATGAAAATATGTCTAGTTATTATAAAATACTCTATTTTATCGCTTGATAGTTCAGAAGAATATGATTGTGACTCTGACAAGTTCAATTATGCATAGAGGAAGCCTAGGTAGTCGAGATTGCTTTTGTCTGTGAACTGTGTGTTCTAATGATGTCCATCATGCAGGAATTTTCAGTACTTGAGTGGTTATATTCTTCCCAGGCCCAGTACTACTTTCAAATTGCTGGTGTCTTAATTAATCGCCTTCTCTTTTGCAACATTTTCAGAGATTATTACTGTATTAGATCAATTCTGAAAAGCGAGTTCGCGAAAATTTTTATAATTAATCATATTGAAGTGGGTTTCATAAGTTTTAGAGATCAATGTTGGAAAGTGAATTCCTGAAGATTTTTCTGAGTTAATATTATATTTTAAAAAAAAAAGAACTCACAAATATTTTGTCTTTGTTTATCAGAGCAGAAAAAGACCACTGAAAAGTTCCTGCAGGCTTAAAATAGATATAAGTTATAATTTTCTATATAATACGCAGTTATATTCGATAAAAGTTATTGTAGTTCAACTGCTAATTCTCTCTCTATTAATCAAACACAGCTTAAGCATTAAACCGTTAAGAAAAATGAAAAATCATGCCAAAAATCTGGAGGCGAATCAGATTGACTCTCAAAGAAGCCTAATCAATAAAAGACTGCAATTTGCAATTCTATCTAAGTAGTTTCTTACTCATTCATGAACGAGTTCATCAAAACTCAGAAGAGCATACCTTCTTCTTTAATTAACACGCATCTCCTCAAATTCTACATAACCAATGAAGCTCTAACACTTCAGAAACAAAGACACAATAAACTTCAAAATACATGGAAACACTATATTATTTTTGTGACGTCATATAATGTTTCTCGGACAATAAACTCTCAACTGGGTCTCTCTCTGGAAGAAGAAGAATGCAAGAACTCTATACAATCTTCAACAGCTTCGGCTCGATGAGAATCAGAAGGGTCTGATATGGAACGTGACCTGACCATAGTGGCAGAAGACACCTTTCTCGAAGATCTTCTTCTCATAGTAACAACACTCATAGCTCTCGCCACCACCTTCTCTCCCAGCCGCAGTAAGAAACTCACCGGCGACAATCGGCCTCCGTCGCCGCCGTGCTTGAAAAAGACGGTTGATTTCTCATTAACATCTGGACTGAAACACACCCTTTTGCTTTTTCTTGACATTGAGAAAATATTTGAGCCCTAAAATAAAAGAATCAGAAATGTTTTCAGTTTTGAGAAAAACAGAGCAGCAAGAGACAGAGTGAATAATAGTGAGAGGGGACAGTTACATTGGTTAGTTACACATATATAAATACATACCTACGGCTACATATATAGATAGAGAGAGAGAAGGGGCTAGAGGTGGGGGATTTAGGTAAGAAGCATGACAGTAAAAAGGAAAAGGAGATATTGTAAGATCAAAGTTAGGGAACAAAAAGAGAGAGCGATGTTTGAAGGATAGTTAAAGCTCTAAGGAAATTTCTAACTCACAGAGATGAGCTTGACCCTAAGAACAAGCAAGCTTCTTCTTGTACTTGGAGTTTCAGGGCATCCCTACCAACTCCTGAATTTTAATTGTGTTTTATATTTTGAAAAGTAAAATAGTTTTATTCAGGACAAGTTATAAGATCAACTGCAGGGCAAGAGCAGAAAATTTTGGCTCCATTAATAATATGGAATGTGCTGATAGAAGAGGTCTTGAGTTAAATTTTCACTAGTACTAATACTAATTCTCTTTTAGTAAATATCCATTAATTGTGATGAGGGTTGCCTTTGTATTAATTTAAAAGATGTCATTAAAATCTATTCCTCATGGGAGATCAAACATTTTTATCCGGGAATCATTTAAAATATATATATATATACATTTTATGATGGAGTTTATAATTTCAACTTGTGGTAAAATAAAATAAGGGCTCCAGGTAACATTAGCATGAGGATAGATATAAATTGATGTGAGAGGGACACATGCAGAGGGTAGGCCTAAAGTGGAACTAACAGTCTGGGATTCAATTAATGCGATGGCTGAGCGTTAAAAAGATAAATGTAAGAGTGGTTGAGAGAAAAGCATGCAAGAGAAGGAAGAGTGAGCCAGAAATGACGAGAGATGAAGAAAAAAAGACACAGAAACTGTGTGAAGAGATAATGAAAAGGGTTTTGGTATTTCGCGCACACACACTCTTGTAAGTTGTAATTAGCGTTGCTTTTTAGGTGTTTGTGTTTTCTTTGCAGCCTTCTCTTCCTTCTCTACTCTGCAATCTTACGAGTATCACGCAAAAGTAACAAATAAAATAACCATTATTTATATTAATAATCATTAAAAATGTCAAATTGTCATTTTAAATCGTTATTTTTTATTACCTAAAATTATATATATAATAATTAAATATTATAAGAAAATTTTTATTTATAGATCATAATAAATTAATTCTAAAAAAATTGAGTGCATTCCTTAATTATCAAACTAATAATGTCTTAAAGATCAAGAAAAAAGAGATATTTTTGGCTACATAAATGTGAAGTAGTAAACGACACGATTAAAATTTGTACGCACAAAAATAATTCAGGGAATCAAGAAATGAAAATAAATATGATGGTCCCCATTAAGTCTCTGAGGGTAGAAAGCTAATTATGGGACAAAGAAAGGAGGGGGGAATCTGCTTGAATATGCGTTCGGGTTGGCGTGAATATTAGGGCATTTCTTGTATTCTCTCTTTTCTTTTTTTAATTTTTGGGCTCTCTTTTGCTTTTTTCCTACGCTACTTGGTGGAGCCGTGCAGAAAGAAAGGGAAATTATAGTATTATTATGAATTAAAATAATCTTAAAATTTAAAATCATTTTTAATTATGTAGATTGAAATTTTTAAATTGCAAAGAAAATTCATAATTTAATTTCGAATTACAATTTCTATTCTTAGTTTTTTAAAAAAATAAAAATTTGATGCAAAATTAAAAATATACTAATTTTCATGGAAAGAAGATTGGTGTACGGTGGAGAGGAAAATGTGGGGACATGATAGGGTTAGGGTGTGCAGTTTTTGATTGTCTTTGAGGGTTTACTAATTTTGACCTTTTGAACAGTCAGTTTTTGTCGGATCTTGGGGTTCTCATGGACCATCCTTTCTTTCCCGCTTTTGTTACGCAAGAAAAAAAGAAAAAAAACCGAATCAAAATGAATGAATGCTGTTGTGAATATTAGGATCATATTTTGTGGATGTTATGACCTCCCAACTCTTGGAATTTAGTCACAACATTCATAAATCAACTAGCAAGTGTTGGCTAATTCTTCTATTCATGAATTCAAGTTATTTAGTGCAAAAATATTCATATGTATTAATTACATCAGGGATGCTTTGATTCTGGAAAATGTATGTACATCATAGTGTTGGTTTTTTTTTTTTTTTTGGCTTTTCATTCTCATAAACTTATCTTTCATATCTCATTCGTATTAAATAAACCAGAATTTGCCATTTAGTGGTATAGCGTATTCAATTTGCAATGGCGTACTCTTTTGTAGTGTATGGGAGATTTTTGTTACTTCCATTCTAAGCTAAGCGTTTCGTGTCATGTCTTTGAAAGTGAAAGCGTCTAAGTCCAAACACAATGCTTAATATTCAAGCACTTGTCTTTGTTACCTATTTCCATAATATATATATATATATATATAGCACATTACTTCCAAAATCCATAAATGTTAATCAAATAAAAGACAGTATGTATGGGTACGTACATTTTGGCATTGTTATTCTGGAACATAGACTTCATATCACGCTACATTAATACACCTCCACAATAACTTCAACAATCTAATCTAATAATTCAAATTTTCAAAGTCTAGAGCAGACTAAAACAACCAGTGTATTTAGACACAAAAATAATATTGTGTGCGGATTTTTTTTTTTAAATGCTTAAATTTCTTTTTTTTTTTTTTAACTATATTATCAAGTGTACTTTGTCAATTTATGGATACAAAGTATTAAGATATGTAAAAGCTTGTCCAAATCCGATGGAGGTTGACTATATATGCTTCCTGGGTTGAGATGCATTTGAGGGTGATGGATTGTTGTCGAGAAAAAGAATGTGTTTTTAATGGGCCCATTTTGTTTCACCTTTTGGACATTCGAATGAGCCCATTTAAAGGCTCTAATTCTAATGAATGTGCTCATGCCCATGGGTCAACCAGGGCCGCCCAGCCCAATGATTGTTTCCCTTTCCCCGATCACCATTCTTATCAGACAATGCTAATAATCCTTTCAATCCCATCAAAAAAATATTTAAATATTATAATTTAAGATTTTAAGTATTTCTTTTTTTTTTTCTACAATAGGAGACTTTGAAACATTGACCATTACTCACACCCCACCCCTGCCACTAAAGCTAGATCCAATGTCAAATTTTTATTTTTTCCTGACAAAAATAATCAAATTTCAGTCTATAAAAAAAAAAAGTAATTCCAAACACTACGTGGGGTTCCTAAAAACACCCCGTCCATATACAACAAATCAGCTAAAGACCGAGGAGGATCAGAAAAAATACAGACCCATAATCTAAAATGTAAATTAATCACAAATGATAAAATGTATTATTTCCAGATATTAATTAATTATTCTAAATTGCGTATTCAATTAAATCAGATCAGATATATCATATATGAATTGGCTTTAAGATATCTTCGTTAGGAGATATGATATTTAATGCAACTTTGGAGCAAGTTTCGGAAATGGAAGGGGCTTATCCTATAAATATGGGAAACAGAATTAATATTTTATTATTTATCAAATTACGGCACGTAATTGTTTCGGCCTAGGCAAAAAAAAATTAAGGCACGCAATTTACGACAGTATTAGGAGCAGAATTGAATCACGCGTTAGTCAGTTCAAATATATTTACAGTAAGCGATAATATTTCCTTTTTTTTTTATTTATCCAACAAGCAAGCGATAGAATTTATAAATCATAAATAATATACATTATTTTTTAATTTCTACGTAATGCACGGAAGGTCCACTTTTAAAATGATTTGGTGAGATTTGATTCGGAATTGAATAATAACATGACATATTCCAAAATGAAAGAAACCACCGATTAAGTTATATGCTCAACTTGGGATTGCCCACCAAACATTTTGCGTGTCCAACTCAAACCAAATTTCTAGCCGCTTTAATTTCTGTACGAAGGTCTTTTTTTTTTTTTTTTGGGACCAGCGTACGAAGGTCAAGTTGATTTTACACACACACATTTAGAACATTCATTAATTATTCTGACTTCATCAATTATAAAGCTAATTTGCATATATACTATCTTCTTAGATGTTCAATTTTATACACATTACCACATCACTGTTTTGACTTTTAAAACTTCACAACCAGCCGACCTTTCAAATTTTTTAAAATCATGCAGATAATTCTTGACTTATTAATTTATTCGTTATTTCACTAATGAAAGATGACATGTTAAATAGTTACTTTCATATGACATAAAATTTAGAATGATTATTTGTAAAAATTAAAAGTGTGTAAAAAAATGTAAGCTCGAAAGTTTTATTGTCATTGATATATCACACATTGATAACAAAATAAGAAATTAATTAATAAATTATAAGAAATTAAATTATCTGTACACATTTACAAATGAAAGAATTTGTTGTTAAATTTTGTAGATCAAAATACTATACATAATTTACATGTAATTATATGGAAAATATTTGTCTTGTTTCACACGTACGCCAGGGCATGCAAAACCATGGACAAGATCTCCAATTCAACATATTAAATGCCTCAGCTTGTCCCTTCTACAATTTGAACGGATGGGCCATCATCAACATAAAACCTGTATCAAATATATTATTTATAAGCAATAAATAATATGATTTATTTATCAAATTTTATGTAATACACGGCCCACATCTAGTTATGTTAAATTAGTTTCTTTCTGCAGTGCAAATCATCTGCAAATTCGTGAATTTATTAATTAACTAATATTTCACTCTTTTAACTAAGAATTTCCACGAATGTTTATGTTAAAATTTTGGATAATAAAAATGATAAAATACCAAAAACATTTTAGCTGAACCACGACATATTCCTAAAAAAACAAATTGAGACAAGTCATATAAATACATTGATTACATTTTACGCATAAATTGTTGAGACTTTTCATCATATATGTTGAATTCCTAACCAATTTTGAAAGCCAAATACAACATTTAAGTTTTTGTGCATTACTTATTATTCGCATGGCCCCATTTGCATTGCTTGTGACCCAAATCACTTGCAAGCTACATGTTGTGGATCGAATATCCAATGGAATATGTTATTTTTTTTTTTTAATTTTTCTTGTCAAATGATTTCGCATTTTATTAGAAAATCATCATCGATATGGCTATTTTAATCCATCTTCGTCTTACGTAATTTTTTTGCCTAAATAAAGAAATTAGAACATCAATCATGTGGATGATGTAACCTTAATTAGGATCTGCGGGCTGAGATTAAAAGTGTATTATTGTCGCTGCGACGAGACAATCAGATCCTATGAGCAGAAAATGAAGGGCAAAAACAGAAGAAAATTTAACAAACAAACAAACAAAAGGCAACAATATGTCAGGTCAAGTTGATAACTTGATACTGACATTTTTCACAGCTTGTGTCATCTCATCACATGTAAAAATGTCTCCAAATTTTTTATTATAAAAATTTTGATGTAATTTTTTTTTTGCATTACATGTATAAATACAGAAGGGATAATTTCATTTTTGAGACCAAAATATCAGGTTTATTATAAAATAGGACATATTATTATTATTGATATTCTTACTACTTTTTATTAGGTGAAAGTCATTCTACTTTGTTAATTCTTGAATGCAATTAATAATATATAAATAGTATGGTTTTTTATATGCTATTCATAATATATAAATAGCACGCTTTTTTAAATAAATTTTGTTATATATTAATTGATGATATTGTTGATGCATTGATTTTTAAAGTTAAAAAAATAATAAAAAATATAAATATGTATCAACTTAATTTGGTTTTGAAGTCATTTTTTACCTTTTAGAGGTTTGTTCAGATCAACTTGTATCCCAACTTAAAGTTAATTGAACTCAATTTCAGTTAAGTTTGAAAATGAGCACATAGAGAATTTAACACTGAAAGTAATTGAAAAGAGGTAAAGGATACTCAACCCCATGAGTATAACAATATTTGAAAGCATATATGAGTAGTAACCACCAAAATTTTGTTAATAACCACTTGTGATACTCAGAATGATTACTACTTTTACTTACCAACTAAAGAGAGCTGGAGACCCACGCAACGCGTTTTTTGTTGTCATCTTTTTTTCTTTTTATTGTTTTGGTTGTCTGATTATGATTATACAAATGTGTTGAGTTGGTTAAATTTTTCTAATGGGCTACTATTTATATATGTGTCCTGAGTTCAGTCGTTTAAGTCGCATTTTTTTTTTTGTCAAACAAACATATTTTTGTGTTCCGTCATTTTTTTTTGTGAGAAATCGTATGTGTTTAAGTTTGCATACTTAACGTGCTTATACCAAATCAAAACATATGGATTTTAAATTTAAAAATAAATTAACAATACAAATAACAAAAATTAATTATAGAATAAATAATATATGAAAAAATTCACTTGTCTTGATACAAGTATGTTAAGTATATAAGCTTATGTACCTAAGTTTTTTCTTTCTTTTTTTTTCCCTAATTCATTGATTGATGGTTTTGCCTGGTGTGTAATATTTCTGTTAATCTTCTTAATTCATTCATTTAGAGTCTAATTTAGGTCCAACATCTAAGGAGAATTCAAGTTCGACTTTTATTATATTTTATATTATTATATATATATATCCTTAACAAACTACTCATTAAGAAGATATATATATCTGTGTGTGTGTGTGTGTGAAATAGTAAGAAAATTTAAGCATTTGTTTTGTACTTAAGAATATATGGAATAGCAATATAGATCAATATACACATATAATTGATATATTATATACAAGTAGAATAGGAGAGTCTTGTAAATTTATTGGTTTTTAACATTTTACATGTTGACCTAGTACAAAATAGCTCTAAATTAAGACTAAAGAGGAGAAAGGTATTGTCCCCACCTCAAAATCAATAGGTCAACACTACGAGAGTTCGAAGGCTAATAAAGCCAAAATCTGCAATATGAAACATCGTTACTTTGTTGCTTTTATTCAGCAAAATTCCCAACTGACATTAAAAAAAAGGATAATGATTAGATGATCTTGAAGCCATATTTAAATTTGAAGATGAAAAAATTTATTTAAAATGCATAATAATTGCAGAAAAGATAGCCTGCAACCTCTAGCATCTTGAAAAAAGCTTTATTAATATGGAGTAGGAATTTCTACAACTTTTTATTAACCATAATTCATAGGTTGACAGAAAGCTTTTTTTCACAAATCACTACACTAACAATTTCGCAAATAGAACCCTACAAGACTTGCATTACCAGTCAAAATGTGTAAATGTGTTGCAGCAGCAAGATTGTTAGGAGACTTATTAACGGTTGACTTTGCCATCCTAAAGAGAAGACATATGAGATAGATCATAGATGCACTTCCACAGAGAGTAAGTAAAATATGTATTCCCGATTTAAAATTCTCATTATCTAATGTCTGACCAATAGAAAGAAAAGGTAAAAAAATTCAGAAACTAGGAAAAAAAATGAAGCAAGATTAGAAAACATAAAAATTAGAATACGAAAAATGGGAACATGCAATTCTTAAAACCCATGATTCCGGGATGTTTACTGTAGTTAATTGCATATTCCCCTATTTAATCCAATAACTAAAGCTAAACTACCAACTTATACTCTGTTCTTTGAAAGTTGTCATAGTAAGACTGGGGAGACATCAGCTGTTCAATCATTATTTTAATGCCTCACAAAAGCTTTTTTACTAGAGACTACTACAAGTACCAAGAAAGTTAGGGTCACTATATGTGGAAAAGTATGAGATATGTAGAAAATAAGAACCAATTTTAATAACAATGCTATCTATTGCAGTTGCCATGCCCCCAATAGATATAATCAAGCCATCACGAAAGGATCATATATATATATATATAAGCAATCACTTTCATTGCATCCAATTACAAATTAATAATTGTTGATTATCATTTGTTTCCATTGATTTAAGTAAATTAGTGAGGTTCAAGTCAAACTGAGAATCTACCAAAGCATTGTTACCTAATCATTATGATTGAAATATACATATAACCATACAGCCAACTATATATAGTAGAATATTGTTACCTAATGAAAAATTCCCTGCTAGGCAAAATAACACTCAAAGCTAAAATAAACCTTCTCAGCTGATCCTATTCTCTTTACAACTCAAACAACGTAAACAGATATAATTAAAGGAATAAAAAAGATTTCCTCAAAAAATCCCCAGTGCCTCCTCTTAAAGTGGCTACAATCAATCTTGGATGCTGTTAACAAGACAATAAAAATCGATGTTGGGTGCTATTAAATAGCCATATGTTCATGGAACATTCCTCAAAAGCCACCACCTAAAAACCGCCATACACCTTAATAATATAAGTAGAAGTTCAACGGCAAATGGTTCATATAATAATGTTCAAAAGGAGAACCAATAAATAAATATATAAAGATTAATCCACACTCCAAATGGAAACAAGAGTTTTGCATTGTATAAGATATTTTCCAAACCAATAAATAATAATAGCTTATAAGTAAATCTTCTTGTAATCATTTTGAAATTAGTCTGTTTGTTTGATTTCTCAATTTCTCCAAGTGGGTTCATTTTTTTTCTTAAAATGGCATGAAGCCTTAAGATAGCTTCACCACGTAAATTGGGACTTGACACCATTTGCCACTAAAGAAGGCCATTGACAACATTGCGTGCACTGGAATCTGTAAGTATATGTTGACCATACCAACAATATATTTTTATTTGAAAACAGAAGAAATAAAATTTAAGTCACTTATATATGCAATGATTTTAGTTTCTTCTATCAGCTTGAAATGAAAAACCCAAATTGTAACAGTTAGAGATTTATCCTAACAAATGAACACAAGATTAACTGGAATGATACTCATACTACGTAATTCCATACTTTCAGTAATCCAATGGTGCCAAAATATTCAGCCAACATATTTTCTTCAATTCCATAAGGCAAGTTGCACACATATTAGAAGGAGTAGCTTTTCCAGGATGGCTTGCCATGGACTCCAAATTTCATGAAATCAAAGAGCTAACAACCACCAAATAGGAAGTTGTTTACAATGAAGTAAAAGAACTGAAGTTAAGCAGGGTCTTTAGCAAGCATGCACGCAAGAATTAGTTCATGTTCTTAGGTATATTATATTAGTTCTTCCTTTTTTTTGGTTAATGGTTAATAAGCTATAACTAAAAATAAATTTTATTAAGCAGGATCACAATGTTTAATAATTTTGTAGTTTGAAATCATTAAACATTGGAATACAATTTTAAATTTGTAAGCGTGAATGGATAAGAATCAAAAATGCCAACCATTATAAATTGTTATATGCATGATCTTAGGCAAATAATAGAATATAGAAAATCATATTATGTATTTGCCGCACTTATAGACTACAAAAAGGCAAACAGTCAACAGAATTAAGTTACATTAAGGACAAACTAATGTCAAAACAATTTAGTTAAGGGAATAGATGTTGAAATTAATAAAGTTAAAACTAAATAACAAAATTGCCATCAAAGGATGCACAGTCATAGGAGGTTATTGAGATTATATGTCCCAAATCTAGACTGGCTCCATTTCATCATTTGAAAAATCAGAATAAAAAAACTTTAGGAGGAAGATTGAAAAACTGACCTTAAACGCATTTTCCTTAAGAAGTTGCTGCTAACATTTTATAAAACGTGTTTAATTAACATATGTATCCTTTTAGAAAAGAAAACATAGAATGCAAAACCTGAAATTGTATTTACTGCAGCAAAATCCCTTTAAAACCAAAAAGATCAAGAGCAGAACCAAAAAATTATAACAGGCTCAAAAACCATGATGCAACTAACCAGCCAATCCCTCGAAGCCTCATACAGTAGTATCCTTTCCAACTCAACCATTGCATTTCCTTGAACAATTACAAAATCAGTGCCTTTGATAACTAAAGAAGTACAATAGAAATAATAAATTGAATATAAATTCCATCTAGCCCCCTATTCCACAAAAGAATCAAATAAACAAGCTATTAATTTCCCAAAGTACTAATTTCATAAAAGAAGTACTTTAAGATGAGTAGCTGCTATTCAATAACAAGTTGGTCACATGAACTACAAATAAAAATAGTTCACATAAAAAGAGGCTAGCTTCAAGGAAATGCGTGTAGAGGAAGATAGGCAAAGAGGTAGAAATAAAAACTGCAAATGCCTCTATTCTCCCAAAAAGATCTCAAAATAGTGAATTATTTGATTAAACCTTGCATCTCAATCTTGTAAATGCCTCAATTTCCTGATGCATTTGGCATTATGAGGTTGTTGTTTCCTTAACCTTAATCTCCTATTGACCAAACTTTGCATCATCACTTGAAACTTTTTCTAGTAACTTTAATTTCCCTGCATTATGTTTTCCAACAGACTCTACCATAGATTTTTCAATCCTTTGGCTTGGCAATGGAAGATCTTTCATAGCCCAAACATTCTTTTTTATTACATTTACCATCTTGAAGCCCCTCCATATGCTTGTAGGTGAAATTCTTGCATTGTTATTTATTTCATTTTGCCAATGCTCTGCTGATTCTCTTATGCTTGAAGAGTACATAAACAATATTTAATAAATTAGCTTATTGAGAACTGAAATTTCCATTTCATCATTGCATGTTGATTCTACATCTTTACTTTTTATCTTCCACTACAAATAGACTAATTAAATATGCTTTGAGCAGATGTAATTAATCAAATACATTGGCAGAAATAACAAAGAAATGAAAAAAGAAGCAGACAATTATGGAGAGCATACCTTGTGATATTTCCTTTTTTTTCTTAGTTTCTGGAGATCATATTCTGATAATCTTCAAATTTTCCCATAGTTTGATTCACGACAATCATTTTTCACATCATTATGATCATTGAAGGAATCCACCTCGCTGATCCTTCGTTGATTTGATTAACCCTGTCTTCTCTCTTCCATGATCTACTAGGAAGAATAATATTCTTCTCAATTGGATAAAGATCACAACACGAAAGTGATCAATATGGTAAATCAACAAAGAGAGAAAAAATATAATAAGAATAATCAAAATATCATATTCTTCAATATATACTCACATCTGTCATCTCTTTGTGCTATGAACAGTTCAGTATTGGATCATGATGTGGATATTGTAGAGATGAAGAAAAATAAGAGGCTTGATATGAAAAGCGGCAATGAGTTGGAATCATGGAGGCATACACCATTGTTACGTTTTTTTCTCTCATTCTCACCCGCAAACAATGCCACCCCGCCTCTAATGTCCACCCCGATCCGAATAGACCCTAGTTCTTGTGGAGGTCCATTGGTGCTTCTCTTGGCTATTCAAATCAAAGCACTCCTTGCAATGGTAGTAGCTGCTTTTGTGGTAGATTAGGCATTTGCATTTGTAGGAATGAGAAGATTCCAGAAAAGAAGAAGAATCGAGAAAAGAAAAACAAAGGAGTAAAGGGGAAAATAGGGGGAAAAAAGGTATCCTTATTTAGCAAGCCACCAAGCCTAGCAAGTGTAGGCTTGCAATAGAAGATACAACCTCCTGATTTTGCTCAGCAAGCCAGGAGGACTTGATGCCATCTAAACTAAATAGGACCGTTAAATTACTGTTGCAGGAATAGTGCCATTACATTCTACTTCTATATATATATAATATAAGATTACTATTTATCCTTTCAATATTCACAATTCTTTTTTTTTCACTCATAATAATATCAATGGTATTGTTGTCTTTCCAATCAATTTCTTAAATTATTAGATCACCACGATACGAAGAGTTTTAGAAATTAAAATATTTTAATTTAATGGTATAAATTTAATTTAGGAGTCTTTGGAAGTCATTTTCCCAAAAAGACAGAGATCCCTACGAAAAATGGAAAAGGTAAAGAAGAACCAGACCACATAGAGAGGTCCCATACCATATGGCCTATTCAACTATTTATATTAGTTCATGGGAAATAGTCTATCTTATGGTTTAACGTTTGTAAGAGAAAACTTTCCATTGATGTTAAGACTTTGTATTTTATCTTTGATAATTTTTAATTAAAACATAGTTAAAACAAATTTAGAGTAAAAATTTTGATATAAATTTAATAAGAAAGAAAATTATTTCATTATGAGATTAAACTGTAATTGCTGAAAATAATTCGGAGAAAAAAAAATGGGAAGACATATGTAGACCCACCATGATATGATGGAGGAATGGTCCCAAAACAAGGAGGAGTTTTTTGTGGATCAAATTGTTCCATCCACTAGTAACTTGTACACCTGTTGTCATGTTGCATTTGATTTCTATGTAATCGAAAATTTATATATTTCATAATCATATCATCATAAAAGTACAAATATATAGAAAATTTAATCATGATCTTCAATTATTTGTATTTGTATTATATAATTTACAATTACGTATGTAATGAACGCAAATTCCATGATGCAATTCAACTTGTGTTAAAAAAAAATGTTGACTATGATTTTTTCTTAATATGTATGTTGAAACCAAATTGAATCTTGGCTAATATGGATTAAGTCAAGTTAAAGAACATTATTTAAACTATTTTACTAATAATTTTTTTATTTATAAGATTGGAATTAAATAATTTTAAAGAAATGAGTGTGAAATCATTTGAATCAATTAAGAAAAAGTAGTTAAATTCATTAAATTTATCAAAAAAATTTATTATTTTAAAAAATTGTTCCTAATTAAATTGAGTTAGTTGTGACCTCATGTTAAATATAGAATTTAATTAGTAAGGATATTTATGGAAGAATAAATTAAATGCTCCAACAACTTTTGCACTGTAACTTACCCCTTGGATCCATAATATAATAATGTCTTTTTAATAATTTTACCGTATTTTAAGAAAATTTTGTTATATTTTTAATTTTCATAAGAAAAACCAAAAATTTTACTTTTATTCATATTTATTTCACTCATTTCCATAATTTTAACATAAGGTGCACGATTAATGATTAAATGAATTAAAGGAAAAAAATATGATACCTTATATTATAAATTAAAAAAAAATCCTTAAAACACATTATAACATAGACAAAATGGAATACATTTAAAACTACATAAATTTTCTAAATGTGACTTATAATAAGTATGGAAGAGAGTATTATTTATAAATCATAAATTATTTTTTAAATTTTATATAATATATCCATATTATTTTGTTAGAGCCAGAGACGAGGTGGGTGAAAAAAATGGAAAATGTTGGAGGAGGGTGTGTTAAAAGAGTAGGGAGCAAGAAGGAAAGATAATGAAGTTGATGCTATTTATTTATCCAAAAATATCAACGTCATCACGTGTAGGTGAGTTGTGAGTACAGCATTGGCCCTACAATACTACAACAACACTCAGCAGGCTGGATTGGACACAGTCACTCTCACTTGCCCCCCTCACCATTCACTCAATTCCCTTACCACTTGCCTCCATTTTCTATCTCATCCCAGCATTTTAATTGGCCATTTTTAATTCACTAATCACTCTCTTTCAATTTAGGGTTAGAGACCATGTTATTAAATTCGTTTGAATAAAAACAATCAAATTTGTTAACAAAATTCTGTTTTGTGCTGCATAATTTTTGTTTGGTTTATTTAAAAATTTTAACATAATTTATTCGCCAAGTCAGTAATAAATGAGAGCTTTTCTTTATATAAAGACTTTTGAGACAACAAATTTAATGGGGGGTTTTCAATTTATATTGTATGACATTAAAAGTTTAGAGGGACTTTTTTTCACTCCTAACTTCTTAAAATTAAAGAAAGTGACATCAAAAGAGATTCTTTGTATTTTAGGCAAAAAATGATCTTTCTTAAATATTAGCCCGTTTGGTTCGATTTCAGGAGGGGCATGTAAAGGTAATGGGCTTCACATTACCTGACTAATAGTGTTTGGTTCGTGATATGAAGATTACATATGTAATACTAATTATTTATATTCATGTAATAGACAACACTTTCCAAAGTTGAGTATTGAGCATTATATACATGTAATGAAGATAAAATAACTATAGTGCATTTATGAAAATAAATTATTCTCATTCACATTTACTTAAAATCCATCAACCTCATATTTGTGTTTAATTAAATAAAAAAATACATCTATTTTTCATATCTCCAATATATACAAAACAAATCCGCATGTAATTACTATCCTATCATATTATATTACATCCCATCACATTATATTATCCTCATATAATTACACCAAACAAGTCCAAACGGGCCCTTAGGGTCCATCATACTTGAACCCAGACATTTATATTCGTGTTGAGCTCAAATCCAAACACAATTGTTAAAACCAAATAGGACGGCATTTAATTTAAGTCCGAAAATATCAATGTGAACTTGTTATTGATTAGGAATTTTGAATATGGTATTTCTGGGGAAAAAAAAAGAATTTTGAAAATGAGGCGGCACTTGCGTGAGGTTTAGGTGTGAGCTAGAAATTGTAATTTTTGCTGAAATATTTTGAATAGTGACTAGTGAGTAGCAACTAGCAAGTCCACATGGCTGAAGGGAAAGACAATTTATTTATTTATTTTCATTAAACCACTTGTTATTCTAAAGTTACAAATGTGCCTTCCATGCATCATGCATGTATAATGGACGGTCATAATTTCACTCGTAATGTGGCACGATAAAATCTTGTCCCTCCATCATTCATGCAGAGGCACAATACAATTGTTTTGAACAATTTTAAAATGTAAATTAAAACAAATGCTAAACATTGTATTATACTTCCTTTAAAAAATATAAATGATTATCAAGTCAAGTTTAAATATATTTATTATTAAATATTATTTAACTAGAGTGGTCTGAGATAATTTAATACTTGTGAATAATACGGCTTCTGTAATAATAATGTTAATCATCAGAAATAATTATAACTTTTAAAAAAATTAAATTAAATTTTCAAAAATGTAAATATTTAAATATATTTTATCAAAAAAAGGAAAAAGGAAGTTATAAGATAAAAAGAAA
This sequence comes from Adenanthera pavonina, assembly GCA_026686845.1. NCBI lineage: Eukaryota > Viridiplantae > Streptophyta > Magnoliopsida > Fabales > Fabaceae > Adenanthera > Adenanthera pavonina. The sequence goes on from JAIVEN010000010.1 coordinate 38,534,357, forward strand.
GGCTAATTTTTTTCCTCTAGAGACTAGGGTATCCCTATTGGAAGGAAGCTGAGAGTAATTTTTTGGAGTACAAAGAATAAAGGATAAATCTATTTCAATTAAATTAACTTTATAGGTAAAGATTGGAATCAAAAGCCTATTCAAATGTCAACTTCAGTATACTGAACCCATTTCTCCTAGTCCTAATCTATGAGACAGAGAAGCTGCTTCTCTCAAAGGAATGAATATATTCCACGCCCAACGTTTCAAGTCCTAAAATTGTACAGAGGACTGGTGATTCTCTTTAATTAGAATTAATTATTATGTTAAAATTCTTGATGATAATTCACCCCCAGTGTACGTCAACCAAACTTCCTCCGAATCACATTCTGTTCATACGCTTTTTTAAAGATATAACATAATTGTCGCACTACTTATCCTCCTGCTTGTGATCAAATAACAAATGTAATATTCTTACTCATTAAGTTCCTTTCTTTCTTTTTTCAATCTTTGATTTAACTCTCATCTTAGTTTCTATATAGAAAAAATGTAATTGATTTCACTTTTGTTCATAAATACTAAATCAACTAATAATTTGATTATTTTCTTTTTTAAATTTGGATTCAATTTTTTCTCCCATTGGCTCACAAATATATTAATTTCACTTCCAAATAAAATTGGTGACTCTTCAACCAAATTTTGAGTTTCGTCTTAATCTTTTATCAAATGTATTTATTTATTTTTTGGCCAAAATCTAATGTATTCGATGGAAACAATGATAAATTTGAAAAAAAAATGTTCCTAACTTGAAGTATATTTTGGTCCTACTTATGCATGGTAAAATGAATTACGTATCGCTCACGACTTCCAACTTTTGTCAAAAAAACAGTTTTTTTACTAACAAAAGGGAGTTTTTTAATTAAATCAAATTATGAATATGTGGGTCAAGCACTATAAAAATATTCAATAAAATTTTATTTACAATTTTTTAAGAATATATACTTTTGAGAATAAGATGTCATTTAAAATGACTCGTTATAAAAATTGTGCTATTGCAAAAATCAAAAAAAGATAATGAATATTATACCATTCAAGTTTAAACTTATTATTATTATTATTATTATTATTATTATTATTATTATTAAATTATAATAATTTTGTGATGATTTCAATACTCATAACCTCCTAATGCCTTTTTAATAAACTAGCAATGCATCATGCATCGCACAGAATGTTCTAGAGATAAATTTTGTAAAATATATTTAATATAAAACATTATTAATGATATTATTAATATACAAAAAAAATAAGTAAGTCTATTATTTTATAAATATGAAAATATTATAAAATATCATAATAAATATACATATAGATAAACAATATTTTTTTAGTATGTCAAAATGTTGTATGCATAGAGATTCGTGAATTTGAATTCTTTTATTGCTTGACATTAATGTTCTCTCACCTATAATAATTAATTAATTACCAAACGCTTACGTTTACCTATTATTTTCTATTTAATTGAATGGCAATATCTCTTTCTTTTTTTTTTTCAATATCAAAAGCTTGTAATGCTTATATATATCTAATAAGTTTGATTGTTACAAAAATTATTTTTTCTCATGCTCCTTAAGTATAATAGGTAGCAAATTGAAAGGAATTTTTTCCAAAATTACCTTCTCTTTCAAGGGAATATCTATAAAAGTTGACTTAGGTAATTTGAAAACATCTCTCAAGTGGACATTTAAAGTAAAACTAATATATGGTCGAGAGTTTGATCTTCGACTCATGAGAATGGAGAGTATTCAGTGACCAACCATTTACCTTTTCGTGGGAGGACCCCGCGGTGAAGGGATTAGTCATCGCTCCTGGTGGTGGATACCCTCGTGCAAACGAAAAAAATAGAACTTACATTCAATAACAATATTATCTCATATAAAAGTAATGCATAAACTAACAATTTATTTAAATAATAGAGACTATCATATCTCATATTACATATTGAATCTTTATTTATCTCCTTAACTTATTCAACATATAATTCATAATGTGTTCATTCATTCAATCCATAATCCATAATATATTCAATCATTCAACTTATAATTTGTAATGGGTTGATCCGTTTCACTCATTGTAATGAATCTATTATATATTAATCCATTTGTATTTACAAAGAATTTGTAATGCTCAACATTTAAATAAAATCCTTAAATTATTTAATTTAATTGTTGACTGTGGTTCAAATTTCAATTCAAAATTAAATAAAAGTAAAATAAAGTTATTTTCAATATCAGCTTACTCCAATTAAAAATTTATTTTTTTAATTGAGCAAAATATATCCACTTCAATATAATATAATCAATTAAATAAACTTTTACAATGTAATCCAAATAAAAGCTTATTTTTATTAGTTTTGATATTATGCAAACAAATTCCACAATTAACATACATATTTAATTTTTTATCAATTTCCAACCAATTAAATAAATTTTGAAATTAAATTAATTAAATAGTTCTCAATATTTTACACCCAATTAATGGTTGTGATTCTTAATTACTTAAGATGATAATTATTTTTTTATTAATTTTTCAATTTGAAATTAGTTTCCTATACTTTTAAAAGTTTCATGATATTATAGTTGATGTGATTATGTTACACAATTTTTTTTTCGTTTTTAAAGTGTCAAGATTCAGAAATTGAAAAGTTATAATTTTATAAACTTAATTTGCAATCTAATATCTCTCAAAATGCAAATGGGATTTTTGTTTGCCATTTTTTCTCCCTCATCTACTTTATTTCCAAGATATAGTTGTTCTTCTCATCTTCATAATGGCTTGTATTATGATCAAAAGTATCAATTGCCTTGAAAGAATCAAAATCTAGAAACAAATGGGATTAAAAATTGTTTTTTAAATTGATATCATGAGTGCATTTGCTTTTGTGGGTCATTAGCTTATCATCTCAAGTTTTAGAACTTTGGGCTCCAGTAGCATTAGTCATTTAAGTTAGAAACTTAAAAAAATCAAACATAAAATTTTTTATTTGCAATTTCAATAAAGAATTTTAAGGATAATTTCATGACATAAAATTAATAATAAATAATTAATAAATATTTAGATAAGACAAATAACTTTAAATTAATCTCATATAATAAAATCCCAAATTTGATTAAATAGATATCAATTTAATATATTTGGCAAATTTATAACAATAATATCTAATTTTTTATTCCACCTTCATGAGTTAAATTAAATTAATTTAATGATTCAATTTGAGAAACTAATTAGATATCTACTATAATCTAATTTATATAATAATGATATACTTATAAAATTTCTACGTAAAAAGAAAGTCATTAATTTTATTGGTATTAGACAAACAATAATAATTTGTTCAAAATTAATGATTATAATATAGTATTAATTGACTAATTCAATTGGAATCAATTACTTTATATGCCATTGATTTGAAATTTGAATCATTGACCAGCTATATGAAATCAAATAACGAAAATTAAAAAAATTAAATGCATTGATTATAATTGATAATGGGTCAAAAGACAATTGAAGCAATAACTAATAATTTGAAATTATATATGGAAATCAAATCAAAGTAAATATCCCGTTAAACAACTATATACAATTAAAAAATATTGAAAATTATAATAATGAGAAGACTAATTCTTATTAATTCCACCTATTGATTAATTTTCTTTACATCTAGTGATAAGCAGTGGTTATAAGTAAGGAACATGTTAGAGCAAACTCATTCACCCTTGTTTTCTTGTTAGCTAGCCATTGAAGTGAGAGTCCCACGTAAATGTCACATCTAGACCATTATGTAATTGATGTTTACTATGCTATGTCGTCAAACACTTGTCTTGAATTTCCAGTCCTGATAAAAAACAACAACAAAAGATTTTTTTTTCTATAAATGAGGGAATAATGCATTCAATGAATGAAAAAAAATGCATTAGAATACAACAGAGTTTAAAAATGGAAAGAATAATAGAACACCCTTAGCTCTGACTTTGATGATATGGTTAGTCTTGACAGCTTGCATGATTCCCTCCGATGAATGGGATTCATTAGCAAAGAGTCTAGCATACCTAACTTGCCATAGTTTCCAATAGTGGATTCCAAACATGATTTTCTAAGTTTGACTTCTGTGAGGATAAAGATTCATAGTTAAATATTTTCTGAGAAGGGATTGACCTTTTCGTAAAAAATATTACATTAGTGATGAGAACAAAATGAGAGATTCATGAGGAAAATTTACTAAGAACCTTTTTAGCTTTTTAGTAGCACTTGGAACATTGAAGGATCATGCCTTGAGCTCCATGAAAGAGTCCTTGAAAGTGAGTAAATTCATATCATAATTTGCAAAAATAGGAAAGAGAATATGATGGTGATAACAATGATGCTTTCAAATAGTCACATTCACATAATATATGACCTGATCATGAAGAAATCAAAACTTCCAAACACCATCTAGAATGATGCTCCTCCACTGATCTAGCCTCGTATTGCTTAGCTAACAACCGCAATATTGATAAGATATCAATCCTAGAATAACCCATTCACAATCTCATCTCTTATTAACCACATAATATGAAAGGATGTACATATAGTACAAATGATTTTTTATTTAACTAATTACATTAATGCGAATTGATTGAGGAATAGTGTCAAAAAATCTCGTCAATCATCTTTGTATAACCACATCACAATCATGATTAAATGGCAAACAATAAAAATGAATGACTGATAGGGAATTAAAAGATAATTAAAACATTTAAGACTAATTTGAAACCAAAGATTTTAATTTTTTTGCCAAACATTTATTTTGCATTTAAGCATAACTAATTTGACCATACATATTTCAAAATCAAATTTTAACATACACATTTCAAATTTTCAAATTTTAAAATGGACAAATTAAAATGAATTAATTTACTTCTAAACTATAAATCATTGAAACTCAAAACAAATCAAAAGGAAATTAACCACAAACATTAATTAACCAATTTAAAAAAATTCATTAAATCCCCCTAATTGTTTCTTATGATTCATAATAACAAATCCAGTACAATAATGAATACAAATATTCTTCTAAATATAATCCTCCACTATTAATGATTTTTTTTCCAATTAGAACAACTTACTAGTAATAAATATAATTAAATTACCAACAATAAACACTAATTTTCAACTTTCATTTAATTGTATAAATAGACACATCAACTGCTACATATCATGCCAAAACTATATTTCCTTTTCAAGACTATAGCTAATGCATAAGAGATATTAACAATTTTTAATGCGTATGAAAAGATATTACAATAAATTATAATGGTGACCAGCATTATTGTCATTTAAAATATAGTACAAAAAATAATATATTTAATTAATTACAATGATTACATATCTAATAAATATAACTAAATCTTATGCCAATTTTTTTTTGCCAAAACCTATCAAAAAATGATTACATAAGGTATGCCAAATAGAATGATAATAATTGATAGAAAAATGTGTTAATTTTAATAGTAACAAAACGTATCAATAACACAATAATTTAATATCTAGCAAATTAATATGGAAGAGAAAGAAACTAACATATATATTTTACCAATAAAGAATCTTGATAATATGACATTATAGAATTTTTCATTGATGTAGCGCTCTATATTTCCCCCAAATTCATCTATCTTTATATATATATATATATATGACAGAAATATAGTTTTAGCATTTAATTATATCTCTGGCAAAAAAAAGTTCAATTATAAAGTATTTAATGAAAGTTTGAAAACCTTAATTTTTAAAATTTGATTGATTGGACATAATTGAGACTCAATATTGCAATTTAAAAGAACTATATATTCATGGTTTAAGTTCAATATATTAAACATGTCTTTTTTTTTTTTTGTTATAACCTGTATAAAACATGTCGTCACAATATATCAACTTCAAAGATATCAAACTCAAACCAATATGTGAATGATGCAAACCAATATAACAAAATCAGTCATATTAACTCTAAAGAATTAAGGCCATCTATTTGGACTTCCACACATATTTTGATTTCAGTTTAATGATCAGTTCCAAAAATTATGTTATTCAAAGTTAATAGGGTATAGGGTAGAATATATTGATTTGGGTTAAATGGTATGCAACATTTGTTTATATCCTTTGTCAAAACATGTGAATCTTTATTGCCTGCGATAATCATCTTAAATCTATTGTCTATTATACTATATTAATTTTTTGGACCAAATATTAATACTACATTAATGATAAAATACAATACTCACACTATAACTATTATATAATACGAATTGATTAATTATCAGAATTGTAACTGGTACTTGCATATGCTAAGAAATTAACACTGATTGAATATATTGACAAGAAAAAAGCACTGATTAAATATCAGTAAGAAAAAACTCTGATTGAATATATCATTTATTGATAATAAAGAAATTCAAAATCACAATAAATAAATTAAGGCTAATTGAAAGTTAATACTTATTAAATTATAATATTTCCTATTTTTTGGAAAAAAACTATAATATATAAATATGGGGGATAAAGATTATAATTAAAATGAAAAAGAGATGGAAGGAAAATTATAATAACAAATATGTAACTTTTGCATGCTAAACAAAATAACAAGAAGAATAAAAAAGAAAGAAAAAAAAAGAAAAAAAACTCAGTTGAGTCAACTAAATCACAATTATCCAAATAAGTATAAATTTATGTAGAGATGTAACTATGTATTTAGTCGTCTTCACCACCCATGGAGTGAAGCCAACCTCCCAAACAACTTGTTGTATGCAGTGGCAATATTCTCAAAAAGAAAAAAAAGCATTGAGAGGATTAATGCGATGTACTTGATGCATAATAGATATTTAATATCATTGAAGAGGATCATGCATAGTGGAAGGATGAAATACAATGATAATGTCATGGAAAAATATAAATAATCAGTACAATGATTGCACATCATCTGCATCCATTCGAACAATTTTACGATAATACTTATTTGGTTGATATAGATGGTTGGAGAGGGTAAGTATTATGAAAATGAGAAAGTGGTGGATACGATGCATGCATAACTCTATATATATATAATTGAAATTAAACTGGTAATTGAATGGATGATTGACTAATTCAATCATTATGAATTAATTATGCATTAAAACCATTTTAAAAATGATTTAAATCGCGTTTCTCATTAAGCATACTCAAAATTGTCTACAATGCAACATTTCAAATGTAAAGGGCCCACCACTGATATATACTCCCTCCGTTACGCTATATAGTACACTATTATGAGAAATTCATATTTCAAAATATAGTGTATTGCGCGAATTATATTGTGTTTTTTTTATTGTTTTTCCAGTATTGCCCTTAATAAGTAAGCTTATATATTCTACAGTTATCAATGCATTTAATAAAAATTCTTTAATGGTTTAGTCAAATCATAAATGAATGAAGGAGAATTTCCCATAAAAGCTTCACTTTTCACAATTATCAATGATCCATAGAAACTCAGAAAAAAGAATAAAGGAGAGAATAGATACAATTTATTAATGTAGGAAGTATTATTAAATAAGGGTAATTTTGGAAATAATAGAAAAAAATTTCGGTTACTAATCATTATTTTGGTATGTGTGTAGTAGTTAAAAGTGCACTATAAACTGGAATAGATAGAGTATTAATTAGAATAAAAAATGCTTTAATGAGTTTATCAAATAAAAAAAACTGATTTAATCATTTAATACTAAATTGAAAATGAATTAAAGGTATTTAAATATAATTACATGGCTTGATGACTATGCAGATTTAGATATATTTAAATGAATAGAGTTTGAATGTGGATTTTTTTCTCCTTTGCCAACAGTTTGAACATGCTATAATTGTCCTATAAAACGATAATAAGTTTTCCAAATATATTAACTGGAGTACTAAAATAGAGAAATGAATAGTCAAACAATTGTAATAAAATAAAATCAATAATATGCCTAATTAGCATTTAAATATATTTAAAACATAAAACACAAAAAATTCTAACAAATACATAAATAGCGATATTCAAGTAAAATAGAGTTGCAAAACACTAACATAAATGACGTCATGAATGTCAATCAGAGCCAATTTTCATGGGAATTAATTTATCCAAAATCAAATACTTCTTCTTGTTCAAAATATAAGTCCTATTTAAGTTATTACACAAAAATCAAGAAAGTTATTTTTACTTATTAAATCTATCAAATAAATACATTATTTTCTTATAATATCTCATTTAAGACATTACATTTAAAGTCTTTTATCTCTCTTATATTTAATTGTAGATAAAAATAAAATAAGAAAAAGAACATTTAATACTTTAGAAATTATCAAATGAGACTTATATTTTAGATAAAAAGAAACTTTTGAAAGAGGACTTATATTTTAGACCGAAAGGAGTAACAATGAAATTTAAATTATTAACATAAATTTCTTAAAAACCATAAATACCACATTATACACGTCATCTTCTACATAGTAAGATGGGGCACTTTAGATTTCCTTCAATTCCACCGAACTTTATATATATATATATATAATTGATATATGAAACATTTTACAAAATTTTTACACTAATATATTCAGAAAAGTATCATTCACAAACGGAGTCCCGGTAAGAATTTTCTTTTTTATCTCGAGCCCAGAGAAAAAAGAAAAGGTAACTGAAAATTGAAAAGGAATATATTCCAATTCCTTTTTTTTTCCTGCCAATATCCCAATTCCAATCTTGAATGACACAATTCCAAGATATGCTGATATGATTTAGTTTGAAGCGTTCTTGATTGTATCAGGCACTAACGTCCTAGCAACTACAATGATAATATAATAATTATGAACTAATTTTTTAATTAATTTCAAATTTTCATCTTTTTATTTAATTTAATGCTATCAATAAAAAGTTGAAATAATTGGTTAAACTACAATGATAATATAATAATTATGAACTAATTTTTTTAATTAATTTCAAATTTTCATCTTTTTATTTAATTTAATACTATCAATAAAAAGTTGAAATAATTGGGTTAACCAGTTAAGTAGGAAAGAACTTAACATCTTTTAAATAAAATTTTGAATTATCTTCCATATAATAAAAATTACAATGGAGAGCTTTCTCACATAACATACTGAAACTCTACCTAGCGTAGGACGTTAGTGCCTGATAAAATTCAGTAATATTATAACATCTTAATTTCCAATTAATCAGTAATATTAATGATTTATCATCAAAATAAAAAGTTGAAATATGTGTTGCGTTTAATTTGTTTTTAATTCCATTATAACATCTTCAATAGAATAAAGAATGGTGGCATTTGAATGATAAAATTCATCTTTAGGAAAGATTTCCTTTGAGATTATTTAAATTTTAAAACTGATTTGACCTAATTTTTGAAATAATTTCAATAAATTACATACTCCATGGTATGAAAATATCTATTATTTTGAAGTTTTGTATATATATTAAGAAAGTTGCAAATAATCTCGATTATTAAAAAAAATCTAATAATATTTTACTAAAATGCTCTTATAGACATTTTTAAATATTCTTTCATATTAATGAAGGATAAAATAGTAAAAAGAATAATTAATATTTTATTTAAATTTTAAAATAAAAAATTTTGGAAATTACAAAAGTCTCAAAATGGCAATCTATATATAATTAAAAATAGAATGAAGCTACACTGTATATTAGCCATGAACATTTGGTCTCTATTTATTGGGCTCCATGCCCATCTTTCTTTTTTTGTTTTCTATTTTTTTAAATAAATCTAATTTTTTTCTTATTCATTCTTTTTTTTCTATAAGTGAGATTTATATTTTTTTATTATTTTAAGTGGGACCCATTTTCTTTTTTATTTTAGCAATCTATATTAATTTTAATTAATATCATTTGATGTCTATTTTTTAGATAGGAGAAGTTAATGATGATATTCTTTTTTAATTCAATATATTTTAAAACTAAATAAAATATTCTCATATCTACGTGTGTAGCTGCATTTTCGGTGGGAGTGGGGGAGAAAATTCTAGTTTATATAAATTGAGGGAACATCTTAATGAGTCTTTCTCTATCAATGATAGTAAATATTTTGAAACAAAATTAAAACTCCAAAACGGAAGGAATAATTGAAATGTTTAGGTATGATTCGGACAGAACCTGTACATTTGGTTGGACTTGGATTGTTGGATATGTACTTTATAAAACCAAAGTCCAAACACAGCTAAAATTGAATATCGTTTTTTAAATCAACTTCATTACACAAATAAAAGAAATTAATGCAAAGTTTGATTGATTTAATAATAGTGGCTTTGATTAAAATAAGAGATGGATTATTATTTTTTTCAATTTAACAATACTGACATCATGCGAGATAAGACATGAATGTTATATTATTTCTATGTGAATCATTAATGGTTCAAATGTTAAATTCTGTCTACTACTCAAAACAGGAAACACATTTTTTAAATAAAGGAAACTGCCCAGAAAGATTTGAAATTGTTAAAATGACCCCAAACGTACGAAAAGAGAGCGACACAATGGCATATACTCGCATTCCTTCCTTTTTGATTCCCACGGTCCCACCCTCAAAAAAGCATATCCATTACAAGAGTCCTTTCCAAGTGTGTGAGATTCCTTTTCCTTCATTGGTCTCTCTCTCTATCTTTCGTTGCACAACACCTACTGTACGTTATTAATCTATCCAAATTCAGAGGCCGCACCTTATATTTTAACTCACTCGCATCCTGAGGATCATGAACTCTGCTTCTCTCTCTATAAATTCCTCTTTCTCTTCTTCTCTCTGCCTTTCAACTTCTGCCTCTTCTTCTCCTTCCACATCTTGTTCATACCCACCAAAAGGCGTTAGATTTCATCATTTTGGCTCTCTAGAAGCAAAACCCAGTCTTTTTTTTTGCACAAGCGTACGATTTTGCCCTTTGTTGAGGTCAAAGAGCGGTAACAGTAGAAAAAGTTTTGCTCTTGAATCTAGCAGGATGACCATAGCGGAGGCTAATTTACACGAGGAAGACGAGGAGGCACCTCCTGTTTTGCTCGACTCTGAGATTATTTCGAGGCCTCGTCGAATTGCTCTCTTCGTAGAGCCTTCTCCATTTGCGTGAGTCTCTTGTTCGATCTCCCTTGTGCTTAATTTTCATCAGTCAATGTACGGATGTTTGAGACCCCTTCTCAATTTTTCTTTCTTTTATCAAGGATTGAACTATTTTGAGCTTCAATTTTTAAATAAATGACTTGCCCTATTGCTCTGATTCGGAGTTGACTTCGTGGCGTTCGATGAATCGACTCTGATGGCATGAGCTTTTATGTCAAAAGCGATAGGCTTCTGTCTTCATTATTTAGTTGAAGGACTTCATTCATTGTTCATTACTGCAGTTGAAGGATTTCATTTATCTGTTCATTACTTCCTAGCTGCGTCTGTAAATATACTTGTACTTTCTACAATGAATTGTCAGAAAAATAAATAATAGAATAAATTGGGAGAGAAATAATTTGAGGATGCATATTGCTTGCTCAACAACGCTTCTGATTTACTCTGCCTCGCATATCCTGCTGTTGTGAAGTTGGATTTGATTGGGGGTCTCTTGTCTTGAAATTGAGATTCTCTAGATCAGATGAATTTGGTCTTCCTTTTCTTCTCCTTTCCGGTCATTGCTTAGCTGGGTAATTGAGTTTTTTTTCCCCCATGTTGAAATGCTTTTTGTGCATATTCTGTAGCTTCGTCATCACAAAATCGTCATTGATCTGTGGCCAGGCATTAATTCTATGAAATGAACAATTCTTCCATGCTTTCATGATTCTGCCAGCCACAGAATCCTTATACTGCATTACGTTTGGCATCATTTATGTGTGATTCGACCTCTTCATTTTGAACAGTATACTTATTCAGAGCAATGTCTGTTTTGCAGATATGTATCAGGATACAAAAACCGGTTTCAGAATTTTATTAAATACCTCCGTGAAATGGGAGATGAGGTAACTTCTTCTGCTCAGTCTATTTGTATATATGTATGTGTTTTATTCTTCTTCATTTGATACTTTTATATAGTAGCGTCTATTATTTGAAGACTGTTGGCATGGATAGCTTTAACTCCATTATTATGAAGATATTTGTGTGAATAATGCCGGTTCTATATGAGCATTCAGTTTTCCAGGATTAATCTAGACTTAGAGCTGAATTGGTGACCCACTCTAGTTTAAATATTAAAACATATCTTGAATGATGTAAAATTCATTCTTGCATTAGGAATTCTTAGCTGAAGTTACAAATGGGATAATTAAGCACAGACTAGCTTGAAGTTTTCAACTCATATATGCCATTTATCATTTTGAACTTTCAAACAAATTATGTGTTTGTTTGTGAATGTAGGTACTGGTTGTGACAACGCATGAAGGAGTCCCCCCAGAATTTTATGGAGCAAAAATAATTGGATCCCGGAGGTTGTTAAAAATAACTTTTGCATTTGTTTAGCTCAAATTTTTCTTAGTAACATCTGCTCCCTACTTATATATTAAATTTCTTTGACCCCTAGTTTACATGTTTTTTAATTGTGTAATGCTGATATTTATCAACTATTGGTCTACCTTATCTCATCTTCTGCTAATATAAGTTATACACTATGATTTTTTAGTTTGCCTAACTAAGCATTTACATTTACTAAAACTTGGAAATGCAGCTTCCCCTGTCCCTGGTATCAGAAGGTACCCCTCTCCTTGGCACTTAGTCCTAGAATAATTTCAGAGGTTGCTCGTTTTAAGCCTGACATAATACATGCATCATCGCCAGGCATAATGGTTGGTCTACAATTCCTGCCACTTACGTTTATTTTCTTTTTCTGTAAAACATGATATGGTATTAAAGACTTACTTGTCACACATCTAACATTGGCTTAATTTCAGGTTTTTGGTGCTCTTGCCATTGCTAAACTTCTATCTGTTCCCATTGTCATGTCTTATCATACTCATGTACCAGTGTAGGCTACATTCATATTCTGATTTCTTAACCTTTTCCACACTTGGGACAGCCTTCCTCTAATTGCCAATTTTTTTGTTATCTTCAGGTACATTCCGAGATACACATTTAGTTGGTTGGTCAAACCCATGTGGCTGATCTTAAGTATGTATCTTGCTTCAGGAATCTAATTTGGACTCAAGTATTTATGAATATAAAGTAATAACTTTTGCTGTTTTTTATAGAATTTCTTCATCGGGCAGCTGATCTGACACTGGTGCCATCAGCTGCCATTGGTAAAGATCTTGAAAATGCTCAAGTAACAACAGGTAAATGCAAACATCTTTTAATTAGTTAGTTGTCTTCCTATTAAGGTCAATTGATTGCAGTAGGTGAGCATAAGCATCCCTTATTATGCCTTTATCAATGCTGCTATTTTTTGACTAACCTGTTGCAAATGTTGATGCTCAGCTAGCAGGATTCGTCTGTGGAACAAGGGTGTTGACTCTGAAAGTTTCCATCCCCGATTCCGTTCACATGAAATGCGACTGAGATTGAGGTGGAAATCATTTGTCATTTCTTCCTTATTCACAATTTTGATATGATGGGATTTTCTTCTTAATTTTAAACTTTCATATCAAACAGTAATGGGGAACCTGATAAGCCCCTGATAGTACATGTTGGGCGACTTGGAGTTGAAAAGAGTTTGGATTTTCTCAAGAGGTAGAATTCTTTATCTATCTTACTCAGGGCAACACAGTATCACGTCATTAGTTTTGAAATTGGCATTTGATGGAGTTGCAGAAAGGCTTTTTTGGGCAGGTCTTAAAATCCACAATATAAAATGAGAGGGCAGTGAATCTTATTTGCTATTTATTGATATACTGAAGCTTAAAGATTGCAACAACATTTTTTAGATGCTTCTGTTTTTTGTCATACTGGATGATATATTTTGCATTGTAATGTTAATATCTATATACTGCCTTTGACATTTGAAACACATTATCTGGCAGTCTTATGGATAGGCTTCCTGGAGCACGCATTGCTTTTATTGGGGATGGACCATACAGGTAATTTACTCTGCCACTAATTCTCTTCTTTTCTGTCTGTTGAATTGCTACATGTGACTTCCAAAAATCGGCTTCCTTTTCTTTGGTCATACCAGAAATTGGCTTCCTTGGAATGGACTTTTGTACATTCTTTCCTCTTGCCTTCCTCATCGTGTAATGGCTACTGTTGTTGTGAAAAGAGTTTTCACTTTTCACTCTTTAATTCCTATGGACATGGGGTGTGTCATTCCATCTATCCAGTCCTAAAACTGTAGATGTAGCTTATCATATAGTCTCTTTCATCTTTGGTGACTTGGTACAAGGAGTTATTGAAGCTCAGCTATCTCAGACATCATGTTCTAACATGAAATGTCTCTCCTCCATTCTAAAGCAATGCATCTCATACTTTTATCTTTGGCACTTCTTACAAATATTTGCTTCTAACTGGCAGAAAGGAGCTAGAAAAAATGTTTGAAGGGATGCCAGCAGTATTCACAGGAATGTTAGGAGGGGAAGAACTCTCTCAAGCTTATGCCAGTGGTGATGTTTTTGTAATGCCTTCAGAATCTGAGACACTTGGGCTTGTTGTTTTGGAGGCCATGTCTTCTGGGATTCCTGTTGTTGGAGCACGGGCAGGTGGAGTTCCTGATATTATTCCTCCAGATCAAGATGGAAGGATCGGCTATCTTTACAATCCAGGCGATCTTGAAGACTGTTTGAACAAATTAAAGCCCCTGTTATACAGCAAAGAGTTGAGAGAATCCATGGGAAGAGCTGCACGCCAAGAAATGGAAAAGTTCGACTGGAGGGCAGCCACAAGAAAGATTCGCAATGAAAATTACAATGCTGCCATTTGGTACTGGCGCAAGAAACGTGCTCAACTGTTGAGACCTTTACAATGGCTGGCTAAACGCATTTTCACATCGCCAGAAGTTAACTGCAGGTGATGCAAAATATATTTTTCCTAGCTCATGGTTTTGTTTTTGCATGCTTGCTTTGGCTTCAAAGAAGCCTTCTGCTTGATAAAATGTGATTTGACTGATTATATTTCATTCATTTGCTTGTATATAATGGAACACTAAATACCTTTTCTGTAAATTATGATTATATCTGAACGTCAATTCAATTTGGATTATTGCATGAGCACCATACATTCATTATCATATGCAACATACCTGCAGCAAATCTGACTTGTGACATTCTGATGCACAGGACAATTACACAAGGTGCCAAGAACAGTTAGCTAGGGAATGAATTTACGTTCAGAAGCACAGACCTGCATGCTGTTGGATGAGGAAGTGGATGACGAAAGGGAAGGCTTTGATCGGTAAATCTTCAACCTTCTATGAAATAAGTAGGTGGAGGTGTCATTTTGAAGGAGTCTGGCGAAAGGGTTGGTAAATTGTTTAAAATGGAGGGTGATATAGAGTCTTGAGAAAAAGAGAAAATTTCAGTGTGAATCTGTTGGTTAATTGGCATTGTGCTTCTTGATACTTGAGTACATGGTTATTGGATTGGAAAAAGTGTGATGGCAAAGATCAAAACTGGTTTTAATTGGAACCAAAAAAGTGTATCCTTTGAAGATTTAACCTTGAATGTTAATTGTATTTTTGCCACTAAATTTCAGTGTTTTGAGTAAGAACTTGTAAACATGATTAAATTTTAGTAGGTTTGTTTTTCTCTTGGGTTATTTAGTCTTACGTAGCATGAGTTAATTTATAAAATACTTGAGTAGGTGATTTGTTCGTCTCCTTGGGTGCGCCATAATTTGCTTAATTCACAAGTATATTTGAGGGAATATCTTTATCTTTTAGGATCCTGTCCTTCCAACTGCTTAATATTTGTCTCTTACTTTTGTCCAACACATTAATGTGATAAACAGCTATATTGTCGTCTTTATTCAATTTCATCATGATTTAACCACGCTCAGTTAGTTGAAGAAACAACCAAGAAATGGGTAAATTCAATGATGATGAGATGTGAAGTCAAGAATCTTTTTACAAACTATATTTTGAGTTATTCTTCGATACTTCTCATATGAACTCACTAAACTTATTTCTCCTTTGTTCGGTGATGAGAATAAGAGCTTACAAACTCGAACTAAATGGATTGGAAACCAGAAAAATGATCAAATAATGATGAAAATTTCAATTACTGATTAAAAATGAAGTTAAAAAATGTCTATATCACATGCTGTATAATAAGACTTAAAAATTCTAAATGGAAAAAAGAAATTATGGGCAAAAGGTGATTCGAGTATCTGTAACCCAATCTTCCAACTATCTTTGAAGGGGGAAAAACAAATGCAAAGTTTTTTTTTTTTTAATTTATTGAATTGAAAAACGCCATTAAAGGCTCTCAGTACAAGAGTTACCATATTCATAGAAAACTTGCAGCCCTCTTCCCTCAATGGAATGACAGTAGTCAAGTGGCTCCATAAGGAAAACAAAATCCCTCCCTTAAGAGTGGGCTATTTTAGGGTGTGTTTAGAGTAGTAGTGAATCACCCAATATCTAGGTTTTAACTTTAAAAAGTAAAAGTAATTTTTTTTTGTTTTTACCAAAACCTAAGTTTTAGGGTGACGGACACTTGGTAAATCCATTAGCATAAGTTGTAGCTTCTCATTTTATTGATGGAATCAATCACCTTCCACTCTTTTCAAGAACCCAAACACCTAGTTGATTTTTGGTACCAAACAATCCCATCTCTAATAGTCACATTGAGTTCTAACTGGTCAAATTCCACTTTGTCGATTAACTTTAGATAAGGATGATCTTTGGTGCAATAATATTACCATTTGAAGCCCGTTAAAAATCACCATACAGCTTCTGGTCTATCCATCTCTTTTTCCAGCACAAATTCAAGCCCCAGGATGTAGCCCATATTTTAGCTATAGTATTTGGAGCTTCTTCCAATATGTGACCCAAACCTATACCTTACTCTTCTATGGGATGCCCTCATGTCTCAGACTCATTTAGGCCTTTTATAGTCTTTTCTTTTTTATTAGATGTTTAAAAGGCTATTTTTTGACGCCTGAAAAATGTTTAGAGGGTTTAGTTTGATTCTCCCTGAAGATTTTATTTTGAGCCAATTTCCCTGCAGATTTAACACTCTTGAATTGAATCTACCCACGATATATACTTCCATCCATCAAATGAGATTTATGCTTGCGATGATTCAATGGTAACGAGTTTTTTTTTTTAGCAGTTTGTTTTCGTGCTCTGAGCTCCTCATCATATCTCTCCCTGTCTCATGTTAGGGAGGAGGTTGTCTATGGTGTGCGTGAGTTTTGTGTTTTTTTGTGCGGTGATTCTGGTGTTATTTGTGTATGTGTGTTAGGGTTTGGTGGTTGCAGAAGAGCTCTTTTCTAATGTTGCTATCCATTGCGAAGGATTGGAATGCTTGGTGCCAGCAAGCTAATAGGTCTATTAAGCGGTTTGATTCTTCATCAGTTGGTCTGGATTGATGGTTTGGAGATGGGCACTTTCCAATGATCGATATGTCACTTGCAACGAGAGACTCTAAAGCCATGATCTTTCTATTTGGAGCTTTGTCAAAATTTGCTATTGTTGGGGTATATTTGTTGATGATGGGGATGGGATTGAAAGAGGCGGTTCGAATGATGGCGTTGCTATTGAAGGTTTCCAGTACATTGGTGGCTTCAATTTCGGTGGCGTTTTGATTTGATTTTCGGCGGTGGTATCCTTTGTTTTTGTTTTAAGTTTAACTTATTTGTCTATTCTTTTGGTAGTGTGTTATGTGGTTCTTAATTGAGTATGTTTCGTGATCGGGTAGGGTAGGGTTGCTTTTTGTGGTTTTGGGCCTTGATTTTGAAATATAGGTTGTTTTCTAGCGAAAAAAAAAAGATGGTAATATAACTCTAAAGCGGTGGAAAAAGTGAGAAGAGAGAAGATTTGACAAGAAAAATCTGTCAGACAGGGGAATACATAGAGAGATATAGATATATAGGGCTTGTTTGACAGTGTTTTCTGTTTTCTTGTTCTCAAAACAGTTTTACAAAACTGTTTTTGAGAATAAGTTTTGAAAACAAGAAAATAAAAAAATCTGTTTGAATAGTTGTTCTCAAAATTATAACTAGTGAGTGATGAATGAGTTATTTAAAATTTATAATTTTACCATTAGTGAGGTGGATGTTTTTCACCTTTTCTCGTATTTTCCAGAACAAAATCTACAAAACATCTTAAGTTATTCTGCGTTTTTTGTTCTTTTATTTTTCTGTTTTCCAGAACAATTTATAAAAAACAGGTTTACCAAATAAGTTTTTTGAATTTTTTATTTCTGAAAACAGAAAAACTGTTTCGGAAACACGAACGCCCATACACTATACCCTAGTCATTGGCTTCTTTTTTTTTTTTGTACCCTAGTCATTGGCTTCTTTTTTTTTTGTTTCTTTTTGAATGTACTGCATGGCACGTGTAATCAAATTAGTAAAGCTAGCGGATGCATCCTCAAATTCCGGACGACAAAAATTAAAAAGTTTATCTCTTTGTTGATAAGCAAAATTCCGAATACACAATTTGGAAATGAACATCCTGCTTTTTACCTTCAATACTGGTCACGTGCAAAGAGCCCGTGACATAACTTTACTGGCCTATCAATTGCCCAATGACAGCCATTTACAGAAATGGCCCCACCATGCCAACGTTGACCCGATCACAACTAAAGACCCGACCATACAAAAAGCCAACGTCGTATCATTTCCGTGCCATTCTTTGTCTTATCCGCGAGATTCATTCCAATGTAACCCCACTCACAGTATTGCAGTTACGTACTGCATGAACTCCATGTCGTTTTCCAGCCCCACCATCGTTTCGGGCGCCAAAACGACCTCCAGGTCAACGCTCCCGTTTCCTTCTCTTCCTGGAAACGCAGAGATCTTGCCGTCAAACTTGTTGGCCTTCCCGCTCCGAATCGCCAACGGTCGGCCCCACCCAAAGTCATTGTCGTACATGGGAAAACGCGGAGAGCTACCCATGGTCATTGATGCACCGTCGAAGTTCCCCAGCGGGAACAACCTCGGCGCCTTCTCCCAATCCTCTACGCCGAGTCGCACCGTAGCGTCGTTGTGTGCCACCACGTTCTTGTGCAGCAGATCCGCACACCACCGTAGATCCCGAGACAGAATCTCTCCCACCTCGGCAGCGGTCGGGATGCTCTGTATCGCGTTCCCGAAGTAATAAGCGTCCATCTTCGGCTGCAGACGGTGACGGCAGTTCACCGCCATGCGAAACGTCGACGTTTTGCGCGGGTCCAACTTCCTCGCACGTGTCACTGAACGCCACAGCAGTGCAGATAATGATTGAAATGACGAAATCTCTACCCTCTTGCGGGTTTTCCCGTTTGCTTTGACGGGCGTTATCTTGCCGTTAGTCCGCTTTTCAACTAACACCGCAGAATCCGTGAAGCCGTTCGCGCCATGGTTGTTAGCTCGGAGCTTCAGTTTCTGAATTGCTTCTCTGCTGAAATGGAACACTCTTTCCCTCAACGGCTCTTCGTCGTCGAACGTGACCTTGGGGCCGCCGGCGGGGACACTAAGCACGGCGGAGGAGTTGAAAACGGTGTCGCGATTGAAGTTGGGGGATTTGGATATCTTCTTTGCTCCTTTGCAGATCTCAGCGAAGGTGTTGAAGAAATGCCAGAAGGAAGTGCCATCGACGACGGCGTGGTTGACAGTGCATCCGATGAAAACGGCATCAGCGAGCTCGGTGACTTGGACCGCGACGAGGGGGAGATTATGACCGGAGTAGGAGATAGTCTTACTGTAGGCGAAGAACTGCTTGAAGCAATTGGGCACGTCAGTGAGGTTGGGGGAGTAAAGGATGGAGGGGGTGGCAAGGTGTTTGGCAGTGGCGTGGATGAAGTCGACGCCGACATCGTTGCAGAGAATATGGACATAGCCATGGGAATCAGTAAAAAGGCGACCGGCGAGGGCGGGGAAGAGGGAGAGGGTGATGGAGAGGGAGGTCTTGAGGGATTTGAGGAGGTCAGGGAAGGAGAATGGAGGGGGAGGGAGGAGGATGCCCTTTTGGATGTAGTGGCAAGAAAGCATGGGGAGGTCGGAGACGGAGAGCTTGAGGGATTTGAGGGTGGAGGACTGGTGGGGGCAGATAGTGCATTTGGAGATGATGGTTGTGGAGGAAGAAGGCATTTTTGGTGTTGGTAGCTTTAACAAGTGAATACAGTTGGAAGTTGTGGAGGTTATGTTGGTTTATGATTAAGAGAAGGGGGTTGCCTATATATATATATATAGGAGGAGGGCGTGGGGTTGGATTCATGCATTTTGAGAGAATGCAGGTTCGTAGCTGTTACGTGTTCCCTCCCTACTGTGCATCTTCGTTAGAGCATGTTTGGATAAAAGGAGAGAAAGGAAGGGAAGAAATTTTAGTGGGGGAAAAAGGATTTTAATTTTATCTTATTTTAAGAAAAAATGATGGATTTTAATGAAGGAATTTTAATGTTATCTTATTTGAATTAAGAGGGAAAGTGAGGGAAAATAATTATACATTGATTATTACATCCTTAAGTTATTTAAGTTAATATTTTCTTTTTATATTAAAAAAAGAGTTTTTTATTTGAATATTAAAAAAAATTCTTAATCAAAAGGAAATTTTTGTTTTTTTTTTTCAATCTCAACTATGATTGTATGTGTCTTTTTTTTTCTCAACTTTAACCATAATTGCATATATTAATATACAAATGTGTTTTTTGGGTTCGTAACTACATACATGTATGTTACTAAGATATTTCATATTTTAAGAGTGAGGTCGAGAAGAGACGCAATAAGACTGACGAGTATATTATATATTATATGGTTAAGTTATAGAAAAGTAAAGGATATTTTGGTCAGAATGGACACAATATCACATTTTTCTCCCAAATTACCTCAATTTGGGGGGAAATTATACAAGGGGAGGGGAGAAAAAATTTTAATAACATTTTCCCCCCTCCTTTAATTATTTGATCGCTAAAGAAGGGAAGGGAAGCAAAATCTCTCCATTTCTTTTCCTTTGCCCCCAACCAAACATAACCTTAATAATTTTCTTAATTTCTTTATAAAATACTGCAATATAGATGCGTCTTATGAATCACAATAGGTTATATCTGGTAGACAAGAAAGAAGTTTTAAAGAATGAGAAAAAAAATTGAAAAATCATTATGAAATATGTTGGTTATATATATTTTTTATTTTTTATATAAGTCACTTTTAACTATTTTATCATAATTAAGAAAAGTCCATCATATTAATAAAATTGTCTAATAATTACTTGCATTTCCAATTTTTCTCCTAACAAATATTACAAATTTAAAAAAACATATAGTACTATTTGAAGTAATTAGTACTTTATAAAGCAATCTCTAAGAAAATTTTTTTTGGAGTAAAGTAGTTAACGTTCCATAAGCTTTTTTGAAATTGTTTGCATTTATAACCATAAAACCTATTTAGAAAGTGGCTTACATATAGAATAAAAGAGAATACATTATTTAAACATTTTTAGGAACAAAAATTAACCTTCTAATAGAATCATATTCTTCCTCTCCTTTGCTCTTTTTATTTTTTTTTACAAATACTCGTTCTTACCAAATATAGGCTAGGTGAATCATTTGGTGCACTATTTAGAGCATCAGTGATATAACTTGCTATTACACTAAAAAAAAGTAATATAACTTGCTATTGATTTATGTTTTCTATTGTTATTAATATTGATAATAATAAATTAATTCTTTTGGGTTAATTGATTGAGATACAGTACATAAAAACTGTTATTTCTTTTTTTTTTACATAGAATAAGAAATGCATTAAATGATCTAGAATATTGTAAAATTTAATAGTATTTTACCAAAATAACTTTGATTAAATGCTCTCCTAAATAATCTAATTAATATTAATGAAAAAGCAAAACAGTAAAATAAGTCATTAATGTTTTATTAGAATTCTAAAGTGATAAATATTGTGAAAAATTTAAAAAAGCTTAAAGTGATAATTTTTATGAACTAGTGGAAGTAATATAGAGAGTGATAAATATGAGCAAAAAAGTTAGAAGTGGATGTAAAGTTCTTTGTTTGCTATATTTGGAGGTATAACAATCTTCACTGATGTTCTATTCTGAAATTTCAGTTCCAAATATCTCAGACAAAAAAAGAAAGAAAGATAGAAACAAAATTATAAGTAACAAAGTGATTAAAAAGAAAAAACTTAAAATAGCTGATAGATAGTAAGAAAAATTTAAAGAATTAGAATTAATTTTATTTGAAAACAACAACTGAGTTACATCAAAGATTCTCTCTGTTCACATTAAAACAGCTCGAGAGCTTCAATGTCATTACTTATAATAAATTGAATAAACTTGAAGGAGGCGTGTCAAAACCATGAATGTTACTGTTAAAAATACTATTGGGCGTACGATATGATATGTCCAATAACATGAGAATTCAAGTGCTGGCAGGATGTTAATTGACAACACCAACTAAATTAGGAAACAACGAGAAGGTCAAATCCATAATTGTTGATGTATACTTGACTAATAATTCAGTTTAATCTAGAACAATACATATACTCCCTCCGATTCAAAATATAAGTCATATTTAACTAACTACATATAAATTAAAAAAGATAATTAAACTAATCAAATTTATCAAAAACTTATATTATTTTCTAATATTACTTTTAATAAAGATAATTTCCATTACGATTTTTTCTCATAAGTTAATTAAAGACAAGAATATGTAAATTAAGAAAACATAATTAATACTTTTAACTTTATCTAAATAAGACTTATATTTTAAATTCAAAAAATTCTAAAAAAAACTTATATATTGAAAATAAATATTACATAATCAAATTAACCTGTACGGCAGCCCTAATGAGAGAAGGAAGACTAAAATTGTGGAGAGAATATACATATAATAAATTAATAGGGGGATAAGAAAGATGAGGTATTGTAGGTATGAAGACGACTTGGTTGGTGACGCCTGTAGTGGGGTTGCTAGGGACAAAGGCAAATGTGAATGCGGGAGGTTAAGGACAAAGCGTTTTGTTGGTTAGCGAGAATGAAATGTATATTTGACCGAGGACTAATTTAAACGTCCACCGTGTTGGGGGATAAGTAAAAGATGCAGTGAATATGGGAGAAGAAGCATCGCATTTGGGCTGTTAACTGAGAGGGAACGCAATTGTAAGGCCAAGCTAGCATCCACACGCAGACGCAAGGATAAGATTAGATTTTTGACTATGTACCATACATATGCTATCATTCATCAACATCTATCTCTCTCCTGATTGGTTATTTTTGAAATTTGGATTTTTATGCATTTACACTCACATCAAAGTTTTCAATTCTCTCCTCATTCTAAGGATTAAGAGTCTTGTGTTGTGGTCATCTTTATCATGATTCATAAAATTCCAAGTATTAGGGTTCCTTTAATACATAGAACGGAATGGAATAAAAAAGGGATTTTTTAAATATAAAATGTCATGTGTCCTTGGATAAAAATTAATGATAAAAAAATAGTTGTTATTAAGTAATGATCACAGGGATATACGTCTTTTGGTCTTAATTTAAAGGGAATGGAGATAGAGTTTTTTTTAATCCAAATTGAGTTATGATTATAAGTATATACAAAATATTCCACATCTTTATTATCATGCAATGGAGAAGAATTCCTTTGCCTTAGTTGCAACTGAACATGGCATTAATTCTTTTTTTTTTTTTGCCGCAATGGCATTAATGCTAACTAGACATGCATTTTGTTTTCCTGAAGGTGAATGTGAACTCATTGTTTATGATTTAAATTATGAATAGTATGACATTTATTAGAAATACCTACAGGAAGGGAAAATGGCTGCAAGTGAGGCGAGCGAACTTCTATCAATGCCAATGTTGGAGGAATCTGATGCCTTAGATAAGAGTCGAAAAAAATGAGGGTTGGAGAGGGAGTGTTCTCAATGAACCAGTCAATGGTTTCATGGGAGGAAGAATGGATGAGGGACAAAGAAGGTAGAACTAGAGGGGAGGCTGGTAAAGGGAATTTGGGTAAACTAGGTATAGCAAAGAAGTCGTACAAACATGCTTTTACTCAGGAGAAGAAGGATGCGGATTCAGATGAGGAGAATGAAAAGGAAGAAGAAGATTGGTGGAGCGGGGACCATTGGAAGGAATGAATCAAGATTAAGGCAACAGACAGGGGCTCAAACGTGATTATACCACCGGAAGAGAAGAAAAGGCTAGCCAAGTGATGGAAAAAGACTTTGATGGTTAAACTCTTAGGTTGGATGATTCTTCAGGATCATCTAGAGGACAAGCTGCAACAATTATAGGGCTTTTGTGGTGAGGTTGAAATGATCGATGTTGACTTTGGGTTCTTTTTCACTTAGTTTCAGTGCAAAGTAGACTTCACCCTTACGGGAGGACCGTGGTTGACTATGGATCATTATCTTGCCATCCAACCATGAAAGGGGGACTTTGAACCAGATGGTGAGGTCATTGATTGTATTGCGGCTTGGATAATGATACCAAAACTTCTGATGGACTATTACGATAAAGGTATTTTGTATGTCCTAGGTAGCCAAGTTGGCAAGGTGCTAAAGGTGGATATAACAATAGTGCTTTGGACTAAAGGAAGGTTTGCTCGTATTTGTGTTCAACTGGACCTAAAGTCTCTTCTTTTGCCTTGTTTGAGCATCAATGGGAAAGAATGTAGAATTGAATACGAGGGGATCCACATGATCTGCTTCTCATGTGGGTGATTTGGGCACGACTTAGACCATTGCCCATATAAGAATTCTACTGGTCCATATCCATGTGGCCGTAAAGACAAGATTAATGAAGGGGGTAATATGGATAGTGGTGTTCTAGCGAGTCAGCCATTTCTGGTGACCATCCCATTCGGACCTTGGATGATAGTTTAGAGGCAACGAAGATCTAGGAGCATTGGCATGACAAAAGGGTAGAGCTTGGTTTCTTGGCAAGATATTAGCGGAGGAAATCTCGTGGACAATCATGGATCTCGATTCCTAGCTTTGCGCTTGATGAAATGGAGGAATCTGAGCAAAACATCCAGCCATCATAGGAGCGTCAACCGTTAAGAGATATTTCACATATGCCCAATAGTAGAAATAAGGAGAATAAAAATCGAGCTCAGCAAAATGGTATAAATAGGTCAAGTGATGTGAAAAGGGATAGGCATAGGGAGAAACATGTGGAAAGCCTAATAGAGGATTTGTTGAGGATTAAAAATAAACTGGGTTTAGATGTGGAGTCAAACGGAAAAATGACAAATAGAGAGGTGGGCTCCAAGAAAGAGATGGAGGACAGACTAGTTGGCGTAGGAGTGTCTAAAATGGGTCACAATCTGGTAAATGCAAATGTAAATGATAGAGGGAAGGTATGGAAAGGGATGATAAAACTTAGACATAGGTGTACTTGGGACCCATAATTTCCCCATCAAAGGTAACCCCTTTTCAAATGAGATTGTAATGAGGCTAAACGACTCTTCTGGGTCCATACATGAGAATATGCAATGCTAGTTGGTTTACGAGTTAGGTGTCCTTACTTCCTTCTTTGTTATATCTTAATAAATTATTTAATTTGGAATGCTAGCGGAACTGGAAATCATGGATTTCTGAGGTTGTTGGGTGATATCTGGCATCAATATCATTTTAGTTTTCTTGCCTTATTAGAAACTCACCAAAAAGGACACAAAGTAGCAATCCTTGCTCGGCACCTAGGTTTAAATAATTTAGCAGTTGTAGAAGCTCGTGGTTTTAGTGGAGGTATCTAGTGCTTTTAGGACAATGAAATTAATTTTTCTGTTTAGTTGAAAAATGTGTAGGTGGTTCATGGTTTCATGATGGAAGGAAATGGAAGGCAATGAGCTCTGATTGTAGTTTATGGACATCCTTATTCACCAAATATAAGACTCTTGCGGGACTCAATCAAATCTATTGGGGAGAGTACGTCTTAGGCATGGTGTATTGTAAGAGACTTCAATGCTACCTTAAAAGCTAAGGAAAGAATATCTATAGCAAGATATGAAAGAGAAGCTAATAAAAACTTTTGTAGGTGGTTTGAATAATTAATTCAGCTTGATGGACATGGGTCTTTTAGGCCCCCCATCACATGGAGTTGTGGAAAGAGCTTCAATAGAATTGATCATGCGATCATTAACCAAGGGTGGTATGACATGTTCCAACACCTCTGTATTACACCTTCCTAAATTTAAGTCTAATCATACCTCATTTTGCATGAAGTTTATAGAAAGAAAAATGAATAGGACTTAGGTTGATAGACCGTTCAGGTTCATTGCTCCTTAGGTTATACATGGGAATTTTCATGATTTTGTAAAACAGGAATAGGATGATAAAAGAGAGTGGAATGATGAAGTGGGGGAATTTACCTCAAAAACCTGGAAATGGAATAAAGAGGTTTTTGGAAATATAAATGTGAAGAAGAAAAATTTATTCAATCAACTAGATAACATAAATAGGGAATTATCACATAATCCTCAATATGCTCGGCTTGAAGAACGAAGGGACCAAATTTGGAAGGAATTGTAGGGTATTATTTTACAGAAGAAGGTTATGTGGCTCCAAAAATCAAGATGTAATTGGTATGCCCATGGGAATTGTAATACGAGATACTTCCATGCAATGGCAAGTAGTAGAGGGCATAGAAACAAGATAGAAGCTCTTAAACTTGAGAATGACGAATGGACATATGATATAGCACTCATTAAGCAACTGGGCATAGTGTTTTTTGGGCATCTGTATATGGAAGATGGTGATGGTAATGCTAATGCTAATGTCATTCTTGACATCACTTATCCCTTATTGATGAGGGTGATATTCAACGTTTGGCATAAAGCATTATCAATCAAGAGATCAAGGCTGGTCTCTTTGATATGGGCCCTTCAAAAGCACCGGGTCTGGATGGGTTAAATGCCTTATTCTTTTAGAGTCAATGGGAGGTTGTAGGCCCCTCTATTGTTGAAATGGTTAAGAAAGTCTTTGTTGCTCCTGATGCTATTAGAGAGGTAAATCAAACTTTTATTGTGCCTATTCCTAAAAATAATGTCGTAAAAAGCTTCAAAGATTTTCATCCTATTAGCCTATGCAATGTTGTTTACAAGATAGTGACGAAGGTGATTTCTAATAAGCTGAAACATATCTTTCCCTTGACTATCGGTCCTAATCAATGCAGTTTTGTTATAGGTCGACAAATTATAGATAATATTATTCCTGCTCAGGAAATCATCCATTTGATGAGATCTAAGAGCAAGAAATGTTTTATGGCCATTAAGATTGATTTTGAGAAAGCTTATGACAGGCTAAGATGGAGTTTTATTATGAAATGTTTGGAGGAACTAGGTATCCCTATGTATTTGAAAGAAGTTATTTGGGCATGTATCTCATCCCCAAGCATGCAACTATTAAGGAATGGAGAAAAAGCACAACAGTTTTTCCCTTCGAGAGGTATGTGATAGGGAGGTCCCTTCTCCCCCTATTTGTTTGTGTTAGCAATTGAGAAGTTAGCTCATATGATCCAAAGTGAAGACAATCAAGGCAGCCGGCTTCCTTTCAAACAAAAAAAGAATAGGATTGGAGTCTCTTACTTTTCTTGTGTAGATGATCTCATGTTATTTGTTGAAGCTAGTATGGAACAAGCTAGGCTTATTAAAGCTTGTTTGGATGATTTTTTTGACATGTCAGTAGAAAAAGTAAGTGCAGCAAAATCTCGCATCTATTTCTCTAGAAATGTGAGTCACATCTAACAAAAGGAAATTTGTGATTCCCTAGGGTTTACCTCGACTTGTGACTTGGGTAACACCTGGAAGTCCCATTACACCATGAGAGGATTACAAAAGGCATGGATAGTTATGTGTTGGATAGGATAGAGGGTAAACTCTCAAGTGGGAAGGTCAAATCTCTAACTACGAGAAATACACTAAAGGCGTCCATGGTGTTAGTTGTACTATCTTATGTGATGTAGGCAACAATACTCTCGTTGATCGTTTGTTAAGAAATAGATAAGAAATGTAGATTTTTTCTATGGGGCAACATCAACTTTAAGAAAAAGACACATCTTGTTGCTTGGGACAATATTTGCAAGAGAAAGGAGGTAAGACGACTAGGTCTTCAGAATGCAAAGAAACATAATAAAGCCTTTATGCTCAAGGTGGGTTGGGGGTTAATTAATCAGCGAGCTGCGTTGTGGGCTCAATTCATGAGGGAGAAGTATTGGTGTGGTGATGACATTATCTTGAAGATAGGTGAGAGGTGATCTAGTTCTCAAGCTTGGCTGGGAATTCAAAACACTTGGGATAAGACTCTCCATGGAGTTGGTTGGCAAGTTGGATGTGGAACTAATGTCTAGTTTTGGAAAGATGTATGGGTTTCGAATCATGAAAAGTTAGAGACGTATGCATCTAGTGAGATAACGGCGGACATGATCATGGCACGGGTTGTAGACTTCACTTCTGAATTCGGGACATGGGAATGGCATAAATTTGAACATCTTTTACCTTAACTTGTATTGGATGCTATTACTTGCATACGAATCAATAATTGAAGGGGCCAATTAGATACTTCTATACGGAGGTGGTCGAGTCATAGGGATTTCACATTGAGATCAACGTATGAATGCTTAAACCCCTTCAAGAATGTTAGCTTCATGTGGAGGTGGATTTGGAAATATAGAGTGCCTCAAAGGTGTAGGAGTTTCCTATGGCTTTGCTACTAGGAGAGACTTCTTATGAATGAATCACGTTTTCTTAGAGGTCTTAGCCCCTCACAGGAATGCTCGATCTGTTAAGGGGACAATGAAAGCATCATGCATGCATTATGTGATTGTCAAGTAGCTATGGAGTGTTGGAATAGTAATGTGCCAAATGACCAACATGCTAGGTTTTATTTAGACAAGGATGTGAAGAAATGGGTCATATGGAACCTGACCTAACAAAGGAAGGTAGAGGGAGTGTGCTGGAGCTCATGGTTTCTTATTGCTTGTAAGAATATAGGGTTGGCTTGTAACAACAGAATGTTTCAGGGAATGGTTGAGAGCTAGAGGGAAGTTTGAAGTAAGACGAGGGCATGATTCTCTTGGGCGAGGAGTGGTGATGAGATTGGTAAAGTGGGGAAAAGCAAGGAGATGGACTAGGTGGTGCTAGAGGTGGATTGCTTGAAGATAAATGTTGACAGAGCTTTTAACCATTTCACTGGTATAGCAGCATATGGAGGGGTTGCTAGAGATCATGAAGGAAGGGTTGGAGGGGAATTTCTCTTTCATGTTAGGAGAAGAACAAGTCTAAGTGTAGAGTGGTAAGCTATTTTATGGGGTTTGAGATTAGCTTGGGATCTAGGAGCTAGGAAGATTGTTATGGAAAGCAACTGTGAGGAGGTCTTAACAGTTATTGTGGAAGGTATTTGGGATCGCCACCCACAGAGAGATCTCTTCGATGAAATGAAGTTGATGATGGATTGAGAATGGGATGTTATGTTGAAGCTTTGTGAGTGTGAGTGCAACATTGTGGCTGATAACCTTGCAAGGGAATCTTTAGGAATTACACCTAGAGTAACCTTGTTTTCCACTCATTGGACTTCATTCTTTATGATTTGGCTAGGACACTATGCATAAGCAATTGGGTGTTAATTAGTTAAGGTTGTTTCTTTACTTATATTAAAAAAAAAAATGGACAGTGTGGCATTTTGTTGGCCAAAATATTCATTATACCAAAAAAAAAGTTGACATTTATTTTTTTGTATTTCTTAACAATTCAAAAACACCTACTACTTAAGTGCCAATGAAAAGTGGAAGACTTTAGTTGGTGTTTATATATACAAACACCAACTTTACTCTTTTTTATTTAAAAAAAAAACTAAAAAATTAGAACAAGCTTCTTAAGCTTTCCCATAAAAACATATTAGGACCAAAAAAGAAGATGAGAAATTAAATTCACCATTGTATAGAAGAAGACACATGAAGCATCAAATGGATCAATTCATCAAATTTTATTGAATGTTTAGTAATCAATTGGACAAAATCAACATATAAAAACAACCAAAAAAATTCACCAACATTACAGTGATCTCCAATCACCCATCCTCATTTTAGAAAAAAAGAAGCCATCTCAACACAAAAACAATAAGCAGTAATGGAGCATTGGAAACTACATTTGGTGAAAAAAAAGAACCCATCCTTAGATCTCAAAAAGACCTCATAGGAAGTTACATATGACACATGGGCTCTCATCATTAGAGCATTGACGGCATCTAACCAGCATTAGAAGGAAAAGTGTCCTTCCCCAAATCTTAAAAGGACATATTGAAAGCTACGTATGACACCTAGGCTCTCATCACCTGAGATTGACGTGTAAGGAGAAGGACACAAAAGAAGAAAGAAGATGCAAAAGACATAGATTGTGAGAAGGAGAGAGAGAGAGAGAGAGAGAGATCATAGTCGATAAGAGTGATATGGCCAGACTGCTGAATGAGGACATTCTCGGGCTTCAAGTCGTAGTTGACAATGCTATGAAGATGGTTGAGAGTGCAAAGGATCTTAGCCAAATAGGAATGGGTGATAATAAGGGAGAAAACTTGATCAATTTGGCGAATGAAAGAGGACATTGAGATTGCCACCCAAGCAATAAGGTACAGCCCAGCCAAGAAGATGGTTGGACTCGATGGTACCAAGAAGGGAAGGGAGGAATGAGTGGGACCAATGAGTGAGGACTTGGATTTCCCAGTGGGCGCGGCGGTTAGTGTCAAGGTTGGAATAGATGGAGGATTTGCGGAGGACCTTGAAAGCAAAAGGGGTGTGGCCAAAGCGATCGACTAAGGTGTCATGGATGAGGATGAGAGGTTGAAAGAGAGAGAAGTAAGAGAAAAAAAAACGGAAAAGATAAAAGCTATTGGATTATTTTTAATTAATGGTCAAAATTATCAATCTGTGACTTGTGTTTCTTAAAATAGAATTAGTAAAGACTTTAGTTGGTGTTTTTTTGCAAACACCAACTTCGCTTTCACACAAAAGTTGGCATTTGTGGCAGAAATGTTAATTTAGTTGGCATTTAGTTAGAAACACCAACTTTTATGTGACTTTACTCTATTTTCGCCTTTTTGTGTGTTTGACTTTAGTTGGTATTTTTAAAATAAACATCAATTATTATGTGCCAATAAAAGTTAAATTTAGTGTAGTGATTATACTATATAACACATTATAGTATAATAAAATAGGAAGGATTCATATTAGAATCCCTCTTATCAAGTTCATTACAATATGTTGAACTAATAACAACAAAACATGGGGAATTAAGATCCTATGACACATCACACATTCTCCTATTAAAATATTTGGTAAGTCAGTTAGTAGTCTTATTGAAAGATTTTGGAATTCAAAGAGTGGAAGATCTATGAAAAAATTGACAAAAAATGTAAAATAGTATGAATTGTTATAAATTTTATATTATATTTTTATTTAAATCTTTTGAGTTTCAATTTTTTTTATTTTTTAAACTAAATTATTATTCAAAATATATTAATTGTTATTAAACTATGTATTAAGTATTGATAGATGAATGATGATAATGCTAACGGTCTCATCAATAGAAATGTGAAGTTTCTGAATGTTCAAAAACCCTGTGAATAAAACCTTGCTTTTGTTTTTTTATCCTTTTGGTGAAATAATATTGTCAAAAGTTTTAATCATTGATATATACTCAGGCAAAAAAAAAAACATCATTGGTATATATCCCCCACGAAACGTGCAAAATAATGAAAATGTGAACTGATTCACAAAGTCTCAATGATGCTAAAATGATGACTAAGAATATCGTACGAAAAAAAAAGAGAGACAGGGATCAAAACCATCCCTAAAAAATATAGGGCAAATTATGATTTTGACCAAGATTATGATTTTAATAAATTTTAGGATCAAAAATTGGTGAAATTAGAAAAAGAGACCTATGGTAATTAAAGTAAATTAATTCAAAGTGAATATTACTTAAATATCCTCACCGAAGATTAAAATTTGATAACTCCACATTACGATTTAAAAAATAAGTTACAAAATCAAAATATGATAATTATAAAATTTGAGTAAGAAATTGCAAATCATTGGAGTGACTTTGATCTTAATTAGAAGGTTCAAATCCGATTATTTCATGTTAAAATTCAAAAAACAAGTTGTAAAATCAGAACATGAAAGTTGTGAAATTTGAATAAAAAATTGCAGATCCTTGGAACCAATTTGATAATTATAACGTTAAAATCTTACTATTCCATGTTAAAATTTGAAAAATAAATTACAAAATCAGAATATGAGAATTACAAAATCTAAGTTAGAAGCTGCAAATCCCATAAGTCAATTTAATGCTTATAACATTAAAATCCTATTACTCCTTGTTAAAATTTGAAAAATAATTTACAAAATCAGAACATGAGAGTTGCAAAATTTAAATAAGAAATTGTAAATTTCTAGTGCTACTTTGATTGTTAAAATCCGATTACTCTATATTAAAATTCAAAAAATAAGTTGTAAAACCAGAACAAGATTTGTAAAATTTGAGTAAGAAGTTATAAATATATATATAGCTAATTTAATACTTATAAGGATATTTTAATAATCTTCATTTTGAATTAATTTGTTTTAAGAACTGTCGATATTTCTAATTTCACAAACTTTTGATGCTGAAATTTAGTAAAATTATGATCTTGATTCTAAATAGTAATTCTCCCAAAAATATAACACACGTGACATTTGAATGATGGTAGTTTTCGACCACGAAGTCAATTAAAATTATGCACGTGATGATTGATTTATGTTCGGTGTTCCTATTTACAGACGCCGTTTGAACAGCAAATTATGATTCAAATGAAGCCAAGATCCGACTACATGTTTGGCCCACTTTAACTCAGACATAATTGGTTCATAAAAAAAAAAAAACAACTCAGACATAGACTATAACACAAGAACCGACCTAGCTTGAGAGTTTCCCGATAAATTGAAATTTAAATTAAACGTGAAATTAAAGAAATGTGTTATGTTTCGCGTACTTATAAAAGTCACTATGATATATAGCTGATGAATATCGGTTTGATTATTAAGAATATGATGCATATTTGATAAGAATGTAAATTTAAATTTTACTATTAAATGAAAATTTTTTTAATAAATAATTTATAAGTTTCTAAAATTTTTAACATCTAACTCATTTAAAATTTAAAATTTTATATGCACACACATCGACACATACTTTCGCATCTTGTCAGTTCCTCTTATTATAAATAAAGGGATCAAATACTTTTGTCTTATTCGGAAAAATCGTGAAGCAAAAATCGTTTCAGCTGCAACAACTTGCGTGTGGTGTTAGATATATATGTTGGGGTCTCTTTCATCCTCATCGTTTTGAAGTGATACTACTTTGTAAACCATGGGCACAGATATTAAAACAGGAAGTTGTTTCCTTTTTTGTATAGTTTGTAACATTAGGGGTTTTGCAGCGTCCTACTTTTTTTCTTTTTTAGACCAGTGTAATAACCTACTAGAAACAATGAATAGACTAATTGAAAAGGAATATAAAATAATCTTTATTTAATATACTGTAAATGTGTGAATAATGATGTGCTAAGTGTTTTAATTAGTGTTTCTTGAAAAAAAAAACAAAGGTTCATGCGTCTGAAAAAAGGTTGGTGCTATATATTGATAAAATGCTACTTTTTTTTTGTATTAAATATATGGTTTTTAATTCTAATTCTAAATATAAGATTCTTTTTAAAATATAAGACAATATTTATTATGCATTACCAAAAAATGTTTCTACTTAATTCGTAAGGGAGGGAAAAAGAAAGGAATTCAATAAGAGTAATTTTAGAAAAATAATGTAATTTTTAAAAAGATTATGATAATTAGCTAATTTTAACTCTTATCCTTAATTAGTATAATTCAATTAAAATAATTTTATATTAAGTACTTCCTCCGTTTTAATTTATAGTGAATTTTTAACTACCGCACATGAATCAAAACGATAATTATTAACTAAAAATTTTTTTACCTTTTCTTAAATTACTCTCATTAAATGTATTGGGAATTAAATATTTTAATAATAAATAAATATTTAGACTTATTAGATAGGGGTAATCTTAAAAAAAATTATGCTATGTAATCTGTAAAATACATCATATTATAAAATATAAATTTTTTTTAAAAATACACCATAAAACAGAAAGTATCAAATAGAGTATAAAACATATAATTAAGATGGCCAATATTATATATATATATATAATCGAAGACATATATAATTGCCTATAAAACTTACGTCATTCCAAATCTGATATTATTCATTGTTAAATCAAGCATTCGGTTTTAAAAATTGATGAGCATCATAATGCAGCAATCTTTCGACAACGAAGACATCATTAAACAGTCCGTCAGCAAATAGACCATTTTTATTCAGTCTCAGCAGCCCAGTCCACTTCTGGGTCTACTAGAAGACAAGAATTGATGTCTGCACTTTGCCCCATTCCATTTGAAAAATTACGTTAATCCATCTTTAATCATGCCTTCAATTGTAATGTTTTTCTTACCCTAGAAATAATTACTATGCACTTGTGACTTGTCTATTCATACTATTGAAACAAGTTATTTTAAAATTTTAAATATATAAAGATATTTAAAATATCTTTTTGATAGATTCTGATGCTATTGTGCAATGGAATAAAACTTATTGTTATTGTTGTTGCTGAAAAATATTTCAAATAACATTCTATTAATTGAATACCTCAATCTCTTTTTTCTAGCACTAAGGGTATTCATAACTGACAATTGAAGACTAAGCCCTTCAAGGTGTAGAAATCATCGAAGTGGGTTTGACTTCTCTTGACAAAGCTTTTTCCATTTACATCACAAAGGATTGAACTCAGAACAATATATTTAAGGGGTCTAACTATATCTACCAACTGTATCAGAAACTTATTGGTCAACCTTTTTTTACTCTTATCAAATACTTGTCACTTAAATATCTTTCGAGATATTCTCGTCTATGCTTCCAGACATATACATATTCTCATCAATCCATATTATAAGGCATTTGTATAACAAGTTTCTAGTCCAAAATATAGGATATTGGATATTTTTTTCCTATTTTATCATTGTCTTTAATTTTTCTATACTCTTTATTTATAACCCTATAATGATAATAGAATATAGTATTTAATAAGGGTAAAATAGGAAATATTGGTACTTTTTACATTGATTGCAGGTGGAAAAATGATTTTCTTAATATACATATAATTGATACAAAATACCTTATAATATAGACTGAAATGAGTATATATATTTAGAGAGAGGGGGGGGGGAGATAGATTTTTGAAACAGTGCTTAAACCCACTGGCATTGGGATTTGGCTTTTCTATATTGAGCAATTTTTATAAATTACCTGCAGATCAAACTACCAATTTGACACTTAGAATTAAATTTGAATTTAAAATATCCCTCTGCCTCTTATTTGTTTATATATAAAGAAAAATAGACACATTTAAAAGTCCACAAAGGATATGCTTTGTAGATATGCCAGGCCAGCTGACACTTAAGGTCAACGTTGGTGGTTTCTTTCTTTCGTTTGAAATAAATTAAGTGATAATGCAACTTAACCCTAATGATTAATTGTCACGAGTTCATGAATGTGTTGTCCGAAAGATCGTAGAAAATGGAAATCTGATATGGCTAATCTACATAAATACATTATCATTTCAATTTAGGCTGAGTGGCGGACTGCCAACTAGCGCATGTATTGATTTGTTTCTATTCTAATATCTCCTTCATATTATCCAAAAAAAAATAACATAATAATTTAAATCATATGACATAATCTTTCACTGTATCTTAACCTATTTGTTTATATATATATTATTCTTCACATTATATTTTAAAAATCCAATCAATGTGTGCATATATCAAAATTAAGATTTATAAATATAAAATATAAAATCTATAATAAATCATAACATTCACAATTACACGCGACTCATAATCACCTTTTTAGTTTATAATTTAAAAGTTCGATTGTGATGATTAAATTATAATCTATATTTGATAGACTATATATATATATATATATAATGGTGTCTGTCATGCATAATTCTGAAGGGTACATATAAGAGCGTACATGTATATGTCCAAGTTTCTTCTGTCTGCGCCGGCCTTTTCTTTTCTGTTTATTAATACATATACATTTAAAAAAATCTTTTTTAACTGTTCCCGGGTGTTTCGTCCTTCTATACTATTTACTCCCTCTTTCATTATTATTTTTTTATCTAAGTAATTTTTTTGTTTGAAATTTTGTTTTGACTAATAAGAATTTAGTTATCCATGCATAGGGTAGTGTTCGTTTGGTTTATTTTTTTATAAAAATTTTTTTAGAATAATTATAATTTATAAAAATAAAATTTGGATAAAAATAAAAAAATTTATTACAAATCTATTTAGATAATTTAAAAATAAATAATAATTAAAAATTATAATTTAATTTATCAAAGTAAACTAAATTATAAAAGTAGGATTAGTTGTCAGGAAGAAAGGACCAAGTAGACAAACCACACTCTTCGGCTCAAAAAGAAAAAAGGCACTCCAAAAAGGTTTAAAGACGTGGAATCCTACTTGAATCACACTTGCTTGTACCATCAACCCCAACCTATAATACTATTTGGTTTAGCAGACGGCGTAGCCTCCGCTAGCCAAACGCGTGCTATTAACATATGTGTACGTGTGTGTCATGAGCTAAAGATAAGAAAAAAAGATATTTTAGAATTTTTATAAAAAAATATTAATAAATAAATAGTATTAGTATGAAATTTAATAAATTTAAATTAGAAATTTAATTTATAAAATTATTAAAATTTTAAATTAAGACCTTAAAAAAATATTTTTAATTATGGGTTCTATTTTATTCCTAAAAATAATTAAGATGATGGACGAAATTAAAATACACTGAATCTTCCATTGAATTAAGCTTGTCCTACCTGTTCAATAGGTACACAAGTTTTGTAGGCCAATTAATTTAAGTCTGACAACAATCTTGAGGGGACTCGCATGCATTCTATTAATGTGTGTGTGTCTATCTACATCTACATCTACATCTACACCTGGAAGATTTGCATTAAATCATGGGAGGAGATTCTGTGAATGGTAGTACAAAGTCAGATTGATATTCTGAGGATGGTTCCTTGAATAATCACCATATTTTGGTAAGACGGAGAGACAAGTAGAGACACTTGTGCTTGGTGATGGAACAAGTGGGTACAAACCCATTCCCTGTACCCTTAATCCGCCTCATCTATCCCTGTCCTGTCTCTTCATCATTTCAAATAAGTCACTCATTGCCCAACGTGGGTTGATAATTCACTTGCCAAAAGATGTGACTCAATACGTGGATTCAAATTCTATCATCAAATCTATAAATATCTATTTAAAAAAAATCTTTCAACTCTAAAATTTACCTTAATTTCTATGAGTTATTCGAGGCCAACTCACATAAATTTTTTTTTTTTTAAATAATGGCTCAAATCTTTACATATCTTTTTTATATCATAATAATGTATTTATTTCCAAATCATTCACGTGTATATATATATATATATACAAGACTCCAAGATTTCACGTTGATTATTAGTATTATTTTACTATGTAATAATTGTTGGGTTTAAATTAACATTCCTTCACGTTGCTTAATTATGGATTAGTTTTAGCGTATAATATTCCCAAGTTTAGGTTTTGGTTTTAGGTGTTTACAATTAAATGTTGGTTGCGAACACCATATTTTGTTTCAAGAAAAAAAATAAAAAAAACAATAAACAAAAATTTTTAATTAAGAAAAATTAAATTTTCTTCTAATTAATTATATATATTTTTTATAAGATTATGAAAGAAGACAAAAAACAAACAAATAAAAGAGAAAAAAACAACAAAAACATAAAATAATAATGAAATAATATAAAAATAAAGAAACAAAAAACCAAATGTAACCAAAATTCCAAAAAAAAAGGTTGGGGAATGGTTGGAAAGAAGAAACAGAGGGGTGGAGTCATGGAAACCGAGAGAGCACTAGTGACAGAGAGAGGCGAGAGACGGAAGAGGGGACGTGACATAGAGGGAACCCTAAGGGCTAGGAAGAAAAGAACAGAGGGAGCCGCGAACGAGGGAAGCAGGGAAAACCAGAGAGAGGGCATGAGAGAGTGAGTCAGAGGGAGCCGCGGGGTCTGAGCAGAGAAGTAGAGCAGATAGGTCGAAGAAAAGACAGAGGGAGCCGCGGGTGAGGGGTAAAAGCGTTGACTAAAAGTGAAAAGAAAAACAGAGGGAGCTCACGCTAGAGGCTCAAGCACGGAAGCCAGAAAAGCTGAGGACACAAACAGGAAAGGCAGCCTATCACTTGTACCTGCCATGGCAGGGTAGGGGAGGCCAAGGGGGCTCGTGGTTGCAAGCAATCGGAATAGGAGACCAGGCGGGCGGCACACGAAAGCAAGACTGAGAATGGGTTGGAAGGGCAACCACGTGCTGGATCTTCGATCTGTAGACCACTTGTGGACAGCCTATAAAAGAAGGCCAAGGAAACTTCGAAAGAGAGGAGAAGCAGCCGCAGAGAGGGAATAACTGAGTGTGCAGAAAGAGCAAGAGAAGGTCTGAGGGTTGGCGTTGGGTTGCAAATTTCTCTTTGCAGTCGTGACCACCGAAGACGTAAGAGGAACTGGAAAGCGAGTAATGGGGTTCTTAGTTCGGTAAATTTTTACAACCTTGAATCACATCATCCATTCTAATTGTCGTCTCATTTGCATATTCTCTGTAATGTTGTCCTTGGATGACTAAATCCCGAATTCATTTTGGGAGTGCTCTATTTCTTGGAAACTATGGGGCAGCCTTTTGTTAGCAATGATACTCTAGTTAAAAGTTTTTTTTAAGAAGCATATGCTGTAAGTATGACTTGCGGTTTTGATTTGTTTCGCCTTTATTTCTGATAGTTAATAGTTCCCTGATGCCTTAGGCAATCTTAGTTTGGTATACTCATTACTGATGTTTCATGATTGTGCTATGGGTAGTGTGTCCCTTGAGTGTGCCTCTGAACTGAAGAACAGTATTTCGATCTTGAAATAATCATTATGGGCAATCAAGAGCTTGATGTGAGGAAGAGGTCAATTGATGGAAAACCTTCTGATTTGAATTTTCGATGTATTATTGCTAAATTCTGTAACTGAAATGTGAAGCTTTTCCCTTGACATTTTCCTCCTTTCTCAAACGTGATACTAGAAGTTTTAATTTATGAAATAGGTTCATGTTGAAGGGATTATGTCAGGAATCACAATTAGTTGAGTTGATGTTTTGCAATCTCCATATTGGGATTTGCTTTTTTCCTGTTCATGTCTGTCATTTACCTTTGAGATGGTTTGAAAATTCAATAGGCCAAATTAGGTTAGCTATTCATCAAACGAATCAAAAATGAATAAATATACATATATGTGTGTTTGTTTTCTGATTGTTACTATTTGAAAATCTAATGGAACGGCCAGTGATGCTAAAGGTGCTTTTGAGTCAAGTTTCACTTTGTTAATGGATCAATAAAGAATGCTCTTATATGGGTTTGAAAGACTAACCCTTAGAGAACTTTTCTCTCCGTAGTAAACTCTGTTCTATGGTAAAAGAGTTGTGATTAGTCTAGTAAATGCTTTGTGTGATAGTAATTGGAGTTGTGAATTCCTCTAATGATAATGATTTTTGGATGGAAGCTGGTTAATAATTTTAGTTGGAAGTTTATGTAACTTGTGGGAAGATACCTTTTATGCTATGGATTACAGAAATCTGGTTGTGTTTGGTTTGTAGTTTATCTCTCTTTTATAAAAACTCTTTTTACCTTATAAATTTTCAATAAATATAATGATTTTACTGTTTGATCCAAAATATTCAAAATCATCATATGTTAATGTGGTTGCGCATACGTATGTTTTCACAATTTGCAAGTCAATTTAGCCCTTGTTTCATGTTCCTTGGATCAGTTTTAGTCATTCGCATGATGCCATATGTCGTCCATGTGCAACATTTTGGCGATTGATCATGGAATTTTAGCAATATATTTAGGAATCCAAAAGGCTGGATTTTCTATATATATGTATATATATTTTTTTGGGGAAAGAAATAGCTTTTTATTATATTTGCTCTTAGAGTTTGTCACGAGCAACTAAGTCTCCATGTACACATAGGGTATCACTCAATTGCACCATGAGTAAGAAGTTACCATGGTACTTATATTGGGTAGGTTTTAATTTTCAAATATTTATGGATTCAAATTTTATGTAACCTTTCCTCTTAAAAGTAAAATAAATGCAAAGATTAATTTTCCTTTTATATATACATAAAAAAACTAAAGAAAAAAAAAACTAAACTATGAGAATAATTAAAATAAGAGTTCTCGATTTTTCTTTTTATCTTTACATTCCAAGCATTTAAGTATCAATCAGTAAATTGTGAGTAATAAAGTCACTACATAAGCTAGTGATTTTATTTCGTAAAAATAAGTTATTTTAATACCCCATTTTGTAAAACGAGCTATATATAATAGTCGTATTCTAAAATTCTTTTTAATGCCTTTTTCTAAAATAAAAGGTGCTACCGTGATCATATTTATTTTCATAAGGAAAGAAAGTGATTTATGTAATAAAAATTAAAAAAAAACTTATTTATTTCCCCCCAACTTCAAATTTTCCTTTACGCTCTGAGTAGTAACACTGTGGGTATTTAGGTAATAATCAGCAACTTGTGAGTGATAAAATTGCCACATATGCTAGTTATATCTCTTTGAAAATACATGTAATAATCATATTTTCAAATTTGTTTCTCTTAATAACTTCTTTTAAATAAATAGATATGTTGAGAGGATCTTATTTATTTCATAATAAAAAAAAGAAAAAAATAATTTGTTCAAAATTATTAGT
This sequence comes from Adenanthera pavonina, assembly GCA_026686845.1. Taxonomy (NCBI): domain Eukaryota; kingdom Viridiplantae; phylum Streptophyta; class Magnoliopsida; order Fabales; family Fabaceae; genus Adenanthera; species Adenanthera pavonina. The sequence goes on from JAIVEN010000010.1 coordinate 38,575,411, forward strand.
TTTCTTTCAAACATTTTTTCTTTAAGCCTATTTGTTACGAGTGACATCGCCATGAATATTTAGGTATCAATGAGCAGATTATGAGTGATAAAGTGAGTACATGAGTTAATTAATTTTACTTTGTGAAAATACAATTCTTTTCAAATTTTTCTTTTCAAAAAATAAATAAATAAATAAAATACTCAAAATCACACATAATCATACCTTCTAAATTTAGTAAAAACATATATTCTTGTTTTAGGAATTGATTTTTTTAAAAAAATGAAAATGAAAAATGAAAAAAATGAGTGATAAGAAAAGATAATCAAAATTAATTTATCTTTTATAAATTAAAATACACCAACCAATTTTGAAAATTGTTATCTTTATAGAAAGATAAATTATTTTTATAAACATCTCTTTTAAAAAATATACATAATAAAAAATATATCAATCCAGTGACACGTATTTCTAGTCCAAACTACGTGGACTTTAATCCTTATCACATGTTACGTAGGCCTCAGACTCTAATTTTGGGACAAGTCCGTTCTTGTAAATAAATAATATTTTTCTCTTATTTTATTTTTCCAACTCCTCATATTTTCATTTTATTCTTCATTCTCATCTTTAATTTTTTTTATTTTTAGATATTTATTTTTGCATGTAAATGATTAAAGGGCGATCAAAATAATTTTTAAAAGTCATAAAAATTATATGATCAACTTAAAGTAACTATTCTTAAGAACGGGTGTTGTGGGGGTGCTTAACACCTTTCCCACTTATAATCGTATTCCCGAATTCAACTCTGATTCGCAGACCATCCTTTCCTTTTTCTTGTGATTTTGTAAAGTTTTTCTTAAAATTTTGGTTGTGACTTCTTTGAAATTGGCCTTCGTCGTATGAACTGATTTCTCTCTTTTTCTTTATTTTCACATCATCTGCGTCACATTTTTGGGTGTGATACTGACAATTTTAGATGTAGAAATAATTTACAACAAGTAAAACCATTGATGGAATAAAATCAAGTGAGATGGGGCCTCAATCTTGTAATATTACGAGTAAAATTAATTTGATCTTAATTATTAGTTTTCTTGTGATAGTAAAGAAATTCACATAGTGTATTAATTGTGTGTGAAAGCAAGGCTGTACTTGTAATTATGAAAATGATCTGAACACTGTTAAATCACGTTAATCTTGCTTGAATTTTGTGGGGGAGAAAAAGCTTAAGAGGGGAAGGGGTAAAGAACCTTTATCCTAGGTCTGTTTGTCAGATAGTTGTCCTTGGTAATCCAGTGCTTTTGGGAAGGGAGTGTCAGGATTAAATCTGATAATTTGGTTTGAAATAAGGTCAAATATTTCTGTCCGCGAGATTGGTACCTTGTAATAGTACGTACTAGCATGACACAAATGATGTGGAATCTTGTGCAATGCGTGATTATTTAGCAACTGCTGATGTGAACTTACATGTCAATGATTAAAGGTTCACAATCATCAATACATTCAATTAATATACAAAAAATATATATAATGTAAGAAGACAAACAATGAATAATATAACTCTTGCGGAGTTCCACTCCATGTAAATGCCCTTCGATCGCCTACGCTACCTAGCACCAAGCGAAATTTAGTGCTTGTTTGGTTTTTCTTTCTGAAAATTAAATTATATTTTTTAATTATTATTATTATTTTTTAAATAATTTTTCAGTAAATTTTTTTATTTTTTTTATTTTATTTTTATAAATTATGATTATTTTAAAAGTAATTTTATAAAAAGGTAAACCAAATGGACACTTAAATATATATAATTGAATCCCAAAAATAACATTTAGTCTTTGTCCTGAGCTAAAAATAGAGACATGCATGCATGCTAAGATTAAATTTCAGAAGAGCCACACAAAAAAAAGCCAAAAAGTCGCGCAAATGAAAATGATTGCTAAATTTAACAACAACAACAACAACAAATTGTACAAATTTAAATTGAATTTGAGTGTCGAAAAATTTGATTAAAAATAAAGTCTAGCTGAAAGATAAAATATTAAAGAATGTGTAAATAAAATGAGTAGGAGAATGAAGATAGAAAAGTTATTACGTGAATTTCTTGAAAAAATCTGTGTGCATTTCTTGATTCATTTTGCTCTCATGACCTCTGGACCAACTATTACTTCATGCCAGCCATATATATATACACCATCCATGTCTTAGGCTAATTAGGAATTATTTAACACACACACACCACTTGTTACTATCAAGTCAAATGAACTTAAACATTATATCCGTCGAAAGTCTCAGCTATATATATAAGGCTCAAATTAACACCATTTTTACTTTCTCGTCCTTTTTTCTTTTCTATAATGCTTCAGAAACATATGAAGCATATATCTAGTTATATAACTTTACTATCAAAATTCATGATAGAAACCACCAAATATATATAATATAATCTTTTATTCTTAAATAATATACTCCCTCCGATCCAATTATAGGGTGTTCTGTATGACAAATTTTCGATTCAAAATACAGGATGTTGAATATTTTTCTTCCTATTTTATCTCTATCTTTAATTCTTCTTTACTCTTTATTGATAACCTTTTAATGATAATAGAATAAGATAATTAATAAGGGTAAAATAGAAAATATTAGTATTTTTTGTATTGATTTCATGTGAAAAAATAATTTTCTTAATATGCATGTAATTGATATAAAATACTCCCCCAAGTCCTAAATATAATGTATTTTATAGATCATTTGTAGTATACAAAATAGTATTTATTATTCATTCTAAAAAATATCCATATATAATATATCTAAAAAAAATTAAATAAACATAATTTTAAAAAAATATATAAAAATTAATATAATTAATTAATTTTAATTTTTATTATTAATCTATGTAATTTAATTAAAATAATTTTATATTAAAAATGGGGAAAAGCCTATCATAATATTGACATACAAGTACAATTGAAATGATATTTTTAATGAACTTAATTATAGTCTTCGTCAATATTGGGTCTTCAATTAATGCGAGCTCGTGTTTCACAATAGGCATTGTATAGTATTCAGCTTTCTGTCACCTCACCAGATTCTCAAATCAATGGGACCTAATTAATTAATTGGCAAAACCCAAACGTCCCTTGTATCCATTCCGCAAAATGTCACAAACACTAGTCCTACTTCCTACCCATGTTTTAATCAACCTATGTTGGACAACTTTCGTCTAGATTCAGCTTATTTCATAATTTTACACTAATCAAAGGAAAACAAACTTACATGATGTACCCAACTAATTAAGGGATAATATTCTGTGATTTATTCCAAAGTGTTGGAATATAATATGGATCCATCCTTGATGAATTATTTTGGACCCATAAGCCCATAAATATATTTATCCCACTTATTTGATATAATAATTGAATTAATTTATATTAAATAGGAGTTGGTTATTTGATTTATGAATTTTAAACCCAACTCACAAATTGAGATAAGGGGATTATTTTTTTTTTTTGCAACGTAAAAGTGGCTCACTACTTGGACAGGAAGTGGGGCATTTGGTGTTTCCCTAGACTCATCTCTCTCTCTCTCTCTCTCTGTGGACATAGAAAATTTCTCTATGATGAAAATTCTCCTTCTAGTGCTTCTATTGTGGAAGAAGACTAATCTCTATATAGTGACTTCAGTCTAACCATGTGGTTTAGAAAAGTTCGAGAAAATCTATCAATGTATTATAAGGAAAAAGTCAAGAGATTAATTTTCAGTGGAAAAAGGTACGTCTTCTTAACTCAATCTTCTATTTATAACACACAAAGTATGAAACATGTTAAGCTGTTAATATATATATCTACACATTTATAAAATCTCATACAAGCTCTACTATTCATAACCGTACAATTTCTCTCGGCTTGCATTGGCTTCATGCCTTTTATTATTGAAATTTGAACTTTGAAATTTTCACCTAAAATTTTATTCAAATAAACAAATCCTTTAGTAAAAAATCTTTTATTATGTTATATTTATTTATGCATTTATAGGGAAAAATATAGTTATACTGTAATACTCTCAGACTTTTTTTTTATGCATTTCCTTCAAACTAGGTTGGCAAGACATGTTTTCAACAAGCTTTAACGGGAGGAGAGGGGCCGAGCTCATATGTTTTTGGAGATACTACCAAAAAGCCCATTAGCTTTAGCCCAAAAAACATAAGAGCCCAACAAACTTATGAAGTGCGCATGAATCTTGATACTCACATGGCTTCTATGGACAACAAAACTAAACTAAAAGAGACAAGGCATAAAATAAAATATTAATTTGTATAAAAAAATAAAATATTAATTAACAAAGAGAGAAGTGGACAATCATATTGTGTCATGCACAAAGTGAACAGATCAGATCACAGCTCATGCAAGCAGCTTTTTCTCTTGTCATGGACATGGTATTCAATTCCCCCAACCTACTTGTCAATTTATCACAATAAATATATATATATATATATAATCACTCACCTTCAATATATATTTTCTATTTTCTTCTGCATTTCTCTTGCTTCTTTATTTGCAAATTGCAAAATTAATCAATAGCGCCAGATCCACGACTACCTAGTTCAACTGCAACATGGCCGGTTCAGGATGGGGTTGCCTGAATCATAAATATAAATGAATGAACTAGATATATTTCTTTCCCTAGTTATAAATATAAATGAACTAAATATATTTCTTTATATGTTGTGTCGAGTTGCATGGTTTATACTTTATAGTATTTGTTAAAACGAAAAAAAAAAAAATCAAATTCTGGCATCTGTCCATGTCTAGCCTGGGTCATAACGATTGAGAGTCATTTTTTCAGCAAAAGTACGTTTTGGTAAACATTATATAAAATAATTATAAAAAAATAAATCTTTATGAAAAATATATGTAAAATTGTATAGTGACATAACACCATCTAAAAATGATCAACTTGGTTACCCGAGTACTAGAGTGTTACATAGTTGCCGGCTTCCATGGACAACAGAGGATTGTATCATTTGTTTGCTTGTGCTCTCTCTTTTATGCATGGAGCAGAAGAAGAATCAAAATGTAGTGAACAAATTGCATTATTATTATTATTATTATTATTTGGCAGGAGGAGGGAAAGAGACTGAAGGCATGTGGTCACTAATCAACGTGCAGTGTTGATTGATACATAGAAAAGAAGGAAAAAAGAATAAAAGAAAATGCCCCTACTAGTGCTTGCTTTTCATTTTTTTGGTAAAAGAGGGCTTCATTAATAGATCAACAAAATACACTAGTGCTTGCTTTTCTAAATGTGCAACTATCTCTCACAGCAAAAGTGACATCTTTTCTGAGAACAAAGTGGGGACTTTCTCATTTGTCATTTACTTACTTTTTTTTCTTATTATTGTCGCCATTCTGTATAGCTTTTAGTGGCCAGGCCAAAACATTTTTTTTATTGATTTCATTTCAATGATATATTATTAATATTGTAAGTTTGTAAAGTATTTTTAAAATAAGCAAAATATTAAGTAACATCGCAAGTTCCTGTCTTTTATATATACAAAAAAATATTTTTGAAAAAACGTTACACGCATATGATTTCACTATCTCAATTTGGATTAATCGGAACCTAATATGACTTCCAAAACTAGTTGTATTAAAAAAATAAAAAAACTTTATTAAGAAAATTTTGAATGTCCATCAGGAATTTTCTTTATCTTGGCCTGAGTTATATTTTTTATTTATTTTATTTAATTAATTAAAGAATTATTATCCTTTCTAGAGTCATGGCTCCTATATAAATACCCATTGGTGGATGAATAAAAGACACTTGTTTCTGACTCCTCATATTCTCTCCTCTCTCAAATTTTCTCTAATCTTTGCTTTATTTCATAATACGTTATCAACACAGGTTCACTTAAAAGATTTGAGGTATGCTTTCTCACTTGCTAATAAAATATATACTATCAAGTTCTTCATCTTCATCTTCTACTTCTTTTATTGTGAATTAATTATTTTTAGTGATTTTGAGTTAACATTTGAGTAAATAATAGTTATACTACACCTAGATGAAGTATGAGGCAATTTAGATGAGAGACTATATCCAGAAGTATGAGTACAATTTAATTTCTTTATTAATCATGAAGTTATTCTCACAAAAGATAAAGCAAATCATAAAATTATTCACATGGAGTATAAAATAGATTCTAAAATTATTTATGTAACAACGCTTATTACACTATCTCGAACTTAGTCTCAAGTTAATGGGAAGTGTACTTGATAATATGTGTAGGATTGGAGGAACCAAAATTGAAGAAAGGATCCAAATGAGACAAATCTAAAAATGAAGACAAAGAAGGGTCATGCTGCGGTGAGGTATAGGGCCACCGCGGTGAGACAATCATGGAAACTCTAAAATTTTCTAGGCCGAGAGCACTTGCACCGCGGCAAACTTATCCACCGCTGTTGCGCCAAATCGAAAACCTGTTTAAATCATAAGCATTTTAGATGGCTGAGCGAGAGAAAATCAAAGGGAGAAACAGAGAACAACGCTAGGGTTCGAGATTTTTGACGTTGAGAGTGGTTTTCGGACACTAGGAACTTGATTACAAGTGGGAAAGTGATTCTTGCACTTTCCTTTCCATTTTGCTTCGGTTTTTTAGATGATTTTTCAGATATATATGTTGGGTTTCCAGTTTTGGCCGAAATCTACCGATTAAAATGGATGTAATGGGATTAATGAGGTGTTATTTAGTGTTAATGATGCTTAGGTATGAATTTTAGAGGGAGTATGTGTAATTTATGCCTAACCCTAAGATGGAATTACTCGAGAGAGTGTGAAATCCGAATTGGAAGTGTTGATATATGATTTGAATAATTATATGGGGTTCATTGATACATGAAAATGTGGTTGGAATCTTGAGTTAAGGCTAAATAGTTGAATTATGGAATTTGGATAATTATGCTATATGTTAATTAAAGGTATTATAGAGGTTGCTTGCTTGATCGGAGGAGTTCAAGCCGTGGGTTGGCAATCTAAGAAGCTTGTGAAATCCGTGTGTTTGTGAGGCATTAACAATTTAAGGTAACTGAGTGTTTGTGATTTATGTGATTATATTTTGATATATATATATATACATATAAGTATATATGTATGTTCCTATTCATATCACGATATTGGTTGTGTACATGTATCGTTTTTCTACATATCATAATATGTATATGGCTAGTTGAGATAGGATGATTGTATATGAGGTGTATGTATGATTTTGTAGCATCTCTATACCATTGCATGCTAGCATGTCCATATGATAATTATAACGATATATATTTATGTGTTTAGAGGCATGTTGGCATAACATCGATATCATCATTATATGATTGAATAGCATGAGACAAATGTTGAGGTGATGATGATATGATATATGACGATGATATGATAAAGATCCTTACCACTAAATCCTCTCCTATAGTTAGGAGAGCCAGATAGTAGTGGATAAGATGGTATGATGATATATACATGTCACTAAATCCTCTCCTATAGCTAGGAGAGTCAGGTAGCAGTGGATTTGGGGATGCACATTCCCTAAATCATCACTAATTTGGGTGGTCCCAGGGAAGGAGAGCCACAGTCCAAGCACTAGTATAACCTTTGGCCATGATGCATTAGTGTAAATCTAGTTGAGTGATGTCTCAGAATCAATATTCACCAACTGCTGGAAGGGAATCATTTATTTGAAATATCTTGTGATAATGACAAGTCGTGGTTCTAGCTGTATACAAGGGAGAACATGCATATTATTTCATTTTAATTCCATTGCACCATGTGCATAATTGTTTGGATTATTGATATATGTTACTTGTGGTTGTGTTGTCGGTTATTGAGACTTTGTCTCACACCCCCTCCCATGACTGACATTGTAGGTGAAGTTTCTGATACTTGTCCGGAGAAGACAAATGAGTCGTAATCTTTCTGACATGGGAATATTCAAGTCACGGTAGTGTGTATGTACTGTCTATGTTATGTATTATGTCAAGTGGGATAGTATGTTTGTAATTGATATGAGGATCATGATGACTGTAACGATGATGGTTGTATGATATATATATATATATATGTGAGGATGATGAATAATATGGGATGATGTTGATGATGATGAGTTAAGATGATGCGGTGTGATATATGTATGTCCCAATATGTTTATGACTTAGAATGGTCATGTGTAAGTGCAAAAGGGGTTTTTGGGCTTTGTATCTATGTTTTGGGTATGTAGCTCATTTAGTGGAATTGGGGTTCAAGGGAGACAAATCCTAGAGGAGTGGTTTCTCTTAGGTGAAATCTCTTTAAACAAATTGGTTGAGTCAATTAGAATATATATGATTGGTCCCTAGGTGCCAAATTGCTTTGGATGGCAATTGGAAGAGGGTTGTTCTGAGTTTTTGCTAAAACGTAACTAAAATGGTATTAGGTGTCCAAAATTTCCATACGGAGATGAATTCAAGTGAAATTGATGTCTCTAGTTAGATTGGGATGGGATTAATTTGTAAATGTTGCAATCAGGCCAATTGGAGGACGGAGCATAAAGTAATGCTTGTCAGAAGTTCGTCCAAAAAACTTGAAATTTGCTTATATGGTATCAGCAAGAAGCCAGGCCATGGCGCCAATCGCTTCTATTTGAAAAAATTAGAATCTGCGAGCTTCTGTGCCGTGGTAGCATTGTAAAGGCTATGGTGCCATACGCCAATCGCACTATGGCAAGCTTACCCGCTACCGCAGCGCCAAATCAAAACTCTATTTAAATTAGAAATATTTTAATTAGCCGAGCAAGAGAAAATCGGAGGGAGAAACGGAGAGCAGTGCTAGGGTTCAAGATTTTTTACATTGGGGAATGATTTTCAAAGTCTAAGAGCTTGATTGCAAGTGAATAAGTAATTCTTGCTCTTCCCTTTCCATTTTGCTTTAGTTTTTTAGATGATGTCTCAGATATATATGTTAGATTTCTAGTTTTGACCAAAATATACCGATTAAAATGGATGTAATGGGATTAATAAGGTGTTATTTAGTGTTAATGATTCCTGGGTATGGGTTTTAGAGGGAGTATCTGTGATTTATGCCTAAACCTAGTTTGAAATTGCTTGAAGGAGTGTGAAATCCGAATTGGAAGTGTTGATACGTGATTTGAATGGTTATATGGGGTACATTGATGTATAAAAATATGGTTGGAGCTTTGGGCTAAGCCTTAATAGTTGAATTATAAAATTTGGATAATTATATTACATGTTAATTAAAGATATTATGGTATTGTAGAGGTTGTTTAGTTGATCGGAGGAGTTCAAGTCATGCATTGGCAATCTGAGAAGCTTTTGGAATCCGTGTGTGTATGGTATTGACAATTTAAGGTAATCGGGTGTTTGTGATTTATGTGATTATATGTTGATATATATATATATATATGTATATATGCATGGTCATGTTCATATCACAATGTTAATTTTGTACGCGTATAGTTTTTCTATATATCATGATATGTATATGGCTAGTTAAGATAGGATGATTATATATGAGGTGTATGTATGATTTTGTAGCATTTCCATGCCATTGCTAGCGTGCCCATATGATGATGATATATACACACACACACACACACACACACGAGTGTGTGTATGTTTAAAGGCATGTTGGCATGACATTATCATTATCATCATATGATTGCATAGTATGAAATAGATGTTAAGGTGATGAAGAGATGAGATATGATGATGATATGATATATGACGATGATATAAGGAAGATCCCTACCACTAAATCATCTCCTATAGTCAGAAGAATCAGGTGGTAGTGGATAAGATGATATGATAAAATATGTCTGTCATTAAATCCTCTCCTATAACTAGGAGAGTTAAGTGGCAGTGGATTTGAGGATATACCTTCCCTAAATCACCACCAATTCGAGTGATCCAGGGGGGGAGAGTCATGGTTCAAGCACTAGCATAACCTTTGGCCATGTTACATTTGTGTTAGGTAAGCTTGGTGATGTTCCGGAATCAGTCTTCACCGACTACTAGAAGGAAATCATCTATTTGAAATATCTTGTGATGACGACAACTTATGGTTCTAACCGTGTACAAGGGAGAATATGCATATAATTTCATTTGCATTCCATTTCACCATATGCACGATTGTGTGGATTATTGTTATATGTTGCATATGGTTGTGTTTTTGGTTACTAAGACTTTGTCTCACACCCTTTCCAACGACTAACATTGCAGATGAAGGTTCTAGTACTAGTCCGGAGAAAATAAAGGAGTTGTAATCCTTCCGACGTGGGAATATTTAAGGTACGGTGTGTGTATTATCTATGTTATATATTGTATCAAGTAGGATAGTATGTTTGTAATTGATATGAGGATCATGATGAAGGTAATGATGATGGTTGTATGATATATATATGATGATGATGAATGATATAGGATGATGTTAATGATGATGAGTTGGGATGATGCGGTGTGATGTATGTATGTCTTAATGTGTTCATAAGTCAGAATGGTCATATGTGAGCCCAAAGAGGTTTTTGGACCTTGTATGTGTTTTGGGCATGTAGCCCATTGAGTAGAGTTAGGGTTTAAGGGGGCCAAATCCTGGAGGAGCGGTTTCTCTAGGATGAAATCTCTTTGGACAAGTTGATTGAGTCAATTAGGACCCGTGTGAATGGTCCCTAGATGCCAAATTGCTTTGGATGGTAATTGGAAGAGGCATGTTATGAGTTTTGGTCAAAAAGTGGTCAAAATAGTATTGGGTATCCAAAACCTCCGTACAGAGATAGATTTAAGAGAAATTGGTGTCTATAGTTAGATTGGTACGAGATTGATTTGTAGGAGTTAGAATTAAGTCAATTGGAAATCGAACATAAAACTATGAACATCGAAATTTCACCCCCAAAAACTTGGAATTTGCTGACGTGGTATCAGCAAGGGGCGCCACGGCACCAAAAGCCAGGATGTAACGCCAGTTGCCTTTGTTTGAAAAAAATTGGAACTCGAGAGCTTCTATACCGTAGTGGCATTGTAGAGGCCTAGCACTACACTCTGGTATTCTTGTTCTGGTTCTATTTGGCCAGTTTTTCAGAGTTTCAGGTGATATGTGGGGTAAATTGGAGTAGATTGTTACAATTTACTCTCAAAGTAATTTAATTGAGATGTCACATCCAGAAGTATGAGGCATAATTTGATTTCTCTACAAAGTGGACCTTGAAATAATCTACATAGAATATAAAGTGAATCTTAAAGTAATCTGCATTGAATACAAAATGGATCCTGAAATACTCCATGTAGAATACTATGTGGATTATGAAAGAATCTACATGGAATACAAAGTGGATTCTGAAGTTATTATTTTATGCAAAGTAGATTCTAAAGATGTCCACATAGAGTATAGAACAGATCTTGAAACTATCCTCATGATGCATAAAATAAATCTTGAAATTATTCATAATTTAGTTTTTACATTTTTATTCATTACCTTTACTTCTTTATTAAGAGCTATGGGTGTATGTATTTTTTTATTGAAAAATATATATTATTATGTGGTTTACATTTTATTTAGATGTGACAATGTTCATATTTTGATTTTAGGTTTCAATGACCAACTTTATAAATTTACTAAAGTTTATAATTTTTAATTAAAAAAAAAGAATTAAAAATGTAGGCCTTCAACAACTATTCTTATTTTGTTTAATGTAGCGTGTGAATGTAAGGACTGACATCATATGATGTCAGCAATGGGATGTTTTGTCAAAATTATAGAATTTGACCTAAATATCTTTTGATATTATGTTTGGCCCATTAAATTTTGTTACTTATATTTATTACCCAATACTTTTAGGAATTTTGTTTCAACCCCTATTAGCTTAAAAATTTTTTTTACAGTACGTGGGCCTTTTCAATTATAATAAATTATTTTGAAAACTTTATTGTATTATAAATTTTGCACTAATATTTTTTGATACTATTTATTAAAATTATTGAAAATATGAGTTTAAGCACATATAACGTATGTTAGTATTGCAAAATTATTTTGAAATTTAAATTTGCTCAAACTCAGAAAGAGTAGTAATAAACCAAATTTTGCAGATCAAATAAATAGTAGAAAATTTTTGTTTTAATCCATCAATCACATATATTTGATTTGATTAACTAATTAAATAAATTCTCATTAAGATACAATTATTTAGTGTATATAAATATGTTAATATTGTAAAAGATTATTTATGGTGTGATGATTAATTTGCCTAGAGATTTTATTTCAGACAAATTCTAATAGATAAAGATGTAAACAAATTATTGTTTGGCGTTATTTAATTTGTTTGATTCATTGAAAAATTGTTTGACACTTGACAAATATAGGATTTGGTAGGAAATATTTGAAATTATCTAATTTCATTTGAAATTATAAAGAAATTCTATCCTTTTAATCCAAAATTTTTACATTGACAATTATTCCTATTTAGGTTAATTTACTACTTCTGTAATGCATGAGAAAAGGAAATTTGATGCTTTTTATTTTAGAGATTATGTCCCCTTTTTATTAATATTGTTGATTAAATTCTCATGACTATGAAATTTCCTCATCTAATATTATTTTACTCTAATTTGATGGCATATTAAATAATCTCTTTTCAAGTTAATTTTTCAAGTTGGAAAAATTGAATTTGTCAAGGTCTCTAAGTGGAAATTTATGAAATAATAGAATTATTATTTCGATTGTAAGTTAAATGGATAAATTAGATTGTTAATGTTGTGAAGCTTTTATATTTATTTAGTTTTACATATTAGTTATTATTTTATTACTTATAATAATTTTAATTCTATATATGATGAGTATTAAGCAATTATACATTATCTAACTTATGTCCTTGTTTGTGAGTTTTGTAAGATCTTGATAATTGATAGAATTTTTAGTATCTATTTGATTTACTTTTGAAGTATAAATTACTTGACATGCTGCTTAACATGTACCATTGGTTATACCATTGTCCTTTCACTCATTTAACAATTATATGCACACTATAAAAAATTTATATTATGTGACTTATTTAATTTGATATATTTTACTTGATAGTACAAAATTGTATTTGTACCATATCTGATAGTACAAAAATAATTGAATGCTGCTCTAAAAAAGCCAATATAATGTTATTAAGAGAAACAAAAATTATGTATTATATTCCTCTAAGTCTCACATAAACTTAATAAGTTTCAAAGATATTCGTAAAAATGAATATTATATCGAGATAACAAATGAAGAAAATGTTGAGTATCTTTATATTATAAGAATCATTTCAAATGAAAAATGTGTGTAGAAAAGATTACCTATATTTTTCCACTAATTTGTACTACACATATATTAAATAATTAAATAATATGTCATTGTAAATCAAAAGTTTACAAATCATAATATATTTTTTGTTTGGCATAATCGGTTGGTCAATCCTAAATCAATTATGATATGAAAAAAAATAATTGAAAAATTCGCATGGACATTACTTGAAGAGCCAGTAGATTCTTCAATTTAATAGTTTTTTTTTGTACGTGCTATTTCTTCCCAAAAGAAATTGATTATTTGAGTATCACTAACAAAAATTGAGAGTGAATCAATAACCTTTTTTGAAATGCATATAAGACGATATTTGTGGACCAATTTATACACCATGTAAACTTTTTAGATATTTTATGATTTTAATCGATACATCCACTAGATAATCACATGTTTATTTATTGTCAATTTACAACCAAGCATTTGCAAGATTGCTTGTTCAATTAATTCGACTAAAAGCACATTTTTTTAACTATTCAATTAAGAAAAAACATCTGGGCAATGTTGGTGAATTTACATCTCAAACATTCAATAATTATTATATGTCTATTAAGATTGAGGTTGAATATCGTATAATATATGTTTATACACAAAATAGATTTACAGAATTATTTATCAAACATTTAAAACTAATTGCAAAACCATTACTTATGAGAACAAAACTCCAAATTTCTACTTGAGGGCATGCAATCTTGTATGTTATAGCATCTATTTGCATTAGACCAACAAACTACCTTAATTACTTCTCTTTGCAAAAGGTTTTTGGTAAGAAACCTAATATTTTTCATCTAAAAGTTTTTGGGTGTGCGGGATTTATGTTTCAATTGCTCCACCATAACATATTAAGATGAGACCTCAAAAATTGTTATGAATATATGTTAGATTTGAATTTTCATCAATAATAAGATATCTTGAGCCATCAACAAGAAATTTATTTATGATATGATTTTTCATTTTGACAAATTAGTTTTTCAAACATTAGGGGAGAGAATAAGCAATTGGTGAATGAAATTAGTAGGAATGAATTATCATTATCTCATATTGATCCTCATACAAAATAATGTGAATAAGAAGCTCAAAAGATAATTTAATTGCAAAGTTCAGCAAATCAATTGCTAGACATAATTACTAACCTAAAAGGAATGACAAAATCATGTATACTAGCTACTAATGATCTAGTAAAAATTTATGTCCTTGTTAGATAATCAAACTCTGATGCATACATGAAGCATAGTAGATCCATCGATTCTAAAAATAAGAATCCTTAAAAAAGAAAATAAGCTAAAAATCAAGATAACCCAATTAAGGATAGGGTAACCCTAGAAAAGTGGTTGAAGGTAACTTTAGAAGAGTTCTCAGACATAATTAAAGTTTCTATTTTAGACGAAACTTGGGTATCTGAAATTTGTGAAAAGAATAAGATTTTAATAAAATATGACATGATTAGAATACGATGGAATCAAAATAAAGTTAACATTGATGATAATTTTTGCATATAATGTAGCGTGATGTCATAAATGGCAATGAGGATCATGAACCAAATTCTGTTAAAGATTATAGGTAAAGAAATAATTGGCTAAAATGGAAAAACACAATTAAGGCAGTACTTAATGCACTTGAAGCAAAAGGTTTTTGGACTTGTATTCTGCACGCCGGAAGGTGTGAAGTCAATTGGATATAACTAGTCATTTGTGCGAAAATGAAATAATAGT
This sequence comes from Adenanthera pavonina, assembly GCA_026686845.1. Taxonomy (NCBI): domain Eukaryota; kingdom Viridiplantae; phylum Streptophyta; class Magnoliopsida; order Fabales; family Fabaceae; genus Adenanthera; species Adenanthera pavonina. Next base: position 38,590,461 of record JAIVEN010000010.1, read on the forward strand.
GACATAGTGAGATATAAATCACAACTTCTTGCGCAACTGTTTTCGAGAAAACCTGGCATTGATTATAAAGAGACATATTTATCTCGTGATAGATACAACTACTTTTTGTTATCTAATTAGTTTGGCAATAGGGAAAAACTCAATTTGCGTCTAATAGATGTTGTTACAACCTATTTATATGACTCATTTGATAATGACATCTATATGAAATTCTATGAAGGATTTAACTTACTTGAAACATGCAATTTAGGTTCATGAGTAGACTACTCAATCAAATTGAATAAATCCCTTCATGGATTAAAGCAATATGTACACTAGTATAATTGTCTCAGTGAATATTTGCTAAATAAGGGGTATAAAAATGATTCTATTTATCTATGTATCTTCATAAAAAGATCTGGAAATGAGTTTGATATAATTGTTATTTCTGTCGACGATTTAAATATTATTGGGACCCTTGAAGAGTTCTCAAAAGCTATGAGTTGCTTAAAGAAAGAATTTGAAATAAAAGATTTGGGAAGAACTAAATTTTGCCTTGGTTTACAGATTGAATATCTAAATAATGAGATTTTGATACATCAAGAGGCTTATATAACAAAGGTGCTAAAATGGTTTTATATGAACAAGTCACATTCATTATGCACTCCAATGATCGTAAGGTCACTAGATGTGAACAAATATCCTTTTAGACCTTGAGAAAAGAATGAAGAATTACTTAATCTTGAACTATCATATCTCAGTGTAATCTGAGCACTACTGTATCTTACTAGTTATACACAACTATATATATCATTTGCTACTTAATTTATTAGCAAGATATAGTTATTCATCTACACAAAAACACTGGATTAAGATTTAGCATATATTTTACTACCTTAAAGGTACTGTGGATATAAGTTTGTTTTATTTGAATGAACCCAAGTTAAATTTTATTGGTTACGAAGATGCAGGATATTTGTTTGACCTCATAATGGCTAATCACAAATTGGCTATGTGTTTACACTCGGTGGCACCACTATTTTATGGCGATCTATGAAGTCGATTATATCAGTCACATCACATAATCATGCCGAAATTTTGGCATTACATAAGGCAAGTTGAGAATGTGTTTGGTTGAGAGCTTTGATTCAACATATAGAAGAGACTTGTGGTTTATCTTCAGGAAAAATGATATCTACAATCTAATATGAAGATAATATTGTATGTATTGTCTAACCAAAGGAGGGGTATATTAAAAGAGATAGAACAAAACATAATTTATCAAAATTCTTCCTTATTCATAGTCTTCATAAAAATAGTGACATAGATATTCAACAAATCAGTTCACGTGACAATCTAGCAGACCTATTTACCAAGGCGTTTTTCTATTGTATTATACAGAATCATGTATATTGAACTTCGTTGACTCACATATCTTAATTGATATACATACTATACTCTTTTTTCTTTAACTATGATTTTATCCCATTGGATTTTCCTTGTAAGGTTTTTAACAAGGCAGTATTTGATTATCTATACAAAGAATGATATACTATTTTTCTTTATTTGGTTTTTGTCTTATAGGGTTTTAAGTTTTTTAACGAGATATATTCTTTGATAATGGACATCTAAGAGGGGAGTGTTATGAAGATTTTAGATGTCTATCTAGGGCTAAGTCATCCTTTCCATTTATTTTATTTAATTAATTAAATTATTATTATCCTTTTCTAGTACTAGAGCTCTTGTATAAATACATCATTGGTCGATGAATAAATGACACTTACTTTTGGCTCCTCATATTCTCTTCTTTCTCAAATTCTCTCTATCATATACTTTTTCTCTCTATTGTCAATTTTATTTCATAATAAATTTTACATATTCTCGCTTCTTCAATTCCTTTTTTTTACCCTAAAAATATTTTTACTTTAAAACATCTAAATTCTAAAACTAGAAAGTGCACGGAGGGCTTATAATGGGCACTATGCTTTTTGTGTAAGCTTGCTAAAGCAACAACAAATTTAGTGCCACCAATTAGCGGCAACACCACCAAAAAGTAACACACATATATAGAATGCCAGAGACAACTAGGAGTTGGAGACCAATTGTTTTATGCTTCTCACCATTTTCTTTTGGCCAAGTTATAGGTGACTATGTCCTTCTATTACCCAAGAATTATTAAACACGATTAAATTTGGATACTTTAATTATAATTTTTATGTTTTAAAATCATTCAATGAGAACATTAATGTATTTTTTATTAAAAAAAATCCGGTCATAACAATGTTCTTCTGAATATAGACTCGGCCCTGTGCTGTGTGCCCAAGAGATATCTCATAGATTTGGGATTTTCTTGCGTGGTGCACGATGCCAATTGTGAAAATCAACCCCATTTATTAAATTACAAAAAGTATAATCATTCACGGTCCCATGAACTCAGTAAGGCAGGTTCAGCTATTTAACTTATGAGGGAGAAGAGGCTAATCCATTACGAATCTTTTCTTTTTCCTTTTCTTTTCTGCATCTTTTCCCACATAGAATGCATAACAAGCCCACTGAGAATTTGTTGGCTCAATCAATCCTTGTGCTAGTAAATCAGCACATTCTGCTCTTGCTAATTTCAAATCTTTAGGGGACATCCCAAGGTGAGATGCCTTAATCGGATTGATATCTTCATTCCTTTTGAAGGGAAGTCTCACAAAGAATTCTTCATTCTTCCACAAAGGATGAGGATGGTGAAAAGCACTATGATTATCTGGACATAATGGTAATAGTTTGTCTCTGAAAGGAATGTAATCCGGAGGAACCTGTTGTAGCTCGAATAAATTACGAACTGGTTCCCATGGAACAAAGGAGGATTTATACCTGATTCCCTCGGGAAGTATCTGTAATCCCTTTGCTTTATGATAAACATCCATTCCAATCAACAAATCTTTGGTGGGAAGATCACTGCCAAGAATTCTGGTCCAAACCACACAATTTGGGAAAATTGAATTCCCATCTTTCTTCTGGAAATAAGATCAATAGAAAAATATTTCCCATCTGCTGAAGTAAAATACTCCTAGTGTGGTAACCATTCTTCCTCTGGTAGGATTCTTGGTTTCATAACACTGCGACAAGATCCTGTATCCATGAATCCAATAACAGAGATTGGTCTAGCGTACTTCTCAGTAAGTACTTGTACCTTGGCATTTGGAAGAGGTGCTTCTTTAAAAATAGTTTTCACCAAATTGATATTGCAAATATGGTGAGAACAAGGATGATAATCAATAAATTCTTCTTCTTCTTCTGAGCTTGATTCCTCGGATTGAGGAATTACGATAGCTGTATGTTCATCCTGAGAATCTTGTTCTTCATAAACTTCTTCAAAATTCTCATGGGGAGATAGGAGGAACATTTCTTGAAGCTTCTGCAGCATCTTTACTCCTTTCTTTGTCTTATTAGGATGTTGCTTTGCAAAGTGACCCTTCTGTCCATAAATATAACATTTATTGGAATATCTGCTGGTTGAAGAAGATCTCTTTTTGAAAAATCTGAAACGTTTCTTCTTCTTTCTGGGATAGATTTTCTTCTTCCTAGAGTAATGGAAGAAATGTGACTTCTTCTTTGGAGAATATGAACAAGTCTCCTTGTTTTTGCACTTAATCTTCAAATCAGGTCTCTTGCAAACCTTGTAAAGATGAGTTGTTTCCTTAAGGACATTCTTGACAAATTTTTGTTGTTCACAAAGTCTGTCTAATACTCCTAGAGCCATTTGATAAATCTCGCTGAGGGAAATATGAGCCATATCCCTCTGTAGAGCATTAATAGACTTCTGTAATTTTGGAAGAAGTTCTTCAGGTAAAGAGGCTATAAAGACGTGCCTGAGATTTGCATCATTGGCTCCTCCAAGCATATAGTATTTCTCGGACATTCTCTTAAAATGTTTTTGTAGATCAGCTCGTTCTAACGAGCAACATTTCATCTCAAAGTATTCCTGTCTGGCTCTGCGATCAATGATACTGAAATCACCAATAAATTCTTTATGCAAAATACCCAAGAAAGTGGGTATGTCATGTTGAGCCATTTGTGTCCTTTGATATTCATTGAGACTGGTGAACCATTCTCGCAAGTTTCCCGTCATCCTAGATAAGAAATTTGTCAGCACGTCACGTCTATTGGCATCTGGATCATTCATCTGAACATCTAACCAGGCGCCAAATTGGTGAAGTTTTTCTCTCCAACGATGATGAGGAAGATCATCGAAGGTAAAATATGGACCATTTGAAGGTTTGTGGAATCCTTCACTAATGCTGTGAACTGATCCAGTAGGTTCATCGACCATAGGTTCTCCAGGGTGTCCAGTAGTTGAGGTTTCTGGGGGTTGATCTTCAAATGGAGGAGGATTTATATCTACCATAAATATGGGAGGCTGTTTAATGGGTAAGGAGGACAAGGAAGCATCTGTGGTAGTGATGGATTCTGATTCTGATGGAGAGAAATCCTCTCCAAAATCAGTGGATAGTTCTGACATGGGTTTTATGGTGGCTATAGACTTATTCTTAGAAAAATCTAGGGGAGGTGTTGTTCTTTTTGGTGAGGTTGGAGGTGTCTATATTTTCAAAGGTTTTTGTGGAGGTAAAGGTTCTGGTATGTATGAGGTGGATGGAAGGGATACTTGGGTCTATAGGGTAGGCTGAGAAAATGGAGGTATTGGTTGTGGTTTTTGGGATTGTTTTTTTTTCTTTTTTCTAAGTTGTTGAAAAAAGGGATAGTTCATATGGAAAGGTTCATTTGTAGAAGATGGAAATAGAGGTAAGGGAGAGACAAGAGGTGGTGTGTATAATGGGGTATGAAATAATGGGTCTTGGCTATGGATAGAAGATTGTCTGGAGAAATCTGCCTCAATTCTTTTCAACTCTTCTTTGACATGTTTCAGTTCTTGCTCTTTCTGACAAAATAATGGTCTTGTATAACGAGAATCAATATATCCCCTAAGCTCTCTGTCAAGCTGCTGAGCTTTCTGGGAATAATCAATATAAAGCTTTTTGACCGTTTGGTCTAAAGCATCCAGTCTGGTAGAAAACCCGTCCATCTTGTCATGAAGTTGTTCTAATCTGGTGTTAATCCTGTGAAGGACTCTGTTCTGACTTACTGAATTCTCAGTATGCCAGTTTAGAACTTCTTCTGACTGAGATATTGGCCTTAGACTTTAGGGTGTCATTTGGTCTGGTTGGACAAAAGGTCGAGAGGTGTATCTGGCTGTTTCATTAATCCTTCTTTCTAGTGGAGGAAAATCCTCCTCATAAGAAGGTCGAATCATAGCTATGCAAGGGAGATCCTGGGTAGGTTCTGAAAGAACTGATGGTATGACAGGTTCTGGAGCATAAGCTGAAAAGGTAAAATCTTCATTAGGGAAGATTGATGAAACTAGGTCTGAATGACCTAACTCCTTAAGCATTTGGTGGAAAGTGGTTGGCTTTGGTGTTTCTTTGGGTATTTCAACCCATTTCTTTTTTCTGTAGATTTTGGGTTTAGGACCATGATCAGAATCATGATCTTTGAAAGGTTTAGGCTTTTTACAGGATGGTTTCTGTTTGAGATATGGAGTGGATTTTGGCTCCAGTAATTGAAACAAGTTTTGTTCAGGTCCAATCCAGTTGTCCCAATCATGGCATCCACAATCTGGGTCACATTCTTCAGGAGCTGCATCCCATACAAAATGACCATGGATTTTGGAAACAAAGCATGGCTTAGCTTCAGCATCTACTGAGTATACTGGGACTTTCTCCTTGTGTCTGTAGACTGGGCTGATAGTTGAGATTTGTCCTGAAAAGGACGATGGAGCTTGTCCTAGCCTCTTGAAGGTGGATTTAACTGTTCCGTCTTCTAGGCGTTCTAGGATAGGGGCATCAATTGTATGAGCATCTCTACGAGAGGAGTGGAACTCCTTCTCATAGTTGTTGATCCATTCTAAGGGCATGATTTGTGCAAGTTCTTCCTTGGGAATTCTTCTAGGGATCTGGATCACAGAAGTGTCTGACTGATTGGATACCATGTAAAGGGCATCCGTAGTAGAGTTGGGAAACTCTAAGTTGACGGCATGATCTTGAAGCCGATAGATTATTTGATGATGGAGGGTGGCCATGGTGGCTTTTTCGTCTTGCTCTGCTCCATGGATCTGGATTTGTATCTTCAGTCGATACGGCAAAGTGGCATCATCTAGCTTGATATTGAAGTCTGGAGTGATGGTCATTACCACACTTCCGTTGCTACAAGTGGTGAGGAGAGCACCAATCATAGCATTAGAGTATGATTTGTATGTGGAATCAAGAACTGCAACTTGAGCTGTAGCTGGGATTCCTTTTCTTCCATGTAGAGTAAGAACTAGTCGGATGGCACCAATATGGATATGTGTATATCCCTGCTGTCTCCATGTGTTGATCAGGAGTTGAGGGATCTCAAGAGTAACATACTGTTCTGCTGTAGTAGCCTTCAAACCACATTGTTCCAGTTTAGAGCTGTGAATATACTCCTTCACCTGAGGTCTCGGAGTGTGAACGATCCCAGCGATTCTTTGTCGAAAAGATCTCGCATAGGCTCTATCCTGAGAGAAGATGGCATAGGGACTGAGTAGGGGTAACTCAGTATTATCAATACAAACATTGTCTGGGATGTGGGTAATCTCAACAAGATTATCTATCTTGTTGGATAGGATTATTTTTACAGAAGAGGGGAGTTTGTCTAAAGAGAAAGCTGAGGAAAGTTGTATAGGGGTAGATGAGGATGAAGGTTGTGATAATTCACTCATGGTTTCAAGATTCCTCTCTCTATACTTCTTTCATAAACATATCTTCCTTCCTGTCTAGAGACTTAAGGCTCTGATACCATTCACGGTTCCGTGAACTCAGTAAGGCAGGTTTATCTATTTAACTTATGAGGGAGAAGAGGCTAATCCAGGTGATGCAGTTACTCCCAAGTAAGAAAGGCTCCTCCTGGGCAACAAGGACTCAGGGACTCTTTAGGATCACCCTTCTTATTCTCAACAATCCTTTCTTAAAAGCCTCCTTAGTTAATTAATTCCCAATTAATAAATATTCCTTTTCATAAAGTACTTGTTGTCGCGCGCGCGCACACATGTGTATATCCATTAACTTCCCTTTTTAATTGTGGTGCCCTGTTTGTGGGTCCCACAAAAAAAAAAGAAATCGTCTCCTTCATTTCTTAAATTCACTGGATTTAATTAGATGTGACCTTTGTTTATTTTATCAAATAATGTATAAATGATATGGAGATAAGAAGATTTTCTCTCTTTTGAACTCTGCGTATGAAGTTGAAATTCCTAAAATTTATAAAATGGAGCATTTTAATGCCCGTGTAAACATTAAATGATTTAAATCCCTTGTTTAACACATCCATGCCACATGATTAATTTATTTCTTCTTCACAAATTTAACATAAAGACAATAAAAACTTTCTTTGGGAAAGTTTGAAGGCCGCTGTTGGATGAAACGTTTTTTGTTTTAAAGAAAAGCAATAGTATTGTGTATTGATAAAAAAACCAAACATGATAAAATGGAAAGGGGAGGCTGAAAAACAGTCAAAGCCCGCCTTCAACCAGAACTAGATCCCACCTGACCCAACAGCCAAACACAATTCGCACCTGGAAACCAAAACAACATATATAGTCGAGACCACCAAACAAACCTTAGAAACACAAGATATGCCAATCCACCTCCGAAAATCAACCATAAAAACACGTTATCAAGGTACATCCAAATCTATCAACTGACAAGTAAAAAAGAACCTTCCAAAAAAACAAAAGATAAAAAAGAAGGAATAAAATTATTTTATGCTTACGGAGAGAACAAAGTGAAGTGGTAAAGAATATATATAGAGTGGAGCACGAGATGCTCAAACTAGTGGCCTTTGCTTTTGGTTGTGGTTAAAATTCGATACATCATCAAACTCAGTCAACTCAGATCCAATAATTTCTCACTTGTTTTAGTGACTAGGAATTAAGAAATGGGAATGAAGTAGAGTGTGTGTATCACTTTGAAGAATTGCACTATGACTCACCAATTACAGACCAATCATATGATGATGACATGGCCTAGCTAGTGTCCAAATCTACTACTTCCACTTCCCTCAAATGGGACCTCCCTTGATTCTTTTCCTAAATCATTCCACTCACTTCAAAAACGGTTGTGCAAATTAAACTAATCTTAGAGATGCACTAGTTCAAGTCATATGGGTGGAATAATTAAAATGTAGGAGTCACTTGGTTCAATTTGTCATCTTTTATGCCTAACTTTTTCAGAAGTTAACTTCTATGAAAATTTATAACCGATTTCACTTTTTTATTTTTTAACAGGCTCAAATTATTTTTTAAATATATTATTTTTTTTAATATTAGAAACATAAATACCCTTTTTTAATGGTTTAAAGGGCTGAGAGTAAAATAAAAAAATATTATAAAAAAATAAAAAATACTAATTAAGAAATTAAAACTTGTTTGATTTTTATTTAGTAAGTTACTTTCCTAAATATCCAAGAAGATGGGTTTCCAATTTCTGAAAAACTTATTTATTTTAGAAAATAAAGGCGCAATTGATAATTCCCTTAAAAGAAAAAAAAAAGAGAGAGAGAGGAGATGCTTTCTGTTTACGAAATTACTTTTTTTTTTCTTTTTCATCATATCTTCTTGTATGTATCATGCAAATCCCTAATACAATGCTTGCCTCATGATAGTAATTCCCTTAGAGTGTGTACCTAAGAATTTGTGCTTCACGTGCGATGATTAACCCTTTGAAGGCTAACTAGTAATTACACATATTAAGTGTAATTCATGGGTCTCATATATATTGGTTGCACATAGAGCAGTGATGTACTGCAGAACCGTGGACTTTCAGCCACCATCTCAATGTCCACCAAGAAATACAACTATTCACTTCTCAGAAACTAAGGTTTCAAATGCTTCATCACATTCCCTTTTTTTTATTTTAATACATTAAACAATCACACCTAATTAAGACCTCTCACCCCACCTCATTTTCCCACTTTAGCTAAAGCCTAGGTGGCTCAATGGACAATCACAAGTGAAAAAGCTTTCCCATCTAATCATCATTACCACTTTTTAAGCGCATGCTTGTGTTTCATTGATTAAGAGAACTTAGGAACTACATAATTTATTTCAAGCAACTCATACCAAATGAAGAGTTACACTAACTACAGCTAACATTCTGCAGACACTTAGAAAGGTACGCATCAGATATCAGCTCATAGGAATTTGCCACCTAACCACAATCATATTACCCAACAAGTAATAATGAGAAAATCATATTACACAACCTCATGATCAACCTTCGTAAGTTAACTAACCTTGGTTGATCATTAGACCCAGAATTTTAACATCAGAATAAATATGAACCAGTCTCTTCATCCACTCCAATTACTAAGGACCAACTCAAGGTCCTCCTCAACACATTCACAGAGACCATCATAAAGAGCAATCCCACATCACTGAATAAGGATTAGGCATTAGCAGTTTAGTACCTTCATGATATTCTAAAATATTCACTGCTGATGCTACATCGATTGCCTTTGAGAAATCGAATCATAAGATCCAATTAGACATTCTTAGAGAGAACCTCTGACTAAACACTACTCCCGAGGTCCAGATCCAACCGAAGAAATGCTGAAATATGGCGGCATAAACATGTTTCCATTGTTTGAATTGAAAACCATTGGCATGGATTCATAGGGTAGTTTCGAGTCATACTCCTGTTTAACCATGGTGGAGAAATTTGGATTTTTTATCGGATTCACTAATTGCACTAAGTGATCAGGAGAAGAAGGTCTGTGACTCTCTGATGAAGGAGGAGACTTGGATTCAGGATGGTTGACTATTGTGATATCATGGATGCTTGATCTCCTCTTATCCTTGCCTCCTGTAAGCTGCCTGATGAAATACTTCTGAGCATGACTTGCAACCTGAGTGGGTGTCCTTGTGGTCACAAAATTACGAGATATGTTTCTCCAGTCCCCTTTACCACACTTCTTGAGGCCCATCAGAAATTGCCTGCATAGTTTAATCAAGTTAGCATAAAATTCACATTAAAATTGGCAAAGAAGGCACACTGGACTTCAGATAATTTTCTTATGACAATTACGCAGTTATCTGAGTTGTCTTCTTGTTTTAAAACTCTTGCTATGGTCTAGTACGGTTAAAAAGTATTCCCAAACCTTGTTTGAGTGATCTGAAGGGTGCAATAGCAATACCCCACATTTCGCCGGTGCATTCAAAATTTTACTCTTGCTCCCAGAGGAATGAATCCATGTGAGTTACATCTTTTAACTGGTTGAGTTGACTGTTTTGAGTTAAGCTGCTAAAGTTCAATAACAACAAACAAACTGTTTCACTCAGATGTAGTTTTGGATTTAGTAAAAGTCAATAAGAGTACAGCTTATCTGTCCCTTCTGCAATTAAATGGACGTTTCAGATTGCACGAATCAAAATGCATCATTTTACTAATTTCTGAGTTGCAAAGAAATCAGGCTCTTATCGCCTATTATTAAATTAAATTCGCCTCTATTAAATCCAAACCTCTCACTTTTCAATATCAGGGATATGAACAATGATATCTAACTAAGGATGAGTTTTGAAGCACTAATATAAGAAGCAAACTATGAAATTTTCTGATGTGAATTTACCTGTGCTCCTCTTCAGTCCATGGCACTCCTTTTTTTCTTTCCTGCTCGGATGGTCGAGTGGAAGAACCCCTTTTCCCACAGGCAGTATAGAATGGCTTGAAACCGTCAAATCCTTGGTTATTGACCCAATCCAAAGTGAAAGAACTACCATCATACTCAGTAACAGGGATCAACCCTGCCTCAATGACACTAACATCTTCTTCCAGTTGTCTGTACTGCTTAATCACATCTCCTACTGTCTTCCCTGGAACCTTAGCTGCAACCTTCATCCAACGATCTGGAGTATCCTTGTCGTACAAAGCCAAAGCATCCTCAAACCGCTTATTATCTTCCGGGGTCCATTTTGTTCCTATGCTTTCTTGGAACAACCAATTGGAGTTTTGAAGGTAAGAGGCTGGAGAGAGAACTTCAATTCCCCTGTTCATTGTTGTGGGTAGACTAATAATCGTACATGGCAAGCGTGCAAGAAGTCAACACAGAAAGTCTCCCCCTCTCCCTCTCTCAGAAGAAAGTTCAAAGAGAGAGATGACACACAGGAAATGTGACGAAGTGTAACTAGTTATGGCTTAACAAGCATTTTATCAAATAGCATGCATACAGAATCTTCTGCCCTTTTCCCGTACACCCACAACTGAAGAATCTCGAAAAGCGGTTTTCTTTCCGAAACCCAAGGAAAATTCCGAAGTGGTCAAGTTATGGGGGAGAAAGCTTAACCCTAATAGGACTACTCAGATCTAAAATTCCAAGAAATCAACACAATAAACAACAAAGACAAACAAAACCCAGATTAAATTTGGGCAGATAGAACCAGAATGGGCAGGTAATTACTAATTACTTGTGACATTCAAATATAAAGGGCAGTTAAATAGAAGAGAAGAAGAACCAGTGAGCGAGGAGAGAAAGAAAGAAATATACTTCTAAAGAGGAGCTGAAATTATGAAATAGTAGTACGGATGAGAAGAAAGGGCGAGGAGGTTGTACAGATATAAAAGGGCACAGAGGAAAAAGAGGTATCAGGTGTTTCTAGTGCTTGAGAGAGAGAGAGATCAAAGGCGTAGAGTTGTGATTGGTGGATAGAGACTGCTTGTGGGCCCTGAGAATGGAGAGAGAAAGAGGAGTGAGGCTGACATGTTTGATGTTTCGAGTGGGGATTGGGTGGAGATGGAGAAAGTGTCGACTTTTTTTATGGGCAAATTGGTAATCTAAGTCTACACCTACAATGACAGGAGTCAGGCATGCATTTCTTTTCATTTTTCCCAAAGCAGGAAGGGCAGTGAGTTCCATTCATTAATTATATATTTTTTTAATATGTTCTTCTACATTGGTCAGATAATAAGATTAATCATGTTGCCTTATGCTAATTAATTACAATGGTTCCCCTTGGAAGTTTTCGTTTCCAGTCTACTCTTTCATTTCATCCTGATTTGAGGCTATAATAAATTTTGCATGGTACCCTATGATATTTTTTAAGTACTCCTCCTATTCTTAATACTCTCTCATCCCCTATTCATTAGTTTTTTTTTGTAAAACATATTGTAATATGTTAAGCAATACTGTTCCATTTTTATTTCTAGTCATTTATTTTTCAATTTTATCAATTATTATCTAGAGAAGTACTCACTCCGTTACACTATATAGTATACTATTTTGAAAAATTTATGTTTCAAAATATAGTGCATTACACAGATTATATTGTATTTTTTTTATTATTTTTCTAGTATTACCCCTAATAAGTAAGCTTATATATTTTACGGTTACCAATACATTTAATGAAAATTCTTTAATGGTTTGGTTAAATCATAAATGAATGAAGAAGAATTTCCCCCAAAAACTTCACTTTTCACAATTATCAATGACCCATGGAAACTCGGAAAAAAGAATTAGGGAGAGAATGGATGCAATTTATTAATATAGGAAGTATTATTAAATAAGGGTAATTTGAGAAATATTGAAAAAAAATTTTAGCTACTAATCATTGTCTTGGTACGTGTGTGATAGTTAAAAATACACTATAAACTGGAATAGAAGGGGTAGAATCTTTTATTAACTTAAGTTTGATTGATCAATTTTTGTTTAAGTAATATTTTCAACTTATATTTTAATTTGTGTTACACCATTTCCCATGTAATATGATTGATAGTCTAATTTAATGAAAATTATATTATTTTAAGTAACAGGGATAAATAAGGAATTTAGTTTTTTTTAGAATTTTAATAATGTAACTAATTTTCTTAATTTACATAAATTAGTTAAAAGTACCTTATAAAAATGATCGGGGAGAATATAAGATTCTTTTAAGTGAATCAGTTATAACTTTAATTAACTAAGAAAAGTTAGTTAATTATCTTGATTTTTCAAAAAATTAAGATATTTTTTTAAAATTATTCTTATTTAATTTTTTTTTTCTCTTTGAGAAGAATTAAATAAGAAAAATATATAATAAATACTATTGTGAAAAAAGTCTTATATTTAAATCAAGTCAAAAGACCCTATATTTGGGATATTATTAACAAAATCTACCATTGGATCTAATATTTTCTCTTAATTATTTTTCTCACACAATTTGACATCAATCAATCTAAAAGCGTTTAATACTTCATCCACGTCTTTATATATTTTAAATAAAACAAATCATTAATTGTTTTATTGAATATTCATATTCATATTTATTTGATTTTATCTTCGTAAAATTTAGCTTGCAAAATTATACAATGTTCCCCAAAAAAGTCTAATCAAATTACCCCGGTGGATCTCATTATATCAACTTTTGACTTTTGTTTTTTTAAAATAATATGACTTGTTGTAAATTCTTATATCAATTTATATTAATATTAATATTGATATGAATAATTTGATGGAAAATGTTAGACTCCACAACCTCCAAATTCTTCACTTGCCACGGCCGTTGTGTGTGTGTGTGTGTGTGTGTGTTTTTTAGTTTTTTTTTTTTTTATGAACCATCCTGTTGTGTGTATGTGTATTTGTATGTTTTTTTTTATTGAATCTGTTGTGTTATTACTCTTGCATTATCCTGCAGCTGTTTGTTCTGTCAATTGGGCCTTTGGGCCGGGCCTTCTCTGGTACACACCTTCTGTATCAGGGTGATAATTGCACTTTTTTAGGCTACATTGATTATCACAAGAAAAAACTTAGGCTAGATTAAACTTTATGGCAGTAACCGCAAACCCACACCCTTGTTATGAAGGTGCTACAGATACAGCCTGAGAAGCAAATTGTCATCCAGTTCATCAAGAATGAGGATCACAAGTATTTCTGCTTTTTCAATTTTCTCTACAGTGTACTTTACCATCTTTCATCCTTCAAGTCTAATCGTTGGAGTAGAAAGCGTTGTTTCTTCCATTCCTAATCATCTATTGAGGAGATCATTCTACATTGATTTGGAGAATTAGTTTGAGCTCATTTAGATTTAGAGTGTCTATACCTTGAATTGGAGGAGGAAAAGCCAGATAACTTAGATTTTTGGCAGATTTATTTATTCTAATGGAAGAGAACCTGGGAAATAATTGTATTTAAACACTTAACTTCAACACTTGTGTAGCCAGAGAAAGAAGTTTATAATGTGTGCTTGGGCGAAAAATAATATTTCTATTTGAAAACTGCAGTGCTCTTGTTGCACTATGTTCAACTTCCCATCTTCCAACAAAAAGGGAGAGAAAGAAATTTGTACGGGCACTGGTGTCTGTCTATGAACATGAAACATATATGCACTGTTACATCACGTTCTTGTTTTCCCACCTTTTGTCTATTGATGCATCATTTTTTTTTTCTTCAGTAACTTCTCAAGTTGTTCATTTATAAAACGTGGGCTGCAAATATGTGAGGGTACTTGGTGTTTTTCGCTACGTCATACTGGATCTTATATTGATGTGTATCGGTACCTGGTGCCCCTATATAATGACTACTGGAAATTGAAGCGAAAATTAGCTGATGGACGTAAGATTTTAAATCTGCCATATCAATTCTGCATCAATTAACATCAAACATCAGTGTCTATTTGTTATACCATCTGCTTGTTGTCACTCACAATTTGAGCTAATTTATTACTCTTGATGTGCGGAGTTTACTTTGACTCGTGGATGAGGTTATGGATGAACTCGACAAAAAGATTACTCCTGCGATATTGCTTTGCCATGAAATAAGAAAAGGTTTCATTTTCAACTGCTCAAGTTTAAAGTATAGCTTTCGGTTTGGAACTTGTTATGGCAATTCTTTTTGTTCTATTTTATACTTTTTGTTTTACATTTTCATGGTGAATGGTTGAGTGCCTCCCTGTTTTTAGTAGTTCTTACTTCTTTGTGCAGTTGGCAAAGTATCTGCTTCTCATGAGACTTGTTTCTCCTATTTGTTATCTATTACTAAATTTGAATGGCCTGCTCCTGATGAGGGTTGAGATATGGTTATTGTTGGTATTTATTCTTTTCCGTCTTGTCTTCCGTTTTCTATAGGTGGACTCTTGGATCTATTGGTTCCCAAGAACCCTGACGAAGTGCTCTGGAAGAAGATTTTGAAGAGGAAGAAGAGAAGGAGGAAAATGACCAACCTGTTGATGGGCTGGAAGATGGGGCCTATGAGAAAATTTCTTCACTTCCCTTCTTAATCAGAGTCTATCTTCTTTCTTTTTATGTTATTTCTTTAAGGCAAATCTAGTTGGTTCTGGTATTTCTATTTGATTACAGAATGCTTAACAGGATTATTATCGTGGACGGAGCCCTATAAGGGAGAGAGATAGAGATAGAAGACGCAATAGTCATAAACATAGGTACTTTATATTCCTTACAAATATCTAGATGACTGGACATAGATGTGAATTCTGACAATGAAAATATCTAGAGTAATTTTTTTGGGTTTCCATTAACTAATTTGCTTGTGGGAGTGGAAAGGCCCTATGCATGCATGATTTGCCTTGAATCACATGATTGCTGGAATAGTTACAAGCTTTCTTTTTCACAAAGATGGCTAAAGGAAGCTGTCTCTGAAGTTATACAAACACATATATCCTGTCTAAAGTCATTTTTCAATTTACATTGTGGCATTCACAGCCATTTGTGGTGTACAACTGCTTCCTAGAGTAAAACTTTGATCCTGCCAGGTTTCTCTGCACTTCAGTGTGCAGTGAGAAGTATGATGGATCAGACATTTTTGCTCCAATGTAAATGTGGATCCATGTGAGCCCATTAACATGTGAATTGGTCAATTGATCTGTGAGGGAATTGCATGTTTCTTGTCAGAGGCCTTCCATGGTTGTCAGTGACAGTTATGAGTTATTAAAAATGTTCAATTAATTGCCTCGTGTAATTAAAGCACTGATGAACCCATGTCTAAGCCCACGAGTGTGAAGGGGGTGAGCTCGTAGATAGAGACAAATTCAGTTAGAACGGGGATATAATGTGAAGGTCCTATGAGGATCAGGATCAGGGCAGGGAAAAACTAGTGTGTTGTGGGAGAAACTTTAGCGACTTGAAAGCTGGAGGAGTCTATCTTTCTTTTTCTTGTTCTTCTCTTCTTTCTTTTGCTATTTCTCTGTTACTGTAAGTCTTGTACAACCTACAACTCTGTACACTATTTTCAGTCATTTGGTGGTAGAGGCACATATTTACAGTGTTGGGAAATAATAAAATCCAAGGTTCCTTCAAGTAATTAGTTTGATTTACTGATATTTTTATTTTCTTCCATCATGGGCATGAAGATATTGGTAACTTGTTAGTGGAGGTATTTTTTGCCATGGTTTTCCGGTTGTTTCTAGTAACTTTTCTTTGTGATCATGGCATACGAACAATAAATTGGATATGTTGATCAGTACTGATTTTTTTTGGGGTCTAGGCACCATCTTGTTATGCAAATTAAAATGAACTTGGAAAGCCTGTCCATAGATTGAATTTGCATTTTTGTTATGTGTAGCTCATATGGATTGAGATTATGATAGAGAATGAGGGCGTGGGTGTGAGAGAGTTAGGGATAGAGAAAGGGAGAGGGAGAGGGAGAGGGACAGAGACTATCATCATGTGAGGGAAGAAAAAGAGTATGGAAGAGAAAGAGAGGGAAGGGAGCGAGATAGGAGAGACAGAGGTTGTGACAGAGAAAGGAGAAGAAGTAGGAGTAGGGATCACAAGGAACGAAAGAGACCTGCACGGAGTTGCCTGAGTCCTAGTAGTTGAAGGCATGGGGATGGACATGAGGATGGTGGCAGTCGGGAAGAGCCAAAGAAGAAGGATGATGGGACTGACCAGCTTAATCCAGAGATTGCAGAAGCGAATAAGTTAGGAGTTGCTCTGGATTTGAAACCACTGAGGGTCTGAGAAAACTTGTTTTTTTCATGTATAAGTTGCCGGTTTCAGATGAAACCTAGCTTGGATCTCTATACCTTGTGGCACTTATTGCTGCTTATCTTTCCCGTACCATCCTTGAAGTTGCAATACTGTATATACATGAGGATGGTTTCTCTGTGCTTCTCCAACCTTCTGAAGTTGCTTGTTAGTTCTCTTCATTTCATTTTATCTTGTGTAAAATTATAATAAGCTTTACTATGGATTTTTTATGTTTGTAAAAAGGTGACAATGATGACAAAGATGGAAGATAAGTTTTTTATACAATCTCATTTTTTCTTAACATTTTCTCTTCAAATATGTGAATACATGAATGTGAGAGTCAAATTAGCATGTGTTTTCTCTAAATGGCCGTCATCCAAGCAAGGGCTTTTAAAAAAAGGATAAACATTTAATTTGAAATATATCTATACTTAATAAGATAATACATTTGTAAAAAAATTAACTCTCAAATTTATCCTAAGGAGTGAGGAATATATTTTTTTGCTTTTTGATTTTGATAAGATATAAAGATAACACTGGTGAGATAATATAGTCACCTTAATTTGTTGTTTCTCCACATTTTTAATTATAAAATTGGGCAATTATGTGATATTAGTTTAAATGGTATGATCATGATAGTTCAATTCAACAATGAATTATATTATTATCTTTTTGTGATTCATTTCAGGCTGTTGACATATTGGATAAGCATGCTGTGTATCAATATTTTGCTTCACTAATTGTCAAAAATGCAACCAAACAAGCATGCATACACAATTTTTTGAATAACTGTTTATAAGCCGTGCATGAACTCAATATATGGATTCTTCATGCAAGCAATCCTGTAGTTATATGATAATGTCAAAAGGACTCAAAGTAATGCCGTAAACAACCTTAGGTTTCATTAAACAAGAAAAGCATACACTTGTTGGACACCAATTCTGAATCTCTCGAAGAAAAAAATTGTTTGTATAAGAACAACACAAAGGGCTGACTCGATTAATTTATTGAACTTGAGTTGAACATATTCTGTCATTTGCTCTGAAGAACAATCGAGGGGCCTTCTCTTCACCGTGGCTCCTCCAACTTATCTTTTGTAAAATTGGAGAGACTTGTCTTCTCTTGTATAATTTATGAAGGTGGGTGTATCAGCATTTTGGAAGATCTTTAGGAGGTGGTATCAATGATTGTTTAGGACCTTTTCCATTGTCCACCAAAAATGCCATCTTTAGCCCCCATGTTGTATGCACCTCGAAGTGGCAGTGAAGGAACCATACTCCTGTAAAGCACACATTTTGAAGAAATTCAACATTGGCATTCAAAAACTAAACTTTTCTAAGATGAATTGCCCAAACTTAACACTGAAAATATGAATGCACAACCAAATGAACAAGCACTAAATCTTGTACCTGGATTATCTGCTGTGAATCTAATAGCAGTCCAGCCTCCTGAGGGCACTGCAACG
Source organism: Adenanthera pavonina (assembly GCA_026686845.1). Lineage (NCBI taxonomy): Eukaryota > Viridiplantae > Streptophyta > Magnoliopsida > Fabales > Fabaceae > Adenanthera > Adenanthera pavonina. The sequence continues at coordinate 38,608,920 of JAIVEN010000010.1, forward strand.
GTGTTCCTCTCAACAGGATCAACAAGATTGAAGTTCTGAGGATCCTTTTTAGGGTCGTAGTTCCCTACTCCTCTTCCCACAACAAAGAAATTAAACCCATGAAGATGAACAGGGTGGCTCTCCGGTGCAATAATTCCAGTGTCCTGCAAAACAATCTCCACTGTGGAATTAAAAGCAAGCCTGTAAAGCTTTGTGCCGTTTGTGGTCTGCATATTGGCAGGTCCAGCACCTGTGTAATTAAACACATGAGGTGGCTTAGCTGGGAAATCCGTAGTGAAAACCCCAGGGATGTTGAAATAATGTGCCTGAAGTAAGGCAGTGCTTGGCATCACAAAAGTCACATTGTTCACAGAAGCAACCACTCTGCTTCCATTTCCTGCTTTGCATGATGGGCATGGGTTAACTCCCAACCCAACAGCGAAGAACAGTGAATGGTCAATCTTCAAAGGGACCTTTGCTGGGTATTTCTTGGAATTCAAACTTTTGAGGGAGTTATGGAATTTGTTGGCAACTTGTGTTGCATTTTTAGGAGGAGGGTTTGTGAGAACTGTAGGAGAAGAAGCAAGAGTGCCTGTGTAGTGAAGTGTTGCTGTAGCAGTTAGGTTGTCTACAGCTACTGGAGCATCCATGAAAGGCGAAGCTGCCACTAAGTATTTTCCAGATTTTTGGTCTGCATTTAAGAGGACGTTGGTGGTCTGGCCTGGAGCTATGAGGATGGTATCGATGTTGAAGGGCTTGACGTAGGAGGCATCAACTTCTACTACAGTAAGAGTATGACCTGCAATCTTGAAGAAGAGATCTTCATTGAGTGCAGCATTGATAATTCTCAACAGGTAGGTCTTCCCCTTCTCCACTGGTAGATTGTACACATCTGCACACAAGAAAGCAAACATGCGTATTGACACAATGGAGAGTTAAGAAACTATGAAAGGCCATGTTCGTGAAGAATACCTACCTTGTGTAGAACAATTAGCCACAGTCCCTGGAAGACCATTAATGGTGTGAGCATCTGAGACGTTTGGTGCCAATCCTGATTTCAGAGCTTCATTGATGACAGCTTCAGTATCAGATTTCCACCATTCCCCTACAAATTATCACCAATAGCATTTCTGTTTAGCACCAGTTTTCAACATCATGATAAAGAAACTTAGATTTGATCATATTTTGGCTCACCTAGTATCATAACCAATTCATCATCTGGTTTAGGGAAAGGATAAGGAACACCACGTTTTGGCAATATAACAATGGCACCATGAACAGTTGACCTTAGCCAATTAACATGTGCATGCCAAAGAAGAGTCCCTCTTTGCCCTGTGAGGGTGAAGTTATACAAATAGCTTTGCCCTGGCTGGATAGGACACTGCGTGATAGATGCCGGACCATCAGACCAACCGGTTAGCAGTTGTCGGACACCGTGCCTATGAGCACAAAACAAGCTTGTTATGTTTTCTTGGATTCTAAGTTTTGAAGCAAATGAAATGAAGTGTCTGGTTGGTGTGCCTTATTGCGTACCAGTGGATAGTAACGTTAACTTTGACACGATTGATGACTCTGACCAGTACAGTGTCATCTTCTCTTGCGTAAAGGGTAGGCCCTGGGAATTTCCCATTGACGGTGACTATAGATTTGCTTGAACATAACCTTGTGGTATTCTTCGTCACTACCTACAACCATATAGAGAGCAATATGTAAGTTTGAATCCAGGAAAAATTAATTTTTAGAGAAAGTGCGTGTGGTTGGAAGAAGTGACTGATAAACCATAGTTAGGTGGTGATTTACATACCTTTCCTGTTGTTACAACTTTTAAAACGTGGTTATGTATTTCCGATAACTAGAAAAGTCTCTTTGTAAAAATACGCAAAAGAATACACAAATTTAAAAAGAAAATCGTCTCAAAAAGGTAGCAAATTCATTAAAACAAATATACCTATCTAAATAAATATAAATAAATAATGATAAATGATTTTGTTTTTATATATTCTTCTGAAAAACATTAAAAATTATTAAATAAAATAATAGTATAAATAATTTTTTTACTATTTTTTATTGATTGTAAAGTAGGAAGGAAAGTGATCCAAAAATAAATGTATCTAGGAAGTATACTTCTTTAATTCTCTTTCTTTTCTCCTCTGAGGTGTAAAAGAACTTGATAACAAAAGATTTATTGAAACTCAACTCGTATTACTTGATGTGTATATGAGCTCAGTCATTAGCTCTTGTGCTTTTCATACTAAAAATAGCTCTGACTTATGATTAAGAAAATCTTGACATTGTCATAGCAATTGAGCTATATTAATATATCAATGAGTTGATCAAAGTTCTAAATTTAATATTTAAGGGTTCTTTTATTTAATTTAACATAAAATTAATCCAGGTCATTAGATCTTTTATTTCCAGTGAAAATATCATGTGATATTGTTATTTTGATTGCGCTTCAACATTAATTTATTGTTAATTAAAAAATAACCAATGATTAAAATATATGAAAAATGAAATCCCCAACGCCCATACAGCTAAAATTCATGACTTGATATAATAACAAGCATAAAATATTTTTAGTTATTATGTTAGCAGTAGCCTTTTTCTGTTCCTTGTTGATGTTCCAAATCCAGCATGATGATGACTAAACTCTACATGCTAAATGTTAATCCACAACACAATCGAACTGAAACATCTCTTCTGAATTAATCCTTCCCCTTCTGTGTTACAACTTTTAATGAAATGATCATTCAGAAATTAAATTGTTCGAAAGAGATGGCAGAATAAAGCTTAATATTCATACATTCAATCACTACACAGTACTGTATATATATAATAATAGTACTATTAGCTTTGAAGTTCCAAGCGGTCTAAAATGTCACGATAATATTGAACTAGAAAGTTTATTTTTACTTACATTGAACCTGTAGTGCCTCACTCTGCATTCAACCATAGCAGGAAGAATGCAAAGAATGAGAAGTAGAAATCGAACCCAAGAATCCATTGATTTTAACTCACAGATCAGTCTCCTTCTTCTTCTTCTTCTTCTCCTTCTTCACCTCTCTATCTCTCTGTTTTCTTGTATTTTAAGAAGTAGTATGCTTCAGTTGCATTCATGGCCGACTGACCAACGCACAGTTTTATAGGCAGAACCAACTAGGCACTGCTACCACGTCGTTTTTACTCAGTTAGGTGAGCCAGGAAGAATTCTTGGAAACTAAGACTTAGTGTATCGCTAGGCAAAACAGACAAATGTTATTGTTAATTATCCCATGATATCTTGCATGCCACGTAAAGTAGTCTATTGTGATGGCATGAAATATGTATTTTTAAACATAGGTCATACATCGATCGACCACTTTAATTCAACACATTTTTTTGTCTGAATAAACTTGATTTATTAGATATAGCTAATTATATATTATAAACTTATAAACATCTTATATATGTGTGTGTGTTTAACTGGACTATTTATACAATATTTAAACATATATATATTAGGATGTTGAATGTGAGTGTTTGATATATCATACTTAGGTTGGGTGTGTCAAAATATTTAGTTTACTAAAAAAAAAGTATGTTTGAAACACACACATACATACTTACAATTGGCTGTTACTTAAGTTACCCATTTTTAATAGATCTTACCTACTTAAGAATATCTCTAAAGTTGATAAGGTGAGATTGGTTGTGTCACATGAAGTTTAGAAGCTTCTTTCTGCATCCACTATAACTAATTTAGCATTAACCTATAAAGTTATATAAACCAATTAAAATGCAATAAACTAGCAAGCTAATGTTGCAAAAGAAGATTCATAATCATATATACAGGGGATAGGATAAATCCTGCAATTACAATCAATTAGGTGAAGTTAATCAGTTTAAATGATTTCTCTGGCTATCTTAAAATTATTATTACTCAAGATAATTTCTTGTTTATTATATTTCTTGTGGATTCTTTCTCACCAGCAAGAAATATGCACTGCGGAAAAGAAGGGGAAATATAAAGCATATATACTTCAATAGAATTATACTAATTAAAAATTCACTTAATGCACTTTAAATTGGAAGATTATATGACAAGTACAGAAGGCAACTAGTGGTTCATGCATGTGCCAAAAATTCATGAAATCAGACATACACTTTCAATCTTATATGGAGGATTAAGAAACATTAACATATCTAATTAAGGTGTTCATTAATGCACGTTATATCAGTTGAACATATACATCACATGTGAGACTATTTAGAAAAAAAAATTATCAATTAAATGATTAAGTAAGAAGACAACTAAATGATGGTTGAGAAATGGCTTTCAGGTTATTAATCAGAAGGTTAAATGATGATGATCAGTTTGAAAGCCAAGACGAAACCGACGTTGGGTAAGTAACAAATCCGTCACTTTTTCTGTCTCTTCTGTTCTATATATCTAGATTTTTCTAATTCGATGTAGTAATAATAATAATAATAATAATAATCATAAGAATAATAATAAATAACAGAATATATAATTAACCCATTGTGAAAGGAATATGATGAGAATTAGGTTTACAGTCAACTTGGTTAGAAATGAGTCCACATCGTGCAGTTTGTTGTCGATGATGGTACGGAAGGTGTTACTTTATAATCATCGCATCATATACCAAGTGAAATATATATAATCTTGTTCACATCCGAAATGTCTATTAAAATAAAAAATAAACAAATTAGTAGCACAGTAAACACGATAACACAATCAAATTAGCAAACTACCAATAAACTCTTGGCATAAATGGTAACTAGCTGAGTTCTTTAATTACAATGCCTTGAATTCGATTCCTAACCATATATATCGAAAATATTTTATTGGAAGAAGTAAAATTTATTTTAATAATTTTTACATCTTGAACAGGTTAGTTTCGACAATTGTTTAGGGACCCTCTTGATGTTAAAACAAAATCAAATTAACAAACTAACAAAATTTGATACAGTTGATAGATAACTCAATCTTTTAAGTATAAATTGAAAATATCTTTGGTGATAAAAAATATAAATTAACAAAATGTGATCGGCTTAAGAAAATAATCCAGCGAAGAAACTTTTAATTTGATTTGATTAGATTAAAAAAATAAACTATTTAAAAAGGTGGCTGAATTAATTAAAAAGTGTGCCATCATTCAAAATTTCAAACTTGGGTGTGCGTGAGAGAGAGAGAGAGCAAGCACTGGTATGTTGGTTGGGAAAGTCCAGACAAGTCATGGGGTCCAGTTTTAAAATTGTGTATATTTCCAAGTGTTTTGATCCATGTTTATGATTGTAGCAAGCCCAAATTAAAAAGAATGACTTCAGGCTTAAAAAAACTCTTTTTTGTTCAGAATAATGTTCTTTTTAAACAGAGTTTAAGACTCTTTTATATACATAAAGTAGAAAAAAAATAACCATCGACTTAATCTTTAAAAAATAACTAAAAAAATGAAAATTATCAAGATTAAAAGTAAAAAGAAATGATTTTCGGGACCAAAAATTTGATGGGAGTTTGGTTCTCATTCTGCTGGGCTGCAGGTAAACTCAGATTATTTTTATTACTTGGGAAGTGTGCCAACAACAATATTGGGTGCAATGAATACTTTAAACATCAAAATCAAATTAAAATATAATACTCCTTCCAATTACATACAAAGAGCATTTTATACTAATCATAAATATAAGATCTTTTACAATATAAAATATAATATTTATTATATATTTTTAAAAAATATTTTTATTTAATATATTTAAAGAAAATAATAGAGAGATTAAATAAGAATAATTTTAAAAAATATTAGAATTTTTAAAATAATTAAGATAATTAATTAGTTTTAACTCTCATTCTTAATTAACGTAATTCAGTTAAAAAAATCTTATATTAAAAATCAGAAATAATATAAAGGAAGACAAGGTCCGATATTAGAATTTTTTTATTTTATTTAAATCATCCTTTTTTTAATTTTTTTTAGGTAGAATCAATCTTTTCTTATTTTTTCAGATGGGTCCCATATTTTAAAAATAATTTAATATTTTTTAATTTTAAAATTTATATTAACGTTAATTAATATTATTTGATTTTTTTTTAAATAGAAAGGGTCAGTACTCCCTCACTCCTATATATTTTGTTTTGATCCTCAATACAAGATCTTTTATAATATATGAGATGATATTTATTATATATTTTTAAAAAAATATCTCTATTTAATGTATTAAAAAAAAAATTAAATAAAAATAATTTTAAAAAAATATTGAGATTTAAAAAAAAAATAAAAATAGTTAATTAGTTTTAATTTTTTTTCCTAATTCACGGGTTAAAATGATTTTAAAGACAAGAAAAAATAATTATTTTTAAATTTAATATGTTTTAAAATTAAATAAAATATACCCAATATACTCGGCGTATCAATGTCCCTTGCGATCGTGAACGAAAATCTAGTTTGCATTTAAGTTTCTTGATGTGAATATCAAATCTATATTAATGGATGACAGACTTCTTGGAGACGATGATTCGGAACATTTGTATTTACGTGATTTTTCTTGGAAAAGCGTGCCATCACTAAAATATCAGTACTTCCTTCTTCTCAAAATATCTTTTTGGGCCCAAAAAACTATTATTTTAGCTTTTCCATGTTTATATATTTCAAAATAATTATAATTTTGTAATTTTTTATAAAATTATAAGTTATATTTCCATATCCCACATAAAAAATTTTTAAAATTATTTTAATTTTTTAAAATTATTCTTATTAAATTATAACTCATTTTAAATGTATTTTTTTTCATTATAACTTTTTTAAGTATTCCCAAAAAGAGTAAAAATAGAAAACAAATATTAAATAATGCATAGATTTTATAAAATAACTTATATTTTGAAACTTTAATTCTTCAAAAATATATCTTATAATAAGGAATGGAGGAAATAATTTTTACAATAATATTAATATTTTTTTATAAATTTACCCTTTAACAATAATAATAATAATGAAATAAAAGAAAAATATTAAAAATATTATATAATTAATAAAAATATTATAATACTCTCTCTTATCCTTAATATAAGACTCTTTTAATTGAATCACGCAGATTAAGAATTGGAATTAAAACTAATTAACTACCTCGATTTCTCCAAAAATTTCAATATTTTTCTAACACTATCCTTATTTAATCTCTTTCTCTTTAGATACATTAAATAAGAATATTTTTTGAAAATGTATAATAAATACTACCTCATATATTGTAAATGGTCTTATATTTAGGATTATAACAAAAGATCCTATATATAGGACCGAAGGAAGTAAAATACATACATTCAAATTTGGTCAATTTCTAGGTTATTTATGAACTCTTTTTAATCAATGTACATAACTTTAAAGGAACAATGTTTTGAAATGAGGGAGTATAAGTTACTTTTAATTACTTTATATAAATCAAGAAAATTAGTTATGATTAGTTAATATTCTTGAAATTTTAAAAAATTGTCATAACTTTCTACTCTCTCTCTATTATATTACTGTAACTTACTTTTAACACATTTACACAAATTAAGAAAAATAGTTAAAAATAATTAAAAATTTTTTATTTTGTAAAATTATAATAATTTTTTAATATTATCCTTATTAAATTATAACTCATCTTATATCTTTCTTAATTTCTCTCCACCATAATTATTGAGGGACAAACATGGAAACATATATTTCATGTTCACAAAATGACTTATATTTTATATGAGTAATATTACCCTTATTAAATTATTACTTAATCATAATTATATATTTTTTAATCAGTCTTTCTCTATCATAATGTTTTGAGAATGTTTTGAGTAAGAATGGAAAATTAACAATTTAATTTTCTTTAAATATTATAAAGTAACTTATATTTTAAATACATAAAAAATTTTTAATATATGGCTTATATGTAAGGAGTAGAGGGGATATGATATATGCCATCTATGGTCAAATATAAAACATGTTATGAATGATTTTCAAAATCTAAAATATAAGTCACATTCTAGCATTTATATATCATTAAATATTAATTTTTCCAAAATATCCTTCATTGCTATAAAAAATGAGAGAGAAATTTGGGATTTACAAAAAAAAAAAGGTCAACAATTAATTAAGGTAAATATGAAAAAAATATATTTTACTACAAATTAGGACATAATTAGAAACCTAATTATAAATTGAGAGTACAATTAAGTATATTAAAAGACCATTGATTCTTAAGTCAAATAGATTTAAACATATGATTACCAAAAAAAAACCCCAGCTTCGCTCCTCCTCCCTCAACATTGTCCGACACTAGTGACTAATCAGCAACGGTTAACGTTGCCAAGGTAAAGGGTGTCCAACTTTTTTTAATAAAAGGATTTATAATTTACTTATTTTGAATTTGTAATATAATTTTTAAATTTTTTACTATAAATTATTGTAATAGTTTACAGTTTCTTTTTAAGAATTTATAATTTGATTGCTTTGAATTTATAATTTAATTTTTAAAATTTTAATATAAATTATTCTCATAGTTAACAAATTTCTTTATTAGAATTTATAATTTGTTTACTTAGAATTTATAACTTTATTTTTAAATTTTTACTATAAATTGTTCTAGTAGTTTATAATTTATTTTTTAAAATTTACAAGTTACTTACTCTAAATTTATAATTATTAGGTTGAATTATTTCATAGTAAAAATTTGGATATATATTTGCAACTTGTTTAAATTCTTTAAGTAAAATTTTGAATTTGAACCTTGTAAATGGTGTAAACTACATTAGGAGAACTACTCTCACATACATATATATATATATATGATAACACTTGAATTTGATTAGATAATATTGAATGCTAGATAATTATATAAAAAATTGTTGAAAATGGGGGGTTGACCAATAATGTCCTCCGTAGCAGCAAATTGAATTGAATCAATTTTAGTGAGTTCAGTTCAATAAAACGAAGAGATAGTTTGTCAAACTGATGACCAAACTCTGATTTCCTATAACAAACCAAAATCACATGCACGGTGGCGCCTATCGCTGCTCTCCACAAGTTTCCTCCTATACTCTGGTTATTGTTCCCCTCTTTTTCTCCTCAACATTCTACAACTACTTAACTCCTCCCCTTCTAATTAGTAACCATAATAGCAATTAATAAAAATTATATTAAAATGTCTTAAAATTAATAGGACTTTCTTTTGTACTTTTTTTATTTTATTATATTTTTATGATTCAAATTTGCATTAAAATTAGAGAATTTTGAGAAATATTAGTAAACACATTTCAATCGTGATAATCTTCAATGATTTGGATAAGAATTTTATACGACTAGATGTATAATTAGAATGGAATCAGGCCGAAAAAGGAAAAGAGAAAAAGTAACTTTAATCAGTTAGGAAAAAAATACTACAAAAACCACCTCAACTTCCTTCTCCGTTGCGTATCTCTCAGTTACTACTCCTACTCTGTGACGGCACAAGCCAGACTGAAAACGACGAAGATCTCCATGGTTGGCCCGCATTAGGCGTTACCCATTACCCTCAACGACACTATCATACTGCCAAACAGGGTATGCCCTCTGCTTCTCTTCTCCTTCGTATGCTTCTTCTCCCTTTTCATGGTCTCACTCACTGTCTCTGGCTTCGTTGCATGCGTGTGTTCACTGCTCGCTGATTTATTAGTTCTTCTTCGTTCTGCGAAAAGCCCCAGAGTTTTGTTTCGTGGGTCCAAATAATCATTTTTTTAATTGACTAAATCCCCACATGTTCTACTTTTTCGCATGGCGATAGAAAAAGAAACTGCACTTTTAGCCATTCTTCAATATTCCGGTATTTGCGAATAATAACTTCATATGCAATTTAATTGAGAAGCATTGTATCCATCGTGAGATCCATTACTAGGTTTGTATCACTGATTTTTTTTTTTAAAAAACTATTTTTTTACGGATAATCTTTCAAGTTAATCATTTACAAAGTAGAAGAAAATAAACTTCATAAAGTATTTTGTATGTTTTCCTAACATTTATCATGAGTTATATATGTAATTAACACTAGAATTGTTTCAATAAACATACAAACTGATCTCTGTAGGTGACGAGTTTCTTGAAAGGACTACAAAAGAGAAGAAGTTACAAGCCTAGAAAATTGGAATTTTGCTTTCATACTATGGCAGAAGAGGACATATACGTAAAAGATGGGACAGTGGACATCCGCAAGAAACCTGCCAACAAGAAGAAGACAGGACATTGGAAAGCATGCCGCTTCATTCTTGGTATTGCATTTCCTTTTGTTCAAGTTTTCTGAGAATCTTTGCATGTAACTACCTGTAACATATCTGATGCACAGCTTGTATTAGGATTTCATGAACCTAAGATGCTAAATTTGAAAAAAAAAAAACTTTGTGGCAGGCAATGAATGTTGTGAAAGATTGGCCTACTATGGTATGAGTACGAACCTGGTGAACTATCTTCAACAACGTTTTGGCCAAGGTAATGCCACTGCTGCAAGTAATGTCACAACATGGTCAGGGACATGCTACATTACACCATTGCTCGGAGCCTTTTTAGCTGATGCATACATGGGAAGATACTGGACAATTGCTTGTTTCTCAATTATCTACGTCATTGTAAGTTCAGCTTAAGAGACTATTTTTGTCTTGTTTGTTTCATTCCATGTTTGAATACAGGCAATCAAAGAAAGTTCTTCTGAATATGATTTTGTATTTTAGACTACCCGGTTCCTAATACCATGGATCAACATTTTAATTACCTAGTAAAAGGGGTTCTCTGACTATTGAGGTTGTCTATCTTTTTCAATTTCATTAATCATGTAAAAACTTCATACGTTATAATCTTTTCAACTCATTTAATGGGATAAGGTTAATCTTGTTATTATAATTCATTATGGTCCTTTTAACTCTACTAAAGACAATATGATCAATATCTTAAATTTTAGCCTTTTAATATGATCTTTTGATCTTCATTTCTGTGAAATTTCAAGTTTTTTATCTCTAGTTTCATAATGTTTTTGTGAGGAAAAAAAAGATGAACTTAAGCCTGCATGTCATTACAAAGCATATTGCATTTAATTTAAGGTGGGTATACTATGTTAATGGTGGACGGATATTTATCTTGCAGGGAATGACACTCTTAACATTCTCAGCAGCTGCTCCTGGGCTAAAGCCATCATGTGATGCTAGCGGTTGCCATCCATCGACACAACAAACAGCAGCTTGCTTTATAGCACTTTACTTGATTGCTCTCGGAACTGGTGGTATCAAGCCGTGTGTGTCATCTTTTGGAGCAGATCAATTTGATGAAACTGATGAGCAAGAGAAGAAAAGAAAGAGCTCTTTCTTCAATTGGTTTTACTTCTCAATCAATATTGGTGCACTTATTGCCTCCTCTTTGCTGGTTTGGATTCAAATGAACGTTGGCTGGGGATGGGGTTTTGGAGTCCCAGCAGTTGCAATGGTCATTGCAATTATATTTTTCTTTTGTGGCAGTCGGCTGTACAGACTTCAATTACCTGGAGGGAGTCCCCTTACAAGGATTTGCCAAGTTATCGTTGCAGCTTGTAGAAAATGTAGAGTGCAAGTTCCAGCTGATAAGTCTCTTCTTTATGAGACTGCAGATCTGGAATCTAACATCAAAGGAAGCCGGAAGCTTGAATACACAGACAACATCAAGTGAGTTATTTATGCCAGATTTCAATCTTCTCTTTATAGAGGTGTCAGTGCTGCAATTGAAATCTCTTAATACCATTCTTACTTAACTGTATAATACATACTTAAGAGTGAAGAGAAAAGCAGTTTACTATAAACATATTACTGAATGATTATTTCTGTATTAAGGATAAAAGTGGAATAGAAAATTAGAAGAATAAGCAGACATCACTAACAATTTGATCCTGATTAAGCCTATTTAGCTTTAGCACAAACAAAAAATTGCTGAATTTACAAGGGACCAACTTGTTGGTTTGTTCTTCATATATTATTTAGCATGTATTTCTAATAATAAAAATGTTGATGCTAGGTGTTTGGATAAGGCAGCAGTAGAGACTGAATCTGACACCATGAAGGGATCACCAAGTCCATGGAGGCTTTGCACAGTGACACAAGTACAGGAGCTGAAGGCCATAATTCGCTTGTTACCAGTATGGGCATTACTGATTGTCTTTGCAACTGTATACAGTCAGATGAATACCATGTTTGTTTTACAGGGCAACACAATGGACCAGCATATTGGCCCTAACTTCAAAATTCCATCGGCATCCCTCTCCCTTTTTGATACTCTCAGTGTTATCTTCTGGGCTCCAGTATATGACCTCATCATTGTCCCCTATGCAAGAAAATTCACCGGCCATGAGAGAGGATTCACACAGCTTCAACGAATGGGTATCGGCCTTGTTATTTCCATTTTTTCCATGATCGTTGCTGGGATTCTAGAGGTTGTTCGCCTCAGCATAGTTCGGAGAAACAACTACTATGACCTTGAGTACATCCCCCTGTCAATTTTCTGGCAAGTGCCACAGTATTTTCTGGTTGGATGTGCTGAGGTTTTTGTTAACATTGGTCAGTTGGAGTTTTTCTATAGTGAAGCACCTGATGCGATGAGAAGCTTGTGCTCAGCTCTGTCACTCACAACTAATGCATTAGGGAATTACTTGAGCACCCTGCTTGTTACTATCGTGACTAAAGTCACAACAAGGCATGGCAAACTTGGTTGGATTCCAGACAATCTGAACAAGGGCCATCTTGATTATTTCTACTGGCTCTTGGCCATTCTCAGCTTGCTGGACTTCCTCGTGTTTCTCTGGGTTGCAAAAAGGTATACATACAAGAAAACCAATGGATCTGGTCTTTGACACATTGGCCACTGTTGATATATGACTCAGCAAGGGTTTGAACTTTAGTCCTCTTGCTGATTATTCATACCTTGTTTTCCTGCTCAACTTCAATGGCTTAGACATTCGTGACTTTGTTTGGTCAAGTTTATTTGCCCTATTGGTTCTTCTTAGTTTCATTATGAATTTATGATTAACATTTCAATCTGTGTATATTTTATTTGTAGTGTTTTAATTATTACTAGTATTGAAGTTTAGACTAAACTTTTTTTTAAATAAGAGGCCAACAATTAACAAAGCATGGGCAGCAACTGTTTGGAAATGAGGATATCGTCCGAGTGCCTTTATTTTGTCCCCGAGCAAAGACAAAAATATCCTGATCCTTTTATTTTTGTTATGATTATGAATAAAGGAAATTATCTCCATCCCTGTCTACAAACCCCAATAGATAATGTATAGAGAACGAGAGGTTCAAAATACCTTCACGCCCACACCAAAATTTGATTCTCAAAACCCCTTCTTCAATCTTCCCCACCCTCCTTGTTTTCTTTCTATTTTCCCACCTCTCAAACAGAGACACCTCGTTGGTATGAGATATGATTGCCGTCAAAGCGATTCACCATTCCTTCAGTCCTATCAAGGACAATACTATCCACTGTGCGAGATTTCCCGGCACGAGAAACTCTATTTCGTGCCCCTGCAAATCCAACGATTCAGATCCCCAATCTCCGCCGCCTGAAGGCGATTCTCGTAGCCAAGAGCTTCTGGCTAGAATCGCCATGCTTCAAGCCCAGAAAGTTCGCCTCACAGATTATCTGGACGAGAGATCTTCGTATTTAACCCAATTTGGCGAGGAAGCCATTGCCGAGCTCGACAAGATTGAAGAAGATGCTCTCAAAGGACTGGATGAAGCTAGCCAAAGAGTATGTTTCTTCTAAGTTAGCTTTTTTCTTCAGCGGTTTTTTTTTTTTTTTTTTTACCAGAGTGCGGTTTAGTCTTTCAATTCATATATTGGCGGTTCTCATCTTAATATAAGTGGTTGGAGATACAAATGTATGAAGTAAATCTAATTAGAAATTATATAAGCCAAAAGAAATTAGTTTATTGAGAACTCTAAATATAGCTAATTCTTATGTGTTTTTAATATAAAATAAAATTAAGATTGTAAGGAGGAAATACATGTAATATGCTCATTTGCTAATCACAATACAATACGATATTTCTATATTATTTAAAGATAACGGCAAACCTAGAGAGCCAAATGCTAGAGTTTGAGGAATTAGCAGAACTCAACAGGCAGGACATTCGGGAGAAGGAAAACAAGTTAGTGGAGTTTGAAGTTAAAATGGAGGATGACAGAAACGAAGGGTTATTCTTCAAGAATCTGAGACAGAAACCTCCTGTCGATAACGAAAAAGCCAAAGAGGAAGCAGAAAAGATTAAAGATGTGTCCAAAGAAAAAGCTGGGAGCAAAACCAGGAAGAACATTTACTTGTTCTTCATTGGCTTGCTTACTTTTGGAATAGTGAATTCTCTTTCGACCTCATCCTCACCTACTGATTGGCGAAAAGTTGCAGTTCTTGGAGCTATTCTAGTGCCTCTAGTTTCTCAGTTCATCAATGAACAGAAAATGTCATCAGAAACCAATACAATAGAAAGGAAGACCGACGACGAAGAAGAAGAAGAAAAGAAATGAAGCGCATTTTTAACTGTGATTCATTGTACATAGGAAGAAAGAGCTCATATCCTTTTACTTGTGGCTTATATCTTCATTTGCAGTGACTGAGACTAGCTCTAACTCAGCATTCTTCCTTGTTCCATATTGAGTTTCCCAGATACTTGCGAAAAAATCTAGTGATTAGTTTCCAAAGTTATTGGATTTAAAAAAAAAAAAGAAACTTAGGGATTGAAGGTTGCAAAATCCTGTCTTTCCTTTGGGTTAAGAGTTCAGTCCAGATTCTCCATGTATATTGTGTATTTGAAAAGAGCTTATTTAACAAAAATATGATAAATATAAAAATGGTCGTAGGAGTATCTCATTAATAAAAAAAATTAATTTCTCTCAGGGTATTGAAAGTAAAAAATAAATCATTTCTGATTAAATTTACTTCATATATATTATATATATAAAGGTTGAAAATATAATTTTTTCTATACCCAGGTATTCTTCCTGAGAAGTGCAAATAAAATCCAATGTAATAGCCAGCTTTTCAAATTGGGGGTCTCCCATGCCTCTTTCTCTTCTGCTTCCCTCGTGCGACCCTAATTTTTTATAAAACTTTTTAAGTCCCAAGCTTAAAGATGAACAATAGGCTTTCTGGAGTCAAGCAGTTACATAATTATGCAGTTTTTAGTTTTTTTAATGTTTTTTTTCTTTATTGCTCCATAACTGTACAACGGTAAAGATCTAGTTTTGTCCTCTCCAACCAACTTCCTTAAGATGTTTCTAGCTATGTTTGAACCCTCCAATAATACATCCAAGGATCTAGATTCAATCCATTCCATTATTTATTTTTATTTTTATTTTTATCACAATCTTTTTTCTGTTATTTACCAATCAAGTCATGAATCTCATAAGATGTCTTTAACAATGAAAACACATGCATTCTGTAAATAAAGATCAACACTAGATTCTAGCCCTTTTTCTTGAGCAGTTTGGTTATATTGGAGGGTTTAGACTTGGCCAGAGAGAGGTATAGAGGAAGCTGGCTGCAGAGGATCCATTTCCACTTTTCACCATGCATATACAGATCTCTACCTTCTTCCGTGACAGGACGCAAAACAAAATAGGTATAAGATGCATAATCACGCGTGTCGTACTTCTTAATCAAACTGATTAACATTATATAGATCTTCTTGAATCTAGTTGGATTCCTTTTTTTATAACTTCCTTAGGGCCCTGTTTGTTTGGGGTTTTTTTGAGGAAAGGGGAAGGGAGGGGAGCGGATTAAATCCCCTCCCCTTGTTTGGTTCATAAATTTGGAGGGGATCCCCTCCCCCATCCCTTTTTTATTCCCCTCCAATTTGGGGTTTTTTGGAGGGGACTGAGTAATAAAATTCAATCCTCTCCAATCCCTTCCTGAACTAAACAAGGTTTTATTAAAATCCCTTCAATTCCCTCCCCTCGAATTCCACCAAGCAAGAGAATTTTAAAATCTCTCCAATCCCCTCCATTAAAATCCCTCCCCTCCCTTCCCTTCGGTTAAACCAAATAGACCCTAGAGGTCGCATAACAGTTAGCATAGTCACCAACCTTAATAAACCCATCAACCATCACCCTCCGTTATTTCTGGTCTCTTGTTGTCATTTCACCAAACACAGGAAGCTCGTTTGCGACAACTAGGAGCCTGTTTCATGGTTTCTAACCATCATTTATTTCAAAGTTATCCAAATAATTTTTTGGTAAACTTCTCTACATTTATCCAAATTTCATTTTTGTAAACTGTGATTATTCTAAATGATCTTTTATAAAAAGGTAAATCAAACGGGTACTAGATCTCCAAATTCTTCATTAATGACCTTGTGGGCATGAACTTGTCGACAAACTTTACTGGGCTTAGGATCCATTGTGTTGAGAATACAGGAACTGCTTTTGGTATTGAATGGGCCTGAGGCCAACAAAACAGTTTTTGTTTTTTGTAAGTTGGGGAGTCAAAAAGTCAATAGAAGAAAACACAGAACAAACAAGGAAAGCAGAAAAAAGAAAGCAAAGCTAAGTGACTAGCTAGCGTGACTTCCTGCAGGCAGCCATGTCACCCTAAAGCAACTTGTCCATGGCTAGGTGTTGCAGTCAACATATGCAGGCCAAAATCTAGGGAAAGACTAAAGTTGGCAATCCAATTTGCACAAGTATTCCTCTCTCTCTCTCTCTCTCTCTCTCTCTCTATACATGAGATATTTCCACCTTCCAATTCCTATCAGTCTTCTCTCTAATTTCTTGCATAAGTCGGGTGTTTTGCATAGGTTTCTTAAAAAATTAAAAACAAGTTATATTAACATCTTTTAAACATCAAATATTTCAAAAGATCAAACAAGAAAGCCCAATTAACACTAGAAGGTTAGTTGGACTAACAATTAAAGGTTCAACTAAGACTTTTCGTTTGGCCCATTATTCTTTAAATTTTTTTTTTAAAAAAAGGGACGGGAGCCCTGTCGCTCCACTTAACCAGTGGCTTGGCCACCATATTCTTGGCTTGGCTGTCTAAAGATTTTAGAGTATGTTAATAACTGTTTGACTCGTTTACGTTCTCTACAGTATACAAGAGATTGATTAAATTAAAACATAAAATAATTTAACTCTTTTTTCATATTTCATACCATGTATGTATATGTAGGGATAAATACATGATTAGTAGGTAATCTATAAGTATATATAAATATTTTTTGAGTTCTAAAACCTGCTCGACTCTAGTAAATATTAAGATTCAACTTATCTAAACTTTTTAGTCTATAAAAAAAGAATAAATATATGCTACTCCCTTTGATCCTTAATGTAAGATTCTTTTAATCGAATCATACCGATTAAGAATTTAAATTAAAACTAATTAACTACCTCGATTTCTTCAAAAATCTCAATATTTTTTCAAAATTACCCTTATTTAATTTCTCTCTCTTTCTCTTTGGATACATTAAATAAGAGTATTTTTTTAGAAAATGTATAATAAATACTACCCTGTATATTGTAAAGGGTCTTATATTTAGGATTAGGGTAAAAGATTCTATATATAGAACCGGAGAGAGTATTTTAGTTTAAATAAAAAATATGACCACAACATATATAAATAATTAAACTTAATTAATGCAAATCTTGGTCGATCACACCTAATTTTTTTTTGCATTTATTTGACTAATTAAGATTTGGATTAGTTCAAATTGATAATAATCTTCTAACTATCAATTTGCAAAAGAAAAAATGTTTAAATTAAAAAATAAAAAATCTGAGTTAATCAAATTAAATTCAAATAATCTAGATAGTAGGTGCATTAATAGACCCAAATCTAAATCTTTTTTAGATTTGTGAAAGGGATATGATTGCCTTTTACTTATACAATAATTATGATATATAATATTTATTATAATTTTATTATTATCAATCAATATAAAATTTATAGCAACCAATAAGCAATTGGGATAATTGCTTTAGGCCCCAATTAGCTATAAGGCCCCCAAATTTAATATAATTACATACTATTATATATTATTATAATAATATATAGAAATTAAGAGGATGAGGCTAATTTTATTTTTTGTTGATACATGTTGAATCAATTAATTTCTTGTATTGATAATCAATTTGAATAAATTTTGGAACATAAAAGCATTTTTAGTTTTTTATTTGAATATTAAAAATTTAAAACTTTATATGAGACTGATTTGAAAAAATTTTGCATTAACCTTGAAAAATGTTTTGGTTTTAGTGAATTGATGGTTTTGTTTTATTTTCATAATTGAATGTATTGAGAGAAATGATAACAAATGAAATTAATACTTTAGTTAAAATATTAAATTACTCATAGAGTATTATTGATAATGTTTATAATGATTGTTGATAGAAGTTTTCCAAAATTAAAATTACTTAAATCCTTTGTGAAATTAATTATAGTATAAGATAGATTAAATTGGTTAATCATATTATCTATTGAAAGTTTTATAGTAGAATTACTTGATTATAAAACATGAATAATTAAAAAACATAATATGAATATTGATAAGTTACAATACACCAAATCCTTCCAATTATGTTGGACCTCAAAATTTCTTGACAAGCTTCTGTTATAATTTAATAATAATAATAATAATAATAATAATAATAATAATAATTAAATATTCTATTCAATTCTCCATAACAAGCCACCCTGATATTTTGCTTTCTCATTCCTATAAATACTCGCCTTCTCCACCCAAATCAAGCACGCGAAGGGTGTGCCGCTCAACCTAAATCAGATGGGCAAGGGGTTCAAAAGGTAATCCTCTGTTCTCTTGTTCTATGCTATTAATTAGTTTAAACAGGCTATAATTGTTCGTTGCTCCTAATTTTATCTCACGTTCTTTTGTTCCTATTTTTCTTCCCTTTAATATAGCTATTTCTTTTGAAATAATATGATGTTATATATGCTATTTGTGCCGTCTATCACCTTAAATATGAACTTGATTATGGAAACCTCATTTGGAGTTCTTCAATCTCCGTCTTTCCTTTGAACCCTAGGTCTCTCTCTCTGTTTTTTTTTTGGGAAAACCCTAGGTCTCCTTTGGTACAAAGGAATTTATACCCTAGAAATGCAGAAAGAAAGAAAGAATCCACAACATAGCATGTTTGTTACATAGAAATCTTGACCTTTTTTTTTGGGAGAAAGCCTAGGGAAACCCTTAAGAGAATTACTCAAAACCTCCTTATCTAACTCCAAGATATGCCTACAACCTGTTGAAGGTTGACTAAGAACAAGAAAATCACCATTGATGTTGTGCTCCTGTTGGGCTAGTCTATTAGCGCATTCATTAGCTTTTCTAAATATATGCTCAAGTCTAACATCCCAATCTCTTATGATGAATTCCTTGGATTCCTTGATAATGTTGTGATAAGGATGATCATTAGAGGAAATTTTTATTTTGTTGAAAGCATGATTCCTCAAAACTCATGGAAGCCTATTCTCATCCCTTATGAGTAGAACTATCAAAACATGTTAATCCACTTAAATCGGCGAACCCAGCATTGTCAAAGGTGAGCACCTTAACGCCTAAGGCTCAAAGGTGAGGCGCAAAACAGACCCATCATCTCGCAAGTGAAAGGCGTGCACCTTTTGGCACCTGGAAGAACAAAGAAGCACGCCTTTTGCATGCTCTAGCTTTGCTATGCCTTATTTTTATTATCATGGAGCTTGTTCATTGTGCCATCACATTGTTGTTGCTTATCTCGGGCGTTTTATAGGCCTTACATCTCAAGTGCGCCTTTTGCCTTTGACTACCTTGGGCAAATCCAAGAGTCATGGGTTAACTAAGTTGGTTCATTTAAACCACCTTAGTTTGATGTTTTGAAAATCAAAACCCCACTGATTCATTTAAAACACATTAGTTTGGTATTTTGAAAATCAAAACCCACCTATAGTTTAGATGGGTTGTTGTCTTTAATTTAAAGAATTAAAATAATAATATACTTCGACATTTAATTTTCTAATTTCACAAGGCTTAAATAAGCACTTCATCAATGTCTTCGAATTTCCACCATCTCTACTTCCCCTAACTCCATGGCTTTATATCCATCTCCATTTTCATTCTTCTCGTCAGTGTCTTTGAAGATATCACCATCATTGGCATCTCTAAATGGCATCGATGCATGACATATCTATAGATATGAAAATCTTCATCAACATCTTCAAATCTCTCCATTGTTGGCGTCTCCAAATAGTCTCCCAAGAAGCATGACAGATTTGAAGAGGAGCACTGAGATCGAGAAGAAGAGAGATCATAGACTTACCACCAACATCTTTGATCTCTTTTGATCTACTTATGCTTGGTTTTTTTAGCTAAATTGTATATACTTGTTTTGAAGATAGATCTACGGATCGACTTCTAGTTAACCATCTCATCTATCTCTTCGATTCCTTTTTTTCTCCGTTGGTCTTCATTTCGCTACTTGTTTTCTTATATTTGGTTGAGCTGGCTTTGCTTGTCATTGATCTCTTTTGAGGTGCCTTATTTTTTCTCTATTCGATCTTCTTTCAATGGCTTGATCTTGTATTAAACCTTAGCATGAACACACATTGAGGAATTATGAGGTGATCAATGAACCTTTAGATTTCAATAAGTTATTCTCTAGCCATAGGCATCCCTTGCCTAAAAAGGACGTAACACTAGCCTAGAGATAAGATGTTTAATTGTTCATATCTTCATGAGGCCCTTAACAGTTTGGCAAGATGGCGAGGCTAAAACTTCGTATTGATATGAAAATTGACAAAGTCGCGACCCCTATCCAGGGGTGTTCAAGTGGCCCAATTGTCTTGGTTATGCTTAGGCACTTCGTGCTAGGCCAAGTTATATATCGAATCGAACACCAAATTATGGTTGAAACCAGCTTAACTCAATATATACTAACGTACTCTGTTTCTTCTACTTTTTTTTTATTTTTTGTGAATATTAGTTGTTTTATATTGTTATTTTTATTGATATTTCTTATGCAATAAATTAATTTTATGATTTTCATGAATATCTTATATGATTTCAATTTTTTAATTTTATTTAAAATTTTTAATTGATTCTTTAACTTAGTATCATGTAAAAATAATTAAATCAGGCTAGGTTGTAACCCAGTCTGAGCTACCCCATGTACAGCTGCTACTCTTATTGGTCTCTAGCCACTCAACTATTACACTTGATGATAGTGGCTTCATACAACATCAACTAGAATATTATAGCTAAATTGGATCATCCTCCCTCCCCCCCCCCTCCCCAATGGCGCTATGGAGTTTAACTCATTCTTTGGGAGCACAATCTGGGTTATGGTCTTAGGCTTCAGTTTGGTGTCTAACCCTGCCTAGTTTGGCCATGTGCAGTCCTAGTAGCCAGCAACAAAAACATGACACATACCAAACTTGAATCTACATATGATATGATTTACTTATATATAATTTTTAAGAGTTAAGTTTATCTAATAAATATTTCATATCAAACACAAGGTTTTTCATCCTTTTTTTTTATTCCCTATTACCACTAGAAAAATCAAATTTAGTGAGGGATTACTCATTCTCTACTAAATGATCTAAATAGCGAAGGAATTAGAGAAGAATTATAAGTTTGTAGTCAATGTTAAATTTAACAAGGAAATTAATGAGGAATATCTTTTACCTCGATAAATTAGATATAATTAGCAAGAAATTTTTTATTCATTGCTAAATTAATGCAAATAACGAAGAATTAGTGAGGTATTTTTTATTTCTTGTTAAATTATTATGAATAGCAATGAATCTAGCAAGGTCTATTTCTCTAATTAAATTTTTTTAAAATAATTTTAATGGATTAAAATTATTTTATTAAAAATTTAATTTTAATTAATTAAAAATATTGTTTTTTTTAAATAATCAAGTTATAAAATTATTTTTATCAGATGATTATTTTAAATTAATAAAAAATAGTTAAATTAATTTTTATAACTTGTTGGCAAAAAAAATTGAAATTGAAAATTCATTTATTACAAAATTTAAAATATAAAGTATTTTACGATATTAATAATTGAAAATAAAATATATCTATTTTTTTTAATAATATATTGATTTATAAATATATATATATATGTGCGTATTAGTATGTAGCTAAATAATATATATTTAATATATTATATAACGACTGCAAATACATTCTAGTTCAACTACCAAAACGATGAATACAAAGGCACTAATAGAGCAAGAGGTTATGGGTTCGAGTCTTGGTGAAGACACATTTAAAATGATTATATGATGTTGCGCGATCCCTGTGGCAGTGATGTGGCAATGACGTGATGTGATGTGGTGTGGTCTTGACGGTGAAGTGGTAGTGATTTGCGGCAATTTCAAACTTTTTGTAGTTTAGCGAAAAATGAGTCACTCTCTAAATTTAGAGAGGGATTAAATTTCTCGCTAATTTAGTGAGGGAATTAGTCAATCTCTTGCTAAATTTACCGATAAAATTTATAGCGACTAAATTAGTAAGAGATTTTATTACTCGCTATTTTCAATTTAATGAGAGAAAAAAGACATTTCGTGAAGGATTTGCCCCTCGCTAAATAATTGTTTTCTAGTAGTGCATATTCATATTTATATGGCATATTCTAATACTTTTTAGTTATTCAAAAATATAAATCACTTTATAATTTTCAAAGAGCATTAAATTTTGTCTTCCAATTTTAACCATAACATTTATAATGGAAAGAGAGGGATTAAAAAAGAAATAACTAAGAAAAGTTAAAATTTAATAGAGGTAATATTGAAAAATTTTGGTAATTTTTTAAAACTTCAAGAATTCAAACTAACTATCACTAATTTTTTTAATCTATGCAAAATAGTTAAAAAGTGACTTATAGATAAAAATACAGAAGTAGTAAAATATCCATGATTCATGGATTCTATCTTATGTCCCATATATGATATGAGACATAAATGAGATATACATGTATATTTATAGTTTTTATAGCCTTCATGTTCAACGTAAGGATTTTCACATTTATTTTATTTTATGTTGGCAAGTGCAATGTATAGTGAAAATAAACTAAACAAGTATGGCATCCAAGAGAAAGCTACTTTGAACAATAGAGGTTCAATTAGAGAGAAAAAGCCTGCCTTGGGCATTTTTACCACTGAAGACTTGTTAGTTGGGTTGAAAGGCCTTGCTTTGGACCCTTGTAACATGGCGTCATCTCAATATTTAACTCAAAAGCTTCCGCAAGAAATGCTTAGAATTCGAAAATGCATGATGGAGAATTCCAAGGTATGCCCTCTATTTTAAGTTCAATCGAGCCACATAAGTTGTTACTTAGATCCTTGTTTGGGAATCTTATGACTTTTCATAGTTATACCATAAGTGTTGTGAAAAAGTTTTGATAAGAGCAAGGGTTAGTTGACTTGAGAAATTATTCAGTAGGACGCAATAAAATGTACATAAAAAGTTGTGAATAGTGTCATTTATTTTTTAGATACTGTATAATACATGAAAAAGATGTCAGATTATTTTTTGAAGAGTATAATGATTTTTTTTCATCTACAAAATTATTATTTTCACTCTATTATGTATTCCTTTTCATTGGTGTTTTCTTTATAATTTTGAAAAGCTTCTTATTTACTTAAAACAAAGCACCACCATTAAAATTTAACTAGACAATTCATGGGTGTGGTTTTTATAAATTTCAATTCAATATGTTATATATCATCATCATCATCTAATTTCTTAATAGGATAAGATACATGTATATGTTTGGATTTGAATTTAAACATTATATTAACTAACCAAATCATGATTAAATAATAAATAATCAACTATATGATGATAATGATGGCGACGATGCGATGAAGATTACTATAATAAGTTCTAATAGTTTCATTGAAGTTTGATTAGTATTAAGACTATGTTTATATATATTTTTCAGAGGAAGAAGGATCTTGAGCAGTTTTTCTATGGTGGCGTGTTTACTGCTGTTTTTGAACTGAGTAGGGAGAAATCTCATAAACAAAATGGCATGAAAAAGAGAAGAGGCCAATTTTCTTCCATTTCATGTCCACCCCGTGTCAGTGCTAAAGGCGATAGTTTTCAAGGAAAGCAAGTAACTAATGCTTTCCCTGATTTTGTTGATACATCGAATTGTATTTTACTCAAGGAAGACTCAATCGAGTCGATCATAGAGTCAAACCAAGTGAAACAGGAAAACTTGGTTGTTGGTAATGGCTATCCTCATAGTACTAAGAAATCAGTCCAAGAGAAATCAAAGATAGGAAATGTTCTACAAGTACCAAAGTCGTTGGTACTTTTGAAAGATCCAATAAAGTCTTCACGATTATTAAAACCAAAGAACGAAGACAAGCTAAAACCTGCACATAAGTTCTTACTCTCTTATGTTGGTGGTAATTCTCTTAGAAGGCCAATTATCCCTATTGGACCTCGGTTTCAAGCTGATGTTCCAAAGTGGGAAGGCCCCCACAATTAAAAAAACATCAAGATAATGGATGATGATTCAGGTGTTGTTGGTCTAGTTTGTATTTTCTTTGCATCTATTTTGTAATCACAGCATTCCTCCAACATAAGTGAGGGCTATTTAATAAAATTTAGGACGTGTCATCCTCCTTTCTTTTGGGGAAAAAAGATTTGGAATTGTTAAGTAGCCAAATTTGACCAATGGAAGATAGGTGTCATACTCCTTTCTTTGGGGGTAACAAGATTTGGAATTGTTAAGTACCTAAATTTGCCCAATGGAAGATCGTTCTCTTGTGAATATCTTGGAATTCTTTTGAGCAAGGTCAACTAGTTCAAGTTTGGGTCAATTTTAGAACAACATAATCAATATATTAAATTTATTAGTTCTCTAAATTTATTTTCAAGTAACTCAATGTGATCTAGTGATCATCTATAATATACGTACCGTATTTGTGCATATATATCTATCTGTATCATTTTGTACTTATCTATATCGTTTCAAATTTTTATAGTAAAATAGGACTATTTGAAGTTATTATAAATATTTTATGATTTAATTTAACATTTATACTATAATTTTTAGATTATGTAATATTCAATTTTCTTTTAATAAGTAAATTTATTAATTATATATATAAATAATTACATAAATAATATTATATATATTTAAATATCCCTGCACCCATATTCTAAAATTTTAAAAATTGTTGTATCATTCATATCATACTGCATCGTATCTAATACACTTATCCGTATCAGTACCATATATATGATCATGATGGAAGAATAGTTAGTCATAGCTCTTAGGTACAAACTTTTGCATCATGTACCAATTTTGTTATTTTCATTGTAGTTGTCATGTTCTTGTTTTCCCTCTTTTTTTTTTCACTCTATATTTATTTTCACAATGGAGGCTGATATTTATTATGAATAGACATATTATGCAATTATTTTTACATATTTTAATAGTATAGTAGCTACAACAATTTGATATGCCCATAATAGATGTCAATGTTGCCTATTTATATGATTCACTATATAATGTACTTTATATGAGAATTTCATAGGGATTTAAAATGATGAAAGCATAAAAGATTCTTAGAATAATAGTTTATACATTTACAAAAATTATAATGTTGATTAAAAAAAATTGTCCAATTTATCCATGTGCTCTTGTAACTAGATTTTGATCAAGGTTTGTCAGTGATATGTGTTGATAATTAATTATTAAAACTACTAAAGATCTCAAAACAAATGATTGATTATTTGAAGAAGAAATTTTAGATGAAAGATTTTGAAAAATAATTTTTTTCAACTTATTGATCAAACATTTAACATTATCTATGTATCTATTAAACATGGTGTCAAAAACTGGATTGGAGCAGCCAATTGGACTCTTTAAACTTCAGTTAAATTGGGAATCAGTGCTTGGTCTAGTTCGGCTAAAGGGACAACCGGTTGATTTCAAAATCGGTGAAAATCGATTAAAAACATGTGGAACCGATCATGAATTGGGTAGGAACTGGTTGAGAACTGATTGAGTACCTGTTTGAACCAGTCAAATTATTTTTTAATTTTTAAAATTTTTAATTTTAATTTAAGGATAAAATATTATTTTTAGTACTTAGTGGCATTATTTTTTATATAAAATTTTTTCTATCAATATTATAATGTTGTATAAGTATTATTATCATACAAAATTATAAATAATGATAAATTTAGTTAATAAATAATACAATAATAGATAATTAGTTAACTATTTTATATTTAAAATATAATTATAAATAAATATTATTTAGATTTTAATATTAAGTTATGAAGTCTATTGATAATATTTTTTTTAATTTTTCTATATAATATATACTCTCTCAATTCCATATCATAATGTAATTAGTGGGATTTTTTCCCCTATATTATAAACTAATATGGTTTTATTGGCCAATTTTACCTCTCATTAATGTAATATCTAATATTGTAAATTGTGCTGATTAATGATGTTTAATAGAATAAAATAAAGATTTCTTGATTTTTTTTAGAAATTTAAAAATATTATACATTTTTCTTAATATGCGTAAAATCCCACATATTATCTTATAATATGGGAAGTGGAGAGTAGCATATAATATTAAAAATATATTTATTTTATTAATATCAGTTTGATTATAGTTCAACCATAACTGTACCATTAAACCTTGAATTAGTATCTTGACTAATTCAATGACCGGTTTAATTTTTAATACCTTCCTATTAGGCATATGTTTGGGAGTCCTTACTATTAAGAATGGATGGTTAAGGCGCTCAAACTACTATTTGCAGAAGGTTTTTTAAAAGAGAATGGAATAGCAAGTAGGGTTGTGCAAATAAACCTATGGCCCGATTGACCAGATCCAACTTGGTCCAACCGGGCTGGGCTTCGGGCTAGGTTTGCTTTGCCCGGCCCGGCTTGCAACATATATATGTGTGTGTGTGTGTGTTTTTTGTTTTTTTTAAAAATCTATTATTTTGTATATATTAATTGATTTTATAAGATTTTTTTCTATATATCTTATATAATATATCTATTATTTGATTACTATGAAAAAATTTTTAAGATTTTGATATTTTAATTTTATTTAAAATTTTAAATTGATTTTTTAATTTAATATTATATGAAAAAAATGTATAGTTGTAAATATTTATAATTTTTAAAAAAATTAATTTTTATCATAACATTATTTTTTTAAAGAAATCTACTTTTACATTAATAATGAAATTTTTTTGTTAATACATGAAGTTAGTTTTTTATTTTATTTTTAATATTTTAAAAAATTATTTGGTACCCGGGTTAGCCCGAACTTGGCTTGATACCTAGTCCGGTTTAGTCCAAGTGTACACGGGCCAGGTATTAGGCAGGAGTGAAGTCTGACCCAACTCGACCCTTGTACACCCTTAATAGTAAGGAGGGTCTCCTAGGCCATTTGTAGTCATCAAAAACCCAATTTTTTCTATTCTCCTAAATTCGATGTGAAGGATGTAATGACCCAAAGTTAATAGCACAATTACAAAGTTAACCTTGTCCTATAAAAACACTGATTGCATCTCTAGTTCTCCTCTCATTTTTTCTACTATCTAACCTCTCTCCCTTCTCCTTCTATTGTGTCAAGAAAGTTAATATCACAATTACAAAGTTGCCCCCAACCTTTTGAAAGCATGTGTTGTGCCTCTAACTCTCCTTATTGTTTCTACTACGTTAATATCTCTTCTTTCTCTTTCCACCATATCACGTTTCCAATTCTCTCCACTACATCAAGGAATGGTTTTACTCATGTCTATTCTAAACAAAATCTTGCCTTTCTCCCCAATTCAAGTTGCTTCCTCTTATAATTGATAGCTAAATTTTCTTTTATTAAAATAAAAATCTAGTTATAACGTAAATCTTAAAATAATAACAGTTGCTAGTTTATTAATAAAATTCTGACATGATTAGTAGATAGTTGATCCCTTAAGCATATTATCCTTGGTTGTGTATGGAAAATGTCTTATTGAGAAAAGTAAAATTCACTTTGGTAATTTAAAAGATATTAGTTGTCGGTTATTAGTTAGAACACTATGCCAAAAATAACTTTTTTTTGGGGCTTAATAGTTGGCAGTTAAAGGTAAAAACGCCCATAAAAATATAACAAAAGTTTGACATTTTCTTAGTGGTTATTTCTAGAATCATCACCAAAAACCTTTGCCTCATTTTTATTGGTGGTTTGACAAATAACCATTAAGAAAAGATCAGACTTTTGTTAACGGTTATTTCTAAAACTGCCAACAAAAGTTTTAACATTTTTATTTCAGAAAAAGTACAAGACACGGATCAGTAAGCAAGCTACGAATAAGTAATTATAACCATTAATAAAAAAGATCTAATAGTATTGATTTCTCTCCATCGCTTTTCCTAACACATTTCTTTCTACACACACTTATACTTTTTACATTAGGCATCAAACTCCATCACTTTCATATTTTTAAGACTTTTCTCTCTCCATAGCTCACTTTCCTTCCCTCTCATTCTCTTTCCACACCCACTTCCTTCCTTCTTTGATGTGCAAGCTCTCTCTCCCTCACATGTCTCCTTCCTCTTTCATCATCTTCATATCGTCATTCTTCCTCTTTCAATCAAATTTTATCATTCTCTTCTTTTTTTTTTTTGTTTTCTTCTATTCTTGTCTCCCTCAATCAAGATTTTCAAAGCTTGGTCTAGATCTTATATAAATTTCAAATCATGGTCTAGACCTCATCTTGACACCAACAGATTATGAACTTCTTCTTCACCAGCAACTAAAGCATCTATGCCTGCCTTCACCAATGGCTTCATCCTCTCTCATCTCATTTTGACTCTAATGCAAGAAAATGAATCTTGAAGATGGAAGAAATTTTTAAAGTTTGTAATTTTTTATAACTTAAGGTATATATATTGATTCTGTGGCAACATTTCTTTTTCTTCTTCTTTATGATTTTGACTTTTTTTGTTGTGATATGGTTATGTAAAATTTTAATTAGATCTATCTATAGTTTATGTTGTACATCTTTTTGCCTTTAGATGATTCTAGATTACTTATTAAGGATGATTGTAGCTGTGATTATGATTTTTTTTAAAAAAAAATATATCTTGATGGTTATGTGAAATAACCACCAAGGTATATTTTTTAATAAAAAATTTACCCTATGTTGGTGATTGTTTTATAGAACCACCAACAAAAGTCTATTTTTCCAACAAAAGTATCCCCTATCTCAGTACTCAAATAATTGATGGTTTTAAATAGCCAACAAAGACTAAAAATAACTGTTAAAAAATCTCATTTTTGGTATAGTAGAGGATGCCCTTGGTACTCTCAATGAAAAAAAAAAAGTTGCTAGTTCATTAATTTAAATTAAATGATAAGGATAATATTGTGAAAAAAATGTAATAATATATTTCATTCCATCTATTTTAGAACTTTCAAACATGGTTAAATAAAATCATTTCTTCCCCTCAACTAATGGAATGTTTTGTTCCATTTTACTCCATTCCATTTCATTTCACCCTATTCAATTAATGACCATTTTGTTTGATTATATCCTGTTAGTTCAGCTGGCTTCCCAAGAAGGGGGGTGAATTAGGAAGATTGAATTTTTTTCTACAAAGATGAAACACAATAATGATACTAAAAATGTAACTGAAAACAGAGTATAACAAATAAAGAGCAAAGAGAAGAGAACTCAGTAGTTTATCCTAGTTCAGTCTATTTCACTTGACTTACGTTCAATCCCCAAGCTACCACTTGGGATTTTTCCATTATCTCTTGCAAGATTTGAATGGATTCTTGCAATGACCGCAGTACAACACCAGCCTGAACTACAGACTAAAATAAGTTTTTTCACTCTTCTCACTCAAGAGTAAGACTATCTCCCTTAGTGTAATCTCACACCAAGTACTCTCTACAAGTATTTAGATGTTTTACAGAATGAAAACTTTCTCAAAAGAGTAGATATGAAAGTTAAGATATAATGAATGAGTAAAACAGAGGGTAGTTGAGTTTTGAATGAATTAATAAATGAATCAACAGAGTTTTGGTGTAAAATATTGTTTTTCTCTTCTTTGAATAACTTAAATGAGGTCTTATTTATAGTTTTGGGGTAAAATTATCTATTGGAAATAAAGATTAGCCGTTACTCTTAATAAAATAGCCGTTCACCTACCGCATCAAATGCATCTGACAGAGGTTATGCGGATAATCTCCTCATGTTATGTGAATAATGGATAACTGTTTGTCTTTGTTTTTAACGTGGAGCTTTTCGTTATACAGATAAGTTAGTTAGATTATGTGGATAACTTACTACCCAGAATGATTAAGTTTTAGCTCAATCATTTTCATGAAAACCCATTTTGTTATTAGAATAACGTTAAGTTTTTCTCAAACTAAGTTTTCGTGAAACTTAGGTTATCAGGATAACCTCCCAAGGTTATGCGGACAATCTATTTACCCAAGAAAAATTCAAGTATTCTGAAATATAGGTTATGCGGATAACCTCCCTTGGTTATGCGGATAACCTATTTATCCAAGGATAGTTCAAGTATTTTGAAATATAGATTATGCGGATAACCTCCCTTGGTTATACAGATAACCTATTGACCCGAGGAGTCTAAGTGCTCTGTGACACAAGTTATGCAGATAATCTCCCTAGGTTTTGTGAATAACGGACTACATAGTACCACTTTTCTTCAATGTTCACTATGTTATGCGAATAAGGTATCTACCTTATCAGGATAACCTCCTGGACAGACTTGAAAACTTGATCATCAAGCTATGTTATGCGGATAACCTCAATTCCTTTTCATGAAATTAAAGAATGGACTTTGAAAAAGTTTTGAGATTGAGTCTTTATTCTCATAACCTCAAATGATTATGCGTATAAGGTAAGATATTGTCTTGAAAATAAGGTAAATACTTAGAAATATCTTTGAAATTAAGATCTTATCCCCATAAATTAAAACATTTTCATGAAAACTAATTGAACACTTAGAACCAGTTTGAAATTGAAGTTTTATCCTTATTAGATGGCTCTTTTCATGAAAACCATTTTGAAATCATGAGCTAATAATTAATCATTTAATTAGTCATTTCATTTGATATTGGGTTAATTTGAAATTCAAAGTTCAACTACTTTCTTTTACAGATAATTTCCTTAAGTCTGTGAAACAGTTCTCCAATCAACAAGAAATTCTAACTTTATTCTTCATTTCATTTGTGTTCCTTTGATATTGGATCTTCCAAACTTATTTGTTTTAGAATCATCAAAACATCTGAATTAACATATCCTAAAGTCCCAAATGTACTTTAAGTGTGCCCGTTTGGATTCCCCAACACCCCCCCCCCCCGCGTGCGCGCCAAATGTGGGTTTGCAAATTGAGATTTGAAGAAAAATGTTGTTTGGTATTTTTTCAAACCTTATTGTATAAATTTACTTTTACCTTTAAATTAAGGTTGGGTCAACAAACTGAAAAGAAACTTCTAAGTGCCTGTTTGGTTCCACGTTTTGCAAACGTAACCATGGTTTTCAACCATGGTTTTCTAAAAGATGTGTTTGGCCAAACACAGATGAAATGTAAACTGACTTTTTGAAAAATGAAAAGTGGGTTAAACTGTGGTTTTGGAAAAGGAGGAGAAAAGTTACTTTTTCGTTAATAAAACGTGGGTTTTGGAAAAGGAGAAACAAATTTACTCTATATTATATATCTAAAAGTACTTTTAACCCCTATCATCCAAACAGATTTTTTGTCAAAACTTACTTTTACAAAAAGAATATCCAAACATAATAATTTCCAATAAACTTACTTTATCTAAACTTCATTTATCTTAACTTACTTTTATAAAACGGAGAATCAAACGGGCCCTAACTTGTAAAGCAAGAAAAATTTTGATTCTCCTAGTGATGACACCACTGGAGAATTGGGGTTTGCTTAATCGAGGAAACCAATTATAATTATGAGATTGGACTTTTCCAATACAATTGTAGTCATTATGATTATATCCTATTAATCTGTCATAAATTATCAAGTTAATTAGTTTCATTGAGTCATCACAAACGCTTGCATCTATGTATAGCTTAGGTTGTCTATGCTCATCTTCCTAGTTTCATATTGATAAGTCCGTTTTATTATTGCATTGAAATTGATTGAAATTAGACCCATTTGACATGATTTTACATAGATGGCAAAGGCACACTTTTATCCCTTAATTTTATACAAGTATGAGTCTTTTAAATTTATTTTGTTTTTTTTTTCAATTCTTTAATTTTCAAAATATAATAAAAGGTTTTCTTATTACTAACTTCATTAATTATGTTAACTCTAAATGCTAGTAAAATATTATCACACGATAATAAAACATTATTTAATATTGACATATGTTAATTTTCATGGTCAGATTGTTAATATCATTATGTATTCATTATTCTTGCATTTAAAGTATTTTAAATTAAATTTAAAAATTAAAAATAAATAATTATAAATAGTCAACTTCTAAACAAAACCTTTATTTCAGGTTTTTTTAATTATAAAAAATGAATTGGATAAATATGTAAGTATTTAAAAATGTTTTGTCAGCATTTAAAAATATTTTTTCAGTATTTTCTGTTAACATAATTAATAATGTTAGTGATTAAGAAATTTTTTATTATATTTTGAAAGTTAAATGATTAAATAAAAATAAAATAAAGTTAAGAGAACTATCTTCCATTGGTCAAATTTGGGTGCTTAAAAAAATCATTTCTTGTTCTCATTAACTTGTTTATATTTTTATTAGTTTTATAAAAAGATATTCGAATTCAAGGCTTTATTTAAAAAATATTGAGTCTTTTACTAGTTATTCCAACTATTGTTAATAGCATTTAACCTTTTTTCCCCTTATTTACTCCTCGTTCATGCCTTTGAATGATTGCAAAAGGTTGAGAGATTTGTTTCTATAAATATCACAACCTATATTTTCGCCTTGTATTTCTCATACCAGACGATGGACTTTTTCTTTTCTTTTGCTTTTTTTTTTCTGTCATACCTCTCAAGCATATCTTTAATAGTGTCTCGAGACTTAGGCTTTATTTGAAATGAAAGAAAAATAGGAGAAAAAGAATACTAAAAAAAAAATAAAAATAAATCTAGATAAAGAGGTGTTTAGATTCTTTTTTATTTTCTCTCTGAATTTTTTTTTTCTATTTTTCTATCATCCAAACGGAGGGTTAATAAGGAAATTTTATCAAGCCTGCCAACTTTTTCCTTTTCATCCTGTTCACATTATTTCAGGCAAAGGCAATTACAAGAGTCTACCTGCAATAAGGTTTCCAGGCACTTCCTGAGAAGATTCTTACCTTTTGAAGCACATTAAGGCGCTTAATACTCTTGAGTGATTCATTGCTGCGCTCTCTGAGTTTTTGCTTAAAAGTTTAAGTGATCTTGATTCTTATCATGAAAGATCTGGCGGGCTGGAATGAAAGCAGAATCGATCAATTGTAGGATGCAAATGCAAACCAGTCCAGCATACTACAATTAATCCTCTTTTTCAATCTTGGAGAAAGAAGATCATCGATCTGATATGGGAGGGCAGTAATTCAGGATCCTGTTCAACAAAAGAAGGATAAAGCTCATTCAATAGGAAGAGGCACGAGTGCAGATGGACTGTTGCACATTACGGCTAGTAAATAGTGTAACTTACTATAAATTTTATCATATATATTGATTAACGATCCTAACTTATTAGAAAGGTTGTTGAATGAATCTTTGAGCCTAACCAAAACAAGTTGCTTCTTCCGTTGCTAGAACAGATGTCATATGGGAGGACATTAGTACACTGCTTGCAGAGTTTAAACGAATATGCCATTAAATCCCAATTCTTATATGAAAAAAATATCGTCATTATGAAAGAATTAATGTTGTAATTCAAATTGGGACAAGGAATTGCAGAATAGAGATTACTAGTGTAAAACCGTTGACAATTGAGCCACAAATAGATAACTGGAACAAATTAATAATTATACTTCTTCTCCACTGAGCAACTTGAGGCCCAATAAAGTTTGGCATCACATGATCTTGGGTTTTGAATCTATCTGTTTTGTTCCATCATTTGCTTGCTTTCTTTATTTGCTATCTTCTTCATTTGAGCAGCATGTTGGGATGTTTTCCTCTTCGCTTTTTGACTTATGTGGCGAACTCGATGATAATCCCCATCTTTAAAAGTTGTTTTGAAAAGAGAGAAAGCACAAATCCCAGATCACTTGGTAATTGGAGTGAGACATAATGATCTTTCATGTTGAACCATGATCATTAGATATAGCTCTTTTCCCTAGGAGTTAAGAAAAACACTCCAAACATTAAAAATATTCCTCCATCTCATATCTATTGTTATTTAAGGTTATGGAATACTTCCCCCGATCCCATTTATAAGATATTATCTTGAAAATTTGTTTGGTCCTATTTATAAGGTGTTATGTTATTTTTTATTTGAATTTTCTTCTTTATCCTTTATTTAATGGTTTTTTATCTCGTAAATTGTTCTATTTTTTTATCAATATGAGTAAAATTGGAAGTTTATACTATTTTTTTTATAAATTCAAGAGTATAATTATGTCTCCTTAATACCCGTGCAATTAAAAATAACACCTTATAAATGTGATCTGAGCAGTATGAATTAGGAAAGTTTTAATTAATGTACAATAATATCATACAATAACTAAAATAACCTTAATATAGAGTCTTGGAATTCCATTTTCAATTGAGTAAATTGAAAAAGAATAAGTAATAGATAACAGAGAAGAAAACTAGGATTAATAAATGGGGGTTATAGTTGTAGAACGGCAATAGTTTTGAAATAAAATAGAAAGCCTAAAACTATAATAAATAGGGAACTGAGGGAGTACGTATTTGTGATCAAATGACGACACATTTGGTAGTTTATACATGCAAGAGTGTGTTCTGCTCCTGCATGCCATCTAAGAGTGAAAAACTCGAACACTAAAAATGACAAATTTGGAAGTTTATGCATGCATCAACGTGATTGAAAAAAAATAGGGAAAACAGTGTTGAAAATAGTCTATAATTAGGACGTACCTGGTAGCTTGTGAACAAAATATGAAAAATAATGTGCTTTCAATTAATAAGCCCGTCATGTAATCTTATCAGTTTATTGAAAGAGTGCACTGTTATTTCTTTAAAAGCATTAAAAACTTTAAATCCTCAAAAGTTTCACATGTATAATGAATGCTTCAAAATCGTCGGTTTCATTTTCTTGAGTTTGACCAAATACGAACTAGGAGATTAGGTCATGCTGGGCAATGCATTGTTCTAAACCCAAGAGAGTATGACACGTAAAAGTAAAACCCTAAACTGATTCTGTGCTTAAACCGACGAGTCCACTACTTCAGTTTCCATTTCATTAACAACTTTTTCATCTTCTTCAATACAAATATAAACTAGACTTCTAGTTTTCCAGATGATGAAGATTTTAGATATTTATAGAGAGAAGAAAAATAAGCCTCCAAAACTATTAAGTTCACGACTCTAAAGAAAACGCATGATACACTGTAACTGAAGACCGACAAGAACCATCATTT
Organism: Adenanthera pavonina; assembly: GCA_026686845.1. Taxonomy (NCBI): domain Eukaryota; kingdom Viridiplantae; phylum Streptophyta; class Magnoliopsida; order Fabales; family Fabaceae; genus Adenanthera; species Adenanthera pavonina. Next base: position 38,644,500 of record JAIVEN010000010.1, read on the forward strand.
ATCTTGTTTTTAATGGAGACTGACCGACCCAAATCTTTTGTATCATTGGCCTTCCGAGAGAGCAGTTTTAGTGTCTGCCAGAAATTGCGTTCTTTTTAGAAGAACGTCTCCCAAGTAATTATTCAAAATACGATGAAACACGTGAAGATGGCCATAGATTCTAACTTGTTCTTTAAAACAGTTGCTACTCAATGGAGGCTTTAAAGTACAGAGTCCCACATAACAGTCCCATTAGCTTTTAAACCAGATAAGCCATGATGAGCTACTTCAATTCAATCCAAGAGCTCAAGTGACAGCAGATTAGTAGATTTGTAGTCTAATAGTTACACCAAAATCTCTAATACACTATCTAGACCAGTTATGAATGACTGGATTATGGATTACTAAAGAACATTGAACTAAAACATTAACATCTTCAACATTTTAGTCAAGATGCAATATTCAACCCACAGGAATGGTTTGTTGCCTGGGCCATGAAAGAGATCTCCTCGATGTTTCAGGATACCATGTTAGAAACACGAATAACTTATCGATAATCACCAACATGAGCAAAGTAAAAGACAATTGAGGACAGAAGGGATGACAATTATATATCAGCAACTAGTGGGGTAAGCATTAAGCAACTGCTACAATTTCTACACCAAATAAATCTTTGCATTAAGGAAAAAAACATATTAAGCTAACACATGATGTTGACTTAACATGCCAGCTGCAATAACATTCCCCAGTTTCAAGTCAATCAGTAGCTCCTACATAAATCTGCAAAATTGTTCCTTCTTTGACAAACATGGAGGGCCAATCTTCTGCACTCTTATTTCCCTGTATCTTCTACTAGTTTGTCTTCTTCTTGTTACCCTGTATCCACCTATCTTATGTCCACCCACCTTTTCCAGTATCCTTGAGGTCCATCTTCGTCCACATCCTACATCACCCCACAAAAATAGTTCAAAATTTAAGTCACACTGTACACAACAGAACCACAAAACAAAACCTAGTCACAATGTCATAGAGAGCCACATTTTGCTACAGTACTACTATTGAAATGCCGGAAGGAACGAAGCCCACTATAAAATATTCTAAACAATGAGATTGAAGAGATTTTGAATCGTCAATATTTTCGAAGATCTACATGTTCCATCAATTTAAACCAGTCTGGAATGTACAAAGTTATGCTGATATGGCAAAGCTAAAGTGATTTGTTGGGACCATGGTCTGAAGTAAGTCACATGTAATAAGGTGTGATTAATGGGTACAAAAGGAAAAAGGACTTAGCCACAGGTACAGTATTATACTCAATAACAATCTATGACGAGAAGCAAAACAAGGTGGGATGAGCCCACCTTGTTATCACTTTTGCAGGAATGTATAACACGCAAAAAAAATTCAACTAAAAATCCTCCACAATTATAAGCCTTGTAACCTTACACCAACCAGCTAACCTTTTGCAGTATAGAGACAGAAAAAGAAACCAAATCGTTCCCAAAGGCAAAGCATATTATCAATAGCTCCAAATTCCCCATGCCTTTTCTGGGAAGAAGAGGAATTAATATGGAAATGGAGGAAAAGAATCATGCCATTAAAAGCAGCACTGTTAGAGCCAACTAAACATGAAAATTCTTGTTATTTGAGAGTGACTGAAGAAGCATCCATTGCTACTCACTGTGAAAGAAAAATGCAGGGTGCTTTATCCAACCAACCAATACATAAGCATATGTTGTTTACACAACAAATGGAGCAAAAATAACTAACATCAAGCCAAAGAACACCTTATGGACCTTCAATTTCAGTACAAGCGAAGTACACTCCTTGCAATAGAATGTGCCTGGTTTGACCGACTTTTCATGAACCCGTTTCTCCGGCTGCCTCTCAGTGGAGTCAAGTAGAACCTTAAGAGACCATTATCGAAATGGTTAGGAGAATACCTAGCACTCCGATTCCTTTCCAATACAAACTCATCTTTAGCCTTCTTTCCCTGTCCATTAGCCTGAACGCCATTCTTCCCCAGAGGGCCACCAAATGATCCACCAATGCTTTGTGCATTTCTCCAGCTCACACTGCTATTACTTCGAAACACCTTGCCATTGATAGGACCTCTGGCATCTACATAGCGATTCCCTCTCAAGTCTGGCCAAGATTCTGAGTAAGAACGCTCAACCACATTAGCTCTACTATACCTATCTTCATCCTCATCTTTGTTTCCACCTCTAAAGAAACTCCAAATGTTCCACGCCTTGCTCCACCGGCCAGACTTCTTAGACCCTTTCCGGTCACCACTCCCAATCACAGATGCAGTGTCTCGAAAACCCATCTCAAAGGTCTCAGAGCAATCATCTCTCATAGAGTTCGAATTTGAATCCCTCAATTCTCTATCAGTAAAAACCATTTTTTGCCCCTGCAAGTAATCAACAGACGCAGGAGTCACCTTGGAATTTGAAACTGGCTTCAAATCATCCATCTCTGCCACGACTGCAGCTGCAGTTTTCCTTATTGAATTGGACCTATCAAGGCTCTTCCTTCTCCTAGAATCCGAGTAGTAATCTTTGGTCTGTGCGGACCCACCAGGAACTGTCTCATTTTCGTTAATCGCATTCATGGGCTCTTCAGCTAGGATGTGGGCATCAGTCCTCAAAACGGGCACCGGATCATCTTCCACCACAGAAAGCATAGTGGGCATCCTCGGAAACGTTCTTCCGATCAAATAGCCATCCCAGGAAGCCCTAGGTTCTTCCAGAGAGTAACGAGGATCATCGAATGACATCCGAGCAGCATCAAGCGAGAACCTCGGATCGGTGTCGCACGATCTTCGCCCGAACCCATAATCTGCGATCTCCGACTGTGTATCTCTGAACTGCCTCCCAATGGGCTTCTCCACAGGCAGTGTGGTGGACCCAACACCATGTCTGCGCTTCTTCATCTTCTGATTTTGCCTCCATTTCTGTAATTTCTTGCTGAAAACCGAAGCCGCAGACCAGAAGCTTCCTGCAATTTCTTTCAAGTCCCTCCCAGAAGTCTTCTTCGACTGGGAATCGAGATCTATGTGGTCCTTCATGGTCTTTATCTCTTCCTCTATGACTAGTTCCGGCTCCACCTCTTCCTCCACAATTTCTTGAACCCGATTCTCAGTCACATTACCCACATTGGGCTCCTCCACAACCCTAATCTTGTCTTCGTCATACTTAACGTTTTCCTCCTCCTCCTCATTCTCGTTCTCGTCCTCTTCTTCTACCTTCGACACGAATACCGACCCCTGATAACCCGAAGAAGAGGCTAAATTCCTTGTTTCAACCTCAACCTCAGCTTGGGAAGCCTCCTTCTTCGAAGGGTTGCGTCCGTCGTCCTGATTGAAGAGGGACCAGAGTGTGCTTCGAGCCCTTACGTCACAGGACCTCCTCTGGGGCTCAAATACCCCAGAGAAACCCTCGTTTTTCGAAGCAGAAAACGACTTTGTCCGGCGAAGCTCCGGCAAGAAGGAAGACGAAGTCGGTGGCCGATTCCCACGACCGCCGGCGTTCGCCCCACCGCCTCCGCCACCGGAGGAGGGCCTGAAAATAGCTTTAAGAGCGGCAGCCGCGGCGGAGGAAGTTGGCGGTTTCCGGCTAGAGGAAGACGACGAGTTGGGATCGAGTACGGCGAGGCGCTCGCAGAGGCATAAGGGGCAAAAGCCGGTGAACTGTTCTTGTGAGTGGCGATCACAGGAGGTGGAAGGTCGATGGGGCTGCAGTAGCTGTTGCTGCTGTAACAATGGCGGAGGTGCTGCTGCTACAGTAGAATCGGTGGTGGGATTCATAACCGAAAATGGTGAATGATCCTCCCCACTGTGCTCATGTTACGATCGAAGAAGCCGAGTGAAAGGAAGGAGAGAAATGAAACAAGGCGTGCGCGCTCGTTTCTCTCAGAGCCTGTGACAGGGAAAAGAAGAAAGAGGATCAGAAAGAGAAAGAGAGAGAAGGGTTCATAGTGAGTGAGTGAGAGAGAATGAGAGGTGCATCTGTTCGGTTCCAACGGACACAGAGAGAGGTAGAGAGAGAGAGAGAGATGTGATAGCAGCAACGGGAAAATATAAATAAAAAGGATTGGGAAAAGGAAAAGAACTTGGTGGAGGCAGAAGATGGAATTAGGAATTGCCCAAACAGAGCATAAGATGTGTCATTAAATTCTCTTTTCCAGTCTCTCCTTCTCTCTCCGAGATCCCTCTCCGTTTTGCTTTACCGTGTCAGTGCTGGCATGTAGGTCCTAGGGGCACTCACCTTGCGAACGAAATGACCTTTTCATCCTCGGCACTTGTCACCATTTACTGAACATTATTACATACACAGTACACTCACCCAAAAGGCAGTTTTCTTGACAAATCCAAAATTTTCATGCCAATTATTTCAATCTCTGGTTACTAGATTACATTTATAGTTAATTTAAAACGATCATTTATACGTGTAATGGTTAATGTATAATCGAATACATTATATTTTTGTGTTTTAAATATACTCAGACAAATTATACGACCCTCTCTATTTTGACGTAAATATATTCAAATTGTATTATCAATATTAGTCCATGCTAATAATAGAAGATCATGAACAATGGCCAAGTTACAATGTTAGGCTAGTGGGATGACAACATAATGTTAAAATATATATATCTATATATATATATATAGAGCTAGCATGTTTCATTTAGTCTTTTAACTTTGTTAAGTTTTATATTAATTATTTAGCCATTCATATATAATCATGAATCTTCTGATCCTTAACATATTTAAATAAATTAAAAATAATAATAATTTATATATTTAAAAGTCATATAATTAATATTATTATGTATTAATTAATTTATAAATTATATTAACAATATTTTAAGGGTTAAATAATTATTAGCTAAAAAATATTTTAATGGAAGAAATTAAAAATTGCAATCTTAAAATAAAAAGTTTTATTTTTTGTTTTAAATATTTATTTTAAGATATTAAAATATTTTAATTATAAAAAAATAAATATTTGTTTTTTATACTTTACATTATTAAGTTAAAATTTTTAACTTTTCAACTTGTCCAAAATAAATAAAAATTATTCATTTTAATATAATAGTTTTAAATGTTTTACCACAATATTTTAAAAATAATATATTATAAGGTTATAATTTTTAATACTTTAAATTAAAATATTTTTAACTTTTTTATTTTTATAAGGTACTAATTATTTATTTTAAGCCTAAAAAATATGTTAATTATAATTATTATGTTAAATAATACATAATAATAGCGATTAGATGAATTTTAGGTAAATTTTCTGTTAGTTTGTCTAAGAATGTTAAATTCAGAAAGTATTTTACTATATTTTAAAAGTTAAAAAATTAAAGAACTAAAATTAAATCTGATTCATAATTAAGGAACCAAATATATACTTTCTCCAAGAAAAAGTAAAGCAAGAATGAAGTTTCATGTTGGATTAATCACAATGGTTGAATGCATCAAGTAGCACATTCTCAAGGCATGATATATATTTCACATAAAACGTTGCGTTTCACATCTAACCCTGTGTTTTGGCGTTTCACTTTTCATAGCTTGGCCATGTGGAGAATGAGCAAGAAGAAGAGATATGAGGGTTTCAAATACGGTAGGACACATGATAGCTATTAAGCAGATAGATTAAACATGCGGTCGGGATGTGATTTCTCATACTAATTTTACGGATGCATGTGTGTGTGTGTTTGCTAACTGTTGACAAAGTAGCGGTGGATGCACTCAACCATCAGGATTAGTGGAACACGAAACTCCGTTTTGGTGCCACCACTAGAGACAATCTGAACCCATGTAGGGCTTATTATGATCACACTCCCAAAGGATTGCCTTATTAAGAAGAATAGCATGAAGAGTTAGCCTAAGCCAACTACGGGACGTCATAATCGAAATAACATATATAAGCCTTTTCCATTTCAGCGACCATGCAAATATATATATATATATATATATATATAGAAGGCATTGATTTATTTCTTATCATCATTTCAGCTACATATCACACATTTTACACAAAAATTAATGGGAATTGGATGGTGTATGTGGTTTCGAAAAGGAAAAAAGAAACCCTAAATTTAAAAGCAATTGATAGCAAGAAAATAATAAGTTTAAGGAAAGTTGTAATTCATATCATATTTTAAGAGATATATATATATATAGTACGGATAAGGTTTCTCTCCTAATGTAAGATTTTAACTTGGTTTTTTCAAGGACACTGGTTCGCAACCTCTTCATCATAGGCTGCTACTCTTTTGCATGCAAGTGGACTGAGTGGTACTACAATTTTCATACATCAAGTGATCGTATTTACTTATCTCTTTATTTATATTCTTTTTTGATTAATTTCATTAACTTTTTGGTGATTTTGTTTGGAATATTAGGGGTATTTGTTAATGAATCATAAACCCTTTCCCTTCCTAATCTTACTTACTCCAATAAATTTCTCTACTTATTAAGGGTATATATATTCAGTTTTGGTGGAGATATCTTTCTTACTCTTGTAAATTTCTCTTCTTATTAAAAATATGTTTGATTCAAGAAAAGAGATTTACTTCCCTTCAATCCTATATTTTGATGAAACCAAATAAAAAAAAGAAGTTGCTCTTTTCCCCTCATTGGTTGCTCTTTTTTCCTTGTTTAGTTTTGAAACCCTCCTTTACTCCTCCAAAACCCTCCATTTTACTTCCCCCTAAGATAGTAGATTTTTTATTTTTAGGAAGTCCGTTCCCTTTCAATCCTCTCTCCTCCATAAAATCTCTCTTTTTCTCACTAATCCCTTCCCCTTCATTAACCCCCTCTCTTTCTCTCTCCCTCCTCCCCATTAAATAATTTTTCTGGGGGGCTCATGGGATTCTTTCGTTTTTCTAAGATTCCTGTCGAGAGAAAAAGTAAAAATAACTCACGCCTTCCATATCAGCTGTCCATGAGAATGAGAGAGAGAGAAAGAGAGAGAGAGAGATTTGCTATTGTTACGATCTTATTGCCTTTTCTCACATATCGCTTTCTTTTCTTTTGATTTTTTTTCTCTCTATCTCTTTTGCTTTCCCATTTCGGCTTTTTCTTTTTCCTGTTCCCAGTTTTCCTTTTTGTTTTTCGGCTTTCTTTTCTCCCAAGCACGTCCAAATCCATATGTGCCTTTCCCACTTGGCTCTATTTCGCAACCAAACAAATCTCTACCCCGGCCCCCTTCGCCTCACTTATCCCCAAGTTCGAGCCCCACCTCTGTTTCCCTTTCCAATTCTGTTTTAACTATTTTTTTTTATTACTATCTCTTAATTATTTTTAATCTAAATCTGACAACATTAATGCACTAAATACCGATAATAAGAATAGGATCATAGCTGTTCTCAATCCCAATCTCCCATGTATGTTACTGTGATACTCTCTCCATTCTACATTACAAAGATATTTTATATTAATTATATATATATATTAAAAAAATTATTTTTTTATTTAAAATTAATATAAAAATATTCATATTTTCTATTTTATCCGTATTAAATATCTTATTCTATTATCATTATTGGATTATAAATATGGAGTATAAAAATATTAAAGATAGGGGTAAAATTGAAAAAGAAAAATATGTAATACCTTATATTTTCAATTAAAAACTTATCATATAAAATTTCTTATAATATTGACTGGAGGGAGTAGTATGTAAATGGAGTTGTATGGGCTGCTTTCAACTTAATGTATTTTTTTTATTTAATAGAAAAAAATTAAATAAGGAAGGGGAGACAAAAATCTCACTCAGACACAGTCTGGTTGGTTGGGAGCAACAAGGTTTAATTTGTCTGTTACGGAAGTTTTTAAGGAATATTATATGGAAATGGAACGCTTGACTTTTACCTTTTTTTTTATTAGTTTTTAATTACTAAAAATTTAGAAACAATCGAATAAGGAAGGGAAGACAAAAGTCCCATTAAGTAATCCAGATTCTTTGAATGTTTCACCCTTAATTGGAGAAAGAAATTAAGAAAGAAAGAAGCATGTAACGTCTCTGTACATGTGGATTTGACAAAGAAATGATTCATTTTTCTTTTCTTCCTTTTACAATAGGAGAATTTGAATATTGGATCCTGCTCATATCCCACCCCACACTAATTGTATGAGTTAGCATCATATGGTTCATTTTTCTATTTTTGTTTCTTGCTGCTTTATTTTCTTAAGCATTTTAGGTGATTTAAATTCCTCATTGAAATTGATTAAGATTTTCTTCACTTCATTGGAATACTATAAATCTGGATCAACAGATTAAATTTTAAATGGTTTAAATGCAATATTTTATAAAAGTAATGTTAAAATAAAAGAATTAATTTAGAGTATTAAAATTAATGTTACAATTTAATCCATGAATATAGTAAAAAGAAAGTGGAAAAAAAAATTTAGTAACTTATCGGAAAGTTAATTTTTGGGAACTTTATGCATGATTTAGTTATTGAAACTTTTTTTTCTACTTTTAAGAAAGTTCAAATTATTTTTAGATAAACATATTATATTTTAATGTTAAAAACATAAATACCTTATTTATATCATAATTTTTTTAAGGAATTAAGAGTTATTATAGAAAATTATTATAAAACACTTGAGAAGTAAAACTTCCTTAAGTTTTACTTGAGGAGTTCTACTCCTCAAATTAAACCCAATTTTCCATGAATTTTTATTTTTTTTTTAACGAAGCAAAGATGATTATTCTATTTTTTGGAAGGTCTAATTTTCCTTTACTTGGAAGCTTAACAATCTTTTGTCCCTCTTTTTCAAAGTTTCCAACACATTATGCCAAAAGTGAGTTGCCAAATCAACATTCACTTTCTTAATGGAAGATCCATTCATCAAAAGGCATAGCAAGAAAAACCAAATTAAGAGCAGGTTGGATTGTCCAAGTCCAACTAAATTGTAGCTAATTAAAACTAAAAAGCTACATCAAACCTGCGGAGAATACGACCAACATCTCAGTGATACTGCTTCTACATAACTCACAGGTAGCATGCCATAACAAGCATAAATTCTTTGGGCTCTTAAGATATGAAAGGGGATACTTGAGAGTATAAAAAGAGTACTTGACAAATTAATTAATGAGCAAAGTCCCACCAACAGTGAGTCTTAGCTCTTAAGCATTGTGTGCAAGTTAAGGGCTCGAGAGTTTCTCTTCCTCCTCCTTTAAAAGGGAAACCTTCTTTATCCCCCAAACTCCTTTTCTATCAATTTTTGGCATTCCCCATTTTTCTTAACAAGCCTTTTCCACTTACATTCTAATATTCTCTGCCCTTCTAAGCTTTTTTTTTTTCTTATTTCATTTGATATTTTATCATGTCATTTACTGAATATGCATGTGCATACGCAAGCCATCAAGTTTCAACTTTTAATTAATTTTCGAGAAATCAAGAAAAATACTCCTTTTTTAATTAACATTGCTATTTTACATTATAAAACAATAATAATTAAATTCTAAACTGACCAATCAAGTTAGCATCATGTTGAAGGAAAATCTCTTTACATCCTTAAATTAAATGTTCCATCTTCCACAATCAACTTTATTTGTGACATTTTTTTAGGCCAAAACTATATATATACATGTAACATCTATTCCTTCCATTTTAAAATCATTGTCACTTTGAAATTATACACACAAATTAAGAAACCTAATAAATAGTCCAAAAATTAGTAAAACTTATTATGTTTTACTATAATACTCTTAGTAATTATATAATACGCTTTAATATTTTTATTTTTTTTGTTATTATTGAAAGATAAATTTATCCAAATATAATTAATATATTTTTTAAAATTATAAAATAATAATTATTTTGAAACAAGAAAAAAACTTTAAAATGGTAATTATGTTGGAATCAAGAGAATAATACATAGCATACGGAATGATGTAGGGGCCGACCAGACAGACATGATCATGGGATATCCACCAAATACAGGCGTGCATCCCACCGCATGTGATTGCAAAATCAGTATTGCAACTTCCCTCCACGTGTACCATTTATTTGCTGATCGGTTGTCACGGGTTGCAACACGCGTCCATGTTCTCATTTTCCACTCCTGCTTTCGTTTTCCTTTTCCTTTTCCTTTTCCTTGTCCTTTTTGGCTCAACCGGTCTTACTTGATCTTTGTGAAATTAGACTCAATCAGATCAACCTAACATATGAGACTGAGCTACCTTAAATTTAAAAAATATTTAAAAATAAAAATAAATTAATTTTATTTATTAACAAAAATATAATTATATTCATTCAAAATATATTTTCTTAAAAAATAATAGTATAATAAAAAATAGTATTTTTTAAAATTATAAATACTTAATAATAATACTCTATTTTTCCATAATATTAAGAAATTAATTTAAAATTTTAAATAAAATCAACAGATTAAATTATTAAAAATATTTAAAATAATAATATAACCAATTTATTTCATATGTTGTATCAAGAAATATATTATATAATTCTTTTAAAACACATATAAAATTATATATATAGCAGGACTGGAAAAGACTTGATTTGGTCTCAACCCGGTGTTCAACCTAACCTAATCTCAAGACCAACACAATATATCAGTTAGGATTGGACCTACTAGGCTAATGGGTTATTAAACACCCCTATCTTTTATACTTATATTTTTTATCTATTTTAAAAAGTAACTAAAGGGAAATAATAGTTAAATATTTTTGGAGGCAAAAAAATTTCAAAAATATACCCTTAAACTTACCTAATTACTAAAACATATCAATGTATCTTTTTGTAAATATTGTGGTTGTATGAAAAAATAATTTTACCCTTCTCTATTTTTTCCCTTTCCTCCCTCCTCCCTCTCTCCCCCTTCATCATCCGACTCCTCCTTCTCTCCTTCTTCCCTCCTCATTCATCTTCCTCCTCATGTCATCCCTCCTTTCCTTCATCGAAGAACAAAGTCAACAGTGTTGGTGACCACAAAGAACTGACGTGATGCATCTTTGGTCACAACTAACGTCCCTCCTCTGTTTCCCTTCCTTCCTCTTTAATTAGAATTGACAACAAAGAATGGAGTAGATCGGTGTTTCTCCCTCATCTCCCCGGTCCCCGTCTCTTGTCACCACCACAACCCATGAATCCAGCGAGATCCACCGTCGTAGAGCCCAAATCTATCATTGCATAGCTCAGATCTACTATCACGGTGCTTCTCGCTCCTTCTTCTTCTTTCTCTTATGTTGCCTATACACTACCTTTATCTTCTCCAGCGAATTCTTTTTCTTTTTTTTGCTATTGCTGTTTTTTTTTATTTTTGTAATTTCAATTTGCTAGCTTTGAAATATTGTAGATCTAGAGTTTTCAACTTTCACAAAATAAAAATGTATGCAGATTAGTTACAAATTTAGGTAGAACAATTGCAAATTTACATGTATCAGTTAAAAATATGTGTGAGGTTATTTTTTTTTAGTTGAAAATGTACGTGTATCAATTGTAAATGTAGGTATAATAATTATAAATTTACATGTATTAATTACAAATGTGTGTGGAATTAGTTTTTTTGGGCATGATATTGTAAATTTACATGCTTCAATTGCAAATTGTTGATTGTCAATTGCAAATTATCGATTATTGATTGACAATTGTAAATAGGCAATGGTCAATCATCAAGAGATTCCTCTTATGGTCTACCAGATCAGCAGCTTAGTGAGAGTTTTTATTATCAGTGTGTCTGATTTGGTCGACTATCAAAAGGACTCCCCTCTTATGGTCAACCATTGCCCTAGCCACAAATTACCAACGTCTATTACAAATTACTAAACATCAGTTGCAAATGAATATATTTAATTAATTACTAATTCTGGCATAAAAAGAGGGAGGGTAAAATGGTTATTTCACGTGTCAAAAATAATTCCAAATAGGTACTTCATATTAATTACTTCATATTTGTCATTTTCCTATAACTAAATATATAAATAGATTAATGTCATGTATAATTATTTTTTAAAATATTTAAAGTATATTTAATAGATTCAAATAAATGACATGTGACTTAAAATATCAATTGTTTTAATAAATAAACTGATTGTTGGTAAAAAAAAATAAATGATAACGAGATAGTAGTATATTACACCATGCCAATGATATGCAGATGACCTTTTCTCTTGATTAGTTTTTACTTTAATTTATCAAATTCACCCCATTTTTGCATGATATCATCTATATAATATATACAACTTATGATAAATCGTATTAAAAATGTTATGACTTATTTTTCTTTTAAATTCTTTCACATGTGCACTATTACACGCATAGTGTGAATTTTTTTTTAAAAAAATACATGTCTATCACTATCAAGAATAGTAGTAAATATACAGCATTTTTTATTTTAACTTTATATATAATATTGATATTAATTTTATATTATACACAAAAAAATATGTTTAGTTATATCATAAAAGTTCATGCAGAGATAATTAGAATAGAGATTATGAGAAAAATAAAATAAAAAGCATTGTGTAAAAAGGAATGAAGAGTTACACAAGGATCAGACCTTCATGTCACGGGGTCTGATCGCTTTACTCCCACGTCCTCCACAAATTGCCATGCCCCCTTTGCTTTCAGTCATTGAATTCACACACACACACACACACACACACTCACAAAGTAAGTAATCCCAATGATTAAGTTAAACAAGAAAACATAAATTCTACGTTTTTCTTAATTCAAAAACTTTTGAAAAAGAAATTTCCATATTATTTTTTAAAAATATTAATTATTGAACCATTTTTATATTTTTTGGATACCTTTTCCCCTTCCATTCTCACCTACACATTCATAACCTAAACTTTTTTTTTTTCCTGTTTGAATGGAATGGGAAAAGAGGGAGATTTAGCCGAAACACATCAAAACTAGTTACAGATCATACAAAACCAAACATTAATTTAGTAGTATACTCAAGCATATTGTAATTGCTTGCGTGTACAGAAATTGGAACATATACATATAATGATGTCCACGTGGAAATTGATCAACACTGTATTTATGTTTGGTAGGAATGATTAGTTATTTTGAAAGAAATAAAAGAAGGGAGCATCGTTTCATTAAAAGACTATTTTTTATTTATAAAAAATTTAAATAATATGTACCAAATATATTTTATAAAAAAAAAAAAATTTTCTGTGCCAAACTTAACCTACATAATTCCAAATGGCACACATTAAAAAAGAGCGAATTGCAAAATCTCTCTCTCTCTCTCTCAAACGCACTTACTTTACAATTGTGCTAATCTACGTATAGTGATCAGTGAGGGTATATTTGTGCATGGAATGTGGCGTAAAGTGTTCACCTGTCTTCTCCCTTTTTCTTTTCCTACAAAGAAGAATATTTAAATATTTATTTGTGTTGTGTTTCTCTCTATATCTGTCACTTCGATTTGGGTTGTCTGATTTGTGTCCGTAGGCCAAAGTCTGGTTGGTGGATCTGCGAGTGAGTGATAATAGGAGGAGGAGGAGGAGCATGCATGGGTGAGGTGACAGAACAATATTGTATATTTTGATTTTGATTTGAGACCACACAGAAACTAGTAGAGTACGCATTTTGGGACCAAAATTCGGAGCCCATAGGTTGTGGTCCCCATTGATAGCGATCTCTTTTATAAGCAACTCCACCACCTCGAATTCCACTATCAAATACTGGAGCTAGCCATTGTTTTCAACATATCACTTTTTCAATGTTGTGTCTACACAACGCACAAATCCTTTGTTTCTTTTGCTTCCCGCTTCACATTTTATAATTTAATTTAGCCATATTATCTGTCACACATGCATATTCATTCATTCAAACCTCACCAAAGAAAAGGAATGAGACAGACGTGGGTGTGAGCATTATAAAAAGATACATAATTTCAAGTACGTGCTTAGTACTTTGACCGATTCACCATGCATGAGCCATGCTTATTAGAGTAACTTCTTCTTGTTTTGTTTTTAATTTAATTTAATTACTGTTAGTGTCTGCTTCCTTCCTAAGCTTCTGTTCAAAAATTTTCCCCATTAGTGGCTCTTTACAGGCAACAGAGGAAAAGATGGACAAGCCTACTATAGCAAATATTACCTCTTTTAATTACACCACCTTAGAAAGAAATATTTTTTCAATTTTGTAAACCTTATAAAGACCCCTCTACATTTTTAATTTATAAATATATATATATATATTTTGAATAAAAATGTGTATAATTTCAATAAAATTAGAAAAATAATTATAAGGTAGCAGTGAAGCAGGAAATGGAGGCGCAAACAAACAAGACAATTGGGAGGCGGTGATGACATGGAAAGTGATTGGGATTACTGATTACTACTATTCAACAGCATGCTAACAAAAGATTATAGAGAGATAACACTTTGAGATTTGGAGGGCCATTTTTTTAATTATTTAATTTCTTTAACTCAAGATTCTGTGGTCAGACACAGACTTAATGCTTCTTCTGTCCCTATTTATTTAGTCTCCCTAAAAGTTTTTTTCTTTTAAAAAAACAACAGTGAGAATGAGAATGAGCTTTCCTTTCCTTCTTTATGATTTTGTCATCTTCTACATGAAAACAACTTCTTCTCAATTTCTCAATTATTCTTTTTACTTAAACACACTGCACAACCTTAACCTCACCAAAACAATGATTCTATTTTTACCACACGAAAATATTTGGTACTTTAAACCTACCACCACACTATATAAAGTAACCAAACCATCTTTTTTTTTTCCCAAATAAAAAAAAAATTTAAACTCTGTTGTATTTCAGATAAAGCAGGATTTTGTTTGACAAAATTTACATATTACATATGGGTTAAGGATAATACAAACTAAGATTGATTAAGGTACCTCATAATTGATGGGTTTGTCTTGCCTTTGAAAATGACTGAAAATTCCAGATATTAGTCAGCCTCAGACATATTCCTCCCAAGGGTCGCTACTGACAATGACATATCTATTTAGGGCCGTAAAGCTTTGCCTTTTTTTAATCAAATCATGGACTATTTCGCTAATGGAACAAACCTTTAATAATAAAATTTATACTAAAAGATTAATAATAATACATAACTTCGTTTCTTTTAAAATTGACAAGCTGTCTGGTTAATCAATGTGATGCTGATATAGGCATGCATCACATGCCCATGTATAGATTAAAAGAGAAATTACATTTAAGAATCTAAACAGGATATTAAATCCCATATAATTATATCCGAAGACCGAAAGTAATTACCAAATTTTAAGGACTTATTATAAAGTTCTAGCAAATTTATTGTCGAAGTTACTTAAAATTAAAACTGTAACTTTAAAAGATTTAGTAATAATATATTTTTTTATTAAATTTTAGAACATGGATATGATTTTCCCTAGATTCCACTAATTCCTGCCCACGTTATTATATCCAATTATATTGTCTAGGTACATGCATGGATCATTATTCTCCATGATAACACAAACCATTTGCACCTCAAAAAAAAAAAAGGAAAAAAATTGGTTCTCGTTGTTGCCTATTGGTATAATTGGAACAATTATTATTTTCTTTCATTGAGGGTATTTTAATTCCAGATAGAGCTGTGAGAGAGAGAGAGAGAGAGATCACTGTGCAAGTCCATGCTGCAATGTGAAAATGAAAAGGAAAAGAAGGGGGAAAGAAAAGAGAAGTCATCATTATTACAAAGGAAAAAATTGATTCAAAAAGGACAATCAAATTGAGAATCCTTTACCCCACAAACACACCTCACATATAACATATATATATATATATATATATCAGAGGCTTTTTAATTTTCGTGAATAAAAAACCAATGTGTAGGAGAATGATATGAAATGATGGAGCGCTTTAAAGTTTAAACAAAGCCTCCATATTGGACCCCAATATGTATGT
Organism: Adenanthera pavonina; assembly: GCA_026686845.1. Taxonomy (NCBI): domain Eukaryota; kingdom Viridiplantae; phylum Streptophyta; class Magnoliopsida; order Fabales; family Fabaceae; genus Adenanthera; species Adenanthera pavonina. Next base: position 38,660,377 of record JAIVEN010000010.1, read on the forward strand.
GTCTGTCTCTGCAAAATCTTTTATATTTTGCCTATTTGCTCCTCTTATCATGGAATCCATTATTTATTTTTGCCAACATATATAATTAATCTTCATGTTATGAATAAACCACCATGCTTTAATTTTCTCCTTCATATATGGCAACAAAAGTTCCAGTGCATGTGTAAAATTCCACAGCCTAAACTCACTTTCTCACCATGAGGATAATATTTGAAAAACAAATTGACACCGAAGTAGAATTATCCCTACTCCTCCTTCCTCTACTCTTTCCTTGGTTTGGGTCATTCAGATTAAATCAGAATAATTTAGAATTTTTTTAAAGTTTTTGTTCCGAAACATATAATGTACAAAATTAAAAAAATAATTTTTAATTTTAAAAGTGATGATTAAGATTGATTTTTTTTTTAAAAAAAGTAAATCTAGATCATCCCTACTGAATGATAGGAGAAAAAATAGAGAAAAAAAAAAGGTAAAGAATCTCGATCGTTTGGCATGATAGTCATACCCACCAGTTGAAACTTGAAACTTATGATAACCCTTGAGAAGATATAAATTTAGACGTACAGAGTGAAGGAATCCCAATGGAGAATGTGAAGTTTGGCATGTTACTAAAGCCAGACAAACGAGGCAAAGAAGCATTTCAGAGGGAGGGAGATATCATCATCTAGGCATATCCCTTTCTAGGGATTTTCAAATATATTCCTCTATAGATTTGTGTGTGTGTGTGTGTGTGGCTACTGTTATATATATATATACATATTTCTAAGACCAATATTGCTCACTACTGCACACCTTGAAAATGCAAAAGAGGAAGAAAAAAAAATAAATGAAAAGATGAGAAAGATATAAAGGCAGAGGTGAGAGATTCGCACCTGCATTAGAGTTTTGTCTTCAAAGTTTGCATGAAAATCATCAGTAAAATTGGGTTCCAAAGTTGAAAGGATAGGAAAAAAAAAAAAAGATGGATTTTGCTTTTTTGCTTGCTTCCCTTTTTCTTTTCAATGATAAAGTGGAGAGACTGATGCAGTTATGCTTGAAAGAGTATGGACATTAAAGAGAGTGTTCCCACATGAATAAGGAATATGAATAAGCTCAAGCATGTTCGAGAATCATAGGGATATGTGTAACTGTATAAGTTAAATCAAGCTTTACTTAGCTTATAAGCTCGAGACTCCACTAATTAATTCACAAGCTTGCATCATAATACTGAATTGGAATATGTATTACCCAAAAGTGATGTCAAAGTATTTTGAGAAATATTTAGTGATTAACGTCAGAGTATGTATTACTACTATTACTTAAGATTGATAAATTTGAATGAGATTTTGAGTCTTAACTCATGAAAATGTCGTATTATGAGAAATGTTCGTGGCAAGGGACTTAATTTCTCATGGTAACCCTTTATTTTGTAAAAGATTCGCCTTGAATTACTATACATGATTTGTGCGCTAAATTTGTATATAAATTTATGTTTCATATCGGTTTAAAAAGGAGAAAAAATTTAGTGAAGACATAATTAAAACTGGTATAGAGTAGAAAATATATAAAAATAATCTATAAGTTATAACTCATTGGTCAATCTGAAAATTTATTTCTATATTTGGGTGCATGCATAGTTTCATGACTTTTTTTTGGCAACATAAGGATACATAAATGAACAATGTATAAAGCAAAATATCCAAGCAAAAGACAGAAATGGAAAGGTACTTTCTTAAATTTACCAAACACTTTCATCTTTTATGGAATCAATGTACAATATATATATATATATAGTTTAGAGGATTTAAAAAAATAAAAATAAGATTAATAACATATTATTTATAGTTAAAAATCTTATAATTCTTCTAAAGAAAAGATAAGTTAGTATTAGTATTTTTTAAAATTACTACTCATTTTTTCACAGTTACAACTTGATCTTCCAAATCTTACAAAGGCTTTTTTATTCAAAATTAATGACAAGGTTAAAAAATCATTATTGTAATATCGAGAAGATCTTCTTCTAATTTTGAAGAGAATGAATGATATTTTAAAAATCAATAATATTAATTTATCTCTAAAATCTAAATTCTTAAATAATTTCATCTTTAAAATTTTTAACTGTCAATAATATTTAGTTGTTCACTGTAATTTTCAACACCCAATCAGTTGTTCATTTGGTTCTTTAGCTTTGTTTTTAGTCTCAAGGTGTGGATGACCCAAAGTGTGATTATTGTCCCAACTATACCATGTAGGCCTCAATTCAAGTCAATAGTGACCTATCCATAGGCATTGGTTTGAGTGATGCAGAAACCATCTCGAGAGTACAAAAATTCAAGTTCGAATTTTAACAGAAGTCTGATTAATTCTGTTTCAAATTTTGTTCTTAATTTGGTTGAGTTTGGAATTGGATTATCACTTTTGACTACATGTTTAGAAATCTAATAAATATGCTAACTAATTTGCTTGCCAAACACATACAATTGATAATAGTTTTGTTATTCATAATAAGCCTCCAGGAGCATGTGAAGAGATTTTTTATGTGAGTAGAGATAAGAATCTTGAGTCTAAGTCTCTTGTATCTTTTTCCTTAGACTTTCTCTTTCCCAAAAAAAAAAAAAGTATTTTAAAACAAGAAAAGTTGATAATGGCCTTCATAGTACTTATTACACAACCAAGGTTTTAAATAAACTTTACAGAGGTGATTGTGTTTGCAATAATATTACTAGTTCTCACTCTAATAAACTTTTGGGGGTACCTAGTGTTTTAAATTGATATGTTAAAAAGACTATTGTAATGATCATTTAATGTATTTGACCGTATTGACTCTCAGTGGAATTGCAATTATTGGTGTAATAATTGACCACAGCTCCATTAAAAAGTCAAAATAAGCAAGCAACAAAGTCCTAGATCCTATAGCTACACTAAGAACGTTGCCCGAAAAAACAATAGCTACACTGGGAAGGCCGGGGGGCTTAGAGTAGAAAGGGGAACAACAAAGGATTTTGCTTTTCTTTTTTTTTACTTTTTTTTGTGACTCAGAACAAAGTTAATTTGCAAGCTCATCGAATGTAAAGGGCATCATATATGCCTGAAACTTTAATATCCACTTAGAAACTAAGGTAAAAAAAGAATCCATTTAAAAACGAGAAAAGAGAACTACATTCAAAGAAACATCAGGAAACAACTTAAGTTCGGACCGCCATGTTTCACATGGATAATTCACTTTTATATTTGATTTAAGTCCCACTCTATTAATCTCTGCATAGCACTTAAAATCATATCTTCATTTCATACTTAATATGTTTATAGATGCCAAAGTTTCACACAGCATTACTCCGAAATTCAAAATAAAAGGCTAATATTGGCATTCCTCTAGAATTTAAAGTAATGTATGCCTTATAATTGCATCCATACTCAACTCAATTCGGGTCTAAAGCTCGTTTGAGTCTTAAAAATTTTCGTGTGCGCAAGCCATAAGTAGCAAATAGTGTTTTGAACTTGAAGAGATTGAAGGCTTCAGATCATAAATGATTTACTATTTTGATCATTTACACTTCAAATCTGGATTTTCTGAGGTAAAAATTTAGATAAAAATAATGAGAAAAATAGACAAAGAAGAGTACATACTACCACTACCCCTGTGAATCCCACGAAATGAAACCCACCTCTCTCTTCTATCACTTCAGAAGAAAGAACTTCGGGAGATCTATTTAGCTCAATTTCATGCTAATAACAGCCGGCCACACATATAGTCAAGAACACAGACAGACAAAATTAAGTAGAAAATTTTGGCACACAAGTAACTATAAGATGATTAATGGTAAAGATCTATGATCAAGAGCCAAAATTCAACTACCAACAATAATTTAGCCCTTGGTGATGAAAGGCCACTGCAACATCAATGTTACAAATTAAAGATTTAGCCCATTTAGATATGACGAATCATTCACATTTTTTCTGAACAGACTGATGGCTCACCTGATTCAAAGCAGTCATCACTAGTCAGTGTTTCTCGAGAAAGATGGAAGCGGCATTGCGTCTTGTGGTTGGAGGATGACAAGTATACCAAACATCCCAAGCATTGGAAGTACAAGCAACCACTTCAACAGTTTATAGTAGTACATATGGAATGTAAGGGAGAACTCATCAGAGAAATGGAGTCCATTCTTGTCAACCATCTCGACCAAAACTGTTCCTGTTGTCCTAACACCCACAGTTGGCAGCTTAATCCGATATTTCCCTGGCTGATGATAGATCTGGCTCTGCTTTATGGTTCTCTCTCCCTGGTAATTACCAGGGACTAGCAAGGATGTCTGATGAATTTACAAATACATGGAAGGAAAATGGCAAATAAAATTGGGGTACTTCGCGGATGAAAAGTAATACCAAATCAACTTTGGTTAAGAACTTACAGTGACATTGTATGGTCTTTGATTCCCAGATGGATATCTGTAGTTATCTACAATCTCAATTTCCACCCAAAATTTCTTGCCTTCTTCATCACGGAAAGCTCTAGAAGGATGGGTCACATAGATACCTTCACGATTGTACCGGTTTGCTACATTATTTCTTCCTTGATTAGGCAATCTCCATGCCTGAAATAGGGTGCAAGGTAACTAAGCTATAGGAATTCTCAAAAGGTTACCCCTATTAAATTTCCAATATATCATACCTTTAAAGGATGATGAGGAGAAGGAGTAGAGAAGCAAAAGACATTTCCATTCATAGTTGTGACAATAAGATCAAGATCATCCCCTCCATCAACATTGTCTGCCAGAACCATACTATATCTGCAACAAAAGTGACTCGTAAATTTAACTTCTGAAAGGTTATGAAGACAAAGAAAACCCTTGAAACAAGGATTCAATGATATCTTACGAAGTTTCACCAATGTCAACAACATCAGCACATCCAGTAGGTCCATCAATGAGATACAAATAACCATCAAATGATGAGGTAACAATAGTCAATCCCTTCTTTTTATCCCCACGTTTATTTAAATCAACTAGAAGGACCTGATTCATAACTCTTCCATGAGTTCGAAATGGATAGTGTCCAATAGGTGACCCATCTCTGCCATCAAGAACATGAATCTTCCCAGATAGTGTTGGCACCACAAGCTCAGTGTGGCCATCTCCATCAACATCACCAATTGTTGGACCCTGAAAAACATCATATCAGGTGACATTATTAATCAAATGACATACATGCTTGGAATCGGCCAAATGGTTCCTAGCTAGAGAAGAAAGGAAGCAATGGACTCGGTGCAGAATTACAAAGAAATGCAAGAAAAAGCTTGCAGCTACATTTTCAGGAACGTAACACCTTTGAACAAATTAAATTACGTCAGTTGAAGGGCTATTCCACGTAGCACCAAAGGGTTTTACCCCGTTCGTGATTTCTTCTGCAGTGAAAGCACTCACAGTTTATGGACAATCTGAAAGCTGAATAGGAAGGATCTAACCAGATCCACAATTGATTAACCGATAAAGGAATTTTTCAGTTATTACAAGTGACAACAATTTAAAGAGCACATGAGACCAAGTTTGTTTTAAAATTAGAACTTTAATTATAACCTCTGCAGCTAAACCTCTGCACTCCCAATCTTTGAAGGAATCCACGTCCTCATCCTCTGCTCTCCTTCCCTCTCATAGAATTTCTTATTGTGTTCATAGGGATAAAATCTATGTAGAAGTTATTGTACAATTTATTATTTAGAGTTAGACTCCCAATTTTAATTTTTAAAGCTCATAAACGAGTTATGTCCAAAACTCCTTAGCCTTACACCGTGTCACACAGTCTAAATACTCCAGTTGTTTGTATTAAGCAAAAAGTGCAGATTTTCTTAGTAACACTCTCCACTAGCTCAATGCAACGCATTTGACAATCCCCATAAAAGTATTCAAGTCCCATGAAGTTTCACTATTTAAATTCCAACCATAAGTGTAGATGAACTAACCAATTATTTAAATATAAGAGGATGATTACAAATTAAATGAGCTGAACATGGACCTTCATATATTGATATTTATACTCAGCTACCTATCAGCTACAGTGGAAAAGTACAGCAATCTTTATATTATAACCAAATCCAAATAAACCATGACCGCCATCCCTAAGTTACAAGATCATCCATAGCACAATCCCTACCAGCACATATAATTATAAGTCAAACAAACTGCATCAGGCATTTGCTGGCTAAGAAATAGCTTTCTGAACACCAAGCCCGGCAGCCATCCCACCCATTCTAGTAAAGACCAAGTGAGTAATCCAATACAAAAGAGAACACAGTCCCAATTGCCAAAAGAATTAATGGAAATAGCTAAGGTTTTTGTAAAGAAATAAAGTTTATCCTAAACAAGAGTTGGTAACTTAGAAAGACACCCCGTGTATCTATTTATAGTGGTAAATTAGGTTAAGTACAAAAGGCAGCACATATAGTACAAGTCCAAGCCCACTAATTCCTAAAAACCTTGATTTAACCAAGTCATCACACCTATTATTCTAACTCTCCTCAAGCTAAAAATTATCTAAACTTCAGCTTGTTACAAGAAAAACTTGATTGAAATAAAGAAAATCAGAGCCAAACCTAGAAACTTAAAACCCTAAACAAAGAAAAAGTGCTGTCCAATCATTAAAAGGAAAAAAAAATATTTGGCAAAAAAATAAAAAACTCAGTTCTTGTCAATTTAACCAAAATATTGGTTCGAAAGTCTTCTAGAGTTAAAAATACTCTAGCAAATATCTAGCCAAACAAACTTGTTGATTTAAAATAAACTAGGAACCTAAACTCAAGAAATCCAGGAGCAATATATCAAAATAAATAAACAACAACAACAACAAAATAAAATGTCTAAATATCATTACTTTACCACAGCCAATACAAAACTGAAAATGAGATGACCATGATTAAAGCCCACCTCAAGCAGAAAGCATGCAAAAAAAAAAGTTTGTTTAATCAGCCCATGGCTACAATTTCATCAATAGCAATAAACTATACTATTATAGCCATATAGCTACAAATTAAGTAGCCTTTTCTTTGATTATCCTAAGACCTGGACAGCAGTTACAATTTAATTCAAATGCCAGATTCCATGGTATCAAATGGCAATTTTTTGGTTCCGTCATCTACTGTTACTGCAACCTTCCCTCCCTCATTACGTGGGCCAAGGCTAAGTATAACACTAAAAGTTAACCAAAACTTTTAAACTTTTATCGAATCACAATGCTTATCTCTACTTCATGGATGAGAGATTTTAAATAATTAAAACTGAAGTTCCAATTTCACTTTCTTCTATATCATTGCTTTTCTCTTACATTCTTAAAAATTCACGGTTTCCACATGCTATATATGATGTTAGCAGAATCTTAGTTATAAAACTTTGAATGTCCAGAGTATAGGGCTTTTAAATTAGTACAGCTTGATGAGAAAATTGATAGATTGGGAGTAGAATGTAAGTCATTTATTGATGTTCCAATGATCCATGTTTGAATCTGATGACTAAAGGTAACTGAGATAGGGACCTACCTGTGGAATAAGACTCTTCAGATGCTCTACCCATATCAAAGCTCCTTTGGGAGTCCATGCAGCAACATTTCCATGCGTGTCAGCAGTAACTAGCTCAATCTTGCCATCATCATTAATGTCAGCAGCAACAACTGCACCTTGAATCTCGGCCATTTCAAGAGGGAACTTTTCTCTAACCTTCCCTATTTGGGAAAAGTAAACTTTTAGCATCCAATTAAACAAGAGATAAGTATATGTATCTGCACATGCAGCTTTATCACAAATAAGCAACTTGAAAAATGATAAATAAAACAGCAAACCCATAGCTCAAAAAGAACATGCTCCACGGAGTTGTTTCCTTAGAATAGACTAGTGGATTAACTCAGGTGATATAAAATTTATAAGGGGGAGAGGTTTTTGTTGTAGTATTAAAAGAAGTAGGCACGGTTGAAGGTTACACAGACAACACATAATATACTATATTGAGGTGAGTCAATCCAAAGTAAGTGATTATCGGAAACCAACAGCAGAAGCAATCACAACTGCATACCAGTGTAGTTCCAGAAGCTGAATTACTTCACTATTACCAGACTTGATATTGCTTTTCCAGTAAATTTTGAGTCAATTTATGTCATGTCCAATTACCACTCACAAGGAAGCTCTAGAAGGAACAGTAATTAAATAAATAATGGGGAAGTAAATTATTCAACTACCTCAATAGTTGGGGGTTTGGAGATTGGGATGTGACCTGGGAAGGGAAGGCTTTAAAACCCATCCAAATCCACCCCACTCTATTACTTCCAACGATAGAAATAATGGTTTATATTCTCTTCCCACACCCATCCACCCCACTCATGAGGGAAGCATAGAAATACTTGTATTACAAAAATGTACAGAGGAAACACAGTCCCAAATCAATGAAGATGTTTGCACACATGGAAGCATAAACAATTCATATGAGGAAGGAAAAATCACCAAAGAAGAAAACCATTTACAATTTATCATGTTCAGTAGCTGCAAAAAATTTTCTAAAAACATTCACCAACATCAGCAATCAATAGGGTACCAAAATCCAAGAGAAAGCAACCCAAGTCAACAGATAAGCATTGCAAGATAAATAATAGGCAAGAAATCTCCAGATATTACCTTGATGATCCAACACATAGAACAAGCCATAAGAAGTTCCAACAAGGATGTCCAGATTTCCATCACCATCCAAATCAACAACGGTTGGAGAAGCATATATATAGGCTCTAAAGTTTGAAGTATCAGTACTCAGATCAAGTTCTGCAGTCCACTTAACTTGCTTCGTGTCCAGATTAAAAACAACAATAGCACCAGCAACATATTTTCCAATATCAATATCACCCAGTTCCTTCATATGATCCTGGTTGTCATAATACCTGTCAACTTAAAAAGTGACAATTACTGACAGACCAGTAAATTAATAAACAGTACATTTTAGAAGATAACACCCCTATAAGAAAACCAATCCTCTCATTCTTAAATCAGTGTCAGAAATCATACTGCATTATTTGCTGCGGAAAAAATGGGGGGGGGGGGGGGAGGGGGGAGAATTCCCCCAATTTATTAATTTCATAAAAATAACAGCAAACACGTTTAGTTCTTCAGTCCAACAAATGAAGCAAAAAGATGAGCAAATGATTTCAGCATAAGTAAAATTGAATGCTGTCCTGCTACTCTCAAAATATTTCAGACTCAAGAAGTTGCTACAGACAAGATAAGAAATCTGTGAAATTGAATGGACATTATTTCTGCAGCAAATGTAATAATCAATGTATCAATTGATCATACACTGCGCTTTTATTTTCCCAATCAGCAGAAGTTCATGCATGCACCTAGTTGTGGTTACATAATATTTTCTTTTTTTCAAGGAAAAAAAAAAAGGCTAAAACATACAATGCAGTCAATCCTTTTCATCCCAAAATTGGATGCCATCCGCAACTGAGACATCTTTATTCACATCCATTGTTCAAATTAAATCCCATCCATTGTTCAAAATTACATCCCCATTTTGTCCCATGCACCATACAGATTGTGTCAAACCCATTTATAATACATTTCTTCCTCAGTTAGTAAGATTGCAAGCATCTAATGAACTTTCTTTTATTAGTTGGTAACCTACAATGAAACTACTATGGAGAAATTATCCATCCTATATAACAATGTTGGTAACAGATTTTGTTACCAGGATGCACATGCATGACTGATGAGGCTGTCTTATCCTCCTAATTTGTAATTCTCTTCTTTTCTACTAAAGCTTCTTTTTCCGTTGATGATAATAATATTAATAATAAAAAAAACTACACAAGATTGTTATATATTCTTATTTTCAAACATATCCTATAAATACATGTTTGTTATCATGAAAAAAAGCAGACAAACGATAATTGAAAATAGAAGTCTAGAGATGGACTCACTCATGGTCAAAGAAATAAGAAACAGCAATAACCATCTCTGATACACCATCATTGTCAATATCTGCTATGACCTGCAAAGTAAAGAAAGTTTGTTTATATTCTAATATTCGCAGGACTTCATAATTTAAGTATATATTCTGTAGAGTTGGATCTTACAGGAGTGCATAATATGTGTGAGTCAATATTCACATAATCCTCCAATCTCTCATGTTTTTCTTCAGACCATTCTTCTTCACCCCACATTGATTCATCAACATAATCATCATAATCATAGCTATACTCATCAGCCAGCTCATCACTATTGCGGAATAACTCAAAGGATGAATCAGCATCTGCTTCCAAGCTTTCAGCATTTTCCACAGTCACAGCATGAAGACCCTCATTATTACCGCCTTTGGATTCAGAACCACCTTCCTCTGCTCCTTTTGAGTTGTTATCTTCCAGAAGGCGTCTAGCAGTGCTGGTTGTATTATCTGCATCAACAGTTTTCACAGAACCAGCATTCACAGAGGAATTATCAGCATTGGCAGGCGTTGTAATATTTTGTTCTATTACACTTTCATTTTTTTCCTTGACAGGCTCTGGGTTGGACACATTCCCTGCACCAAGGTGACTTTCTGTTGATGTGGTAGTTGAAGAGTTAAGTTCGTGTCTACTTTCAATTGCTTTATTGTCAAACTCTGGATTGGGCACATTATTCACACCAAGGTGACTTCCTGTTGATGTTGTAGCTGAGGTGTTGAGTTGATGTCTACTTCCATTTGTTTCTACAAAATAAAACATTACTCAGATAGAATTAAATTTTGCAACAAATGCACATTTGACAATAATAAGAACCTTGATATCCCATACAATTGTCAAACCCACAGCCCAAATATGTAGATAATAGAATAATGGCAAGCTCTAACTCACACACATTAAATCCAAAAGTAGCAAAAACTTACGAGACATGGATTTCATCATAGTTGCTTCTTGGACAAGCTGACCATCATGGACATCAGGATGAGAGCGATCCACAGGGTCGGAATCTAAACCTGCATACCAATCTTTGCGTACTTTCCTACGAGGTACTACTAACTTATCTGACATCATATAGCCAGAGACCCTAAAAGTTATGTTATTATAACCTTACAATAAGTAACTCAAGCAATGGATAATTTGTTAATAGGAACAAATTTTGGAAAATAGTCACCTGAAAAACAGCACTTCACCATTGAAGGTTGCCAAAGCTATCTCTCTCACCCCATCCTTGTCTATGTCATATAGAAGAGGACTAGAATGCACAGTTGACTGGTGGAAAGCAGGCCAACCTAACAAAGCATTCAGAAAGCAGTTAATTCTACTTCAGACACACTACAAACCAGCTTTTTCATGCCATAATATGTCTTATCATTTATTCCTTAAGAAACCTTAGAGATCGACAGGCAATATTGATAAGTTAGTGTTAAGGACACCATAGATCAAAACAATTCAGTTATTTCATATCCACTTACCCAGTACTAAGGTTACTTTGGTAATCTTGTTAGACACTGGAAAAATGCTGTAATTAGGCTGAAGTTTTTATGTTGATTAAGGTCTCACCAAGAAACGAATTGTAGGCCTTTTTTTATCGTGTTTGACATTACATTCTTTGATTCCAGTACCAAGGGTCTTTTGACACTCTTTTTGAAACTAAAGACAGTAACTAGGCTTTAGATGTTATGTTATTCTGGGTCTCATTATGCAGTGAACTGCTGGCCTTTATTAAGTCTGGTATTATTAACTTCATATCCAATAACAGGAGCATTTCAGCAATCTTGTTAGACCTTGACCAAAGGCTAACATTTGGCTTAACTTTCATTGTTTTGGGGCATTATCATATTAGCTGTATACTTTTTATCATGTATTTGGTATAATTAGGAAGTTTCAAATCCTACTATGAAAAGGACTAACCCAAATTCAATTAGCATAAGTGATAAAAATCATAATGATATCAGTATCATACTTTATAATAATGTGAACAGAATCAATTTTGCTATCCACAACTTGCAAAGAACTTATTATTATTGTGGCTTTTGCATAGAGGCTTCTGAAAAGCCTCATAATTTCCAAAGATAGCTTTAGCATCATTTACTTCTCTTTGGTGATAAAACATTTGATAGCATATTTTACCCCCTTGATCCTAACTATCTATTTCTTTTCTTATGCTTGGTGAAATTTAAATCTGTAGACTCAATTGTAGTCTTAGTCTAAAGTCCATTTAATCTGGAGACTGTTCCCACACATGTCATATGAAACTACTAATTTATTGACCGCTATAACATAGGGGTAAGCATTGATCACCACCTTATTCCTGATATATCTTGTAAGCCAAAAAACATCAAATTCATAGGAAAAGACACAATGCATATCATTATCATGATAAGAAATTATCCCACGATTTTTTTACCTGGCATTTTGTCTCCATCAGAACCTTCTAGAACTTCAAGGTAGTGAACGAAAGAGGGAACCACTATCTCGAGCTTCCCATCACTGTTAAACAAAAATAACACACCTTATTAAAGTAAAGTGCAAGACTAGGTTGCTAAGGTAGGTCCAACACAGAGTCCAGACTTACATGAAATGAAATTCTACCCCTATCAGAATTAGATCAAAACAGAAGATCATTAACATTACCAATATAGTAAAAAATTAAAAGCCCTGGTAGCTTACATAAATAACACACCTGAGAATTTGGGATCATAATAATTTACCTGTTAATATCAGCAACCAAGGGGGTAGCATATATACTGGAGCTAACTTCTGTTTGCCATCTTAGCTCCAGATTCTTTGGGCACTTTGTATTTAACAAAGCATCCTCATCTCTAACAATAGATATAAAAGATCAATTAGGAAGGCTAGGAGGCGAAACTGTAAAGAAAACCAAGAATATGAATCATAGAATTGAATACAAAATAATATGGATGCGGACCCGCTATACTGCAACAAATATGTAAGTAATATACAAGGATAATTTTAAGTAAGGCATGGCTTACATTTCAGGATATCCGAGAGAATCATCAGTAGCTTCTCGCTCCCGAAATTTATTCTTCTTGGACTCCTCGCCGAGAACGAAACTCGAGCAAGTACCAAGAATCAAACAGAACAATAAAACCTCGGTCACCGACGATTTCATATGATCTACCTAGTTTTGCTAAAGAATTTCCCAAAACCCGTCACAATTGGAGCACAATCAAGCTCAAATGAAATTGCTTGGGCGATGAAATCAGAAATCCCGTCCCATAAGGAAAATATAGTCCATACAATAAACCCTAGTATTGTATCTATGGGAAATTTGACAGATACTGAATCCAGAGCTGAAAATTGAAGAGAGAGCTCAGAAAATGGCATGAACAGAACAGGCTTGTATTGTTGTAGACTTTAGAGTTCACTGCAGCTCTCTGACTTCGGAGCTCATTTCCACACTCGACAGCCGCAAGAAGTGTCCAGCTCTAGGTACTGAAAACTATTTTACTTTTTTGAAAACTTCTGAAAACGTTTCTTAATACAAAAAAAAGAAAGAAATTATTAATGCTCATAATAAAATTGCCATAATTCTTAAAACATTGCCTTCTGAGTATAAACGAATGTTACTAATATTTTATTGTAACCAATATAATTGATATTGATAAATAGATATAACAATTATTTCTATTTTCTGTTTCATAATAAAAAGTTCCATGCTCATTGAATATAATTTTAAATATTTTATATCATATGTTTGTCAAAATAATACATGTATTCATATCATTATGTTATTTTTATCATTTTACATTAACTCTTTAGGGAATGAAAATGAAAAAGGAATTGATTAAATAAAAATATAACAGAAAAATAATTTTATGGATATAAAATAATCTCTGTATTTTACATTACAAAATAAAAATGAAATTAAAATTATTAAATAATAATTATAGAAATATAATAATAATTAGAAAAAAAAACTCTATCCTCCATCCTCACAATCAGGGCATAAAAATTAAAATTGTGTGTAATAAGGTGCTTCTTAAAATGATTTTAAAAGCTAAGTGAAACAATCATCTCAAATTATTGTAATTATTGTAAATAAATATAAGATTCTTACAAAACTTGTAATAAGCACGAGCATAACAATTTGTTAATTTTGTATCAACTTAAGAGGTAATTTATTGATTGATTTGTAAATTACTGCACCACTTATTAAACTTTTTAACAAAAATAAATAAATATCCCGAAGCACTCATCTTTTTGGCACCTATAGCATAAGAATATTGCTATATCTAGAACATAAAATAATACACACACACACACACACACACAAAATAGCAGATGATTAGCACCGTATTTTTTGTTCGCTAGTGGAGTAAATTATCCAATTTTGTTGAGAAGAACTTATAAATGAAACCAAATTTTTCCAGTAGGTGCTGACCTGTGGAGCCTCTCTATTTCATTGGTAGCAATGACAACAATCAGTTAGCGATCTGCGCGCTTGTGGCTACAGTGGTGATAGAGAGTAGAGATAAAGGTGATTACTTCTCCAATTAATATTCACATAGAGGGAAAATCCTGGCCAATGTAATGGAATTTGACATTAATAAACAGCTACCATTTCAGCAACTTATACTACAAATGAGAAAATTGATTAAATAATATACATTGTGATCCTAAACCTAGCTTTGTTGATCTGGAAGTCCTAGCTAATTACATAAAGAGGAACCCTTTAAAAGCTGGTTATATATAGCTATATCCAGGTCAATAGCAAAGAAATCCCAGTGAAAAGGCATCAGTGGATGGACTTGGTTCTCGCTTTCACCAGATGTAACGACATCGATATCCCAACATCTGATTCTCCCACCAGATAAAGCTGCTGTATGAGTTCAGATTTACCAATGGATCACCTTCTCCGTGCTGCGTTAGTATGATGGTGTGCTTTACTGTCAATTCTTATCCTATCGGCATACATCGGAAGGCGAATAATCTCCGATATCTCATTCAACAAAATATCCTCTGTAATATTGTCTCTTATGCTACGCATCACCTGAAAAAAACAAGTAGGGGAAGTCAAGTACAGATAAAGAGAAAGAATGGCGCGGGGGGGGGGGGGGGGGGGAACCAAAGGAGCAGCCATTGGACCTTCTTGAAAGTATTAAACTCATTAGGAGTTGATTTATCAGTTCTCACTCGCATGGATTCCCATTCCTGTTTATCAGAATCCCAAGAACACTCCAAGATCTTTCCAGAATAAAATGAGGGATCTGCACCATCTGCAGATGGGAAAGTTTTCAAAAAGTAATTGCAGTGAAGGCAGTTGAAAAGTATAATTCAGTCATAAGCTTAAAGCAAACAGCATGACAAATACAACACCAAATCATACAGTGGATTGTATTATTATCAAAGCATGGCCCCAGAAAAATGATAGCCAATCTCGTACCCACTATTCAGGGTGGGTGCCATGAACTGATTTATTAAGAAATGATAGAAAATTTGGACAGAGTATTTGCGCATGATTTGAACATGTGCCACGCCAAGAAACAAATAAGGCCATGACTCGACCATTTTCTGTTCCAGCTGTAAAAGTTTCTCTCTTACAACAGACAGATTCATACAACAGCATGTATGTAGAACATATAGGCACCACACCAGAAGTAGTTAGACATATAAGGAGATAAAGATTAATGACCTTTGAATGCTACCCTATTCCCTTCCATGAGTTTCTTCTTTCCTCGTTCATAAAGAAAAAGTTTCTCACCGTCATCGTCAATCTGTGTCCACAAAAGCAGTTAGAAATTGGAAAGCTGCAAACTGGATGTGACCAATGATAAGTAAAGCACAAGACATAAACAGAAATAGAATAAGTTACGCAGACCTCCTCTTAATATTGTTAAAATTACAAGAAAAATCTCTTCTATCTTCAAAATATATATGGATCTCTTAAAAAATTACCCTACACTTCAGTTCAAATTTTAATTTTTTTTTTACTAAAATACCTTCCATTAACCAAAGGACATAATCGTTCAGAGACAAATTTTTCAAAGGGAGGGCATTTTAGCTACAAAAATTTAAGATTGGACCAAAGTGTAAGATAATTTTTTGTTTCGAGGGAGATTTGTGTATATTTTGAAAATAAAGAGGAAGTCTATGAAGGAAGATTTGTGTAATTAATTCAAAGAGATATCCGAATATTGCATGTAAAAAGCTGATGATACAACCTCAAAGAGGAAATCAACTGAATTCAACTCAGGATATTTCCACTTCAAGAGGCCTTCATGAGTGCGTGGTACATAAGGATCATCCCACCCCTGGAAATTAATATTTGTCAGCAACAACTTCCATTCAATCCAACAAGAAGTGTAAAAGAAAAGAAAAACAATCCAGGTTTGAGCAATGAAGAAATTCAACTCCCATTCAGAATAAGTTGCAATAATATGTAGACCCCAATGTGAGAGACAGCCAAGGAATCAGAAGCAAAGATAGCAAGATACTAAAAAGGCTAAATACCTCATAATGAAGAAATGTGTCATTCTAGGCATTCATTTATAAACAAGTTTAATCTGTCTAATGAAATAATCTCATGAGTTGGAGAGGGAGGGGAATAACAAATGTTTTAATTATCTGACAATGATCGAAAACCACCTGAAATATGAGGCCATCAGCAGCATGAGAGAGTTTTGGAATGAATTCTGTTAAGAGCTTTGTGACAGTAGAGAGCAACCAAAAATCTTTTCTCCTCACCTGAGAACGAAGCCATCAGGAAAAAGAACAAGAAATGAAGCTTAAACCGTGTTCAACCTAGGGTTAGAGATGCATACCCTGAATGGTTCCATGTCATATCTATAGTAAGGGTTTCTGCTCTGGTATATATTATGTCGCTCCCAATTCCTAGGTTCAATCACTTCTTTCTCGAGCATCTTCCACCTTTCATAAAAGGGTCGCTGTACCAATTTTAAGCTAACAATTAAACACTGCTAGGCATATATCAAAGAATTAATACAGCAAATAAACTGATTATACAAATGACATAGAAGAAAAGCCATTCAAACATACTGCTGTCACAACAAATCTGGTACTACGATTGTAATTAATCTCATAATCAATGTCAAATCAATTCAATTACACACTACCATCTTATACTAGGAGAATGTGACTCAAATATCAACCACAGCTCCATTTCACTAACATTAATTGTCCCCGCTAGTGAAGTTTGACAATGAAACCAAGGAGATCAACAACAAAAATATCAGCTCTTTCTCCTTCTACAACACATTAATTACATCATGGAATTCATGCTCACTTATAGCTAATAAATCCAAACCTCTATTACTGATACTTGGTTAACTGCTATCAGATCATATATAAGGTATCTCCTCTCCTGCTTCTTTGAATCAGGCAATGTATCAATAATCATCTCCCCGTCAAGTAATGTGTAGTGGTGGATCTTCTCAGCCAAAATCTTAAGAGCCAAACAGGAAGGGAAAAAATGAGACGGTGCAGCATTAAGTTGAAACAGTTCTAAAAGGAATTCTGGCAAAAAAAAAAAAAAATGTTCTAACAAGAATCATAAGTAACTTCCCATTTAAAATTACACACATACATCATTTGTGCCCCGGCAAGGAAACCTCATTTGGACCCTCCGAAAATTGAAACTTCTATCAATTAAGTAACATCCATCCATGGTTATCAGCATCATATATCGCGTGCCATCAGCTTTCCATGTTGCATAATAATAACGCTGCCGTAACAACTGCAAATTTTCCCTGTATTATAAGAAGGCTTGAATCATTAAGCAACAATGTCTTGCATGTAGCTTTCAAACAACCAATGCAAATACTAAATATATCCAAGTGCATAGATATATGAGCAAAATATATTGGAAAGAAGATTCAGAATAGAGACTTAAGCTTTTAAAGCAGCAAGTAGGGGAAAGCAACTTCAGTTAATTGGGATGAAAAGAAAGTGGTGACAAGTCCACATATTCATAGACTTCGATACAGATTGAGTGGAAACACATGCTCGACTCCACCCCACGCATATGCCCCAAAAATTGTGTGTGTGTGTGTGTGTGTGTGTGTGTGTGTGTGTGTGTGAAGTAGAAAAGAAAGAAATTCCATAAATGATTGAAGACCTAAAACTAAGAGGTTATGGGATTAGAATCTGATATAGCCTAATGAAATCTGGCTGTTGGAGAAAAAGGATTGCAATAGCAAACTATCAATCCTTGACCAAAACAAGAGAAAAAATTTGAAACCTATGGACATGAGGAGTGAGGACTGCAATCTTCTGATAATATAGAGGCACTTAAAAATCATTCGGTTACCTCAACCTTATATACCGTTGTTAGCAAATAGCAACATTGAAATTATAATTAGAAGATAAATGCCAGGCCATAGCTAACAGGCTGCATAAAGTCTTTGGATAAAATATTTTATGAGAGAGAACAAATATTAAGTTTTATGCTAAGCATTATCATTTTCATAGATATTAAAGAAAACAGGGACAAAAAATAAATACATGCATGGCATAAGCATGCAATGCTACCAACCATGATCAATCATGTAACGAGCCATAGCATAACAGCACAACATGTAAAATTGTAATCTTGTATTAGCTAAGTAACTACTTCCTCTGTCCCATATTATAAAGTAATATAAGAGTTTTTCTTGTCTTATAATATAAGTCAACATGTAATGATTTATCATTTTTGTTCCTCATTTATTGTATTATTAGTATAGTAACTTGTACTATATTTACTTAAAGGAGTAGAATTAGTAGGGGTAAAATTGAAAATTTTGGTTTTGTTTTAGAAGTTTAAAGATGTAATAAATATTCCCTAATATGCGTGAAACTCCTCCCATTACCTTATAATATGAGATAAAGGGAGTAGTAGTCTTCTCTTAAGACTTGATAAAGTATGACCATTCACCAAAAACAAAAAAAAAAAAACACACACACACACACACACAACTAGAAAAGTTGAACCTGTTAAGAGAAACTGGGTGTGACCCTGGAAATTGTGTGTGTCCTCTAACCTGCATGTGAAGAACTTAGTAAAATAGCAAAAACAACCACAGGAGGTACATGAAGCAGGGAAATTATAAAAAATATATATATAAAAATAAAACACACACACACATAAGGAATAAAATATATAGAACGCTGGCAACAACCTTCAAAACAATCCATCTTAAACTGTCGCTCAGACTAACACAATGTTACCAAATAGAACAAATAGGATTAAATAAGACAAGGCATCTGACCAATTTCAAGAACATAAAGAATTCATAAAGGCACATCTCAAAAATTGCCATCCCAGCATGAAGAATGAAAATTTGCAGAATCAGTAGGCATCTTGAAAATTGTAATGAGCTTTTCAGCCAGTAAAATTAAACCAGTTATTCATATGAAATTATTCCCACTGACTCTTCAATCAGCTATACGCAAGTCCTTAGCAAAATATGTCAGAATAAGTAACTATAAGTGACTTGAATGCTTAAAACAAATATGAGTATATATTAAAGGTCCATAAGTAACCAGGAATGACAGCATCCTCAAGAACATTTGCTAACAAAAGGAAAACCAATGCCTCTAAACATAAGATGCCTATAGTGTAGAATAAAAAACACAACGGGCCTGAAATATGACAGAGAAACCATTTAAAAGCCGTACCCCGGCACCCAATTTAAGTGATTGATAACAGAACTGCCGGAATGAATCTTGCTGATCATTAGGTATCTCAGCCCCCAAGATATCATCGTTTGTCATCAACACATCTGTCTCATAGTTATCCTGAGAGCGATGGAAAGATTACAGGATTTAAAACATAAGACATGGTGGGATTCAGTGTGTTTTTAATATCAGAATTACAGTAATGCAAGTATAAAACTAAATAACAAGCTTCAGAAATGATCCAGGGTTCCATAAGATAAACAGACCCAAATGTAAAACAAAGGAGTTCACATTCAAATTCTCATTGACAGTCATAAGAGCACATAATTTGCTTTTTAGCCCACGGCTTCCACAGATTTTCAGTTCACCACTCAATACTCGTACCTAAGAAATAATAAAGCTTGTGCTTAGTAGAAGTGAGAGGAAAGTCGGAAAATAGCAAATTAGACTTATACGATGTGATCCAAATAATTGTCATTATCCACTGACTGATTTTCCACCATCCCATTTATAATCCAACAAAGCGCATTATATGTCAAAGTTCGAAAGGAACAACTTTTAAAGAAACAACAAGATGATCATTCTAGACCTACTGATACTCCTAAGTCTAATTTCAACAAATCATTCATATAGTCAAAGTTTAAAAAATATCAAAAGTCATTGTTTATGTCATCCATACATCCAAAGGAGGGCCTGGTATTCCTCCCTCATCATCATCTGGCACTGCTTCACCATTAAGATCAAATTCAGAAGATCTCTTCCACTCTGGAGTAGGAGGACAAACCACCATGTCCGGTCTTTTTTCATGATAAAATGTGTATAATGCATCAATATAATCAGGTTTGTAGATTCCAGGAGGGCGTGCGTCAGAAAATATTTTGATTGCCTACAGAATGGGTGAATCAACAAAACAATTACTGAACATCTTCAAGCAGCGTCTTAGGGAAAGAATATGATCATAAGGTAACTTCACAACTGACCTGTGTGACGGACATTGACATGGCACGCATAAGATAATGGATGATCATGTATCCTGTACGATTATGTCCATGGGTACAATGGACAAGTATATATTTCTTTGAGTGTTTTTGACGTGATAGAAATTGTGTAACCTGTAATGTGAATAGTCACATGATTAAAGACTTTTGAACAAGCCTCTGTTGCTCTAACAAGTGCGAAGAAAGTAAGCATTTCTTTGTTTCAACGAGTTATGATTTTGTAATTTTCTTTCAAAATTTTACATAAACAGACATAGTGCTAAGGAACAAATGATTACATGTGTCATCAAAATATATAACGAAATTAATAGATACTTAACTGTTTGATACAAAGATAATAAACCAAGTAATTAAAGTTAGAATGGTAGTTAAAAACATAAAAAAGACATCCAGGTGGTATCCTGAAGAATTTCATTATGAAAATTCGTATTTCACTTCAAAATAGAAGCTGCAATATCTATATAGAGGGAGTCAGCTACAAAATATCAGTCGATCAATCCTCAGCATAAAAGGAAATGAACGTACTACACAAAGGCTTACAAAACAGGAATAAAAAAAGAAACAAAACATTTGACTTCAACCAACAATATACAGCCATGACTCTGCCTTTGAATCACGTCCCAGCAGCAAATATCCCATATGATTCTTCCCAAGAATCATCGGATTCCAACATTCCCCGTTAAGCTGGGCACATCTTGGAGCTAGTGTAGCCAATTGTCTTAATCCACGCATTTCTATGATGATTCCTGACCCTTCGTCTTCTTCCCCTCACTTTGTAACAGGAGTCTTGATTTTGGGGATCCTCTCTTCAACTTTTTGGGAGGTAGAGACCATGGATTTTGCTAACCATCAACATATGGTTTTCTCACACTAACCACCAATAATATAGTTTTCTAACTGTTTCCCTTTCATTAGCAGCAGCAACTATTCTTCACTGTTTTTAAACTTTGATTTTGATCTAATGCCATAATGCCCTGAATTTTTATCAACCATACTGGCAGACTATCAGGGAGGCTGAGTTGACTAGTTCTGGGCAAACAGCTAAAAAGGACAGCACCTTACACGCTCATGTGCTAACGCATGAGATGGGTTGCGATTGGGTGTGGTGATGTGTGAAAGCACATGGAGGGGCAACTGGCCGCCAAATTATAGGATTTGACCTAGTATGATCTTTCCAGGATAGTGATGGGGCATGTGGTGTCTCTCATTATAGCAAAATGGTGATTCCAAAATTTGGATGTTTCTATAGACAAGAAGATGAAGAGCTTCAAAACAATGTGTTTCTGCGCCTCTTGTTGGCCATACTTGCCATTCAAAATAGGTCAAGCCTCATGGGGCTCTAATACCATGAAAATCTTCATTCTTTTTTTTTTTCAAGATAATGAAATCTTTTATTTTACTTCAAAACAAATGCTGCAATACAGAGAAGTTGGCCATAGAATATCAGCCAATCAATCCTCAACATAAAAGAAAATAAACATCCAACAAAATTAATTTTCCTGAAGGTCCATTGTTGACTAGAAAATCAACTTTAGTTTCTAATTAGCTTCTTGTTTGAATTAACGTAGGAAAAACTTCATACAAAAAACCTTCGTATTAGAAAAATTCAAATTCAAACACCAGATAGGAAATTTTTTAGAGTATGAGAAATCCCCACTTCTAGAGCATGTCAGGAAGGTAACAGCTTTGTTTAACTCATGCAAAGAAATAAATCCTTGTTTATCACAGAAAGAGAAAACGAATGCCACATCCTTCAGAATAACTCAGGAAGATTAGAAGAAAATGGTTGAGAAAGAAGCAAACCTCATGGACGAATTGATTCACAGAAAAATTATCAGGTACAGAACCACGCCCCTTGCATTGTATCTAAACCACAAAATTGATCTCAGTATATAAGGAAAAGAAATTGGAGCTATAGAATGACAAATTTAAAAAACCTTGAGTTGGTAAGCAGAATTTGCCAACTACAGACCTTTACATGCTCGATACCCTCTTTCTTTAGATCTAACACTGGATAGTACCGAGAGGTATTTGTCAAGTCAATCACCATACCAAGCTGTAGGCCAAAATAATAAAATATGAAAAGGATGATCAAACAAGAAAATCCTTTACTGAAGGATAGAATTTTGCACAGATTGTGTGAACAACTCCATCAAGGGATGGTTTTTTTTTTTTTAACCCTGTCTTTGCTATGAATAAAGGAATTGGATTCATCTGAACTAAATTACCCCTATGTCTGAAAAATTCCAATGATACCCTCAAAAGAAAGTTACTCTCAGAAGACAATGAAGAAGATAAACCTAAGAACGATGCCATTCAAACAAGGCACTTGCCAAAAATAAACTACATGTGTGAGCTATTGGATGGCTGACTGTACATCAAAAGTACGGCCTGCACAGGCAGTGGTATAGTCTGTGCAGATGCACGTTATCCAAGTAGCACTACTGATCAAACATTTTTTGAATAAATCCTACTTACTTTTCGCCCTAAAACTCTTTGTTGGTGTATCACTTGTTTAAATGAGTATCTTTTACCAGGAGCCACACAGTCATTGAACGATTCACCAAGTGGAACCTTAGAAGGTATCATGCAAAAAATTTCCTGACCAAATGAAGGGCAATCCAACCACCCTGCGTGTAAAGAAAAGAATGGTAATAAAAGATTTCACTTGAAAGTTTAAAATTTATAATCAGTCACATAAAACAAATGCTAACAATATCCTATACCACTAAAGCACAGCAGTGAGAGCAGCTATCCATTTACATATTAACAATCTGGAAATCCTTCCATATAGTGCATTGACTTTTCGGGCAAGTTTTATAATCCCCTAAATCTTTCCATGAGATACAAATACTTTTAACTTTCTTCAAACTCATAAAATGCACAGAACTGTAGATTGATAACTAAGTCATATCTTAGCCAACCCCCGTCCCAAAAAAACCAAAAAAAAAAAAAAAGGCTATGAATCCTCTCTGGGTAGTTCAAGATAATAATGAAACTATCTTAGGGGATAGAAGACCAACAGGATGCTTCTATATATTATAATTCTTTGATGAACAGTTTTGAGACAAAACATTAGGATTTGGTCCAAATATCCATGTTTCACCAGGCAATACATAATTTTTTTTTTATGATCTGCAATACATAATAATTTGTTTACATGTTATTTGATCCATTGTCAATACATGATTGAATCACTTTAATGTGTAAATGGTAGAAGTAAATTTGAGTCATAATGAGTTACAAGATTCAGATGCGAAGGCTAAGAAATTAAATGGAGTCAAAGGTAAAAACGCCAAAGACTCCAACATTACAATAACAGTAACTCTAAATGATCAGAAGCAGAAATGCAAATCTTAAAACTTAAAAAAACAATTCCACTTATTTCTGACAGTAATGACCAGTAATTTTGTTCAACAAGCGCCCTCTAACAGCATTGATCCATGTTTATATTCCTCTATATCAATTAAAATGAAGGATGATAATCAGAAATGGTGTCTGTATTAAATTAAACTTATTGTATTATGAGTTACAAGGATTGGTATCTGAGAAGGCATATACCAAAACCAGCCCGGACATTTCAACATAATAGATAGGATCAAATAAATAAAAATAACATTCTGCTAAAAGCTCAAAAGTCATGACTAAACTAACCCATTTGGGAACTCAAGAATCAAGAAAATATAATTATTTAATCAGGAATACCAATTTGGCCCTCATTCACACACAGGGAAAAAAAAAAAAAGAATCAAATTGGTAGTTACCACTAGCTTGGTAGCAAGTTAACTATGGTAAAAAATCTTACCTGGAGGAAGCCTATTTCTATCATATGATTTAAGGGCCTTTGTTTGAAATAGCTGATCATAACCAGGTGATGGTGATACATGCACAGATCTGTCATCTGAACGTTCTCTTTTCAATCGTCTTTTTCTTTCTTCACGCTCCTAAAAAAATTGAAGGAATTCACCAATTACGCACCAATAGAAACACGTGTAAAGGGTAAAGGGGGTGAAAACCTACAGGTAAACAAAGAAAAAACATTTTGCATACTTATGTTGACCAAAGAATAAGTGGATTGTGCAGCCTTTAATACGATTGGATGGCCAAAAAGAAATCTCATCAGGGACTACGGTAAGTTTTGGTTAACAGCTAATATAGCCAAGATCCAATCATTCAAATTGTGGTAATAAATTATGCTTCCGCTGTTTAATAAAGGAACTACTGACTTTGCCAATACACTGTAGGCGTCAATGGAGAGAGAGTGGCAAGAGGAAAATGGGTGCAAAGACTTCTGCCATGCAGAACTAGGATAAGGAGCCACAAACTCAGAGAGCATCCAACTGTGTTAAATGTAATTCAATAGCTGTATCTAAGCATCTCAAGAAGTGACAACTCATAATTATTTTGAATCACATCTTACGTATCATTTTTCTCTTATATGAAAACACAGTTGAATGAAGTACTTGAACGCAATTTCTATCATCCACTCTGACAAATTACAAGACAGCATCATGCTGCAGGTTTAATAAGTTTATGCCCTTAATTCCCCAGCAAATATCAATGGACTTATATAAATACATTTATGTTCAGAAACAAGTGTATCTTAGGGGCAGTTATTGACTCCGCTGTAGCATATGACAGTTCTTGGGTAGTTTCTTATCATGGAAAGAAATAGAGTTAGTTCCTTCCAATTTTCCAACAAATTTTAAAACAAATTACATAACTATTTTGATATTTTTCCGAGCGAGGGAGTGACAGCTGCCAGATTTACAATATTATGAACTGCATGTAAAATAAAAAAGAATATCAACTTGGCAAGAAAAGATATTTTCGTTCTTATATTCATCATTAAAGCACAGAAATAATCTATCAAAACGCAGTTCTCAAACCAAACCAATGAAAATCCCTTACAAAAATATCTTTTATCCACTGCCATCACAATATTCCAGGAAACGAAGCATCTTCGTGAACTTAGATAGCCATGACAAGTCAAAAGTGAAAGAAGAAGAGAAGGGTACCCGGCGTGCTATATCAACTGCAGTTTCTACATGTTCTTCTTGAGCAGTGAAGTCTTCTACATGCCCTTCAAATGCGTCCTCATCTTCCTCTGGAACGGGTGAGGCATTCAAGTCCATAGCAACTATCATTAAGCATTAAGCAACATTCGCCACAGGAGAATATTTATAGCCCACAATTAGCTTAGTTTGTCCGTAAATACAATCCTTCAGTCTGCATCGTTTAAATAGTAATCCAATGAAGCCCACACGTACAGCGAAAGAAAAAGAGACCATAAATTCTACCAGCTTATTATGCAAACAACGTGGAGACAAAGTAGGCACAGTTCCTATTTTCTTCAACTATAATAAGCGAAAACAAATGAACAAAACCAAGTAGAAAAATTAATTTTTTCGAAGAACAAACCAAGATGAACAAATTGCTTTTCCCACCCCAATCAAGCAAGCACCAAATTCAAGAAAGTTCCACATCGCATCCCAACTGTAGGAGAAAACACTAGCACAATCAATGCATAATAGTAAGCCCTCTGGATGGGAGAGTTATCCAAGAATCCAGTGAAAGCCTGAAATTAGCGAATTGAACACTGGACAAGCAACCAGGAGAAGGGGAAAAGCTCTAAAGAGGAGCTAACCTCAGCAGGCAAACGAAATCGATGGCCAATTCTGGCGTGAAATCACGATCCTCCTTGCTACAGAGACTCAGTAAATCCCTCAAATGAGACCAGAAATTGGAAATTTCTCGATCACAATGAGTGACAAGAACTCGCCCTCCTTGCTACTACAAAAGAAAAGAAATAGCGAAAAAGAACCCTACAATTGAGGAAAGAAGAGCTTGTTCTTGCTCACGTCAGTGTGGAAACCCTAGAGAGAAAGGAGGGGGTTGCTTGTTGGATTAGTGAAAGAGAGGTAAAGGTTGTATGTATGTATGTTTTGTCATATTTAATGAGAATCCATCGAAGTCCAAAGATATGGTACGAGGATGAGAGAGAGAAAGCAAAGCAGGAAGAAGAAATTGCGATTCCGAGTCCTAGTCATTGAATGGCGAAATCCAAAACCAATTATTAATTATTAATTAATTAATTAATTTTTAAAACAAATTAGCAAGTATCCGTATCCAATCACCACTGTTTCCTACTCTGGCCCTGCCAACAAGGTTTTTAAATTATGTTTGACGGTAAATAGGAGGGTCTATTAGAAGAGAGTAGGGGTGAACATGGGTTGAGTTGGACCAGGTTTGACCCCTGCCTGATGTCAGGCCTGATATTCATCGGGTTAATATTGGGCCAGTTCTGGGCCAAGTACCGAGCTAGCCCGATATTATTATATATTTTTTTTAAAAAATTAAAAAATAAAAAATAATTATTTAATAATAAAAAATATATTTATTTATACTTAAAAATAGATTTTCTTAAAACATAATCTTAAAAAAAAAATTTCAAAATTTATGAATATTTAACCATTATACATTATTTTTACATAAATATTAAGATAAAAAACTAATTCAAAATTTAAAAAATATTTGAAACATTAAAATCTTAAAATGTTTTTATAATATTTACATAGTAAATGTATTATATTAGATACATGAAGAATAAAAATCCTACAAAATCAATTAAGATATATAAAATAATTGAAAGAAATTAAAAAAATTATATATATATATATATAGTTCGGGCCGGGCTGAGGTTAGGGTGTCTGACCCTAACCCCAGCCCGGACCGAAAGTTGGTCCGGCCCGATTGGCCCGAAAGTGGTCGGGTCGGACCGGGCCAATCGGGCTCGGACCAACTTGTTCACCCCTAGAAGAGAGTATCAATAATATTTCTGTTGAATAAAAGAAATTTGATTCCCTTCCAGTAAAATTAAGTGACTGAAAAAATTATTTTAAGAGAGCTATCCATTAAGGCTTAGAGATGCTTGAATTTAACATAATAATCTGAATACCAGATAATTATCTATAGAGAGAAAAAGGGGTGGTAAGAGAAAAATTGTATAAAAATAGAATACTGAATCCTGTAACACATTAATTTATGAAAGTATTTTACTAATTTATAGATAAGATGACTGATGACCTAAGTTACATGTCAATTGAAACTAATTTTATTTGTTAGAACAGGGTATTGAAAGAAGCACCTCATTAATAAATTTGTTGGCAGACTATATTAACCTCATTTGTTTTTATCAATTAATAAAGTTTTATATTATTTTAATTTTATGCATTTTTTCTTTTGGAAAGACTAGTTCCATCAATTTTCTTTTGGCGAAAAAGATCCATGAATTTTTTATTGATGAAAGTAATCTCTTAAAACAATTTCCTTGAGGTATTGTTTTTTTTTGCTTCAGGTACTTTTCCTCATTCTCAATGTCATTATATACATTAACTAGACTAATAATTAGTTGGATATATTCTAAACTTATATTAACATATGATTTGAGAGAAAAATACTATACGTTTTAAAGTCAGACACACACACAAATGGAAGACAAAACTAATTTGTTTAACCGAATTTTCTTGTTACAATAATATTTATTTGCTAAAATAATTCTGGTAAACTAACAACTTTTCATTGAAATAAATTCGGATTTTTTTTATATACACTAATCATGTTCCGTATGCAATTAAAATTTTATAATCAAATGAAGCAACTTCTAGATGCCCAGAAAGAAAAATTGAAGCAACATCTGGCTAATTACATCTGGAATTTCGATAGATACCGATTGAGTAATAATAAAACACATCTGTCGATAAAATATATTATGTTATCAGCATTCGAGAAACTACCATATTACTTGCATTTGCAATTTTGTAATTTAAATGATAATATTTATAGCAAAATCTGACAAAATTTATTATGATTAATTAATTTTTACAGATATTACCAAATAAAATTGAACCAAGTGGACTTATCTTCCAGAGTTGAGTGTATGGTTATGCTTCTATTTTGAATTGTAATGCAAATGTGCAAGATAGTTTGACAACTATCAATGAAAAAAAATATATGAAATATTTTCATCAAGGATGAGTTGTTTCATAATTAAGGAATTAACCTTTACAAAAATTTATTTTATGTATTAAAATAACAAAGGTTGATCACATGCAAATTGAATAGATTGAATGTAGACTAAATCTGGATAGTCCTTACCTTTTTCTTTTTTTGGAGAAAGGGGCAATATACACTATTAATGATCAAAGAATATAGTCCTTACTTTTGTTTCACTTAAGACTCAATTAAAGATCCTCCCAACGAAGAAAATCCAAATCAGGGACCATGCGAGCGTAAATGGCAGGGATCACCCGCCCAAATATAAATCTCACAGATGCTAGACATCCAGCATGCTTGGATTTCATATTAAAATAAACCACTTTGTAATCAGAATAAGAATCTCGGCAAAACACCATGTGAATTGAAAAGATTCACCCATCACAAAGAATATACTCTTATAGATCCAAACAGTAAAGTGCATAAACTACTTGATGGTGTCCAAAGGTGCTCATCCCTATGATATTTGTCATGTCTTTATTTGGATTAGCCTGGACTTCATTAAAGACCTCAGCTCGAGAAAGATAAACACAGGATACCGGGTGCTTACGTGAACAAAAAAGAGCGTAAACCACTATCAGTCTATTTGACAATGAAGATTACACTTGGAGTAAGCCAGTCACAAATAAGCAGATAAATAGTTATTCCATATGGGAGCAATATATAGGAAGATATGAAGTAGAATGATAGTACTAGCAAAACAAGCCATCACATTAATACCATAAAATCATATTATTAAGTTCCTTGAAACTCAAACAATCTGTACAGTGTTCATATATGTATCAGTCTAATAATTAGGGAAGAAATTCATCACTTTAACAAAAACGACAGTATAGAACAAAACCAAAAAGAGGGAAAAAAGAAAAAAGAAGCCGATGAATTAAATCATCCTTGAGTAAACAAAAATTCTAAGCCGAAGGAACAAAATGATTCTCGTGATTCTCGCTTTATTCCCCTCCCCCCTCTGGTCTTCTACTGGAACTTGGCAGATGGAGAACGATATCAGACACAATTCACATGTTATCTCCCTGGTGTCCCTTTGAATCCCAAAACTTGTTTTCGACAAAGACAGCTATGATGCTGGATGGCATTCCCAATATGAGTAATCAACATAAAGCCAGCTTCCACTGTTCCATTATGACTTGAGTCAGCACCATCTTCACCAGCATCATATATCAGAAGCAGGATGATAGAAAGAAATATATTACGCACAATGTTATCAAGAGGCAAAAATTAAATAATGTCGTAAAAGAAAGAAAATCTTAGATTTTCCATTCAATCCTTCTGAATCCAAAATCACATAAAACCATCTTGAATCTGCATTATTGCATGTTATGATGAAGATATAGGGGTTGGCCAAACAAAAAGGTCATGCAATTTAGTTTCTAAAGAAAAATTAAATAGTATTTCCTGGAAAGGGGGACCAGAAACAAACCAGTCATAAAACAGAGCTTCGTTCTGATTTCATCCCTTCCAGAGGTAGTAAAATAATATTATACAAATTTTTTAGGAGCAAATAGTCAAATACTATATGACTGAAACAAAAACAAACTTTCAATAGTAAACTGATACAAAAAGATTTTTAGAGCCAGTTGATATTGGGGTCATATTTAGAGAGAACCCAAATGGTGTTTTACTACTCTTGACAGATAAAATCTGCAGTAATTAGATTGGCAGCAGGTAAACTCACATTAAGAGAAGTTGCGATTTGCACCAACCTCCGCCCTCAACTTGTCATTTGTTGAAATGCCTTCTGCAGGATCTTCATTTTTCAAACTTCCATCTGCATCTCTGGAAAATTCACCCTCCCTGGAAATCATAGAAGTAAGATTCTCATACTTCTCTTTCAAGCCAGAAGAATCAATGGCCTCAGCAAGGCTCTTCTTAATTTGTTGCTCCAAAGCAGCAATTCTATTTTTTGCATCAGGCGAGTTTCCTGCCTTGGCAACCTCTATTTTCAATTGCTCTATCTTGCTCTTAAGGTCTGATGAGCTTAGGGCAATTTCAATTCCCTTATTGATATCATTGTTCAGTTCTTCTATCTCTGACTCAAACTCTGACACTGAGGAGGCATCAATGCTGCGACATGTCTTTGCCTTAACAACGTCAACTTCTAATCCCTTTGACCTCAGAGCATCAGCTAGCTGCAGCTCTACGTCTTTCTTAAATTCTATGATTTTCTTCTTCAACTCAACATCCAAATTACTTGGTGAGGGTACACCAGAACCTTCAACTTCAGCCTTGAGTGACTCATATTTTTCCTTTATACTAGGGTTATTAATTACATCTTCCAATTTTGCCTTGAATTCTTCCTTCAACATGGCAGCCTTCTTATTCCTATCAGACAAAAACTTCGCTTTAGAAAATTCTTTCAACGTGTCAAGCATTTGCTGCAGCTTCCCATAATTGGGAGCTTCTGACAGACCCTGGTTAAACTCCTCTTTCAGCTTTTCAATCTTATCCTTCAGCCCTGGATGAATAAGTTGGTCCTCTGAATTTGCTTTTGAAACTTCCTCCCGTAGCTTCTCCAACCTGTCTGTCAAGCCCATGGCTTCCACTGCCTCAGAGTACTCTCGATCAACCTCCTTCTTCAGTTTCTGGATTGTCTCATCCAGATCTAATTCTGCAAGCTTAGTGGAGGATTGCTGGGCTATCAAAATTTGCTGCTTCAGTTTCTCAACCTCGCCCTCTAATTCAGCATCTGGAATCTTCTTAGCAATGGGTAGCTCCTTCTTCTTCATGTTGATTTTCAGCTGAGGATCAATAGGAATTCCTTCCTGGAATCCACCAACACCGATTTTTCGGAACTTAAGCATGCGATGCTTTAGTAGGTCCTCGGTTTTCATCTGAGTGAGTTCCTATACAATTGCACAAGCCAAAGACTTATAATTAGCTTATGGTTCTGACTATTTGATTTCAGTAAAAATTTGCCGGCAGTATAACTTACATCCATGGCTTCATTGATTGCAACTTTTATCTGCTGTGACACCCAAGATGGATCTGCATGTGCACCACCAAGTGGTTCCTATTACCAAAAACAAACGAATGAAATTCCAATTAGAGGACAAAGAATGATCTTATGCCCTCATAAAATTATATAAAATGAGAAAATTATTGTAGGAGGCAGTGGGTTTGACAAAGCCCAACAACAACTGATTATGAGGGTGAAAAATGTTGTGAGGTTCAAATTCATGAGTTGGGAAAATAACATTATGTTTTAGAAACTGCTTCTGCGATGAAACAGAAGCAACACCCATTTCATACCACTTAGGCCATGCTTGGTAGAAAGGAACAAGATAAAAGGGAAAGGAAAAAAGTGTAAGAAGGTAAAATATGAAATGAACCTTGTGTTCCTATTTTAAAATAAGTAATAGAAAAAGACAAATACTAACAAGTAATGATAATAAGAATATAACAGACATTGAATAACATTTTTTTCTCTCCCTCACCCATCCTCTCTCTGTCTGGTAACAAATGAGATGTTCCGATGTAAGTTATATTGATAAAGTAATACACATTAATAATAGGGATCTGAAGACTAAATAAAAGAAATTTAAGATTAAAAGATATAATTGATAAGATTGTTACCGGGACAACACCATCTGCAATTTGCAATTTACACAACTCAGAGGCTGTAATCCTTAGCTTTTCAGCAGCCTACAAAGTAAAAAAAAAATGTATTGGTATATATTTTGGATATTTTGGCATACGAAGGTAGGGTTAATTGCAAGGAGTTGTGTAAACCTTTGGAGAAGCTTTGGCACTCTTCCACAAAATTGCTGCACATGCCTCCGGACTAGAACACAACAAAAATGGAAACCAAAACAGCAGAACAGATCACAAATCAGGACGTAAACTTAGTACAATTGTTAAGGTGATTAACATGAACAAGGTACAATTGTTAAGGTGATTAACATGAACTAAAGACTCAACCATATAACCACAAGGATGTCAAAGAAACTTAGAGGCATACATACATACATATAACACACACAGACAGTGACATTTGAACGTGGTGGAAAATTTGCTAATTGGACACCCAGCAATAGCTAACTATCATATTCAATTTTTTTTTTTAAAAAATATTGGATTGAAGTTTCATGATAATCATGCTTTTTAAGTTGTATTCAATTTGGAGAGATGAATATTTCATCAGTTTAATTAACGTGGTCTATCCAAATCCTCTTCAATGAAAAGAAATGCGGCATCTTACATAAAGTTGTTTTATAGGAGGAGAGTAAATCTAGCTACCTAGCAAGTTCCGCAACAAGGGTAATCCATCGATGGACATTTTGGGGTAGATATATATGAGTATGATAAATTTGAATTTTCTTTTACTCTGGCAAGGGGCAGGTTCACAATTGTCAATGCCTAGGAACAAGATCAAGCATGGACATAGCATGTTTCATACCCTCCTGGTTGGCAATTAACATCAGAAATAGATGGTAACTATCCTGTAGCATTATTTTATTTAATATGAGGAAGACTATTTTTGGGGTTGTAAGATATGGAGGAATCAGCTATCAAATGCTTGAAACTTATTATCCAAAGGAGATTCCACTCTTTTGTGTACAACATAATCTATATTTAGAAAATCCCATAACTTATTTATTGGGGACAATCACAAAAAGATAAATGAAAAAATGCAGTGGCTTAACTTATGTTCATTCACCAATCATTAATCCAATCAATCAAACCTTTACAAGCTCCTGTTTGTTTAACTAAAAAAGCCAGCTCATTAGTAAGGCTAAACTTGTTTATTTTGCAATAATAAGTTCAAGACAGGTAATGTATTCTCCACTCTGCATGCCCTGGATCCCCAATTGAATTAAAATTGACATTTAATCTAGCTGTGTTCTCTGTTTTATACCATCAGCTGTGTCTCTCTAGAGATTACTTGATGTAGACAGGCAGAAATATATTGTCCTGCAGTTTTTTACGTAGGAGAGAAAAAATACATCTTAATATGTTTAGTGGCCAATTACAGCTCTTCTATTGGAAATCTCAATGTATTTGGTGGCCAATAATAGTTTTTCTGTTGGAAACCAAACACGTTAAAATGGATTTTCTCTCTCATTTTCCCTTTTTCAGCTAGATTTTCTTTCTCCTTTTCCCTTTTTCAGCTACCAAATACATTGAGATTTCCAATAAAAGAACTAAAATTGGCTATCAAACATATTAAACTTATTTATTTTGCAATACTCCATTTGAAAGAAATAAGTTCAAGACATGTAATGTATTCTCCGCTCTACATGCTCCGGATCCCCAATTGTATTAAAATCGATATTTAATCTAGCCGTGCTCTCTGTTTATGCCATCAGCTACGTCTCTCCAGAGATTACTTGATGTAGACAGGCAGAGATATATTGTGCTGCAGTTTTCTATATAGAAGGAGAAGATAAGGACTGTAAAATTGCGTCACTGAAGACACAGCAATCCAGATACTGCTATCAACAATCAGACGAGACTTCTATGAACTTAGCCAAAGACCCAGTTATGTCAAATCTAATAATCGTTTACATATTTGATAAACGAAAGAACAGCATCCTCCCCACAAAAGTCAAAGAACAACCATTTTTTTCAAAAAGAGATGCATTCACTGGAAAGACAAATTAACAGAAATTCACCAGAAAGCACATAATAAGCATATTAATACTATATTATTGGAAGAAAGCATACAGTTATAAACTGGACATCACACATTATCAGGTCCAACACAGTTCCAAAGATCCTGAATAATCTGAATAGAATAGAATTGCAACCATAAACCACAGATAATTTGCAAATTATAGGTTAATTTATGACATTCATCTAATATGCAGCAGAAAAGAAGAGGTCCATGATGTTTTGTTAAAAAAAAAAAATGTTGCCGTATTATAAAATTTGCAAAGAGTGGGTCAAAAATTTAAATCACCTGGCCACATAGAAAACTGCATTTTCAAGCATAAGTAATTTATTAGCACATCCAATGGCAAGTGCACCACCAGAACCTCCCTCTCCAATAACTATGGACACAATCGGTACCTTCAGACCAAACATGCTCCTCAAGTTGTGAGCAATGGCCTCACCCTGCATGCATGAAAATCAATCAAACTGATTAACATACTAATAAAAGGAGGCCAAAGTGGATTCATAGAGCATAATTAGCTCCATACTTGGCCTAGTTCCTCAGATTTAAGGTCAGCATATGCCCCAGGTGTATCAATGAAAGTGATGATGGGGAACCCATGATGATCTGCATAATACATCATGCGAAGAGCCTTCCTGTAACTGTTCAGGTTGAAAATTTATAATCAGTATCAAATGTAAAGAAAACCGATAGTCTCTAGACTTAGTCAAACAAATTGAGAAGAGTTATCATCCCATCTTAAATCTAGCTGGTTTCTCACATGTAAAAAGGGGTTTACAGTGCCAACATACCCATGAGGAGTTGGCATCCCAAAGTTACGCTGTATGTTTTCTTTAGTATTTCGACCCTTCTGGTGACCCATGAACATGTATCTTCTACCATCTATGGTCCCTATACCAGTAACAATAGCTGGGTCATCATAACCTGCCCGATCACCATGAAGTTCCACAAACTGCAACAGGCGAAAGCATGAGACTTCTGCTAGCATAAGTGGTTCAGCGACAATTAACAACGGATTATATGGCGTAATTAAAAAATAATAATGTGTAGTCGACCTTTTCAGTTATGTTAAAGACGTGATCAAGGAAAGTAGGCCTGTTAGGATGCCGTGCAATGCTGACACGCTGTATAGGACTCAGATGTGTATATAAATCCTTTAAAGCCTGAAATAACAAGGGGAGCTGTGAGGAAACTGCAATAGGATGCATAACATATTCATCACTTGTTGCTGGGAAAAGAAAGCATTAACAACTTTGACTCACTTCAACAGTTAACATTGTAATTTAAAAAATGGCACAACTTGCTAAGAAACTGGAGTATAAGATTTGCAATAAGGGAATTGCCAAATGAATAATAATTATGCACTCATGCATAAAAGGTGGGATTTGAGTGGGAGCATGTGCAGATATTCAATCAGTTTTTATGAGGACTCTAAGCACATTAAAGCAATCAATTTCTTGTCAGAATAACAATTATGATTTAACCTGATGATACTTGTTCTCTAATGAGATAATCTGATCACTGAAGTCCAGACCAGTTTCAGAGGCCATCTTCCGCACCTACGGAAAAAAATAAGTACAAATCTTGATTAAGGCAGACTCCGAGAACTAATTCTGATTTAAATGGACAAACCACACCAGTATATAGGAAATTACATCAATAATTTTCTTCTCCAGATCGACTAGCGGTTTTTCAAAATCCAAAGTGACTGGCTTTGGTTTCTCTTTCAGCTGCTTGAAATACGAGAGATGACTTAGCACTCCACCTTTGACACTGGGGTCAGGGTCATCAGGCCAGGGATATTCATGCTTCTTCACCTTCCTAAGCTTGGCGGCAACTGTAAAATCCCTTCTTTTCAAACCTAATCGGGCCCTTCCTAAGGTTCTCAAAGGGACACCACTAACACCATTAGTGGAACTTCGGAGAAGATCCGAAGCTGAAGTTCCAGCTAATGCTACTGCACAGTGAAATGCAGAAGCCATTCCGGATCCACTAGCAACTTGCGGTGATTCCTCACCAGGATTCTTCAATAAGATCCCCCAAATCTCAACTTCTGAAATCCGTAAACTGTGCAATTAGAACCCAAGAAGAAACCCAGAAATATCACCATATAGATGAATACTTTGCAAAGTGTAAACAAAGCGAACAAAACCCAGAGCTGTATCAGAACACTGGTAATAAATCCATCAACTGAACTAAGCTTAATTTGACATTTGTTCTTTTCTTTAAAAAAAAAAAAGTTACCTGAAAAGGAGCGAGAAGTCGAGAGAAAAGGGAGAATCCAAAAAATGGTAGCGAATGAGGGAAAGCAAAAGGAGGATTCTTAACGAATGAGAGAGACAGGAAGGATCATCGTGGAGATCGTCAATGAATGTTGGTAGCTGCCGCTTGGGGTATTGTTCGAAGAAAAAGAGAGGAGGGCGATACTAACAAGGAGATCGTCAATTAATCGATTCGACTTATAAATGAGCCACCTTTTTTCGGTATGACCGTTAAGCGGCCAACTTTCTTCTCCTTTTAACACCAAAGCTCGTCTGCATTGTGCAATGCCATCACCTCACACTAGTCGCCTTGCGGGCTCTCCTTCTACCAGTTTCGACAAAATGTTTTTTTCTTTTTTTTCCCCTAAATAAAATTTATTTGCAAGATTTATAAATCTATCTATATTTTTATATATTTTATATCTCTAAATCTACCTTTATAGCCTATCACCTGAATCCTTATATCTATCTTTGCATTTTATAAATTATTTGAACTTGTACTAATTTATTTTTTATTTTATATTGATCGTCACTTCAAAATTCAAGATGAGTCACTAAGAAAGTTTATGTTATAAAAATAGATATAATTTCAGTCCAGGAAAAAATAGACATAATATAATATTGCAGTTTGAGATTATTATGAGTTGTTTTAAGCAGGCTCCGAGCAATGGAGATAATAACCAGGAAAAGAGGTGAGAATGTAATTTTGTGCAGTGAATTAAAAAGCGGACCGGATTGGCCGATGTGATCGGTTCGATCGGGAACTGATCTCTAGCCCAATCCAGTAATAGATGCTGACCGGCAGTTTTCAGAATCGGTAAAAAACCAGTTAAACTGATAAAAAATTGATATAAAACCGAGTCAAATCGGTCCTGCCTCTTTTTGTTTTAAATATTTTTTTAAAAATAAAATAACATTATTTTTAGTATTAAATAACATTATTTTTTGTATAAATTTTTTTCTTTCTATATTAAAATATGTTATGAGTATTATTATGATACATAATTATTAATAATGATAAATTTACTTAATAAATAATATGAAAATATAATATTAATTGACTATTTTAAATTTAAAATATAATTATAAATAAATATTAACTTGTTTATATTTTAACATTAGGTTATAAAACTTATTAATAATATCTTTAGTTTTCTATATATTATTAAATTTACTTTTTATCCTAGAATAAATGTTAATTTTATGATTATGGATAAATATTTTTTATTTACATTATTCAAAATATATTAATTTATTCACAATCCGTCTGACCTCGATCTAATTCCAGTTTGACCACTGAACCTTAAACTATTGTCTCATCTAGTTCAATAGTCGGTCCAATTATTAATACCTTAGTTTTGTGAGAGTTTAGGCACAATAAAAAAGTACTAGACTCAAAGGGAGGAGTTCAAATGATGTATCCATATCATTAATATATTATAATAAATTTCTCTATTCATAGGTCATGGTTGATATCAATAAGTCATTTTTAAGGGAACTGGAAATGGAGAACTAAAGGGAGAAGAGATTTTTTTGAAAAGGCTAGTTTTGATTCCTATGAAACTTGAATAATATATACCAAATATGTTACACAATAATTTTTCTCACATTTTTCTGTTTCATGAAACTCTTTCCATGGTTACCAAACTTAGTCATACATCATCAACCTTCCTATTCATGTGCCAAAATAATGCAGGATAAATTGTATAGATTTGTAGTTGTTGAAAAATGAAAATCCTCAAATTTGCATTCCTATTAATCAAGTGTACAATAACCTCACTATGTATCAAATATGTCATACAGAGATTTTTCTTATTCTTCCTTTTGTGAAACTCCTTTCATGTTTACTAAGGTCATAAACTTGCTATTCATATGCTCAAAGTAATGCAGGATAAATTGTATTTAATTGTATTATAGTTGTTGAAAAATGAAAATCCTCAAATTTTGAAGATCTTTAATGCGGTCTATATATACTCTATAATTGTTAACTCAAGACTCCGAGAACAACATAGCCAACTTAACCAAAAACAAAAACAGGGTGAGAGACTAGAACTCATATTAAACCTACTTTAACTATCTATAGGACGATGGACATGCGCGTCAATCCTTGACGCTGGCAAATTTTGTTTTGGGTTGGCAAATTCATAAAACCAACCCATTGACTAGTCTAGTCTATAAGAGGCTAAAGATTGGAGTCTGAAAGAATCGATCAAACTTAATGAGTAGATTTGTTTGTGAATTAGTATTGGTTGGAGAGTTGATGAGCAAATTCCTGGTGAACCATGATCCTATTTTGTGTTGTTTATTATATGCACGATTCTATTTATAAAAATATTGGAAAGAGTTTGTTAAGCCTTTCTTCATAAATCCATCTTGTGTTGGTAAAGTTTTGATATATATAATAATATAGCAAAATGGAGGTAAAAATTAAAAGAGTGACTTCTGTACTCCGAAGCTGAATCCCAATTTTCTTTTTCGGTCTACCATGTTGAATTACAATTTATAAGTCTATTTACATGTACCCAGGAAGGTTATGTCCAAATTTTGTTGACTCCTAAGGTGTTGTTCATCCTATATTTTTTTTTCGTAAAATTACATTTAATTGATACATACATGCCACGTTTTAAAATATCTATGATTTAAGTGTATGTACATATTTTATTCTGGCAAAGAAAAAAGTATATGTACGTATATTAGGAAAACTACTGAGTGCATGTTTGATGTTTGTCTTTTCATTGGTGCAGCTCAAAGCAAAGATTTGTCCAAAAGCAACGATTTGCTTTTTCTCACATAATATAAACTTGGAATTCATGTACTCTAAATCCTAGATTATATATTTGACTAAAATACCTTTATTTTATTTTATTTTCTAAACAAACACTTTTTCTATCCATTGTGTTAGAGTCAGGCTGGATTGATCAAATTTAATGAACTAATGTCAAAACTAGTTCAAAACTTTATAGAACCAGTTAAAAAAAATGATAAAAAACTGCTAAAAACAGCAAAAAAAAAAATCGACTAGCTATTGATTCAATTGGTTCAAATCGTTTTTAAATTTTTTAAAAATTTTTTAGATAAAATATCATTATTTTTAATATAAAATATAATTATTATTTGGATATTTTTATATAATAATTATTAATTATTATAAACTTACTTCATAAATAATATGATGATGTAAATATTAACTTATCCAACTTATTTTTTATTTTTATATAATATATAAAATTGAAAATATATTAATTATATAACTATTGATTTAAACATGTTTTTATTCCGATTGAATTAGTAAAGTTTGAACTAGCCTTACTTAATGTTTTAACTAGTTCGATCATTGTTTAGATTTATGAAGCATTAGTTATATTGATATTTTTTCAAAAGCATAAAATTATCCAAAAGTAATTAATCCTTTATTAAAATTGTAAAAGATATATATATGGAAAAAAAAAATCCATGTAAAAACGAGTGGCAAAATTTCTTTTAGGAAAAGTTATAATCAATTCTAATATGATATGGGGCGAATATTATTAGTTAGTATGTATTTGGATTAGTTTATTTATAATTTATTATAATAATAAATAATTATTTATAATTAATTATAAAAATCAGTAATTATATTAAAAATATTTTATATTATTTTGATAAAAAAGTGTATTTAAATTTTAAAAATTTAAATAATTATTAAATAAATAATGAAAAAGGGGAATGGGATAAATAATTATTAAATAGAATTTTAAGGCGTGTATGACAACTTTACATGATCTTCCAAGTAAAATTTCTTTATTTTTTCCCCTTTTTCAGAGGTTACCCTTCAACATCCGAACCAAAGTACTCGAGACTCGCACTCCTGTTGCACTGCTTATTTTTCTCCTCCTGTCTCCCTCTCCTTTGGCTGCTGCTTGCGTCGTCTTGTATCATCCTTGTGCAAACTCTTTTCATGGAGGACAAGCTTTCGAATGGTAATGTCAAAAGTCTCTTCAAGATTCTACATTTTTCTTGGGCTCTATATATTTCTGTTTCTGTCACTTTCTCTGCAAACAACCTGGGAATGTACGCTCGTCCTTGCTGGAGGAGTAACTGCAATTCAAATCGCTGCTATTACGTACTAACACACCTCAATTGTCTATTATTTTGTATGACATCCACAGACGCTATTCTTGAGCAGCTGAGAAATGGGACTGCTCAATTCGAGCTGGTTTCTTTTCCGCTTCCGTCAATTTCAGCTGCCGCTCCTAACTGGAAGACAAATTTTTTTGGAGACAGTAGCAGTCGGTTCTTTGCAAGGATTGGCTCATCGCTGTGAGTTATCCTTTTCTTTGTTCAAAGTTTCTTTCTTGCTTGCTTTTTCTTTTTTCTGGATTTATTGGGGATTCGA
The DNA here is from genome assembly GCA_026686845.1 of Adenanthera pavonina. Classification (NCBI taxonomy): domain Eukaryota; kingdom Viridiplantae; phylum Streptophyta; class Magnoliopsida; order Fabales; family Fabaceae; genus Adenanthera; species Adenanthera pavonina. The sequence continues at coordinate 38,701,282 of JAIVEN010000010.1, forward strand.
AAAATGGATTACAGTTTCGTTGATAACATCGAGTTTGCCTCATAAAAAAGTCAAGATAAAGACACAGATGTTTATTCTCTTATATGTCCCTGACTATAAGGCTTGCATTGTGTGATTTTCTCATTTGCTTTGGAACTTTGATCAGTTTGCATTCTCCTCGTTCTGTGTTTGCAGTGGTGGGCATTCACCTGCTATGAAGAAGGTTGAACGTTTTTCAGTCGAGAAGGTTACTGGGGATGGACGGTGTCTATTTCGTGCACTAGTATAATTTGTATTTCTTATTATTTTAATCACCTCGGTAGTTTCTCGTTAATGGAATGTTTATACGTCTAATGATTTGATTTAATATTTTCTCATGTTTCTGTAATTTAATCTTTATTACTGCTTTACTGTTTCACTGAAGAAGATCCACTTTGCCATAACATTCCAAATTCCAGTGTCATGTATGTTAAATGGGTTTAGTCCATGTTCCCTTGGGCAAAAACTGAACTGAAAATAAGAACACAGCTGACTAGCTAGGGAGCTCATTGTCAAGTTGCATTTGGAGATTTCTACTAATGCTTGTAAATCCTAATAAGAAAACAAGAAAACTTTATTGAAGAAACTCATGGTTGTTAACATGTTGAATATGGAGTTGGTTAAGAGACCTCAATAAGTTGGGGGCAAGCCTGAGAAATGTACCAACTGTAGTATTCTGTCTTCCTGGCAATCATGAAAAAGGTGAAAAATTGCAGAGAAGACAGGTAGTAACTGGAATGCAAATTAACTTAGATAATGGTACCGGATCCGTGCATATTTGGGCTGCTGGTGGTTGGTTCTTTTGAACAAGACTGGAAACTGGATACTTTTCCTCTTTTTCCAGAAATTTTAAATTTCTTTCTTTCAAATTCTTTAATATTAACTTTTAACTGGTTGACTGTTGTATTCTGACACGCTTTTATGTAACTCATTGCACTTTGCACATGGGTGCATCATGTTTAAAGTAACAACTTCTGTTTAAATTATCATTGTTGGCTAGTACGGAATGATACTGATTAGCCTTGAGATCATGAGGGTAATGGACGTCACCACTCTTTGACAAATAGTCCATCAAAGTTGGATGTTAAATATTAGGTGGTAAATCATAATTTGTTCCCCATTTTTTTTTCTTAACTTTTTTAAGGAGCACAGCCTTTATTTTCTGTAGTAAGCAAATTGCCACAGTCCATTCTATAGCATCCTTGCTGATATGTCGAATTGCCAAGTCCTTTTGATAAGTTGTTTTTCTTTTTTTCCATTTTAGTTGTATACTTTTTTTGACCAATGCATGCCATCATGTGGAATCTCTTTGTGGAATTCTGTTTTACCTAAGGGGTTGGCAATTTGATGACATTATATCATAGAAAGTTAAGTTAAATAGTGGTGCTTATACAATGCATTTGTTCTAAATTTCTGTTCCTTAGGTCAAAGGAATGGCTTACAATAAGGGAATTGCTCTTAATCCACGTGAGGAGAGAGAAAATGCAGGTATGTTGAATACACAGACTGAATGACATGCGGATAGAAAAAACTTTATTGATCTTTTTGTACCTTTCAAATTGCTGAATTTTCATGATGTAGCTCATAGAGAATTAGTTTTTCTTGGGTCATAAATTTAGCTTTAAGGCAATCCTGATATTAACCTGACCTGCCCATATTCTGTTCGTTTCCATCTTTTGGTCTCTGGTCAATCTGCCTTGGCTGGTGATAGCACAGATGAATTAAGACTGGCTGTGAGAGAAGTTATCTGTGAAAATAAAGGGGAACGCAATTTATATGAAGATGCCCTGATTGCTATCACAGTTGATGAGTCTCTAAAACGGTATGCTTATTATTATTATTACTTTTTTTAAGTTATGAAAGCAGTAACAGAGAAGACAAAAGGAAAAAAAAAATGAAGGTTATGAGATGTTTCCTTTTGTCGACCTGATGGCAGAAGTACTCAACACAATTGAATTTGTTATTCTGTAGTTACTGCCAGCGCATTTTGCAGCCTGATTTCTGGGGAGGAGAGTCAGAGCTTCTGGTTAGTTTTCATGGTTATTTCTGTATATCTTGGAAGCTTTTGTTTCTTCTTTTTCTCACTTTGGTGATTTTAATATTATATACAATTTATACTTTGGATTATTTACACAAGGTTTTGATTTAGTCCTTCTAATTAAGTCTTCTAATTTTTATTATTAATTTCATTGACATCCAGATTTCATTATTTGTTAAAGTAATTATCAGTTTTTGCTAATTTTATCAATATTATTGGTTTTTGTCTGATTTCCCATTCATGGATGAATTAATGCGTAAGAAAATAGCAAAAACTAAATAAGAGATAACAGTTGAATAGCATTGAATGACTGTGAAAGTAAAACGACCTAGTGACCAAACATCTCAGGATATTAAAGCATATTCAGTCCTAATTTCTATCAGTGACTGCTGTGTACAAAACTAGTTAGCTAGTTTTACCTTGTGGTTTCAGCTTATTTGTTGTCATAGATCAGAACCTATGGAGTGTCTTTATTGTCAAGGGATGGAATATTCTATGCAATCAAGACAAATTGAATGCATATTTTATGATTTTAATATCAAACCTTACAGTTGGCCAAAAAAAAAAAACCTTAGGGGAAGCTGTTTTTTGTTACCTTATTTAATGGGAGCTTGTGATGGAAGCTTTCATTTGGACCTTCAGAACTGTTTACCATCACCTTTCCAAGCTGATTTGACGATAATTTGTCGGTGGTTTAGGCCCTATGCTTCTCGCTGATTGCAATGACTCCTTAATTGAAAATTTCGATACTGACTGATGTCCATATTCTGACAGGTGCTCTCAAAGCTATGTAAGCAGCCAATTATTGTTTACATACCAGAGCATGAGGTATGCCTTAAATAACTTTCAGGTGCTAAGTAAATCAGTGGTTATTTGTTTATAGTTGAGAAAGAAGTTGGAATTAGCGTGTGCCTTCCACTTATTTTCAGTCTTGCTGGATTTTATCTAAGGCAGGTTGCTTTTCTTATTATGTTGCCTGTGGATGAATATTTATATGTATGTGCTGATTTATATGATTGGTTTATAATCTATGACTTATGACTCAATGATATTGTTGTGCTAAGTGGCTGTTGGAAATTAATTGATGTGGTGTTATATTGAGTTTATTTATGTGCATCTGATAGAATTAACTGGGACTGTTCAGTCATTTAAAGATGATAGCATACTGGCTGTTTGACATGCTGCTGGTATCTGTGCTGGGAAACTACTTGTAAGGGAAATAAGGGAGAAGGAGATGTGCAAATATGATATTGTAAGAAGCAAACATAGCACAGAATTAAGCAACCTTGAGGTGGAATTTTTAGGACCATTAGGCATTTAACTTCAACGTTGAGACTATTAAAAGGAAGGCTTTGGGGTTGGTGATCGGAAAGTTTAAGATTTTACAAGATAATGGGATGGCTTACTTTCTGGGATACTGTCTTGTTGTATCTAAGAGGTGACTGTATGATTCAATATTGTGTTATATAGCACTCTATTTTTGAAACAAACAGATGAGAAGGAAAGTTGACTCATGAACGATCAGGCTTTGAAATTCTCATTCACTCCAAGTTTAGTTATAATCTAAAGTAAACATCAAATTCAATCGGGGAACAATAGGCAAAAGCAACACTTACACTAGTCCTATAATCACAATAGGATCCCTATAATCAAAGTTTCAAGAATAACATTTGAGCAGTCAAGCAAGTAGGGACCATATTATTTTGCTAACTAAATTAGGGCGATGAACTGAAGCTATTTATGATAAAACTGATGTATGGAAACTATAAATAATATCTTGTTATCATCTAGGACAATGATCCCTTGTCATTTCTCTAATATTATGATGTATTGTAGTCTCGTAGCTTATGTTCTGTTTTATATGTTTATCAGTATATTCAGCAATAGTATAAGAGCCCGTTTGTTTCAATTTCTTTATGCGAAAATCACTTTTCTCATATAAAAAAGCACTCTTAAAATTTTTTAAGATATTTGTTTAAACTTTTAAAAATAATCAGAATCTGAAAAAAAACAGTTTTCTACTTATTTTGAGGAGTTACTTTAGGTGGTTTTCTAAAAAAAAACAGTAAATGAGAGAGAAAAGGATATAAGAAGTGGGGTGCAACAAAGTAATTTTAAAAATTACAAAATAACAATATTTGATTCAATGGAAATATTATTATATAAATCCATATTTTTTATTTATTTACTAAATAATTTAAAAAGTGTTTTTCTTTATTCTAATTAAACACAAAATAATTTCTATTTTTTCAAAAATTTTTGAACAATTAATTACTTTTTTAAATAATCTAAAAATCACTTTTTTTTAGAAGTTTAAACAAAGGGCCCTAAATCCATTCAAAGTAGGGACTAGGAGGCTGGCATCAGTTTTCAAGCCTTCCTGTTTATCAACGCTTTATTGGACCATGGATTTTCAAGAAAGCCAACTATTTCTGCATTTTGGAATGAGTGTTTTTGTTTTGTAGGTTTAAGATTGTACACTTTGTCCGCTGACATATCCTATTATCGTCTGATAAATCAAATGCAGCATAGAGGGAGTGGATGGGGATCTGGTTTCATTCCCATTGCAGAATATGGGAGTGAGTTTGTGAAGAAATCTAGAAACTCGAAACCCAAGAAAGCTGTGAGGCTATTGTACAGCGGCAAGAACCACTATGATCTTCTCTGTTAAGGAATAATTGTAGGGATGAATGGGGCAAGCGACAGGAAAATGGTGCAAGAGTCATCGTAGTTTGTACTAGCGTTTCCTTTTCTTTTGTAACGGAGGATCTCACGTGACTTCGATTTTATCAGCAATCGAAACATGGTGAAAAAAACGTAGAAACATTGTGAATTGAGTTGTCATATTCTCATTCTCTTTTCCTTCGACTCTTTAACAGTATATGCTTTGATGGGGAAGAAAATCTTTATAATTTATATCCTTATCGTTTTTTCTACAATGCCATATATTTAACTAATTTTTGGCTGTTAAATACTTAATATTGAAATTACAGCACTGATGCATCCATTGCAGGTTTTGCTTTTACCTATCCTTAACCTAATTAGAGCGGCAATAGATGACAGAAAAAAAAAATGTCAGGATGGACCTCCTCGCCACCAATCTCATAAATGACAATTCAATGCCCATCAGCTGAGCTGGGGAATCCTTCATGCACATCAATTCGACCCAAATTTAGTTGAATTATCTACTAGCACCATGGTCAAGTACATGTCCGGTACACCATCATCGTCATCATAATCGAATCTTCAGTGACACGCTATTTTCTATCATCAGGTGGATTCTTCAATTATGGACTGCGAAGCTCTTAAAACCAATATTACTGAGCCATGATAACAAGAATATAAATTAAAACTGAATATTCTCAGTCACAAAACTTGAATCCTATAATAATATAATACACAATTTTCTTTTCATACTGTCTATCAAAAATAATATTTTCTTTTCATACAGCATTACTATATTCCTATCTCATACACACTCTTGACAATTTAAAAAATGGAATAAACAATTTGTCAGGTCAGGAGATGGTTGGCGAGTAAAGTTGAACCCAAGCATATTCTTCTTTGTAAGCCACGCTGGCATCACAGGAGGCTTCACACGTATATACGGCAATGGAAGCCCAATCCAGAGAATCCGCTTCATTGTCAACGCCGAAGTAATAGAGCAGCTGTGGCAGAATCTAGCACCAATAACATTCACAAATCAGTAACTATGGGAACACGACTAACAAATTGTATACATTAGCTTCCATCAATGAATTCTCGTAAACATACCTGAAACTCACAACACATATAACCACCACAATAACGGCAATTAGGGATATCGGCTTTTGATGGTCGACCACTTGAAACAGGCCATATGGGTCTAGCGTTGGTATTTCTGTAATACCTGTTGTTGCCAAAATAATTTATCTATTAAAAATGCAATAAAAAATGGATGATGTATAATATGGTATTGACAAGTGTCAACATTTTAAATTGGGTAATCTAAGTTTCTAGTTTTGTAACCCTAAACATGTCAGATCATGCAATGTGGCACAGTTACAACCATCATTATGTCCATAATATACAAGTCTTAAAAGCTACTATTCATCAACATTTTAAATTGGGTAAACCTAGCTTCTAGTTTGTAACTTAAACATTCACGTCAGTAATTGTCTGATCATGCAATATGGCACAGTTACAAGTTTACAACCATCATTTTATCCTAATGTATAAATCTTAGATCCTACTATTTAGGCAAAAAATATTTCTCCCGCTTTCAAGCATACTTAACTGCCAGAGGCAACATCATCTGTTTGTCAAACATTTCTGGGGTACTTAAAGCAATTCTCCAACGGAATCTCAATCAATTAAGCAATAATCACCTTAATATTTGATCAGGGGCAGAAGCAATGCGCTCCTGGAAGTAGGCCCAACTCTTTTTGTCATCATCACCCTGTTCACAGGCAAAATAATTAGCAAAGAATATACTTGCATAAGAACTATAACAATCAATTATAGATGAAATTGAGGTAATACCTGAAAATTCTCCAACAGGGAATTCATTGTGTCATCAATTCTGTTCTTCGAGATCACAGAGCTAGTTATGGCATTGCTCTCAGATATGTCTGTGTTATCACTATCGTCTTCAATAATGATCTCAAACTCAGGCCATAAAGTGTTGCTAGCACCTGTATTGTAAAGAATGACTCTGAGTTGAAGTTTAAATATCATACAATGCCTTTATACAATAGCCTTCCATAACCAATGCTTGTATGACATGCTTTTCCTTAGAAAAATTTAAAACGATTATATGCCATATAGTTATCACTATTGTAATTAGTTTCTTCATATCCTGATTTCTTCTAAGATGTGACCACCACAATTTTCATTATCAACAACCACGTATACCTAGTAATAGTCTACAAAAGCTTTAGACCACCAACCTTTCTTAGATTCCATTGAAATGGTTCCACAGTTGTTGGATCCAGGTATAGCTGTATTAGAAGAAATTTTCATCTGAGGGCAAGCAATTTTATGACCTGAGCGCCAATGCTTGACCTGAAAGTTGAATGGGAAAAGGAATTTTATAGTAATCAAAATGTAAATAGGGAACTAAAAGACACATTTAAGAAGCATAATTACCTGGTGCTTCTCACAGCAATACCGTACTTGTCTGCAACTGCTGCAGAGTTTATCTCCTTTCCAAGTACCACACCAATCACAAAGAGCAACTAAAAGTTCAAAGTATGAAATTATATCAAAACGCGTGTTAAAATGGAAAGAAGCTGCTCAATAGATTGTACATTCATTTATCAAATACTTCTTTAGCATTAGTAAGAGTTAATCCAATTATGATTATAAATATATAGATGAAAGTAGCTGATACAGATTATCATTATAAAATTAGTTTAGAAAAATGCAGCTAGAATGTGTGTTACAACAATAAAGACAGCATTGTAAAGGACAAATCATTCAGGCAATTAGAGACAATAATGTTAATAAATCAACATAACTAATTTATCCAGCAAGTACAGCCCCAAAGTAGTATTCAATCACTATACTGTACCAAATCATCAATACCGCATGTGACATCAAAGGCAACTAACAAGATAGCTCTTCACAAAAATTATGGATTCACTCCCCATCCCCCAAAACATTCATAAATGTTGAAAAGCATTTTCTCCTGTATTTTTGTAAGATTGGATCATTTTGTAGGCTACTAGGTTCAAGAAAAATAAATAAAATAAATAGAGTAATAAAGGAAGATGAGTAAACTGACCTACACTACCAACAGTTTGGACACTTCCATCATATTTTGGACGTTCACTTGAGTAAAAAGGATTAACCCATGGTAACTGGCAGCGAAAAACCTTCACACTTCAGAAAGCATAGCATAATTAGAACTACACAACAGGAAAACAAAGTAAAGAGGAAAACTTTGTCCCATAGTTAATAATAACTGATCAAAGAACTCACACCAAAGAGATTATGAACAGTGAGCAATACCTTCTACGTGGCTTCTCTGGATGGCGTTTCCACTGCTCACGCTGATCACTGAGAAGACATGACATTGAAGGACACATGAAAACAAATAACATCCGGTGAAACGTACTTTCCTTTTCAGTTGGCGCATAAACCTAGTAGTTCAAAGATTAAAGAAAATTATCATCCACGGGCAAAACTCAGACAAATACCCATCTACTGAGGAAGATGTAAATACAATTTACATATATTTCTAAGGGTTATTACGGTTGTAATAAACATTGCTGACCAAACTACCATCCACAAACACCAATTCACTGTATGACATACAATAAACAATACTGGGGAATATAAAAGAGCATGAACTATAAAAGAGACATTAGCTTCATAAACTACAATTTCAAAATGAATATTACCTGAAGTAGGAATTGTAAAGGCTCCCCACAGATGTCACATGTACATGACCTTCCGGACGGTATATTTACTGGATCAAGCCAGGCCTATTTATACACATATAAACAAATAAAACCATCAAGTCTTGAAAAGGGTTTTCACAGGCAAAGAAAAATTATCTTTCAAAATATGCAAGGCTTGGATAGCTTCTTTATCCTTACTCCTATGAGAAAGGGAGAAAAAAAAATAATAGACCCTACCCCCCTTCTCCATTGCAGAATAAGTGGCATCCATTGAAGTATGCAAAACTAAGAATACAAGACATTCATCAAATAATATAGTACCGGGACACCTCCAGCTTTGCTTGGAAAATATTGACGGTGAAGAGACCATTTATTTTTAGGTTTCTCCACAAAACCTAGAGTAACAGGGTCCTCTTCCTCCTCCTCATCAGAGTCATCATAGTCTTCATCCTCATTGTTAATATGGACCTCTTCGTCATCATTATCATCAAGGGACGAGATTCGAACACCCTTGAGCTGGTCAGTAGGGTCTCCAATGGCACTATCGTCCATATTCTTCCCAGATGTGCAGCGTCTTCCCTATGATGGGCGCCACCCAAGTATTCAGTTCGGGACTAAGCATTCAAGCCAAGCGGATCAGAATCAAGTCAAACTGTCAATGGAAATCAATTTATTCACATCTTTCATTAATGTAGATATAGTATTTAATTTTTTTTGCTAAAAATATAAATAACTAGCATATTTTAGTTTTCTAGTACTCTTTGATAATATAAAATTCTTTTAACTAAATCACAATATAAATTTTTTTAAATCAAATCACACAAATCAAGAATAAGAATTAAAGTTAATTATCTATTTCGACTTCTCTAAAAATTTCAATATTTTTTTAAAACTATTCTCATTTAATTTCTTTCTCATTTAATTTCTTTCTCATCGAAAACATTAAATAGGAACTTGTTTTGAAAATTTCCACTAAATACTAGCTCGTATACTTAATAACTTAAAGACTCTTCTATTTAGGATTACAATACCTTTTATTATTTAGGACGAAAGGGAGTATTTTTTTTACCAACTAGTTTTCTAGTATTTAAAAACCTTTTTATTGTTGCATTTCTAGATAGTTATTAGTATGATATATTAATCTAGCTTTATGAGTAAATAAGTTTTTTTAAAAACATTAAAAGGGTTTGAGTACATAATTTATTTATATTTTTTCGGCAATTATAATTTTCTTTTTAATTTCATTCACTATGAGTTTCATTTATTACTCTGTTTCGTTTAGTTTCATGATTCTTTCCCTGTTAAGAAGTCTGTCGAGTCCAGAAATTTGTAAACTGAAAATCGTGTTCTCCGGTCAAGAAAATCATATATATACATAAATAAAAGTATGACCTTCAACACACAAAGGATAGAAACCTATAGAGCTGCATACCTTAAATCTTGAGAAAAACACGGCAGTATGAGCTTGCAATATTTACCAGACGAGAGAGCGCCGCCGTGAATGAGTCCCTCCTTCCGAACAACAGCAACGACAGACGGAGGTGGGTGTGTGGGAGGGTCAGTGCGCCCGTGAGAGAGACAGAGTGAGATAATGAGAGGAAAGCGTCCTTGATTCTGAGAGGAAAGCGCTGATGAGTCAGGGAGTTAGGGATTCTGACTAAAGGGCTTTGTGTACTGGGTTAAGGGAGGGTAAGGCAGTGGGCTGGGTCTTTTCTTGGGCCAAAGTGGGCTGGGTCTAAAATGATGTAATTGAAAAAGATGTCTCATTCTCAACATATAGCCTGCTGTGCAATGGATGTTTTCCCTGTTGTGGTGCGTGCCTCAAAATACTCTTATAAGTGTTAATAATAAAAATATGATTAATGTCTTATAAAAAAATAAAAATATGATTAATATTGAAATTATGAATTTATATGATTATTATAATAATAAATTAAAATATGAAAGGATGACAATAAAAACATATTTTAAATTTTTTTTATTTGATTGTTAAATATTTATATAAGATATCTTCAATAACCTCATCAAATAATAAATTTTCATTAAAACTTACTTATATCTACATCTTAAAACTTTTGACGCTAAGAAAATATTTTTTCATTAAATTATGATTACTTTCATTAACTTAATCCAATATGGGTAATAATAAATATGGAACTTTTAAGCATGTGCAAGAGCATTAAGGGAATAAAAAATAATTAAAAATATGAGTCTCAGCTTCTTTAGAGTAATTGTTCTTCTATACTTCATACTAAAAAGTAATTTTTTTTTGGAATTCTAAACACATGGAAAATAAATTAATTATGTCTAGTATGTAACGCACAACAATTAAATTTATACCCCATAATCATCAGTATAGCATATATCGGGCAAACTAGATAGTATAAAACAGAACTTTTTTTGGATGCCCTGTTCTTGGACAATAACTCTACTATAAAAATTAATTTTTGAAAATTGGGGTCTAAATTGATTAATTCTAACTTTATTCTAAATTTGTATATATCAGTTCAATAGTCAGTATATTCTTGCATAATTTAATTCTACCCTGATCGATCTCGCTTGGTTGTTTGGTCAAATTAAGCATGAGATTTATCAACAGTGCTGGAAAATGACGTAACTAACAAATGAAGCTGATTTTTTTTTCCCCTGTAATAATTGAAACTGATTTTGTTATAATGGTTGTGTTATGTGACAGGCCTTTAATGTTCAGACTATTTTGGCACCTAAGAAATATATGTTAGATTTGTATCTGCCGAAAATGTATTTTCGGAATGTTTGGTTGCACGATGTCATGACGGGCCAGAGCAAATTATGATGTCTGTATTTGTATCTACCGAAAATGGCAAGCTGATTTTTTATTTTCTTAGCATTTTTCATTTTCAATTCATTCATTTTGATTGGGATCTTTTATTATATTCTAGTAAGAAATCCTTAGTTGTTCTTACAGGATCCTTTAGATTTTTTCGCGAGTACTTTCCCATTGCCATCGTTCAAATATGTTCTTCAGCCGTGTTGGGGAATGAAAAATATAATGTCATCTTTTAAATTGCATAAATAATGCTTAAGGAGCAAAATTCTTTCAAAGGTTCAGGGGAATATAACAATGTGTGAACTAAGCAGTATTTAGATAAAATCACCAGAACTGGAATAGGAACAAAAACAAGATCCATAGTACAAACACACAACGACACCCCGCAACAATCTTAAACCAAGAAGCCATACGCAGCTAAATTCTAGAGCTGCTTGTCACGAATTTTTTGTGAGGTTTGACCAGAAGCCTCCAGAACCTTCCGGAGACATCTTGAAGAGGCTTTGTTTCCTTTGTACATTGTAGATAATTCTAGAACATTGTAAGCTTGTATATTCTAGAGAATTCTTTGTAAATATCTTATAGAGAATTCTAGAGATTCATTGTAGGCCGTTAGATCGAAACGATCTCCATCGTCCATTGAGGAGGTGGGAAACTTCTAGAAACCTTGGGAGGCCTATAAATACCCCCTCCCATTTCATTTGTAATTAATCGAAGAATCTAAGCAATTAAGTGCATTTCTTCATTCTCTCAAACTCTCTCTTGTGTGAGTGTTCTCTTGTTCTCTAGTTTGCTTGTCTTTGCCTACTTGAGGGTTCGGCTGACTTAACGTGGGATCAAGAGGGTTGATCAAGCTAAGGCCGGCACGGTTCTAGGCGTGAAAGTTCCGAGGCCGTGACAACGTGGTATCAGAGCTTAGGTTCAAGGGAGCCTTGTTGAAACTTTGTTCGTGGGCAAGGATGTCGGAAGAGACTGGAGTACTCAACGTTGAGGTACGGGGCAAGGAGACCCAAGCTACTCATCAAGGGAGTAAGAGGGGTCGAAGCACTAGCAAGGTAAGTGCTGAAGACTTTGCTTCTCTTTCGATTCAAGTTGGTCATTTAGAGGACGCCTTGTTGGAGGTAACTAACAAGGTGAACAAGCTGGAGAGCGACTTCACAATCCTTGAGTCGCATACATTGGATGAGCTCGAAGGTCTCAAGGCTACTGTGGAGAATATCCAGAACTCTGAGGATCAGCGTGCTGAATCGATGAGGACGCTGGAGGGAAATGTGATGGATGCCATCACAATGATACAGCGGCAGTTGGATGCACTCAAGACTTCCTTGGAGAACCAAGGGAGAAATTCCCTAGTGGCTGGAACTAGTGGAGTAAGGGAAGTGAAGTTGGATCTTCCCAGACCGAAGGAGTTCAAAGGCGTTCGTGATGCTAAGGAGGTGGAGAACTTCTTATGGCAGATGGAGCGCTATGCTGAAGGCTTGGGGTTGAATGATGACCAAGCCAAGGTACGTACTGCTTCCTTGTTCCTCACTGATAACGCTATGTTATGGTGGCGTAGAAAACATGCGGACATGGAGAAAGGTCTTTGCACCATCAACACTTGGGAAGACTTCAAGAAAGAATTAAAGAGACAATTCTTCCCAGAAAATGTGGTCTATGAGGCGCGGAAGAAGCTGAGGGAGCTCAAGCACAAGACCACCATCACAGATTATGTGAAGGAGTTCACTACCTTGATGCTCCAGATTCCCAACTTAAGCAGTGAGGATCTTCTATTTCACTTCATTGATGGCCTTCAAAACTGGGCTAAGCATGAGTTGCAGCGTCGAGGCGTGAAGGATGTCGATGAAGCTATTGCCGTGGCCGAAAGTCTCACTGACTACCAGAAGGAGAAGAGTGAATCTTCCAAGCCTAAGTCTTCCAAAACTAACAACCAGGGCAAAGATGGGGGAGACAAGGGTAAGGGAGTAAACAAGGGTGGAGACAACAAGCCACCGCACAAGAAGTATGATGATCAGAAGAAGAACTCCCACACCAACATTAGTTGCTTTATGTGCAAGGGTCCTCACCGCATGAAGGACTGCCCAAAGCTAGGGAGCTTGGCAGCCATAGTGGAGGAGCAAGAGGCCCAGGCAGATGGGAGTGCGGAGTTGGGTTCTCTCCGATTACTCAATGCCTTGAAGTTCAAGCCGTCGCCCACACCTACCAAGAGTACCGGGTTGATGTACGTTGAGGCAAAGTTGAATGGGAAATATGTCTCAACCATGGTGGATATAGGGGCAGGCAACAACTTCATTACTCCTAAGGAGGCCAAGAGGATTGGTCTCAAGGTTGTGGCTGGAGGAGGTATGATGAAGGCTGTCAACTCTCCTCCTAAATCGATTCATGGCATAGCTCGAGGGGTCGAGTTATGCTTGGGATCATGGAGTGGCAAGACGGATCTCACTGTCGCTCCCATGGATGGCTACAAGGTTGTTCTTGGCCAGGAATTCATGAGGAAGCATAACATCTTCCCTATGCCTCACTATAATGCCTTGTGTGTCCTAGACCAAGGAGTTGCTGCAATGATACCTGCAACAAGTGGACCTAACAGGAATCAATTGTCAGCCATGCAAGTGAAGAAGGGCTTCAAGAGGGGAGAAGTTACATACCTGGCTGCGCTGAAGGAGGTAGATCTTGGGGAGGAGATGCGTGAAGATCTTCCCTTGGTCATACAGCAAGTTCTTGAGGAGAACCATGATATGATGCCACCGGAGCTACCAAAGAAGCTCCCACCTCGTCGGGAGGTAGATCACAGGATCGAGTTGGAACCGGGAGCTAAGCAACCCGCCATGGCACCTTACAGGATGGCACCGCCTGAGTTGGAAGAGTTGCGAAAGCAATTAAAGGAGTTGGTTGATGCTAGATCTATCCAACCATCCAAGGCACCTTATGGAGCACCGGTCTTATTCCAGAAGAAGCGAGATGGATCACTACGATTGTGCATCGACTACCGGGCTCTCAATAAGGTAACTATCAAGAACAAGTATCCTATCCCTTTGATAGCTGACTTGTTTGACCGATTAGGGAAGGCAAGGTACTTCTCCAAGTTGGACTTAAGGTCGGGGTATCATCAAGTTCGGATTGCCAAAGGAGATGAACCCAAGACTACTTGTGTTACACGATATGGGTCTTTCGAGTGGTTGGTGATGCCTTTTGGATTGACCAATGCACCGGCCACATTTTGCACTCTCATGAACAAGATCTTCCATCCGTATCTTGATCGGTTCGTGGTGGTATATTTGGATGACATTGTAGTCTATAGCAACTCACTGGAGGAGCATGCCGAGCACCTACGAGCCGTGTTCAAGACCCTACGCGAGAATAAGCTATATGTGAAGAAGGAGAAGTGTTCCTTTGCGAGGGAAGAAGTGAACTTCCTCGGGCACATCATAGCCCAAGGGACCTTGCGCATGGACGGGAGGAAAGTCCAAGCTATCAAGGAGTGGGAGCCTCCAACTCGAGTGACAGAATTGAGATCTTTCCTTGGGTTGGTCAACTACTATAGGCGGTTCATCAAGAGCTACTCTGCTAGAGCGGCCCCTCTCACTGAGTTGTTGAAGAAGAATAAGCCATGGGTATGGACGGAGGGATGCCAGAAAGCTTTTGAGGAGCTTAAGATGGCAGTGACAGAGGAACCTGTCTTGGCTCTCCCGGATTTCACCAAGCCTTTCGAGGTGCACACTGATGCCTCCGACTTTGCTATAGGAGGGGTCCTAATGCAAGAGAGGCATCACATTGCATTTGAAAGCCGCAAGCTCAATGATACCGAGAGGCGGTACACGGTCCAAGAGAAGGAGATGACGGCCGTGGTTTATTGCTTGCGCACTTGGAGACATTACTTGCTAGGGGCACGGTTTGTGATCAAGACCGATAATGTCACCACCAGCTACTTCCAGAGGCAGAAGAAGCTCTCCCCTAAGAAAGCGAGATGGCAGGATTTCCTGGCTGAATTTGACTATGTGTTGGAATATAAGCCGGGAACAGCCAATGTTGTTGCTGATGCCCTGAGTAGGAAGGCTGAGCTAGCAGCCATCAGCCAAGCCAGTGGGGACTTGATCACCACGATCAAGCAAGGTATTACTCAAGACCCCCTAGCCCAGCAGCTTGTGGAGTTGGCTAAGGAGGGTAAAACCAAGAGGTTTTGGGTCGAGGATGAACTCCTCTATACTGTGGGAAGCAGACTCTTTGTTCCTAAGTGGGACAACTTGAGGAAGGAGTTGATCAGGGAGTGTCATGACTCCAAATGGGCTGGTCATCCAGGACAGAGGCGGACATTGGCATTGTTGGAAGCTGCCTACTACTGGCCTCACATGAGGGATGACGTGGAGGCTTATGTGAAGACTTGTCTTGTATGCCAACAGGACAAGGTGGACAATCAACTTCCCGCAGGATTGTTGGAGCCGTTACCTGCTCCAAGCCAACCATGGGAGAGTGTCTCCATGGATTTCATCTCGGCCTTACCCAAGTCCGAGGGATTTGGTTCCATCATGGTAGTGGTGGATCGCTTCTCTAAGTATAGGACCTTCATTCCAGCCCCGACAGACTGTACAGCGGAGGAAGCGGCTCGCCTGTTCTTCAAGAACGTGGTGAAGTTTTGGGGATTGCCCAAGACTATCATCAGTGACAGAGATCCCTGTTTCACGGGCAAACTGTGGACTGAGCTATTCAAGTTATTGGGGACATAGTTGCACTTCTCGACTAGCTTTCACCCTCAAACGGATGGGTAAACAGAACGGGTGAATGCTTTGTTGGATGTTATCTTCGGCACTTTGTGAGTGCCAAACAGAAGGATTGGGCTAAGTTGATGGATGTGACCCAGTTCTCCTACAACTTACAACGGAGCGAGTCCACAGGAAGGAGTCCCTTTGAAGTGGTGATGGGACAACAACCTCTGACACCTCACGCCCTTGCAACAACATATAAGGGCAAGAGTCCAGGAGCCTTCCATATGGCTAAGTCTTGGCAGGAGCAAGCTGACGAGACTAGATCCTTCCTTGTCAAGGCAGCCAAGAGGATGAAGAAGTTCGCTGACAGGAGGAGGCGAGCGACTGAGTTCCAAGTGGGAGACTTGGTGATGGTGAAACTTCTTCCACAACAATTCAAGGCCTTCAGGAAGGTACATAAGGGCCTCATTCGGAAATACGAGGGTCCCTACAAGGTATTGAAGAAGGTCGGGAAGGTCTCCTACAAGGTGGATTTGCCACCTAATTTGAAGATTCATCCTGTCTTCCACGTGAATATGCTGAAGCCATTCCACGAAGACAAGGATGAGCCTGGTCGAGGAATCTCCACCAGAGCACCACCTGTGACAACCAAGTCTTACGATAGACAGGTTGAGGAGATACTTGCTCACAGGGTCGTGCGACGAAGGGGAGTACCACCAAGTACCCAATACTTGGTGAAGTGGAAGGGACTGCCAGAGAGCGAAGCAACTTGGGAACCATAAGAAGATCTTTGGCAGTTTGAAGACCACCTACACCGGTACAAGGAAGAAGCAGTGACGAGGACGTCATCGGATTAGGTGGGGGAGAATGTCACGAATTTTTCGTGAGGTTTGACCAGAAGCCTCCAGAACCTTCCGGAGACATCTTAAAGAGGCTTTGTTTCCCTTGTACATTGTAGATAATTCTAGAACATTGTAGGCTTGTATATTCTAGAGAATTCTTTGTAAATATCTTATAGAGAATTCTAGAGATTCATTGTAGGCCGTTAGATCGAAACGATCTCCACTGTCCATTGAGGAGGTGGGAAACTTCTAGAAACCTTGGGAGGCCTATAAATACCCCCTCCCACTTCATTTGTAACTAATCGAAGAATCCAAGCAATTGAGTGCATTTCTTTATTCTCTCAAACTCTCTCTTGTGTGAGTGTTCTCTTGAGTGTTCTCTTGTTCTCTAGTTTGCTTGTCTTTGCCTACTTGAGGGTTTGGCTGACTTAGCGTGGGATCAAGAGGGTTGATCAAGCTAAGACCGGCACGGTTCTAGGCGTGAAAGTTCCGAGGCCGTGACATGCTGCTGCCTAACCGTTCTCAATGATTTCCCCATATTTGAAAAAAATTGTTAAGCCATTGGACAAATGTTGGAGGACTTAAAAATTCAAAGAGTATTAAACTATACAAAGACAACTGGGATTACTATTGGGTAGTTCAAAATATTAACCCTTTCTAGTCTAAAACCCAAAAATAGGGATCATCCTGAAGATAATCATGCTAGCAGCACTTTCTATCATAAGATAATGTAATACAGGCAACTGATGATTGGAACCTTGCTAATTCTGTTGTCCAAATATATCACACTTATCGTGATGCTGCTACCCATAACCATGCTCACAAAATATTCAGAATAGTATTTCTATTTCAGAGGCAACAAAAGAGATCTCGGGAGGGGCATTGCCTGTCACGCCTACACACCTTTAGCATCCCTTGGATCAATAATCATGCCACCCTGAGCTTGATCAAAAGGAACACCAGTCATTCCTGCATTCAAGTGATGAGGATAATTTGCTGGAAAATTTGGACCGCTTATTGGACCTGGTGGGTAACCCAGTAAAGAACCCTGCTCTGCACCTATTTCAGAAGATGAGTTCTGCCTAGGCATGTCATGGGAAGTAGCATAAAAGGGTTGCGCTCCCTCGTGTGGGTAAGAGGGATAACTAAATGGCATGGGAGGATTCAGCAATGCGTTTGGATTAACTTGCATGGCAACATTGGGTGGCTGGGCAGAATGCATGGATGGGTAATTAGGAATGGAGGTTTCTGGAGTAACTCCTTGCTGTCTCTCAACGAAATTAGAGGGTTCACGTTGTGGGTGCTGCATGTCAAAACTTTGTGGATGGAAGTCCCGTTGAATAGCTCCAGTGTTGCGATATTGGGGATCTGAAGAGGGATTTTGTGCTTGACCAAAGAACGGTGGCTTTGGTGGTTGAATTGGCTTTGAAGGGGGCTGCTCTCTCACTGGCTGTTGACGACTTTTGTCTTCCCAATCATGGAGCTGCGACTTTGAACCGGGAGAAAAAACTGACCTCTGGGGACCTCGAGCAGTGGAATCTGATGCTGTAGATTGCCTAACACTCTGTGCCTCTGATTCATTTCCATCTTCTCTATCTGCATGAGGCCGAAGAAGATCAGGGTGCTTGTCTTGGATGTGAGATTCAAATTCAGCCTTCTTCAAGAAAGACTTAAGACAATGAGGAGCAGCGCAAATAAAGATTCCTTCCATCATTTTGATGGTCTGAATCTTTTGGATTCGTTCATCACACCTGTTCCGAGGATGAAAAAGTCATTCTATTTATTAAACTGTGAAAAGGGAAATAGTTTCCAAAGTGGTCAATATTAATAAAGATATACCTCATGGAACTCAAAGCAATTGCCTACAGCAAGAACAAACGAATAAACAAAATAGTCCTCCCTGTCCACACATATTTAATATTTCAAGTAATTTGGTTATTGCAAAACGATATGCACAAGTTCTTATGAATGTATTATGAAATTACATTGGCTTGATACTTAAAAACCATGTCAAATTCATGGAAAATAATATCAAGTCAAAGATTTATAACAGATAATAGCCCCCATGCCCTCTTTTGCATTTATGCAGCCCATTTAACTATACAGCTTAGTAGTACAATTTGAGCCTGAAAAATCAAAGGCATTGAAATTAGAACTCAAAGCTGTTATAATGTGTGCAAGACTTCGGAAGAAGACTACCCTATCAAGTTTGATAAAGGAAGTATGTTGGGATGGAAACTAAAATCTCCCTAAACAAAAACCTGATATACATTGCTTTCCTATATGAAGATCAGAAGATAAGAAATATTCTTACAGGCAGCACACTGAATCACTTCTAGCACAATCAAGGCAGAAGGCATGCTCACAAGGACTCTGCAAGACCACAAGCTATCAGTTATAGCAAACCACCATCAAACTATATAAGAACTTCTATCATGTGTTCAAACTCATTCACCATTCCCGCAAAACACCCCAGACAAATAAAGTGAAGCTGAACAGTAATAATGGTAGCAATGATACTAATGATGAAATTTATATCAGAGCTGTACACAATAAACTAAAACTTAAGACAAGAAAATGTCTTTCACAACAAGAATCTAGATGTCCTGATGCCATTCAAAATGTAAAACAGGTAGGTCAGAAATGTGATATCATATTAGCCATATAATTATCTAGATTTAAAACACACCCAATAGATTGATGCAGGAATGCATTGAAAGTAAACCAACAGTCCTCTATCAGGAAAAGTCTACACAGAATGAATAGCAGGAAAATAAAAACATCATCAAATGTTCATTTGAATGTTTTAGTAGTAAAATGTGTACATGAAAAAGAAAAAAAGGAAAAAAAAAAGTGAGCGGCCCAAACAACCACAGAATTCTAGTGGTTTATGCAGATCTCCCATTCATGCCACTCTTTTCATCAATTTCAGTCATCAATTAATCAAATGGCAACATCTGACATACACTTCGTACGGTTATTCAAATGACCACTCTATATACCACCCACTTTGATGCATTGTCAACAGCAGAGAATTTGATGTAAGAATGAGATATTCCCTGTGCTTGCAGATGTGACCAGAGCATATCATTTGATACTACATTAGTCTTTCCTTTAACACAATTGCACATTAATAAGAGAATGAAGACAGTTTCAGAGAACTATTCAGCTAAAATGCTCTATTTTGTGAACTTCATTTTTTTCCCATTAATCTTTTAGAGCTGATGGAGAATTGGAGATTGAGAGCAGAACAAAGAACATAATTAGGCATGAATGGAGTTAAAAGGAAACCATAATAAACCCAAGATTATTGATGATCGAAGACATTTTAACAAGCAACCATCTCAATAAAACCATCAAAAGGGGAAAAGATGTTCAAGTACTAACCAACCGTCCATAGATAGCTATGGGGAAATCACAACGAACACAGAAATGAACTCTCTTGCCAAGCTGGCGGTGAGACCTCCTTCCTAAAGTCCTAATAAGGGAAGTGGTAGCGGCTGCACCGATGCCCTTTGCTACAGGAAGGTCAGCCAGGACTAGATGGTCGGGGCATGCAATAGCAGTCTCAACAGGTGAGGACCTCACCCCTGCTGAATCTTCTGAGGCTGGCAACTTACTAAGCCGAATCTGAAGCATATTCAATAACTACTTCCCAGAACGCTCCACGTCTTTAAAGCCAAAATAAAAAAGTTCAGTCCTTTGAATTGCTAGTGTAGGCACTATAAGGAGGAAAAAGATAAGCTCGTAGAAATACAACTATTTCACGATATCCAAACTACCATTCTGATTATAAGAGTCCAGAAAATATAGTATCAACTTCCAGCAAATACTCCACGATATCCAAACTTAATCAAAGAAACAAGAAATGCAATTTTTCAGTAACCTCTTCGAATTTTTTATGATCAAAGGAAAGTACAACATCATCTCATCAATCTAACCAAACACCATTCCGATTGTTAGAAAACTCAGCATCTTGGAAACACATCATCGCGCAGCAAGTATTCCCCGAGAAGGCGAGAACTAACCTATCTACGCGTTATCCCCACCGTCAAGTTATCCAAATTCATAAAAGGGGAAAAAAAAACATACACATTAGAAAAACTCTCTAACAATCTGTTCGGATGTTTTAAACTTTTAACAAGTATTTGGCACCCAATGCAGCATACCCTAGGAAAAAAAATCCAATATCTGGGAAAAAAAAAGAGAAAGCCATATCTGATACATGCCTATAATTACGAGAAAAAGAGTGTCAGATAAAAAACCAGAGGAATGAGATGAGCGAAGTTTACAAGAGGAGACAAATTTTCTGTGTCAACGAATCGGTCAGAAAATATTTTACTTGCACCCAGATGATCGGAAGATGAACGATAATGATCTGCCTCGACACACCTCAAACGAAGATCGCGATAGAACTCAAGAATGACATAACATCGAAAGCGATGGGTTCGCGAAATCCTGGAAATGGAGGCCGCAGCTTCTTTCTTCATCTTCCCGTCGTCTACATTAATTTTGTTGGGACAAGACTTTTTTTAGTTATGAAAATTATAATAAATCACAATTTTTCTTACACCTTATTTATTATATTAAATAACCGCCTTAACAAATATAAATATATTTTTAATTTTTTTATAACAAAAAAATTTATGTAAGTCTCGGAAGGCTCATCAAAAGCATGAGAGGCTTCAAAGCTTAACTGGCACTTATATATATTTACACGTTAATTATCAACTTAAGGATGTATTGATTCTCAATTTTGTAAAATTAAATTAAAATAAATAAAATTTATAAAAAATAAAATTTAAATAAAATAAATTTGTTATAAATTATTATATTTATATATTTTTTTTATAAAAATAAATTTGATAAAAAATTTATTTGGATGATAAGGATTAAAAATACTTTTATATATATAATATAAAATAAATTTATTTCGTTATTTCCAAAATTTATATTTTATTAAAGAAAAAATAATTTTTTCTTTCTTTCTCAAAATTACAATTTAATCCATTTTTTATTTTTTTAAAAAAATAATTTATGTTTAGTTAAACACATATTTTTAAAAAATTATAATTAAAAATCATTTTTTTTTTTTTTATAAAAAAATAACCAAGCAGCACTTAGTCAACTTATCGTTGCCACATGTATCTTCTTTGTTTTGGCAGAACGTATCTTTTAATTTTTAAGTGAATAGAATGTGATCCTTACCTTCAATGTACCAGAGTCTGGTCTCTTGATTATGGAGAAAAAGTGCATTATTTTGATTATCTTTATTTTTTATCCTAAATAAATTAATACTGATAATAATCTATTACTAGAATTGGTGTTTTAGCAGCTAAATACGATGAATAAAGTTCGTTTAACAACTTTTCTCGTCGTATCTATTTTTATGCTGGACTCATTTATCAGACTTTTTTTTGCTTAATTTATATTTACACTTATAACATTTTGTTTTAAAAAACAGAGGTGATGGGGGTGAAAATATGTTAAACTCCTAATAAGGCCTGTAGATTAGCTTATATACTCCTTCCGGTATGTTATTTAAAAAATTTGTCTGGTACAAAATATAAAATGTTAAGTAATAAATTTAATTTTAGTCTTAATTTTACCTCTATTGAATGCTTTTATTACAAGTCTCAATTAACTTCTCTCTCCTCCTACCATCATCATTAATTTAATATATTTTTATTCTCTTCTTAAGGATAAAATGGGAATATGAAAACTTTTTTCATTAATTTTAAACTGTAACCAACTTTTCTTAATCTATGTGTGATAGTTAAAAACATCTTTTAATAGGGACCAGAGAGAGTAAGTTTTAACCTAACCTAATCCATTTAACTGACAACTAGACTTATGCCTACGATCAAGCCTATTTAATTGTTAAGGCCCAACCTAAAGCCTATGCTAATTTAAATTATTATTATTATTTAATATCATTTAATATATAATATAATTAATATAAATTAGTTTTATGAATGTTTTTATTTTTTTATGAATTAAAATAGGTGTAGGGTTAACCGTTATATATGCTCAGACATTTTTTTTTACTACTTTTTGTATTGCCACATCTTTACAGGAAAAAATAAGTTAATATGTAAGAAGTTTCATATGGACAAGATTATAATAAAAAAAGAGGAATGTAACATTTATAAAAATAAAGAAAGTAGCTACTTTTCCGTTGTTTTACTTATGTATATGAGCCATAAAATAAATATATATAAATTATGGATTTAGTAACTAAAAGTTTAAAGTTTAAAGTTTTTTTTTTCAAATTAAAGTCGATAGTTTTTTTTCACTTTCCTTTTTAATAGGACTTTAAATAGACTTCAAGTCACGCCAAGCTTTTAGAAAATTTAAACTTGAACCTAAAATTAAGCTCTATATAAGATAATAGACCTAGTTTAAGTTTTAGATTTATAATATAGGCTTAAAACTTAAGCTAACCTATTTCCACCTTTAAAGGTGACCGCAAATATTTTTATTTAAACCAAATTGTTTTTTTTTTTTTTTAAATTAATACCAATTAGTTTCCCGAGAGTATATTAGAACCCAACTAATTGGAGTCAAGTTGGATGAAGTTATATGAATGTAAAACTATTGATTATAGGCCAAATTACTTTAGTTAGATTTTAAAATCATATGAAATTCTTGAAAACATACGTTGTTCTAGTTCAAACCCATAAAGACATAAGTTCAAATTTCACTATTGCTCTTTGAAAACCCCTAATCATTTATTTACTTAATAAACGAAAAGTACAAACTATTACTACTTAGGTCAACCTGATTTAATAGTTTTTCTTCACTAAATTAAAATACAAATAAAAGGTCTTTCTAAACAAATTTTATATAATGCATATCGATTAGGCAGATTAAAGTTGAGCCTGACAACTGTCTTGCAGTGCAACTTGTGTCAAATGGAAGGTGCAAGACGAACAACCACCACGGAAAATCTTGGGCGGTTTCACAATAGGACAGCAGAGGTGTTTTATTTCCTCGAGATGTAAATCCTGATAAGCTTTGAATGATATTCCCCTTGTGCTACGACAAAAAAGAAAGATTCCCCCATGTGGAATGATATATTTTACCATCGCCTCAAACCCAAACCTTGATGGTAATCACAACAGAGGCAATACAGAATCAGCGAATCAGAATGATCTTACAGAATAGATGGCAATTGAAAAATCCTTTGGCACACATAACTCTAAATCATTATTTTCCCGCAGAAAAAGAGTTGAAAATCTATCCCGGCTGGCTAAATGGAGATAATAGGACTATTATTTTCTCAACAATAACCTATTCATTTGCAAGTAGTACCGCTCGGATAATCCTGAGTACAATTGGTTGAGCTCAGGATGACTCTATTTTCTTGACGATCTTTTTAGCCTGGCATTAGAAAAAGAAAAGAATTAGCAAGCAAACACGAGTCATGGTATTTGATAGTTTCTATCCTGTTTTCTATAAGAATTTATGCAAACCAAACCATCGTTTCTAACCATCATTTTTTTTTTTCTTTTAAACAGGTTTTCAGTAAACTTCTCTACTTTTATCCAAACTTCATTTTTGTAAACCGTGATTATTTTAAAAATAATTTTACAAAAAATTAAATCAAACGAGCACGAAAGGATTAAGGATAGCAAGAAGGAGTCACTCTTGCACTTCACTTTTTTCATACCTCATATAACGTTCTATCTTTTGATTTAAAATAGGGTATTGAACCCCATGCTTTTTTTTACTGTATTAATTTGAGCTCATAATAAAATTTCTATGGAATTTCAGTTAATATTGAAAGTTTTTTTAGTTAAAATAATATTTAACATGATAGATGAGCCCTCTATGACCAAATGGTCAAAAGTTTGATTCTTGTTGTTAGGTACTTAGGTCTTTGAGCATGGATATATCTTAAATGAAGTAAGGAAGAATTTCCATTATCAATATCTCAGCATTCATAGGTCTAAAACTACAGAAAATTTCTATTGCAAGTTATGGTTTTTCCGGCCACTACAATAACGTGTATGCTATAAACAATTAAAGATTCCACCAGATAATTTAAGAGCAAAACGAAGAATTCAAGTTGCACCTGTTCTAAGGTTAGAAACATGATCACATTCCATGATCCTAGCCGTCCAAAATTGGGGATGAACCCCTTATAAAAGGCAAGAGGTCCCTGCAAAACATTAGACTCCAATCAGATGTGGTAAATGATACCTACTGACAATGCTCGTCTGAACGAAATTTAATATAAGATATTATGAAGCTAACAGACCCCGGGCACCCCTAGCCCTACAGAAAAGGCATATTTTATAACACTAGCGAAAATAACCAAGAATATTTTGACATAAAAGCAGCGTTAATGATGCATAAAGATGTCATGAAAACTAGAAAACTGAAGAGTCGAGAGGGAATTGTTCAGCTGGTTTGTGCTTCAGGATTATACCCACCACATACAATGAGATATGGTAAAATTCTCTGAACTCTAAAGCACTTAACCGAACGACCTTGATAATTATGGATCCACATAATTAGTACACATAACTAAAGCAAGTTGGCAATATGATCTAAGAGAATAATGTAGTATCAGTGAAAAGAAAGCATACATCATTCTTTAAAGTTTTGATGAAACAATCAAGGGTACTTTTGTAAGTTGAATCCCCCATCATTCTGGATTTGACCTGGATATACAAACCAGAAATAAAACAGAAGAAATGAATTAGTGAAATGTTAAGACGGTGTGAGCAGGCCGCCAGTTGGCAACCATAATATACTGAGTGTTAGTTACATGCTAATAATAATCAGAAGAAAGATAAGGCTATTTCCTCATATGCATCTACTAAAACGGACCTCAAAAGGCCCACCTGTCAACAAGAATCTTAATTAAGCTCTAGATGCCATTACTAATCCCACCATTTTCTAGTCATGACTGGATTATCGGTATATCATTATTAAATAGAATGAAAGAAAAGAAGCACAGAATTTACAGTGTAGGTGTAGATATATATGGGATGCTAAGGCAAATAGATGCTGAATAGGCTATCTATACTTTTATGTGGACAGCAAAGAGTTACCACATCAACTGGGGATCCAATGCAGACAGCAAAAAATCCTGCCCCTAGACCAGCAAGCAGATGAGTGACAACATTGTCAGTGAAGCCTGGAATTTTCAAAATGGTCTGCAGTAAAGTAAAATTATCAGACATAGAAAATCATAAGATAGGGAGAAAAAGAAAAGAAATTGACTCCAAAAGACAAGCATTAATTATTATACATTACCTCTTTCACTTGATCATAGCTGGCTAGTTCAGCAGCATTGATAATAGCATTTCTTGCTATATTGGGGCCAAGCCCAGTCCACAGAGCCCCGGTTCCTTCCTGTGCATTAGATACACGTTTAATATTAAATGTTGATGAACTAAAAAGGACTAATATATTTTTTCCTTTTTTTATAATCATATGATGGTTAAATACACAGACCTTTCTCACAATAGTGGAATAAGCATTTAATGATCCAGAGTATCGCCTGGGCACACCAGGAGGTAATTTTCCTTCAGCTTGAAGTCTAACTTTCACAAGGTCAGTTGGATTTGCTACCGTAATTGCCACAGCACCTTTTAATAAGACAAGTGAAAAAGCGTAGAGATCACAGTTAGAGTAATTTCCACTGAGCATTTCGACAGAAATAACGTCAATTCCTGCTAGAATGGACAATAGTCTGCATACATAGAAACAAAGTCATATTAATAGCACATAGATGAAACATTTCCACAATGCTGAGTACCGGACTCACCAGTAGTAAGAGCAGCAAGAATTTTCTTTGACAATGGAGCATCTCCCACGAAGTCACTTCCGACATAGAAATTCTTGACCTATTGAAGAAACCATATCATTTAAATGATCTGTTGGCATGAGCAAACGGTAGATATGAACAAAGAAAAATCCAACAAGTTTAAGTGACAAAAAATTTCAAACTCACAGGCTCATATAACCCAATTCTTAAACCTCCATACAAACATTGGCGTTGTAATCCTGGCACAATACCCTTCCAGAGAGCTGAAAGACCTTCTTCCCTAGCAATGGTACCAACTGTACCCAACAGACCCCTATATTTAGGTAAGGTCACTGCTTCCCCACCCACAGCTTGTTTCTGGATCTGGAGCCTAACTTTAGCAGTGTCCAAAGGGATTGTACAAATCTATTCAACATACAAGAATTTAATAAAGACTTTGAGCTTTAGAGTTTTAATAAAGACCAGAATTAAGTAATTATAAGAGCAATATAACGTGTGAACCAAATACATGAAAGAGCATAAGAAACCGGCAATTTACAACAATTCCAAATCAATCTCTACAGCGAACGACTCAGGACAAAGTTTCATATATCTGATTCATATTACAGCTGCATAAACCTCCATAATGCAATGGCTGTTTCATATACGGGTTTATGCAGAACATAATTTAATTCATAATAAGTAAATGCTCAACTTCGCCCAAGTTAAAACACATAATCAGGTAAGTCAGCAGAAGCCAGAGATTATTCATCAAGAACATAGATAATCAGCATCGACAAGTATGATTTTCAATCACTAGCAATCAATTTGGCCACTAAGCAAGTTCGAATATGTAAAGAAAAAGCCTGGAGTCAGAACTGCACGCTAATCGTCAAATCAGAGTAGTTAATATGACTTATCGTTTGTCATTTATTCGCTATTAAATAAGATGTTTAGGTACAAATTTAGCCAATCTACCGGAAAATTAGTTTCAACTCGAAACACAGTTAGACAACTAGGAAGTACAACAGAAAAGTAAAAGCAACTAGAAAACAAGAAATCTACCACACTCTCTTGCACATTAGATCCATATTCTTCCAAGAAGCAAAACACTACTCAATGAGCAACGACTTGTCTTAGACACAAATGAGGCTAAACATAATCAAGAAAAGCAAAAAATAAAAGCGACCGAGCGTATAAAAAAAATAATAATAAAAGCGACCGTGATAAAAATAAAACAGAGAGTGGTTATTCAAGAAAAGAGCTAGAGTCATAAAGAATTGAATCACCTCAGCAAAACATGCAGCGAAAGCACTGCTGGCAAAAGTTCCAGCGAAGGAGATATCGGATTTGGACTTGGTATCGGCAACCATGGCTTCAGCGAGTCCAAAAAATGGTCAAATAACAATCTAAACAGAGTAGTTGGTGAAGAGTAAAATACGGAGACAATCAAAACCAATAGTACAGATGAAAGAGATGGGAGATCTTGGGATCGATTATAATAATACAAAAGAAGAAGAAGGGACGTGAGCGCGATCTGGTGAGTTCTTGGGAAGGCAAACAAGAAAGTGAAGATGGCGTAAATTGGCTCCCTTTTTTTATTCTTTTTTTTTTAGCCGTCGTCTTTTATAACGGCTCAAGCATTTTTTTTTTAAATAAATTGTTTTACACAAGATACACCGAACAAACAGTAGCATGCATCATCACTAATATTATACTAATACCCAACGTTGATCATCCATCATCACTAAAGGAGTTGAGGCCTATATCCTTATGTAATATGTGCTTTAAGATTATTACTAAGCTCATTGCAAACAGGCTTCGACCATTTATGGACAAGCTTGTAATGCCTCAACAATGCAGTTTTATTGCGGGGTATATGAGTACTGATAATATAATTTTTGCTTAAGAAGCCATTCACTCCATGAGAAATAAGAAGGGGCTAAAAGGCTATATTGCAATTAAGGTGGATCTTGAAAAAGCCTACAACCGGTTGGATTGGAAGTTCATTGAAGATACTCTTTACCACCTAGGTTTGAATGTTAATATCATTAGTGTGATCATGGCTTGTACAATATCAGCTTCCATGCGCATCCTTTGGAATGATGAAGAGTCCCTAGAATTCCACCCTTCTAGAGGAATCCGTCAAGGAGATCCCTTGAACCCGTATTTGTTTGTCCTATACATGGAATGGCTTGGACATATGATCAAACGCAAATGCGAGGCTCGAAGATGGAAACCTTTAAAATTATTGTCAAAGGGACCTGTACTATCCCACTTATTCTTTACAGATAATCTTATTCTCTTCTCTGAAGCGTCAATTGATCAAGTGGAATTGATAAGAGAGACAATGAATCAATTTTGTAAGGCCTCTGGGCACAGAGTGAATCTTAGCAAGACAAAAGCTTTCTATTCTCTATATGTGAATTTAAACAGGGCCATGGAACTTTGTCAGATCCTTGGTGTAGGGATTACTGCAGACTTGGGGAAATACCTAAGAGTATCCCTCCTTCATCGAGGAGTGACTAAGAGTGTCTTCCATCCAATCATTCAAAAAGTTCAAAAAAAGCTCGCTGGTTGGAAAGGAAGGTATTTCTCTTTCACTGGTCACACACTTCTTATTAAATCAGTTATGTCCACTCTACCCTATTATCATATGCAATCTATGCTCCTCTCTAGTAGTATCCTTGAGAAGATTAAGAAGCTTAGTAGGGATCTTATGTGGAACCAACACCATGGGGGGAAGAAGGTGCACTGGTTTGCGTAGGATGTAACGAAGAAAACTAAAAGAGATGGAGGATTGGGTATTAAGAACCTGAAAAGACAAAATGAAGCTTTCGTGATGAAACTGTGTTGGGGCCTCCTTGATAAACCAGAAGCCTTTTGGGTGTAGTGTTTGCGAGCTAAGTATCGATGCGGAGTGCAGGACATTCCTCTCGTGGTTAAAAGAAGGAAATCATCTCACATCTAGAATAGTATTGCCAAAACATGGGAGACATTTATTAGAGGTGTGGGCAAGAAGATTAATAATGGGCAAGACACTAAATTTTGGTGGGATTTATGGACATTTCTGGATCAGCCGTTAATAGCATATGTCACACGAAATGAGAACACCATCAACCATAATTCAAAAGTTAAGGACTTTGTTGACAACACAAGATCCTAGGATATCTGATACATGAGATGCTTTCTTCCCCCCTGGGTTATTGAAAGAATCATATAGGTGAAGCCACCAAATAGCTAGGATATGGATTGCTTTTGTTGGAGACCATCTTTTGATGGTTGTTTCTCAGTTAAATCTGCTTATGTTTTCCTAACTAGAAGAGAGGATAGCCATATTAGTCTCATAGGGAAAGAGGTCTGGAAATGGCTAGTGCCAAAAAAAGTCAAATTCTTCTTGTGGCAAGCTTCCATAAAGAGGCTTCCGTCTAATTATCTCAGAGCCAAATAAGGGTTTACTATAAATGCTGACTGCCCTTTTGAGTGTCACTGTGAGGAAAACACCTTGCATATTCTAGGAGACTATCGAGTGGCTAAAAGAGTGTGGTTATCTATTCTACACACTAACTGTATATCTAGTTTTTTCTCTTGTAATTTGCAGGATTGGCTTCTTTGGAATTCTCATCATAGGGCGAGATCAGATAAATTTGAAAGATGGAACTGGAGGAAAGTATTTGGATATGTTTGCTGGAACCTATGGATATCTAGATGCAAAGGTGCCATTGAAGGTATGAGACATAACCCCATGGAGATCAAGCAAGTTAGCATCCATAAACTCATGGAGGACATGACCACCACCAACCTTCAGCAGAAAATCCTTCAAGTTAACGATGCTGAATTTACTTTTCGAAAAACCCCACCCCCAGGGACAACTAGAGTTGATGTTGACGAGTCTGTGAACGCACAAGGTCATGCGGCTTGTGGAGGAGTTTTTTGAGACACAGAAGGACGAGGGATACTTGGATTCAAACGCAGCCTGTGTTTCTTACCAAATACAGTGGTGGAACTGCTTGCAATACTCACAGCTTTGCAAATTTGTAAACAGAGGAATTGGAACAAGATAATTTTATATTCTAATTCTGTCGAAGCCCTTAATCTCATTTGGAGGGATCATGAAGCTAATCATCCGTATCATGCTGAGATTCAGGAGGTTAGAACCCTAGTATACAACAATTGGGATATTGAGTTACACTTTGCTAGAAGAGAGCATCTGAGATGTTCGGACAACCTGGCGAGAAATGCACACGAGGAAGGGGAACATTATACACTGTTGGAGGACTTACCTCAGCAATGTCTTGACTTTAGTTGATTTACTTCCTAGGGATTGATGTTTTGATTGCTTTCTTTCGAGTTTGCTCGCCCATCTATCCAAAAAAAAAACAAAACAATAGTATGCAATACTCTTTCCATTCATATTTTAGGGATCTAGAACGATCTATTTCATATTTATTAAGAAAATTTAGTCACACATCTTAATTATTTGTTTGGTTTAACTAAAAAGATTGGAGGGGAAAGAATTAAATAAATTTTTAATGGAGAGGATTAAAAGAGAAGTAATTGGAGGGATTTTAAAATTTTTTTGTTTGATAGGATTGATCGAGAAGAGAATGAAGGAATTTTAATGAAATTTTATTTGTTTCATACGGGAAACATAGATGATTGAAAAATAAATATTTTCTTCCTTAAAAAAAATATCAATTTGAAGAGAATTTATAAAGGAGTGGGGAAGGAAATTAAATTTCTCCCAATCCCCTATAATTTTTTCAGCCAAATAAGGGGAGCTCTTTATAAAACCCCAATATCCTCAAACCAAACACATTCCAAAGTTCTAAAAAAAATAAAATACTTTAATTTTATTCTTATTAATTACCAAGAAAAATTATTTTAAAAATTTATCCTCTCTCGTTCCTTTTTTTTTTCAATTTATGATATGATAATCAATAAGATAAAAAAGATAAACTCATACTAAAAATTATATAATTTTTTATATTTTGAATCAAATAAGAATTTTAGAAGAACTCTTATAATATTGACAAAATGAAGTAATAATTACTACATTATATTATATATTTTATATTTCATTATATATTAATTTACTATATATTGCAAAAAAAAAAAAAGAAACGGACCCTTAATCTTTCAATCTTCTACATTTTCTCCTTTCATTGACAAAAACATTTTCTTCTGTTTTTTATCTCTCACTTACAAAAATACCACAAAAATATTAATTTTAATTGTTTAATTTTAAACTTAATTTTTACATATTATCAGTGAAAATATTAAAATATTTTTATTTTAATTTGTAAACAAGTACTTTTAAATACCTTATGAATATTAATACTAATTATTTTTATCATTGAAATTAATAAAAAAAGTTATTTTATATTTGAAAAAGAATATTCATATGTGACAATTTCTTATTAGAATTTCAAATTTGCTTATTAAAAATTATTAAACTAAAATTATAGCAAAAATTCTGTTTAATATTGGATGATACGGTCAAATTGTTAAGCTGCGAATCACGATGTTATAGAAGGATAAGAAATAAGAATACAGTCATCTACAGATCAGAGTCTGCTGATGTCTTAATCCCGTCCTTGCCGATGAAGTGACGCAAGTGATCAAT
Organism: Adenanthera pavonina; assembly: GCA_026686845.1. Classification (NCBI taxonomy): domain Eukaryota; kingdom Viridiplantae; phylum Streptophyta; class Magnoliopsida; order Fabales; family Fabaceae; genus Adenanthera; species Adenanthera pavonina. The sequence goes on from JAIVEN010000010.1 coordinate 38,733,461, forward strand.
TCCCTCCTAGGGATATTATAAAATATTTTTTATTAAATACTCTCCATAATGTTTACTTTCAAAAAAATTTTTTATGATTTTAAATATAAGTTATTTTATAAAAATTTATAAAATATTAATTATTTTATTTTAAAAATATTTTTTTAAAAAATTATTTTATAGAGCACTAATTATTCTAAAAAGTTTAAATATATGATATTAATTTAGGGTCTAGATGGAAATCAAAACAAAATAAATTTTAGACAATTTTATTAATACAACCAAAATACAACCAACCTTTCTTGATTTCTATAAGTAGTTAAAAGTGACTTATATTAAGAATTAGATGAAGTATATATGTATTAAAAAATTATTTTTTATTTAAAGTTCATTAATTATTTTATTTCAAAAATATCTTTCTTAAAAATTATTTTATAAAGTATTAATTATTTTAGAAAGTTCAAATATATGGTATTAATTTAGGGTTAGGATGGAAATCAAAATAAATGTTAGATAATTTTATTAATACAATCAACCTTTTTTTGATTCGTATAAGGTAGTTAAAAGTGACTAATATTAAGAATTAGATTAAGTATATATATGTATTAAAAATTATTTTTTATTTGAAGTTCATAAAAAATTACTAAAATTTTATATTTTATTCTTATTAATACTCCATTATCATTATTATTATTATTATTATTAGTATTATAGGAACTAACGAGCTGCCCTATAATAAATAAGAGGGATCAATTTAAAAAATTTATATTTAATATGACTTAAAAATTTATTATGAAAATACCTATAACATGAATTACAAATAATTATCAAACTCTCACGTTCTCCAATAAAATATCGTTTAAAATGCCATCTTTCAACAAAATTTGGCAATCTGGTAGACTAATGCTGTACACGTTATGCTGAGATAAATGAAAAATAGTACTGCTTGCTACCACGTGGTAAACTAATGCTGTGTTTTGTTCTTAGAAAATGGATTTAAGATAAGAAAAAAATATGGAAAATATAAAAATTATGTTGGTAAATGACAAAAATAACTTTATCAGAAAAGAATTTCTCAGATTGACAGGAGGAAGTTCTTCAATTTCTATTCATTTTCCCACCTTAGTCCAAACAGACCTCAATTTTTTTTTTGGTAAAAAAGAGGCCCAAGGCTCATATGTCGTATCAGACTCTATTAAAAACCTCTAGGAAAAAGCAAGAGTGATAAATTAAGCTAACACGAGGGAGACTCAGAACACAAATGCAAACCCAGAGGCAATGAGAAGCTGTGCTTGGCAAGAGTATCAACGCACAAGTTAGCTTCACGGAGAACATGGACTACCTTAACCATCCATTCCCGTTTCAGAAGTTCAAAAATTCGATGCGTGTGATCCTTAGAATCAACTTCATCCAAAACTGTCGAGTTAAGCTTCAAAGCAAGTACCTTGATTCTAACTCCAAGGATCACTTGCTTGAAATTGCCAACTGAAGGCCAGAATAGATACCCCAGCATTATGTATCAAATTTTTGCTTTGAAACATAGATCCATAGTTGGTTAAGAAGAAAAGCCTTTCCACGAAGTCCATATCATTTATCAGATTAATCCAATATTCCTCATCACTTTTTAGCCTCGCTCATCGTTGGCCCAAAAAATGTAAATATAATTATTCCACGCTGGTAAATGGGAATGCACCTATGCCATATATATTCCACGTTTTCATTCCTTACACTGTCAGACGTTCCTGGTAAATAAATCATAATGTAATATAATTATTCAAACATTTACACAAAAACGAAGCATCCTAATTCAAAACAATAACATTATAGATAAATATAACAGGTAGAAATTGGGAGTACTAATCACATAGCCCGCGGACTTGTACTTAGCAAACACAATTGCTGGGTTCCATAATTCTCTTCTTTAAAAAACCAGAGTTTCCTCCTAAAACTCTCCATACTGCTCCTAGAGGTAATGTCAGGAAGCTAAGAAGCTGGTTCATGAAATCTTCCTCAGCTAGAGCAAACACTACTTTGCAATCCGATTTTGCTATCATTATATTCAACTTCATCCTCCTACCCTCTTCACCTCGTCTTTCACTTATCTTGCACTGGGCAGTGTTGAAGTACTCAAAGTTTGGTATATTTCGTAACAATGAATCTGTAAGAACAGTCCTTGAGACCAACAACCACTTGAGGAGGTCCATTACCTTCAAAAACAATTGAGTCTCAGATAATGAGAATAAGAAATATGAGATTCACAGTGACGTATAATATAACAATATGCTCACCTCCTTTGGATTAATATTCACCACGATTTCCTCGATTTCATCTTTAGTACGTAGTAGATTCTTCAGTAGACACAATGTTGAATCCAGATTAACAGGCAGTAAATTTACATCGTCATAATTAAATAGTGAAAGACGTCCCCCCTACATAGCCTTCCCTCTTATCATCTTGCCATTTGGTTAGGTATGAAACGAACGAAAAGTCGCATTAATATAATGTTAGTTGTGAGATAATGATAATTGAAATATATATATAGACACACAAAGAGTTTACCTCCGCTTCCCCACACTAATCTCTTCGTCAAGCCTTAGCACGTATGTCAAATTCCTCCATCATTTGCATTTCGTATTCTTGAATGTGCTCACCAGCAAACTGTCTATCTTTCGACATTGGAATGATGCACAAGCATTAAACTAGGTGGGCTTAGTGTCGTCAATTGTGAGTTTGAGATTTTGATTATTTAAGATTCCATAGGATTCCTTGGATTAAGGAGCATTTCCTTACATGTGTCTAAACAAAAATACTTTAGGTTCCGATTACCCACACTTTCATACAACGAGCTTATGCATTTGAATCTAATAGCCTAGGCATTAGAATCCTTACTAACAATTCTAGCATTAGTTCCCAATGGTAGCGTCAAGAAGCTTTAGAGAATGTCCACAAAATTCTTCTCTGCCTCAGCATACAATACTCTGTTTTCTTCTTTGTCAACAAAACAACTAAATAAAATTTGTTTTGGTGTTGCAGTTGAAACCATGCTAGCGTTGCTACATTGTTACAAAAAAACATTTTTTATGTTGGTTATTTTAGTTTATTTATGTCAGTTATGTAGGGGATGTAGATTTGGCCGATGCAAAAAATTAATTTTTACGTTGGTTGTTTTTAGCATAAGTAGAAATTGAGTTTTGAAAGCGTTTTGTTTTGGACTTCAGGAACAATTTTGAAACGCCTTCTAAACTTTCGGAAACGCTTTTACCATCAATCGTTCTCGAAACTGCTCTTATTTTAAAATAATAAAATTTCATTTTTTACCTTCTTGTCCCCGCATTTCTGTTCCAGCAATACCATAATACAAAAACAATAGTAATTAAAATTGAAAAATTTTAGTAGCACATAATAATAAGGTATTTCTCTTTCAAGCCTTCATAATAATTTCAATTTATATATAAAGTCCATTAATCCTAATATTTCCTTATATTTTTCCCACCAAACAATGAAGTGCTTGAGAGAATCTTACAAGGATGTTGTTCTTAATACATTATTGTTCTTATTGAATTTGTTCATTACTAGTGTCTCATGACAAGTGTACTTATAATAATATCAATTCCTTTAATTAACCTCATTATATTAACCCGTTTATTGGATTAGCTCTCTATTTTTACCTTACATCCTTATTAAGGCATCATATTCATTATTTTAATTATAAAGCAAGTAGTATTTATGAACTATGAAAAGTCAATAATAATAGGGAATGATCATTTTCAACAATTAGAACATAAATACTAAGACAAGACATTAGTATGTATAATCTCTAGGAATTAAATTTTTCTAGGCATATATATCTGTTTAATCTTTGATGCAGTTCATATATGAATTTGAGTTAATAAAATTTTGAGATTAAATAATCTCATTCTTTATAAACCTTGTTAACTCTCTATAATGGAAACATTAATATTTTTCTCTATTACATAATAGAAAGAATTTTTATCCTTGATATACTTTAACTAAATAAGATTTAAAAATATATTCAAGATAAGAGTATAACTATTATTCTTCAATAATATTTTTTGTGAGGAAATTACTTTTTATATGCCTTTTTCTTCATGGTCTATCTTTGGAACTAAATAATCATTTATTAGAATCTCACTTTAATCCAAATTTGAGCTCAATTTTTCTTCCACACATATATCCAATAAATATTTATTGTATATATCTCCTTATGTGTGTTATGAGAAATTTATAATGGCTCAAACTAATAAGATATCTAATTAAGGATTGTGTGTATCAAGATTGCTGGAGATTCTCTTATCTTGAGAACTATGTCTCTTACCTGTATGGTATGTCATTTACATACCTTTAGTGTCTATCTATTTTATAGAGAATTACTTTATAATTAGAATATTAAATAGTGACTTATATTAGAATTACATCTAATGCTTATAAATAGATCTTGACGTCTTCAAATCATTTACATACCCAAATATTTAGTTTCGTATCGAAATTTTATTATTATTGTATTGAGACAATTGTATTAGTCCTATCATTTATACAATATTATCTCATGCTAACATTAATGGGTAAAGAAACTTTAGGTCAAGATATCCCAGAGCTAAGCATTTTCTCCTTTAGACTCTATAATTGCCCATAACTAAACAAAATTCAAGAGATGATAATAACACTGTAATTTCAAGATTCAACTTAAAACATGCTTACATTGATTCTGTATGAAGCAATCATCCATTACATTTAAAGAATATATACTTACCAATATAACACATATTAAACATAAATTACGTATCACCAAAATCTACCTGTGAGCAAAGATTTTAGCATAGTATAAATTTATGTATTATTTATGATGAAACTAGAAGGCATTCATACTTCATAATATCTGTGGACTACTTACAAAGTACAATGCAACTTCTATTTCATCCTAATTAAGTATATATTTATAACTATCTACCCCTAGGCAAAGATATGTTTTAATTATATACTTAATTAAAATTGATATTTTTTAAGTCTTTACATTATATTTTTGTTTGTTAAAACAAATCAAGAATGTATGTACTTAAGGATGCCATGACTACTTTTAACTATACATATCATTCACAAGATATTTAAATCATTATGTTTAACAGAACATACATATGTACTCATATAGGTATCACGCAATAAGAATTAATTAATTAATTAATCAACTAAATCAGATATATGACTAATTAATTAAAAAAATTCTCCCCATCTGATTAAATCATAAATGTGCAATATTTTGTCCTATTGTCTGATGAAATCAGAACGCATTTATATTCCCTAATATCTATGAGCTACTTAAGAAACATAAAGTCATTCTATTCTATTCTAATTAAAAATGTAATTGTAATTATCTCCTTATCGGTAAAGATAAATTACAACTACGCATTTAATTAGAATTGATATTTTAAATCCATATGTGATTTTATTAAATTAATAATGTATACAACAATTATAAATGATTCTATGACTACTCAAATGCATGTTAATCACAAATATCATAAACTATATGCAATTAAAATAATATATATGCACAATTATTATGAGAATTTAAATAATTAATTTAATCAACAAATAAATATGTGATTAAATAATTAAATTTATTCCCCTACTATTTTATTTATTTAATGTGCCCAGCAATTGTTTAAAAAATTAATTTTGAGCTAATAAAATAACTCGATTATTTTGCAAAAATAAAAAAAGTGTTATAATTGTCTAAATAAAATTTTTCAAATTCTAGACAATTAAATAACACAAAAAACCCAGAAATTAACCTTTCCAAATTTTTAAACAATTAAAAATGACCAAAAATAAATAATCAATCATGGTCTGATATACACTTATGGTTCAAAGCAAATTAAAAACCAATTGGACTCAAAATAAATTTTGGAAATATAAATTTTTGGCTTAAATAAATTTGATAACCAAAAATTACCCTAAAAAATAATTCCCAGAAATTATAACATGAAGAAAATGACCCAAGACATTTTATCTGAATCTGGAAGCCCAAAATGATGTTCCAGAAACAAAGTATTTGGTCGATTTTGAAAAGCCCAGAACACAGAGACCCAACGCAGCAAGAAGAGAAAAAATAATTGAGGTTCAGAATCGCGAAGCCTAGCTGCCAGAAAAATAAAATAAGGAACGAAGTCGAAGTCACGATCGCGCCTCCGGCCAACTGCGGATCATTGCTCTATTGTTTGGGCGAACTTCAGGCAGAAAGGGAGCTATTCTGCATAAGTCCTGAACCCGATGCCGGCCGACAATGACCCCAGTTTGTGGAAAGAACATCCACGGTGAGAACATGACCGTTCTCCGGGACCCCTTGATCCCCCAGAACGGGAACGGTCTCACCCTTTCTTAAAAAGTCCGATGAAGCCATCAGCCTTATCTAATGCAGAAACAGAACAACAACTAGAAGTTCAGCTTCAAGAGAAAGACCCTTCACCTGCTTTTCCTAATGAGAACCTTTCTGCGAAGAAGATCCGCACACAAGATAACTCTAAGGAAGCCGTGGAAACTGAGTCCGAGGACGTAACACACGGAACACACCGAACAATGAACATGATCACTGAAATGACCCAGGCACAAACAGATACTCCCACTCCATCACTGAGCCCTCCTTCGTTCAAAGATAAGCTCCTTAACGGCAACCAAACTCCTAAGCATGGCCCCGTTGAGGACATCGAGCTAGGCGAAGGAGACATAACAATTGTTCATGATGAGGTGATGCCATCCATTACCTTCTCAAAGCGTGTTATTGACTAGCTGAACCACAGTATGCGTCTATCAGTTGTTGTAAAACTGCTGGGTAGACCCATAGGCTACAGAACTCTTCTTAACAAGATTTTCACCTTATGGCACCCGAAAGAAACATTTCAACTTATTGATCTGGAGGAAAACTACTTCATTGTCAAGTTTCAAGATGAAGAGGACTACAAGGCAGCTCTCCTCAATGGACCATGGGTGGTTTTAGGCCACTACCTCATTGTTCAGCCTTGGCAACCGGAGTTTTCTCCCCTGAACCACAAAGTCTCTAGAGCTTATGCTTGGGTAAGACTTCCTAGCCTACCTTACAAGTACTATCACAAAAGTATGATAAGAGCCATTGTTGCAGTGCTTGGGGAAATTATTCAAATCGACTATAATACAGAATCAAGTGGACGTGGCAAATTTGTACGAGCAGCCATTGTCATAGACTTAACCAAACCCCTAATTTCAAAGTTGGAAATTGATGGCCTATCGTTGCCAGTGGAATACGAGGGGTTGCCAACCATATGCTACCATTGTGGTCTATTTGGCCACCTTGAAGAAATTTGCCAGCATAAGTATGAATCCTCACATAGAGGACCGGAGAATGCAGAAGTGAAGGGATCTACTCAGAAGCAAACAGGGGCAGAACCCCAGCAAGTGGCGCGTTCTGAACCTACTCCTTTGGCGCGTGACGGTGAGAAATATGGGCCCTGGATGATAGTACAGCAAAGAGGATGGCGTAACTCCTGTCACACAAAGAAAACTGGAGAAGCTGGTACCTTAGCTGAAAAAAGTGGCTCTAGATTCAACGCTTTAACTACACCAGAGGAAGTAACCAATGAACAACAAAGAGAACCTGCAGTGATAGGCCAAACAAGCACCCAACCAGAAGAAACCATCATCACCCAACAACCTATGGAGAACTTAACCTCCAACATGCCCTACAAAAAAGACAAGAAAAATGCCCAAACAACCAACCCTATACCTCCACAGCACAATACAGATAGCTAAGTCACAAAAAGACAAACCAAGCTACTAAACACAACCCACCATCAGAATCTATCTTTGACTCCCCTGCCTATAAGGCAACTCTTACTCCTACCTCCCTTGATGACACACACCACTCGGTGGTTTAAATTTCAAACCCCAAAATCTCTAATAAACCTGGAAATGAACTTACATTGGAAAGACACCCAAAGCCCAGTAGAAAGTCCCCCCAAACCACCAACCATAACAAGGAAACCTTGTGGCCTAAACCTCCTGATAAAAGCCCAACAAAACCTAGCGTGAAACTCCAACAAAATATCCAAGTCAGGAAGCTAAAGGCCGCTAGTAAGCAGGCATGTGAAGGCACTTCAGGGAAATTAAAAGAAGCCATTCTGGACGCTTTAGAGGAAGGTATGAGAGATTATCTTGATGGAAGTGCCTCCATCGGTTCAAATATGGAAGTTTGATTTTCCCACCCTCTCCCTCATCATAATGAATAGAACAATAATTACTTGGAACTGCCAGGAAGCAGCATCGAGAAGCTTTCAACAAGCCTTGTGCTCTCACATAGAAGACTACAGACCCATTATCTTGGTTCTAGTGGAACCTCAGATTTCAGGGATCATTGCAGACAAGGTTATGAAGAAGACGGGCTTTCCTTACTCCCATAGAGTAGAATCTAATGGATTTTCTGGGGGGATTTGGTTACTTTGGACTGACCAAGTAGAAGTTAAAATTCTAGCAAATCATAGGCAATTTGCCCATGCTGAGATCAAATGGAAATATAATAGGAAGCAATTCTATTTCACTGCCATCTATGGATCCCCAACACCATCCTTCCGATCCCATCTATGGGGAGATTTAACAGCTATTATGAAGAATTGAGATGATTCCTGGCTCCTTGCTGGAGACTTTAATGCAACCCTAAACTTGGATGACAGAAAAGGAGGTGCAAAACGCAAATCTCCTAGCTGCCCTGCCTTTCAGAAATTTACTCAAGATCACAGACTCATCGACATGGGCTTTCAGGGCCCAAAATACACTTGGCAAAGACGAACTACTTTGGCTAGGCTTGACCGTGCCCTAGCCAATTCCTCCTGGGCTAATCTTTTTCAACATTTCCAAGTCCAGCACTTAGCAAGAATACAATCGGGCCACAAACCAATCTCCATCACACTTGAGTCAAGCACTGACCCACTAAAAAAAGAAAAACACTTCAAATTTCTTTCCCCTTGGGTCTACCACCCTGATTTCAACCAATTAGTTAAGAAAGTTTGGGTCAACGAAAAAAGCATCCTAGACAATATCAAACCTTCACCTTCCAAGCCTTAGTATGGAGCACACAGGTATTTGGCAATATACAATACAGAAAACGGAGAATTAAGGCTCGACTATTAGGCATCCAAAAAACCCTTGAGCTAAAACCCCTATGCCACAATCTCTGTAATCTTGAATGCGAGCTACTGGTGGAATTTGAAGACACATGCCTACAAGAAGAGCTTTTATGGATGCAGAAATCTAGGAGTGATTGGATTCAGTTAGGAGATCATAACACTGCTTATTTTCACATGAAGGCACTAATTCGAAAGCGACGTTCTGAAATCCTTATGCTGAAAGACTCAAGTGGAGCTTGGCAATCTGATAGCACTATACTAAGTAATATTGCCACTAATTACTTCAGAACCTTATACACTGAAGAAGATGTGACGTGCACCCCCTATGTTGTGTCAGGTATGTTCCCACAAATCCCTAATTCCCTACTTACTGATCTACAACAAGAGGTTACTCTTAATGAAATGAAGAAAGCTATCTTTGAGATGAGCCCAATAAAAGCCCCTGGAGTGGACGGAATGCCAGCACTTTTCTTTCAAAGCCAATGGGAAATTATGGGTGGCACCATATTTAGCATGATCCAAAACATCTTTAATGGAGGCCCCATTGATCCAGCATTGAATAATACTCTCATCACTCTCATTCCCAAAATTCAGCACCCACAATCCATCAAGGAGTTTCGCCCCATCAGTCTCTGCTCGACAATGTACAAGCTCATCACAAAAATCATCTCAAATAGACTTAAGCACATCATGCCTCATATCACGCAACCATTCCAAACAAGCTTTGTTAAGGGAAGAAATATCATTGATAATATTATGATAGCACAAGAAGTTATCCACTCCATGAGACTTAAGAGAGGCAAAGCGGGCTGGATGGCAATTAAAGTGGACCTTGAAAAGGCTTTTGACAAACTTAGATGGGATTTTATAGAAGATACACTCAAAGATGCGGGACTTCTAGACAGACTAATCCATATTATCATGAATTGTATTAAGGGTTTATCAATGCAAGTTTTATGGAATGGCACAGCTTCCATGCCTTTCAAGCCTAATAGAGGAATTCGTCAAGGAGACCCTTTATCACCCTACATCTTCGTTTTATGTATAGAACACCTTTCCCAAGCAATTCTGAAGGAAGTGAACAACAAGAAATGGCGCACCATCAAATTAGGTACAAATGGGCCCTCTCTTTCCCATTTATTCTTTGCAGATAATTTGGTGCTCTTTGGCATTGCTGATAGCAACCAAGTTAATGTCATAAAGAAAGTCTTGCAAAAATTTAGTGACTCTTCAGGTCAACTTGTAAACCAATCCAAAACTAGAGTTTTCTTTTCAAATAATGTTGATCAGAGAGCTGCTGCTAACATATGCAATAGTCTGGGCTACCAAAAATCTGACCACCTAGGGAAATATCTTGGAGTCCTGTTCCTGCACAGCAGAGTTGTTAAAAGCACCTATGCCTATTTGGAAGATCGTATAAAACAAAAGCTTGCAGGCTGGAAGACTAAAACCTTGTCCTTGGCAGGACGCATCATCCTTGCCAAATCAGTCCTCATAACTATTCCATTCTATGCAATGTAATCCGCCAAAATACCCACCAATTGCTGCAACAGGATGGAAAAGCTTATAAGAGATTTCATTTGAGGATCAAATGTTAAGCTGAGAAAAGTCCATCTTGTTAAATGGGATGAGCTATGCTAGCCTCTCGAGCATGGAGGTTGTTGAATCAAACGGTTAGAGAACCAAAACAAAGCCTTTCTCTCAAAACTAGCATTTAAAATGATAGCCCACCCTGATCTTCTTTGAGTCAAAGTACTACGAGCCAAATACAGGTGGACGGACCTCAACTATGGCTCCTTCAAAGTCAATGCCTTATCTCATCTCTGGAAAAATATAGGGAAAGTTTGGAAAGAAACAGAAATGGGGATAAAATGGAATCCTGGCAATGGGGAAAAAGTTAAGTTTTGGAGCAATAACTGGGTAGGAGAACTTGGACCACTAATGAACTTAGCTTTCACTGATATAAGAACTGAAGACCAAAGTAAAGTAATCTCAGACTTTACTTCCAACAATGGCTCATGGAATTGGGACTTATTTAACCATCTCTTACCGCCCTTGGTACTAGAACAAATTGCATCAATTCCACCGCCATCTATCACTGATGAAGAAGCATCTTGCTTCTGGAGTCATACCAGTAATGGAGATTTCACAGTCTCCTCAGCATACAAGGCCTTCCATGAACAGAGCTGGAGTGACAAAGACCCTAGATGGAAATAGATATGGAGATGGCCAGGTGCACAACGTGTACGCTCATTCCTTTGGCTCACAATGAAAGGAAAGCTTCTCACCAATCAAGAAAGGTTCAAAAGACACATGACCAATGACAACACCTGCATACTTTGTAGAAGTGGAGTAGAGGATATCGACCATGTCATTAGAAGGTGCCCACTAGCCTATTCCAGCTGATTACATATCCTCCCACTGAATCAAATCTCAAGCTTCTTTGGGGCCCTTTTCGAGTATTGGTTCATGAGAAATATTCACAAAAGCAAAGATGTCTCATTGAGGGTCAAGTTTGGCTTGATGTGCTGGAAACTATGGGATGTAAGGAACAAACGTCTATTTACAGATGAACGTTTCAAAGCCACTGACATTGCCCAAACTGTTCGTGCATTAACCATTCATACTCTTAGAGCCAAGGAGATCTATAACCTTGTACCTGATTAACTCTTTCTATCCTTTGCCTTTTGCCTTTTGCTCACATAGGAATTAGCTTTGTTTTCGATTGTTTGTAATGCTCTCCGACTGATTTCTTTTTCGAGAGCTTGCACAGTTGATTAATGCCATTCATCCCCTTTTTCTCAAAAAAAAAAAAGGAACGAAGTCCAAAATCACTCATGGCCCAACGTCAGACAAAGCCCAACTAGATGAGATAAGTGAAATGGTTCATTTCACAAAACCCAAAGCCAATACTTAGTGCATAGAAACAAGCAGGAGATTATCACAATAATTGATCTCTATAAATCATACATAAATTACTAGATTGTGAAATCAAAATTTGTACGCATGTAGTCTGGGATATGCACATGGATGTGACAAGAAATAAAGCAATTTCAAATTACATGATGATAGTGATAATCAGAATCTTTGTCTATCTCGCATAAAATCACATAAACATGATTTTACATATCTGTCAGTCAAGCTATGTATCAAATTAACAGATTGGAAAATTAATTTCTCAACTATACAAGAAACATGATACAGGCAGAGGTCTCAGAGTATTAGCTCTGATGCCACATGTGAGACAAATTCAATTTTTAATATAAATTCAATTTATTGAATTTTCCCACAGTTTAGAATAGCAGTAGAAGACTTTATAAATACCTCTCGCCATGCTAGATGATTTGATATAGGTATCCTTATGAACTCATAGCTACTAGATCTAAACATTAGATCTAAAATTATAAGAGAAAAAATAGTTAGAAGAAATATAGGAAAAAGTAATTTAAGCAGATAGTTCTTCCAACTAGTTATGAGACTCAGTGATGAAACCTGAGATTTAGTCTTAACTAGTCGGGGAATTGGAGCATGTGTTAAACTCAACTCAGTCTTCCTCTATTTAATAACCTTGACCATCATCGGTTATTAAATTTAAATTTGAATTTGAATTCAAACAAAGATAAAAATAAAATTATGACTGAGTTTATCACTTATTCCCTAAAATCGCTACAATATCTTCTCTTGAAAATAAAGAACACACTCAATTAAAATATATTTAATTAAACCAACAATATAAATATATAATTTAAATAAATTCAAATTAAATATTATAAAATTAAATATATCTAACATATTGTCGATGCTTGTCTTTTTGTATTGTTGTAAATATCTTTGGGTGCTTTTTTTTGTCATGGCAACTTCATGTATTCGTTTTGAGATTAATACAATCTTTCCCCTTCTTCCATAAAAAAAAAATGACAAAACAGTGAGAGATGAAAGGGGTTTCAAAAATAAGTCATATGCAACCATGAACAATGTCGGCCACTTGACATATCCATACGATGATGTTCCCATAGCTGGAGATTTGTGGTCCCATAAATTCACCCTTTGTAGATGCTCATAAGATAAAATATGATATGAACTATCAATAGTAGTCAGACTAGTTGAGTAAGGATCATCCGGACATATTGCGAAGATATAACGTTGAATTAGTTACTTCATTGATAGGTAACATCTTGATTATTCACACTAAATGTGGGGCCACCCCATGGATGATGAACATGTTCTTACCAGACTTGAATTCTCTAGTGGAATCAAAATTGGTCAAACTAAGGAGCTGGTTCATGAAATCTCCATTAACTTGACCAAACAATACCTTGTATCTCTCTTACGATGAATTGAGTGTTGAAGTTCTCAGGGGTTTAGGCCTTCCATGACAATGAATCTGTTAGAGCAGTCTCTGAGAATAAGGAGCATGCACTTGAGGAGGTCCAATACCTTCAAAAGACAACATAATATCATATCCATGAAATAAGATTCTCAGGGAAGTAATATATCAATATGCTCACCTCTAACGGTGATCATGGGCCGAGTTTGATCCCTGCCCATTACCTGGCTTGATAATGTTCGGGCAAAATATCGGACTAGGCCGATATTATATATATTTTAAATTAAAAAATAAAAAAATTTATTTAATAATAAAAAATATACTTATTTATATTTAAAAATAGATTTTCTTAAAAAATAATCTTAGAAAAAACTAAAATTTTTAAAAATTTATGGATATTTAACCATTATACATTAATTTTACATAAATATTAAGTTAAAAAATTAATTCAAAATTAAAAAAAAAACTTGAAATATTAAAATCTTACAAAGTTTTCATAATATTTATATAGTAAATATATTATATTAGATATATAAAGAATAAAAATTCTATAAAATTAATTAATATATATAAAATAATTGAAAAAAAAGAAACATATATAGATTAGGTCGGGTAAGGCTAGCAACGCTTGGCCCTAACCCCAGCCCGACTCCAAATTTGGCCTGACCTAGTTGGCCTAATGTGGTCGGGTTGGACCGGGCCAACTGAGCCTCGAGCAATGTTGTGCAACTCTACTCACCTCCTTTGTACCAAGATTAAAAGTCAATTCCTCGGCTGTACCTTAAGTACGTGTATTCCTTAGTAGACACAATGGCTTAGAAATCGAAAAGAAACACTCAATTGGGAAAAGAAACTTTTATTCATGTGTGATGATTAGTACAATGTAGAAGTGTCCTATTTATACTAGTCATGGGTGAGCAGTGTATTTAAAACTTAGAGAGGAGTTACAATGGTTACATCCTTTCATAATTAGCAGCTAGGGGTTACAATGCATCAATGGTGTTTATTGCTCATTATTATGTAACAGTTGACAGCTCATCATTGTGTGGTAGTGACTGTTTCTCCAGTTTCATCCTCCTCGTATTGAACGGGACTAGTCCTCGAGTCAAACTCGGCTTTAAGATCAAAATAAGGTGATAGATCAGCAATGTTGAAAGTAACAGAAACTTCATAAGCACTGGGTAGCTCGACCTTGTAGGCATTATTGTTGATTTTCTGCACAATCTTGAATGGACCATCAACTCTAGGAGACAACTTAGCATTTGGTTGCTTGGAAAAAACATTCTTTCCTCAAATGTATCCAAACCAAGTCTCCCTCATTAAAAGTTTGCTGGCTTTGGTGTTTGTCACACTGAGATTTGTGTTTCAAATTCTGCTTCTGAATTCGTTCTCGAACTTGCTCGTGTAGCTCCTTGATTTCTTTAGCCCTTTGATTTGCATCAGCACTATAAAATTACTTCCTAGATGATGGCGTCAAGTCTAATGGGCTGAGTGGATGAGCACCATATACCACTTCAAATGGACACTTTCCCGTAGCTTGATTGACAGAATTATTATACAAAAATTCAACTTGGGTAAGTAGAAGATCCCACTGTTTCAAATTCTTTCCAACAAAACTTCGGAGTAGGTTTCCCAAGATTCTATTAACAGCTTCAGTTTGACCATCTGTTTGGCAATGATGCATACTATTGAATTGAAGCTTAGTTCCTATCTTCTTCCATAGAGTTCTCCAAAAGTGATTGAGAAACTTGACATCACGATTAGAGGTGATAGTCTTGGGAATGCCATGAAGGCAGACAATTTCTTTAAAGTATAATTTTGCAGCTTGAATAGCATCACTAGTCTTTTGGTGCCATCTTTGAGAATCGATCCACAACAACCATACTTGAATCTTTTTATCTTTGAGTTCTAGGCAATCTAAGGACAAAGTACACATTCATATCTTCCCAAGGAGCTTTTGGAACAAGAAGAGATAGGTATAAACTCGTGTTTTGGCTTTTGGACTTAGCCAAATGATAGGACATGCAACGTTGTATGTGCCTGTTGACATCCCGTTCAAGTCTTGGCCAATAGAAATTCTTTTTCACTAAGGCCACAGTTTTGTCTCAACCAAAGTGTCCTGCTAATCCACTATTATGGGCTTCCCAAATGATTGCCTCTCGCAAGGAACATTGAGGAATGCATAGGACTTTTCCTCGAAATAAAAATCCTTCACGCCTGTAGTGGACTTAGCCAAATGATAGGATATGCAACGTTGTATGTGCCTGTTTACATCTCGTTCAAGTCTTGGCCAATAGAAATTTTTTTCACTAAGGCCATAGTTTTGCTCAACCAGAGTGTCCTGCTAATCCACCATTATGGGCTTCCCAAATGATTGCCTCTCGCAAAGAACATTGAGGAATGCATAGGACTTTTCCTCAAAATAAAAATCCTTCATACCTGTAGTATGGGTGAAAAGGTTAAGCTTCAGTGGCACTTTATGCTTGATGGAAATCAGGATCATCTTTGTACAAATCCTTGATGGTCTCAAAACCAATAACTTTGGCTTGAATGGTAGTTAACAAAGCATGTCGGCGGCTAAGTGTATCAGCTATTGAGTTCAAGGTCCTAGCCTTATGCTTAAGTAGGAATGAATAAGCTTGCAAAGTCTTACTCCAAGCAACATGTGTACGGTTGATCTTCTGTTAAGAATTCAAATGTTTGAGGGCCTCATGGTCAGAGTACAGGATGAATTCCTTACTCAGCAAATAGTAACTCCAGTGTTGCAAAGCTTATACAATGGCATATAAGTCCTTATCATAAGTAGAATATTTGGGCTTGGTGTCATTGAGTTTCTCACTGAAAAAGGCTATAGGATGTCCTTTTTAGCTTAAGACAACACCAATTCAAGTGTTGGAGGCATCTTGGCTGACTTCGAACACTTTATCAAAATTAGGAAAGGCTGATACAAGCGCTTTAGTCAAACACTTCTTCAACTCTTCAAAGCTTTTCTAGGTTTGTTCTGTTCACTGAAATTTATCTCCTTTGATGTAATCTGTGAGTGGTGTAGCAATGAAGCTAAAAT